>JARDWD010000520.1:1372923-2745847 GCA_029034505.1 Ornithoptera priamus | reverse complement strand
GCGGATATGGGCGAGAGCGTCCCCGAGACCCTGCCATAAAACTACGAGGTGGCACATTGTGAGGATTTTTTAGTCGGTACAAGTCCGACATAAACTGTCCTTGCCCCTGCGAGGGCAGGTAGGCGCCGGCATTTCCCTCACGTAAAACCAAAATATAAAAAAAGGGTGCATCACGAGCCGGAGAGATTACCTTGGATCCCGGAGTTGTTGTGCGAGAAACTTTACAGCATTTACAAACAATAGTTAATAACAACATCGATTGTAAAATGTAACAGCGATCCGAAAAAATCTTAACAACAAAGACCCAGAGTAAAATCACTGTAAATTGTGCACTGTGTAGAGACATAGAAGGGTGTCAGGAGTCCCGCACAATAGCTCATAGGGCCCAAGCCAATCTGACCTGCTCGTACCAACTGCTAGTCAACAAACGAGGCTCTGACTCCCACCAACCTGTATTGGGCCAGGGTGGTGGGAAATGGCCCAAATCTCCCTATATGAGCCCCTAGAGTCGAGACCTTTAGAGGAGCTTATGTCCAGCAGTAGACGTCTATCGGCTGATGATGATAACGATGAAGAAAGACCTAGTTTACATCTAAACCAGACCTCCCACTACACGGCTTCTTATTAAAAGGTAGCGAGAACCTTTTTAGAAAATGGCATATTTTAACACGGTTTCGCCGTCACGATAAGACAATTGCAAAAACCTTGCTAATACCTTATACTTCTACAGTATTCCTTCCGCAAAGTATTTCTTTTCCTCTATATGTCCTGAAAATCAGTCTCACGCTGATCCGCAATCATCGCCGAGTCAATGTATTAAAGATTAAGTTGCACATTCGTTAACACATTAAGTTTTAGTCCCAAGCTAAGTACGATAATAAATAAAAAAAAGTAATAATAAAAGTTATTATAATAGAAAAAAACATTTTTTTTAGGAAATTACTCTTCTCCTTCTTTCTTTACTTGCTATAGATCTCGTAAAAGACCGTATTTATTAATAATTTAGATACCGTGTTATCGGGGAGTTACTTGTAGCGTTGTAGGCTATGGTTGCGTTCCGAACGGAGGACTTAAAAAAATTAAGGGTACAAAATAAAAAAAAACCGGTGCTTTTCTTTCGCCCATTCTTCTCAAGGCAGACATTTCTTTTGCGATTTGCAGGTAAATTTTGATGTTCAATAAGTGAACGAATGCTTCTATATTAAATAAAGATTTTGAGATCTCGTGGCTATAGTGGATAAGATGCATGTAATGCCAGAAGAGTAATTACTCCTAGTCTTGTGCTAAACATAGATAAAGATTACTTGTAGTACTAACTATAAATAAATAAGATGCAGTCATATACACTCCACATCCTATTGTTCATAATGTGTACGGGATCCTATTTTTTTTTTAATTTACGCACCAACAAAGAGGTCGATGTACGGGCAGGGGCCGCGGGCAGCGGAGGCGCGCGGTTGGTCGGTAGATGTCACGCCACCGCGCCCGGCGCGCTTTTGTGTTTATATTTGGATTATAAAGCAGCCATTCACATTCGCGATTCATCGCATCAATGGAGAGCTTAATGCACATTGTGAATTACTGTCTGCATAGACGGTATTATACTGCACTTTTCTACATCTATTTCGACAAACTAATAGTTGAAGTCGACCTCGATTTTATATGACAAAAACCGTAAACACCACAGCTATTCCTAATTTTGCTACCAAACAGTACCATGTAAATATTACACAGTTTCGGTATGAAAGGTGTTGCAGCTTATAAAATTACTGGTTAGTGACACTTGATATCCTCTGTCTAAAGGCGACGAGCAATGAAGATAGTAAAGTACGCTCCCTCAATAGTCAAGCTATACATTGACAGCGGGAACAGAGTCATATTATTATGGCAAATTTACAATATAAGGTTATTAGTTATAGGGGTTCGAAGAATCCCACCACCAACCAAACTCCGTAATGTATGACCCCGGATTAAACGATGGACCTCCGTGTTAAGCAAGCGGTTAGCTTCTACACTAATAGAGAGTTAACTATCGTTGTCAGCTGTGCTAACGTCCGATGGTTTCCATTCGTTAGGCAATGTACGAAAAATATATAACTGAAACGAACAGTTATTTCTATAATTAATCTTTATTTACAGCGAAATATTTTTGCACGGATTAATGATTGTTATTGGGGAAAACTGAAGATATAAACTCAAAGTTGTACGAAGGCATCCACACCGTGAGTCGAGGCTTGAATACAGATACGGTGACCACGGCCTTCCGTTCAATGTTGACATTACACGGCATTGAAACGGAGCTATGTTATTGGTTAACAGGATCTTTAATAACTCCTTTAGAAATGTTTAATTTTTATTTAACTATTGCCTTCACCTGTCTGGTATTCCATGTTATTGAAGGGAATTGATGTAACAACGATGTTTGTGGGAATTATAAGGATTCAATAGTAAGTTGATGCAAATTAATTCTATGAATAATGCACGGTATGTGCTATACCGTTATGTTTCGTACGCCGCTGTTGAACGGGAGAATGCGAATACTATGAGTTATATTAAGAAAGAAGTTTTTTTTTTTATTACGATTAATGTAACTAATATCTAACTTCTTTTCGTAGATAATATGATACAGCTTTCAATACTCGATGAAGAATTACATCGACTATGGAGCTCAACTTGAAAAAATTGTCGATAAGATATAGACCGAATATATATTTACAAAACACTAAAGAGAGAGTAAGTAGTAGAGGTTAGCGTGGTACGGGCATGTTATGGAGAGAGATGAAGGACATATAACAAAGAAAGTAATGAGAATGAACGTGGATGGGTTAAAAGGCTAGAAGACCGAAGAAAGTGTCGATGGATTGTGTGAAATACCACATGTATAAGAAGAATATGAGTTCAGATATGACGGCTGATAGAAGGATATGGAAGAAAAGTACATACTGTGCCGAAACTACATAGCTGGGAAAAGGGCAAGAGGAAGGAGGAGGATATAATATTTAAAAAGTCTTATAGTTGCTTAAATTTAAAATAATTATTTCCCGTTGGTCTAATGTACTTAAAAAGTTTGTACTAAAAACACTATTTTATTGTAATTTCTATATTAAAAACATAGTCAATTGAGCAACTCGATATTCAATAGTTTATAAATAATGAAAAACTTAAATAATGCAAGCAATTTTTGCATCCCTCATATTATACAATTTAATCCTTTAATCATCACATTAAACCCCATAAATCAGTTTAAAAAATATATCTACAAGGTCAAAACAAGGAATATTAAATAAAACAAAGTATGTATCTAAATTTGCTAAAATTGATAGGAATGAATGTTTAATCTCGAAAAAAATTATGAAAGTTAACTCAGGGGAATGTTTTCGGTGTGTTTTTTTTACAAATATTTTAGATCATCCCAACTAGATGAGACATTATGGGCAGGCGTGACGCTCACCCATCAGGAGAACGTTTCGCTCATCTCTTTCATTGAATAAAAAAGAAATGAGTTAGTTTCAGCTGAAAATATACATTTACTTATTACCCTACAATATTGTAAAAATCCGGAGCGATACTTGTTTTCTAAGGTCAAGGAATAAGGAACAATAAACTCGTGCTGAGAATGAAATATCCAATCGGAAGTCCCAACGGCTGTGACGTCATGAAGGAAGTGCAGTCACGGACGTGACGTGGATATTTATTCATTTCCCCAGTTTATTTAGAACCGTAACATCAAGGTACCGTGGCGCTAGTTAGGCTGGTAAACACAGCACTACATTGTGGTCGCATTGAGTAAAACTATTAAGTATCGTTACTCCAGTAATTTCACTAGTTACGCCTTTTAAACTGGAACACAGACACAGTAATGTTTACACACTATTGTTTGGAGGCAGAAATAGCTGTGGCAGCTGTCTCCGGCAACAGAGATCTACCAGCAGTATTCATATTGGAGATTATTAGTAGTATAATATTACTGTGCTTCTACCTTGTCTGATCAAAGTGCTTTTGTTTGTGATTAACAATGTCCAGCTTTAGTTCTATTGTTTATAGATTATCAACTTTTGTCTACAAGAGGTTTTTTGCCCATTAATCTAAACCGTACAAAACTAACATTTAAGGCTTTTGTAATGTATATTGTTCATTATATGTTAACGTGATATGGCATATGACAATAACTAGGTGACCTAGACTGTCATCGATAGCTTGTGGTCAGGCGACACTGGAGAGTAGGGTGATATGATCATCTAATGGCAACGTATATAATAACATTGCTACAGTAAGTTTAACAGGATATAATAATATCGTCCCAGAACGTCGCAGGAAATTGTGGAATATACTTACTCATCTCAATTTTTTAAGAAGTCCAATTTTATCAACCAGGTACATTTCGTATCATTAGTATTATTCAATTATAATTTTTTTTTTATATTTTTGATAATACCTAAAAAATCCTATTAGTAGTCCGCGGGATTTAAATTATTAATTTTCTGGTGCGTGAGGTCGAAAAGTTTGGCGATCGCTGATATTAACAATTATTACTATCACTCTGCCAAGAGTGTCACGACGTTTTTGGTACGATGCAAAAAAAAAAACTATATAATCTTCCGTTAGATTAGTTTATAAATAATCAGTAGTTGTACCATGATACAATTCAAAAAGTCAGACTTGGCACGCTGAAGCTAAAATGTGAACTATAAATAATAATTTTAAGTGTTTTGTAACGAAGCGGAAGATTTAGGTAAAAAATTGCATCATGTTGTTGTATCAATACCTATCTATATATGTAAGAAATATCCACAGATTCTATGACTCACACCGAGATCTCCGAAGCTATTGAACGGAAAGTGGTGCAGTGAATTACATCCTAACTAGCACCCTGTTGTTATGGGCAAGTGTATCATCTACCATCAGGTGAACGTAAGAAGAGATGAGATGAATGAGATGTTAGGATGTAATTTACTGCACCACTTTGCGTTCAATAGCTTCGGAGATTTCGTTGTGAGTCAATGAATCTGTGGATATTTCTTACATATATATATAGGTATTGATACAACAACATGATGCAATTTTTTACCTAAGTCTTCCGCTTCGTTTCTAAACACTTAAAATTATTATTTATAGTTCACATTTTAGCTTCAGCGTGCCAAGTCGGACTTTTTGAATTATATCATGGACTATCTATAAGAGACTTGAACACGCAACACTTGGTTGAGATTATGCTTTTGACATTTAGAGGAGAACTAAGGTTGTTTTATGCAATATCCTACTACAAAGGGGGTTGCGCGGATGATAATAAAGGGAACAATGAAAGAGGCCTGGGGCGATCGATCGGGTTGCTGTCAGGAGGGAATATTTCTGACAAATTTCAAATCTAATTCTGTGTTACGGCCATGAAAAGCGGGCAGGGAACAGCAAGTAACACATATAAAGTAATGCTTAATAAGTCAAAAAAATACATAATTTAAGATACATATTTGTTATTACTAATATTATAAAATATTTAACCACGACATCATTTGGTGCTAGCTGATGGTGTGATGTTAGGTGGAATAAAGAATACAGACAGGATAAATTTCTTTACTGAGCTCTTGTCCAGCATATCCTAGACTAGTTTATCTAAAGTAAATTCCACAAGCTACAACGCCCTTTAAACCGGAACTCAATAATGTGTGCACACTACTGTTTATCAGTGGGAGAAGTTCTTTTTTTTATGATGAACTTTGCGCCGCAGTTTTATTGACAACCATTGCAGCTTCATCGGACTCGGGGTTCGCGGATGTCAAATCCGCGAGCTGGGAATAGTTAGTAGCTGCTATGGTACCTACCTAGACAGTCTCCGGCAACAGAGATCAACCACCAGTATTATTAAACAATTACAATATAAATTTTTCAACAATGATTCACTAATATGTATATAAGCATGAAAAGTTTAAACCCATCATAAACTTTTCAGTCAGGCGAAGACATTGAAAATTTTAGCACTTTTTGCAATGGTGTGGAAAGTACTAATTATAAAGGCATAATAAAAATTACGTTACATAACTAACGTTTTCAATGACCTTGTACAAGGCTTGTTAATAACAAGTACGATATATAGAAACAATAACTTTACTTTTACAAAATCTTCTCACTTAAGAACGTGTCAATACCACCAAGTTTTCCATATTTGTGACTAATTAAATATTATACAATGTAATGCTAATAAATTATAAACTAATTGTGTTTTACGAATTTAATAACATATTTAGCCTGCTAGTGCCTAGTGCTGGTCCCTACTAGTTTAGACAATGATCATGAAATCTCTCAATGTTTTGAAATTATTGTAACACGGTATTACTGCATATACTAATATTTTGCTGGTATGGGTGCTGTGAATATTGTTTCAGGTATCAATAACTTTAGGGAGGTCAAAAAGTAGAAAATCCATTTTTAATTCTGCTTAGATATCATCAGCAAGATAACAAGAAGTTAAATGTCACAAATTGGGTAAATTATTTTCATAATGAAACAGAAATTATTAATAATAAAAATTTAAGTACCAATCAAGTATTATATTATATATTAAACAAGTATCATTTGATAAATAAAACGATATCGAAATGATGAAGGCTTGAAAAACAAGGTCAATGAACGAATAAGCTTAAAATATGGGCGTGGCGGGAAGTATTCGTATGTTGTCATCAGTATAGTTAAGTTGTATATATCAAACATGAAGGTCATAACTGAATAAATAAAAAAAAATAACCAACGATAAATAGAAAGAACATAAATACCCTATTTTGCGTCAACTCCCTTTGAGATCGATGACTTAAATTTAGATGGGGTGGATAAGTCTCTTGCTGCAGGCTGTCTAAGTAGTTATCACCGCAGTTCCTATTTCCGCCGGCAAACAGTAGTGTGCAATCGTTACTGTGTTCCGGTTTGAAGGGCGCTATAGCTAAACTACTGGTGTAGCTTGACTTAATATATCATGTCTCAAAGCGACGAGCACAATGCAGTGGTGTGTATATCATCCAAACTAGCGCCACGTTCTCATGGGCGGGCGTAACACTTATTATGAAGGCGAAAGACGTTTGTTTCGAAATAGTAAATGATTTTTTTTTTATGTCAATTGCATACTGGCCACCAGTCAATTTGTTCAGCTAATAAATAATATTTAACTGCGATAAGAACGGTTCACTTATCATCAGGTCAACACGCGGTGTATTGGTGATGTTGCATAAGATATATTTCCGCAGGGAGTGTTATTTAGCATACATAGTTTAACATTCGATCAAAAGGTTATAAGTTATCTCAAGTAACTATATTATAGAAAATAGATAAATAAACAATGTTATAAATTAATTGATACATTATACACTCGCAACTAAGTCAAGTAAGTTTAAATTTCTATATACGGCTCTTTTTACGGCACAGCTATTTTATAGATTTACAACCGCGAAAAAAAATTATGTACGAAACGAGGTAGAGAAGAAAATTTTTTTTTATACAATTAAGCGATGAGACGAGCGGGAATTTCACCTGATGGTAGATGATACACTTGCCCATAACAACAGAGTGCTAGTTAGGATGTAATTCACTGCACCACTTTGCGTTCGTCGACTGAGACATAAGATGTTGAGTCTCGTTACCAGAATCGTGTACTAGATACAACGCCGGTCAAACCGGAACACAGTATTGATTGGCGGCAGAAACAAGCGCCATGGTGGTACCTACCCAGTATCAAGAAAGAAATGCACATACTTGTATATCAATTAAGTAAAAAATGTAATTGGGTGCAGGGGGCGGGGGCGTGCATATAAATTTTGTGTATGGTAAGAATACCGTACTTTAAAACCCTGTTTGTCTATATTTAAAAATAAACTTAACAATTCCACTTCAGTATAAAAAGTTAGGACATGCAGTGCTCATTTACATACAAGTAAAAGCCGAGCAGTCAACACGGAATTGACTGCTGTTCTAGTTACATTAAAATCTTTTAAATATTATCAAAGTTCAATTGTTATGGAAATTGAATTTAACGATGATAATTGCATGCACGATATCAGTGCATATGAACTATTTGAATTCCACGCCAACTATTGGCTGGCACTGGTAAGCAAGAAACCAATAAGGTATCGGCGACAAACAGATACACACTTAAGTTGCATGTGAATAAGATTTGAAGCGGAGGCTCTTGCTTAGACGACCTAATAAGTAAAAATTAATTTACGCAGACCTAATAAGTAAAAATTAATTAATTCGCAGTAGAGGTTAGCTAGCGATAATTATTGTGATAATGGTTGAGAACCGATGTAGAGTACAGTTTTAATAAATTAATGTAAATTTTTATGATCAATTGTCTCTTAGTTTTTGTTAGTACATGTAAAACAGAGTTAAGAATCTCACACAATTGAATTGTTATGTTTTTATAGATTTTAACCTGAAATTATTGTTTTACTTCGTGTGTAACAAAAAAAACAGCAATTTAGAAATATATTTAACGAAAAATAAATTACTATAATTTTTTGATTGACGTAATCATACTTGATTAATAATCATGAAAAATAACCTTGTCTGGCCTTGTTTCATTCGCATTTTGCTAGAGAATACACAAACTGAATACAATAATTGTTTATATTATAATACAGGGGGAAAGGTAATAGGTGTGAAAAATCTGGGAGGGCTAAAGTATAACTCGTGTCCTATCTATCTGTGTATGGAATACCCCATCTAGAAACAATGCTTCTGGAGATATCAATTTTATAAATATTTTTTTAAAAAAATTCCTGATTTTCTTGGAGAAAGTTCGATGATTTAATTTTTTATTTATTTCTACACAAATTTTAATGTTATAATTATTGTTTAATCATTGTTTTATTAAATTAAATTAATAGTCATCACTTAGAGGCTAAAACTTTTAAATGAAGTTCTTTGAAAGTCGTGACAGTAAAAGTAAGGCGTCATACTAACATTTTTATTTAATCTCAAAATAAAATTTTATTTATAAAAAATACTTAAAACGCACAAAAATAAGTATCTGACTTCAATACCTATCCGACAAGGTATAATAACGTACATAAAGTTTCTAAAGTTTAGAAAAAAAATACTTGTAATAAAACCAAGTACCATGAAATATCAAACCGTAGAGACTCATAAAAGTATACGCCGCGCCGCGCCGCCCCTTAACTTAACCCTTTTGTTTTTGTTGTATCACGTGCGAGCTTATTGTTGTCGTTTTAGATATTGAGTTCAGGACACCTTGCGGGCCACGGTGTTCGTCCGCCTAACTAATAATAACTAAATAAATAAAAATGTAAGTATGACGGCTTATTTTTTACTGTCATGACTTTCAAAGAACCTATTTTTCACTGTCACGACTTTCAAAGAACCTAATTTAACAGTTTTAATCTCTGTCATGATTATTAATTTAATTTAATATAATAATTATTACATTAAAATTTGTGTAGAAATACGTAAGAAATAAATTCATTGAATTTTCACCTCGAAAATCGTGAATTTTTTGAAAAATATTTAAAAAATTAATAACTCCAGAAGCATTGTTTTTGGATGGGGTATACCATACAGATAGGATACGGGCTATACTTTAGCTCCTAGAGATCTTTTACACCTATTACCTTTCGCCCTGTATATATTTGGGGTTAGAGCATGAAATTTTATATTTGTACTGAAAAATATAAAATTAGTATTTTTTTAAAGATGTAACATTCCGGCAAAATATTTACCCCACATCTATATATAAAGATTTTCTGGCTGTGAAACATAAAGAATTAGACCGGTATGTATCATCAGTGTGGAACAACTGTACCATAAGGCTTAAGACAGGCAAAATTCGTAAATCTAATGGATCAACCTCCAGTAGTGGAGAAGAACTTTAAGAAAATGAAAAGATTTCCACCTGGGTGACTCATCATGACTTCTCTGGAACCGTAAGGCATAGAAATTTAAAATTTGGTGGGAATATTCCTTTTACCGAGCACAGGTCAGTTAAGAATTTACTTTATGGAATGTTACCTCCAAAAGGGGTTGCGAGGACGTCAATCACGGGAAGAACTTTAATGCGCAGCAGATTTCTGGGCAGGGAATATTTCTATCCAATTTCAAATAAAAAGAAACAGCTTGTTAATTATACATTACTGCCACCTAAACATTGGTTAATTTATACATTACTGCCACCTAAACATTGGTTAATTTATACTTTTTCGATGGAAACCTGGTGATCCAGATTCGACAAATTGTGTGAAATCATTTTGGTCTACCTCTTGGGAAGAAAATTTTTTATCACGTAGAAAATTGTCCAAATCACGAATAAATGGCAGTCGGTTGAAGCAAGGTCTGGGGAGTACGAAGGATGACGTATGATATCCAAATGCAGCTCTTATTGAATTCCGACGGTTTCTTATGTATTGTGAGGTCTTACGTTATCATGGAGCAATAAAGGCGAAGATAGATTCTCGTCTCGGGGCTGATTCACTGCCAGTTTAGTCAACATTGCTCAAAGCGCGACAAGTCAACATCTGTCGTTATTGCTTGACCAGAGCTGAGAAGGCTATAGTAATTAACACCTTGAAGAGACCATCAGTTACATTACCCTTTAATTGATGAGCTTTGCTTTAGGGCATTGCATTATTCGTCAACGATTGTCGCAGAGAATTCATCTTTCATTACATGTCACAATTCGATCCAATATTTTAATTTCTGTATGGATCCAATTAAGCAACACAAGTTTCAACACGCATTTCCTTCTGCAGATCAGTCAAATCATGAGAAATAATTTTCACCTTATTGATTTTACTTAAACGTTTCTCTAAGAGTTTCAAGTGGGAAAGCGAATAAATATTTTTTTAAGAAAACTTAAAAAAAAATCTCTACTCGTAACCATCAAGTCAAGGAATAAACTTCCAGTTGACATTTGTTCTTAGCACCCCCTGTCCCACCGTAACCATGACCGCCATCTTGGCCAGGAATAGCGGTGCTGTTGGGTACTGAGGGCCGTAATTAGTGTGTTTTGTCCACTGTGGAGTATATCCCATAAGTCAGTGTCATGTAAGTACTGTCGTGTCAATGACGGCCAATGGGGGAGAAGCCTTGAGACTGGAGGCCGTGTACAGAAGTCGCAGAAGTATAGGACGCCGTCCCTTCAGATGGACCGACGGCATCATCAGGGTGGTTGGTAGTGGGTGGATGCGAGAAGCTGAGGATCGCATTTGGTGGAAGACATTGGGGAAGGTCTATTTTCAGCAGTAGAACAAAGACTGATAATGGTAGTAATAAATGATGACATTTGTTCAAGAAGTTTCAAAAAGTTGATATTGCTCTTGTGTCGTTTTTTCGTGATTAGGAACCGGAAGTTCTTCTTCTTTGTCGTAACCTCATGACTGAGGGACGTGACTATGGTGCGTTGCCCTGGCCACCACCATTTCTTTCCAGACATTTCTGTCTTGCGCCATTTGGATGGATGATCGTAGAATAGCTCCCGTAGTGTCCTGAGTTGTGCGTGTCCATCTTGTAGGATACCGCCCTCTCGCTCTCTTTCCTTCCACACAACCAGTAATAATCAGTCTTTCCAGACTGTCTGGGTCTCGCCTGACCGTGTGTCCGAAGAATTTGAGGACTCTCTGCCTACAGATTGTTGAGAGCCGTGTTGTTATGTTCGACTGTTTGAGGATTGACTCGTTTGTGCGACGTTCCGTCCAGGATATCCTCAGCATTCTGCGCCAGCACCACATTTCGAACGCGAACCGGAAGTTAAAAATGTGTAAATTTGTTATTTTTTTATTAAGAGGTCCCGCACACATATAGCGATTATAGATTTAAAATTGACACAAATAAAACAATACACCAAAACGGTGCCATTGTCGTCGCACTGATACGAATGTAAACAAGTAAAGTTCAAATAACGATACGGGTAAATAATAACGAATGACGAAATTTATATCAACTACTTCACTGGCGGAACACACACATATATATATATATATATATATATATATATAATATTTAATTAAAATTGCGTCATTTACGTTTACATATATATATTATAATAAACTATATTAACAATCCTTGAAGAAAAGCACTTTCCTATTCATACATTAGTTTATCTATTATATTAGGTTCTTAGATATGAAATTAGCGTTTTGTCGTACTGACCACTTTGATCTGAAATATCTCCTCTTTGGTTAAGAATTCCAAATTCAAATTTATAAATTCATTTACCTGAAACATCTGAGTTTTGAAAACAGTGATTCATTTGTTTTTTCCTCATTATTTTTTTCTTTGGCGTCGCTTATTACCGCACAATGGAAAACATAAAAAATCGGTATATTTACGAGTACGAGCTCGACCGTGGAACCAGTACCAGTGCTGCAGAAACAGCTGGAAGGATTGATGATGTGTACGGCATTTGGACAGCTTCTTACAAGGAAAAACATTCAACTCCGATGCGGCAGTCCAAACCGCCTTCAGAGTTTATTAATTCTCGCCCCCATGGTTTTTTTAGTAAAGGGATCCATGAACTACCTATGAGATGGCAAAAGTGCATAGGTAACAATGGTGCATACTTTGATTAATTAAATACCTTTAAAAAAAAATGACTTATATTCCTCCCGTAAAAACTGCCAATTTCATATGTAGACCTAGTGTAATTTACTATATTGTGATATTCTACTTTTTGCTGCGTTTAATAATTTGTAAATATATATATATATTAATTACCATTGTCTATGTGTAAATACTAAAAACATGTATTTAAATATATAGACTATGCAAATTTTTGTAAAATTTCATATGAATTTATTTTGTTTAATACTGACATTATGTTAATTATATATTGTAATATATGTTAATAACAACGATATCATCGTCAGCCGATAGAAGTTTACTTGTGTTTATATTAAATATGTATATTTGGTAAAACCATACGGCACGTTGAAAACACAGTGGATGCAAAACAATTTTTCTTTCTAAGCCAGCGCGATAAAATAAAAATAAAATTGGATAAATTCAGTACAGTGTGGGATAGATCGGTGTGGAGATATTCGAATTAGGCATATCTTCAGCAGTAGTCCTTCTATAACAAAACCTAAACTTTAACACTGAGCTGATATATATTTTCAGCTAATAATCGATTCTGGAACTGAAAAGCTGTCTAATTCAACCGCAATGCCACCAGCTCTCCAACAATGTATATATCCATAGTACCCTTGACATTGGTGAATAAATATTATCACATATTAAACAAACAAGCTCTTAACATTGTTTGAATTTTTTTTTTCCTTTCCGGTAATTTTGCTTTGTGAAGATGCAAACATATTCTTGTGAGATATGTAATGTAATACAAACAGAAAAAAGGTTATATTTTTTTTCATACAAAGTTGTTTTAGTAAATAATTCCTTTTATGTGGAAAATCATCACCTAGAGCACTTGAACTATCCTTCTCAAAATTAGCTGAAAAGAGGATTCGAACTTGCTGTACAAGATCCTATATATACTGAAGTAAAAAAATATTAAGACAGCAACTTTCAGTTAATTAGGTAATCATAAAAAAATATTAAAAAAAAAGCTATAATCAGTACAACTGGGCTGCAGTGCCAATGACACAGTAACATTTTATTATTGGTGGACCGGCATTTAATAATTTAAGTGTAATATATATATATATATATAACCATAATATTTTTAGATATTACGTAACTTCTTAATGTTACTAGAGAAACGCGTAGTAAAACCACTGTTACAGTGAAATTATCTTGGAATGTTACATGTTAACTCTATTGGACAAACTCTGTTTTAAACTTTTAAAAAAAAAACAAACTACCACCATCTTTTCCTATTATACTATCACCACTTTTAATTAATATGATAGATACGTAAAAGATTTAATAATAGCAAACTAGAAACCCGTCGAACTTGTGCTCGATTGGTTCGATGAGGCATTGTTGCCTCAATATCGTTTGCTGTTTTGGGGTTTGGTTTTTCAATATACATGACCACCAATTACACTCTGTGACATTGAAATCGAAAACGGTGAAGCGTGATCGCTGTGAATACTCTGGCTATCGTACGTATGTAAATAGCAATGCTGTTAAGTCAGGCTGTATTACAAGGCAAGCTGTTATCCTCTACGCCACGGTGTGCAGTCCAGGCTTCAATGAGATTCAAAAGACATTAGGCATATTACACTTAGTGCCTGTTCTAGTTCTTTTTACATCCCACAACCAAGTATTCCATATAATCGATTCACTAAATGATACATAGTTCATATTTATAATGCGAACCTGTTTAGAAGTTTCACAATCTATGGCTGCAAAACACTGAGCCATCACTGTCTCGCGCTGTGAGCAAACAAACCTTTTCATGTTAACATTGTTTAAACATATTCTCTGTAGTGTTGTTATGAAATAAATATTGGCTAGGTCCTCAAATATTAACTGAGTTATACTATTTAAATAGGATTCATCTGGACAAGAAATATAATAGACATAAAACACATGTTTATGGGACACCACATTGTCTATTCTGAACAAAGTTATGAAAATTATCGACTTGATGTATTTGCTGAAAATAAACTATTATATTATCTTATGATGAACAACAATAGGAATCAAGCTTCATACGTCATTTTCAGGTTCCTAAAAGTGTTCGGTAGAGTGAACTTTTCTTGCCTTACCTATTTTTTATATCTTATGTATATCACTATAATAAGCCAGTAGTCCTCCACAACTGGACATAGATATTTATACATAGACAATTGTTGTGTTCATTGGTCTGTCATGGATATTATTATAATCTTCCTTTTAATTGTAATTTATCTATATTTTTCTTCCGATTTCTTTAGTAAAGATGATCAAAATCACCATCTTGCTATTCATTATCAAATAAAAACGTGCAAATGGTACTTAATATAGTTTTATAGTATGTAAATATTACAGTCCACGAATATATTTAAATAAATAGATAATCTAAAGAAATATCGTATCAACGTAACAGTTCCAACTCGTAAAAGCTTTTCATAGATTAGGGCTTCCAAAAATTTTTTTCCCGTACCTCCTTAAAAAAGTTTTCTTATACGAGTACTCGTCCCATGATAACTCCACTACTCCTGAAATTGTATCACATTTATCTTAAAATTTATCTACTATCATTCTTTACTCTGAAATATACTCTCTATCTCTCTCTTTATTCTTCGGCACATTTGTGATTTATTAGTTATAAGATTAAAGTTAAACCACATATTGTAGTCATAATATTTTTAATACGAGTTCATCATGAGGTCATCATCATCATATACAAAACGAAGTATGGGGGTCAGATTGAGAAAACTAATTCAGTTTTCAGCTATTCTAAGTTAAGACATAGGATGTTATTAAATTAGCTTATAAAATTTCTGAGTATCTAAGCCATGACTCTGCGTATCGTTGAGAATACGTTTACCATATGTTTGGGAATCGCTATGCTAAATAATGACTTCGACTTTATGGCAAATAGCATTCACATAAATCATATCACTCAGTTTATTTTGAGTATGTTCATTATCAAACAATTTTATCTCGCACAAACATTGCACCGTGAACACGTCTCTGCGAATAAAACAAAGCTGCACACAATTATCACAATGTAGCACTTCATCACGCATCTCGTCCGATCTTCGGCAATGACCTTCGCTATGAGTTTATCTGCCCGTTACAACGCGTCGAGTCATCGAACCTACTCACACTGTTTATTCTTCGCAATTACAAAGGTCGAACAACGTTCATTGCGTGTTAAATATCTAACGAAGCGATAATGATCGAATCACCTCTAACCCTTAAAAAACCTACGACGTTGAAAGAAAAATGTCTTAACGTAAAATTTATTCATCATCGACTAAAAAATCTAACTACAAGTCTGTAGCGATCATAGTGTAGTAAAGAGGTTCTATACTTCTATTGTTACATGCCTAGTTATATAACTAACGCTCTTGTTTCGGCGGCCAAGACTCGCGTTGGTGCGCCGAGAGGAGTAAGTAAACAAAATAAATCTGTAAAATAACTAGTTTCGCCATAAATAGTGTTACAATAAAAACTTTTCTTTATTTCAACTTTTTAATTACTTTGAATTTGCGACACGTATATTATTTATAAAACCTCTTTCGATTTTGCGCCATTTCACATATTTGTTCGTGTTCATTATCAAATTACAATACGGAATGGGGTGTTAAAGAAAATAGGATTGCAGTGATCGCCTTGCACAAAGTGGGTATGGAGCCGCTCCGGTCGGTCATATTCCAGACACTTCAAAAGCTTGGTAGTAACAGCTGGATGTTCATATATCGTACTATCAACAGATACAACAATTAGTTTGTTGAAGACCAGAAAAGATCGGGGCGGCCGCGTGCTGTTAGAACTACAAAAGCTGTTAATGCTGTTAAAGCCAGAATTCGTCGAAACCCTTTTTATTAGGAAGCAAAAAATCTTATCGCGAGAAATGAAGATATCCGCTACGACCCTGTCGCGTATTATAAAACAAAACCTGAAGCTCGGTGCTTATGGTCGATATATAAGACACGCCCTAAATCAATCTTTACATATTAAAGAGAGTGGATCGATCAAAACTCTTTTTGTCGCGATACGCAGGTGAAAGGCAGAGAAATATCCTCTTTACTGATGAAAAAATTGTTACGATTGAAGAACACTACAATAAGCGAAATGATAAAATGTACGCTCACAGTTCTAAAGAAGCTGCTCAAGTGGTCGGAAAGGTACAACGTGGTCATCATCCTGCGTCAGTGATGGTTTGGTGCGTGACGTGTGCGTGCGTGGCGTGTCATATCAACTAGGCACAAAACTAAATTTATGTGAAAAAGGAGTGAAAATTCCAGTCAAAGTGTATCAAGATACCGTCTTGGATTATGTTGGAAACCCCTCAGCAAAACTTTTATAAAAAATATACCGTGGAGTTTTAAGCGGTATTCTGCACCCGATCACAAGGCACGAATTACCCAAGCCTGGCTTGAAACCAACGTTCCGGACTTTATAAGAGCTGAAGACTGGCTCTCATCTAGCCTAGACCTTAACCCTTTACACTTCAAATTATGGTCAGTTTTAGAGGACATGGCCTGCTCTAAACGAGACGGCGACATTGAGTCACTTAAATAATCTTTGGAGCAAGTAAGTAGCGAAATTTCCTTTGGAAACAATGCGTAAAACCATAGATTCGTGGCCCAACAGATTAAAGGCATGTATAAAAGCTAAAGGTGGCCATTTGGAATAGAATATATTTTTTTTTTTTCCAGAGACTAATAAATATGTAGGTATAAATTTTAATAATATTATATTACTTCATCAAAAAAAAATGCATTTTCATTTGTAACTGAACTTATGGCCGGACTAGGTACTCTAAGTTAAGATCAAGTTTTCACATATACAATATAGTTTTTATTATTAGGTCCTTACATATGAAATTATTTACAAATGAAAAATATTAGGTCCTTCCATATGAAATTTTGTCGTACTGACCACTTTGATCTGAAATATCTCCTCTTGGGTTAAGAATTCCAAATTCAAATTTATAAATTCGTTTAGTTGGTACATTTGACTTTTAAAAACAGTCATTCATTTGTTTTTTCCTCATAATTTTTTTCTTTGGCATCCCTTATTATCCGCACAATGGAAAATATGAAGTATCGGTATATTTACTAGTACGAGTTCTACCGTGGCACCAGTGCTGCAGAAACAGCTCCAAGGATTAATGATTTGTACAGCGCTGGTGTCGCAAAAGAAATCACGATACGTTTTTGGTTTCAACGTTTTCGTTCTTGAAATTTCGACCTTCAGAGCTAACCCCGTGGACGGCCGGAGACCACAGTGGAAATTGAAGAATTAAAAGCTATTGTGGAAGCAGATCCATCACTAAGCACTTCAGAGGTAGCTGCATGTTTCGGGGTAAGTAACAAAACTGTATTAATCCGCTTGAAGCAAATCGGGAAAGTAAAAAACTTAAACGGTGGGTGTACCTCATGAATTGAGTGAATCGAACTTGCGAACACGCGTCGACTGCTGCTGCTGTGTTACTTTGATCAACCGACACAATAAGGAAAGGATTTTAAATCGAATCATTACTTGTGATGAAAAGTGGATACAGTACGATAATCAGAAGCGCTTGTCGCAATGGCTGAACTCTGGAGCCTCAGCCAAATCCTGCCTTAAACGAAAATTGACTTAGAAAAATTTACTTATCAGTGTTTGATGGACTAGCGCCGGTGTCATTCACTACAGCTTTTTAAAATTTGGCCAAACGATTACGGCAGATATCTATTACCAGCAACTGCAAACCATGAAGGAGGAACTAGCTGCTAATCAACCGAAATTCATCAATCGCTCTAGGCCACTGCTGCTTCACGACAACGCAAGACTACACACTGAACAACAAACAACCATTAAGTTAGATAAGCCACAATTTGAATGCCTGTGACATCCACCGTACTCCCTGGACCTTGCCCCAACCGATTACCATTTTTTCCGGAATTTGCAGAACTTCTTAAAAGGAAAAAAATTCAACTCAGATGCGGCAGTCCAAACCGCCTTCAAAGAGTTTATTGTTTCTCCTTCCCATAGTTTTTTATTAAAGGGATCAATGAACTCTACCTATGAGATGGCAAATATGCATAGATAACAACGGTACATACTTTGATTAATCAAATATATTTAAAAAAAAATGATTTTATATTCCTCCCGTACAAAACGCCAATTTCATATGTAAGGACCGAATATTATACTCCATCGCATCCAATAAATATTGGTGCTCTACAATCAGTCCTCCTTCCGTGATACTAGTAGCAAAGCGATAACGGCTTTGTTAAAATTATACTTTGCATTACTTTCCCATATCAACAAAGAACAAAGTACATTGTACTCGATTTAATTGCCGTCACTACGCGATAAGCCGAAGTGCAAAGTTCTATTCTTTATACGCTCTGAGGGGTAGTAGTAGAATACGTTACTCTAATTGCAAACGACTAACTTTGACCCAGCCGTAGGTTGCGAAGACCGTCAAGATAGGTACCACCGCAGTCCGGCTTGTGCAGGTACTTTCTGGTCATAGGTGTTTTGGTAAGTACTTATTCCGTATAGCCGGAAGAGAGCCGACAACTGAGTGTTATCACTGTGGATGGGAAGAGGATACCGCGCAGCATACTTTCCAGCATTGCTTGGTATTGGATATCTAGCGCCGAGACCCCGTCGTTGTTGTAGGGGATGACCTCTCACTTTTTGTCTTTATCAAAGCCATGGTCAGTAGTGAGAGGTCGTGAGACGCGGAGGTGGCTTTCTGTGAAGAGGTAATGCTGCAGAAAGAGCCTGCTGAGAGGCAGCGGGAAATAAACACCCATCTCTCAATCCGTAGGCAGAGACCAGAGCATCGAAAGAAGATATTTTATGCCTTCCAACCCCCATAACAGAGGCTACAGTGGCGGATTCGAGGATAATGTCACTAAAAATGAAAGGCGTCAAGGTGGTGCGTGCAGTACTTCTGCCTAACAATTGTATAGGGGTGGATAACAGTAGGTCCACCCCGAGGGGTGGTCTTATCAAGGCTTCTCGCTGTCGGAACCACGATAGTGTGCGAAAGCGTTCCCGTGGTTCCGGCCAAATGCGATGAGTGAGAAATCTTGGGGATTTACCAGGTAAGAGTCCCGCATAACTCCTCTGTTGCCCCGACAGCACAAGGATATCCAATGCAGGATTTCCCCTCAGAAAAGCAAGGTACCATTACAGCTCTTATTTTTTAAAACAAACTTGAAAAGGCTGTAACTAATAGTTTGGGAGCTATGAATTTTTGAATGACTATAAAATAAGTATTTGAGTTTTCACCATCATATCTAATCTATTTAGTTTTTTAGAAATACTTGTTAAAATATCCCCTAGTTGGACAAATAATAGATGGTAACGATTTACACAAAACATTTTAAATCACTGTGATATACACTATAATTCTATTGAAATAATTTCATACCGACGATCCTCGTTTTTGTGTAGTGCCTGAATGACTAGACAGACAGCCCACAAAACATACTGACGTTTGTTCAATGTTGCCATATTCAAAATGTTGCCATTGTATAATTAGCGAAGGTAGTGTTACCAATATAAAATACAATATATTTTATTATTTTTTTGTTGACGCTACCATAATGGCAGAAAAATATTTATGTGGACTATGTGTATCTTTCATAGCAGAAAATATAAGTGTTGGTTCACTAAAACACTTATAAGTATTTCCCTTTCCACTTCACTGTCCGGATACTGTATCTTCAGCTCAAATTGGTTAACCGTGCAGCTGTATTGTTTAGTCGGATGGCAACACATTCCTTTAAGGAAATTGGAAAAAGGTCTAGAAATATATCCAATGTGTTCTTTACTTACCCTCGATAAAGGTGCACAGCGAGCACAAGCGAGGCCCGCTGGTGGGCGACTAGGCGGCTGCGGAGCTGGAACTACAAGTCCTTCTTTCACTCTATAGAGAGAAGACGTTCGAGACTGCAAAAAAAATCACGGATTAAACCCTTTAAATTTAAATTCAAATTAATAAATAAAATTTCGTGTATGAAAACGTTTAATTGTTCAAAAATCAATATTTAAATCCTAAATATTGTAATTATTACTTATGTTATTAAATTTAATAGTTTACAGATACATCTCTTTTGTTCAAGGCCTTCTAGGTGAGTCCTACATTTTTAGAAGTAGTGTATAGTAACTTCTGTGTTCCGGTTTGACGAGCCTTGTATTTAATAAAATTATTCGAGCATCTTAATATACTGTATCTCAAAGCGACGAGCATAATGTAGTGCACTGTATATCATATTAGTTATCACTCTGTTATTTCATTGAGTTCTTAATAAGATCTGAAACATCTCATCCATGTCTCGCTTACTTCACTTCGAGCGTGTCAAGCAGACGTATAACTTACTATCAGGAAATAGTCTTTCCAGTCTAGTCGAATAAACAATATATACATATAATACCCCACATAATAACCCTTGTTCACACTAAATATACGACTTACAGCGAGTTCGGCATCGATTTTTGAATACACGTCGTTGAGTGGACGCCGACGGGCCCGGACAGCTTGGCGCAATGAAGTGGAGTCACGGCCACACCACCCGCCTACCCTCTCGCCGACCACCTCCAGCATATCGGCGACACGGCTGCAGACAAACTAAATTTGCTAATTTTTGTTTGTTGTAAATACAATCTAAATCCAAATTTGCATAAAAAATTCTGTTAAATATTTTAGCGAAAACTTAGAAGAGTACATAATCTTCAAGCTATCAAAGATTTTTATACTAGCTCCACAAGACCTAAATAGATTAACATTCAAATAAGAAAAAAAAAACTAATTTAGTTCTGTTTTATAAGTACTTTACGTTTTAAACTATAAATTCGTTTCATCTCCTTTTTTGGTTAAAGGAAATAATGACTTATAAACAACATTCTGCTTCTTGCTCTTGTAAACGATATCCGGTCACGGCACCTTTTCATTTATGTCCCCAACAAATACGACAGGATGTATCAAATTTTTTTAACTGAAGGTTTAAATATCGAGCTAACTTTGAATTATTTAGTCTTTAAATATTTTACATTTAACCTAAATATTAATTCCGCAAAAAAAAAAACAATAAACTACGAATTAAGCTAGTATGGGGAAAAGATTTCAGTTAAGTGAAACACCTAAAAATTTCTTGGAATATGAAATACGATTTTTTTATGTAAATTCTTGGTTATCGGTTTATTTTTATTACTCTGAAAACAATTTGGTAACCGTAAAGTTGCTTTAAAAAAAATTCAATACATTTGATAGAACCCAATTGGTTCTATTATAAAAATTAATTCAATGCCGGAGACTAAGATAGTTCATACCGAAATATCGCTTCATCAATAAAAAAAAGTTTTGGCGAAATTCACGTTCATTCATACATATTTAACTGCCCGATTAATGTTAAACCGGAAGCTGAAGCTTACAGATCGATCTTACTCAATAAATTTAGACTACTGTTCATGTGCTAACACCACATGATCATGAGCCATATAAATCCATCACATTGAATTTCTTTGTATACATTTAGCAGGTTACAAAGCCGAGCGATAATAAAATATCCATATCGCTCAAAGGAATAACGTTTTCTTTACATCCATCCATCCATCACCTACATCTCGACCTGCCACTACCATAACTGAACACGATCTAATCGTGACAGTGAGATCTATCGGTCTCTGTTGTCGGAGACCATCTAGGTAAAATTTACCACCGCAGCGCCTATTGCACCCGACAAACAGTAGTATACAAACATTACTGTATTCTGGTTTGAAGAGCATTGTATCTAGTGAAATTACTGGGGTAACGGGAAAACAGGTAAACGTCTGGGTCGTCTTATCGCTTCATCGAATAAAAAAAATTACATTATTTGTTTGTAAAAGACTGAGTATTTATTTCATAGGCTACTTCCCACTGGCAAAGGTTACAGAATTTTTTTACACAATGAGTTATTATAACTATTAACGATATCGTATAAAAGATTGAAAAATGATAATGTAGCGTAAAAGTTAATGTGAACTAAAGAAGAGGTTTTTTTTAATGCTAAGACTATTGTTGTGTTGGGATTAAATAGCCCACGCTATATCTTTAAAAGCTAAAAAATAACGATCTTTTTCAATCCGTATCTCGGTTGGTTATTTTTTTAAGCTATTAATTATATTGTATGATGTTTTTTGTACTATTATATATTAATATAACTATTTCATAAAAGAAATATAATAGGACGATCCATACCCCGCCTTGTTTCGGAGGCCAAGACTTACTTTGGGTCGCTGCGCCAAAGTAAGTATATCCCACTTAATCCATAGTAAATAGTTATTGGCTACAAAATAGCATTTTACGATAAACAAACACTACAAATGATAATACGATATTTGCTCACACTCAAAGCGATCGATGTGCGATAACTGTGCCAATATCGTTGATTGTAGTTTTATGCCCCACTCCTCTATCCTCTCCGTCAGGCCATGTTTAGATTTGTATCAACTGCTCATGCGCACGTGATAAACAACACTGGGAACACGCGGTAGATACAGAGAGAAAGCCCCCACTCCTATTAGTAGGAAAAATAAGAGCGTTGTTTCATTAAAATACTAATAATTATTAATGTGGTATGTAATATGGTTCACATATGGCCACCTCGTTGATCTAATGATTATGATGATTAGAGTTATATTTTTTTTATTCTACGATACTACGACACGATTCCGCTCGTATCTTCGTTGTTTGATGGTAAATGATATGCTTGTCCATATGAAAGTGCCGCTAGCTATGGCGTTATACACTGCACGTCATTACACTCGTACCATTGAGACATAAGATATTCAGTCTCGTTACCCCAGTAATTTTTGCACACTATTGTTTGTTTGCAGAAATAGGAGCTGCGGTTGTACTTTTTTTTGTGGAGAAATCCTCCATTGGATACCCTTCCGCTAACGGGGCAACAGAAGAGTTATACCGGATTCTTACCGGCTAAAACCCCACGGTTTCTCACTCATCGCATTTTGCCGAAACCACGGGAACCTACCTAGATGGTCTCCGGCAACAGGGACCTATCATCACTATATTATATACATTAAAACAAGTTAATTGGGAATCAATTATTAAAGCAGAATATCGGCGGTGTAGTTGTTTAAGTTTCCACGTCCACGTCGCGGTGGTGTTGAAATGTTTTGAAACACAGCCGGGTGAGTCATGGCATTAATGAAATCTCTCACATAACTATTGTTGCGATTTGTTTGACTAAATGTATGGAGTAATTGTTTGTGTGCATCCTTGTTTTCGGGAGTTACGTTATTATTCTTTTATAACAAAGTACAGTGATGATTAACAACTTCACCAGGTGGGTATCTTATGCGAGCCAAGTTATTTAAACAACAATTTTGGAGATATGCAAAATGTGCAATAGGATATTACGTGTAGAGTACATTATATCGTAGCCCAAATCTGTTATCTTATCTATACTTTAAATTAAACTTGTTTATTTCAATTCAGCACAGTTATATACACTTTGATTGATTTGAAAGATTATATTATTCAGGTTTCGTGAGCTAGGACATATAGTTTTTTACTCATTTTTAATTTTCTCCAAACTCGTCACACCACCACATCTATCTTAACATTCGCATCTCGGCCACATGTAATCTCCTTTCATCCGAACCTTTGGTGGTCCAACACTTAGTTCAATAATATACGACAGGTCTAACGACCGACTTGTAGATCTATCCCTTTAGTTTAAGGGGCATTCGTAGTCCACAAGTCGTTCCAGTGCCCTGTCGCCATTACATCCAACTTGCATTTATGCGGCTTTAAGACAGTTTACTGGTCTAAAATTTACTAATGAAATATTATTGAGAGAATGGACTTGTTTCCCGTATTTATTACCTGATAAAGATCTAGAAAAGTTATGATGACCATAATTCAAGTTATCGGAACTAAAGGCTTCGTTAATGTTGGTCCCATAAGATACACTGACTACATACATATATTATTTATACAATAGTACATTTAGGTTTCAAGAAAAGAAAACTTAATATTTCACTTGTTACCACAGTAGGTCTTTGTTAACGAACACTGTCTAGATAGGTACCACTGCAGTGAATGGTGAATTGACTGTGGTAACGACACTTAATATATTATGTGTATGTATGTATCAAAGTGATAATAATGTGGTGTAGTGTTTAATATCCTAACTAGCACCATCTTGTCAAGAGCGATTCTTAGTTTCTTCGCGTTGTGAAATAAAAAAGATAAATAAAGGAAGTGTATCATATAAATAGAGCCAATAAAAATCTCTACGATTTTATCTCAGTATAATATAAAATATCTACTTAATATAACAAAAAATATATTGGTTGATTGTGTATATAAATTAACTGCATTATTTGCATTACTTGCATTACACATAAAAATCTGAATAATGACTACGTGGCGTGTGCAGGCGTCATTATAAGTCCATCAATGGTTATATTATTTTCAACAAATTATGGACTAAGCTTAGTGTTTAGAGTTTGATCCTAGTTATGTCAACACACGAAACTTGTTAAGTTGTAGATGTAATATTAATATGAGCCTTTTTGGGTCATTGTTCGTTATAAGCCATATCAGAAGTCACCCGTATACCTTTTGATTGTTTTCTTTATCAAGACTCTGTCAGCACCTGTAACTATATTGTCGATTATTTGAGAGTATATACGGGATATGGAGAAATAGGATTAGCGATTTTTGAAAGTTGCTCCCGAAGTGATTCCAGAGAAGACGACAAGTGCGATGGTCTCATATTTGTCGCGAGTTCTGGGGAGGGAGATTAGTGGATAGAGACCAAGGTTTCATTTAGAAGAAGTTTACCTCCAACCAAAAAACTGAGGATGACCACTGAAAGGGTTTTAGTGGGTACAAATGAGAAGTAGGATATATTCCGATGAAAACATTAATGGATAAATTGAGAAGACGGTTATGTTCGAATATGAGCAGAATAAGATAGAAGAAATTATCTGTAATACAAAAATGCCAATGAAGACGTTTATATCTAAAACAGAATACATAATAGTTATTTTAAAAGTTCATGTAAAAATGCTGTAAAAAATCATAAACATCACATACAGCTCAAAGCTGAATGGTTTATTATTATACTGAATTATGCAATTTAAGACTTGAAATTTATTTTTGACTTCCGTGATGTATACGAGAGTGACGCAAAAAGTTTCTATGTTGCTTTGTAATGATATAAACATATAATTTTCGCAGTACGTATATGATATATTGTACTATTGAATTATGACCGAAGATAAGATAAACTATTGCCTTTTTGATTATGACCTTAATCTAGTTTTATTTTTTGTACAAACAAATTCCATATCTTCAATTCAACTATCAATGTAAAACTATATTCGAAGCACTCTTCACCATCGATGACTTAATTGTTATTGAACATCATGTTAAACTGTGGACATGTTAACCCGTTGTTGGTAAAAATCAAACTATTTTTGGTAATGTATTACGCTTATCAAAAGCATTAGAATACATGCCAGATACTAATACGTCGATACTGTCGGTGGTTATACCAGTTACGGTAATTTGCAGTATTATTAAAGCAAGGTTCAAAAACTGTACACACTGTTGGATACCATCATCATCGTAAGATGACTTCTTCAAACTGTAACTTCACGGTCAGATTAAAACTATTCCGATTTTGTGTAAATCTTTTAGCATTAAAGCCTGATCGAGGCAGGAGTTTTCCGGAAATACTGTCCTCCAGGATCAAACTAAGAATTCATAAAGGATATTCTTTTTAATCTTAAATTATTACTCGTTTTAAATTTTTTATTTTCTCTTCATTAAAAATTAAAAAAAAATCTTTACTTTTTAATATAACAGCCGTATAAAAACGAAGTTACAATTCATATAGAAACAAATGGTATAAGAAAAACGTAGGATTTTTTTACATATTGTATTCAACCTTGTAAAATAAATAATTAACGACCGACATAAAACTAACATGAATCTTAAAGAAAATGTATTCAACAATAGTTATATATCAAAATGTAAAATCACTGGTTTATTGCTTAAAAAACGTAAACGCTAGAACGGCGGAAGCTCGTCCGATTTTTAAACAGGTTTTAAAATAACACGGAAGTAGAAATAAAAGAGATGAGGAAGCGAGGAAAAAAATTCTATTTGTCGAAAATATGTTTAAAAGATTTGCGATATCGAAAAAACAAGAGCATTGTGAAGTAGTTTATTGTTAAATATAAATTAAGTAAAAATGAATACTCCAAAAAATCACTCTTAAGCTAAGTTGTAGAAACAAGCTGTTTCAACAGCTAAGCACATATATAGCTTGGTGGCCATCTCGCCGCCTACCGGGCATCTTCCTTTTATTATCACCCCCACAACTCCCTTCAGGGAAAGAATTTCGTAAAATCCATTCGGAGCAGAGCCCTTAAATGGCAGGAGCAATATCTCTACCAAATTGTAATATTTACACCTAATAGTTTCAGAGATCTCCTGAGAGTCAATGAATCTGTAGATATATCCTATAAATAAAAAGCGATGTGTCATCTTTATGAGATTAATAATTTTGTATTTACGCAAGGTATTCGTTAATAATAAAAACTTTAAATCGCAGTGTTTTTTCGATAAAACGTCGTCATGTTCTTTTAGGTCAGATTTCTAGGCTAGTACGCACTACAATTTTAAACTACTAAACCACGCAACAATCAGTTGGGGTCGTATTCAAGCATTAACCTTTTACAAAAAAAAAAAAAAAACTAAACTCAATTATTCAAAATTATTTGAACAATTGCTATAAATAGTTGATAAAGACGAATAAGTACGATAATATGAATTGGTATACCAAAAAGTTTGCTATATATTATTTACATATACGAATAATACTGTGATAATATCCTTAAATAGGTTCCGATTAATTTAATCCTTTTATTTTATTAACACATTCCTTTTATTGGAGTAGAAAATAAAAAAATAAAGGATTGATATGACATAGGTCAGCATTTAATGCAATAAATAATTTAAAACAGTTTAAATTAAACTTTTTCCAATTCAGAAGCATTTTTTTTTATTAAAAAAAATATATAAAATCTTGCCAATGCCATAGAGATCAAATTATTTAAAATATTTAAATGTATAAAAAATTGTTTTTTTTTTTTAAATAAGCTTGGGAAATATGCGTATATTATTTTAAAAAAGAAAATTAACCACACGAAAAATAAACGTACCTAGATGTGAAGAACCAGTAGAGGATGGCGGTGAAGATGGCCAACTCGGCGGCACCGCTGGCCACCCGGACATGTTCCACCACGGTCCAAACGCTGATCATCGTATCCATTTCCGACCAGTTCTTATTAACGGTGGTCACTACATCACCAACCGTCCAATTATGTAGTGAAGCAAGTCGATCAATTTTGAACAGCTCACCGGCGATGATGATTAGAAAAGTGAAGTCGATTCACGAGTTCATATAAATTTTTAAATAGTATCTCACAATAGTTTAATTAAAGTTCACTTTCAAACTATGCGATCTATAAAGAGATGGTTTTGGTTCGAGTGCGTGTCGATTTCGATTTCGTTCGTACGAGTGGAGGAGACGTGCAGACTCGTCGGGTGTCGAGGCTGCGCTGATTCAATTACCCAATACTGGTAACAACAAAGGCTCGTTCGTTTGACTTTCCGTCCGACGCATTCACACGCTGCTGCGGTAGCCGGTGGCGTGACAGATAACTTAGACACTAGCTCACCACTCGGTATCGAAATGAAAACAGCAATAAATACGACCTTATTACCGCACGATACGCGTGTACACAGGGTAAAGTTCACACAATATTACATACATACAATATTAACCATTATTCAAATGAAGCTGAAAGAATTTTACTGTACTATCTGATGCCACCGTCCGACGTATACGTGATAGCAGGCTGTCATCCCTTCGTTCAGGACGAAGATATTTTTTTATTATTAGTTATTACGTTATATCCAATGACACGTATCAAAGATTTTATTTGGACGCACAATATTTTTTTTATAATGATTAGTTTCCATAACGACGTGATCACCACTACAAAAAATCGCCTCAACTTATAACACAATTTCAACATATACATCAAAGCGAACATATTAAAAAATTATATCAAGCAATACCGTTTTTTATTTATTTAATTTTTTATGTTCTTTGTCCAATGGAGAAAGCGTTTCATTTCATCCTTCATAACGCTAACAGCGAAAGGATACCAACAGCTTGTTAGTGTTAATGTTTCCTTCCAGTATAATGTGGAAATCTTCAAAAGACGAAAGGAAAAGCTATAATTTAGACTTACGATTATTATTAAGTGGGCTCGCATTCAAGCATATGTAAAACAAATAAATACTCATTCAAGGTGTTATCGATAAACATCCAAAATATCTAACGAATGTAATAGAAAAAATAACTACACGGTCAATAATGCTTGATGGTAAGTTAGTCGACTTATTAAAATATGTGCAAATGCAATGGAATCCTTAGATAAATATGAAAATAGAAACCACTATATCACGCAACATATTGTTAGTCAAAATCTTATTAAATATGATAGAGAACATAATTGACCCGAAGACCCCAAATATCGGTCGTGTATAGAGGGGACCACCTTTTCCATAACATCATCAGATATAAAATAATTTATAATTAGATGTTTAATTAGCTAAGAAGGAAAAAAACTAGGTCAGCATGGTTTGATTTTAAATTCTATATAATTTATGAAATAAAAATAATCTATGTATATAAAACATATGCATTTACATTTATTATATAGATATAATAAATAACTGTAAATGCATGTTTTATCTAACGTGATAAAGAAATTTAGAAAACGGTAAATTGTCATAGTTTCTGGTTCGTTTGATTGCAGTGGTAAGAAATTCGTAACTTTGTGGACCAACCCCACATATAATTCACCATAAATTCTACAGATAAATAAAAAATAAAGGAATAATTACTCTACTGACAACTTTTGTTTCTATTTTCCCTTTACCCTCTAGGTGAGATTGGCGCAACATATATATTTTCTGTCTATCCTTATGATTTATTATCTCGGTATTTATGTCCTTTAGATTTATTTGCTGCACTGCACCAAAGTCAATCCCCTCTTATTTCCGTCTTCTTCTATATTGATATGCATCCTCTTTCAACATCGAACTGATCAAAAATCGTAGACCAATTAAAATACCAGTATGATGATATAAAAGTATAAATTGAAATAAAAATAATTTATTTGTATTAAATATATAAATGAAATAAGGAAAATCTGAATGTCTTGTTAGATTATGTATACAGCAAGTTGATTATATGAAAATATTCACCAATAATAGGTCAATAAACCATTTAAGACGCTGGTGATTTTTTCAACATGCTTATTAAAGTTTTCCTTACACATGTAATAAAATAATTATATAATTGTTGATAAAAAACTATTATCTCCTATACTTATATATCTTGCCTCTATTATTATAAAATTATAAGTTTAAGACGTGCATCAGGTGAAAGTTGCTGTGAACGTTTTGCTGATATACTGCTTCATTATTTCATTAGAAAAATTGTTCAGAACAATTATAATCACTTTGCAATTTGTCAGATGCAGCTTGTGTTTTAGAGTCCAAATCGAAAACATTACGTTATTGCCAAAATACTGTGTCAAGGACTGTTTTATTGACAAAGATATATGTAACATAAGTTTGGTACAATTCTTAACATTTAAAAATTGGTTACATTAACGTATGGTGATTGCACAAGAAATATTTGGCCAAGAAATTTACATATAACTTAGATAAGGGCACATCGACTTGAGTTGAGTTCTATCAATGTTATTCCTTGTTATGATTATTTGATAACATTCATTTGCGCATTATTTTAAAATTTAATCAAGAAATCAATGATTATTTTTTTTTAACTAATTCTTTAATCTAAACCGCTGTGTTACTTTCATAGCCGAGTCAGTTAGATGATAAGATTATTTGAAAGGACTTAAATAGGCAATCTTACTCTCTAACATAAAATAGAAATACAAGTAAAGCTAGAAAATCTTAAGTCATTAAAGAAATAAAGAATTTAGTACTTTTACAAGTTTATTTGAGGGTATTTGAAATATAAACCAAATTATACTGTATTTTTCATTATCATTCATATATAAGTACATAAGTGAAACCGGCTGAATACTAGGCTCGATAAATTTGATTACGAATGGACAGCACATTATTATGACACAACTGAGTAATTAATATGAGCATCATGTGTTTAAAAGACTATTGGTAATGTATTGAATAGTCTCAATATTGATGACAAAAAATAACAATCAGAATCATTCAATTCGTGGATCTATTCAGATGTACATATAATTGTCAATGCCCTTCTAGTTATGAATTTAAAAGGTATTTGTGTCATCATTAATAACTTTCTAATGATACAAATATTTAGACTGTAAGCATTAATATGTAATTCACATAATTTTTAAGTATGTTTTGAAAAGATGAAACCGTCGTTACTTAACGCAAACAATTAGACCGTGGCGACGAGACGCGAATGTGATGATGTGAAATTAAAATTTTGCACGTGAACCGCTCAGACCAACCATACGGACACCATTCAACTCATCCACGCCGAACAGCTTCGTACCCTGACGAATCGCGTGATCCGAAAGTGAAATCGACATAGCAAATAAACAGGGAACAAACCGTATTGTACATAGATGATTTATAAATTTTTAAGAATTATTTTACCTTACCAACACTGATCACAAAGTAAATGATATTGAAAATATTTATACGATAAATTAAATGGAACTATTTGAAAAATGCATTGTACAAACGGGCGCGGGTAAAGAAACTAGGTGGATTTTTACATAAGACCGCAACGTCAGCGGCTTCGGGACGTGGAGACGTCTGCCCACGCGCACGGACGGTGGATGACTAAATGGAACCGCTATTCGATTGCCAACGTAGCGGCTTACTTCAGACGGTACTCGGCGCAACATCCACGGGCGCGTCTTTTTTATCGTTCAATTTATGTAAATCGCAAAAGCATTTGCAAACTAAAAAATAAACGATTTTAACTCTCATAAAGTGTTGAATAAAAACATTTTTTTTTTGGTTAAACTGATTAAATGGTTCCGCTAGTCTTACAAATTATAGCAAATCCACTGGGATAAGATGAAAATAGTTTATGACGTATAAAAATATTTTATAAAGTTTGATGATAATAATTTCATAAGAATTATTATACTATTATTAAGCTGGTTAGAGAATTTGTGATACACCACAGCTTCTCTGTTTTCTGATGATGTTAAGCGCTTGAATGTCATATTGACTCTTACAGGTCATCTGATACTAGGTTCGTGGACGAGTAAAGTAACTTGCAATACTGTTTTAGTTTGAAGGACGTTGTAGCTAATTAAAGTATTGAAATATTGAGACATTTTATATATCTCGAGGCGACAAAAACAATATGTTGCAGTATATATCATCCTAACTAGCGCCACGTTGCTTTTGGATAGGCATATCAGTTACCATCAGGAGAACGCCCTGTTCGTGTCGTCGCTTAATTAAATAAAAAAAAATCTGAAAGTTGAGGTGATCATCATTCTAACTAGTGTCACGTTCTTATGTGCAGACGTATCACTTACCATCACGTGAACGTCTCGCTTGTCTACTAACTTATTTTCTTTTAATAACTAACATTTAAAACCAAAAATTAAATTTTTGATGTATCAAACTAATGGCTGTTAATATCTTGTGACTTAATTTTTTTTTATATTAGTGCTGTTTGTTTTCCCAAGTCTATGTTAAGTAACGTTGGGCAGCACTTATTTATCCTCTATTAAAAATATGCTTATTTTTCTTTTATTCGATGAAGCTACGAGATGAGCTAGACGTTCACCTGGTGGTATGTAATACACTTGGCTATATGCACCACATTGCGCTCGCCGCCTTCAGACACAAAATGTCTCGTTTTCTCAATATTTTCATTAGCGACAACGCCTTCCAAACCGGAACACAGTAATGTTCGCACAATATGGTTTGGTGGCAGAAACAGACGCTGCGGTGCTACCTATCTAGGCGGTCTCCGGCAATAGAGACCTACCAACACTAACTTTTAAATTTAATGTTTGTGCAAAAATAATACGAAAAAAGAACTAAATTATAATGTATGTTACTAAAATATACAATTATTGAAAAAACTACTAAAAAAAATATAAAAAATGTTTGACTACTAGAACTCTACTAGAGAAGAACCTTTTCAAATTTCTAAGTCAATGAAAAATTATGCAATTATCATAATAAAGAGAATAATGCCGTCGCAATTACTTAAGTAATAGATACGACGCTGAATATATATTACAGATATTTTTTAAAATAACAACATCTTAAATAATGAAAATTTAATGAATTAAAAAAAAACACAAATTGTTTTTTTTTATCTATTATTCAAAAGCGCCAATTAATTTAGAAAATCACTTGTTCACGACGCGAATGAAATGGAAAATTCGTTGTTTAATATAACAATAATGTGTTAATAAAAATAAGTTAGACTTTAAAGCCATAAAATAAATTACTTAAACATATTCAAAAGTTAATACATCTTACTTTTTATACGCGTAATTGTTTAAGCATCACATAATATTATCTAATGTAAATTAAACAAAATTACTAACATCGCCTTGAGTTAAAAGGAAAGGCTAACACGACGCAGTAATTGCTCTAGCACCGGCGCTCGTTACACTCGAACACAGTAAAGATTATCACATGTGTTACCAGTAATACGTACTGACCCAGTCTTCATCACCGACCAGAGAATTTTACCAACAGCAATTTAATTACAATTTATCTCATTTTACTGTCTATTCACTGTACTGCTTAGAGCTCCGAAATTTTAGTATTTCTTGCTACGAGCGAGACGGTATCTGATGGTAAGTTATGCGCCGACCAGTAACATGGCATTAAAATAATATACACATCACCAAAATGCGCTCGTCGCCTTGAGACACGAGGTTTTAAGTGTCATTACTCCAAGTATTTCACAAGCTACTACTCCCTTCAAACCGGAACACGGTAATTCCCACACTATTGTTTGTCGGCGGAAATGAGATGCGGTGATAGATAGACGGTGTCTCCGTCTACAGAGACTTACCACCAGTATTTAGTTTTATATTTTAAATATCGAATAAATATACGGTATTTACTGGTAGTAGGTCTCTGTTGCCGGAGATGGTCTAGACAGGTACCACTGCAGCTCTTATTCCTGCCAACAAACAGTAGTGTGTCTATATTACTGTATTCAGGTTTTAAGGGAGTTATAGCTAGTAAAGTTACTGAGATAAGGAGACATAGGCAAAGCAATGTGCACAATATATTGTCGTGAATATTATCCTACGATCCACATAAGCATTTTAAATTCTTCGAAAATATGCTCTATGAGGAAATCAGGGTTGTGTGGAAATTTTTACCCAAAAAAACCTCACATCAGTGATCGACCCTAGGCCGGGTAGCGAGGCTATAATGACTTTCCAGTCGATGCCGACCACGGTGACGACTTCTAGGTTGTTACACCATATTATATTATATTGCAAGCGATACATAACGACAGACACATCATTTCTACAGCATTTTTTATTCGACTGTTCCTAATCATAATATTATACGTAACATGTAACATTGTACAGAAGCTACAGCGAACCTTTTCTATAATTTTTCTACCGTATCCTAAATATATCAATTATAGTACTTTTTACGTTCTTTACATAAATTTGCAGTAGAAAATTAAGAGTTAATATGCGATATGGGACACAAGAAAGCTATATCCAGCAGTGGACGTCCATCGGTTGAAATGATAATGCGATGTGATTAATAAAAAATAAAATTTTTCTATTTTTTAAATAGTACATATTTTAAAGTATTTTGTTTCCATAGAGGAAACAATAACTTTAAGGCGAAGTTTCTTGCATTAAATAGCAGAGTTCAGTTTTATTTCATTTTGTTCATAATGTTCATTGCCCTAAGATTCAAGCGGCTTATATTCAGCTTTGGGCATCCGTAGGCTAAAATGTTGATATAGTAAACACTGAAAAAGACTTCGAAATCTTACTGGTAAATTACCCTCTTTTTGTACTAACGGAAATATATTTTTACTGGTCGTAGGCCTCTTTTGCCAGAGACCGTCTTTTAGGATATTTCAGCCGCCAGACAGTAGTCTGCAAACGTGCATAAGGGCTCTGTACCTGGTGTAAATACTAGGATAACGAGACTCAACATCTTATGTCTCAAAGCGTCGAGCACAACACGGTGCAGTATATAACATCCTAACTAGCGCCTCGTTGTTATTGACAGGCGTATCACTTAACATCAAGTGAACGTCCTGCTCGTATCGTCATTTCGTTGAATAAAAAAAGAGAGTAGCATTAATATTATTATAATCAAAACAACTTACGGGATCCTAGCCAACCGCACCTGCTCGTGGTGTACCCTGCTAATCAACTAAGGAAGCTCTGATCCCCACCAACTCGCATTAGGCCAGCGTTGTGAGTAATGGGCCCAAATCCACCCCAAATGAACCTCTACAAACGACGGCTCCTAGTGCCTTCCGAGGCTTGCTTACTATACAACTTTGGAAGAGGCTCATGTCCAGCAGTGGACGTCTATCCGCTGATGATGAATATTAACCGAACTGATATGTTAAAAATGTGAATAAAGTGTCGACAGGATTGCAACAATTTGTGACCTGTTTGTTGTTGTCGTATTACAAAAGAGCAGCAGCTGTAAATACCGAACTTTACCTAACTAAAAACATGAGAAATTGTATATTTTGTTTTTGTTAATCGTCGAGATATTTCTTATGAAAAAAAGCCCGAAGGAATACTTTTTTTGTACGTTTCTCGCAACGACACATGTATGTCACGGCCGCAAGCTGCACATGAGATATTTCTTAAGATAAATTGTATCTATTGATCGGTCATACATCTCACGTGACCCTGAGTTTTTGTTGTTTACCTTAACTTTAACTTAATGCTATACTATTAAGGTCGGATGTTTTTAAAATACGGCCTTGCCGTTATAGGGATAAATATAACTTCCTATTCTGTCTAAATTCTTACTTTTTATTGAAAATAATTTGTCTTTTGATCAAGTTCATAACCTTTACTATTACATCTAACGACAAGTTATCCAAATAAATACATATTTAGCAACAATCGAGCTGGAATGCATGTCATAGTAAATTCATAGAAAAACATGATTTAATACCACATTTACATTATTTATAACGTTAACATTATTCTACATACTTAAAGAACGTATAATAAGTCTTACAATGTACAATTGTTTTAACCAAATAGATCTCAGTTTTGATCTTTTCTATAGAACAAAAGGGGTGTAAAGGATCCCGCATAACAACTCACGGGATCCAAGCCACCCTCACTTGCTCGTGATGGCACTGTGCTAATCAACAAACGAGGCTCTAGCTCCCACTAACCCGCATTGGGCTAGCGTAGTGGGAAATGGGTCAAACCCTCCCATATGAATCCGATACACGTCTTTGGGGCAGGTCTATGTCCAGCAGTGGACGTCTATCGGCTGATGATGACGATAGAATAAAATAATTAGACTAAATAATATAAATACTTTTTTAGTCACATTATCACTCGCATTTATTTATATACATACATATATATATATATATAGAGAGAAAGACAGAGAAGATATCCATAAATTCATTGACTCATCTCGAAATCTCCGTAACTATTAGACGACGTAAACACTCAAAATTTGGTAGAGGTATTGCTTCTGCTATTTACAGGTCGATTAAGAATGGATTTTACAGATTTCATTATCCAAAGAGAGTTTTAGGGGTGTAAATAATAAGAATAGGCCTTGAGGGTGGCGGGTTGCCGCCGAGCTTCAATATTTCGAACAAATTTCAAAGTGGGCAGGAAACAAATAGTTTACGTTTATATGACTGAAAATTTCCTACATTACATTCTTTAAACTGCGGATTCCAGGTCCTCGAACCAGGTATGTATGTGATGATTTGTGTAAATCGGTCAATAACTATCAACATTATAAAACAGAGAACGGACTACTCGATCTATGAGCGTTATAGCTTTTAATATTTATTACACTACAATTGTAATTTTGAAGACTAGAATCAGCTACATCGACCAAAGAACAGATCAGAATTTCAGTCACATAACTAATACAAGAAATCAATCGTTTCTACCTCTTAAGGACTTTTCAAGGTCCGCTATATTTTTCATAGTAAATAATAAAAATCACATTTTAAATTAACATTTATCTTAATGATGCGTGTATTAATAACATATCTAGAACTTCCTAATATTCGGCGAGCATTGCCGCATCAAGGTTAAATAGTTCTTTTTAGTGGTTAGTTAGACAGAATATAAATAATTCAATAGTTTTGAATCTGTTTAATCAACGATGCGAGGAGATGATCACATAATGGTAAGCGGTACCGCCCGCTCATAACAACATGGTGTTACACGAGCCACATCACCAGATCGTGCTCAACGCTTTAAAACTTAAGCTGTTAATTCTTTTTATCGTCGTAATTTCACTAGCTACAGCGCTCTTCAAACCGGAGCACATTAAAATTTGCACACTACCTGTTGTGGAGTAGATTTAGGAGCGGCGATACTACCTATCTAGACGGTCTCCGGCAACAGAGCACCTACCAATAGAAAACTTTTTGTGCTACCGGTTTTCATCATCATCAACCGATAGCTAGATTCTTGATGATGTCAGTGCTGCAAGCCATGCGACTGTTACAGCTTGTCTGACACTGGGCACGTGGACCTGGGTCCACAGTCTGTTTACAAAAAAAAAAGTGTACGACTTGGAGTGTAGTTATCCGACCGCAGAATTTTATAATGTGTGTCAGGTTGTTGGTTTCTCTGGCGAATCTACTCTGTCGTCGAGGGCGGGCGCGGAACCGTTCCCCGACTACCTTCGCCTGTATCAGAATCTTTGGGCGGTGAGAACCGCTCCTGATCGCGGGTGTACTTAGTGTACGCGGTGTGTGAGTACCTGTGGCGCCGCGTTCTGAAGCGAGGGCGGCGTGATGCAGAAATTCGGAGCATGTTGGTAGTGTCAGAGGTGTGTGTGGTGACGTGGATGTTGTCGATCACTGTGGGTTCGTGTGTGGTGTGAGGGACCCCTGGGGATGACGGAATTAGCGCATGCCGTGGTCTGCGCTTATTGGTGTTGGGATTCATCAGCCGATAGACGTCCACAGCTGGCCATAGACCTCCCCCAAAGATCTCCACATTGATCGGTCCCGCGTCGCTCGCATCCAGTGGGTTCCCGCGATTCTCACCAGATCGTCGTTCCACATTGTGGAAGGCCTCCTAACACTACGTCTACCTGTATACCACTGATATTATTAAGTGATAATGAAGAAATTGTTTTAACAATCATTAAACGTATATGATGAAAAGGGCAAAAATATGTATAGTAAATAACTATCACAATCATAACACTGTTCGTATTCCTTATTATTCTTAAACTTTAATAAAACGGTAATATAATTTTTATTTATTAAATAACAAAATATCAGAGTCAGAAATAACCCTCACAAAAATAACTGACAGTTAAATGCTTCAAGGATACCAGAAGAACATTGTTTACTTTGTAGAAGTGTATTCTGGTTGTTTACAAAATAGTTACCACAGATCACTTCTTATCTGTTTTTTTGTTTTGCTAACAAGCTAGTTCATATTTAATGACTTCAACGGAATAACTTTTTTTGTTTTCCGAGTAGAGGTGAACCTTCAGAACATACCCATGCTTCGCGGAGATGGATATTAGACCCACAAACAAATTATATTTCTCCTGGTTTAAATGATGTGAAACCGTGTGATGTTAAATATGCCGATACTCTTAGTAGCTTGTAAACAAATATATTTTTTTTTCATAAATACTTAGAAAATCAATGTTAACATTATCAGATGAAAGAGGTAAAAAATTCGTCTAAATAAAATTTTTAAATAGCATTGAAAAAATACTTGAAAGAATAAAACTGAAAGAACAGAGATTGTTCTTTTGCTATCTTTTTGTTCCTTTGTAACTTTTTTTTATTGAATAAGTGACGAGACTTGCGGCACGTTCACCTCATGGTAAGTATTACGCTAGCCCATAACAACGTGACGCTAGTTAGAATGATATACACAACAACATATTGTGCTCCCCGCTTTAAGACATAAGATGTAAAATCTAGTTACCCCAGTAATTATAATAGATATAATACCCTTCAAATCGAGACGGAATATAGCTTGCACACTACTGTTTGGCAGCAGAAACAGAAGCTGCGGTGGTATCTACCTTGATGGGTTCCGGTAACAGAGTACCTACCACCAGTAAAATTTATATTGTCCTTTTCACTCTTCCATCAGCATCCGGCGTCATTTTACGTTAATGACATATGAAAACTTAATGCGTTAATGAATAGATTAATCAGGCAACGCGACACGCAATAACTTCCAGGATACGTGGCTTTCAAACGAGTGTCACAATCGGCCCCTGACGGCCGTCCGTCAATTGACCAATACCGGGTAATTGATGGTCAACGAATATACTCGTAGAAACACGCAACCCCTACCGCACGTTATTCGTACGTTTATTATACATTAAATTTGTATACTAGAGCAGATTGAATTAAATTCAACATTTTAGTAACGAGACGACACCATATATCTTGACATGAGCACAATATTGTGCAGTGTATATCATCTTAACTAGCGCTACGTACTTACCATCAGGTGAAAGTCTTCCCAGTGTCATTAAATAAATCCGTAAGAGAACAAAAATCTATTCTAACATAGATTGCACTAGAACCACCGGTTGTGAAATTTAGGTGGTGGTAAGATTTTGTCCAGCCACACCCAAACTAACTCTACCTCCCTGATATTGTTTACTCTGCTGTCACGACATGAGGGCCAGAGTTTACTGGACGAGCAAGCTTCACCGTCAACGGCTACATCGCGTTAGGCAGTTGTGACGACCACAAAGAATAATGAACATATCTAAATGAATATGTTTTACAGGACCCGTCTTTAAACCTATAATAGTTTGTTCTGACCGGCACCCTTCAATTTGAAGAATTTCGTCTGATGATGAATAGTTTGTTGAAAAAATTATTGATTTAATTCTATTAAGTTATCCTTATTTCGTTACACAGCGTTTAATCTATTATTCGGGGTCGCGTTCTTTGATATTACTTTCATGTGGAGAGACTGATGTGTTTATCGAGTGGGTGCCTGCGAAAAAAAAGATGAAAGCCAAGTGAGTATGTAGTAAAGTACCTTTGAAGTGGACTGACCAGATCAGAGCGGCAATGTGAGAAAGAAGCTACAATTGGTAAGGAATAGAAGCGCATAGTGAGACGCGTCACTACTTGATGATCATAACCGTATCAAGATACTTCTTAAATAAACTGTTGCCAGACGAATATATTAGATTAATTAATATTATTATTTTATTTCTACAATTCATTGTGCAATACACAAAAGTTCTAATCGGTCGTGAACCTGCAGCCTAACAGTGCACGTTTGATAGGATCAGCAAATATTTTATAACACTACAAAATGGTTCATTTCAGTAACATCTGTCGCCTTATGTCATCAGGCATTTCATCAAGGAAGAGTTGCAGTATCGAAACTGAACATATAAGTCTCGAAATTAATCATTAAAGAGGGTAGGAACCGCGAAATCAGTGATTACAGAGTAGTTACACCAACATAATATACGGCGACTCGCGCTTGGCCAGAGCGGTGAATGAACTGCCTTCACTGTCCTTATGAATCAGTCCCATCAGTGGGAAGATTAAATGGGCAGTACGTATATCATGTATAGACGCATTCAAAGTATCTTTCTGTTGCGAAAGTATTTGTAAAACTATATTAGTTACTGAAATTAAGGTCTTATATAATTTCCTATAATTACTATTTCTTACTAAAATTGTTTAATTATTTTAGTAAGTAGTAATAATGCTATTATCATTATAACAAGTTAAATTGTTTGATGCAAGTTTTCGTATTCCTTAACGGAATAACAATTTTTTTTTCTATAATTTGTTACGACCTGTTTTCTAAATGGCTAATGTTGTAAAACGTTACTTAGGAAACTATTAGATAAATTGATACATAATTTAGATAAAAAATATATTAATTATGTATATAGAAAACTGTTCGAATAATTTCTTTGTGATAGCTGCGTTTCAAGGCTGAGCGAGGTTATAAACTTATCCCTTCTTATAGCCCATTCTGGGCGTTTATATAAAATAATAATAATTACGATAAATATTCTTTGTAATATATATTACACTAAAATATCATTTCATAAGCAAAATCTAAGTAAACGTATTCAATTATCATACATTTAAGGTGTTGCATATACAATCCTTTATCTGTTTTGTTAAGCTTGCCTAAGATTTTATTCAGATTTTAAAATTCACACCTTGCATAGAATAATACAATTGTAAAAAAAAATTACATGTGCGTAAAACATATTCGACAAGCAAGTCTAGCTTTACAAAGTGAGGGCTAAACCGGTTTCCTTTGCTGTCTATCATTTCAGACCATCTGCCGGATGAGCCCTATCTGAATTTGTTTAAATACATCCCTTCGTGCCAATTTATTCTTTAAAAACGTTTTGCAATACATAAGTTATCCTACACTAACTTCATAAATACTGTACTTAACTTTAACTGTAACTTTTATAAACGCTTATACCTAAATGTTACATACATCGGTAATACTACGATGGTTTTTGGTGGTAGGTGCTTGTCGATAAAAACCGTCTAAGTAGGTACCACCGCAGATCCTGTTTTCACCCTCAAACAATACTGTGCAAACAATGCCGATTGCTTTACTGAATGCTTGAAGGGCGCTGTAGCTAATATGGTAATAAAATGTAATATTGTGTCTTAATTCCACGAGCATCATATAGTAGTGTATATCATTCTAACTGGCGTCATGTTGTTATGGGTAAGTGTACAACACCGTATTTATCATTGCGCTACAGCTCTGAATCTAGGTACATAAATATACGCTATAAATATAAACTTCTTGAGCACTAGTTTTGTTAAAATATATAACACTACTGGTTGCTTAACGGTCTATAAAGTCCCGTCATAAACTAAATCTCTCTGACCTCAGTTAACACCCCGTTGGATCTACACCAATCATACTCTCATACTGTGTATGACAGTCACTTTAAAGGTCCGCCACGAGTGTTTGTAACTTTAAGTACGCAATGGAAGAACACAGGCAGCGCATCAAACAGGTCATTAGATCACGCGTATGACCTGAACACTGCTAGATACCATCCGGTAGCTGCGTCAACGGTAAGCACCACAGATAAACATTATCGTTTATTATATTTTATTAACAGTTATTCGCAACTGGATATAGAAAAGATATTAATAACAAATAAAGCTATTTTATTACATAACAAAGGCCTCTTTATTCTTTGTATGGAGAGCGTCATCGTTTTACTACCCGCATGGTGCTCCCAGTACCATTATGAATTGTGAGAACCGGAAAAACAGATCACTGAAATCTTTAGTCAGATCATATATCTTATTCTTTACTATATATATAATCTAGAGACATCGTCTTGCTGGCGTATATATCTCTAAAACGAAATACTGTAAAGAACCAAATCGTAGGTGATAGGCAGTAATACAAAGATATGATCCATGTAAAAAAAGGCCCATAGATATACCAATTAATACTACCTTCGATCTAATTGTGTCAAAGATTTATCTGTAACGAACAATTTTAACCCTCACTTCTTGTATATGCATCGTAGATAATGTTTATACAAAAGTTCCGTTAAACTCGGTCCAGGTATTACGAAGATTACCTGAACTCCCCAGTTTCTAAAGAAATTTGCGAAATAAATAAATTAACTTAATAACATGATACAAATAGTATTACTCTCTAAATCTATACAAAAAAACGTATAAATTGTAAAGTATAACAGGGGCCAAATTACAACTGAAGACTGATCTTAACCTTTATTGTTATAAATAAAACTTATGTAAGCACTTATTTCCATAAACATATATGAAAGAAACAGTGACTAATATAAAAAAAAATTAACAAAAGTACTGTTACGGTATCGTGAATAACAGAGGAAATCAACCGTGCGCAAAAAGAATAACTTGGACCATATCTTCATCTCTCTTTTTCTGAGAAAGGTAAAGTAGGTAGTTTATATAACGTTTGAATTGATAAAGATGTTAGTATTCTAAAAGAATACAGGTTTTATTTTCGTTCCTGTAGTTACCTAACAATCTAACTATGACGCAGTGATTACGCGACGGGGCAAGGTCTTATAAGGGAAAGAGCATTTGCATACCCTAGCTCCTAAAACCTATTTAAATAATAATCACTCAACTCAAAAGGTGTCACTATGTTGAATTAAAATCGTCAAGTTTATTTTTAAGTATAGATAAGTATATTAATTTTGGTGATTTCACACACATCTTAGAATAAATTCTAATTCATGTGCAGGTTTCCTCGCGATGTTTTCCTTCACCGTTTGTATTTCGCTGTTGTTGCTAAAGATTACAAATGTACGTAACTTAAATATTAAAGTCATCGGTTCGAACCCGCGACCTTCGGAATGAAGGCCGAACGCTCTATTAGGCCAGGGAGCAGCATATGGTAGGAAAATCCTTGTGCACGACCCTGCATGGGCGTTCTAGCTGGTGAGAGTTAGAAATAAATATCATTTTACTTCCGCTATATTCTCATGTAGATTTTCAGAAAGAAACAATAAATGACAATACTGTCTGCGTTTCTTCTTATTTTGTCTAAAAGTAATAATAGAAACATTTCTAAAGTTATACAATTTATTACACGTGAAACTTTAAAACGTGTGCCCTCCTTCTTTAATACATTACATTCATGGAAATTTCTTGTCAACAATTTAAAATAAATAAACATGAACAACAAAGGGTAAGAAAGTAAATCCAAGGTGACACAATAATTATTATAATGCGATACGAACTAACAACAATGACCGATATGATCACGGATTTTAACATAACGATAACGAAGATAACTATCGTTTCCAAGCCTTCCTCCGATTAAGAAACTAATGCGTCAATCGACCAACACCTTATATATAATAAGATACAATCTAGATTGGATGATTTTTTGTGGACTGGTCTCTGTAGCCTGTGATCGTCTAGGCAAATACCACCGCGGCTATTTGCACCGCCAAAGAGTAGTGTTCAAACAGCTGTATTCCGGTTTAAAGGGCGTTATAGCTAATGAAATTACAGAGGTAACACATCTTATGTCGAAGGCAAATTATTACTAACAAGCACCATTTGATGAAATATATTTATATCATTCTACCTAGTGCCACGTTGTTATGGGTCACTTAGTTAAATAATAAAAATTAAACTTTGACTGAAGTCAATGGCCAAAACTGAGTAGATATAAATATAGAAGTCACCATGGGGTAGGCCATAAAGGAAAAGAACAATAGGACGGTGAAAGGAAAAGATGGCAGTAACATAAATGTGGAAATCAATGGATGAAAAAGGCAGTTAGTAGAGTAATGAAAGAAACTGGAGGAGGATAAAACATGAAAAGGGGTTGCTATCCAAGATAAATAAATGAAAACCCCCACTAATTACTAACAACTTTTAAATGTAAATTTATTACCAAAATATTTTATCATAACAACAATTATGTGCATGCTTTATGATAGGAAATAAAGTTAACTTATTATTATATTCAATGAAGCCTCAATCATCAATAACTACCTCCAAAAGCACAAATGAGCTATTATTAAGCTAGTAAATAGTGTTATTGAATATAAATAATAGACATTAACGCCACGGCTTCGTTTATAAGTGATACCTTAATAAGCCGGTAGAAGTCCAGTGCTGAACATAGGCCTTCCCCGAAGATTTCCACATCAAACGCTCCTGTGCTACCGCATCCAGCAGCTTCCCGCGACCTTCGTTTGTAGGGATTCGTCTGGTGGAATTTGGGCCGTTTCCCACCACACTGGTCAAATGCAGGTTGGTGGGAACCAAAGCCTCGTTTGTTAATTAGCAGGATGCAAGACAAGCAGTTAAGATTAGCTTGGGTCCCGTGAGTAGTTGTGCGGGACCCCTTTCATACCTAAATATAAGCATCGAAAACTTTAATACTTAAATTAAAAAAAGATATATCTTATCGTTATAGGATACGGCTCTGGCATCCGGCTACGTAAACCGGCATCATGGAATATTATGTAAGGATTCCGTTTCAGATAGCTAATCAATTGTAATCAACTGAAAATATAAGGTGTATTTATTAAGCAATTCTTATTTCTTTAGTCCAAAACGTGAGGAAAAAATTAATGATACTCTTCAGTTCTATCTAAAACTAAATCAAAGAAACTATTCTAAGGAATGTCTGTCTGATTTACCACGAGAACATTCAAAGGAATCTAGCGTAATAATTTATATAGATTGGAACAGCCAAATACTAAAGGACAAAGAACCTAAAAGAAATCCTTGCTTCATTTCGTGGGTAGTTTAGGACTATTTACTGAATAAACTTGGTGCTATATAGTAAATTAAATAAACACAATAGTTTTTTTTTAACAATGAGCCCTATATTTTTTTTATATGATATTAAGCGACGAGACAAGCGACATGATCACCAGATGGTAAGTGATACGCCTGTCCATAACAACGTGGCGCTAGTTAATATGGTTTACGCTGTACCTCGTTGCGCTCGACGCCTGAGACAAAATGTTCAGTCTCGTTACCCCAGTAATTACACCAGCTACAGCGCCGTTCAAACCGGAATACATTAATATTTGCACGCTACTGTACGGCGGCAGAAATAGACGCTGCGGTGGTTTTTTTTATCGCTGGGGAAATCTTAAGAGATACCTTTCTTATGGGAGGAAGATAAGGTTTTGTGGGGCTTCTACCTACTAAAACCCCCTCGGTGGTCTCCTTCAGTGCATTAGGAGGGGCTCCAAGTTTTGATCCGAGAGAACACACCGGTGATATGATCTTTTGGGAGAAGTGCGTACCAAATTAAAATACAGAATCTTTTCATGAATAAGTATGTTATAAAGATGACACGAAATAGTAAGTAGAAGGAAAAGAACCAGCACAACACTTTCGAAGACTTAGAAATGCTGTTAAACTTATAAAGCTGAATTGTTCTCTCTCTTTCTAACCATATATCCCATATATAACTGGTTGAGGAATCAGGATTCTTTATTTTTTGCCATACTTAGCTTTATCCTCGACATCGAAATCGACGCTTTGGCCCTCTCGCATGACAAGAGACACTACATTTTTAAACCTCTTCTTGGACTCTGCCTGTGTGTGCCTGACCAGAGAGAGAAAGCTACAGTACCAAACTTTGTGTAGTACAATTCGGCGGGTTGCTATGCAAATTAAAATAATAATCACCTTGAGGGGGGCCTATGCTGAACAGTGAGCGTTATCTGGCTGATAACGTAACAACGGATCGCCTTCATCCATATCCATGATACGCTTGCACTTTCAAAGTCAAGAATTTAATAAATTTGATAATTATAAGAATTTTAATTAGACATTAATAGATTTTGATTAAATTACTAATTGTTAGCTCTCTATTGTAGGGTCACGGGAACGCTTTCGTTCGCAACCGCGAACCTGCCGACGTTGACCGCTTTCGTAGCCCCACCTCGGGAGAGAGAGTTGAACCCTCTCTTTCCAGGGCGCGCCGGAACATGGAGTGCGCCGCCTCCTCGGCCTTCTGCAGTCGCGTGGGCGACGGGTTCGGGGTATCCCTGAGGCCATAGGAGCCACGGGAGAAAACCTCTCCCGGTTCCCTGCGGCGGAGAGATGTTGGGCCCACCGTTACCCGTTATAAGGCCGCGGAGGACGGCGGGATAGGGAGAACGGCGCATCGCAATACCGACACTCCTCTTCCCCAGCGGCCCCACCGCCGCCGCATCGCCGGTGTGACAGCAGTGAGTCGCAGAGGGTACTCCCTCCGCGACTCCACCTCGGGTGCAAGGGGCAGTATGAAACCGGCCCGCAGCCTAACCGCAAAGGGCAGCATAAAGCTGCCCTTGCAACCCCTGGCCGCTCCAGTGAGCTCCAGTTATACAACCGAAGCTTGAACCTGGAGCGGCCGCTTCGGATGGTCCTTCGCCGCGGGCTGGCTGGGTGGATTCTACCTCGCTTCACCGTGTGTCGGTCCACAGTTACTAAGCCTCTCCGCCACGACAAGGCGGGAACCCGTTGGGGGAACGTCTAGGTTAGGTTAGCTGTTTTTGCCGGCAAACAATTGTGTGTTAACAATACTGTGTTCGGGTTTAAATGGCGTTGGAGCTAGTGAAATTACTTTGGTATCAACATTTAACATTCATTCTATATACAACAGCATTGTACGAGCACAAAGTGGTGCAGCGTAAATCATTCTAACTGGTGTCACATCGTTATGGGCATGCGTATCACATCCCAGCAGATGAACCTTAATCTCGTGTCGTTGCTTTGAAGAATACGAAAAAGTTGCAATAATGAAATTCCTTTCATATTCAGTAGATCACTTTCCACATATTACTTCCATAACAACGTTTGACGTCACATCGGCGTATCACACTATTTATCGATCAAAACAAAGTGAAACTTAATCAACAAGATTATGACGTCATAATGCAATCGCCAAATATCTTAGAAATATTAATAGCGTCAACATATTAAGCTTGCAAGTGTTTAATTTAATTAACTTTTTAATTTGCCAACTGTATGAATCATTAAGTGACCATTTACCATAGTTAGCCTGTTAGGACATGCCAAAAAAGTTTATAATTTTTTTTTATTACTGATGTTATATATCTATGTATACATAAATATAATGAAAATGGGTCTCCTTAGTTCGCCCATCACGTGAAAACTAGTGAACCTATCGACATGGGAACATGAGCAATCTCCGCGGAAAGATTTGTAGATCATCATTTTAATTCTAATTAACTTATACAATAAAATTCATTTCGTTTTATTTCTGCGGTTGCTATAGTAACGGTAGCTATAGAAAGCCATTATCGGTTGCGGTCGCACTCAAGGAATATTTCAAGTGAATTTAATGTCTAATTTTATATTACGGCCAGGAAAGCTGGCAGGGAACAGTGTTTCGTATATATATATATATATGCATAAATTAAGTTCCGTGTAAGAAAAGCAAATTACATGGTTAAACTTCGGTTGACACTGATGAACTGAATACTACAACCATAAAATTCTGAAGCGTATTAACAATCTAAGTCTACGACTAACAAATAGACTTAGGTTGGATACACTAATATGCATGGACTTCTGAATGGAGCCTACTTGGTGGTAGGTCTCTGTTGCCGGAAACAGTTTAGATAGATACCACCGCAGCTACAATTTCTGTCGTCAAACAACCGTGTGCAAATATTACTGTGTTCAGATTTGAAGGTCGTTGGAGTTAAAGGAATTACTGAGTTAAAGAGACAACATCTTATGTTTCAATGTGATAAGCACATTCTAGAGTTTTCTAAAGACTCCGTTTCACGGAGGAAAAAATGATTATGTGCGATTTGTACCTACTAAAAACCCGTCGGTGGTATCTTCAGGCTGTGTGCGGTGTTCCGGAATCTCCTACACCAGTGTCTCCTTGCACTACACTCTTCGGCACCCTTTATTTGATACGACAAATACGTTTACCATCTCGTCTTTGTTATCCAGCCCGGACGCGTTTAATACGCAATGAAGACTCCACCTACAAAGCCTACGGTGAACCCGATAATCGCCTTCTACGACACTCAGAGCTTACTTTAGTGATATTCTTAACAACCAGAGACTACAGGACAGTGTATCTATCAACCTAACTAGCACCACGTTGTTGCCCCAGGCGTATCATTTACCATCTTACTATCAGGTGAACATCTCGTCTTCCATCATAGGAAAAAAAATCTGAAAGAGTTTCCAGATTTGCCCACGATCTTCTTTGTTAAATACTATTGTAGATTATTGTTATTAACGTCCTTTTCGGTCATGTACGTTTATCAACAAAGGAATTTAAATAATTCCGATAAGCGCCACGTCATCGCCGTTACTTGGCAACGAAGCTGATTATAAACGAGTACAGTAAAATATTTACATCGAGTGCAAACGACCTGAAATTGCACGAGGCGAATGTTTAAATGTCGCATTGGCATTTTTGCAGAGGTTGGCAAACTTTTAGATGTTATCTCTCAGAAAATTCATCATATAAATCCTGCAGACCAATAATGCTATTTTTATGTATTAAGTATATTTATAAAAAAATTGTGGTTTTGGAACATTTATTTATAATGATCCACATTCTATTGTAAAATAAATTATGTAACAATGTATGTTAAACAAAACTTTATAAATAAGTACATTTCTCATTTTTCTGAGGGCCAGCAATGATTGTATATGGATCACTGTAGTGGAGGTTCAACATTCAACTGTTTTATTATGTTGAGGAAAATACCTTTAAAAGATACCATACCTAGAAGGGAAAATCAGGGTTACATAGGATTTTTATCTATTAAAATATCCCTATGGAATAATATCCTATGGAATACTGGTGCTGTTCCACACTGGTTTAGTATGTCTTAAGAATGACTACAATCTTCCTCAGCACCCTGGCCTAATATAGAAAATTGCCAATAAATGAGACAGTTTTGATTTGTACAATGTTTGAAATTTTAAATTAAACAAAACCATTTGCATAGCAATCTTTGTGAAATTCTTGTGTAATTAATGTAACAGATACTGTTCCCTTACAATTACTACAGTTGAGCAAATGTTTATAAATACATTATAAAAATAACTTGCTAAATCTATGGCTTAAGATCTGATATGAAAAAATGTCATAATAAAAAGAATAAAAGGCCTGTAACATCTAAAAATTATGATAGAGAAGTGATTAGTGATTAGACATTGAATCCATGATATCTTGTTATATAGCAATATATAGAAAAAGTTTTTCTGCTACTGTTTTGATCACCATTTACATGTATGTATTTTTCATGGTAAATGAAATAAAATAATTGCTGTTTTGTTTCCATAAACACAGGTTTACTAAATATTAAGTGGAATAAACTGAAGAACTGTTGTAAAATCAATTGTTATTCAAAAATGGTTCACACTTTACATTTCTAAAATATTTTCCCACTTTTTTTATTTTAATTAGTCTGGTATTTTAATTGGTGAAATAATTTACATATATTTACCTTATAAAACAACTTGAATTTATTTAGTCACCACACATGCGATAGAAAGCATAGCATCCAAAAAATTTTGCAAACATATAGAAAAGATGTTTGTTTTAATGCACCTTGAGAAAATTGTGTCAAGATACCTATTTCTCATTTCTTAACAACAAAAAAAAATATATTTTAAATTGATTATTAAGGATATAATTTTTCATAATATTGGTATATCTTTCATCCTTATATTTTGATAATAAAAAAAAAACTTCTAGCATTAGGATGTTTAACTGATGCAGTAAGCACTATTGAGCTCATATATTATTTTGTTTCTTATTTGTTTAATAACATTATTTACACAAATTGTAATATACTATTAATTATAGTAAATAAAATATTAAGTATAAATATGTTATAAAATTGTAGAAAGATAAAATTAATTATATTCATGCTTTGACAATAAATGGATACAGTAAATTACATCATTAACTATGATTTTCAAGGATTTACATATGTTTGTGTTAAGCATGGACAGACTGTTATTTTAAAACACTAAAAATGTTTTTGAAGTTTTCCTCAGGATTTAAGCAAAGGCTAAAAAAGCCAAACATATTATTATTACCATACATTTTAAATCAAAGTATCAGTGAAATAATATCCATGTTTTTAATATGGCACGCTGTACCAGATCTGGTCACATGGATCACAGTAGATAACTCTATATAAATGAAATTCCTTTTATCAGTTACATTGTACATCCTTTTCAGTAACAATATTTTAATTTTTTTGATACAGTTAGTGAAATAATTTAAACATTATGTAACATGAACCAAATATAATACTATTTGTTAAATGTTACATAAAAAGTTAATTTCAACTGTGAATTCTTTATGTTTCAATATCAGTAATTTTCATAAGTAAGATGTTTTGTGTGACAAAAAAGTTGAAATCCATATTAACCGTCAAAGATAATTTTTCATAAAAGTTAAATAGTAACGAAATTATTTGATTTAAAATTATCACATAATTCGCGTAAAAGAAAATAAGAAACCGTTCTTATAAAACATTACGTGGTTCTTTTTTTAATAATCACACAGGAATTTAAAAATTTCATACATTGTAAATGATAAATTGACGCACACGAAGCGCTTAAAATAAACAACTCACCTTGTAATAAATGAGATGCCTCTAAAATCTCCGCTATTTGAACACACAATCACAATATAAACGTTAATGGTCAAACGCAGTATTTAGTTTGTTATTGTTAATTTTTTCTAAATTAAAATATAGTTTTTAGATCACGTTTGTTTTCCCGCAACAGACAGAATATTTGAAGTTCTTGCCAGATCGCAAATGAGTTACTTTTTAAATTATTTCTAAGTCCACATGTATGATTTTTCATCAATAAAACAAATAATAATTGAATACACCAGCGTTCATTCTCATATTATTTTAAAAAGATAGGAGGAGTCCTAAAGAAACTGTAATTACAGTGTGAACAAATACCAGGATAGGTATTTTAAAGCGATAATATATTCCGAATGCTGATGATGGTAATAATGTTGAAACAAAGATTTAATGGCAGCGCCAGGTGGCAACAAAAAACAAACTATGATTATAATAATGAAGAAAAAAATTTAATTAGAATTCTGCTTATCAATTCTTCATAAACATTGGAAATTATTTGTTTTTCATTCGCCATACAATAATTGATGTTCTTTACTGCGATCCAAAATAATAACATAATAAAAGTCAAGTGGCTGTATAAATTTTAGTCTTTTGCTTGTATTAGTAAACGAAGAAAACATAAATGTCTAGAATTGTAGGCAGAATATTTAAACGTTACCAACTACGCATATTTTCTCAAATATTATTCAACATAAGATTTATAACTCCGTATATCTATAATTAAAAACTATTCAACATTTCTTTATTTTAACTTCATGTTATAAATATTAATAAACTTATTTTTCATTACATAATTAAATATTTTTTTTAATGTTTAATGTGATAGGAGTTCAAAGGCATCAATGAGATCATCACCCAGTTGACAATGTCAAATTCGACTTGGTGTTAAGTTCACCTAAACAAAAATTTTAAATCATAACACTAAATAACATTCAGCAACCATGGGTTTATTTGGTAAATCTCCAGAGCGAAATCCGAAAGAGATGGTATTTATAATAAATAAATAAATTGAACTCTGTTAAGTCAAGTTATAATAAGTAAAAATTTTTTTAGGTAAATGAATGGTCTCATAAGCTTCGTAAAGAAGGATATAATTTGGATAGACAAATTCGAGGTAAATAATATATAGACTGCTAAAAAGTGCAATATTCTTGTGGTTTACAAATAAAACGTTAAAAGTTCAAGAATTACCAAATTTAATGTCTTTGCTATAGGATATTTCTTGAATTCGTTTAATACTTACTAATAGAATTACGTAAAGTGACCATAAAACAGACGGAAAAATTTTGTAAACTATATATGTATACAGCTATTTATTTACATTATTATATTTTTAAAGTAATTATACTTTAGGTAGTATTTTAAAATAGGAAGTTTTCTCGCTTTTTCTTTCATATCGTTATTAATGCAGACACTGGCTTATATGGATAAAAATAGAAGTTATATCTGTGTAAACTGTGAAAACTAATATGATACCATTATATAATAATCAAAAATAACTATGTAGGTAAATAAAAAAGCTGTTCAACAATTTCTTTATACTTTATTTTTATTTTATTCCTTGCTGTTCAACAATCGTAAAATCCTATCATGTTTAACAAATGTATAAATTTTAAGTACTCTATACCATTTTGTATTTGATAAAAATTTTTCTTTGATATCATCATTTCTTCTTTCAGCAATTCAAAGAGAAGAGGACAAAATCAAAAGGTCTTTAAAAGAGGCAGCTGGAAAAAGTGATAAACAAGTATGTACAATATTAGCAAAGGAAATAATCAGATCAAGGAAAGCAATAAGTAAAATTTATACAAGTAAAGCACATCTAAACTCTGTGCAAATGCAAATGAAAAATCAATTAGGTAATGTATTTTCAAATTGTAATGATTATTAATTCTTACATCAATATAAACTGTTTAGCCCATTATTTTCATCATTATTTAAAATCTATTTTAGTGTTTGTTTATTTTAACTCACAAACTTTTCATGAGGTTGTTGAAATTATCCTTGCTTGAAAATTAATGTCTATGTGATATTATTGCATGGAGACCATTAAGTCGCCATTATATTTTTTACTTTTTAAATTACTTATCACCACTCATTTTGAAAAGAGGACTCTTATTATACATTTTTTCATAACTGCAAAGTTTGTAATATTCATGTGCAATATACCTAAGGTGAGCTATACATCCCCCAGTGGGCGTACTCCTGCTCCAACACTGTTTGTAAGATCCTTTGTTTTATTAAAAAGCAATAAATTTTAATAGAACAATTAAAAATAATAAAAAAATGTCTTTTTTTTGTAGCCACATTAAGAGTAGCAGGGTCATTGCAGAAATCGACAGAGGTATATTAATTTGTTATGATTTAATAGACATGATATAGTCAAATGGAATTTGTTTTTTTAGTCTCTTAGTAGCTGTTGTTGTAATTTTTTTTAAAATACTCAGTAGTTCTTTATTATTAACAGCCAAAAAAAATACACACTATTGTTAAATACATACAATCATGTACAAGTATAAACCATACATTTTATATTTACATTCTTAAATAATTTGTGTATGTGGTTTTTGAGATACAGGCTAATTTCTTAGTTCTGATCTTCAAAGGCTAAGTAATTAAGATTAGTAAGATTGTAATAAATTATCTATTGCATCTTTCTTTAGTCAAATACATTACATATTTGCTACGAATCAAAAGACCATAATAGTAATAAGATTATCTTTATGGTCTCCTGATGATAAGTGATCTACCTAATATTGAACAGGTTAGGATGTTTAAACTACACTCAACTACATTATTAATAGTTAAATGCCATCATCTTTTTGTCTCTGTTAAATAGTAAAATTATTTTTAAAAGGTGATGCAAGCAATGCAAGCTTTAGTAAGGTTACCTGAAGTAGCACAGACTATGCAAGAGATGAGTAAAGAAATGATGCGAGCTGGCATTATTGAGGAAATGTTGGATGAAACTATGTCTGCAGTTGAAGATGAAGAAGAAATGGAAGAAGCAGCCCAGAGCGAAATTGATAAGGTAGAATTTCTATAAATTTTTATAATAATAGTAAAAATATCATATATGGATAAGGATACTCAGTATGCTTGTTTTAATTAACGGCTGGTAGTAGATACACTTCATATGATATCCAGCCATTGTATAACTTCTTATAATTTTTTTTTTGTTATGGGAGTGCCAGGGAAAACTTTGTAAGAAAACATATTCAAAGTGCTGCAGTAGTCATTTTCACTGATTATTATTTATTGTTGTGGCAGGTGCTATGGGAACTAACTCAAGGTAAACTGGGCGAAGCCCCTGCCCCTCCGAGCGCCGTAGGTGCGCCGTCCACAAGTCGCGAGGCAGAGCCGGAACCTGATGAGAGTGAGCTCGACGAGATGCAGTCCCGGCTCGAAGCGTTACGGTCGTAGCTAGGGCTTCACCATGTGTAAGTATCATCCATTCATCTAAGAAAGCATTGAGTTTATTCTCAAACAGTGTCGAGTGATAATAAGGCTGTATATTGTGAAGCGTGCTTGCCCTGACAGAGTAGGTCACATGTTAAGAACTTATAGCACAGCAAAACATTGCTCTGTAATCACAGTATATTTACCATGGAGGATGTTATACACTGTACCACATTGTACAGTCTTGAGTGTTAAGTCTTGACACACAAAATGTTAAGTTGTTCAAGTACTCTCGCTAACACCACACTATTCGTAATAGGCGGAATAAATGCCTAAGAACATACTCCACCAATCAAACTAGGACATGTGGAGATGCAGTGGTAGGTGAGGTACATCGCATTTTATGTCTCAAGGCGACGAGCATAATGTGGTGCAGAGTCATCAATCATCATGTGGCAGTCCACAACTGTTCATAGGCCTCTCCCAAGAACGCCACTTAGTCTGATCTTTAGCTATACGTAACCAATTGCTGCTAACGGCCATGCGAAGATCGTTGTTATGGGCAGACGTATGACTTACCACCAGGTGGAACGTCTCGCTCGTGTCGTTGCTTCGTTGAATAGAAAATAGCACTTGCCAAAAAGACTAAATTTGAAACCGTATTCTTTCCAGGCAATCGGATTTGAGATCGCTTCTTGAGCACAGTGCAGTGGAGTCGTGACGTTCGCAATGCTTTCTTGTATTGTAAATAACTTAAGTTAACAATTACGATTACATAGTTTAATAAATTTGTTACGCAAAAAATTCTCTGCGAGCTTCCTTTATCTAATGTTGCTTTATATGTTGTTTTTATGTGATCTATTTATTGTAATACTTATATATATATATAACAAAAACATTTAATAGATAAGTAACTTAGACACCCAAGCCTTTCCACTCACGAATCAACAAGTGACCCACTTTAATTGCGAAAGTATAATATGTACATACATACATATATGCGTCTGTATATATAAATGATAACGAAAATTAATTTGACCCTAACGTCTCATTAATAGTCACTGGTTTGTAGTAATCGCGGCCATAAAGCGTTGCCAGCTCCTGAATCGGAATTAACTACAAACTATAAGCCAGTAGTACTCTACCTTTTTTTCACGGGGTCCACAAACACATTGTTTAAGTGTGTCGTGGACCAAAAAAAATTAAAATTATGAGTGTGAATAATTTATTAAGTTCTGGTGATTGTTTTAGATTGTCTTAAACAATTATAATGGATTCATAACACCAGATGTGCCTACCACAAAAGGGTCGGCAGGTCGACTATAGCTGCACTGTGCAATACCTTACTTCTGTACTTATTTTACACAGGTTTTGTCTTTAACGAAACTTATTATACATAGACATTATGTATGTGCAAATTGACCATATAGTTTCAAAATCCATAAAACTACACATAGTCAAATTTCAAACACCTATAGAAATTAATGTTTTTTTACTATTGGTAGGTATCACCACTGCTCCTATTTCTGCCGCTAAACAGCAGTGTGCAAACATTACTGCGTTCCGGTTTGAAGGGTGTTATAGCTAGTGGAATCACTCGGAGACTTAAATGTGCTGTAGTGCATATCATGCTAACTAGTCATCTGTCATCACAGCGTTGCTATGTTCCTGTTCTAAACATACGGGACCCAGAGTATTTAGGATTAGCGCGCTGCTTCCCTATCCGCGACCTCAATGTGCTGCAGCATACATCATCTCAACCAGCGTAATGTTTTTATGTATAGCGTACCACTTACCTTTAGCTAAATTTCCTGCACATGTTGAATATACGAAATATACATAAATGTTCTATCTGTAGTAAATAAGAAAAGCCTTACATTCGGACTATGTATATATTATACTTTTTTATATACGTGATATGCTTAGCGATGAGTTGTAAAGTTTATAATATATTTATTAATTAAAATAAAATAAATTATATTTACTTTCATATACTACTTTTATAACCCGAAAATAATCCTTTAATGTTTGTATAAATAATAAAAAAATATATAGGAGGGATTGGAGAAACAGAACTTACACCTTGTCTTAATACAAGCGTAATGTGGTGCAGTATCATCCTAACTAGCGCCACCTTTGTATGGATAAGGGTATTACTTACCATCAGGTGAAAACTTCGGTAATAAAAAAGCAAGTAAAATGTCTTATTGAATAAGACAGAATTTCAGGATATTTAGCGCATTTATTTATTATATAAAATCCATAAAATTTGAGCTTTATTCAAGTATAACGTTTGTGTAAATATAAAAAAAAATATCTTTCGCATTTTGTAACGTACGAGTTTAAATAATATCATGAAGATCGCAGGCTAGGATGATTGGGGCTACCCCTTGTCCAACACTAGTCTATTGGCTGATAATGACGATGAATTTGGGGATTAAATAAAACAATAAAAATGTCTTTTGATTTCTATAAATATAGATATAATACTAAACATTGCTTAGAAATAATCTCAATAACTAAGATATATATATCACAGTTGGTTACAACATCTTGGAGGACAACTCTAAATCTAATTGTAAATCCTGGATGGACTCCTTCTTCAGGAGCGGCTTCCTGTCGTTCTCTTTAGCCTTTTTAGGGTGTTTTTTCTTTGTTAATCTAGAAAAACATAAGTTTAATTTAGTACGAAAAAAAACTTTTTTAATGCCTAATAAAGGGCAAGCTCAAACCTTTAAATATACAGCAAAACAATAAAATGTGTATTATGTCATCTTTTTTCTAATATGTGATTAAATATAAAAAATAATAAATATAAACTTTATCCCTTAATAGATGTCCTTCCTTTTATTTAAATTTCTAATGAATAAGGCCCTCATCACCCCACCGAAGATAACCTGAACATAAATAAATATATATTGAAAATTAGACCTGTTAACGACGCCGTCCTGATGGTCCATCATGCGTATGATGTCTGCTTGATCGGAGGAGTCGAGTGGCGCCACGGAGATGTCCCTCACGGCGCGAAACTTACCGCAGTTGTTCAGGTGCTCGTTCTCCAGTCGGAAGAAGTTCCAGATGAAGCGTCTGCACGAGAAACCACAAATTCATAAACTCCCTCAATTATTTTTTATTGATATGTCGCCACCACCGCCGCCATACCACCCACATGCCAAAGACATCAAGTAAGATCAATTTTACCTTTAAGAGTACTCTTGTCAATCAAAACAAGTTTAATGAAACATAAATACGATGAAATTATGAATTCAAGGGTTAAACACTCCAAACTCTGTGCCGATGGATTGGTTGAAATGAAGTATCTGGTTCGAATCCAAGGCCATAAATGGCAAAGTTCATTTCAGCACGCAACACCTTCGCGTCAAATATTAGCCTTTTGAAGATAAATAAAATACCTGACGACTTCGAGCGGCGATAGGATGGATACCATGGTCTCGCCGCTCACCAGGTTGTTCTCTGTCAGTACGAATGACACGGTCCAAATGAAGCGGAGCACAAAGTCTTCCACGATGGCGAAGTAGTAGAACTTTAAAAAGGTAAAATACCATGTATGTTTTATGTAAGCAAAAATGCATGAATAAATATTACGTTAACTTCAAAGTTTTGTTAGTTAAAAATAGGGTTGTTCCTGTTGTCCTTTTGTTCCGTTGAGCTTATTTATAGTGCTACATTCTTAGCGATAACTTTAAGTTGTAATATAAGGCTTTTCATTGTATTCTTTAGTATAAATAGAAATTGAGTTCGCTTGCTATTGTACTACAAACCGGTTGTATAATAAAATAAATAATTTTTAAAAGCTTCTTTCTTAGTTGTATAACATTACTTTAGTCAAATAAAATTATTACGCATTCAATGAGATAAAATTCAAATTGAAACATTAAGTTACGCCATCTTGTGACATGCCTGGAAAGCACAAGATGGCGTACTTATTGCTAAAATAAGTATAAATAGTACTTTAACAGCGACATCTATATTGCAAACGTATTTTATTAATTGTTAATACTTTGTAGTAGGAAGTTAGTAAATCATTAGAAGCTTAATCTTAATACATTATATGACAGTAATAAACATATATAGCTCCCGATATATTTAATTCCGTTGCTTTCTAATATTCTATGATTATTATATTATATTTAATGGCTACCTAGTATTTTGTCAGTGAAATATTTAAACAAATCGCTTTGACATCTTGAGCTAATTTTTTTTTATCAATGAAGTATCGAGTGCGTGACAGCGTTCGATTTCTCCAGTTTGCTTTAATTACCCCAGGACTGTAAACGATCTCCTCCCTGAGGAACTTATTCTCAGCAGACGGTCCACAGCTGAACAGGCCCCAGTCCATCTTCACGTCCCACGTGTACGTGTAGACCGAGGACACCAGCTGGCACGCGAACCACGCGTACAGGAACGGGTTGTCGTACGGATCGGCGTAACTGTCTAAAAGTATTATAATTATATAATTTATAATATTTTATCGATCTTGACCTTAGTTTCACATGGTGTAAATTTACAATCAACACTCACCCCTGTATATGATCCTCAGTGTTGCGAACAGCACCACGAAGAAAGTGGTGGAGTACTTGCCCGCGTTGACGAGGTGGGGGAAAGCCTCGCGGCTGTCGCGGTACCTGCGCAGGCATTGCCAGAAGCGCGTCCAAGCTGGCACGATGTTTACCAGCGCGCGGGTTATTGTGAACCACTTGTTCGATTCGAACGAATCTGTAAGTTGCGGATGCTTAAGTTAGCTTATCTGTACTCATATCTTGAAATACAAATAATCAATAACTAGAAGAATGTTATTCTGGTTTTCATCTAACGGTATTTACGGACGATCCACTCCTTTATATCATCAATCTATTTCTTCAGCTTTTATATAAAAAAATTTGCTTACAAGGATCACTTTTGGGAAACTAAATGATTCTCCTCCTCCAACTGTCCTAAAAATGGAACCTTTCTTTGCATAAAGTTCATCATAAGTCTACATTTACTGTTAGTTTTATTAAGAATTTGACCGAATTGGACAAAATTTTTCCCAAAGGAACTAATCTCATTATTTCTTCAGAACCTACGCTTCACAATTATATAGAAAATAAGACCAATCTCAAATAACAAATTTAAGACATTTAATTTAAATATAAACTCTGTACAGCATAACAATAGCCAACACACTTGGCCAGTGCGTGTTGGCGATTATGTGGACTATTTTGGCTTTCTCCTAGCGGAAAAGGATCTAGAATTCCAGCAAAGACCTCTGGTGTATTTATATCTGGTATTTTTTTATCTGGTGTATATAATATACTAACCGTTTACATTAAACCAATCTCCACCCATTATATAAAAGGCGATTAAATAGTGGAAGTCGAGGAAGGCGGATGCAAAGGAGTTCCATTGATCCGCCAGCCAGAAGTCCGCGAACAGAACTGGCATGAACGGAGCTGCCAAGATACGACCCTGGACAGACGGACAGCTTCTTATATAATAGCTCTTTAAGTATAAAAATCGTAAATGTACTGTGTAAAAATGTCATAGACTAATATAGTATTATATTGAACATTTCCACTTTACTGGTGGCAGGTCAGTTATCGTACGTGGTACCTGATAAGGCGCAATAAGGGTAACCACTTTGTCGGTGGAAATCCCTCATAACGTTGTATTCCTTCGATAAGTATCTCTTGAAAATTCCTCCCCAATCAAAGCTACTTATCAGAAACCTTCCAGATTGCTTCATATTTAATTTCGGCTATTCAAAGCTTATAAAATTTTATGATCAAAACTACACTTTTACTTATACTTACGCATATCTTCAAGAACCAGAACCTGGCCTCGTGCCGGAAAACTTTTAGCGGATTAACCAGGAACACTATCATGATGACCACCAAAGCCAGCGGGTTAACGAATGGCGGTATACTCAGGCTTGCACTGTATATAAAACTGAGTATACTCAAGGCCCATACTACGCCGAAAATGGCCGCCAGTTCCATCAAGTGCTGTTCGGATAAATGGTTCCTGGGGTCCAGCTCGAATATTAGTACGTGGTTTACGCCGGAGGACCGCCATCCATAAACATTGATGCCTATTAGGAATATGAACTCCACTAAGAGGAAAGGTCCGCGATACAATCGGAAAGCTGTCTTGAAGTTCTCCGTGGCACCGTCGTGGAATAACGCTGAAAGAGAGCGATAATATTTATTAAGTTAAATTATTAACTTATGAGAAGTTAAGATATTGTTGGAAGAGTAGTTCTGACACGTTTTCCATAAAGATCACGGAAATCTGGAGCTGGCTAGCGTAGATCAATTTAGGAGGGGTCTATATTCAGCAACGGATTAGAAGATTATTACCTGATGATGATAGGAATAAATTGGCTTCCGTTGATACGACAAGTGAAACAGATAAAACATGAATGGTGGACCTTTTTGAGTAACAGATATTTAAAAACAATATTTTATGGTCCCTATTAAATGTCACAGGAATTCAACTACTTTTGGATTCACAGCTTCCGATTCCTGAACTAGTTTACGTTCTATTTGTTAAATCATGCGCCATTATTAATGTTATGCAAGTTTTTTTTTATACGGTGAAGTTACGTCACAGGCAGGACGTTTATTTGATAGTAAATAACATCATCATCAGCCAATAGATGTCCACAGCTGGACATAGGCCCCCAAAAAAATCTCTACATCGATCGGTCCTGCGTTGCCCACAACCAGTGGCTTTCCGCGGCCTTCACGCAGTGAGCATAGCCTAGTCTATGTCCAGCCCAGAGCCTTGTTTGTTGATTAGCAAGGTGCACCACGAGCAGAAGAGGGTAGCTTGTGTGCTGTGAGTTGTCGTGTGGGAAATAGTACAAATCCCCCCATATGAATCCCTACTCTATCAATGTGGAAATCTTTGAGGAAGGCCTATGTCCAGCAGTCTATCGGCTGATGATGTTGATATATAACAAAGATGGCTGCTGCTTGTTTTTCTTAAAATACTTCTATCTCAAATGTCTGTTAATATCTTAATATAACTTATGACCGCAACACAAATTACTTATATATAATCGCACAATGAAACCACTTCAGCTTAATATAATCTAGACAAATTGGTTCTGGCTTTAGCCATGGTCAATATTAATTGCTTTTGAGATAAGGGGAGGGCAACACATGTACAATGCAAGCTCTTTGAACAGGCAACAATTTATGAGGCGGTTATCTCGTACAGTTAGGGAAATATTTGATTTTATCCAAGTTTGTGGTTTAATCCTTTTACAGTCGCCATATACCTACCCCCGTTACCTTGTAAGCGGCGTGCGCAGATATTGCAATTACTTCATTATACTACTTTGCTTTTATGTAATGTTTAAATACTAAAGAAGAGGAAAAAAGTAAAGAATTCTGTTAACATACATTTTGAATCAGATTAACTTGGAGAGATATTTGGATTATACATGTTTACATCCCTGTTAAAATGTTTAAATCCCTGTTACCGGAGACCGTCTAGACACCAGCAGCTCATATTCCTGCTGCCGAACAATAGTATGAGAAAATTACTGTGTACCCGTTTGGAGGGTGTTGTAGAATTTGAAATGACTGTGGTAATGAGATTTAACAATTTTTTTTTATTCAACAAAGCGACGAGACGTTCGGGACGTTTATCTGATGGTAAGTGACACGCTTGTCCGTAATATCGCGGCTAGTTAGGATGTAACGCACTGCACCACATTATGCTCGTCGCCTTGGGTTACTTCAGTAATTGCACTAGTTATAGCCCCTTCAAATCTGAATACAGTAATGTCTGCACACTACTGGTTGGCGGCAGGAATAGCCACTGCGATGGTACCTATCTAAACAGTCTTCGGCAACAGACACCTTAGCAACTGTACATAATCTCAAGACGACGAGCCCAATGTGTAGATCAAAAGGGAATATTTTGAAAGCGCGTGAGAAAGGGACGGAAATCAGGTTGTATTGGGTGAAGGCGCACGTGGGGATGGAGGGGGCCCGGACCAACTTCGCAATGAAGAACAAAAGGAGACCGGTGTGCGGGGGATTGCCCCGTCTCATTCGTCAAGCGTCAGCTCAGGCAGAGGACGCTTGACGAATGGAACAGGAGGTACGTGGAAGGTACAACGGCCTCAACAACGAGGAAGTTTTTCCCGGACGTCGCGTCAGCCTACCGTTGTGTTCGCCGGCTGGAGCTCGACACGGATCTGGTCCAGATGTTGACTGGGCACGGGGGAGTTCTCTGAGTACCTGTATAGGTTTAAGCTCAAGGAGAGTCCCGCGTGCCTGTGTGACACCCGACAGTGGACGGACTTCAAATGGAGCACATTCTCACATCCTGTCCCTTGTACGGAAGGAAAGAATGGATTGTGACAAGAGATGAGTAGGAGGATAGATGCTGGTACCATTGCCTCTCTGATGGGTGAAGACGAAAGTCGCGCGATGTTTATCAAATACTGCAGAAAGGGGAGGAAAAAGTGTTGGGGGAGAACAAAGGTAAGGAATGAATAAGGAAGAAGTAAAGAAGTAGCAAGGAATGGAGAAAAGAAAAAGGAAAGAAAGAAGAGAAAAAATGCTACAGTGAATGAATTGTTACAGGCTCCCCCTCTTCAGAAGGCGTCTTCACTCTCAGAGGAAGGATGAAAGAAGGAAATGGAATGGAGAGTGATTAAGATAAAAGTATGAAAGATAAGTAGGATAAAAGATGAAAGTAGGCAATTGAGTGAAAGTAAAAGGCCCTGACCCAAAACACGCAGAAACGTTAAAAAAAAAAAAAAAAAAAAAAAAAAAAAAAAAAAAAAAAAATGTGTAGATCATCCTAACTAGTGAAACGTTGTTAGGAGCAGACATATCACTTACCACCAGGATGAAGGTCTCGCTCGTGTCCTCGCTTCGTAGAAAAAAAAAATTGACTTCCTCAATGAATAAAATAATTCACAAAGCACTTTCTTACACTTATTAATTTTAATTTTTTTAGCACCACTGGTAAATTCATCATCATCAAGGTCATATCATTCAGGACGTTTCAGGACAAGGACGTTCTGCAGTAATGAAATACATGGAAGAGAAAAAGACGCATAGCGAGAAACGGAAATAGTAGTCGCTACTATCTTTCTTTGACAAATTAATTGCCAAATATTTTTTTTATCTATGTAGCGACGAGTCAAATAATTATTTCACTAGACAAGTACATAACTAAATTACTAAACTCCTTCTGAATTGTTTGTCGGTTAAAATTAACATACTTTATTATTTTCCACACTATGCTATTTGATGTTAGGAATAAACTTTGTTTTATTCGGTGTTCCAGATTTTAAGCGAGAACGTTTACCTGAAGGTGACCTGCTCAAAACATAAAGACAATACCACAATGGGCTCGTCGTCTTGAGACATAAAACACAAAGTCTCGTTGCCTCAATAAATTCACTAACTACATATTAAATTATTATAACATGTTTACTCACCGGACAGGACTACTGTGATGAAGAGCACTATGAACGATCCAGAGAACAGGCCGACCTTAAAGGTCGTCCACGGGCTCTGCTGCTCCCCCAGAGGCGGCACTCTCAGTTTCTTCATCGCCTTCTGCCTGTCGCCGCCCTCCAGCTCGTTGGTTACCGTCGCCTCCGTATCGCTGATCAGCCTGTCGATGTCCTTGTTGGTGTAGAAGTGCGAGGATTCTACGTGCTCCGCTCGCCACAGTGCCCCATTGCTAACGTTTAACAACTATTGACAATAAATTGTACCTCTTATAAGTTTGGAAAGGTATGCTCGTCGCACTATTCAGGCGTACCATCAGCAACTCATGTTTATTACTCTTAACATCCGAAATAAAAGGAGGGTGTGATAGGTTCATTACTATGTGGCACAGAACTTGTTAACGGGTGAATCTACTCTAACGATCTATGCAAAGACAATCGGTTCAGCCATTTTAACTTAGTCCAACTATTTCTAATTTCTGTGCTGTGGCTGTAAACACATGAGAACTGGATAATTCTTGGCAAGCGCCTTCATGAAATTGAGAGCAAATGCTAGGCCATTGTAGAATATAAAAAAAATATCTTTATTTTTTTAACTATTTTTTTTTATTTAACGAAGCGCCGAGATGAGCGAGACGTTCACTTGATGACACATTAGCTCATAATAACATAGCGCTAGTTTGGATGATAAATACAGTACCACATTGTGGTCGGCGCCTTGAGACAAGATGTTATATCTCTATACCCCAGTAATTCCACTAGCTACTACTCCCATCAAACCAGAGCACAGTAATTATTGGAGACTAATTGTCGACAGAAATAAGTGCTGCGATGGTACTTCCTACATACACCACTAGTCGATATCCCAATGTAATGTTTAATCACGACCTATGGTAAAAGGCGACTAAATGGGAAATTCTCCAGAAAAAGAACACACAACAGCAGGTTTTCGTGTGACTTACCAAAGCAAAGTGCCAATTGTAGCAAGTACAATAATACCTCGATAGTAGAAATGATGATGATTATGTTATACACGTGTAATACTTAAATCACTGTAATTTATAAATCTCAATTTTATATCATCATCAGGGTCTGTTTGGAGAAATTCTACATTGTTTTAGCTTCATCATAAGTTTTTATAACTTATTCAATGTATACACTTCATAGGTAGTATCATTCCTCATTCATACAAGTGTACCACATTCTCGCAAACGTTGTAGTCATTTACAAAAATTGATTCTTACCTTATCATGCTTCTTCAGTATCTTTCTGAAGCCCGTGTAGTTTAGATTCTGGTAATTTTGCAGCAGTATCAAGCTGAGGTAGAACTCGCTGAATGCGAGCTTCAACTCTTGAACCTTCCGGCGCGGTATCGCCTTCTTGCTGTCCCCGCCGCCTTTGGGTTTCATTGTGTCGAATTGGGACTTGAGCTCGCTTTGCAAGGTCGCAAATTTACGTGTTGCTTCAGCCAGTTTTTCTAAAAATATTATTTGTTTACAAACTTACTCTATTTTCCATTTTTTTTGTCATTTACAAAGACCGTAGTCTACGCTACCTTTAGATAGAGGTGAAGAACTCTCGCAGAAGTGATAGGTTTACAATATGAGTTATGCACAGCATATAATAACATTGTTCTGCTCTGGCAAATGTATACATTTATATATAATATTTTATAACATATTCTGAGCAAATACTCTTCATCCTGTTTCAAGCCTGTTCATAGGTAGAGAAAAATACCTGAGTAAAAAGTGTTGATTTTCTTAAGCTCCTGGTCGCAGTAATGGAAGAAAGTTTCATCGAAGTTGGCGAAATGCCTGAAAAGCACCTCGGGCTCCACATTCTCTGCTGATGGCGCCTCTTCCACCGCAGTGTATAACATTGCCTTCATTTCCTACATATAAATGTTTGAAGGGTATTTTTACTTCATTTATATTATTTATTCACAAACAACATTTAGTCAGTAGTCTGAATAAATAAAATATAATTTTACAGTAATTTAATGCTTCTTTTAATCATTAATTTTTATCATAAAAAAAATTATATCCACTTTCTTAAATATATAGGTACAATGGATGTCTTAAAAATTTCTGTATTACAATTTAATGATAAGTTATGTTTTATGGACTGCATGTATACATAGATGTGCATGTTATAAAATGCAAACAGTGTTAGATACTAGAACAACATTGCAAGTAAAACAAACCATTGTTTTCATTATTATCTATTGACCTAATAGAATAACATTCACAATGTACACTTAACATAGTTTGAGATTTATCATAATTTGTCATTTAGAGAACCAACATTAATAATTTTTGCAATCTACTGATACATCATGTTGCGCTGCTATTATAATAAAAAAAACAATAATACATATTGTATGATGAAGCTTTTAGCAGCTAACTTTGTAAAATGAAGGTTGATTTCAAGAGTGTAGGTGACTCGCCTAACTTGCACTCACCCCTAAATTGATAATCTACCACTTTTAACACACTGCCGTGTTCTAGCATTCATATATATATGACAGCCAAACTATTGTGAGTGAATCCAATGTTGTGACAAAAAAGGATCACCAAGATTATAGTTATACTATATGTATTGGTATAATTAACAAAACAGATCCTAACAACTAAAACCTTTTTAAAATATACCTTAAATACAAACTCTCTTTCATTGAATTCTATTTTTATATTACTATATCACATGTTCATACATAACAGTTTATTCCTATAAATCATGTGACAATTCGAATGATAAATACAGCGACTGAACAATACAAACTAATCAATCTCATATGACAGGAAAATAAAATGAATTGAAACATGTTTTAATTTTTTTTTATATTTTCTATTCAAATTTTATATATTATTAATTAACTCTTAATTATTTTGACATACGAAACTGTCAACAAAATTACCAAAATCTCAATAAAACAATGGTGCAATATCTTTTTTTATACCAACAAGTTAAGACTTGCATGAATTGAAGAATGACAATAACTCAGATGGGATTCTAATACCTCATTTTATACACTTATGATTAACCACATTCTAAAGAGAGTCAACTACAACTCAATTGCAATGTGATGCTCAGTACATCTCAATCTTATGGGCAAGTGTGTCCTTCAAGGAAAATTACTTTATAGTACAAATAAAAAGAACTTTATATGTATCGTATGTTATCTAAATTTTAACTTATCTTTTATTGTCATAAACACATCGTAATCATGAAAGTATCAGTTAACTAGAACATAACAGGTAATAGGAATGATGATAAAGTTTGACATTCATAATTCATAAGAAACTAAGATATTTCTACTATTTAATTATTATAGAAGAATTTTCTTATGGTCAATAAAAATGTATATTTTTGTACAATTGTCATGAAATATAATAAGAAATTTTATATTATATAATAAGATAATTAACACATACATATATAATAAAATGGTTTTAAAAAGTAGATATTAGTTAATAGAAATTTTGTATGCATATATGTATAACAGAAATTAAAAAACATACTCCCATATGCATATTAAAGACAACAGAAATTGTACTAATGTGTGCATACTCTGGGCTAATTTCAGTGACAGTAACTACATTAGTTATACTTAGTAATAAAGTATAAATAGTAGAAAAAAATTTTAAAGTTTTTTTTTAAGATAAAATGAATAAATAACCTTATATTATCAGCACAGATTAGAGGTTGATATAATAAAAACCGACCGCGGTTTAGATTTTGGTTTTTGTTTATTAAAATACTATAATGTTTTTTTAATAATTTAACTTACAATAGTACGCGCAAAATTACTGTATAAAAAAGAAACATCTGTTTTATGTTTACATATTTACCTCATAATTAATATATTGTTTTCGCCACTCTGGTGTTATGTGCGCACTCAAGTGTTCCGCGAATTTCATTTTTGAGCTTTCCCGTATACGTCTTTATGATAAGAAATACCACAAAACACTACAGCACTTCACAAAAGTTTGTTTTATGATAACTGGACGTTATGACCTAATGTTTGCTAAAGCTAATGCATAAATATATTGGAATGATTATTACCAAGCACTTACCACACTTCACCATATAAAACATATTAAGAAAAAATTCTGTAAAATTTAACTCGCACGTACAATGTATGTAACACTTAAAAAAAATCATTGATAAAAAAGTTGACACTTGTGACATTTCGATTAACGTTCAATAAAACTTGCATTATTTTTTTCGATATTTTTGTTATCGTTACGAACCACATATTAAGTAATTATTGTAGGTTTTAGAAGTGAATCTTTTTATTCATGTTAAAAATATTTGTAAGTGCACCCATAGACTAAGTCAACTAGTACATAGACGCGATATTGAGTTTATATCAATGTATCGACAAAAGTTGTACAAATAAATACAGATTTATTAACGAAAAAAGTTAAATAGTCCCTCTGTTCTTAACTCACAGAATTTTATAAAAAGCATAAAAATCTTCATAAATAATATTGTGGTGAAATTTATATGAGACAGATCAAAATATGTTAGTAGCTGAAACCAGTACCTTTGTGAACTCTGCTTTAGAGGACAGGGGACATTACTTAATATTTTTTTAGTAAAATATCCTTTGGATTAGGTTAGGTAAGAAAGAAATTATTAGAATAATGTATTTTTAATCAAAAAATTATTTCTAAAAAAATCAACCCCTATTAGAAACCTGATTTAAAAAAATCTCTCTTTTTATAAAAAATTTATTTATTTCTGGTCTTCATTATCTTTTTCACCTTCATTAATAGGGTAAGGAATTTGATTTACGTCCTCTGGTATGACCCTGGCCACTTTTCTTGGTTCTTTAATTAGGGTTTTAGGACACTGCATTTCTGACCAACTTATAGGCACCATGCTCACACCTTGTGGTGATTCCATACCTGTTGCTATTACAACTCCTAATTCATTTTCAGCTGTAGAAAGATGGTACCAGTGAAGCTCAGTCATAGGTAACTAAAAGTTAATGTTAAAGAAAATTCATAATTTTTTTTCGATTAAAATTACAAATATGAAAAAAATATTACTACTTAATGATTAGCAACAAACAAACCTAGGTTCCTAAAAAAGAATGAATGAATTGGGAAAAGTGAGAAACCACAGGATGCCTGCAGCACAGAACCGATCTGTGTGAAGACCTTTAGCTAAGGCCTAACTCTGCAGTTGTAGTGAATGTCTAATCGCTAATGATGATAATGAACCAACAAATGAGTAAATTATTTTTGAGTCATATTTCATAACAACAACTTTTTTATTTGATATTTAAGCTTCTAAACCTTTATTAAACTAGTTATAAAATAAATAATACAATAAAACATTATCACAAATTTAACAGTGATGCAAATCCATTTCTTTTTATTTCCATGACAAAAAATATAGAAATTACTACTAAAAAGGATACAACTCTAGCTAAAATAACATCTCCTGGCCTGAAGCACTTGTATGGATCAATCTTATCTTTATCAGTAGATTTAATGTCTTCTTTCTTGAGTATTGCTTTATAAGTTCTGACCAAAACTGAAGGACCCACACATAGTATGATGCATTGAACAACTCGAGAGTTTACAACTGTGACTTTGGCTGTGACTATATCACCAGTTTTAGGCAGAATACTTGGTGTTCTGATACTTTCCACTGAGATTATTTTTATCTGAGACAAAATAAAAGTTTTAAGAACAATAATATATGAATAAAATCTAAAGTTAAATTTTAGTTTTCTGAAGTTAAATTTAAGTTTTATGATGTAATATAAAGCAATACAAACATTTTTTTTCTTTGTCGTTTGTGGTAAAAATATGTCAGGTAAAAATATTATGATTACTGCAAACCCTTACTTTTAAAATAAACTATTTTTGCTATTTGAGGAGTAACCCTTAAATGTTGTCCAAGTACATATGAATATGATTGGATAGAACATGGCAATAATAATCACTTTAGCTGTAGTAAGAATAAAAACAAATATTGTAATATTAAGTTATTGATGTAAAACGAATTGTATTACCTTTGTGTTTGGGTCTTCTTTAGTTTTCAAAATACCTGCCAAAGCTGCATGTATGTAACCTATACCTTCATAAGTGCCCGGTCCGGCAACGTGTTCCTTATTTGCTACACTTAATCGCAAACCAGGTAAGCAAATAGTACCTATATCATTTTCTTTTTCAAGAGAGCTAGCCATAGTTTCATAAAAAAATAACCTATTTTCATACAATATAATTTTTTTCTGTTAGAATTGTACAATAATGAAATGTAAATTATATGACTTTATAAAACAAAATTCTTAATAATCCTATGAAAAGAGCAATGAAAACAAATCTTGTTTATACGCACTATTCATACCACAATCCTACACTCGATAAAGAGCACAGAGTATAGGAGTGAGGCGTATTTATCATAACATATATTAATCACAAGTATTAGATATTAGATAACTGTTAAAAAATATCATTTATAATTCACCATACTCAAGTTATTCAATCACTATCAACAATCGACATTTTCAGTATTCGATAACAGCCGGTCACTAACGTAGTTTAAAATAACAGAACAGCCAATAAAAATTAAACAACTATTCTTGTCTTTATCTTTTGTATAATGTTAGTATAAGCAAAAACGAGACACACCTAGTATTTATTTGATAGACATCCAAAATTATAGTAAGTCCTTTGATATGAAGAAATCTTCATTGAAAAGCGAATTCTTAATTAGATCGTGTTATCTGTTATTTGGTTGATTAATCTTTTCGCTCACACTCATTTGATAGACTGTTGTTAAAACGAGAAACACATAGTATTATAACCTGAAAAATACAAAATTGTAATCTTACAAGAAGATAATTATCCATGAAATGTCACTCTTTAATTAGTTTGTGTTAGCTGTTATTTTGTTGATTAATTTCTCACTCACACCCATTGTATATACCGTTACTAAGATGAGATGCACTTAGTATTATAACCCGAAAAATACAAATATCAAAAAATAATACTTGTTATTTAATAACAGAAACTGGTACCTGTTATTATTGCGTAACAGTAATAACAGATATTATGTTTGTTCGTTTATAACCTACACGACCCATTATCTAACAGATTACTTTTTATATTATAATATTTACTACAGTATCTACGTTATTTGCTTGCGGGCGTTTAATAATAAACTTTAACATTAGAAATTATTGTGACAGTTCCATGTAAATAATAATTTATGAATATTATTATAGCTAGAAATAGTAAAACAAAAGTTTATTTACAGATAATATGAAAGAAATAGTGTATTGCATCTTGGTTGCGACATTATTCATGTCAATATGAAATTTCAGTTTGATATATAATAATGCAATTAAAAGCAAAATAACAGCACGAAGGTATTAATCCTTAGATGATTTTAATCAAATTGGTCTTCCAGGATAGATAATATTAGTAGGTAATTTGTTGAGGTGATCGAAGTATATTGATCAGTGTGAAGCTTTTTAGGGAGACGATGTACCTTTATCGGCTGATGATGATAAACCAAGCTTTTTTGTTATTGTTTTTTGTTTAGTTAATAAAGATCTTAGAAAACTACCTCCTTCACTTTGGTTTTTAATTATTATTTTCTTGTATAAGTTTATTGTATTTTTTTAATGCATATAAATATCGTGCAGCCCTTGCTAGTAGTATTTACGTGTCACGTCAGCCGGTTTGACGTTTGACATGTCGACGTTATTGCTGGCGTGAATTGTTTGAATTCATTTTGTTGTAAAAGGAAAGTGTAAAAAGTTTTAAAAAAAGTGAAGAAATGTTGACAAAATTTGAGACTAAATCTGCCCGAGTAAAGGGTATATCGTTTCATGCCAAACGGCCATGGGTCCTCGCAAGTTTACACAATGGTGTGATTCAGCTATGGGACTATCGGATGTGCACGCAGATAGAGAAATTTGACGAACATGATGGTCCTGTGCGTGGTATCTGTTTTCACATCCAGCAGCCACTTTTTGTGTCTGGAGGAGATGATTACAAGATTAAGGTATCTCTTATTTTTTGGCTTTTCTTGATTATCTATTTTATCGGTTTTCTTCGACAATTTTATGTTGAGTAGAGACAAAGCTGTAGTGCAAAAATAATGCTTCAGACATACCAATGGATATGCTTTTTCAAAGAAACTTCAGAGAACATTACTCAAGGTTATCATTTAATTTTTGTGTTATGGATTTTATTAATGCAGCTGCTGCGAATTTTGTGATTGTTATTGACTTTTAATGAAAATAAAGAAATATTTTGAATTTTCCTATAACAATAAAAAGAATGAGAAAGCTAATAAGATTTATATTGTTAACAATTACAGTGTACCAATTTTTATCTGAATATTTCTGATTTCTTACTTAGTGATTTCTATTTGGATAATAAAATCATCAGATTGTTTCATTGCTATTGTTATATATTTCGATAGATTTAAATTTCAGATTCTCATATTCTTTAACAATAACTGGAAATAAAAATTGAGTTAATACAATTTATTTTTGTCTTGTATCTCGATAGCGTGACAATTTGTAAAAAAATTTATGAGAATCAATTAAAACCTAAGTACTATTGTGAATGCCGACAGCATTTTAGAAAATAAAAACTGTACACTGTAATAAAAGTTATATAATTCATAAGGTAGTTAAAAATTCTGTTGCCACCCTTAATAAATAATTTTTAGCTGTATTTCTTAACATAAGTAGAATATGTTAAATTATGCCAGGACTGAATATCGGCACTGGAATGTAAATGTCTAATTATTCCAGTTAGTATACTAAATGCTGCAAACTAAAAAAAAATAATTTCATGATATTAAAATTGTATTAATATCACAAGTTTTCGGTTATACTGAATATTTTTTGTTGTTGCTGTACCTTATTGGTATTATGCTTGTATTATGTACTGTATATAGCATTTAGACTAGGTGATGTGTATGCATTAAATTTTAATCTCTATAAGTAATTATGATCATTTTAATTAAAATAACTTGGTTTTTAGGTGTGGAATTACAAACAGAGAAGATGCCTTTTTACTTTATTAGGTCATTTAGATTATATCCGCACCACATTCTTTCACCATGAGTATCCATGGATCCTAAGTGCATCTGACGACCAGGTAAGCATTTAGTTTTTAGTATAAATAGAAATATTTATTAAAAATATAACTTACGAAAAATTTATAGCAAGTAAAGTACTTGTTATAAGTAAAAAAATAAAATAAATATTACACTTTGGTGCTAGGTTTAGTGTTCTAAAATTTTGTTGACCAAATGTTTTGTAATTGTCTACATTGGTTCTGCTTAGTAAAACTAAAACTGACAATATTTACAACTTCATATCTACATTTTTTTGTTATATATTTAGAAAGTATAGTAATGTACATTTAATTAATTTAAAACATCTGTTAAAACTAATGTTTATATAGTTTAATAAATTGGTACTATTCAGCAGAAACTTGACTCATAAGTTCAGTTGTCTAACTAAAATTGATATTCTTGCAGACAATAAGAATATGGAATTGGCAGTCACGTCAATGCATCAGTGTGCTGACTGGCCACAATCATTATGTCATGTGTGCACAGTTCCATCCCACTGAAGACTTATTAGTTTCTGCATCCTTGGACCAATCTGTACGGGTGTGGGACTTTTCTGGGCTAAGGAAGAAAAGTGTAGCACCTGGTCCCACTGGTCTAGCTGAGCATTTGAGAAATCCACAGGCTACTGATTTGTTTGGTCAGGTAATATATGTATGTATGTGTGTTTATATTTATATAAATAAAAGTGAAATTCATCAAGGCCATTTAAATAATGCATGTCATTCAGAGAGCGAGGGTCATTCACCAGGTGAGGGTTTCTATTGAATATTAAGATGATCAATGATTCTGGTATTTTCAGCAAAATTTTCATTTAAACTAATACAAAGCTTATCTGACCAATAAAATTTTAGCCGTCTTAATGCCAAGCTTTAACCACTAGTGTAATCTTTTGTTAAAAATAGATAAGGATATTAAAATGAAAACTGTGTTACTGATAATTATACTACTTGTATATATTATAATATTATGGTATGTAGTTTCTATTGGTATTACTTGATATTGATTATAATCACTAAATTAGCAGTATTACAATACTGCTGCAATTGTTTTGTTTACTATATGATTATCATAATAATTTTCCTATGCGACTAACAATTTGACTTGAGACTTTCTAATCTGATGAAATTCGAGCTTTTGTTGAGAGAAAAACATTTGAGGAAAACAATATGTGTAAAATCTATTAGCCCTGTTAATGTTTTCGCTGATGGAACCTGAGCATTTTCCCACAAAGAGAGTCAAGACCGTTTATCCACCCTTCTGGTCACATCATATTTACCAGTTAACGTATATATGTTAGGAAGTTGTGGGAAATCCCAAATTCTTAAAACAATTGCCAAGGAGGTTTAAATGAGTGAAAATTTTACATATTTATGGAGATCTCACCACCTAACATACAAAAAATAAAATAAAATATTGAAGAAAGACTAAGTAAGCATTACTTTTCCTTCAGTTTGACTACTAACTAGTATGTAATAGCAATTTTTTTTAAGTTATGAGTGTTAAATAAATAGTATTATAATACTCATTAAATATTTGATGTTTTAGGCTGATGCAGTTGTGAAGCATGTATTAGAAGGTCATGATCGAGGGGTCAACTGGGCTTCTTTCCACCCTACACTGCCATTGATTGTTTCCGCTGCAGATGATCGACAGGTCAAACTGTGGCGAATGAATGATGCAAAAGTAATTTTTTTTCCGTTAGTTAAAATAATATTAACATAATTATTTAAGTACAGTTAATTCTTTAACATTTCAATTCACAATCATTTTTCAAACCAATCATTTGTTATTTGTAAAACAATTATGCAGGCTTGGGAAGTGGATACTTGCCGAGGTCACTACAACAATGTGTCGTGCGTACTGTTCCATGCCAAGCATGAGCTGATTCTGTCTAATAGCGAGGATAAGTCCATCAGAGTGTGGGATATGACCAAGCGTATCTGTTTGCACACTTTTCGCAGGGAACAAGAACGGTATGTTTTAATAGCTTATTTACAGTAAAGTTATATCTACAACGAGTTAACACTTGACATCAGTTTCACATGGTATTAAGCGACAATGAAGCCATGGATGTTGTGCATTGCACAGAAAGCATAATCCAGCTGTTGACAGCCAAAGTGTTTCAATATTGTGGTATGCAGATTGAGACAATATAAGGGTGGTAGCTAGTCAGGTGAATTCCAAATAATCCTTCTACCAATTAAACTTCCCAACACAACTAGCTATATTTGTTTGATTTAAGTCAGTTACTAAATAATAAATTAATAACTTATTCTTTATAAGTTTTAAAGTCTTATACAATGTTACACATTTCTGACTCTGGTTTTTTTTTATTTATTTATTATTCGCATATATATTTAATTAATGTTGACATCTGAATTGTGATTCTGGCAACATTTCTACCACTCGGAATCTTTTGTGCTTCGGCGGTTATTTTAAGTGAATGTTATAGGAACAGGAAAACATAACCAGCCAATAGATGTCAACTGCTGGACCATAGGCTTTCCTGATTAGCTCACTCGCATTTAACAGTTTGTCACGATTTTCAGCAGACTGTCGGTTTACCTTGTGCTACAGGGTACTGTAAATTAGTTATTCATCAACAGGTATTGGGTGTTGTCTGTGCATCCCAGCTTGAATCTTTTCGCAGCGGGTCATGATGCCGGTATGATACTGTTCAAACTACAGCGCGAACGTCCCGCTTATGCTGTACACAACAATATCTTGTTTTACATCAAAGACAGGTAAATAATTTATGGATTTTACAATATCCATTTTATTATGTTAACACTTAGGTCAGTTTCGGTGAAATCTTTGAGGTAGGAATCCCTGCTGTTTTGGTGTGGGTTAGTATAATAAAATAGACATAGCAATAAGCTTGCGTGTGAGATGGAATAAATACAATTTTGGTATTTGTTGTAGTACAGGCAGAGTGCAAAAAAAGGGACTCTCCATTGCATTTTCTGGGAACATTCACAGTCAAAGTGTGGAAGAGCACCTGTGTGTTGGAGAGATTCTGAAATCTGATTTCACACACTTACGGAGGCCACAAAGAGTTTTAATGGGTGAAAATCCCATATAATACAGACTTTATCTAAAGCAGGGTGGTTTTTTACGATTTCCCTAGGTGTGCCCTGCCTATTATCTAGATTTAAGTTGAAATAGATCATCTATTTAGTAAATGTTTTATTTTTTATTTGTAGACAGTTACGTAAACTTGATATGCAGACCAATAGAGACTCGCCTGTGATGCAAATCAAAGGTAGCGGCCGTCACCAACCATACAGGTACCATATATCATCTGTTTTAATAACTTTTTATTTCTACCCTAAAACTATGAGTTCAAAATTATTTTAACCTGTAGCATAATATAATATCAATGATTCGATTGTTATAAAATGCGGGTTTCATTTAATTTACAGTATGTCACTGAATCATGCGGAATGGTGTGTGCTGATCAACTGGCGAGTTGGGGATAATCATTCATATGAATTGTACTCGGTTCCTCGTGACGCCACCGAGACTGCCACCGCGGAGCCCGCTAGGGGACAGGCAACTTCCGCCGTGTGGGTGGCTAGGAACCGATTCGCTGCTCTCGAGAAAAATAACCAGGTGAGTAGTGCTGTATGATTGTTAGATGTTTTTCTGACTATGTGCTTTTACTTTATAACGGTAGGAATTTTTTCAACTGGTAACTGTCTCTATGATACAGTCCTCACATTGAAAACATTGCCACACCATGTGAAATTAATGTCAAGTGTTACATACCATTAGCCTACTTCTAAAACTTAATGTTAAAATTAAGAAATATGATTCATGATCATCATTTAAACTGATGGGGGTCCACTGCTGGACATAGGTCTCTTGTAATGTGTTACATAAAACATGGTCTTGCACTGTTTGATACCACCAGTAACGTAAATCTATTTATTATTAATGGTGGTAGGTCTTTGTTTCTGGAGACTGTCTAGGTAGCTACCATTCTAACTAGCGCCACGTTGTTATGGCCAGGCACATAATTTACCATCAAGTGAACGTCTTGCTCATCTTTTCGCTTAATGGAATAAAAAAAACTTACATTCACAATTATTTCTTAACAGTTGGTGATTAAGAATCTGAAGAACGAGGCTTCAAAGAAGACCACTACTCCAACTTGTGAAGAGATAATGTACGCAGGGACCGGGATGCTGCTGCTGCGCGAACCGGAGTGTGTACAACTGCTGGATGTTCAGCAAAAAAGAATTGTAGCGTTTGTAAGTAAACTTCGTTGTAGATTGTAATCATAGATAGATTACTATTGCAGGAGTTTCAAAATTATTCCTGCTAAGTATTACCAGACAGTGAGATTCGCCAGGGATGTACATATAAGGGTTCAAGAATTCATGCAATTATCGCACTAGTGATATTGCCATTGATGAAATCAATTTATCGAAACTATTACCAGGGTAACTCTATAATCACAAGCTAGTAAAATATCTATGGACGGAGACAGAAAAAAATGTTATAAGACTTAAGCAGCAATGGGTAGTGCATATTACTTGAAAGACCGTCGGCTGACGGAGTGATACTCTTTTCGATTGGCGGTAGCTTACCTGCTGGACGTGGACGGCGCCGGACCATTCAGTGTAGAGATTTTTGGGGGAGGCTCATATCGAGCAGTGGACATCGTTGAAGACGAAAGAAAAAAAGTCGCTAATGAACATTGCATTGTTGTGCACTTAGGTGAAGGTAAGCAAATGCCGTTACGCAATTTGGAACTCGGACATGTCGATGGTGGCGCTCCTGGGCAAGCATACGGTGACGCTGTGCACGCGTCGCCTGGAGCAGCTTTGCACCGTCACAGAGGGCGCCAGAGTCAAGTCCGGTGCTTTCGACGATTCCACACCACAGCCAGTATTCATATACACTACAGCAAACCACATTAAGTACTGCTGTAAAGACGGGTGAGTTTATTAATCAATCGAATGGGTTAGTGCTTGACTGCGATTGCAGCTAGTATTAGGCGGTGATGTGAGCTGCGGTGATAAACCAAATTTGCTGCATGTATTTGATAAAGATACATGCACGTAGTTAAATACTGTTTCAATGGATAACATTATTTAGTTAAATACATAGATCAGTGGTGGTCAGTTTCTATAACGGGAAACCATCAAGTGTCTTATCACAGCAGCACCTATATCTGCCTCTAAAAAATAGTGTGTAAACATGTCTGTGTTCAGGTTTGAAGGTATTGTAGCCAATGAAGTTACTGTGATAAGGAGATTTAACTTATTTTGTATCAAGACACAAGAGTGGTGCCAGTGTATACCATCCAAACATCTTGTTTGTTTCTTCGCTTTGACAAATAAAACTTTTAGTTTATGTCATTGCTTTTAGAACCAGGAAAGAATTTGTCTGTGTTCAACCTTGACGATCCCATATCGAAAAGCCCAGCTTTGGTAGACCCCACCCCACTGAACAAATAACATTAAAGAGAATGCTAAGCTACTGCACTCAAACAGCACAATATCGTTCTTTCTGCGACATGTTACAAGAGATCTCTAGCCAGCAATGGATGATCAGTTAAAATGATGACGATGATTCAACCTTACTAATTTGTACGTTGTTTGCAGTGATTATGGTACTATACGTACTCTGGACGTGCCTGTGTATGTAGTGAAGGTGGTGGCCAACGAGGCCGGCGTCCGTGTTGTCTGCCTCGACAGAGAATGCCGACCCAAGGTGCTGAGCATTGATGCCACAGAATACAGGTATATTGATATTCTGTATGTACTTTCTTAATAGCTTCAAATAAAGGATGTGGGGCTTTTGGCTTCGGTTTGCCTTATGATACATAGGTTTTGAGGTTTTATATGGAGTAGTAGTCAAATGTGAATTATAATATTTTTGGTCTACCCAGGTTCAAGTTGGCGTTAGTGACCTGTCAATACGATCAAGTACTCCACATGGTGCGTACCGCCAAATTAGTGGGGCAGAGTATCATTGCGTATCTGCAAGAGAAAGGTGACATTTCAATTATTTTGTATCATTTGCTAAACCTTAACAGCTTTATTAACCAGCATTTGGTTTTGAAAGTTTCAAATGTTACTGGACATGGCTTTTCAAATTATTATAAATAATAACCATATAACTTAATACTAAGTAACATACATTATTTATTTTTGTATTTATAGGTTATCCAGAAGTAGCTCTACATTTTGTGAAGGACCCCCGCACTCGTCTGTCACTCGCGTTGCAGTGCGGCAATATCGAAGTGGCTTTGGAAGCCGCGAAAAGCCTGGATGAACCGGAGGCTTGGGACAAATTGGCACAAGCTGCTTTAACCATTGGTAACCATCAGGTATTGTGACCGTTGCAAAGATAATTAGATATAAACTTTTTATTGTTTTAGTACATAGGTAGTATTAATATAATTAGTCAGTAATAAATGTTAGTTTATTGTTATACCCCAATTAGATCGTGGAGATGTGCTACCAGCGCACCAAGAACTTCGACAAGTTGTCTTTTCTTTACTTGATAACCGGCAACCTGGAAAAGCTGCGGAAGATGATGAAGATCGCCGAGATAAGGAAGGATGTCTCATCACAGTTCCAGGGGGCACTGTTATTAGGTGATGTTAAGGAGAGGATCCGTCTGCTGAAGAATTCTGGTCAGGTAAAATTACAAATCCGATCTTAACTGGCGCTTAGGCTAACTCTTTGTCTTGTAACACTGGGTACCGATGTTACAAGACAAGGAGTTAGCTAGTCAGCTACAATGGATAACGAGTTATAAAGCACGTTTTTTCTTCCACAGCTATCTCTGGCATACCTGACGGCGATAAACCACAAGCAGTTGGAGGAGGCGGAGCAGCTTAAGGCAGCGCTAGAAGCGGCTGGGCTGCCGATACCCGAGCTCAACCCGGACGCCGTGGTACTGCGGCCTCCGTTGCCCGTGCATACGGCTCAACCGAACTGGCCTTTGTTAGCCGTCTCTAAGTATGTTTAAGGAATATTCTTAACATTAGATTTAACTGCTGTCCTAAATTATTTTAGTAAATATTTTTGATTATGTTATCCCCTATCAATTTCTTGATTTCTTACATTATATGCTGTAGAATATTTTTTTTAATTCAATTGGGCTAACACTCAATTTCAATTGATGTTAATTGACAATAAGGCCATGGGCGGTGATACTCGTTCCGTCTAGAAGATTCCGACTGGGCAAAAAATTTGCTATATTTAGGTTGTAGCTCAGCAAGAGTTTGAAAAATTCGACTACCTGCCTAACATCACATGTGGCCTAGTTGAACTAGGGATTTCCGTGTTACTAAGTAAGTGGTTAGTTACTGCACCATAGAGAAAATCTATTTGTACTGTTACGTTGTCTCTGCTTTTCTTTAAATTTTCTCATAACTGATTAATACGTTCTTTTAAAGGAGCTTCTTCGAAGTAGCAGGCGGCGCGCGCGCAGGCGGCGACAGCAGCGCCGTGGCGGTGGTTGCGGACGACGAGCCACTGGAAGCAGCTGGTGCTTGGGGAGACGATGACGACGTCTTGCAAGATAACAAGGTGAATGAGGAATAAATGATAAATAATGTTCTAATTTTTAAATCACCGCTGTTTACTACAACTTTGACTAAGGCGCAGCGGTAGCACCTACCAAGATAATTTTCGGTTATAAAGACCTGCAATCAGTATACTATAGAGCCTTCCCCTGCATATGGATTGTAATGGTTTATGATCTTGTAGGAGGACGGCGATGAGGTAATGGAGGACGCATGCGATGACGGTGGGTGGGATGTCGGCGATGAGGATCTAGAGCTGCCGGAAGAATTGGCTCCTGTTTCAGGTAAGTTTCAATGAGACTTTATTACTTCATCATGTTTTTTCGGTGATTGAAGGCGTATCATTATTTTTGCAAGAAGTTGTAGAAAAAACATTAAAGTATTTGTTTTGCAGCGGACATAGACGGCGGCGATGAGGCGAGCGCGTACTTCGTCGCACCAACACGCGGGCCGTCCGCCGCGCTAGCCAAGCTGCGCACCGCTCATGATCACGTTGCAGTCGGACAGTTCGAGGTTGCGCTCAGGTTACTGACAATTTTCTTATTTCTTCAATTTGTTTATTATCAACGAAAATACGGAAAAAAAATCGCAGATGTTCTGAATAGAATGCCTGTTATGGTGTGAAATATGAAGATCAATTATATTAATTTTAATTCAACTGGTTCTAAATCTCTGTTGCTCGAGACCGGCAACCATTATTAAGAATATATTAAAATTTTTGTATTTTCACTCCCGTCAACAAATTAGGGGTCAAAATCATGTTGGTGTTCCTCCTCCTTGATGTTAACTGTATTTCGTTATTTGCGCAGGCTGCTGAATGAACAAGTGGGCGTGGTGAACTTTGAACCATACGCGGAGGCGTTGCCGCGCATGTACGCACACGCCAGGCTCGCGTTCGGCGCGCTGCCCGGTCTGCCGCCGCTCGTCGCCGTGCTGCACCGCAACTGGAAGGAGGCCAGCGGCGCTGATTTGATGCCGATTGTCAGTGAGTACTTCTGTATGCTTCGTATAGACTCGAAATGGTAGATCTTTGATGCCTGAGACAAGCAAGCTACCACTGCAGTATCAAGCTGCAATTTATAAACATATTTTCCAATGACAACTGATGATGTGATTACTATAAAGGCTCAGAGTCGCTCAGAATGGGAAACAAAGAATCTATGCCTGACGTTTATCTAAGTCACTCTAGGTAATAAATTCGATATGAAATAACCCGCCAAAGATATCATGGTTATAGACATTATGTTTCAACTATCTAAATTAAAATGACAATGGTCTGGTCATGTTTGTTGTTATCGATTTAAAACCATTTTCATTAATTTTGCCAGCTATCAAACTGAACGACTTGGTGATGCAACTACAGCAGTGTTATCAGTTGACAACGGCAGGGAAGTTTACGGAGGCGGTGGAAAAGCTGCAGCGCGTTGCTCAGAGCGTCCCCTTGCTGCAAGTTGACGGTAAACAGGAGTTGGCAGAGGCGCAACAGTTACTGACCATATGCAGAGAGTACCTGCTTGGTTTGCAGATGGAAACTGCTAGGAAAGGTGAGGACTTGCGTAATTTGACTTTTTGGTAGGTACAAAAAAAATAGGTGTGATTGCCGGTGAATCACATATCTATTGTTTATTACTGATATGGTTCAAGAATTACTTTCATGTCATCAGGTCGCAGAACATAGATTTCTCTTCTTTTAGGAAGGCTCATATTTTGTAACAGACTTCAATACACAGTAAAGATATGCCATCCTTCATTCATCACGGCAAATGTGCTCATGTAATAATGATGAAATTTTAGTCCTTAACAACTTATTTTCATATCATTGATTGACCATAAAAGTTGGTATGATATATTCGAATCATGTAACAGGTATGCCGAAAAACACCCTTGAGGAGCAGAAGCGTACATGCGAAATGGCCGCGTACTTCACCCACTGCAAACTGCAGCCTGTGCATCAGATACTGACATTGCGTACCGCGCTCAACATGTTCTTCAAGCTGAAGAACTTTAGGACAGCCGCGTCATTCGCGCGGAGGCTGTTAGAGCTGGGACCTAGGCCAGAGGTCGCGCAACAAGCGAGGAAGATCCTACAAGCTTGTGAGAAGACGCCAACAGACGAACACCAGCTACTGTACGACGAGCACAACCCGTTCAACATCTGCGGTATAAGCTATAAGCCGATATACAGAGGCAAGCCGGAGGAGAGATGTCCACTGTGCGGCGCCAGCTTCATGCCGGAGCACAAGGGTAAGCTGTGCCCAGTGTGTGGAGTCGCGGAGATCGGTAAAGATGTGCTCGGGATGAGGATTTGCCCGCTACAGTTCCAGAGGTAACTCACTATTGGATTTAATATATGTCTTTCTCTATATGTAACTACTGTTTAAGAAATATAGAATAAATATTATTATGTATGATTGTTTGTTTTGTTTCTCAAATAGTTTTGAATAAGTGTTGCTTCACTAATCCACGATACCGATCATCATCATCAATATAAGATACCTTCTTCAAACTGAAGATACTATAGTGATAGCTTTATTTTTAAACTTTGTAAATTAAATCACATATGGTGATAATAAAAGTCTTCAACAAGACCCATTAAACAGTAAAAGACTTGAATGCAGTAATGTATAAATATTACTGCATTCAAGTCTTAGCCTACTGGCTTATTATTATCCCAGTAATATTACTATATTACCAGGATAATAAGACTTAACATCCTATGTTTAAACGCGACCACTATAAGGTGATACAGTTTGGTTCGAATAAAAAATAAATAAATCATTTTATAATTATTATTTGGAAAGACGTATATATGTAGGTATATATATACCTATGTATATTTTATTAATTGTTATTAATTTATGCACCTTACATTCATAATTTTTTAAAATAAAGAATGCTAAATGTATCAAGTATGAATAATTTTTTTTTTGTTACTTCTGCAGTTTTCAGCGAATATAAATTAATTAGGTTACAGAATTACTTTATTATTATTATTATAAAAATAATTAACAGCTTTGAAAATATCTGATTGGATTCATGTTGTGGAGTTGGTTAGCGGTAAGGTCTTTACAAAAGTCCACCTTACATTCTGCACAAGAATAATTATAAATAAATATCGAGTGCTTTTAAACAAATTCCGTTGTTTTTATAAATGTTATTAGAGCTACAATTGATACTCCAGACCTACATGATAAAATAAAAGATTATATATATATGTGTTTTTTTTATTTATTAATATACTTATTCATTTATGACTTAAAACTGTATAACTATTTGTAATAAAAAATTTTTACGGACATTGAACCTTTGTTGTTTATTATAGTTAAACGTTAACTGGTTCCACCTCTTTGCTCCTGTAACAAAGAAATCACATTTGTCTTCTGTCTTAAAGCGAGGAGTGGTGTGGTAGTGTATATCATCCTAACTAGCGTTATAGCCCAGTCATATTAGGGCTTTCACCTCGGAATGAAATATAATAAGCTGAAAATTGGTATGAACCTTTGTTTTGTCATTCTAAATGTTGTCTCAAAAGTCACAATCGTTATCGTGTCCGCGTCTCAAGATATTCAAGGTCAAAGGTCACAAAAATCGGTTTTTCGCGAATATCTGGCTTCCTATCGGTTAAATGAGATTTGCATTTATTATAAAAGTTGTAGGCTATAAAATTCCCTACAACTTTTGTTTAAACTTTTTTTTCATACGACCAACCGTTTTGAAGGTAGAGCGCGAAGAGTGCACATCGTACAGTCATATACGGCCTAATGCAAGGTCAAGCGTGAGTTATGGTTATCAGTACGTTATAAAGTCAATTATTTACTTGGAAATTATAATTATTAAACAATGCCTATTATTTATGTACTAACTATTAATTATTTATATTTAATTAAAGTAAGTAACTTGATTATTTATATATAATTATTCATATTTAACTATTTAAGTATAAAATATTATTAATTCTGGATTATATATTTTAGTTTTATTTTAAGTTAACACGACATTATATATCTTTTCTTTAAAACGCGTAAATTTCTCAATACTTATATACCTGGAAATACTTGTCCCTACCCTATGCCCTTTTCTATTCATTGCCGGGACAGATAACCATAACTCACGCTTGACCTTGCATTAGGCCGTATATGACTGTACGATGTGCACTCTTCGCGCTCTACCTTCAAAACGGTTGGTCGTATGAAAAAAAAGTTTAAACAAAAGTTGTAGGGAATTTTATAGCCTACAACTTTTATAATAAATGCAAATCTCATTTAACCGATAGGAAGCCAGATATTCGCGAAAAACCGATTTTTGTGACCTTTGACCTTGAATATCTTGAGACGCGGACACGATAACGATTGTGACTTTTGAGACAACATTTAGAATGACAAAACAAAGGTTCATACCAATTTGCAGCTTATTATCTTTCATTCCGAGGTTGACCCCTTTTTTTACCTAATATGACTGGGCTATTATGGCTAGGGGCGTGCGTGTTACTTATAATCAGGTGGTTATCGACTTGAAGTTTCGTACTAAAACATTTAGGTGTAATGCCTATCCCGTTGAGGGTTTCCTAAGTGCCTTCAGTTTGTGGTTCATGAAAAGGATGTGATGGTTTCTCTGGTGGCGATGCGATTATGATGCCTTTGGTAGTACAGGAGTTGATCCATCCCGTAACAATATAAAACAATGATTTTTTTTATATATATTGATTGGTGTTAGGTCTCTGTTGCAGGAGACCGTCTAGGTTGATACCACCACAGCTCCTGTTTCTGCCGTCAAACAGCAGTGGACCCCAGTTTTAAGATTCCAGATTGGGCGCTGTAACTACTGAAATTACTAGGGTAACAAAACTTAACATCTTGTCTCAATATAACAAGCATAATGTGATGTTGTATATATCATCTTAACTAGCGTCTCGTTATAGTCAGGTGTATAACTTACCATCAGACCTCGCATGTCTCATCACTTCATAGAATAAAAATGATTTCATACTGTGCTTTTATGTGGATTGTATTAAGGGTCGATCGTAAAGCTTACTTGTTATTGAGCATGTCCTGTATCTCGTCGAAGGTCTTCCCTTTGGTCTCGGGCAGCAGCGGGCTCACTGAGAATATGAATCCGAACCCGCAGCACACCGCCAGTATCCAGAACGCGGTGTAGATGCCGTACGAGGCCGCCACGTCGCGGAAAAATCTTGTCGCGTGGATGACAAACGTTATTAAATATGCCTGACGGTATCATCATCAGTACACAGACGTTCACAGTTGGATCAGATCGTCGGTGTAATAGCTAACAAAATTATAATGTCTAGCTGTTTACTGTCACAATAATACAGTTAGTGTGTAATATGACACAAGCGTGTTCCTTACTTTCTGCGACCTTGTTATCACTTATTATCATGTGAAATAAGGAGGTTTTAAATGTTAAAGTGAAGCGGTGTAATTCTCCATTAAATTAAACACTTACTGGTGGTAGGTCTCTGTTGCCTGAGATCGTTTACGTAGGTACCACCGCAGCGCCAAGTTCTGACGCCAAACAGCAGTGTATATACTAGAACAAATGGGTTTTGTACCTGGTCCATACAAAGCCCGCCAGCCAACACATGAATGAGGCGATCCCACTCGCGAGGCACTTCGTCTTCACCGGGAACATCTCCGCCACCAGGATCCACGGCACTGGACCCACACCTGGTATAAATAAATCTATACGTCAGTATGATGCACAAAGTAGATTTTGCTTTCTTTCAGCCTAATGCTGAAGCGACGTGTTTTGCAACTTTGTGTTTGTCTGAAAAAAAGAAAATAACATGTCTCAAAGCAATGTTTCTTGTCATCCTAGTTAGTTCTTCTTTCTTTTGGACGGATGTATCGCTTATCATCAGATGAACGAGATTCTTCAAGACATATTAGACAACTCTATTGATTTGTTTTCTGTGTGATCGTTGAGCGTGTTTATCTGTCGCGGTATAAGCAACACTGACCGAGCGTGAACAGCACCATGTAGACGATCAGGCAGAGCAGCGGTATGAACGCGACGCTCGCCACGTCGTACTTGTAGTGGGAGTCGAGCAGCGCGTACACGCCGATGATGCCCTGCAGCCGCCACATTAAACAAAACAGATATACAAGTTTATAGAGAAGCCGGTGAACGAGTTCGCATCACACAAGCCAATACACATACACGCAGGAGATGTTTTTGGCCTGATTGGAACTCAGGGTCACACTTCTGCTTACATACTAGCAATGGTCGTATGAACGGACTAGTTCAATAAGCAGTTAACACAGACAACGTTTCGACGATACATCGTCCATTTTTTTTTGTTTCGAGGGGAAATTTTAAAAATACTTTGTCTCCTAGGGAAAGTCAGAGTTACGTGGAGATTTTTACCAATTAAAACCTCTCTGCGTTTGGAGAAGTCACAAGATCTCCGTAGTGAACTCAACCGCGGCCTCTCTAACGCTATACTGGGATAACCCGTTTTATACAGTCCCTAACAGCCTCGCTAGTACTACCTTAATCGCTGGAGACCACGTCCAGTTTGCCTCAGGGTCGTTTAAAAGGTGATGAGAACCCCTATCCGGACCGCCAACAATCCTAAAGGCCCCAGTAAGGTAGGGACGCCGCTCGTTACCGCCACAAAAGCTTCGTCTCCGACCAGGATCTATCCTCTCTTAATCCTGCTCAGTAGCCTCCTTTTGTTCTATAACAGTTTCACAAAAGGAGGCTACGGCTCTCCATGCAAAATATTCATACAGCATCGCCGACACGATTACTGGCAAGAAGAGATTCCGCCTGCGGTCCATCGTCCATACCTCAACTAGTAACATTATTATACAGTTAAACTAAACGGTCATAATATTCATATCAACTAGCAATGCGGTGACACATACACTTAGTCGGTTAATACAGTTCTTTTGTTTCATCAAACAAATTTGGACTATGTCCTTAGAACACAGGGTCCATTTAAATAACAGTTTCAAGTATAGCGCAGCTTGGCGGAAACACGATTAAAGTAAACAGTCACATTGTGCATATTTACTAGCAACGCGACAATGAAGCCTACACTTAGTCGGATAATACACTTCATTTGTTTGACTAAATAAATTTGAAGTATGTCTTCTAGGAAACAGAGTTCATTTCAATGTTTCTGGTAGATGGTACACTCCGCAGCACGACGCGTGAATGTGAATCGATATAACTTTGAGTTAAGTTAATCTTTAACTGTGTAAGTAATAGAGTTGATTTTGGAATAATTGTTTGATGTATATGATAACATTGGTTGTGTATTCCATGCGGATTTTATCACATACACATTGACTTACATGTTCTCATGCACGTTTATATACATGCACCCATACTAGTTTAATAAAAAATAATTAAAATCTAACTTAATTCCAGGTAATTAATAACATATTTTAATAAGACGAAAACCGGAGACGAGCATAAAGTTAACATAATGGTAAGAAATACGTGTACCTACAATAATGTACTAGTGAGAATGATATACACTGCACCATATAGTGCCCGTCGCCTTGAGACATAGGATATTTGCACACTACTACACTGTCTTATTCAAGCATAAAAATATCAAATCATGATCAACGGCAGCAACTTACCAAGAAGATGGTAAGTCCCAGCGAGGTGGTCCACATGAGAAGTTTTCTACCGAGTCTGTCCACCACGAGAGGTGTGATGCAACTGGTTACGACCTTATATTAAAAAGGAAGGTTAAACATGTAGTTAAAAATTTGGTTTTTCTTCCCAGTGTTGAGACGCGCCATTTTGATTAGTTTTTATCTTTAGGTTGGTACCTCTGCAGCTCGTATTTCTGCCACCCAACAGCAGCGTGCATAGCATTATTATATTCTGGTTTGAAGGGCGACGTAGCTAGTGATTTTTTATTCAACGAAGCAACGAGACGAGCAAGACGTTCATCCGATGGTAAGTGATACGCCTGCTCACAACAACGTGGCAATAGTTATGATAGTATACACTGCATCACATTGTGGGCGTCGCTTTGAGATATAAGATGTTATCTCGTCAAATTTTGTGATGTTTATTTGGTGGTACTGATTTTTGGACCCATCTGGTTGGCTTCCATCATATCCTATTCATCCGACACAATAGCTATGTTCCAATTAATCGACTGTCAATGCAGTGTATACTGCACTCCACGCTTCATCACTGTCGCTTCATTATTACTTAAAACCAAGTGAAACCTCTGCATTTTATCGCGGCTAAGACAGCAGTCACCTGAACAACTCCCATGATGATGGTACCGTCGGACGCCGAAATCCTGGTGCCGACCTTCACCAGCAGCTCTTCCATATAGAACAGCAGCACGTCTATACCGGACAGCTGCAGCAGCATAGCAAGGAACACGCAGATACCTGCGATAAATAATATCGAATGTATTACTGGTAACAATCGGTTTTAACTGGTTTCTGAGTAAACGCCTGTTCATGACATTGCGGGTGCTGTATTAAAATCTACAAACCTAAGGCTTTCACGTGTCCCCTAGTTGCCCACAGATCCTTGATGCTGGGCTCCACTTTGAACTCTCTCGCGACCATCGCCTGCAAACCGTTCAGTTCCGCCTGGACTTGTTCCTTATTCAATCCGCGCAACTTCTGCAGCACTTCTGAAGCCTCGTCAATTCGTCCTATACAAATTTACTTGACTTAAGTTAATGGTTTCAGCGTTTTTTTGTGTAACTATTATATTTACCGCCTACCTACTGATGGTAGGTCTCTGTTGCTGGAGACGGTCTGGGTTCCACGGCACCTCCTATTTCCGATACCGAACATTGTGCAAATATTACTGTATTCCGGTTTAAAAGGCGCCGTAGTTTATAAAATGACTAGGGTAACGAAAGAACATAATATGCCTCAGGGTCACGAGCACAATGTGGTGCTGTGTATACCATCCTAAATAGCATGAAGTTGTTATGGGCAGGCGTATCACTTGCTATTAGATGAACGTCGCGCTCATCTCCTCGTTTCGCAGGATATAAAAAAAATACCTCGTAAGTTGACCGTCGAGAACAGTTTTGATGGTTGATTGACAACTAATATATCATCATCAGCCAATTATCAATATCCCTCAAAGATTCCCACATTTTTTAAGATGGCAGTGTGCAGGGCACATTGCTCGAAGGACCGACGGCCGATGGGACTAGTAAGGTCCTCGAGTGGCACCCGCTTACTGGTAGACGTAGTGTTGGGAGCACTCTCACAAGGAGGACCGACGATCTGGTGAGAATCGCGGAAACCCACTGGATGCGAGCAACGCGGGACCAATTGTGGAACTAGTATATAGATAAAATTATAACCTACCAGGTCTTCACATGTGTGGATCAGATCTCGAAAATGGCCAACATTATATATCCCATCTACAATGGGTTGGCTGTTGGTTTAAATTTCACTCGGTGTTAAGTGACAGAGATAATGAATGGTCAAGCGTGCTCGCTCTGAATACTGTAGCGTTCCTATAGATACCTCTGGATTTAACGAGCGTAAGGGCCAATATAGTGATTTTTTTTTATTCTATGAAGTGAAAATACGAGCGGGATGTGCACTTGATGGTAAGTGATACGCCCACCCATAACAACATGGCGCTAGTTAGGATGTTATACACTGCGTACGTATTGCGCTCATCACTTTCAGACAAAATCTTTCACCAACCAAGCTTCTTATGTCCACGGATCGAACTGAAACCTACGTGTTATAATTAAAGCATTTAACCACTGCGCCACAAGTGTTACAATGGCAAGTAGTCATATTTTGTATCATTCATCATGATCATGTAGTGCTTTGTTCGAACTGAAGCTTGGCAGTCAGATTGAGGAAACTAAACGTGTCTTCTGTTATTCTTTTCATGTAAAGAAATTACCTCGTTTCAATCTATATATATATACATACCCTTGTAAACTAAAAAGAAGGGTGTCTCAGGTATGACCCATGTGAAGGGTACGTAGAACAGGGACAGTATGCCGCCGGTGGCTGTCAACCCCCAGTAGGAGGTGAACGGGCCGATCGCGTACGCCAGGAGGAAGCCCACGTTGATAAAAAGGAGGAACAAGGCGCTTAAGGATCCGCGAATTTTGTCCTGAGGATTAAAAACAATTGCAGTGTAAATATCCTAATTGTGCCTTTTTTATATATTAAATAATGTTATTGATATGAAAGTGAATCACCTCAGCGATCTCTCCAATGTATATAGGCACGGTCGCGAACTGCATGCCGGTTGCGCATCCCCACGCCAGCCTGGCCACGTACATGGTGCTCAGATCGGTGGCCACTCCAGCGAGCAGCCAGCCCAGCAAGAGGGGCAGGTTCGAGCCCATGATAACCCACCGACGGCCTATGTACTTGGACAGAGGAACCGTTATCAGGGGACCTAAAGAAAAGTATGTGCATATTAAAAAAACAGAATCCATTTAGGTTGGTACTGCTGCAGCTCCTATTTTTGCCGCCAAACAGTTATATGAAAATCTTACCGTGCTCCGGTTTGAAGGGCGAGATAGTCAATTACTTGGGTAACGAGACTCAACTCCTAACGTCCAAGACAGACAGGCACAATATGGCGCAGCATATATTTTCTTAACCAATACTACGTTGTCACGGACAGAGTATCATCAGATCAAGTCTTCATCGAAAAAAAGGCAATTAAAAAATTACCCACAAAAAATTTTTTTTGCCATATTTTTTTAATAAGCAACACCAAGTATAACTTACTTATATATAGGAACAAAAGATTTAATTATATTTAAAGTTTTTTTAATTAATTTATTTATTACGTTATTATCATCTGTCTTTTATTGTGATTTATTGATTTTTTTTTAAACAATTAACCGACGCGACCAGCGGGACGGTAACAGATGGTAATTGGTACGCCCTAGTTAGGATGATATACAATATTACTACATTGCGCTCCGTCGCCTTGAAACAAGAGACTCGTTACTCCAGTAATTTCAATATCTGCAGCATCCTTCAAACCGGAACATAGTAATGGTTGTAAACAAGTGTTTGCGGTAGAAATAGGCGCTGCAATGGTACTTACCTAGACGGCAACAGAGACCAACCTACAGTAGATAAATACGAGAGGCTAGCATTTTTTATTCTATAAAGCAGCAAAATATTTAACTATAAACAATTTAACTCTATGAGCCACCATGTCTGATTACCCCAGTAATTTGATTAGCTCGTCCTTCGAACCGGAACACATTGATATATACACACTACTGTTTAGCGACAGAAATGACTTAAACGGTCTCCAGCAAAAGTAGAGACTCTTTATCTCTTCCTAGCTCAAATCACTGTCAGTCACTTGGCATTCACGCATATATCGGTGACTATTGTCGGTGAAGGCACGCCAGGTCCACCACGCACGTACTTGTTGCGACGTTTATTAAACCTAGTGTTGCCAGACGTCCAACTCAGCATTTCCATTTCAGCAACTTGGATCGTATGAATATTTGTTTGAGTAATTACCCAGGCTTCGCTGCTCTATAAAAGGACTGGTCATTTTATGGTCTTGGAGATCAAACCCATCAGTTTCATAGGTATCCCTTCTATCACAAGTAACAGCAGTAATTTCTTGCCATTTTAGTTAAATGGCGGCTATCCGGTGCTGGATGTTGCATTCTATGTTCCTAGAGCTGTGAAGAGTTGAAAGTAATAAAAATTATTATAATTGTGTCATCCATTTTGGATTTGTTACCTAAAAGCCCGCCGAGCACGAGAAGCGACCCTATCCAGGACTCCTCTTGTAGTGTTGGCGCGCGGGGCAGCGGGGAGCCCGGTCCGCGCAGCTGCGGCAGCACTGGCGACGTCCATCCCATCGACATGCCCGTACACAGGCTGCCGTAACTTGCTGCCGGGGATATACAAAGAGTTGATACCTCATTAAATATTCATTCAATCATCAGCTGATAGAAGTCCCGTGCTGAACATAGGCCTCCCATAAAGAACTCCACAGCGATCTAGTAAGCGTCACCTCTGGTACCTCGGGGCGTTAGGGGCCAACGTTTGTAGGGGTTCTTATGAGGAGAATCAGACCTAGAGATATTTCCTTCCACGTTACCCTAATGCGGGTTGGTGGGAGCCAGAGCCTTATTTGTTTGTTGCAGGGTGCATCACGAGCACCCTTACACACCCCTATTAAACATTACATTGAAACTATAGATATTACCTATCAAAATATTAATTACAGTAGTATCCATTTGCATTTATTATTTTTATTGACCTTGTATATAGGTCATCATCATCATCATCAGATGCCCTTTTTGAACTGAAGTATGGCGATCAGATTGAGAAGACCAATTCGATCCTCTGTTATTATTTTTAATTGATAGTATTTAAACACGGTCCACTCCTTTATGTTGTGTGTGTGCTTTATTTTTAATGTATGCTAGTGTAACCATACTGTATGAGAAACTTATTATTTTACTTCTCACAGATTAACCTTAAGGGTGTAAGCAGGTCCCGCACAATTCACGGGACCCAAGCCAACCTCACCTGCCTGTGGTGCACTCTGCTAAAAAAACAAACAAGACTCTGCCTCCTACCAATCGGCATTGGGCCAGCGTGGTAGGAAATGGTCCAAGTCTCCCTACATGAAACCATATAAACAACGGTCTCTGGTGCCCAGCGATGCGGCAGCGAAGGAGCGTCGATGTGGGGATCTTTGGGGGAGGCTTATGTCCAGTTGTGGACGTCAATCAGCTGATGATGATGATTAACTATATATTTTTTTTTCATGTAATTACATAAAGTGACGAGAGTGTGTTTGTATTATAAAAGTACCAGCAATATATTATATTAACGCTGTTGTGACAATAATACCAAAAAACAAATAGAAAAAAAAAACTGTCTGTTTCATTCACAAAACTGAAAAAATCGGTAAATTATTTTTTTTATTTATGTTTGTAAAGGCTTTAATCTTAAACAGTCTTATATTGTGATGTCCTTTTTTTATTTATCAGAATGGATACACGAATCGGAAGAAAAGATTCACCTAGTAATTAATAAGGAACCTGCTTAAAATAATGGAGAGCTAGTCAGGATATTTACACAGCAACTACATTACGTTTGTCGTTTTGTGACTACTGATGATGTCTCGTTATCTTGGTAATTTTCTTCAGCTTCACCGACCTTTAAACCGGAAGACAGCATTGTTTGCTATGAGACAAGAATTAATATGTTTTGTTGCCTTAGTAAGTTCATTCGTCTAGTGAAAATGCAATATTTCTTTCGTTATACTACGATGTAAAACATAGATTTTTTTTCACATTAAAATACAAAAGTTTGAGAACCTCTGCTTTCCAACTCTGTGTCTAAAGTATAATAAATGGTATATATCACACGCGGACACAATACTGCTTGAATATATTAATCACCAGACCCTAGGCTCGATTGCCTTGAAGTTTTGTTGCACTTGTAACGTAGATATTATCAACACAGATTTGCATTAACAGCAATATCTTGCGATAACTGCAAAATACTAGTAAATCAACCTTTATTATCCTACCTTCTAATATTATTTTGATTTCGCTGTTGAACAGCTCTGTAGCCTGTGAAAATAAAAACTATTTTGGACTACGAAGCGACGGGTGGTGGCGGGTTTTCATCAGATGGTAAGAGATACGCCCGCTACATGGCGCTAGTTCGGTCGTTATACACTGCACCACATTACGCTCGTCCCTTTGAGACATAAGATGTTAAATCTCGTTAATTCACTAGCCACAGCGCCCTTCAAACCGGAACATAGTAATGTCTACACAATACTGTTTGGCGGCACAAATAGATGCTGCAGCGGTAGCTACGTAGACGGTTTCCGGCAACAGATACCTACCCCCAGTAAATATGTAATATTATAATTTATTACATACATTATAATTAATTATACGAATCCGCATTTGCCCATAATAGTAAATAAATGGCCTTGACCCTCCTTTGTGAGAGAAGGACACGAGCGCTCACAATAATGGGGACAATAAATGTGCGTTTATTTTTTTTAATTATTATTAAAAAAAAATCAGTATCGTCTACATACGTCACGGAATCAATAGTTTTTTTTTAATTAAAAAGTGATAGGTTATAAATTTTCGGCATTATTTAAAGCGTCACATATTCCTACTTTCATCTATAAATTTAGAGGTTATTTTGTATTTCCTATACAAACTTCTAGACTTCTATAAAACTAAATAAAAATCTGTAAAAGCTTTTAATATAATTTTAGATTATTAATGTAACTTTTGACTCGATCGAGAAGTTCGAGAATCGATTTCTTTTTAAAAAAGATATAAACTCGAATTCATTATTTGTTCATAAATTTGGACTCATCCCTTTTAACCCTCAACCATTTATTATTAAACTTCTGTAGAATATTATATTGCATAAGACTATTTTAACAGACTTTTTTTGTGCAACATTTGTATATAAAAGGGAAAAACCTTTGCCTTTATCTTTTATATTTATTGTTGATTAAATAAAGGTCACTTTAAGGTGGGACAGCTATTTCCGTGTGGTAATAACAGATTTTTTTTTTCATTTAATTAAGCGACGACACGTGCGACAATCACTTGATTAAAAGTGATACGCCTGCATATAACAACGTAGTGCTAGTAAGGATGATATATACAGCACCACATTGCGCTCGTCGCCTGAGACATAAGATCCTGAGTCTCGTTATCGCAGTAATTGCGCTAGCTACAGCGCCTTTCAAACCGGAACACAGTAATGTTTGCACACTATTGTCTGTCGGAAGAAATAGGTGCCGCAGTGGTGACTACCTAGACGGTCTGGCAACAGAGACCTACCACTAGTAAAATCTTTAAACATGCACATATATTAATTCTTGAACTTCTATAAATTTTATTGCTTTACGCAGACAAAGGTCGCTTGTTTGTACAGCCTATTAGAATAATACTATAAATCATTTTTTAAACAAATAAGTTATAATAACACAATGCTTTTTTTTTCATTAAACATTTTCAAATTATTACATAAATTTCTACTGTTCCTGTTACCTGAAAAAAAAATTCCTAAATAGTTAATTTTTTTTTGCTTGAATATCTTATCTATGATCTCCATGTCCACATCTACCATCTATAATTTTTTAATATAATATATTTTTTTTAAATATTATTATGACTATGTTTTATAAGTTTAAATACTGTCATTGTATTATCGTAATTACTTTTAATAATATAAAAAAGCATTATTATTATTTTTTTTTTATTTTCCTACACACCCCTAGAAGTTTATTACTGAATTAATGCTTTGTAGCATTATGTTCGTCTCTTTGTTTATCTGTCCCTATTGTTATATTTTTTATTTGTTTACTTTGCAAAAGTGATTAAATAAACTTACCTAAGGAAGCCGCTAAATATTGGCGCCATTTTAATTTGAGATTCGCTTTGAAGACTTCAAGCATAATCAATGATGATGCACTTTTAAAATGAGATTAAATATTATATTTATTTTTATATTGTTTTAAAATAAATAAACATTTAACTTATAACAATACGCAGAACGTGTGCACAGTGAGCCATTGCGTTTAATTCTGTATTCAAGTAATTGTTTAAATGCCAAAGAGAACTAGTTTCCCTTCACAATCTGTTTTTTTCTTGTTGTAAGTAAGTACTTTAGCAAATTACTTATTTACAACTTTAGCGATGGCAAGAAAAAAATAATTGCCAATCAATAGAATTGTGCTGTTTTACATAAAATTGATTGTTCCATGTCTCTAGGAGTGGATGCTTTGATTTTGTTACAATTAAAAAGGGATTGCATGTTTTTAAGTAGATTAATTAATATGAGGTTATTGTTTTGAAATAGGGTTAAAATTCTGGTCTAAAACCCTTCCATGCTCGATTGTTACCTAAAGGGTGTAAGGGTGTAAGATTGTAACAAACATCTTAAAATAAGACGTAAAATGTACGAACGTTTTCAGCTTCTTTTTTCAAATAACAGCGACAGTCCTTGATCTCGAAGTTATTGTTTTACCTTCACATTTCGCAGGTAAGTACATACAGATTACTACTGTAATAAGTATAGATTTAGATATATTTTTATATACATCTTCTTATTTATGACTGGTGAAAGACACGGGTATCTTACTGCGTTACAGCATTTTTTAAAAGTAAGCTAACAACACAAAAACGGTCTCAGTTTTTTTTTTGATGCCCGCTCAATGTCAGAGGTGAACGTAACAATACTGTCTATATAAACCGTTTTTTTTTTCTATTCAGCATTTAACTTAGTCATTACTTATTTATGAAATACATGTTTTATAACAATTCACATTTACTTAGTAGTAGCTTACTGCATTTTAATTATTAACATATAACAAGTGCTAGTTTGATGATTTGGAGAAAGACTGACGATTTATAATGTTACTTAAATAGTAATTAAGATGGAATTAGAGATAACTTTAAAAGAGGCAGGATTTTATTCTAGAAATTTATTAATATAAGTTTGAATAAGAGTAAAGATTAATGTTGTTTTAAAATTTTCTTAAAAATTGGATACAATAATAATTTTTTTCGTGTGATGAGATTGTCATGATTTTATATTAGGTGCCTTAAATCGAATAAAGAAAAAAAGAGCAAATATAAAAAGTTAGTACAGGTAAGTATTATATAAATAAAATATGTATAAAAAAAGGATTTGTGTTGTACATTCGTAAGATAATAAATAGCCTAATGTTTTGATAAGGACTTTAAGAATATCTCCGTTGATCGCGATAATAATTTTATAGTTGTTCTCCAGACGAAGAAAAACCTATTAAAATCATTAGTACATTATGTTCTGTAACTAATTTTCATATCTATCTATATATAATGAAAATGGGTTTTTTTTGTTCACCGATCACGTGAAAACTAGTGAACGCATGGACACGAGAACACGACCACTCTTTCAGAATGATTTGTAGACGGTTACAGGCTATTTATTTTATGAATTACCTAGACCCTTCATCATTTTATTTCTAGCTTTTGTAAACATTTTCATTTAGTTTAATTTATGCGGTTGCTATGGTAACGGTTGCTATAGAAAGTCACTTGCGGTTGCGGTTGCTCTCAAGGTATACTTCAGACTAATTCAAGTTTAATTTTATATATACTAGTAGTATATTTATTTATACTATTATATACGTACATACTGTCATATATATACATGCATGTCTCTGTTCCACTTTGCTTGTAAATTAACCTATCATGGTGATAAATGGTCAGATGGTGATTAATTATAATGTCATAAAAGTATTATTACATTGTAATCTCTAATCTGATTATAATAAGATCATTTTGTATAGTTGTATCAAACGTATAAGAACATTTGAAACAAGTGCTATACGTAGATAAACATGTTTATATTTAAGTTAAATAAATATTTAAGTAGTAAAATTTATAAATAGATAAGTTTCTCTAGATCTTAGTCTTTTCTGTCGCTAAGCAGTAGTGTGTAAACATAACTGTGTTCCGGTTTGAAAGACGCTGTAGCTAGCGAAATTACTGAGACAATTACTTATAATTTAATGTTTTATATAATGTAACCATCTTATCTGAAGCTGCTGTTAAACCAGATTCCTGATAGGGAGCCAGAAGAGTTTTCTCTCTTGATCCTTCGTGATGGATTCAGAGGAATCCCTTGCCCAGGTGACGGTAAGATGCAGAAAAAAACTCTATTTTTTGGCGCCGTTGCAGAGGTGACAGTGGGAGTGTTTCCTCTTCAAGGGTGCGGCTGCGCGGTGCAGCTGGCGGTAGCAGGGTCACGGAGGTGTGCGAAAGCATTCCCGTTGCTCAGACGTAAAGCGATGAAGGTAGAACATTTTGGGGGTATTAGTCGGTGCAAATCCGACATAACCTACCGTTGCCCTCGTAAGAGAGTACTCGAAAGCATTTCCTCCACGTAAAACAAATAAAAAAGGTATCGCTGTATATTTGGCGAAGTTATATTAGTTATTAGAATTAATTAAATAAAATTAAACATGAAAAGCTCGTGAGTTGTTGTGCGGGACCCCTTATACCCCTCATAGGACCCAAGCCAGATAATCAACTAACAAGGGGCTGGCTTCCAGCAACCTGCGTTGAGCCAGCAGGGTGGGAAATGGCCCAAGTTCCTTCATATGAACCTTTACAAACGATGGCAACGCAGGACAGATTGATGTTGGGATCTTTGGCTATGTCCAACAGTGTACTTCTATCGGCTGATGATGATGATAATGAAAAGCTCTATTTGAACCGAAGTATAACTTTTAGTTGCCAAGAAGTTTGTAAGTGTCGCTGTGTTCCAGATTGAAGGGCCCTGTAGCTATTGAATCTGTTAGGTAAACAAGTGCAAACATTTCATTAATTTAAGAATAGGGTGTTTTACTTTTATTTTAGAGGGGGAACCTATTGGCTATTAAACAGGACGCCGACACATTTTTGTAATTGGAGCCCAATTAAAATACACCGAAGGAAGTTCTAAAGGGATGAAAAATATTACTCAAGATTTTTTCTCGCTTATGAATAATAGCTTCACGTGATACCATTTTTTTCGTAATTTTGTAATTATTGTTTTGGTTATTACAATATATTTATATAAATAAAATCCTATAAATTTTATTTTTTGTCTTAGAAAAATACCAAACCTATAACAAGAACAATGAAAAAGGTAGGTTTTCTAGGTTTATTTCAGTTTTGAAAGGGTTTGTACAAAATTTACAAAAGTATTAACAAAACATGTACAAGCACCGTATCGCGGTAATATGAGCAAATATTACAAAATATGGTGTTATATAAAAGAAGTAGCTGTTCCCTGTCCTTTCTGCTGATTCTAACACTCCCTCAACTCCCTTTGGAAAAAGAAATTTTGTAAAATCCATTCTTAGTTTACCTCTAAATGGCAGAAGCAATATCTCCACCAAAATTTAAGTGTTTACGTCTAATAGTTTTAAAGGTGTGATAAGTCAAAAATCTCTGCATATTTCTTATATATAGATTAGTATTTCCTACTTGTCTCATCGTTTAGTTAAATAAAAAAAGTCCGAGCCACAGCTCGATGGCGACCGGTATTGTTAACAAATATAATTACATTGATATTAATAAATGAGATATGTTTCTGGATTATAATATATAATGTAGAACAATGAAGTCTATTTCCGAAACATATTAGACATATTAGAAGATTTTAGGGTACAAATTTAAAGATATAATAGTTAAAGAGAAAACATAATTAATTTACTAATATAATTCTGTAAAATAATGGTGCATGTTAAAGAATACTAATTGGATTGCGTTCAGTGCCATCTTTCGGTAAACTGACACAAATGTTGTAAAATTTGAAATATTTAAATTAAATGTCGATAGATGTCGATAAGCGATTGGGCCTGACCTGAACACAGATTTTGAAGGCTTCGAAAAATAAATATCTATTTAATAATACTTAAATGGTTGCTGTTTATTAATACAACCTGGTAAATAATTACCGGTGGTCTTTGTTGCCATAGATCCTCTAGGTAAGTAAAACCGTAGCGCTTATTTCTGCTGCCAAATAGTTTTGTACAAACATTGCTGTGTTCCGGTTTAAATGGCGTTGTAACTAATGAAGTTTCTGAGTTGAGGAGACTTGACATCCAGTGTCTGAAAACATTGCACACAATGTGTTGTTGTGCTATTGTTCTAAGTGTGTTCTTGTGCTAAATTGTTGTTATGGGCGGGCGAATCGCCTACCATTCCGCTCGTATAGTAGATTTACCCAAAAAGAAAGATTACAGTTATGTTTGTAATACTGCTACGTAGTCCATAAACATTTTCGAATAGGTATCAAATGGCTAACACTCAAACACCTCTCAAAGGAACGTTAGAATTTGTACACGTGTTTTTCTATTTTTTAATCAATTCTGACTATAGAACAGAACGAGAGACAGCAATCAAAGCGCCTCGTAATATCCGGACAACTCCTTTTTTTACAACCTCACATGTGGAGTTCTTTTTTTATGGTCTGCCAGTATCAAATCCGTGTGCACAGTTTTTTTTTTAAATAATCCCCTTTTTTCGAATGTAATTTGTATCAAAGGCAAAGGTTCTATACAGCTTTATTAACCAATGAAAATAAGAAATAAATTAGTAAAGATGTTTTACTACGTTTATATTCAAAACAGTCCAGTGTCCTATTATTAATTATTGCATTCGTTAATTAAGTATCGATTAAATATATGTATAAGTAGTATATATACTTAAAAAATTGCTATATGATTTCTTATGTTATGATTAATAGTTTTTTAAATTTTTAAAAATGATTTTTAGTTATGAGCTTCCATATTAGTACACGCCTTCCCAATGGAATTGCAGATGTAGTTTCTTTTGGTCCAAAAAGTTTAAATAGAAAGTGTAAAATCATTATGAATAATAATTCAAATGTATTTCATGTCGATAATTAAAAAAGAGTTGTGATGCAACGTTCCGTCGGCACCAATTTGCTTAATATGATGCTATGGAACAGCAACCATTTTATAAATTTGTTTCTCCACTTATTATTATTGGAAGTAGCTAATGGTAAACTTCCTTCCGTGCATATTTCTTATTCAGCCTTCAGACGTTTGTAGGTTAATATCGTTCATATTAGACCGCAACGTCTACTAAAGCTTTAAATGGTTTTATTAAAAAAAAATACCTATTCGAGACTGTGAGAGCATTGACTAATTGACGTTTCGGCATCCGAATTAGATTCGGTGTTTCTGTGAAGGAATCGAATGATAAAAACTCGATGTTACGAATCGATTACAACGGCTGTCAGCATGCGATGCGTTTGCCCACAGATGGCGCTCTCTGGGAAATGGAGGACCTGACGCGTACTAATTAACTTTATTTGTGTAAACATGTGGTGCGGTGTATACTAATTTAAAATCTTTTATTGTGTTTTAATTAGATTGCATGTCAGCTCACAGTTTACAAATGAAGAAAGTTGTTCAAAAAAAAAATCTAAATCAGTGTCCTTTTAAAATTAATTCAGTAACCCTCCCAATGTTTCCACTGTTGGGCAGAGTTATAGTTGTTTATCGATCACGCTGGCTATTATACTAAACCGCACTATTATTATAATTTGATATAAATAAATCTTATTTTATTAACAGTTTTGGTGAAAGGTTTAATAATAACATTTATAATTATTTTTTTATTATTATGTGTAATTTTAATTCTGTGTGTCTAATGTTATTTCAAACATTTTCGGGAACAGTTTTTCGATGAGTTTCGAAACAAAGCGCCTTTAGGAATATCATGAAGAATATTAGAAAATTATGTTTTTAGTGAATGACAAATGTAAGGTTCAATAGTGATATTTTTTTTTTATTTCAAAAATATTGCATAACAGTGTTGTGTTGCACAAATGATAATAAATGCAATTTATTAATGTTTCTGTATATCTGGCCATTGTGTAGCGGTAAAGTGACTATATGAAATAATAGAATGTTGTGAAAATCGTTTAGCATATGTCTCCATGATAACCGTAAAACCAAGTTGTCTCCACCAGCAAATTGATTTTTCAACGTCCGTATAAGGATGTGGCCGCGCGTCACACCGAGGCAATCATTTACTCGCGACATCCAATTTGTGCTCGATACGATATTCTAACGAGCCGTCAAAGCGTTCCTGAAATAGTCGGCTAACTAATTACGCACGAACAAGGGAGGCCGGCGACAATTGACAAATGCGTCCCGAACAGATCGCGATGCTTACAATTAGCTTAGGAATGCAACCGAACGCTTCGCTAGTGATGAACCAAAACGAACTGCGTTTACGTTGAACGTTGATCGATGAAGAAATAAAAAAAAAATACTACCGTTTTAATTAACATTTTTTACAGTTCCACGTCGTCTACCTATCTTACAACAAATTATTTATATTAAATCAAGTAATTGATCACAAATTTTAGATTATTACAATATGATTTGGTTACAGTACAATGTTCGACAATTTTAATATTAAAACATATATATCGATAAAATTTTATCACTTCCACCAAGTCCTTCCCATCAAGTGATGCTGTTCATCACAATGCTTCGTAATATAAAAGAACTAAGGTATACAACAGAAGTAATTCAATAAACTCGGTTTCACAGTGTGTTACTGATGACAATAACAAAAATTCACAATTTCGCAATAAAATTAAGGTTCGCATATTTTTTTCCATTGGTACGGAATGATGAGATCAGCGAGATGCTCACCTAAGGTTTAGCGATACGCCTGCCTGTAACAACGTGGAGCTAGTTAGGATGATATACACTGCACCACATCGCGCTCGTCGCCCCAAGACATAAGATATTAAGACTCGACAGAGTAATGTTTGCACAATATGGTTTGGCGGTAGAAATAGGCGATGTGTTTACTACCACAGCGCCTATTTCTGCCGCCTGCATAGATCATCTCCAGAACCCTACCACCAGTCAGTAAGTCATGGATAGTTAAAGAAAATTTGTATTTTTTTTTATTTATTTATTTCTAATTTTTACTGATATTATTATTCATGGCTTTACCTTATCCTATTATTTAGATTTACTTACAAAATATTCACTACTAATTTATATAATTTTTTTCTAATTTATCTGTTTTTACATTATCTATACTTATGCTATATAACTATCTGATATTGACAGTAATACAAAATATTATTGTGTAGATATGGATAAAGTAATATTTATTTGTAGTTATTTTTATATTTTACTATTTTACATATTTTTATACAATAATTTATGAACTTACTTCTCATTGTTGTTGCGTGTCAGTTGATGCGTTAGTAAGAGTGGTTTATGACGAACACGGTCGTTGGTAATGAAGCGCAAGAAAGAAAGAACACAGCAGTCAATAGGGTCACTGTTATATTTCAATACTATTTATTAGGGGTGTAAGGGTTCCCGCACAACAACTCACTAGACCCAAGCCAATATCACCTGTATGTGGTGCACCCTGATAATACACAAACGAGGCCCTGGCGCCCACTAACCCACCATAAGGCCAGTGTGGTGGAAAATGGCCTGAGTTCTCCCATATAACTCCCTATTCGATCGATGTGGGAATCTTTGAGGAGGCCTACGTCCAACAGTGGACGTTTATCGGCTGATAATGAATGAATGAATGACTATTCATCAGTAATAAATGAACACGTCTATTTGTGATTTAAGATCTTATTGATTCAGATTTGATATTTCCTGTTTCGATTAACATCACTAGCTTCCGATAGCGCGGCACCCGCGAGCTACGTCCGGGAAAAGTAAACTTTTTTTGCGAGCGTCATAAAGGTTACTTTCCCTCCGTAATTACTTCTAAATTGACTGTTTGCTTTGCGATGGGGGGGCTCTATTTAAAGAGGTCTTTGCATGGTCGGCAATAAATCATCGGGTGCTGTCGAGCGACGGCTGTGCGGTGTGACAAATTACTCGCACCATCTACCGCAGCATTACGTATACAATTGGAAGCATCACTAACATCTAAATTACAGCATTTATATGATAAAGTAGTAATACCCACTACGTAATTATTCAAGTAGATGTTTCAAAGATATACATTTTACAATAGAAATCCATTATTTAAATATTCCCTATTTATTGAAAAAACACGATTTCTCGGATACTAGTTTCGTTTCAAGTGCAAGGACAAGCTGGTATTTACTCGTATCTGTGGATATCCAGATGTAACGACTGTTGCGTGCCAAGGGTTCGACAGGGAAAGAAGGGAATAGGAAATAGAGGTAGATTTAAAAGTAGACATACGTAGGTACATGCTAAATACTAGAGAAGAAATGGATATAAAATTATTAAGGAATGTTATCCAAAAGATGGCAAAAGAAGCAAAGGGAGCCAAAGGATAATAGGAAGTTGCTGGTCCAGAATGGAGGTGTGTGGAAATCTTTACAGGATGCCTGCGTTGAAAGAAAACACACAAAATATTATTAGTTTATATGTGTATTTAGATTGTTTTTTTTGTTTGACTAAGAGTTAAGATAAATTAGGTAAGTTAATTTATGTAATTAGTTATAAAAAATAGTCATAAGTTTGAAGTAATCTGTAAATAGTTTGTTCAATCTATTTACAGATTTACACAGATTATACAGATTACAGAACTGATAAATAAGTATTTACCTAACTTCCTATTATGTTCACAATATTTATAAATTTACATACTTTAACTTATGATATACTTATTACAGCAAGTATATCATTAATTAAGATACTTTTAGATAATTTAATGAGCAAATGATATTGTGAATAAGTGTAATCATTTAGTACATAAAAATTCTGAGCGATGTTAGTAAATATATTATACGTAAGTGAATATAAAGTATATTTTTTTACACAAATATCGTTATTTTAGTAAATTTAAGCTTTTTATACATTTATAGGAGTTAATCAGAGATTCATTTGCTCATCACATAAACTTCGAAACTATTAGACGATTATATTAAACGATGTTATACACAGAATAGAAACCAGGTATAGTCAAGTATAGCGGGGAGATAGTAAGCCAGGTGGACCTGATGAAAATCCCTGGGAATCTTTCGATGCTGGTGACACTAGATTAGTTGCACTGGAAATCGACTGTGGAGGTCTATGTTCAGCGGTGAACAACAAAAGGCCAAAATTGTGAGTATAGATAATACAAGAAAAAAAAGATTTTAAACTTTACTACACGTATGATCTGTTTAAAATTTAAAATGATTATATATAAACGTGGCACCTTAATGAAAATTATATTCCTGTTTATTTCAATTATGTTTCCGTTTTATGAAAATTTGTTTTTAATAATACATACGACGAAAGCAAGCTTCTTCCGGTGCAAGCCAATAAAAAACCTAATTATGAGCATGCGTCTTGAAACACTTCGGCGAGAAATATTTTTAATGCGAAAAACACGTTAAATCGTAAATGTGTATGTACATTAATTATTTTTTTTATTACTCAACCCTAAAATGTTTATTATTTGTAATATTTGTTGTAATATATATTTGTTTAAATTATTGAAACGACGTTACTAGCGAAGCGTTCACCTGATGGTAAGTGATACGTCGGCCCATAACATAGGCGCTAGTTTTGATGGTATACACATCACCATGTGCTCTTGGCTTTGAGACAGTATATAAAGTCTAATTATTTGAATCGAACAGTGTTAGTAGTCATATAAAAGTGAATATCGTCTGATGAAATGTATCCATATTTATAAATGAAGATCATAATATATTATTCTCGTGGTAAATCTGATAATTATAATAAAAAAGTATAAAAAATATTAAAAACAATGATTATATTAATAATAAGATACGTTGTATTAAAACATAACCTCAATTGCTATGAATTGCATTAATTTAAAAGTAGCTTGCTGGTCTAATGGTTAGAGCGTGCGGCCTTTGTTCCTAAGGTCGCGGGTTCTAATCTCGACATGTACCAATAACTTTAATATTTAAGTTATGTACATTTGTGAACTTTAGTAACAACAGCGAAATACAAACGGTGAAGGAAAACATCGCGAGGAAACCTGCACGTGAATTAGAATTTGTTCAAAGGTGTGTGTGAAGTCACCAATCCGCATTGCGCCCGCGTGTTGACTATAGCTCTATGGTCTTTGTATTGAGAGTAGGCCTGTGCCCCCAGCAGTGGGAACGTAAATTGGCTGTCATCGACAATTTAAAATCCCTTTTTATCTGTTATATGCAAACACTTGATCTCAATTCCTCATGTTAAGTCGCTACGAAGACTTGGATGATGAAGCTATCTTATCCATAATATTATGGCCGTCATATGTAAACAGCTTGAACACGGCAACGGGGTATAGGTACGAGCAACGGCACTTACTGGTGGTAAGTCTTTGTTACCGGAAACCGTCTAGATACCACTGCAGCGCTTATTGCAGCCGACAAAAAGTTCTGTGCAAATATTACTGTGTTCCGGTTTCAATGGCGCTGTAGGTATTGTAATAATTAGGTTAATGAGACTCAACGTGTTATGTCTCAAGCGAGGAGCGCAACATGGTGCAGTATATATCATTCTAACTAGCGCCACGTTGTTATGGGCGTATCACTTACCATCAGGTGAACGTCCCGCTCGGCTCGTCGCTTAATTGAATAAAAAAAAATATTTTATTACCTTAGATTTTCAATAGAAGTCTATATGTCTGATGGATACAGGAACCACAGTGTAAAATTACAGTAATATGTAATAGTAAAGCAAATTGTTTAATCTTATACGTAACTTAACACTTTTGTTTGTAATTACTTTTAGTTTGCGGTGACAAATACAAAAAAGGGAAAAAAAAGACAATTAAATGATATTTTTTTTATTTATTAATCAATATATAATCGTTAAACGTGTCTGTGCTAAGTGCTGTCAAAATTTCCCGCCGTTTTTGCTTTAAACGCTCTAAAAGTTCTAAAATTATATTTAATCTGTCGCGTGCGCCGCGAGTGTTGCCCGCTCGCCTCGAGCCTCCTACTAACAGAGCAATAACAATCCCATCTCGTTCCAGCGTGGGCAAATTAATTCAGATTTATCTCCGCGTTCAATTAACCGAGGAAGACGTCGCTTATAATTCGTTCGCAGTTTCTCGTGGATAAAAAAATGTACGCGGGCGCGACTTTGAAATTTGTTAAATACAAATTGGTTATTAAAATTCTTGGCGCGCACTCCGTGACAGCAGATTGGACAAAATACTAATATTACTTTTTTTTATTTTTATTTACCGAAGCTACGAGACGAGCGGGACGTTAACATGATGGTAAGTGATACGCTTGCCAATAACAAAGTAGCGCTAGTTAGCACGGTATACGCAGCATTGTATTGCGCTCGTTGTCTCGAGATATGTTAAGTAAGTAGGATGTTGTCTCGTTACCTCAGTAATTTCATCAGCTATAACTCCTTTCAGTTCGGAGCACAGTAATGTTTGCACACTACTGTTTGGCGGCAGTAATAGTAGCTGTGGTGGTACTTAGATGGTCTCCAGCAACAGAGACCGATAGGTCTCACCGTCACAAATGAATTCTTTTTAATATTTTAATTAGGTATAATAAAACAGTTTTAAAGTGAAACTTGATAATTGGGGAAAAGGATCAATCTTTCTACATTTTTTTTTTTGTTAACCTATTTAACAAAGTGCTAACTGAACGCCCACTACGGAACCAAGGGCCGGTAACGGGGTAGTGTTGGACTCCAACCGACTAAAAAGCTTCACACGGTATTCCAATCACTTCCGACGGTATGCACGAGGGTGACGGGATAACATCAAGCAGTTCTTCCGCATCCCCGATCGGAGCCCGGATCGAACGGGCCCGCCTCGGGGAATCTTTCTACTAATTGGATTTTATTAATTGGCAAATGAATGTGAAAAAAATATTATCAGGTACTTATTAGGTTTTTTAGTTAATCTACAGTTCGAAGACCTATAAAGTGTGTCGAAAGAGGTTCTTAAATCTTTTTGGTGTAATATTTGTAAATGATAAGAGAATTTAAAAACCCAAACTTAATATTTGGCGGCAGAAATCGGAATATACTTTTTATTTAAGTTGTAACCTATATGGTATCTGAACCGTTTTCAAAAGGTTTTTTTTATCTGTTGTCTGCGGCAGATTAAATATTTAGTTTTTAATTCAAATAAACTTTTTTTTGGGCTGTAAGCTGTGAAGTCGCAGCGTGGGTGAATTCAGTGACCGGCGTGATAATGAACGCCAGCCGCGGGTCTAATCACGCGGGAATAAACGCGGAACGCGGAGGAATCTCTCGCTTTTTTTACCCACTTCACAAGATACAGGGTGATTGTAATCTATTTTTTTTTTATTCAATTAAGCAACGAGACGGGCGAGAAGTTCACCTGATGGTGAGTGACACGCTCGTCCATAACAACGTGGATATCTAGTTAATAATAATGATATGCCTTGCACCGCATTGGATTCGTAGCCTGAGACATAAGATGTTGAATCTCATTACCCCCAGTAATATCACTAGCTACATCATCATTCAAACTGGAACACAGTAATTTTTGCACACTAGTGTTCAGCGGCAGGATTAAGCATTGCCGTGGTACCCACCTAGACGGTCTCCGGCAGTAGAGACCTACCAATGGTAAATATTTTGGTTTTTTAATTTTGTTGGGATGTTTAATTAACACAGTTTTTCTAGTAACGTATGAATAAATAGTTTTAAATCGTAAGCACGAGCTATTATTACTGTATCGTCTTCAGACATTATGTAATAAATTTGTCTCTTTTGAAATATAATTTATATGAAAAAACCGGTCTTCTATTGATCCAGGTTGTTTAATGTAATTGTAACATAGAAATAACTTAAGTATTAACATACCGCAAAACTCATATTTATTACCGTGAATGAGATTCTTTATATTTTCGATTAAGGCGACAGCCTGTAGGTAGACGATTGGTGAGGCAAAGCGTGTCCGAACCGTCGAGATCGTGCATGTCATTGGTGACCCTTAATGGAAGATCTTTAACGGCTATTAATTTAAAACGAAAAAGAAAGCAACGGCGGCTGCGACATTCAGCCACTCGATAATGTTTCATCGATATTATTGACAAAGCACACATGTAAAAACGGAACGTAGAACAAAATAAAGATTTTTTTTTTATTCGTCGTATCGATGAGTCGAGCAAGATTTTCACCTGATGGTAAGTGATACGCTTACCCATAACATTGTAACGTTAATGACGTTGATATAAACGGCATCACATTGCGCTCGTCGCATTGTGGTGTCGCATTACACCAGTAATTTCACTTACTACAGCGCCCTTCAAACCGCAACACAGTAATGTTTGCATACTACTGTTGGGCGGCAGAAATAGGCGCTGCGGTAGTATGTACCAAAACGGTCTCCGACAAGAGAGACCTACAACCAGTAAGACATATACATTATACATACTTCTTATATATTTGAAAGCCTATGCCCTGCAGTGGACGTCTATCGAGGAGTGATAATAATGTTGTGTACGTTTATATATTAAGATTATAATATACAAATATATAAATTAACTAATGGTGAACGTCGCTTGTGTATTCTGTTGTCGGAGCTGGTATAAAATATATAATTTTCTCATAAATGATTACACACACACATACATACACATGTATATATATATACAAACGGTCAAAATTTGACCCCAACTTGCCATGGTTTTTAATGACAATGAGACAGTGGATGGTTAAGCTTGCCCAGAATACTCTGGCTCTCATATGGTGACAGCTGGAACACAGCAACGTTGTTATAGCGGCATTTAAAAAATGTGGGTGTGTGGTAGCTGGCCATGAACCACATATTTTTTAATAACCAATTCTTCAATTTTACTGGTGGTAGGCCTCCCTTGCCGGTCACAGTCTAGGTAAGGACCTCCGCAACGCTTATTTCCATCGCCAAATAGTAGTATGCAAACATTACTGTCTTCCGATTTGAATGGTGCTGTACCACATTGCGGTGCAGTCTATAACATCCTAACTAGCGCCACGTTGTTATGGACAGGCGTATCACTTACTATCAGAGTGAGAGACCACGCTAGTCTCATAAATACATAATACAAAAAAAAATACAACAGAAGCTGATAGGTGTATTGTTTATTATTAAGTAATTTAAAAATTACTGATACTGTTATAAAAACATGTTATGAAGTTTCCAAGTTTACAGTTTACGAAGTTAATCTGGTAATAAAAAAAAAACGTTTACCAAATTGTTGATCGGAATGGAGCCATTGTTGTGTAAACATCTCTAACCGTCCACTTCAATCATCCGTTAACAAGATTTTTAACAATGAGCTTGCTCTTTTTATATATTCTCTGTGAGGCGACTATAAATAGCGACTAATACAGCATCTCTTATAAAATTACTATTCTGTCATATTGTGAGTAATTTTAGAAATAGTCTGAAAAATCTAAAAGTGCGTTTCATTTGAGTTGTAAGAAAAAAATACAGGATAATCTTAGACGTTCATGTGAGAGATAACTTACTCATCTGGCACAGCGACCCAAAGTGAGTCTTGGGCCTCGACAGACGAGTGCATTGCCTTTGCCAGTCCACTGCTTGAAGCTCGCGTAGGTCGTGCTCTACAGCATCCATCCAAAGGCCGATAAGCCAGCGGCCAATTGGGGTTTCGACGAGCGCTTAGAAGCTCGGATACCAACATCTTGTGGAGATCTGGAAGATGAGAAATGCAATATATTTTGTTATTATAAAAGTTTAAATAAATAACTTTTCTTTTATAAAACACCATTTTATTAATAAACAACTACTTCGTTGGTATCATTCTTGATATAGTGGGCGTGGTCACCATTTCAGGTGTTGGTGGCAATCTTCATTACACATCACTACTCTTCTCTCACTACTATTACCAAAACTACTACTAGGCTACTGACATTAGTTAACCAGTTAATGTCATTCGGTCCATGTGTTTTTTTTTAAAATAACGAAAAAAGATTGGTTTAATGGAATCTGAGAAACATTACTTGAATTGTTTTCTTGAAACTCATATTATCGTGTAAGTGGTAATTGCTTGTGGTAGAGGTGGGAGAAGAGCACAACCTCAAACGCTTGGGTATGAGGCGAACAATAAAGAAGGTGCTTATTTTCTTTTAAACGTTAGCGAGGAGTTAGATGTTTATCTTTTGACCATGGTGGTCAGAGAAATACGAGGGTCCCTAGGCTCTTCTACAGATCACAACGGAGCGCCTTGGTATGCCGTAGCACGTCTCTCCGGATACAGTGTCAACGCTCCCTGCTGTTCTACAGTGTACTTTGGGAGACTTATGCTAAAAAATTGCGGATTTTTAGTTTGTGTCTCAATTCGACGACCCTCTATATTGGTTATAGCTGATTGCAATAAAAAAAATCTTCTTTTAACAATTCAGATCTTGTGGGTAATTGCCAATAATATTTTTTTATCTATTTATAAATAATTTGGAATGATCTACTAAAATAATAATTGCTTTGATTTATAAGTATGAATCGAAAAACTCAGTTATATACATGCAGCATATATTCAAATCGAGGGCGCTCTAGTCGCTATTACGGCGTTCTAATGATCTATTCCATATAACAATCGCAGTTAAATGCAGCATAACAGATAAGTGGAAAAGCGCTACCCAAACATACGCACGAGATGAAAAACAAATATTTCGCGGTAAACTAACCGGTCACACCAAACACGATAATGGCGGCAGCGGTTCGTCCGCACACCGGAACCTATTAAGTTCTAAACTCAATAGACGTCATTGTTCCAGCGCTTAACTAGGAGAGGCGCGCGCGGGCCGCACGGGGCCTCTTTGGCCTCTTCAGTTCGCCGCGACCTCTAATATTCATAAGTCAATTTCCTGCCCCATTAATACGTAACGAAGTAGCGCAAATGGCCTTATCGCTTGTGCGCGATTACTTGCCCGCCGCTCTCTTACATAATTCAACGTATTAAACGAAATTGTTTAAACCTTATTGCTCGATTACGCGCCTCCACTCGGGGCACGCCTCGCTTCGCGCCGCCAATCCGGCGCTCGGCGCCGCCCGCCCGCAGCCCGCGCCCGCAGCCCGCGCGCGCCGCCCGCCGCGCCGGCCCCGTGCCCGGGTACCGCCCGTTTCCCCGGCGCCGTTATCAGACGGCGTCTGGTCGCTGCGGCCGCGCGACACACGCTGCCAGGCTTTGCGCGCGCGTCAACGGATCGCAGTGGCGCGCGTAACCGTCGGCACTTACGCACGTCGCGCGTCGCACGTTATGTCCGAGCAGAGCCGGTGGGCGAACCGCGGAGTGTAGTGCAGTGCCCGCTGACCGCCGTGCCCGAGCTCCGGTGTTGCACCTGGGATCGCTCATGTAGATGTTGCTATGACGATGCTTGCGATGGCGCGAGGCTCGGAGGACTGTCGCGAGGACGAGGCGGAGACAGAGACTGAGGCGGGCGGAGAGGTGGACGTCGTCGGGGTCGAAGAGGCCGCCCCCGTTGACCTCACGAGGCGGCTCGGGCTGACGCGCCCGCCCGACCGGCCGGCCATAGCGTTCTCCGTGGAGAATATATTAGATCCTAATAAATTCACCGGCCGCTCCGACGTGCCGCTGAGATACGACGAACATTACTGGAGGCCGCATTACGACAGGGATGACAATGATTCTGGTAAGTTCAGTGTTGCCGGTACAGGATTTTATTTATAATTATTATCAGAAGCAGTCCTAGCCATTGATATCGTAATTATTTAACGGTTTAGATCTCACGCAGACTTATGCGTGTAGTGCTTACTATAAATAGAAAGTTTTACGTAAATTAACGTAAATACATGAAAAAAACTATTTATCAACATTTTTATATAGTGATTTGACTAGCTACAATCACCATCAAACCGAAACACAGTATTGTTTGCACATATCTGCTGTTCCTACCTAGATAGTATCAAGCAATAAAACTTATATCACTTATCATTACGTGAAAATCTTTCTAGTCTTGTCGCTTAATTACTTAAAAAACAGAATTACGTTTTCAACCATTTTATTAAGAGTACTAACAAATATAAATTGAGATTAAATAACTACTTTGATTGGGATATCCGCACTAGTTTCAGTAGATAAATATTATAGATATTTTTGTTTTAATTTTCATATCTTTTTGGTATAAAAATAAAGAACATATAAAAAAAATGGCTTCATGATCAAAAGGTACTGTGTTCCAGCAGTGGTAACATTAAGAGATGTTCATAACATATAAAATGTAAATGATTACAAAAGGAAATATTAATCTATGAAATAACTATTGCTTTGGTTATGTATATACATATACGTATTTGTATATAGATATATGTATTCTGGAAACGCCCAGAGGGTGTGACTTCGTTTATAGCAAGGTTTTCAGAAAGGAATAGACATTTTCATTGTGTCAACTGTACAATAAATACTACTGGAATTATTTGAGGGTTAGAAAAATTTGTCTCCGGCGGCGGGAATAACTTCTTCAATTATGATTTTTATCACAAAATATATACACTATGTATCGGTATGTAGCTAGTAATCATCATTAGTGATATTTAAAATTAAAAAAAAAATTGGTTATGTTTAAACTAATATTTGTTCATAACTTCTGTTATTTCTAGAAAATTAAAGGTTATCTAAGAATTTTTGACAGCGTATGTGATTGTATAGATTTGTTTTAATCAAATTTAACTAGACTAATAATATATAATAATAATTAATATATTATAAAAATAAAACGTGTATTTTTAATATATTATATACTAATTTCCAATTGAACAAATTAAGATTTTTTTTAATTAACACCTTCAAAATAAGCTGTATATATGTCTCATGAAGTCTTGCTTTTGACTTTGTAATTGACTCTCATGAACTATCAATAGTCAATTTATATTTTTCAATCTTAACATTGATTATGATTAATGAAATAAATGTCTTTGTCTACTTCATGATCAGAGCAGATAGGTTTACAGTTTCGTCAAAAACGGAGCCAGAATCTATGAATCAAAATCAAGCGGTTCTCTAGAACTGCCTATTGGTCCTTTTAGACAATAATGACCATAAATGTACACGAGTTAAGTCTCGTTAAGGTCACATTTGCCAAATCGAGAACACCCTGATTACTTTAGCTCTCATATCTAATGTAACATAGATTCTGTTCTAGTATATATTATAGCTAGTAAAGTAGGTTAATGATATTTAGGTGTAGGGATTTGCTTGTCCTAGGTTCCTGAATCTAAATAATAATCGCACAACTTAATCAAAAGTCGCATAGCATACTCTACCGGAAATCTCTTTGAAACTTATGTGGTTCCCGAATCGAACCGGGGACCTTCGGAACTTCACGGCAGTTGGACTACCTTCATCCTATAAACGTGACACGAATACCAAATGATTTATATAAGAGCATTTTTAACATATTATAGGTCTATTGTGTCCTTGATTGGCTACGTGATAACTATGAGCAGATAACAAGGCTGTCTGCGTTATTGAAGCCTTATGGGACTATGTTCTTTATTGTTATTGACGGTAGGGTGCTTTTGGGTCCCATCGGGCCGTCCTGGCTGCGAGCCGATCATTGACAACCTTTGAAGTCTTAATTAAGTACGTGATGAAAAGTTAACGTTTACAATACAATGGTGTATCCGGAAGCGGCGTGCGCGCGTTTAAAACTCAATTATCGTTGTGTGAATTGAAATGTCGGTTCCGTCGTCATTTTGCTATGTTTTTTTTTTATCCCCAATACTTGTAACTTTCACTAAGTGTAATAGTTATTAAAAAAAAACTAAATTGGTTATGCAAATGTAGATATAACTTAATATGTAACCATGAGACTTATGTAAAATCTAGTCTATTGCTATGTAATAAAAATCGGCTGTAATTTTTTCATAGTTTTTTTTTCTCGTTTTATCATAAATTTTGAAGGATAATGCCTTCGGGCTTTATGTCAGTCTTTTTATAATACTTTGGAGTATTAATAATTACCGTCTTAGTTTTTTATAATTTTATGAAACTGTTCGTAGCATTACCTTTAATGAATACTGCACAAATTTCGATAAGTATGAAAGTTTCACAAAAAATACCAGCTAGGTTTATAAAAGGTATTATTAAATACTACATATTATATATATTTTCCCGTTGATTGTAAATTAAATAAAATTGTATGCATATTGTATTAGCGAACATTATTTTGGATATAATATTATAGTTTTTCAAAGTTATGTATAACACAAACTATTGACAAATTAACTTAAACATTTTCTTTGTAATATATTAGAAAAAAAAAGACAGATATCTTATAACTACGCACTTAATATTACTAGTATTACAAAACAAAATTTTACAGATCTTATATTTGATAGATACCGGTTACTATCAAGGATGATACGCGAATCTATTGGTATTAAAAGAATCTTAATTTAATTAGAGAAATTGGTTGGATAATACCTGCTTGGGATCCTATTATTATTACTAATACTAGCTGTTCAGTTTGCTGGCTATTACACCCCGCAACCCCGCAACAACATATCGCTTTCGCCAAAATATTAAATTATATCCATTAATTCAATCCTCTCGTGATTATAGGTGTTACAAACCACTCGTAATGTCGTAGTGATAAATAATTAAATACCAGATAAATTCAGTAAAATGTAGTTTTAACAAAAATAGTGTTTTTTCTCTCGCGGCGACCAGTGCCCGCCGTGTCCGGAAACTACAAAGCTGTCGTCGGTACATCTGCCATGGTGTCCATACAAATGTGCAAATTGATTTATCGATAGTTATTTTATAGTAAATTAAACTTTTAATTATGCGCCAACATATATACGGTTATAAACGTTATGACATATATTATAAAGATATGTTGTTATTCATTTTATTTTATAACTTTTATACGCGGTAAAATCATCTAATAATTTTTAAACAAGACAGAATCACTGGTGATAGAGAGTTCGTCTTGTTTTTTCTTTGCCGGAGACTGTCTGGGTAGATATCACCGCTGCTCTTATCGCAGCTGAAAAAGAGTGGTGTGATCATCACTGTGCTCCAGTTTGAGCGTTGTAGTTATTGTTATTACCAGGGTAATGAGACTCAACATTTATGTCTCAGGCGACGAATGCAATGCGGTGCAGAGCATATTGTAACTAGAGCGACGTTGTTATGGGGGGTATCACTTACCATCTGGTGAACGTCCGGTTCCTCTCGTCTCTTAATTTAATAAAAAATAAATATCTTGATATAGTTTTATTTTTTCTTTCATCTATTATCTTTATTCCTTACTCTATTTTTTTATAATTTTACATCTCATTTAACATAATCAACTTGCACTGTTCCTACTTGTGGCACTTACAAATTATTTGTGTACACTACTAAATTATTATACGTGAGGATTAGAATTGTTAAACCATTGCTTGTTTCTTTCCTATTTTGTCTTTATCTAAATGATTTTACCGGAAAATCTAAAAACAACTATACTATTAGGCGGACGTATAGAGTGGGACGTAGGGAATAGCTGTGATAGGTAAGAAAGAAATCTTATTAAAAAAAACCAACCGCTAAGTAAAAACAATATTTAAAAATATTCTCTCTTTGCTTTAACGTATATAATTTATATTTATATATTATATCGCGTCAGATAGACGTTCTGCTCATGTTAAGTTTATTCTTCATGTTACGATTGTTATTAATGTACAAGAAAACTTAACCTCACTAATTCGGACATTGCTAGATGTGATGAGTAGAATTGGTCTTGGCTGCGACACAGCTAGACCAAATGTGCAAGACTAAACGAAAAAATAAAGCTTCCGTTGATATGATGACTTAAATTATTTCGTAACTTGAATATATGCATTTCTTTTGAAAACAAATTATTTAATATACTATAAGACTGAATATGCACGACCAAGGCCAAAATCATTACCAAGATTGTGTATTGTATTGTGTAATCTTATTAATTTTGTGCAATACTTATTTCGAAATTTATAGAAACTTGTATCATATTTTAAAATATCTGTGAAAATTCCAACAAAATTGATCTTGACTTTAAATAGGTAACTCGGAATTAACATAAACGTAAACTAGTTAGTTTTTTATTGCAAGTATCGCGTAAACATCAATATGAATGAAGTGAAAAGATTGTATATAGATATTACAAACAGACACTTAATTTTTATTTATGTACATGAAATATATCGTTGCTCTTATCGTGTGTACCTAAAACAGGTGCTGTGATACCGATTCTATTACTTGAATCAAATATTTATGGAGTGGAAAGATTGGAGATAATATCTAATGCGATCGAGGAAACTCTTTATGTATAAGTTGGCCAATATCCCATTCAAAATAAACTTATCTTTTACACTTCGTCGTATACAAATTGATCCCGAGAAATATACTACTATTAGATATTTAGGTAATTTAAATTATTTTTATCAATGTAATCAATAAAACATTATAAAACCTAGGTTTTTCTAAAAAATTATCAGTGCTAAACAGACTGGATTTGTTTTTTAATTTATTTATTAATGTTTTTTTTTGCTAAGAACTCATTTTTCTTTTATAAAACCAACCTGTTTGACAAATTTTCCATCAAAGTCAGTGTAATTTCGAAGATTTTTCAGTTACAATATTATATCATTTAAGTGTATCGTATTAATTGAGATATGTAAAAAAAATACTTTGAGTCTATTCTTAAGTTTATTATTTAACAAGTACCTTAAAATGTTTTTCTGACAATAAAACTTGATAAACTTAAGTTTAACTGTAAGACTCTATGTTTATATTGAAGCCGAATATATCGTTACCTCTTTACTTCCACCAGGTCCACACACATAAGGAAATGAAAATACTACATGACGCCTGTGTCAGTTGTCATTGGTGTCACTGTTAGTCCTTGTGTCCTTTCGTCAACATTTTTGGATGTTAATCATCATTGGATCCTGTTTGGACGAATAAATTTTGGACAGCGATAACTCTTTATGTGATTGAGTGAGAATATTTAGTTTGTTAATAACATTTAACCGTATAATATAAGATCGGTTTGCGGCTACAGCGCAAAGGAGTTCCTTTAAGAGCGTCGTTATACAAAACCCGCAAACACTCAAAATAAGAACGCGGAGCTTGCGCCGCACGCGATTGGCCGCCGTTAGAGGGAGACAGCGGCTAGTTTGTCACGCGTGGGACCGGGACAGACGCGACCCTAAGCCAGCGTCCCTTTGCGCAACAATCCGTGAAATTAGAGTCGTCTAAACGAATCTAACGATTATTTTATTATCCCTTTTGCACTAAGATTTGTTCCTTGCTCACTCAAATAAAAATAAAAGGTGAGTAAGGCGTCGCGAGGGTCAAGGGGCCATAAATTTTGCCAGTTTACGGTCTGAACCGGCTTATTATCCGGACCTTTAAACCCGAGTGGGCGGGGATAGGTAGTTATTTTTTTAAATGTTCATTTTTAAAGTGCGTATTTGTTTTTTATATAACAAAGTTACAAGACTAGACGCTCGCCTGCTAGTAAATAGGATGATATAGATTATATAACATAGTGTTTGTTGCCTGGAGATAAGAGTTTAAGTCTCGTTACTTCAGTAATTTCATTAGCTACTGCATCTTTTAAACCAGAACATGTATGTTGTACGTATGAACAGTAATGTTTGTACACTATTATTTGATAGTGGTACGCTACAAGGTTTACGGCAATAGAGTCCTACTATCAGCTTTTAAATTTGGCTACGTAAATATTTTCTAATATTCGTTATCTGTGACTGTTTGATAGAATCAAATACTGTCTATATGTAGTTACCATCTGAGAGCCAATTTTTTAAGATGAATTATAAAGTAAAGGCTTAAAATCACCCAAAGAGCAACGGAGAGGGTTATGCTCGAAGTTTCACTGCAAGATGGAATCAGAAATGAGGAGATCCGCCAAAGAACTAAGGTCATCGACAAAGCCCTAAATATTGGTAAACTTAAGTGGTAGTGGGCAGGGAACATTGCTCGAAGGACTGAGGACGGAGGGGCAGTAAGATTCTCAAGTGGCGGCTGCGTATTGTTAGATGTAGTACTGGCAGCCCTCCACTAGGTAGACCAATGATCTCGTGAATGTCTTGTGAAGCCGCTGGATGCGGGTAGCGTAAGGCCAATCAGGACGTCTTTCGGCTGATGATGATGAAACGATAGTATACAATCATTAATATGTTCCGGTTTGGAAATCTGACAAATCAAGCAACTTGATATTCGTGCATAAAACATATTTTAACTTCTACTATTATACTTCCATTAGATTAAGGTCTAGTGTATATCATTTTAACTAGCGCCATATTGACCTGGGCAGGCTACTTTACTAATAAAGGTTCACGCTTTGGACTCATCTCTTCATGGAATAGTAAATAAAATCAGGATAATATATTATAAAGAGTAAATATCTTCAAAGTAAAATTGTGAACTCTTTGGTGTTACTTAAAATCGAAAGGGTGTTTAAAGCCTTCAGTAAAATCGTGCGGCGTGTTAACTAGGGGCTTAATGTTGGCAACACTGTTGGAGCTGACTTTTTAATTACAAACCGGAAATGACGTGATAACAGCCCGGTGTAGTCATTTTGGAATAGAAATGGGGTTTAATCACAGCTTATTAAAAGTTTTTATCTATATAAATATTCTTTATTGCAGCTGAAGATAAGGTGAACGTTTTCAGGTATTGAGGAAATCAAATGATCATCTAGTTCGTACAATTTTCCTTGCTTACATAAATTCATTCTTCTCCTGGTTTTTTTTTAAAAAATCATTCGTGATTGTCGCGCCTTCAGGATAATTTTAATCTAGAAATATCCTTTCTTGTACTTTTAATGTATCGGTTAAATTACCAATCAGGCATATAGATTGGAAATTAGGATTTGCTGATAATAGGTAACCGTTTTCAAAGAACGTTACGCTGAGCACATATCCGCTAAGGAATTAAGTTTAAACGTTCAAATATCTCCTAACATAACTGCGAACACGGCATCCATCCGTACGCAGCGATCCGAGAATCCTTTCCAAATTACTCCTCTCCATTTTCTTCATTTAACAAATTGATGGTTCTTGTTTGCCGATACACCTCGCCAATCCAAAACAAATCTTAAACTTTTAATTACTAAGTCGAAAATCCAACGGAAAATCAACAAAGCACACGGCCCTCTCGGAGCGAAACGCCCAGAGATAAGGTTGAATTTGGGTTAATGAAGAACAGTTTGGGGATTTTTAACCTTAGCAAACAGAACTTAAAGAGCGTAATTGTTCGACAATGGACGCCCCGGGGGTGTGGGTGAATGGGGTGGAAAAGGGGTTGCGGTCCAAGTTTGTAATTAATAAAGCCCTCTCGATTACAAGTGCCTTTCCTCGCTGGAGATTTTGGGTGTGGTGGAATATGAGAGCCGTGCGGTCGGGGATGTCTGGAAGGAGTTGTGATATATTACGTTGTGACGTAGGATAATTTCGACACATACATAACATATACTCGTAAATAATGAGATACTAAGAACATACCTTCTTTTCCATTTCAGACTCTGATCAGTGCGGTCGTGTACATCTTTATTGATTTTGATAATGTAACAGGAAGCTGGGAATCTTTTCTTTTATTTTACTTTAATATTTTTTAATTAGTATTTTTTTTAAATTAAGCGACTAAACGAGCTGTTCACTTGATTATAAGTAATACGCCTGCTCATAATAACGTGGCGTTAGTTAGGCTGATATACACTGCACCTCTTTACGCTCGTTGCCTTAGACATTAGACGTTGAATCCCGTTACCCCAGTAATTACACTAACTACAGCGTCCTTCAAATCGGAATACAGTAATGTTTGCAGACTATTGTTTGGCGGTAGAGATATGCGTTGAGTTTGTACCTAGACCTTGTCCGGCAACAGAGACCTACCACCAGTACAGAATTTTTTGTCTATGCACAGGCTATCCAAAATGTAATTCATGTATAAACGTAGAAAAAAAAAGAAGAAAATGTTTCATTTATATATAAAAAACCAAGTTATCCTATATCCTTTAAGTGGTAACTTTGAATTTTAATTTTATTTGATTAATGTATTATCTATTTAAAATTTAAGTAAAGCGAAAACATCTTACATTTCTTAATTGCAAAATTAAGATCGTTCAGTAATGGATACACATAATACGAGTACAACATAAATATCCAATATTAATACTAGGTATTTATAACAACGTTGTGGGCAATGTAATGCTATATACTTCCATTTTAACGATTGAATAGTTTGAGCTTATTCGCTCTTTAGTGATTATTATTGTGAAGGGTTTTTTTTTCTCAGCTTTTGGGCTGGTAATAACTGCATTTACGGGCCCAAGCCAAGTAAATGCAGTGTGAAGTGTATTAGTATACTCATCCTCTACTTGCATGAACTTTCTTACGATTCTACATGTTTAAAATTACAGGTTTTTGTCTGAAACTGATACGTCCGGATATTGCTGTGTAAAAAGTTCATGCAATTGCTTTCTGTAAATGGTCATGTCTGTCTCTAATTTAGTAATTCGGAAGTAAGTTCGCATGATAAATATATTTACATCTTTGCTCCATCTCATGCGAACTCTTGGTTTACCAGCCTTGGTGGACGCAGGTAAAAAGGTATTTATCCCCCGCGCAACATTCAAGGCTGGAATGGGTGGGCTAGTATTTAAAATTAAACAAGGAGGTGGCGATGATATGGGTGATGGATTGTTTACATCGTCACTGGACTCGGCTGTAATATCTTTGTCGGTGGGAACCCGCCTGCTCAACTCCTCACCGTTGACGGTTCGCATGCTGAAACACCCAGCGTCAGCTCCAGGTGTGCCCCGGCGATCACCCCCGGGTAGCGGCCCTATACGTTTACTCTTTGAACGGGTCTCCATGTTTTATGGGTATCCAGAGCCACGTTAGCCACGCCAGTAATTTCTCATTCGTGTGTCCGCCCCCCACGTGATTAGGTGGTCAATCAGGACGTGTGGTTGTTTAGGGGGCTTATTATTGTTATTATTATTAATTTATTTCTCAATTAAATCGATTGGAATAGATTAATGATGGATAAATAAATTTTTTCGTCTTGATATTTTGTATTTTATACGCTATATCGTGAAGTAACTACTGCAAACAGTTTTAGTGATAAACTACTAACAAACCTTTTTCGGTGCGGAGTTAAAATAGATGATACCGGAAACGTTTTGGCGAAAATGGCGAAATAAATTAGAGAACGCTGGGCTCAAGATCAGCAGGAGCAAAACTAAATATTTATTCTGTGACTTCAGCGGTCCCACCAGGTTTCGTCCAATCGCCTTAAATGGTGTATCCCTACCAACCTGCACCGATTTCATGTACCTAGGATCACTCATACAATGCGACGGCGATATTGATCGAGATGTGAGAAGTCCAATAAATGCAGGTTGGATGAAATGGCGACAGGTCACTGGGAACGACTTGTGATCCACGAATGCCTCTTAAACTTAAGGGACAAATCTACAAGTCGGTCGTTAGACCTGTCGTATTGTATGGAGCTGAGTGTTAGGCCAGCAAGGGTTCGGATGAAAGGAGATTGCATGTGGCCGAGATGCGAATGTTAAGATGGATGTGTGGTGTGACGAGGATGGATAGAATTAAGAATGAGTATATTAGAGGAAGTCTGAAAGTTGCTCCAGTGACAGAGAAGTTGAGGAACAAAAGGTTATCGTGGTACGGACATGTTATGCGGAGGGATGAAGGACATATAACAAAGAAAGTAATGAGAATCAATGTGGATGGTTATAAGGGTAGTGGAAGACCGAAGAAAGTGTGGATGGATTGTGTGAAAGATGACATGTGTAAGAAGAATGTGAATTTAGATATGGCGGCTGATAGAGGGATGTTTAAGAGAAGTACGTACTGTGCCGACCCCACATAGCTGGGAAAAGGGCAGGAGGAAGAGAAGAGACCACAAACGTTTTTAAAAGCCAAAGTATTTTCAACTCGCATTTCCGGTAAGTTCGCTGCACGACAAGTGGTTCCGGAGGCTTCGTTGCGTCACCGGCACAAATCCACCCGGTTTACACGCGCTTAGAACTTTTGCACTACATCGTTGGACAGGCTAGTGTATATTTAGACTAAGCCGGTGTAGAAATATTTTTGAATAATTTAATATTATTTCTAAACATTAATGATACACAAATTGTTAATTCCGCCGCTAAATAGTATAAATATATAATAATTGTTCCGGTTTAAGGTGATGTAACTAATGATGTTACTGTGGCGCTGATAATTAACATCTTACGTCACAAGGTGATGAGCGCAATGTGGTGCAATGTTTACTGTCCTAATTGCCAGGTTATGATGGGAAATCTTATCTCTTACTATCAAGAGAACATTTCGCTTGTCTCATCGTTATTGGGAGAAATTCTACTATACAAATTGATAACAAAACAATGATTAATAGTTTGCTTTTAACATTAAACTGGCATTTCAATTTGTAATGCAAACAGCGTAGTATTGGAACAGTCTGCCGGCGATAGTGTTTCCGTCCAGGTCTATGGGAATCTTTTAGAGAAAAGTGCATAGATACTGGCTTATCTCGACATCTCCGAAACTATTAGACGTAAACACACAAAATTTGTTAGAGAAATTGCTTCTGACATTTAGAAGAATTCTGATGAAGAGGACGGGGAACAGTTAGTACAATTTACAACAAGACATGGAATCATATAAGAATGGATGGATAGGGACAGAGGAAGACCTATTAGAGATCTTTGAAAGAAGTCAACATCCAGCGGTGTACGTCTGTGGCGTGTATGCAGCACTACAAGGGTACCGTCGTGATGCCGCTGTGGACAGACGGTATTTATTATTAAGTCGTTGTCCTCTCACCTGACAGTCGAAAACTAATCAACCGAATCTGATGCCTATATTTATAAACAAGTGTAGTGTTATTAATTTGTTTAATCATTAAGTACGTAGAAGAAAACCAACCAACCACCGATGTCGTGCTTTTACAAAAATCTAATAACTACGAGGAGGGATCAAAAATGAGTGAGAATGAGATAGAATATAATGACTATTGAAAACTTAATAATTTAATTTTATACATAGTCTCCGAGTCCGAGTCTCTCTACACACCGAGTCCAACAATATCTTCGAAATGTCAAGTCCTTGTTGTGTTTTGTTTCCGACTGTCGGTTAACATTCTCGGCACTCATCTTGTGGAGACTTTTCTCATATTCAAAGATTGTTTCAATATGGATTGAATGCTTCCATATGAAATGTCCGTTTCTTGAATTAAGTATCTAATGGTAACTCTTCGATTGCTCACTACAATTTTCTCAACTTTCGCAACATTTTCTTGGGTGACTGACATCGATGGACGTGGTGACGGCCGCAACGATGTTCGTCTTCCGTGCTCGTTCTCCCTACTCAAAATTGGACACACATCTTGCGACAGTGGAATACGGCGCAGCAGACTCTCCTCATGATCGCAATGAATTCCTTGCGTTGTTAACTTTTTTAAACAGAGGTATGTAATAACGGCTCGCACTTCGTTTTTCTCCATTTCCGAGAGCACGTTCCGACACGAAGCAAACAAATGACTTCATTCAGAAAAAAGCAAAAGAAAATCGAAGATTTTTTTCTTTATTAATATTACAAATATGCATCTGAGCTATGCCAGTATATTTTTTTGTAAGGAGTATATACTCCTTGGTAAGAAAAAAAATAATACGTCGTTCTAACTACTTTTTGATCGCTCCTCGTACAATGGTAGGGTGTAATGAAGTCTCCCCAACAGGTTCCCGCCTTATCGTGGCGGAAGGGCTCAGTAGCCGTGGCGTGGTCTCTCACGGTAAAGCGAAAAGAACCTACCCGGCCGACCCGAAGTGTAGGGCCAACCCGGGGCGGCCGCTCCAGGTTAGAGCTCGGGGGCTCCATGACCTAACGTCGGATGCGTGACGGTGGGCTGCAGGGGCGGCTTTATGGTGCCTGCAAACAGCCGAGGTGTAGTCGCGGATGTCGAGTACCCTCCGCGATTAAGCGGTGCTGCATCGCTGATGCGGCGGCGGTAGACCCGCGGGGGAAGAGGATTATCGGTAACACGTTTCGCCGCTCTCTCTATTCTCTGCGGCTGTATAACGGGTGGCGGCGGTACCTAACCGTGACGTAACCACCCAATCGTGATAAGATCAGATCCGCCGCAGGGCGTCGAGAGAGTTTTCTCTGCTGGCTCCCATGGCCTCTGGGCGACGGATTCGGTGGAATCCGTTGGCCAGGTGATTGCAAAAGGCCGAGGAGGGGGCGCGCTGTGTGTTCCGGCGTCTCCGCAGGTGGAAAGAGTGGGTTCTTCCCCGTGGTGGGTCTGCGTTGTGTGACCGGCGCTGACAGGATCGCGAACGTGTGCGAAAGCGATTCCGTAACCCTGACATAAAGCGACGAGGAGGAACATCGTGGGGGCTTTAGTTGGTGCAAATCCAACATAACCTGTCCTTGCCCCCGCGAGGACGGGTACGTGCAAGCATTTCCCCCACGTTAAACAAACAAAAGGGTGTCATGAAGTAGAAATCGCTTAGATTACTATGACAGCGGAGTTAACTAGTTAGTACATGCTAATGTTAATTTTCCTTTATTGATTGTAAGAGAATTTTAAGAGAATATTTTTACTGTTTGAAGCAGATGTTATTTATTTATAAGATCAAAAGAACAACTCTATACGTGTATCGGATGATGATGATTACAGATATAATGATGATCTGATTCAATTGAATGTAGATTTCAGTTTATATTTAAATGAAACAGACGATTTAATAAGTTCCCGCGTCATATCTACTAATCAAAGAAATAAAATATATGCTTTCTTTGACAAAAGCTATGATATGATATCGGTGTAAGGGTTGCCGCGTAACAACTCACGGGTTCCAAGCCAACCTCACCTGCTTGTGGTGCACCCTGCTAATCAGCAAACGAGGCTCTGGCTACCATCAAGCTGGCACAATGGCCCAAACCCCTCCATATGAACCTCTACTCGATCGATGTACATATCTTTAGAAGAGGCTGATAATGATGATATAGGAGTAAGTTTTCATTATTATCAGCTGATAGACGATACACTGCTGAACGTTGGACTTCCCGAAAGATTCCCATGTCGCTTCATGCATCAGATATTCGCAACCTTTACAAGATTAGTCCTTGTGGGAACTTTAAGCACTACGACAACCCATATTCAGCCGTCGCTTAAATAACTTATTGAAATTAAACAGCTTTTTGTATTGCATCCTAAAACTATCATTCGAAGTCATTAACTTACTATATATATATATATATAATATATCTTTATGTTGCTCGATCGGTACTGCTCGCCACATGTCATCAAGTACTCTTCTGTTTGCCAAGTTGACAATTAGCACGGTATGCGAGACGCATCAATCTTTCAGCACTCAATTAGGATAAAGATATTGCTTACATGAAACTAAATTTTGCAGAATTTAATCCGCTTATTAAATTATTTGTTACACCTACATTTCTAGTGCTTTAACAGCAGCCATGGTCACGAGATGACTGAGGTGATACATGTCCTGTCTGACCTTACGATGGTTACAGAGTACAGCTTTAAATTATTATATACAATCTGATCTACAGAATGAGCTCACTGTGTTATTTATTATGAATTTCATATTATTGCTTTTAAAATATTTTAAGGGATTGTTATCATCATTATCATCAGCCTTTACTGATCTACTGCTGGATGTAATCTTTATCAAGATCTTCCACAAAATACGGGTCTCAACCTTTCGCATGCATACTTCCGTCGGCACTAATAATGTCGTCCACCTGGAGGAAGTGCAAACGTTATGTTCCGGTTTACAGGGATTAAAGTATATAATGTTATTACTGAGGTAACGAAACTTAACACGTGTCTCATTAGTTCTATTGTTTTCGTCGACTCTTATGTCTCATTAATAAGAGAGATGTACGAGTACGATATAACTTAAACTATTACTTTAACTGTTAGAAACTTAACGATTTCTTTGAACATTTAATACACAAACGATTTAATGTACTTCATTTAGTTTATCATGAAAACTAGCTTCATTTCTTGGCATTAGTGCTACTGGGAAAATTAGCTCAATGTATATACGTAACATTCATCAGTAGGTCTGTTTGTATGGCGCTAATTCATTTCAACTGCACTTGACGACCATCACCGTCAAAGAGTTAAACCGAGGCAATTTTAACTTAATTGCAATAGGTTTAAACTATTTAATTGCTTGCCAACGGATTTCTTAAACGAACAGTTACATTATTAAACTAATTTAAATCTAATTTTTTTGCTGTTTAGATTCATTTTCGTTTAGATATAGTTTTCATGTTTACATTCCTCAACGGCAATAAAATTTAACTTATATGTGTTGATACTGTAAAAAGGGGTTTAGTAAAGCATCACATAAATTTCTCCAAATAAGGACTATAACATATATTTGAGAATTTAATTTTGGGTTGTTTTTATTGAAAAGATTTTTTTTTAAATGATCTTCATCTGTAGCATCAAGGTCTGTAAACAAAGATATTAATATAAACAACAGCTCTCCTTGAAAGCATTATATTCGTATACATGATAGTTTCTGGAATCTGAATTTTTTTTTAACAAAAGCTTAATGTAATGGTAATATGTGTTAACGATGCTAAAAAAGAAACTTGTTACTTTATAACACTTTACATTTCGTTACGTAGGTTTATACCTTTCAGTGTGGATTAAATAAAAATAAAAAAAAAACTGCGGCACCAATTTACCACTATTTAAATCATCAGCTCCACTTTGATGTTAATAAATGTATTACTATAAATTTTAGATCAAATACCTTGAGGATTTCTGTGCAAAATGCAATGGAATCGTCCACTTTACAAGCAAATCGTAAATTAGATCTAAATAAAACGATATATAATACTTTCTTCTATTAAGATCCATTAGCGTAAATCGTTATAAGATGTTTAGAGTAAAAACATCAAAGGAGGTAATTTTTTGATTATTTATATATAAAAAATAAGATCTTAGAGAATAAAAAACTTTTAGACAAAATAACAGTCGTGATCTTACCACCAGGTGAAACTGTTGGGTCATTGCTTCTTAACTAGTAGTAGAAGCTTCGAAACCTATTCAAAGAAAAGCTTTTGTCTCGACTGACATATCAATATGTGAAATTTATTATTCTTTTTTCCTCAAAATTAAAAGAATTTTAAAAATTTGTTCTTTACAATCTCTTTCATCGGAGGGTTTTATATGTATACAGGTGAACATCCTGTATATAAAGAATGTATACCTATAAGAAGAGATACGTAAAGAGATTTTTTTAGCAGAGTCTATTATTGTTTAATGTACGTCTCGCCTTTGTGGATTTTTTAATCATTACAAGAAAACTTAACAGTAATAAAAAAAATATTATGTGTACTGTAGTTATTTTGTTGTGTTATACGATTCCTTTATGGGTGGGGGTGTAGGGGTTTCTGCATAACAACTCACGGGATCCAAACCAACAACACCTACTACCTTGGTAATCAACATACAAGGCTCTGTCTCCCTGCAACCGGCATTGGGCCAGCGTGGTGGGAAATTACCCAAATCCATCTAAATAAATCCCTAGGCGATCGAGGAGTGAATCTATGTCTAGCAGTGGATGTCTATCGGCGGTGATGGTACGATTCCTTTAAAATGTAAGTTTGTAACATAGCGATAAGAAGTGAAAATATTATTAAAACTCACTAAGGACGCTAAGTTTAAAGCAAACATATTTTACTTTTAAAACGAACGCATCAATTACTGTTCTACAAGATGGCGGATCAAACGTCATAAAAAGTTATCAATAAGACATATAAATATTAATTTCATTCGGACTTAAAAGAGATCGTTAATTTATTTCGTATGTGGGTTACATTATCAATAATGGATGGAGAGATTCTTCGTTTAATGTTTATGTGACGAAACTTAAATGTTATGACAGCATAACCGCTTTGATATCGATTTGAGACTTATTAGTGATGATTTTATCGCCATTTCGCGCTTACCGCGCCCATAAGAGCCGCTAAACAGAAAGCCAATTTAGACAATATTTATACATCCTGTCCACCATTAGGATACGTATTTCAACAATTTTACTAAGCGCGAAGTAATCATAAATTACAATTTAATGTTTCCGGATGTTAGAAAATTGCTGCCGGTGTTGCCGTCTCAAAAATTAATAGCTGTTTTAAAACTATTTCGCACTGTTAACACTGCCGCCCGGCGAAGGAAACGGATACGTCCATTATATCATCTTTAAACATGAAAATTTCAGAATAATCGCCATGAGGAAATTATAAAATGTTGAATTTATATGAAATTTATTCTTATTTAACGCTCTTTTCTTGTTTATATGTGGAGCAGTTAGAAATAGTATTGGCTATAGTCATTAGTTTGAGAATTTTATGGGACTATAAACATCGGTTGCCGACGCTGTTCCTAACATGGCATATATGAGGAGATAATTTTCAAATTTACCCATATCACGTGCCCGCCTGCCCATGTCAATTAAAACTAAATATTTACGATGTATTTGCTTATAATAGATTGTTATTACCAAACATAAATATCTAAAATCAATGTATGTAATATGGAATGTAGTTACTACTTTATCTTCAAAAATATTCTGACTTACTATTGAAAAATTAAGAAAAGGAGCATCGGTACGAAAATGTATTAATCGTCATCTATTTTTGTTTCAGTTAAAGACCACCTTCAAAATTCCGACATCGACGCCGACGATGTCGAAACGGACGATCAGACGTCGAATATGGACGACGAAGTTCTCACTCAGTCAGATCTTGACGAGAACGGGGATCCGAAGAGTCCGGTTAGTTCCAGTTCCAAGAAAGGCAAAAACGTGTCTTCGCGGGACTCCAAAGGCGGCACGAAACCACGCAGAGCTAGGACAGCATTTACTTACGAACAGCTGGTGTCTTTGGAGAATAAGTTCAAGACTACGAGATACCTGTCGGTGTGTGAGAGACTTAATCTTGCGTTGAGTCTTAGCTTAACGGAGACGCAGGTTGGTAATTTTTAGAATTGTCATATTGCTTCTCCGCCTGATGGAGGATCTCTTTTCTCGGAGACTGTTATAATAGATGATTAATATTGCCTCTTGTCTTCAGAGGAGAGGGTATTTTTATATATTGAATGCAAACATTTATAAATACTGTCTAGTATTTATGTAATGTATTCTGGAGATGTATTTCGATGTAAATTCGTCCAAGATGAAGTATTATCATCTTCTTATTTAGCAATTACATATTTAATATGATTTTACAAGTAATTTATTAAAATCTTTCCACTTTACTCAGGTCAAAATCTGGTTCCAAAACCGCCGCACTAAATGGAAAAAGCAGAACCCGGGGATGGACGTGAACAGCCCCACAGTGCCGCCGCCACCTGCTGGCGGCTTTCCTTCCGGCCCTTACCCGGGTGGCCTACTCTACTCCCACGGGGTTCCATATCCTTTCACAGGGCCGGGGCCCTACGCACCATATTTCCACCATCTAGCCGCTAATCATCATCACACGCACGGCAGCTTGGGGCACTCCCACACGTGATTGTGGGCCCGCCCTGGCTCTGGGGACGCTAGGGTCGACAAGGATAACGAGAACAGTTGCGGACTATCGAATTAGTAACGTACGCTGTCTGGATAAATCGATATGTGTTTTAAGGACCTATTTATATAGTGCAATTTATTGTTTAAGGTGAAATTATGAATCAATTGTGATACATATGTGGTAAGAAACGTTATTTTAATTGTACTCTCAGCTTTATGTGTAAGATGGATGGTTTATTTATATAAAACCTTTTCAATTTATTCATTGTAAACTAGATCATTCTCCAAACCACACATCGGTTATAAAATAAATCAAAATTTGCTGCTAAGCTCAGGATTATAATACCAACGTATAGCCAACGTATTGGACAAACTATCGTGACTTTCCTCGTGAGTAGACCCCAAGACCCAGCATAGGGATATTTAGTTGGGCTATTTACTCATTATCTATTAAACTATAGGATGCAGTTAAGGTGCCATTTAAATGTTCTGTACGGAATCGTTGATATATCAAATAAAATTGGTAAAAACTGATAATTTTTCTATACATTGCCCTAACGAATGCCTTTTAATGGTTTTTTTTTATAGTATTTTTGGCGCTGTAACTCAGTCAATAAACATGTCCAATTTCACCGTGCTACTGTATAAATTATTGTAAAGGTGTAATAATTTAGATTACTATTAAATATGAACCATACCAGCTTTCCGTGGACACTAAGCATCCGACGGGTCCAGTTCTATCTGTACTAGACTATAATAAAACAATTGAAGATATTTTTAGTAAATCCAAAGTCCTATAGTGATGATAATGACTACAATTATTAGACGAATGTATAAAAATCTCCTTTATCCTTTTCCTCCAGTTTCATATGATTGGTAAAGACTTCAGTTCATATATTTTTATATATTTTTAACCATTTTCTTATAGACATATGTAATTATAATTTACAGAGATATTATTTTTTTTGGAAAGAATTATCTATAACTTGAAGTAAGTCCCATAAATAAAATAAATATGCAGAACTGATAGTAAATATAAAATACTGATTTTACGCCTCTTATATACTATTGAAATTTGAAGTACTTTCAGTGGGAATTTAAAATAAAACTTATACCCTTAGGATGGATTGATGAGGAAACATTGTTGAAATTCGGTAGTTTCCACTTCCTATTTAACCCTTGGTTAAAATATTTAATAAGAAAAAGTATTATCACACTAAGGGAGGATAAAATGTAATGATGTAAAGGGAGCTGCTTCATCCGTAATCATGTTTTGTAAATAAAAACTACTTAAGTGCTGTAAAAAGTAATCATTTGTAAATACAATGTAATAATTATTAAGATATTATAAATAACTTGATTAATTTATTATACACTTTTATTTAAGGTTTACCAAAAAAACAACAGTATTGCCCGTTGTATAGCTATTTATGTTTATTAATGAATTTCATACGTCTTAAATGTCCTTAAGGCGAATTAAGCTTCAATCTTCAATTTGTAATAATAATCTTGTTTAAGACCAAAAACCGTTTTTTGCGTTAAATCTTCATACCTGTCTATGCTCACTATTTGTAAATCTATGGTAGATATTGTTAAATATATTGTAAGTAGCGTTTTGAGTCAATAAAAGCGGACATGGCAGTAAATATACAGACAGAGCGAAGTGGAAGAGAAAGACCAGAAAGGCAGACCTCACCATCAGATGGGAATAATAAATGCCACGGAGAGAGATATATAAACGATAGAAAGAAAGATGTTTTATATGTTTTCATATAATCTAATTATTTACCGCTTCCAATACACGGCAGATCTGAAGATGAGAGACTAAGGATCAAGTTTCGTAGAATATCGATGCCTTTTTTCCTCTCCTTTACCTCAATGATTAGTATCATGCAGTGGATTAATAAATGATGATGATGATGATAATAATTGTATTTTTTGTTAGAAATCTTCATATCACAAATTATATGTTAAGAGGAAAACTGCGCACTCATATAGTCTGGAATGATAACGATGACCAAATTTTTGCATCATGAATGATTTTTGATGATTATGATTTATTACAGATTATTATTAATTATGATTAAGGAATATTGTTAACTAATTAACCAAATACCTTTTACAACCTGTAGATCAGTTTTGTTGTGTCCGCTTTTATTGTAATAATTTGATACATTGATGCTCAATGCTGTAAATACCAGTGGCCGGTGATAACATTACATTGTAAACTTGATGTTGACATTAAAATAGTTTACAGTTACATTATAATTCTTTTATTTTTACACATACACGTAAATGGCGTATTGATTAAATGCCATTTTTGAGGATTGTTCCTATTCCTATAAATGTTGAGTTGCTCCACATTTTAAGAAAAAACTGTTATAGTAATTTTTAGAGTTCTTATACGATACTCTGAAATTTTTAACCAGTTTACTTCCTTACATCATTGTTGACACAAGAACGTTAAAATGACTTTTGAATGCAATGTTCTGTACCATCAGCATTTTCCATATTACTTACGCATAGGATCGATTCTTCAAATTATAAGTTTAATGGAATCTCCACCATAACGTATCTATTATAAGTGTATACATTATCTCAAACAACATTACCTCTTCTCTATTATAAAATCAGCCCATTTATCAAACTCCAGAAGGTTTCATAACGAGGTTTCAGTAGTGAACGACTGTTGATGATGATGATGATAATTTTACGTTTATCCACAAACGACAAATAATAGTTAGTATAACTGGAGAAATAGAAGTGCTTTTATATATAATGATATAAAGTTATTTTATAGTATAAAAAATCGATAATATCTTTCTTTTAGTAACTACTAGGTGGATATCGGTTTTAAAATATAAAAATTTATGGAATTTCATATGGCACCAAAAGGAGTTTACCTGGACGTAACAACCTCGCAACTTTCTTCATGGCAAGAATTTTGTAAAACCTATTTCACCTGACCTCTAAATGGCAGAAGTAATATCTCTGCCAAATTTTGAGTGTTTACGTGTAATAGTTTCAGAGATATGCTATGTGTGTGAATATATATATATATAGAATATCATTAATATGACTATGCCTTACAACCTTTCCGCGAATCCAAGAACTGCTGCTGATTAAGATATTTATTTAGAATTTCACTATAATAATATAATAGGACTAGATTTTCTCCGTACACTTTGCTGACTGTAATATAAAATTAGACTTGAATTTTTTTGGAAATATTCCTTGAGAGCAACCGCAACCACAAATGATTTCTGTACCAACCGTTACTATAGTAACCGCATTAATAACACGAAATCATAATGTTTATTAAAAGTTTATTAGGAATAAAATGTTGAAAGATCTATGAATTTCAAAAAATATATATCATAGGATATAGAGCAGGTTATAGAACCTGCTCTCGTGTACTCATGTTCACCAGTTTTCACGTATTTGGCGATCAGCAAAACCCATTTCCATTATATACATATAGATATGTATATCCATTATATACATATCTACGTGTTTATTTACTCTTCTTTGTAGAAACTTGTTTTTTGTTTAGTTTTAACTTATATTTTTGGAAAAGTCCCCCAATAAATAGTTGTGACCTTGTGATTTAGGGTCCAGAGATACAAGCTTAGCTTCGTTCAGGACCTGCCATTTTCAATGTATTACAATATATATAAATACTGCTAATAAAATATTATTATTATAACTTATTATTACGTTATAGATAGAGATATACACTGAGTAGAAAGTGAGATAGTGGGGAGATTGAGTAAATATTTAGAGAGAGGATGATCCCTGGTATGATAAGAACTCGTCTTAAAAATAAATCACAATTGATTGTCAACAAAACGATTAGAATAGAGATAAGGTGTTAAACAACAAAGTAAGATAAACAAAGTGATTACAACTTAGCTAAGTGATTTACAACACACGTGATTACATTTAAACAAGGTGCAGAGAAATCAGGGTAAAAAGGTATGAGAACGTATAACAAGCGCTCTAGGTGGTTTCATCATTACCGGGGTAATGAGATTTAACAGATTGTGTCGATGCGGTGAGAGCAATGTGATATCAATTACCATCAGTTGAATGTCTTGCTCCTTGCGTTACTACTTTGAGTAATTATAAAAATGCGTTGCGGTAATTAACTTTTTTTTTTTATTTTACGAAGCGACGAGATGAGTGTGCTGTTTACCTGATGGTAAGGAATACTCTTGCCTATAATCACGTGGTGCTTGTTAGGATGGTATACATAGCTCCATTCTGCAAGCTCGTCGTGTTGAGACGTAAGATATAATGTCTCGTTACCCCAGTAATTACACGAGCTACAGCGTCCTTCAAATCGGAATATAGTAATGGTTTTATAGTACTGTTTGGTAGCTTTAATAGGCGCTGCAATGGTACCTACCTAAACGGTTCCGGCAAGGAGACCTACTACCAGTACTATCATCATCATCAGCCTTTGTTTATCCACTGCTGGATATAGGCCAAATATCTTTCACCAAATGTGATCCTGAGTTTTACGCATCCACCAACCCCCGACCCTCCTGATGATGTCGTCGGTCGATCTGGAGAGATGGCGTCCTACACTTCTGGGACCTGTAGGCGGCGACCACTCAAAGACTTTTCTCCCCATCGGTCGTCACTGACACGACAGACATAGGCGGCCCACTGCCACTTCAGCTTCCAGATTTTGAGAGCTACGTCGACAACTTGAGTTCTCCATCGAATTTCTTCGTTCGGATTTTGTCTCTTAAAGAAATGCCACAAGCATAGCTCCCTCCATCGCCCGCTGTGCTATTTTCAATCAGTGGATCAGCCCGATGGTCAGGTGCCATGTCTCTGCGCCGTAGTAAGGGCGCAGTACTTTCATATACTGATACATGTATGCAACTTAATATGATAATTAACGAGCGCATTGAGTCCATAAAACTTCATGAAGACGTTCCGCTTCCATCATCCGAATCCATCAAGCTAACTAGCTCAAAATGTGTCAAGCGGGTTTTTTTCTCTCCAGGCGCTCACTTTCAAGGGAACATCGCCGCCGCCCCCGCCGGCGTCTTTTGACGCGCGAAAACAAGATGGCGACGCATCATCTGTCATTTTTAATTGTATGTCAAACCGCGCTCGTTCGGGAGCGCGTCATGCGTCGCCGGGTGTATATTTAGTTTATTGCGATATAAACGGAGCTATTATTGTGGCGGTGGTGTCCTCATTAGATTCGCATTTTGTTTCGCCTAACTCACTAATGGCATTGGTTATATAAACTAAATACATATTATGTAAATCACGTCAAATAGCCTAGTTAAATGTTGTCTCTGCTGCTGGAGACCGTGTAGGTAGATATCACCGCAGCGCCTATTTCTGCCGTCAAACTGTAGTCTGAAAGAATTACCGTGTTCCGGTTTGACGGGAGCTGTAGCTCATATAATTACTTAGGTAACGATACTCAACATCTTGTCTCAAGCGGCGAGCACAATGTGGTGCTGTTCATAACCACCTAACTAGCGCCACGGTGTTACGGGCAAGAGTATCACTGATCATCAGGTGAATGTCCCGCTCGTCTCGTCGCTTATTTGTATAAAAAAAATAATGAAGTATTTCATTGTATTGTATAAATAATGAAAGTCATCTAAATATAAACAAAATAGCTTTTACCCCTGTGCCTTGTGTTTAAAAACGTTATTAAAAAAAATTATACAAATAGTATCATCCCATGTTTTATAGAGAAAAATCTTATTACAACCGTTTCTACCGCAACTCCTATCTTAACACTAAAATTCATCATAAACAATTCACCGGTTTAAGTGTGAGACGTTACTAACTAAAAAAGAATCTTTTGCATTTATTTTAGATAATATTGACCTCTCGTACGTTAAAATGAAATTTGAATTTTTTTAAGAAAATCACCACAATTATCTGTGAATGTAGCTCGGTCTCTCTGGAATGGATTGTCCTGATAAGCACTATGTGCAGCGATTTGAACGTCAAGTAGCATGATTTTAATATTGGTATATAAAGTGTAAAGTTTTTATTAGTGGTTTTTTACCGAATGTCATATAGCTCAAAATAATGTATATAACTACAAGTAAGTTACAATTTTTTTACAATTTCCACTTTGTATCCACACAAATCGCTGAGAAAATTGATAAATATAAAGCAGGAATAATAGATGATTTAGATGAAGTACTCAAGGAAATTTACCACGAAAAATAAGATTCATGATTATTGCGACTTTATACTACAACGGTTATTACATTTACTAAAGAATACTATTTACAGTATACAGAAATAACTTTGTAACTGTATATTAAATCGGAAATACTAGATGCCGAAATCTTTACACGTTTAGGCGCCGAATGTTTCCGAAATAGTATAAGATTTTTCACAACATGAAAATGGACGGACGTGACATGTTTTTATAGTTTCAATACAGCGCTTTCACAATTCAGTACAAGCGAACATCAAAGCCACTATCAGCGACGACGTATAAATAAGTCCTTTGAACATAATAACTGCTTCTGCTCCTTCTAATGTCTTAATTTCGAGCTGAGAACCGTCGCCGCGGCGCTGGGGACACCTTACCGCGTTTATTTCACAATAAACTGAATATATAGCTCTCCTTTAGACATTTTCGACAGCCAACAAGTGGCAATTAAAAGTGACAAATGGTATGAGTTATATGTGTCGCTGCCGTGTCGACGCTCGGTTGTTCCGCCGTGTTGAATCCGACAGCGGCTGTTCAAAAGCGACGCCCGCCTCCCTCTGATCTTTCCACCGTCCACTTCATTCTTTTGAGGAGCTGACATAGCTCACAATGGGCTTTTAGGTTTGAATATTAAATCGTTAAATTTAAAGCAATGTGAGCTTTACTTCGCGCCAATGAAGAGCGCTTGGCGCCTGACGGATGTCCGTTTAACATGCGAAGATTAAAGCATACGTTATGAGTATGGTTATGGTCGGCCGTGCAGCGCCGTCGTCGCTGTCGTCTACCACATTAAACAGCGATAAATGTTCTCGCAAAATATAAAAAACTCTTTGTAACCGCGTCGCCGAGGAGGTTCGGTAAGTGATTAGTGTCATTCGTCAGACAGAAATAAGCGACGGTGTGTATTTGTTATCGTTCGAGGCCATTTCATTAATATTTCTCTGTACGATGCAATTATAATATATGATATGATTGCGGACGAATTTATTGTGCCATTCATTTCGAGCGGAACAAGTGCCATGCGGTGGAAAAAAAAAAAACTCGTGCAAACGACGTCGACGTGTGAGATAGCTTTATTTGTGTCACTTTTGATCACATAAAATATCTTACAAATTATCTCGCGGATTGAAGTTGAACAAACAAAAATATAATCATAACATTACATTACAAATAAATACTCTAATTTTAAATAAGAACCATCCGAGTTTTACATGGAATGATATTTCTTTTATATTTTTATTTAAATATCGAATACAATATCATTCATATTTATTTTAAAAAAAAACTCTTTATATCGGATGATATCTGATGCCGTTAGAATTTCCTTGAAGCATTTAATTTCCTTTGTATCTTTAAGTCCTATAAGGATAGTTTAAATAGTAATTTCATAAATAAAAAAATAGTACTTCTATAGCTACTAGCTGTTCGCCACTGCATTTCCATTTCCATTTGAGTAAGGAATTTTATAAAATCTCTTCTCAGCTGATCTCTTAGTGGCAGAAGCAATATCTGTACCGAATTTTGAGTGTTTATGTCAGATAGTTTCAGAGACCTCGCGATGAGTCAACGAATCTCTGGATCGTTATCATCAGCTGTAGACGTCCACTGCTGTACATCATTCTGTCCTGCGTTATCCGTATCCACAAAATTCCCGCGACCTTCATCAGACAGTCAGCGTGGCCTCCAGTATCGCCGAACACTAGGGTCCGTCGTCTGTAGAGCATCAGAGAATTTGGCTATTTCCCACAACTCTGGCCCTATGCGGGTTAGTGGAAGCCAGAGCCTCGTTTGTTGATTAGCTGGGTACATCACGAGCAGGTGAAGTTGGCTTGGGTTCCGTGAGTTGTTGTGCGGAAACCCTTACGTTCCCTTACAATCTATGGATATCTTTATATATATGGGTAATACGTACTACAATTTTTAGTAATTTTAAGATTATTTAGGTTTCTCCCAATGTAACAAATTAATCTAGCTTTTTTGAGATTTGCTTGTGTAGGGTAAAGGAGAAAAGGAAAACGTTGCGAGAATGGGACGGTGCTATAAATGTTTGATTTGTGCTCGTATTATCGTATTAGTAATGCTACTACCGTGGCCAAGTGTCAGGCAACTAAATGTTAGATTTGTTAAAATAGAAACAATTAGATGCGGTGGTGGCGCGTCATCAGGATCAAAGTGTCATTGCAGCCGTGACGACGGTAATGGTGGTAAATTTACATTTAATTAAACATAACACCGACGGCTTCCTTGCTGTTGCTCATCAATTTTACGCGTCTGTATTTAAGGGGGAGTTTCATCTTTGTATCTATATAGACAGTACGTATTACTACTACCAGTTAGTTAGTTAACCATATTGGCACAGCCTCTAACTGCATGCCGTGGTCCTATTAATTACCTCTCCAGGTTGTTAATATGTCGTTTAAAATTGTTTACCTATATCGATATATTAGGAAGATAGATTATTTTAGGCTAGCACACTTAGGCATCTTAGACCTTAGTATCAGTTCAGTTACGTTAGCTTATTGTAAAAAAAATCGTTAGTTTTGTTATATGAAATGATGGTGGAACCGTTTGTATTTATGTTTGAATGATGATGATGATGAAGCTTATCCCAGGGTTTTTGACGATTTGTTATTATGAAATATTTAAATTTGCATTACACTAAGTAAGAAAATTAAATTTCGCATTACTATCGTGATGACCTATACAAATATTTATTCACATAAAATATACCAAGAAACAAATCATGAAAAAAACTTTTGATGTTTTTTAAACTACGAAGCGACGAGACTAGCGGGATGTACAATATATGGTAAGTGATACGCCCGCCCATAACGACATATCGTTAGTTAGGACGTTATACACAGCACCACATTGCGCTCGTCGCCTTTTTATGTAAGATATTGTGTCTCGTTACCCCAGTAATTTTATTAGCTACATTGCCCTTCAAACCGGAACAAAGAAATGTTTGCACATTCCTGTTTGGAGGCAGAAATAAGCGCTGCAGTGGTACTCGTCTAGATCGTCTCTGGAACCAGAGATCTATTTTTTTTGGATTTCGGGGGAGAAATGGTGGAAAGATACCCGGCTTCTGGGGAGAATTTATCAGGGTTACGTGAGATTCTTACTCACTAAAACCCCCTCGGTGGTCTGTATCAGTGCATTCGGAGAGGCTCCGGGAACCCTTTTAGTCGCCTTCTACGACAGGCAGGGCTTACCTTAGTCTATCGTATTTATTACTAGCAAAATTAACAGATTATTATTCTCCGTCGATACTTTTTACTAATTTGTTTTTATAATCTGATAACCCATAAAAATAGGATTCCTCCAAACTTTCCCACATCGATCGGGAAAGGATACATATGAAGGAATCTCCACTATTTCCCACCACGCTGGCCCTATGCGGGTTGGTGGAAGCCAGAGCTTCATTTGTTGATTAGCAGGATGCACTACCAGCGAGTGAGGGTGGCTTGGGTCCCGTGGAACCCTTACACCCCTTAATTGATGTTCATAAATAAATAATATGAGATATTACTAGCCATGTGTCTTATTAGATAACTATTAGAAAAGAAAAGGAAAACGGTTAGTAAAAGCCAGCCTTAACAGAAGTGCGCTTGTAAACGGTAAGTTAGGATCAGTCGTCTCTTTCTCGCATTATCAAATTAAACAGAGACACAAAGAGACTTGAAGATATGCTAGTTTAAATTAAGCAGGGAAATGGAGCTCTTTGATAATGTGCTCGCTGAAGTATGATGCGCACGCGAAGAATATTACTTCCGCTGTTTTTAAATGAAAATTGTGTTTATTGTGCGCTAGTTTTCTGTAAGTCTGCTGCAATCAACTTTGATATTAATTCGGGATAAACATGTTTGTCTGTTCCTGTGTTCTCGCTATAAACATATTCAAAAATATGTCCGGAACAGGAGAAGCTGAAAGACACTGATGGATAACCTAAATCAATTAGACATCGGTCCATATCACAGGGTTCTATCTTGTCTAGAAGACTAGAGCATTGTTTCATTTTGTTCTAAAATTTTAGGGACAGCATTTAGTAACAATTAGACAGTTATTATTTTTAATTAAAAGATCCAAAATTAAATAAAGAAAAAAAAAGGGTGTTCAGATAGACCGCACTTTACTGTCTATGGTCTTTTTATCAGTTAACATGACATTAAAGTTAGATTAATATGATATGAATAAATAGATGTCTAGTTTAGTAGTAAAGTTATTACTTTATCGCTTCTCTGCCTTTTGGCTAAGATCTACTTGTGGTAGGTGTCCGTTTCTGGGGACCGTCTAGGTAGGTATGACCGCAGCACCTATTTCTGCCGACAAACAGTATGCAAACTTTACAGTGATCTGGTTTGAAGGGCGCTATAGCTAGTGGAATTACTGGGATAACGAAACAACGTTTTATGTCTCAAGGCGAGGAGCGCAGTATGGTGCAGTGTACGACATCCTATCTAACGTCATGTTGTTATGGGCGTATCACTTACCATCAGGTGAACGTCCCGCTCGTCTGTCGCTGCGTTGATTCATGTGTGTAGATATATTTTGTGTCATAAAGTATAAGTAGGGGTGTAAAGGTTTCCGTCTAGCATCTTATAGAGCTCAAGTCAACCTTATCTGCACGCGGTGCACTTGCTGAATAACTTGCAAAGCTCTGAGCACCCACCAACCCGAAGATCTTTGGAGGAGACCTGTGTCCAGTAGTGGACCTCTATCGGCTGATGATGATGATCATGAATTATAAGAGTTTTGACATATAAATGGATACTATCCACCTTCTAGTTAAACAAACTTCACCAGGTTCTTTTTCTTCCACTTTCTGCTTCTGCCTGTAGTGGGTGCCAGTCGAGGACCTTGCTGTTCTGACATTCACTCTTCAGACCCTTGCCTATTGTTACTTAAATCTCGAAATCTTTAATGCTGTATCGTCTGGCGTGTATAGTGTAACGTCCTTCATTTCAAATAAAAGTCATGGATCTTAAATCGGTTAAAATTTACTGCACAATGAGTTGAACCATTTGTCTATTGGTTATCTATTCTATTTCTACAGTTCCATAATAAACTGTATTCTATAGAACATAAGGTAGATTTTAGAATGTACACACGGAAACTGAAACAAAATGTTTGCTCCATACGATATATTGGCGATGATAAAAATTTATGTTGAAATTTGTTTAGTGTTACTGTACTATTTGTTTTAGATAACTTCTTTTCAGATTTCTTGCTGCTGAGGATATGTTCCAAATGGTAGTGTGCAAATATTAATGTGTTTAAGTAGTTAGTGAATTTACTGGACTAATGAGTCTAGTATGATATAGTTCATCTTAGCTAGAAGTACTCTGTTTTCAATGGTATCGTTTATCATAAGGTAGACGTTCTCAAGGATGTAAAGGTTCCCGTACAATTCACAGGATTCAAGCCAAACTCATCTACTCGTGGTGTATCCTACTCATCAACAAACGAGGCTGTGGCTCCCATCAATCTATATTGGCCTAGCGTGGCAGAAAATAGCCCAAGCTCTCCCTTATGAATCCCTACGTGATCGACGTGGTAATCTTTGGGGCAGGCTTATGTCCAGCAGTGTACGTCAATCGCTTGATGATGATGATAATGGACGTCCTCTTAACATCGCTTCGTCCAAATATTTTATGATACAGAAGAGTACATTCAAGAGTCACTCTGCTGGTGGTAGGTCTCTGTTGCCTGAGATTGTCTAGGTAGGTACCACCGCAACTCCTATTGCAACCGCCAAACAGTAATGTGGGGACATTACTCTGTACTTGTTTGAAGGACGTTATAGCTAATGAAATTATTGGGGAAACGAGACACAATATCTTACGTCAAAAGACGATGTGGTGGTGTCAATACCATCTTAACTAGCGCCGCGTTGTTATGGGCAGGTGTATCGCTTACCATCAGTTGAACGTAGTGCTCGTCTCGTCGCTTCGTTGAAAAAAAAAAAGGGTTTGTTACCCTTGTAAGTACATCGTGGAAAGATACACAAATGTAAACAAGATGGCGGACGGCATGTACTTTGCATGCGCTGTTTAGGACGTGATATTGAGCGTAGTTCCGTTACCATTTAAATATTTGATGAACATGTCGGTTGAAGCCACCGTCGGGGGATACGGCGTGCTTGTAAACCGGCATATATATGTATATATACGTTTATATACGGTTGATACACCTTGTATGAACACAAAACATGTCATGTTTACGGTGTCTTCTGAAGATATAAACTATTTTTGGTACTTTTTTATATAACAAAGCGACAAGGCAAGCGGGTCGTTTACTTAATGATAAGTGAATATACGCTTGCCCATATCAAAGTTGCGCTAGTTAGTGTGATATACACTGCATCTCATTAAGCTCGCTTTCATAGATAAAATGTTAAATGTAAACCTCAATATTTTCACTGGATACAACGCCCTTCAAACCGGAACTCGGTAATGTTTATCGGCAGGAATAGAAGCTGCGGTTATGCCTACCCAGACCGGCAACAGCGACCAACTAAAACATAGTAGAAGAGTGATCACCAAGAATAATCAGGCTCTCACATGTTTTCAATCTTTAAGTATTATAGCCGCCTATGACCATACAAATTCTTCAACCACTTGGTGTTGAACTAAGGATCTTCGTGGTACAAAGTGCTTTGCCGTCCGCCGTAGTTGAAATGACCTCAAAACTATTGCAAAAGTAAAAATCTCTTTATGATCTACTAATTGTTAATCATTATTTAATTTATGACTTTTTATAAAGACTTTAGTCAATATGAAAAATGTAATAAAATTCATCATCAGCCGATAGACGTCCACTGCTGGACATAAGCCTCCTTCAAAGATTCTCACATTGCCGGGCACTAGAGACCGTCGTTTGTAGAGGTTTATATGGGGGGAATTGGGCCATTCCTCACTACGCTGACCGGATGCGGATTCCTGGGGGCGCGTGTCTCGTTTATTAATTACTACCCACTTAGATATATAAATATATTATTAATAACGTTCTCATTAGTTCTATCTAATTGTTATTTATGTTAATGTAATTATTTTTCCTTTTACTTAATACAAGTGTTTTTCTCCACACACGCTATGATATACTTAGTGTTGTGTGTTTATAAAGATTGTTATCCAATTATGCTTCAGTTCCTTAGTTATGTAACAATAGCTGAAGGTCCGTTTCAATAAATAAATGACAGTCTTTATATATATCTATCTCACCATCAGTTAGCTGGTAGAGAATGTGTCTCGGCGTCAAGTCCAGATTTATTAGGCTATAAAATTTTCTTAAAATAATCTGTTAAAGTTAACTGTCCAGACGACTTACGGCTCGGGTTAACTAACTGCACATTTATTCAATTATTTAAAAATATACATTTAAATTCTTAACTTCTTCATTCGGCTCCGGTGAGCCGGTTCAAGTCGGATGGAGGGGATCTTGCCGTCGTGCAATCGGCACTTAAACGTCACGAATCGCCAGTAATTGAGTATTCAATTCTTTAATAAATTGCCGCTGAGATCCCGACCTCCTCTGGTTGAACTGTTTCCGTTGTTCATGCCGTATTTAACGTCAATAGACGTTGGTGTTAAGAAGTGGTCATTCCTTGCTGATGAAAATGGCTGATCTTTTTATCATATAATTCACATCAGCACGGATTTGATATCCGAACTGTTTAAGCTTCAGTTAAAATGAAACTTAGTGTAGAAACCTTCGTATTTCAAGAACTTCTGTCATGCACATGTATGCTGGGGGTCGAGGTGGAGCACATAGTAAATGGGCGGGATTTTATACACCCCCTGGCTAAGTGAGACGTGGTGAGGTTTTTATTCTACTAAGCAAGGAGACGAACGGGACGTTAACCTAGTGATAAGTGAAATACTTGTTCGTAACAACGTTATGCTCACACTTACTTCTGTAACTATGCAAGTTACGGCGCCCTTTAAACCGGAACACAGTAATATTTGCATATGACTGTTTGGCAGAAATAGACGCTGCGGTGGTATCTACATGGAAGATGTCCGGCGACAAGGACCTACCACCACTAAGTCTCGAAAGTTCTAAATCATATCAGTTGCCTTACGATATTTCACTTGATACTCAAGTGCATTTAATATAAAATTAAGTCACTAGTGGTAGGTCCCTGTTGCCTACTGTATTCTGGTTTGAAGGGCGCTGTAGCTAGGGTAACGACGAGTGCAATGCGGTGCAGTGTGTATCATCCTAACTATCACCACGTAGCGCCTGTCCATAAGAACTGACGTATCGCTTACCATCAGGTGAACGTCCGGCTCATCTTATTGCTTAATTAATTAAAAAAGTCTCTTCTAATCATACAGTACTTAGATCCGCCGCATTTACCAACTAAGCTATGACCGCTTCGATTACAATCAAACTGAATCTTTTTAACTTGCTACAATGGAAACAGACACATCTAAGACTTTCATTTAAAAGCTGCATATTTAGGCGGATCCAGAACGCGCTTTAAGCTTTTAAAAAGAATCATAGCGACGGCAGTGTACACGCGGAGGAGGTACAGGATAATGAAATAATAATATACATAAGTTTATTTCTTTATATATAAGGAAGCGATGGCAATAGCAGGACGATCATTTGGTGGTAAGTGATACTGCTAACTGTAATAATGTAGTGATAGTCAGGCAGGATATTTACATTGAATTCATTGCGTTTGAGAAGAAAAATGTTAAATCTCGTTAACCCTGTAATTTCACATGCTACAGTTTCTGATGCCAAAAAATGAGCTAAAACATGTGTTCCGGTTTAAAGTATGTCGTAGTTAGATAATATACTGATGTAATAAGACAATATCGTATCTCAATGTGACGCGTTGTATATCATACTAACTAGCACCACTTTACTGCGGATGGGCTATTTATTTACCATCAGGTAAATGCCTTTGTGGTCTCAACGCTTAAAAAAAATAAGATAAAAAAAGTTTAAACTGTAACTACCTCCGCCTGTGCAAAAGCCAGGCGCAGTAAAAGCTCGCATTAAATCCGTATGAGAAAATTGCCTTCCGCGATTTGTTTTGTTAGAGGCATGAGCTTTTTGACTTGCACAAATTACATTCAATGCTTCACCCTTAAAGTTTCAGTTCCAATTATACATTACAACCCGAGGGGTACCTGTTAAACATTATCATCATCAGCTGATCTATGCCCACTGTTCGATATAGTCGCATCCCAAAGATCTTCATACTGCTTCACTGATTTATTTTTTGGTTTGGGACGAAATCTTCGAAAAGATACTCTGTCTTCTGACGGAAGTCAGATTTATGTGGAGATTTTTACCCATTAAAACTTCCTCGGTGGTCAATTTCGGCCTTTGAAGAGGTGACGGTATCTCCGTTCGGAACAGAATGCGGCCTCGCTAACGCTATGCTGGGATAGGCCGTCCCGAAGTCTGCTTTATGCGGACCATATCAGCCTCGTGAGTACTTCAATGACCAGAGACCATGTCCAGTTATCGTTCTCGTCCGGGCCGTTTAGGTGATGAGAACCGCCATCATAACCGCAAACGACCCCAAAGCCCCTATTAAACTAGGGGAACACCATTCACCATTGCGCCGTGACGCCGCGCGTCAGCGTGCGTGGCGCTGGTTAAAATGATATATACCGCATCACATTGCGCTCGTCGCCTTGAGATATAAGATGTTAAGTCTCGTTACCCCAGTAACTACACTACTACAGCGCCGTTCAAACCAGAACACAGTAATATTTGCACATTACTGTTTGGCGGCCGAAATAGACGCTGCGGTGGTTTTCTCCTAGACGGTCTCCGGCAACAGACACCTACCACCAATAAAAGTTTTATTCTATATTGATAATCTATATAAAACTATGTTTTCTGTCCTACTCGGCTTCTTCTCTAACTCGGCTGTTATACAAACCTGTCACTGAAGATCCCACTTGCTTTACTCTCCATGATCAGGCAATGACTTCTGAGCCCTCCACCATCAGGTATTAGTGAAGTATTTATGTACTCTGAGACATCAAAAGCTTTGTTGTTATTTTATATATTTAAAAACTTTATTGAAGCACCTGAAAATGAGATTAGAATAGGTATAAGCACTAAGTCTAGTCTATCACAAGTAAAAAAATCACTAAAATTAAATACTAGACACGAAAATAAATAAATTAGTACATTACGAAGTATTTCTTAGTGCATTTAAACAATACCTTCTAATCACTTCTTTTTGAAGAGCTCTTCTAATATTATCTAGCGAAGAGTTCCAGGGTTTATTTTATAATAAGTACCATAAAGTTTTTATTGATATGTTTGTGAGAATATACATTAAAACTGTCCGAAGTTCCCTCCCCGTATAATTTCAACATTATCAGCTCCCCATTAAGCATTGTCGCATTGTGACTGTCCCTCATATAATTTTCAGCTTTATTAACTTGCCATCGAGGCATGTGATTAAAAAATGGATCAGCGCGATGTATTTTAAAAGGACAAAAGTACCGTTAATATCTACTTAAACACTTTGTTGTTAAGTTTTCAATCGATAACATAGCTTTTAATTCGAATCGTATACATTTCATAGTATAGTTGATACTCAATGCACCGATTTTTTCTGCAGTATCCAACTCAGCTGGTCACCATTTTTGTGTTACTTATGTGTAATTGCTTGACATAAGTAACACCAAATTACTTATGTCGTACCTATTTCTAGTTTATAATAGTTATGTGATTATGTATAACTATAATAAGTTATTACTAAATAGTTCTGTTTGACTATTTTACATATGTTTTTTTTATTTAACGAAGCGACGAGAATAGCGGTTTCCGCCTAACGTCTTACGGAGCCCAAGTCAACCTCATCTGCACGCGGTGCACCTTGCCGAATAACAGATGAGGTTCAGACCTTCCACCAACCCGCACTGGGCCTGCATGATAGGTTACGGCCTAATTCCACTCAATGAACTCTAACAAACGATGTGATCCTCGGGGGAGGCCTATGTTTAGCAGTGGACGTCTGTCAGCTGATGATTATGATGAAGTGATACGTGTGCCCATAACAATTAGATGCTTACACAGCACTGCAATGTATTCGTCGCATAAGATGTTCAATCTCGTTACCTCTGTAATACCAATAGCTACAACTCCCTTCAATCCGGAACAGTAACGTTTGGATACTACAGTCTGGCTGTAGTTGGACTTGGAGACAATATACACTAGACAGAGAAGATACATACTTTCTTCTCTTTCATCTCATCTTCAGCCAGTTTTTATGTTAAGCTATAATCAGGCATGGCCGTAGGCATACAATTGTAACTACTTTTTTCTGTATCACGAAGTCCTTATGTACAGTAAGAAAATTTATAACAGTGTAATTTTTTTACTGGTTTATCGAAGGAAATAAATTGTGTCAGTGCAGCAACAGCTGTTTCCGCCGGTGCCACTCACCTAGACTCTCCGTCGACAGAGACGCATCACCAGTAGAAACTCTGTTAACTCATGAAAAAGACCTAGTCATCGGAAAATGGCGGAGATTCGTTCCGCTCGAGACAACAAAAGCGAATCCCGCTTACCCGCATATTATTCTACAACTACCCCCAATATCGCGCGTTCTACGGTATTAGCTGCTTACTCGGTCGTGTGATTAAAAATTATGCAAGCAATCGCTACCGTTACAGTTGTCCGATGTATGTAATATCGATAAATTATTAATAAATTGTTTTTTTATAAAGCTAAGAGAGATAAAAGCTTCTCCTTATACCATGGACAGCCAAAAGGACAAATGAATCCATCTTAAAAGAACTTAATATAACCACTAGGCTCTCCTCAGTATGCCAACAAAGAGCCTTCAACTTTTTTGAGCACATCATGCGTTCTCCGAAGAGGACGAAACTACCACATGGACGGAAGCGGTTAAAAAAGCGGTGGGTGGCAGTATACACCGTGCGGTCCACTCTTCATATGACCGCACTCAATGGAGACTGTGTGCTCACGATCCTCAGCAGTGAGGGAGCGACGAAGAAAAGAAGAGATGAATAAAAGGTTCACCTGAAAAATTTATCGGCTGCCCATAACATCAGGCGTAAGTAGGCGTAGGCGTAAGTTAGGATGTTTACAGCGTCACGTTGTGCACGTCGCCTTGTGTCTTTAGTCTCTATCCAATTTTACTAACTACAGCAACTTACAAAGCAACACAATAATGTTGCTCAGTATTGTTATGTAACAGCAACTTAGTAGACTTAGTTTTAATAGAAACAAAGTATAACATTATCAAGCTAGAGGACCAGGTATGAATTAATTTATTAAAATAAAAAAAACAGTTTTTCACGAGTACACCAAAACTTAGTTTAAATACCAATACGTTAATGCATTAAGTTTATATCAAGAGATAAGTTATGAGACACTTTGTTTCATAGAATGACTGTCATATGAGTTTTATATAATAAAACATAGATTTTTTTATTTCATAATTTAAAAAAATTTGCTTATTGTATGGAAGTGAATTTAATTCATGCCTTTAGTTTTATTTTGCGATCTTAGATGATGTAAGGATATAATGAGGTGGGTGAATAGATATAAATAGCTAATAGAAAAACATATGTCATATGAAACATATCATCATTAGCAGATAGACGTCCACTGCTGGACCTAGATCAGTCCCAAAGATCTCCACGGAAATCGGTACTGCCCTGCTCACATTCAACGGCTTCCCGCTGATATAAAACAGATATATTCTTATAAAACAATTAACTATAGATAGCATGAACATAACAGATTTTTTATAATTTTGTGAACATTTTTTTTTAGTCTTTAGTAAATTTTTTTTTAATTTATTATCGATAAGTATGAACGCGACTATACCGTACGGAGCCGGACGCGCGGCGCGTGTGCCTATTATTGCTTTAAAAGCTTTTTAAAAAGATAATACGCGGCTGCTGTGGCTACTGATTTTTGTGTTCTCAAGTTTAATATTTCTGGGGAATGATATAAATAATAACAATATTTTAATTATCAGAATTATTTATATCGGTCAATACAAGTATTTGAATGGCTCAGTGGAATACTTATAATCACGTGGAAGGAATTTGTCTTCATACGAAGAAATATGTCATTTTTCGGACATTTGCAAAGAGGATCTATATAGTTTCCAAATATCAATTTGGTCTGAAAACGTGTTCTTGATACACAGCGGAAGAAACGATCTGACGATATAAAGGAATAGCTGGAGTTTAAAATACCATCAGTTGAAAAGAATAGATGAACGGAGTAGTTTTCATAATATGAAAGCCAAACTTCAATTTGAATAAAGCACTTCACAAAGACAATGAATTACACTAGGAAATACACTAAATGCAGATTGGTGACACAGTATTACCTCTTCGTTATATATGTATGTATATATTTAATATATGTTTTGCTTGTTTATTTATATTATTATTGGTATAGCAGTGGATTGGTAAGAGGTAGTGCGAGACAAATAACGCTGGCGCTCTCATGTCGCTCGGAGACCAAGACTAACTTTGGGTCGCTGCGCCAAAGGAGTAACTTGTTTATTTATATTTAGTTACATTTGTTATTTGTATATATATATATTTATTTATAAATTGTATGTTTGTTTGTTAAATGTTTCTCTTCACCTGCAATAACATCTTCACATTTCCTTGGTTGATTGGCAGAGAATGCTGATAGATATTAAATCCGCCTATCGTAATCTAATGTTAGGTGCTGCAATAAATACTAAAAAAATTATAGTTTTCTATAAAAAATCTGTCTTTTTAAGTGAGAATATAAAAATACAAATTTTTAATAGTAAATTTTAAAAAACTATTTCTGTGTTACCACTCTTGATATTGTATAATAACGTTAATACTATTTATATATATGAACAAATACATAATAATATGGTGCAAGTTAGGATGATATACCATAGTGTCTTCGTCCACTTGATTTAGATCTCGTTATCCCAGTAATTTTACTAACTACAACGCGGTACAAACCGTGACAGTAATGTCCGCAAAATACTGTTTAGCGGAAGTTGTTATCGTGGTACCTAGACGGTTTCGGTGAACGGAAACCTATCACCAATGAGACGTACGTCATGGTATGTGATATTCCAAAGAATATTATTGGGGGTGTGGGTGCGGCGCGGGGTGTGGTGGGGGTGGTCCGGGGGATGGGTGTTCATCCGTGAAATGGTTCGCTCTTGCCGTATATCGATTTGGGGCTTAAGCCCTCCTGAAAGGCATTAATAGACTACCAGGGGGGGCTTCATGACACCGAGATTCCGTATGAAGTTTGCGTTAAGGTTGTTAATGGGAGCTACGCTTTATTAGTTTGCCAAATAAAGGCTTGAAAAAATTTCAATGTCTTTTTGTAATAGCAAATTTATAGCTCTTTTTTTCTCATATGAAAGTTTACAATATACTAATACCAAACTCAATTTATTTCTTTTATGTGTTTTTCTTTATATCTGAGATATACTTCGAAACAAAAATAAATATTTAACGATCTTTTTGTTACTGACAAGTCAAGAAAAAGTTTAGGTTCCAATAATAAAACACTAAAAAGCATTTTGACTAATGTCTAGCACGTTACCTGTGTGGTAAACCTGCTGGTATGAGTTGGAAATGGGTTTTTGTTAATAACTGACTATAACAAATGATAAATAAACTATAATAATTAATATTTAACATCACAAACAATATTTACACGGGAGCTTTTTTGTTTTTAACAAAAATGTTAGTTGACCTTAATTTCACACGGTGTTAAGTTCCAATGAGATCGAAGAAGATAAAACGTGATGGAGATTCCCTGGATTCTATATGTTGACAGCAGGGAAGCAGTGATATCGTGATAGAGACAAATTTACTATTAGGAGATTGTTCCTAGTTAGGCGAGCACCAAAACTATTCTGTCGCCATCTCAACGTCAGTTTTTAAATGCAATTATCATCGCAAATGGAAAACAAACGTTTTCAAACTTATAATATATACAAGGATAAAGTAAACTCTAACAGCAATACATCTGTAAGGTTAAGCTAGTAACTTAATAAAGTAAATTAATTGTTAATCAAACATCAAAGTACGAATCGGCGAGGGATCGCGGCTGGGGTACAAGTATGCAAAACAATAGGGCCGTCTCCGAAAGTTGGACGATCTTGAAACTCCCAAAGTCTCGTACAAACAATCCAATTATTTCGAAACGGTATGATGCCGCGACAGCTGCTGGATGAAGAGTTGCTCCAAACTTTCCGAAGCCCCTTCACATTGATTAAATATTGTCTTAATTTTCTCTATTTACGTTAAAAGGAATAAAGTTATGAATTTGTCTTAAAAAAATTAATAAACTAAAATTTAACAACACTTCATTTGGCATGGATATATGAGATAAAGGAACACTGGGAAAGGCTACCTAACTAAATAAATGGCTAATTATAGCACTATATATAAAAACTTCTCACGCTGTCTAATTTAATAAAATTATCATATATAAAGACCTAAGTGACTACATGATTTTTTTAAGCCGCTTGTAACTTGGGGGTAAGTAATACATATGTTATAACTAAGAGGTAATAGAATACACAGATCACTACATTGCATTTGTCTCCTTTAGACATAATATATTAAGTTTCTTCAATAATGCAGTAAGCAGTAATGAACCAATTTGTATCGTAAAAAAAAGTTATGTTCCTATGACTACAGTTATATATGTATATGGTCAAAGTGGTGGTTGAAGTCAAATCTGTCCTTCTGAAAATAGATTTCGATTCCTAGCTGTAGGAACATTAAGATACTGTTTATTATTAAAGACAAAATGCCGCCAAACACTATTCTGTGACAATTACTGTTTTCCGGTTTGAAGTAGCAGCTAATTTAATTACTGTGATAACAAGACTGAATATCTTGTCTCAAGAAGCACTCAATGTGGTAATATAGTTATCATCTTAACTAGCACTACATTGTTATGGACATTGGAACACCTCTGTCCATAATGCATATGTAGTGCTAGCTGATAGATAATAACCTATCATCTCTTGAACGAATCAGTTGTTTTGTCGCATAGTTGAATAATGAAAACCAAACATTATCTATACACAGTAATGTTTGCGGGTAGTTTCGCAACAGAAAAAGAGCTTAAATTACTGCGTATGTTATAACGCGGATATATTTTAAACCCTGACCGAACAGGTTTAAAAAAATGTTACGGTACGCTATCCACGTCTCGCTTGCAGTGGTGGCGAGCGATCGGCAATTCCACGTTACGGAGCGGCTTTGTGATGCAGATAACCTTAATCCGTGTCTGTCGCCTGCGTGTCAACGGCAGCCGCAAGCCAGCAAGATACTAGCATGGACATCCCCGATAATATTGTTACTAAAAATTACCACGATCAGGTAAAGTACTACAACGGTGGAGAGCAACGTGTCGTGAGATAGGCGAGAGTAGAATAAAGAATGAATCATCGCTAATAATAATTTCTGTTGCATCAGACAAAGAAGTTCTCTAGAAATTTCTATAGCGGTCTTCGCTAGAAGTTTCTAGAATGATAGGTGGACTTCTTTCTAGATTTAAACCTTGAGGTGATACGGCGATTAATCCATACGGGTGATACGAGCGATACACAATCAGTCTAATGATTCCTGACTTACGAAGAGTTTATTTTAGTGGACTTTTGCTGTCAGGAGTTAATAAACGTTTCCATTTCGGAACATCGTTTCATTGAACCTAATTCAAACGAGCGGGTAACAATATTATTATATTAATTAATTATAAAGTAGTTAATTAATTATAAAGTAATTAATTTATTACTTGATCATATAGATTCGAATGAATGATACTGGTGATAGATCACTTTGTAAGATAGAAATAGATGTCATACTACTTTAGGAAACGAAAATCGCAACCCAAACCGATGAAAAGGTTTCGGTAAGGAAGCGTCATGATCCAAAGACACTTTTGTGCACTTAGACCAAGCTCTAATCATGCTTCCAAGTGAGGACATTTGTTTATTAGTTCGATAAACCGGCTTCCGCCATCTAAATTTACAAGAGCTAATAATAATTAATAACAGCTAACTTTTGTTGCATTTACTTAGTGATTCGTCAGTCTGTGAAAGGCTGGAGTGGTGAAGCTACACAGTTTCTGAAGACGGGCTAGGATTTGCTCTCCGAATAACTTCACCCGCGTCGAGAGCTCTGGTCGATGGGAACCCTTGTGTCTGATAAAGAAACTCGCTAGAATACTCTAAACCATTTTTGAACAGCACAAAGGAAACTAATTTCACGCATTTCTTTTATGTAAATATTGAAAAAGTAATACGAACAGCGTCATCAGGAGACGGATTACGCGAAAACGGATGTAGTATGATGACCGTATCCACTGCATATCAACGTTATACTGTACATGCAACAGCGCGGAAGGATTATGAAGGGCTGAGATAGCTATTTGCGGTGTACTTAATTACGAGATAAATTAGTATGTAAATTAATCGTCGTAAACACAATAGGCGAATGGCGCCTTCTGAGCATAACTGCGCGTCAGTGTCGACGTCTATGTAGCGGAAAAACTAGCGCAGCACTTAGTTTTACGAAGTACAATTAAGACAAATATATAAAATGTTGCTTTTTCAAATCATTGACAAATAGAGAATTCTTCTTATTTATACAAATTTTCAACTGTTAATTGTTATGCAATAAAAAAGTAAATTATCATATCGTCTCATCAATATGCCCTAACGCTCAAGAATTTATATTTATGATGTACAATATTCATAAGAAATACTACATAAGTAGGTACACACCGAAATACTTAATACTCATCGAAATCAGAATCATCCCCTAAATTTACCCATCGGCTATGTGGTTAACTTTAAACTCTATAGAATAATAAGGGATGAAAAAGACCAATTACAAAAATCATATTTACCCAATTCCCCGCGTATAGAATACTTTATTTACTGATGTAATATTAATAACAATTTGATTTTGCTATCGGCCGCCATGTTTATTTAGCTGTTAAACACGTGCCGCGGCGCCTGCGCAGCACGTGACCGTTCCAAAAAGATACAATGTAATCTTACAGGCCAAGGTAATCTGACATTATGCCTCCAGCATTATAATTTTGGTAAAAATTATATTTAAACTATCTCATGATAGAAAATTCGCTCTCGTCTTATCGATTAGTCGATGAGAAAAAATATGTTTTTAAAACTTTTAATTATTTATTACTAGCTGTTACTAGCCCGCCTTGCTGGCTGTAATATAAAGTTAAACTTGTAATTTGTTTGAAATATTCTTTGAGAACAACCAAAACCGCAAATTACTTTCTATAGCAACCGCATAAATACTAAGAAATGAAAATGTTCACCAAAATTAATTGGAAATGAAATGATGAAGGATCTATGAAATTCAAAAAATAAATACACATAAATACAACTGTCTACAAATCATTCCGCGTCTAATGCTTTCCCATGCCGATACATTATCATGTAAATGGCGAACAAAGGAAACCATTTTCATTATATATATAGTTTTTTATTGAACTGCCATCAGATCCAAATAAAGATAAAATAGGAATAATCATTTCTGCACCTCTTCTTAATCACAATTTTTCTATCGAAACCATTTTTTTATACTACTTGTTACTTAATGTTATTATTAAATATAGAAACGTCGGCCCTACAGGGATTTTATAGTACTCCCTCATCATCATTTTTGTCTATTATTATTCTCTCCTAAACAACAATATTATATGTTAAAAAATGTTTATGAGAAAATATGTAGTTTTTATTATATATACTTTATACAAAATAATTCCAAAAAGTGTTTTCTTCATATGTTTGTAAGTGAAACGTTTTATTATATGTACATATATAATTTAAATAGATAATCTAAAAAGAGATAAAAAGTGACAAGTGATGATATTATTACTAAAGAATATTAGACAGCTTGGGGTGATTGTCAAAAGATATTAGATATCAAATCGCAATTTGGCGGGAGATGGTGTCGTCAGATCGGTTGTCGATAAGTCCTGGCAACCCTTGTTTGTTTGATTAGGTGTTTTTATCACGGCAGGGGAACTCAAATTATTATTTGTTGCCAGGGGATATACTCGGACGCTGGAGGATGTTAGTAATCTGATAAAAATTAATTCAATGCTACATAGTGCTCGTTTTGGTTGATTTTTTATTTGTCTCTCTTGCCAGAGACCGATTATCTAGGTAAGACTCGGAAATGAAGTGACTATTGAGGTAGGTGTAGATAGGATCGAAAATGAAGTGGAACCAAGGCATATTATGTTTGCATTCTAGTATTTGGCTGCAGAAATAGGAGGTACGGTATATGTACTTCGACAGTCTCCAGTAAGAGTCCTACCACCTGCTATTTCGTGTTTACCATAGCATAAAATAACAAAGATTACAATACTAATTGACAGCCAATTAAAATAAGCGCAGCGAAACTCATTTATCTTAATTAATACACCGATTAATCCGAAATTAGTAACGCCATTGTTCCCTAAGTTAATTCAGAAGCAATTTGAACGTTTCGCGCGCTGCGGCCGAACGATAGCTTTGACATTTCTCTTTAAAACATAATGGAATAAAGAAACGGTAAACTGGCAACCCCTCGTTTAGGGGAGCACTTCGTTACTGGACGTCAATTTGGATTAAACAATGTTGAGCTTTTCTTCGTCATCTATATCTCAACCAATGGACGATGATATTAAGCTTTCACGTGAAACTTATTTCAAGATTTTGCTTTTATTTAGATTTGAAAGAGAAGCCGTGTAAATTTTTTATCTATTTTATATGCCATACGATGAAGGGTAATATAATAAATAAACAAACATATGCTACATTTGGTCAGTAAGGTAGATAAATAGCTTTTTTTCTTTGCGAGAGAGAAAGCTTCGAATCCCGGTAGTGAGAAAATTAAGAAGAGTGGTTATTTATATATCTTTATCGACTTAATAACTACTTTTGAGAAATGCATAAGCAGGCAATTGTTTTAGGCTTAAAAAAAATCTACCTAGATAAAAAGTATCAACAGCAGCGGGTCGTGGTGCTCCGTAATGCCAGAGGTAGCACCATTCATAGCGAATCACCGTACAAAATGATATTATTTGTAACGTAATCCGCGAACAACTATACGCGAGATTGATATTACACAGGGGTGAAATTGACATTAATTTATATGGATACGGTTTAAAAATGTATAACGGGTGGGTCGCCGCGCTAATAAACTCCCTCGAGACGAACGTGAGTTTTGTCGCCGAATTAATATATAATTTTAAATCTTTGAACCTGTGCAGTCGATGTGTTTGTTAAAAAGTCAAATTAACAGTCAAAGTGGTAATTGAAGACGAGTTAAAGTCTTGCCTAAATCTAGAAAAAAAAGTTTACATAGTTACATCCCTACACGGCGTGATGGTAGGTAATATATATGGCTGCTCATAATAATGTGTCGCTACTCTTTTTTATTCAATTAAGAGACAAGACGAGCGAGACGTTCACCTGATGATTTAGTGATACGCCTGCCCGTAACAACGTGACGTTTGTTAGGATGTTATAAGCAGTATCTCATTATGCTCGTCGCCTTGAGACAAGATATTAGATTTCGTTACCTCAGTAATTTCGCTAACTACAGCGCTTTTTATTCTGGATTACAATATTGTTTGCACACTTATTTTTTGATGGTAGAAATAGGCGCTGTGATGATATGTTGCGGCTTTTTTTTTGTTACTCCGGGGAAACCTTTTAAAAGTACCTTACTTCTGGGGTAGACAAGGTTATGTGGGGTTTTTATCCACTAAAACTCCATTGGTGGTCATCTGCACTGGATTACGAAGGAGGAGGCTTCTGACATTACAAGCACTAAACTACTTTGTACTTGTTGTTCACCCCGGGCTCGTTTAGTGGATAATGAGAGCCTTCACCTTCAAAGTCCACGAACACGAAAACCCTTTTAGTCACCTTCTACAACAGGCCATACCTTAGTACTATTCTGAATAGCCCTAGACTGCAGGACAAGTAGTGGTACCTATGTAGACGGTCTCCGGCAATAGAGACCTACCACCAGTGAATAATAAAAACAAAAATGTAAAAACGCCGCGAAATTGCGTCGCGTTCAAAAATGATGGATCGGTTAATTGTGTAGGATGACGTAGGGGCGGCGTCCGGTATCGCTGCTCGTCATGGGAGACTTCCGTTTTTATCTGTGGCTTTATAAAGCGCGGGAATTTCGCGTAATTGCGGGTTAGTTGACAGCGGGCGACCGTGATTGATGTTTTTTTTTTATTTTAGTGTGATAATCGTTTTAAAATTAAAAAAGGTATCGTCTGTACTTATATATATATTTATTTTTATATATGTGTGTATATATAAATAATGAAAATAGGTTTTCTTTGTTCGCCAATCACGTTAAAAATAGTGAACTTATCGACACGGGAACGATTTGGATATAGTGATAGGCTATTTGTATTTTAACTTTCATAGATCATTCATCATTTAATCTTATAACTAGTACTAGGTCTCTGTTGCCGGAGACCGTCTAGATAAGTATCACAGTTACTGTTTTCCGGCTTCAAAGACGTTGTTGCTAGTAAAAGTACTTATTAGTTATATACTGGGATTATTCAAGGCCAAGGGGTGAGTAATTAACATCATCTACGATTTCATTGTTACTAAATATTGTAATTTTGAATGTGAAAGTTGGAAAAATGGGAAAAAGAGGTAAAAATTACTCTTCTGTCTTATAATGTTTTATTTCAATGCACGAATGGATTTTCTATATTGAATAAAGATAACAAGGATGACTTTAAATGTATATTGTTTTTACTACTATGGACATTCTAAGTATTGTAATGGGATGGAAAGATTCTTGCACACACTCACGGGATGCAAACTAATCTGATCTGTACGTGGTGCACCCTGCTAGTCAAAAAACGAGGCTCTTCATGGTGTCTCCCACTAAATAACCAGGGGTCAGCTTGTTGGGATATAACCCAAATGCACCCATATGTATTCCTACCCGATCGATGTGAGAATTTTTGGGTGAGGCCTATGTCCAGCTGTGGGCTATTGGCTAATGATGATGATCAATATGGACATAAGAGAGTTAAAGTATGTGTGTATAAGTGAAGTGTATTGTACATTGTAGATGAAAAATATTTTAAAGGATACTTTAGATGAACTATAAACAGTTTCCATGTCTACATCAGCTAATAATAGTTAAATTGCAGTCGTTTTGCATATATTTAACATTAATTTTGTTAACAAATAAATTGTTCACGTCACGGTGCCTAATAGAATTATTGACGTAATACTTTAATTTAACTTTTAATAAATTTGATTATGCAAATTGCACTAAACACAATCACGTGGCCGTGTCAGTAGTAAATAGCGTGTAAAATTTATCCTTGCTGCCTTTGTGTGGAGAGAAGACGCGCTGGGGGTAGTTGCGAAATTTTCAACCGGCCATACTCGTTCATTCGAAGTCAACTGCGTGTTAAATTAAAATAAACGATACTAATGCCCTTCAAAATTCAAATTTCCCCCCAAAACCGCGGTTTCGACGTCTCTATTCAAAATGAGCGTAATAACAAATTATGTACGCATCGGCGCGCGCTTTCATATTTAAAATAAGTTAATTCTGCCTTTACTATCACAATGATTCATTTCATTTGTGCCTTATTCAATTAAATAAACAATTTTATTTTTCAATACTAAAATTCATGCTTCGGATAATCTTAAAGCATTTTTCGTGTAACTGAGTAATTAAGATATTTTATTATTAAAATATTACCCTTCAAATTTTACTTCAAATGTCATTAACAATTAATACAGAGTATAATTCGAATAAACTTAATTATGCTAAAATTCGTCTAACATTATCATATACCATACATCACGGTTAAAAAACCGTGTCATATATAATATGTTGATTCTTAATAAATATTGTTTCCTTTGAAGTAAGCAACAATCCTTACCAACTAATATGAAAAATTTAAATCAATTAATCTTCATTACGAAAAGGTTAGGTAAGGTAAATAAAGAGAAAGTAAATAAACAATTGTAACAAAAAGAGGAACGTGAAACAGGAAGGAAATGTAAAATAGAAACAAATGTAAACAGTGTAAGCAGCGATTGATATCTGAGATGTGATGCATAAAATGAGATAAGAAGAAAAATGTAAAGATTACATAGTATAAAAGATAGAAAATATGAAAAGAGAAACCAGGAAATGTAAAGAATAAAATAAAAAGAAAGAAAGTAACAGAACAAAACAACTACGGTCTCACAGAAACGGAGGAACAATTAAAAAAATCTGCAGTAATCGTTCAATCAGTAAATGTTAGACAAAGATCTTAAAGAAAGGGTAACTAACCCGATCTTTTGATATTCATATCTCGTTATTGTCTACTTATCAAATTACTTGTTCGCGATATAAATATCACGCGAATGTACCATTGTGGTACGAAACTGCTAATTATCGCTCCATGGTACAAAAACAAACACCTAACGCTCCCGGGGTGACGATAAATCAACGAAACTGAAATAACTCCCCCCCTGGGTGCTCTCGGATCTGTCAGTTGACATAATAGGGTCCTTTGTAACCCTCGAGTCCCGGTAACGAGCCCGTCGCAACGATAGTTTTATCTATTATCTGTACCTATCGCGTTAATGGCAAGCTGATCTGTTCGACCGCTTTCGATCCTTACACTAAAGTTTCTTGCATGGGTCAAATAAAAAAAAAACTTTCAATGAAAAACTATACATCTCCATCGCTATCTATTTTTGGATTACATTTACATTACCAGGTAAAAATAAATAAAACATCAAAAAAAATAGATACCTACAACAACTTTTAAATTATCATCAGCCGACAGACTTCCACTTTCTTTATCTTTATCTCCGATCGGTCCTGCTCTGCCCGCATCCAGCGGCTTCACCTTCACCACAGTCAGCATGGCCTTCTGTACTGTCGGGTAATAGGTGCTGTCGATAGTAAGGGTTCATATAGTAGGATTCGGTTATTCTCCACCACGCTAATCCAATGCGGATTAGTGAGCCAGAATCTCGTTTTTTGATTAGAAAGGTGCACAACGAACAGGTGTGGTTGGCTTGGGTTCCGTGAGTTGTTGTGCGGGACGGGACCCCTGACACACCACTTTTAATTATGAAGATCATACTGTTGTTCGTTTTTTGTTCTTATATTTATATCAGCCATGTAAAGTTAAAAAAGTATCTTGTGAACGAGAAGTCCAATTGTTCAATCGTTTCCGGTTTTTAAATTTAAATAAACGGGATTGAATATAAGAAAGTATGGAAGGAAAATTGAAATGTTCGATTGCTTTCTCTTTATTTAATTAAGGGACGAGACGAGCGGTAAGTTCACCTGATGGTAAGTGATAGGCTCGCTCATAACGTGGCGCTATTTAGGATGGTATACACTGCATCACATTGCGCTCGTCGCCTTGAGATATAAGATGTTGAGTCTCGTTCCCCCGGTCATTACGCTAGCTACAACACCCTTTCAACCGGAACACAGTAATGTTTGTAAACAGTAGTTTAGTGGCATAAATAGGCGCTGTGGTGGTACCAGGACTGTCTCCGGGATCAGAATCTTATCACCAGTAAATTTTGTTTTCTAAATTCAAATATGTCGCGTTGTATTAAAAAAAAAACGGTCAATGGAAAATAGATGTGTTCTATCGTTTCAGATATTTTTAATTAAAATTAAAAAAACCGTTAAAGATAATATCATCGATTTTTAAGTCGTTTCTGAGTTACGAGATTGAACGTCTGCGAAATCGATTTATATAAATAAAAACGCAGCAGCGTGTACAGCGACACGTGGCGGTGTAATTTTCCCCCGCATTGAGCATGCCCATTAAGATTCCCGCAGGATTAGCGAAATCAATGACGTGCTTTGGCGCAGTGGGTGTCCGCTCATTGTCATTCCCTGTGTTGCAGTGTACAGTATTCTAGTTCATGACGATGAATTCAAAGCTGTAAGTAAATTTATATTCGATTCATTTCAATAGTTTTCGATAAGACTTTTCAATGGAACTATACGCGCATTTTTTTTTAATTTTATATATATAGTATTATCATCATCATCATCTGATAGATGTCCAGTCTTCGACATAGACCCCCCGCTCCCAAAGATCCCCACATCGATTGGTCCAGCACTGCTCGCATCCAGCGGCTGGCTTGATACATTTTGTCGGGTTGTTGTTTTCGGATTCGAAGCCTCGTTTGTTGATTAGCAGGGTGCACAACTAGCAGGTGAGGTTGGCTTAGGTCCAGTCATCTTATGTGCGGAACCTCTTACACCCCTTTAAAGTATATTGATACAATTCGAATTCCCGTAAAGACCAGAATAATGATATACAAATAAAATTACTGTTAGTACATCTCTTTGACCGAGACCGTTTAAGAAGATCCCAACGCCGCGCCTATTTCTGCCACCAAACAGTAGTATGCAGACATTACTGTGTTTCGGTTTCCATTTTCGGAAAGGCGATGTAGCTAGTGAAATTACGGGAACGAGATCTAACATCTTATTGTTTAAGGCGACGAACACAGTAGTGCTGTGTATAACATTCTAACTAGCATCGGGTGAACGTTCCGCTCGTCACGTCTATACGGAGAAACAAAAATAAATAAATAGAAAAGCTAGACCATTGATAGTAATACTAAAATTTAAGAACTACGTTATATAGTTTATATTTTTAATTTAATGATGTACAAGACAAATGTCCACAAACGCAACAAGCCTTTTTTTTAAATATACAACAGGATTGAATCTAAAACAATGAACTGGAATGACTGCGTTGCGTACAGCGGTGACCGCATGCAATCCCTTCACCATTGATTTATCGTCCGACCCACCTGTTAGCGCAGATTACTGATAAAACTTTCCGTTAGGCGCCGCCGCTAATGACGTCATCACTATTGATCAGTAAAAAATTACTTTTTACTTAACATCAACGTTAATGTCATATAAGATTCCGAACTATGAATTATTGGGATAACGAGACATTACTTCTTATATCAAGTGACAACTACGTTTTATTATTTATCATCATCAGCCGATAAACTGATGGTCTTTCTAAAAGATCTCTACGTTTGTAGGGGTTCTTTCTTTAACTTTGCATTGGCCATTTTCCATCACGCTGGCCCAATGCGGGTTGGTGGCAGTCAGAGCCTCGTATGTTAATTAGCAGGATGCACCACGAGCACGTCAGTTTGGCTTGGGTCCCGTGAGTTGTTGTGCGGGATCCATTACCCAGTGTTTACCCATTGTTATTATTACTGATGGGTAAAATTGGTCTTGAACTAATGATGAGTTAAAGTATATGCTTTTTATCTGGAAACGAAAAATTCACTATATTATAAGACTGAATATTCAATACTAAGACTAAGACTAGAAATATTTAAGCAAGACCAAGACAGAATAGAGAAGACCGAGATTTTTCAAGTCTTGGCTTGATCTTGCTTGCTCATCACTAGTTAACATTCAGTAGGAAATATTGAACGCTTCAACTTCCATAATATTAGATAAAAAAAAAGAAAACGATGCTGGTTAGCATCGGGGCCAAGTGACAAGATGTTATCACCTACTGATTGTAGCTCATAAGGTGCACACAACACAACTGCAATAATTCAAGTGGTGTGGTTTTTTATTCTTTTTTTACATCTTCACGTACTTTTCTACCCTAATCATTGTGTATCTTAATTGTAACCACTTATGTGGATCAGAGAACACCCGGGCGCGCAATCTAAATGCTCCTTAGCCCTATGTATAAGGTTGAAATTGAAACCAAATACATCTCGAGTTTCCGCCGCGCCCGGGCATTCGTTGATCCGAGCATCAGATGTTTTTGATTTTGTATTTCATTGCAAATTTTTTTTAGTAATGTATTATTGTATTTTAGCTGTACTAATATGATGGAGCGTAAATAATGCTAATAAAACTTTTTAAAAATATGTTTTTTTTCCACCCCATCATTAAAGCGGTCATTAGTAATATCGTCTGTCTTTGTTTCCAGAAGCGGTCTCCTAACACGTAGTATATATTACATTTAGCTCAAATTCGAGTAGGAATTTTTATATAGATATGATAACATATCATATATATATCAAATTCTTATTGTTTCATTACGTGAAAAAATCGGAAGCGATACAGGGGTAATAGAATCACATTTCGCGGTCTCGACTCACCCCATGGGAGTCGGCACAAGAGTAGAAATCGATTCCGTATTCCAATAACTATTTGGCTCGGACCCGCGGCCGATCGCCGTAGTGTTTGTACATCGGTTACTGTACCCACAAGGTCTCGATACATACAGATAGACTGAGCTTCTATCAATAACTTATATTTATATTATTATTAAAAGCCTAGTGTATATTATATATATTTACTATATATGACTATTATTTAGACATTTATCCATTTTAACCTTCGTAGGTTTAGCGTTCGTTTACGCCGCCGTGAATCTTCCGCCTTCAATATCTTCCTGTAGTATGAGACCTATTTCTTTATTATACAAAGTGATGAGACGAGCAGGACGTTCACCTGATGATAAGTGATGCGCCTGCCCATAACTATGGCGCTAGTTACGATGATATACACTGCACCACATTGCGTTCGTTGTTTTGAGACACAAAATGTTGTCTCGTTACCCCAGTAATTACACTAGCTACGACTCCTTTCAATTCGAAACACAGTATGTTTGTATACTACTATACAGAAATAGGTGTTGTGGTGGTACCTATCTAGACGGTCTTCTGGCAACAATAGACCTGCATCCATAGCGCAGTGATTAAGCCGCTAACTTGGGACACTTCGTTTCTCTGTTTGATATCAGGATCATATGTTGGTGATAACCTTTTTTGAACTCGCCTGGTCAGTTATCACCTTCGTATTGTTAGTATTTCACTATGATAGTATGGTTCTGTTTCGGCTAGTCAACATATGACAGCCAGAGTATTCTAGCAAGCACACTTCACCATCCACAGCGTTTTTATCAAATGTTAGCCCAAACGCTGATGAAAGAAAACCTCATAACCTTCATAGATAAACCCTTTACAATATAGCCTGTAGTGCAGAGTCTGTTCACAAAACTGCAGCTCAGTTTGGTAACTGTATCGAATATTTATTTCGCGCCCCTCTCAATATGAATCCTGATGGTCACCCTAAAGCGGTGGCAAAAGAGTGTAATCGAAGATGTCGGACCTATTTGATTTGTTGTTGGCATAGGAAAGTGGGTTTTAAACAGCATTCGTCGAGTCCATGTTTGGGCATTAAAAGTGGTTATCTAAATTCAAATCTCATTTGAATTTGAAAACGTGGGAGATGTTGTGTGCACTATACTCGAGTGTTTTATTTGTCGTAGGATTCAAAAACGTCTCGTGTATATACTTTCGGAAAACGTCGCATAAACATATTATATCATACCTCTTCATTTTAACGCATGAAAAGAACTATGCAATATATCATACGTAAAGTAGCAGTGCGCAGGGCGGATTGCTCGAAGGACTGTTGGTCGAAGAGGCAGTGAAGTTCTCGAGCGGCAGCCGCGTGCCAGGAGACGCAGTACTTTTTTTTTTGTAATTGTTCCTCCAATTGTATTGGACCCAGCCCTACTGTCACTATTTCATTTACCATCTGTTTTTGTATATCGCACTTTTCCTCATTCTCTTCTTTCACTCTTACTTTCACTTCCATTCCAGTTCACTCTTTCGCATTATGCTTCTCTACCATAATCCTACTATTTCCTTCTGGCATCCGTCTCTCATGAAGAAGGACACAGTACGTTCTTTATTAAACTCTTTACTAATCTATTCTTAAATCTACACATTCTTGTTATACATAATATCTCAGTTTTCCTTATTTATTACATTCATTACAATTTATTCATGGTAGGATGTAGTGTTGGTACCGATAAGGTGGACCGACGGTCTCGTGAAGATCGCGGTAAGCCGCTGCATGTGAGCAGCGCAGGACCGATTGATGTGGATATCTTTGGGGGAGGCCTGTGTCCAGCTGTGGACGTCTATCGGCTGGTGATGATCATGACATATATCTTTAAATTTTCTTTGTTACCTTGATCTATATCCAGCAGCGGGCGAAATCCGGTTGTTAATGATGATGATTTTTTGTATGCTTCTAATACTTAAACGGTGAAACTAATAATGATAACTAATAAGTCTTTTCATTTCAATTCATGAAGGTAAACAGGTTTTTTTTATCTTCGAAATGATACTGTGTCTTATATATCTATATTCCATCCAAATGGCGCAAGACAGAAATGTCTGGAAAGAAATGGTAGCCAGGGCAACGCACCATAGTCACGTCCCTCAGTCGTGAGGTTACGACAAAGAAGAAGATATCTATATTGTTCTATATTCTATATCTATACTCTGACTTCCTGATCACATGGGATTCATGTGGAGATTTTTACACACTAAAACTCGTCGGTGGTGATCTTCAGCGTTTGTAGAAGTGACTAGATCTCCGTTCGAAACACAAGCGCGGCCTCGCTAACGCTATGCTGGGATAGCCCGTCCCGGATCAGCTTTATGCAGACCTTACCAGCCTCGTGGTTACTACCTCAGTGATCGGACACCACCTCCAGTCAGCGTCCTCATGAGCAGATTAACAGCTTTTATTGGCTGGAGGTATCTAGTCGGATTTCTATACTAGATAGTGGAATTTGTTTGGTGGTTGGGTTTTTTGTTCCTATCATTCTACCGTTTTCATTTTGTCAACCTAACTCCCAAGTTATAATATTCTGGAAGCGCTTCATCACTTTGTTCATTTAAATCTAAAAGCAAGTGCAACGGTTGTAATTATTTTAAACTGATGTATCACTTATCATCGGGTGAATGTCTGGCAGATAATGCAACCATTAAACCCTTCTTAGTACATTTATTATATATAGTTTTATAGCAAGGGTATGCAAACGAGTGAACAGTTAACCTGGTGGAAAGTGATCACTGACGCCCATTGACAGTCGCGACATCATAGGGGTCGCAGCTGACCTTTAATAGGTCTTATTTATAAATTTAATTATTTACAACTTAGCTACTACATTTACAGAGAACCTCAAATTTGTACATAGGCTTAAAATTTTGTGATTTTTTATTATAACATTATTAAATTAAACTTTAATAATGTCATTAATAAAGATAATATTTCGTCGCTTAAAGGCATCAAACAAAAATTCAAGCACAGATAAAATATGTTTTATATTAGTCACTAATGGTCGATTGTCGGAATCACTTCTATAATTATTATTAAAGCAAATTAAATCTCGTTGTGGACATCCACTACAGAAGTTTCCGGCAGCTAGAACGTCTATCAGTACAGATCCGGGCGGTGGGGCAGGGCCTTTGGGGTGGGGGGGAGCCTGTTAAAACGTTAATCGAATTTGAACGTAATGGGATTTCTTTCTTGAGGGGCGCATTGCTAAAGGATTAATTTATATCAATTTAAATGGGTCTGATGTTTACAGGGTGTTACTTTATCAAAAAAGTTTATTATTAATATGACATAATATATATATTTATTTTATTTCTAGCACTTTGTCTTTTTTAACTTAATATCTTTCACGAGGTTTTACTAGTAATTAAAAGATTGATAACAAAACAACTAGTAATAAATGACTAATTATACCAATAGATTATAACCGGATGCGAATAGCGCAAGACCAATCGGTGTGACAGTCTTTGTCAGAGGCGTATCCAGCTGTAAACATCTGTCGGCTGATGATGATAGATTACTTCAAATTTATAGAATCAACAGCTTTCACAGTGAGATTTATGTATTCAACCAGTGGAGGTGAAAAGTAAGAGTTTTTTTCTCGGGAAACGTGACGAACATGTGATAGCAAGTCATACTTCCGCTCATAGCAAAATGGCGCTAGTATTCATAATTAACATTACATCACATTATGTTCGTTGATTTAGACATTAGATGTTAAGTTTCGTTACAGATTATAAGTGTTGCGCTATCTACCTAAACAGTATCTAGCAACAAAGTTCTACCGCCAATATACTATCAATAATATACGAATTTTGCCAACCTGCTGATCTGATCCCGATTTAGCAGTTTAAATATTAAAAGAGCTTTTTTTTATTCAATTAAGCGAGGAGACGAGCATAACGTTCACATAATGAGAAATGATACGCCCGCCCATAACTATATTCGCTATTTAAGATGATATATTGAAGAAAAAAAGAACTGTGTATTTGTTAATGAGAGCATTTTCTTGTCAAGTATAATTTAGAACAGCCTGTACATCATCCGCAGACCACTCTTACGGGCCGGTATAATCCGGTGCGTTTGTTTGCGTCGCGCCGTAATGTATGTGGGAGCGCCGGCACGCGGACAAAGTAAGAACGAGCGGCGCAAACAGATAAAGAATTCGTATAAACATTGCAAAATTTATCATTTTTTTTTTATTCAATGAAGCGACGAGACGAGCGGGATGTTCACCTGATGTCAAGTGATACGTTTACTCATAACTAAGTAACGCTACTTAGAGTAGTATACCTAGCACCGCATTGTGCTCGTCGCATTAAGATATAACATCTTAAGTATCTTTACCCTAGTAATTGCACTAACTACAGCGCCCTTTAAACCAGAACCAGAAATAGATGCTGCGGTGGTATCTACTTAAACGGGCTCCGCCAACAGACTTACTACCAGTGTTTGCGATGTTTTTAACTTTTAGCATAAAGAAGGGTTGCTTTATTACATAAACGCAATGGTTAAAGAATCACAAGATAGGGTTCTTGAGGTTTGTGGAAAGTAGTTGGATGAGGACAGCGCATGAGCATCGGCATGCAGATCTTTGGAAGAGATCTATTTCCGATAAAGGACCATGATGATGGTAGAATTAAAGAAGAGGTGTTGTTGTACCCTTCTGGGTTTTGTAAATCCAACTATTAGTTGTAGGTCTCTGTTGACGGATTTCCTCTAGGTAGGTGCCACAACAGCGCCTATTTCTGCCGTCAAAGAGTAGTGTTCAAACATTACTGTGTTCTGGATTGAAGGGAGCTGTGACTAGTGTCTTCTGGGGTAACGAGACTTAAATTCTTGTCTGAATGCGACGAGCACAATGTGATGCAGTGTACACCTTAAGTAGTGCCACGTTGTTATGGGTGAACGTATCACTTAACATCAAGTGAACGTCCCGCTCGTTGAATAAAAAATAACTTACTTGTACAATAAGGTAGTATTTAACAAAAATAAACATGTGGGCAGGGAAACAATAATGATGTGTAGTTAGGGCTATTCTGTATATAAGTATATATCATGTAAATTATATATTATGGAATATTGTATATATTGCTTGTAAGTTAAGAATAACAAAAATATCAATATTTTAAGTAAGTATTCATCATACATCCAACGAACTTTATGTACATTGTAAATAATAAGAACAATGTTTATCACGTTATCTTTGTTTTGTTTAGGGATAATTAATCATCATCATCATCATCAGCCGACAAACTTCCACTCCTGGACACTTCCAAAGATCTCTACATAGATCTGTTCAAATAGTCAGAAATACATCTTCCGGAGCGCGGTCGTCATTCAAAGAACTTGCAGCCCCATCGGCCGTCAGTCCAAAAAAAATAATAATACTAATATTAATGATCTACAACATATTAGATAAATAATATTTTGGTTCAATACATTTTGCCGATTCAATAATAGTTCAGTTGGTTGCATATTAAGGTGGTTTCGGTGTAAACGATATTTACACTACTAAAAGCCGATATTCGCATTCGCTTTGTTATTAACTAAGATATATTTTAGATATTTTTACTAAGACTAATTTTCCACATTTACTGTTGTAACCTTGATCAACTTAATTCATAAATAATCGCATTATTTCCTTTAATTTTAACTATCTCTTTGCGCATACTAACATACTAATTTGATGTACAAAGAAAGCTTTACATAAGCTTTAAATACTTGAAAAAATTTGTTAAATAGTTTCTTAATAATAAATAATAAACTAACTGAAACCTAAACATTTTATTTACATAATAATCCACGTTGTCCAGGTAAAAACGAATAGTTACTAGCTTAACCCTTTGTTTCTTGTTATTAGAGGGGAAATCTTCTTAAATACCCTGCTCTAGTGGAAAAAAGGTTAAGTGAGTTTTTTACCCAGTAAAACCACTTAGGTTGTTATCTTCTGCGCATTGCGAGAGACAGGATCTCCTACGGAACTCAACGGTGCCACCCGGCACTACACCTAAAGCGGGTTGTGGGGTTTTGTACGAAAAGAACTAAACTACCTTCTTGTCGTTCATCCCTCGCTTATGAGACAATGAAGGCCCACAAAACCTTCAAAGCCCACGAACCCTAAAACCATTTTAATTGCCTGTACGACAGGCAGGGCTTATTTTAGTCCTATTCTTAATAGCCCGAGATTACAAGGCAAACAGATAGTATAACCTAACATCTACAGACCTTAGTCCGTAAATTAAAAAAAAAACAGTTATTTAAAGACATATGTTTAATTAACCGTATTTTTATCTACGAATTTTAACCAGTTATGGATATTATAACTCATTTATAGGCTGTACGTCATATAACTTTTTGATAGTTAACTTAGTTTTAAAGTAAGGAAGAACTTATTTACAAACCACGTGGAAACCTTTTAATTCGTTTCAAAAGATATCGCATCCGAAGCCCCTTTAATACTCGCTCAGATCCGTCGGCTTGCGGGACGTAATCTGCACCGGACATTTTTTTTGCCCCTGCACTATTGGCGCACTTACAAAGCCCTGGATCTTCTTACATCCGTATACGAGCCCTGTGGTAAATTATTTTTATTTTATTTTCTACAGACAGGTTCGATACGCAATAAATGTTTTTGAACTTGTTTATTTTTTTTATTTTTAGCCGCAATTTTTATCACCGTCGATGGACGTCCACTGCTGGACACAGCACTTCCCCTTCCTAAAAATCTTCAAATCGATCGGTGCTGCGTTGCTCGCATACAGCTGCTTCCCGCCACCTTCATCAGATCGTCAGACCACCTAGTGCGGGGCTTTCCAACACTGCGTCTTTCCAGTACGCAGTCACCAATCAAGGATCTTCAACCTTTATATGGTTATAATAATTCAATCTATGTAGATACATCGAACAATAAAGCCATTTTGCCATTCTCTACCAACTCCTCTTTGACATGGATAAACAGGAAGTATGTGTTTTGAATATTAACAAAATAACATCTTTTTTTGTTTTACGTAGTCGCTTTACGGCGAGGCCACATAAACACTTTTACACAACTTCGCGACCTCCCTCCTCCCCAGCGCCGGCTGCACCACGCAGCCCCATCTTGGGAGGAGCAACCACCTCCCTTACCAAGTACGGGCGCTCCAGAACATACAACGCTCCCTCTTCTTCTCGGCCTCTTACCGTCACTACGACAAGGATCCCTTTGAACCCGTCATCCAGAGCCCACGGGAGCCAAGAGAGAAAACTCTCAGCTTCCTGCGGCGGATCTGGTCTTGGACTCCGCAACATAACAGCTAACTTAACGAATATCAATACTAGATAACTTATATTTAAATACATAGTACTCATACAACGCATGAGAAAGTTAGCCAGTTTGTATATTTTTGTTTATATATATATATATATATATATATATATATATATATATATATACAAATATACTAATTGATAGACAATTAGAGATAAAGTTACTATTACACGTAATGCCTAGCCGCTGTATTAAATATAAAATAACTGATTTTACTAAAGTACTAAAATCTATATTGGGTATAAATTATACAATATTTACCCACAAAATAATATTGGAAATTTATCAATATTTTTTTTAATATAAGATATTACTTACAAAAACAAGTATAGTCCAAAGATTTTTACAGTTATATAAACTTCGAATAAATTAAGTTTCAATAACCAAATTAGTGTATTCCGTTAACAAAATACATAATAATCATAAAAAATAGAGGCAACTAGGTTAAAATTTTAAACTGAATAAAAAAAACAATATTACAGTATCCCAAAAGGTCCAATCCACTTTGGGAATAGGAAAACAAACTACATTCGTTCACTATATACCAAACTAGGATAACTACAAGAAGCGCCATTGAAAGATGTAGTAATTTATTTAAACAACTTTAACCTAACTTCAGTTACCATTACGAATACATTGTAACATACACATACCTTCCCAAGATAATAGGATTAAGAACTTTTCTGGTGGAAGATGCTGAAGACAATTTAGATAAGCCATCACTTTAACTATTTCCACCGCATATCACTGGCTTTTAAATATTATCATATTAATGTATGAAGAACGCTGTAACTAGTGAAATTACTTGAATATGAAGATCTTTCGATTTAAGATGACAAGCGTCTTTCTGCTCATCTTGTTGTTTCGCCGTACACTAAACAATAAAGATATTTATTTTCTGTTCAAACACCTGAAAATACTTTCTTCTTATATTTGCTAACAACTGACAGTAATTTTAAATTACTAATGGTATGTATTTCCGGAGACCGTCTAGGAAGGTACCATTGCAGCACCTATAGCAGGTCGTCGAACAGTAGTGTGCAAACGTTAGTGTGTTCTGGATTGAAGGGCGTGGCAGTTGGTGAAATTACTGGAGTAACGAGACTACCTTATGTCTCAAGGCGACGGGCGCAATGTGGTGCAGTGTATATCTATGTTTGCGCACTACTGTTTGGCGGCAGAAATAGGAGCTGCGGTGGTACCCACCTAGACGATCTCCGGCAACAGAGATCTACCACCAGTAAAAGTAAATAGCGAAGTGGAGGTGTTAATACTTTTAACCTTTTAACGTTTTGATCTAATTAATTGTTGGTGTCATTAAAGGATATACTGATGTCACATCCAGCAGTACAAATTCTCCGTCTGAATGCCTGATGAAATATTGATACAGTACCGCCAAACCCAAGCGAATATGATCGAAAAGATTTAGCAATTAACAAAACTGTAGTCCAGCGAATTCCACCGGAAATCTGAAGCCTCGGGTTTAAATAATCTATATACATTAAAATGAAGGATATATATTGTTTGATTGTTGCTAATTATCAAAATTCTTATATCTATTTTAATTTAGAGACAACCTTTCCATTTCGTTTAGCACTTAGCGTTGTATATACCTGCAACTAACAAAACAAGATCATTGCTTAGCACAAGGTAGGTAAGGTCAGTACGAGCAAGGCAAGAACAATACCAAGTCTAATACAATCTTTGTATTGGTCTCGATTTTATCTGTTCGGTCTTGGTCTTGGTCTTGCTTAAATACTTCTAGTCTTGCTCTTGCATATTCAGTCTTATAAATTATTAAATATTTTGTTTTCAGAAGAAAAACATATGTTTTGTTATTATATTTTAACTCATCATTTCAACAGAATTCTTATTTATTAATTCAGTCTTGCACATTTGATCTTGGTCTGGCATAATATCTCTGTTTTAGTTTTGCTCATGTTAAATTCGTCTTTGTCTTGAGAAAAAGCAAGCCGAAGACCAATTTTACTTATTACTGGGTAATGTTATTATTACAGAGCAATAGTTACTTATAAAATTATAGAATATCCTGTTTGTATCGTGTTAACATAAAAGGCTAAAGGATTTAGGAAGTTAAATATTATACTTCTTATAAATAACTAAAGATCTTTCCGACTTTAAAAGCTCTTATTAAAATTACTGGTTCTACGATGGTGTGTAAAATTAATTTATATGTATAATGAGAACGAGTTTCCTTTGTTTGCCAATCACGTGGAAACTAGTAAACGTATCGATGGCCATTCGACGCGAAATTATTTGTAGATTACACGCAATTTTTTTTATTTCATAGTTTATTCCTTATTTTATTTCAAATTAACTTCTATAAAAAATATATTTCGTATTATTTATACGGCTGCTATAGTAACGGCTGTAGAACTACATTTGTCGTCTAATTCTATATTAATGCCAGCAATGCGGCCGGGGAACAGGTAGTTATAATATAATAATATAAATTAATATGAATAATTTATATTATAAATTCACGTACTACAAATGCATCCTAACAACATTTGCAACAAGAATTCGATCGGTAGGAATTTCATTTAGCGGTCATAAACGAAGGTAACACATTTATTTGTATAGTATTAACATCATACATGAATATTTTAGTGTGCACAATAGCAACACGTAGCAGTCGGCCATGACAGTTCGCCGCCCGTTGCGTAGCAACGCGACTAATTGGCGGGAAATCGGCGAACGGATTAATGTTACGGGCCAGCGACGCGTGAACCGAATGAATTTCACTCATACTCGGCGTCCATTAAATAATACTTTTATTTACTGTGCGAATCGATTTCGATGCGTTTAAATATTTCAAGGGATGAAAGAAAAGCGAATGTTTTCAAATGTTCTGTTTTGTGTTAAGAATTCACACCAGGATTCTGTCTCACTATTTAACCGACGACAAAGGAGAGATGTCTCATTTTCTGTGCATATTTCTTTTATGGATGTATTGTTACCAAATAGTTTTATATCACGAAGGAGGTCCTATTAAATACATTTGTAATATTTCGAAATGTAATTACATGAAAATTTCTATTCCATATTGTTTTAATGTTTATAGTAATGTAAGATTTGCATGTTTATTTATTTATTTGTTAATAAATAATAACAATAATTAACTAATAAATAAAACTTTTATTTGTTTTAACTTAAAGTATATGGTAACTTAACAGGCACATATGATTGTTGTCACCTTTAAGTAATTAAATGCTTGTGCAAAGAGACTACTCTTCTTCAACAATAATATATTAACATTATATAACCTTTATGTATCCATATAATTGAAGATAGATTTTCCAGGATATTGCGGCGAGCTAAAAATTGTAGAAGTATTTTTCTTTGTTTAACTATATACATTTTTCCAGCATTAACCAATAATCTGAAATAAATAAACCGTTAGTTTTTAAGTTAATGTCTGTATCTATCGACAGTGGAATTAGTTGAGAAAATCATCATTAACGCAAGAGAAACCGCCCGTAAAAACTAGTAGTTGATAAAACAGTTCTCATTGTTCCTTTATTAAAAGAGAACCACGTGCTTGTCGCTTCCTGTCACGTGTCACGTGTCTCTTTATGTCAAAACCTGCTCGTCACTTCACAATTGGTACGAAGTTTTAGGGGTTGCCCGCTTTGTAATCATTTGGCACCTGCTGCAGATTATAATTATTGAAGTGTAGTGACCGTTATAATACTTTACGCCAATTAAAAGTAAATATAGAATTTTTGCTCTTTTATTGCATTAATTTGATTTTCAAAATTTAAAGGAAAAAATTATAAGCTATTAAGCCTATTTCTTTTTATCGAGGCTAGATCATCGGGATGTTCATCTGATGGTAAATGATACGCATGCCCATAAAATTGTGCCGCTAGTTAGTATGATACATACTGCACGATATCATGCCCACCGCCTGAGACTTAAGATGTTGTGTTAAATTATACTAGCTACAGCGCCTTTCAATCCAGAACACAGTAATGTTTGGCGGTAGAAATAGGTGTTGCCGTTGTACCTACCTGGAGACTTTCCTCGAGTAAGTGGAAACCTACCACCAGTACAATACAATATTCTTAATTTTTTCAATTTGATTAGATAGCGCTGAATCTAAAGATGATTATAAATGTTTATTGAAATAAATAGTCAAAATAATAGTTAAACCAATATATTATAACAGTAACTAACAGAAAAAAAAAACAGTACCTTACAATCACAGTAATACTCATTTTTGAATTGCAATTGTATATTTTCGTGCTCTAGTATTTTTTTTGTATTTCTAGCACCCAATACAGGTTATTTTATTCTATATGTTAATCGAGAATTAAGAAAAAAAAACATAATCGTATTACCGTTCGTCAGCTACCGTACCAAGTAGCTGAGTAGCTTAGAAGTGGGTAGCAGTAGTTTACAAATTTAGTATATATCTTGTTTTTCTATTGCTTTTATTAAAAAGTGGAGTAGAGTGGCAATAATACTTGAATTATCTACTTTAACTAAAATGGCAACTTGTAGTTTAGTAAATACCTCCAAAAATCCGAAACAATGTTTTTCCTTTAACAACAAATTAAAAAAATATATGAACACTAATAAAACGAGGTATTGTATAATGTTTATGTATAGTTTATATAAATTCAGGGTACAGTTTATTGGTTGTGGATTATTAGCTCGTCCATCAGGCGGCGCGGGAGCAACGTTATCGTCCCAATTATAACTCACCGGGCAAATGACGCCGTCATTAACGGCCGTTCATAACCGGCTTATCCGTGTACCCAGCCAACGTGTTTCTACCGTCGGCAGAACAATCACACCATGAAATTTCACGTGGTAATCCTGTCAGCTGTTCGACCGACTTATACAGCTCGTCAGATGTTATAGATATCATTATCAGCCTAAAGACAATGTTATTCGAATAGTTACTTTATTGACATCGTCAGATCTTGAAAACTGTAGATTTCAGTATCGCTCAAATGTAAAAGTTTTTTTTTTTACAAAGCAACGTGACGACTGAGACGTTTACCTAATGATAAGTACCCACCTATACCGAGCTATTCGGAATGATGTACACCACCACAATATCGCCTTAAAAAGCAGGAAGTTGTCTTATTATCAATTCCACTAACTAAAGCACCTTTCAAACCGGAACACAGAAACGTTTGCACATTACTTGTTAGCGGTAGGAATAGGAGCTGCGGTGGTATCTAAACGGCCTAACAGAGACATCAGTAAAATTCGTGGAAAGTTAATAACTATGCTAATCTAGATTTATTAATAGGTCACAATGGTCATTATCAGCTCATATCCGAATCATTTTACTTTATATTGTTATTTGAATTTTTAGATTGATTAAGCTGTCTGAAAATATGTAAGATATCAAGTCCTCTCGGTCTGAAGATATGTATATAGATAAATAAACATTTCCTGTTATAAATAGTAATATCTTTTCTGTTGCGTAATATTATACTTTTATAGTATACTAGCTGTTCCCTGTCCGCTCTGCTGGCCGTAATATAAAATTAGACCTGAAATTTGTCTGAAGCATTCCTTGAGAGCGAACAAATCCGCAATTAACTTTCTATAGCAAACGCATCTATAACGAAATTAAATGTTTTAGAAAAGTTAATTAGAAATAAAATGACGAAGGATCTATGAAATAAAAAAAATAATTAGCTTAATACCATCTATAAATTATTCCGTGCGAATGGTTATGTTCCCATGTCGATACGTTCACTACTTTTCATGTGATGGCCGAATGAACAAAACCCATTTTCTTTATATAGATACATATATATATATATATTTAGCTATTTAAAAAATTACAATTTACAGTCTTTCTTGTACTATAATAAAGATTACTGTTTCTGGTATATGAACAATTCAAATTAGTATTAATCAAGTGTACAGATTTATGATATTCTATTGGTTCATATACTTTATCTCGTTAAAATAACCTTTCGCTGATTTATCTTTCAAAAAGCGTTTATAGGTTAATATGTAATTTTTTCTTTATATTAAATATGTTCCATAATTGTTCTGGTAAAGATTATTATATATATAACTATCGCTGTAAAGAGTTAATTCACTACCAACAGTCGATAGACGATCCCTGCTGGATGTAGGCCTCCCCCAAATATCTGCACACCGTTCGCCCTAAGGATATGTAAGTAATAAAATATTAGGCTGATAGTTTATTCTGCAGTCCGTACTGAAGTGGGTGGCAACGCAATCTGACCCCACCCACCCCGTTAAACAAAGGGAAGCCAATTATTATTAAATATTCGCCGCTGAATTTACGAGCAGCCAACTCGGTAATTGTCCAGCGGGACAATGCAGCTCCATAATCGGCGATCCAACTTAATTACGGTAATTAATGCGATTACAATAGTTAATAAAGTATATTAGCTCTTATGTGATCATAACTTGGTTACATACAGAGATATATATGTCTACGTAACATTGTTATCATCATCATCAGCGGTTTCCGGCGACCTTACCGAATCATCGAACTACCTTTAAGTCTAGTAGTCATTCGAGCTATGTTAATGCTTTCTCTTTTTATAGATCTTTGTCTAGGTCTCTGTTGTCAGGTATCGTCTAGGTGGGTACCCCCACAGCGCCTATTTCTGCTATCAAACAATAGTGTGCAAACATTGCTGTGCTCCGGCTTGAAGGGCGCTGTAGGGAATGTAATTCCTGGGGTAACGGGACTCCACATCTTATGTCTCAGGCGACGATCGGAATGTGGTGCAGTGCAACCATCGTAACTACGAACTCGGTTGAAGGAGAAGGAGATCGTTGTGCTGGTATCATTGGACATAGAGGGAGCCTTCGACAACGCCTGGTGGCCTGCTATACGGTGCAGACTGGCGGAGACTCGCTGCCCCGTCGGCCTGCGGCGCCTTGTCGACAGCTACTTTAGCGATCGCAAGGTGGCCGTAAGGTACGCGGGGGCTGAGTGCGCCAGAGCGACCACCAAGGGTTGCGTGCAGGGATCCGTGGGCGGCCCAACATTCTGGACCCTCCTCCTCAATCCACTCCTGGAGGAGGTGGCCAAGAGCGGGGCACACTGCCAGGCGTTTGCAGACGACGTCGTACTGATTTTCTCGGGGCAAGAGACCGGGAACATCACGAGGAAGGCAAATGCGGTACTCGCCGATATTCACGATTGGGGTGTCCGAAATAAGCTGAGGTTTGCACCACACAAGACTAATGTGATGGTGCTAACCAACAAGCGTAAGTACGACAACCCAATACTGAGTATGGGTGGAGAGCCCCTTTGTCGAACTCGTGAGGTTCGGATACTTGGCCTCACAGTTGACGATAGGCTCACGTTCAACACTCACGTGAAGAACGTGAGCAAAAAGGCCCAAGGGCTCTATCGTCAACTGTGCAGAGCCGCGAAAGTGTCATGGGGGTTGAACTCCGAGGTGATCAGGGCGATGTATCTGGCGGTGTTGGAGCCGATAATTTTGTACGCAGCGAGTGCATGGGCGCCGGCGGCTAAGAAGCTGCTGGTCCGAAAGCAGCTCAATGCGGTTCAGCGTGGCTTCGCGCAGAAAATTGCGCGAACTCACCGAACCGCGTCGTTGCATTCGGCCCTAGTACTTGCCGGGTTGCTTCCTCTGGACCTTCGGGTCCAAGAAGCAGCCACTTTATTTGAGGTAAAGCGCGGCCACTCCCGGGAAGTACTGGGAGACCGAGAGCTGGAGGCACCAGCTAGCTTTTTGAGACTTCCACACCCGTCTGAACAGTTTGGTGTGGAGTTCTCCTGTCTGGGTGACAGTGCGGAGGAGGTCCAACTTGCCACCTCGGCTGCCGATTCGGCGATTTACACCGACGGCAGCCGCATTGACGACAAGGTGGGTGCGGCGTTCAGCGTTATGCGGGACGCCGCAGAGGTTGCCAAGAAGAAACTCAAGTTGGGCAACTTCTGCACTGTGTACCAGGCAGAGCTGCTGGCCATCGCAGAAGCGACGGGGTACGCGGCCAGCGGGTCGGCGCAGAAATGCGCCGTACTGAGTGACTCGAGGTCCGCCCTTGAGACAGTCGCAAGATCGGACACCCTCCATCCCCTGGCGCTGCGTATAAAAGAGAATGTTTTGAAAGCGCGTGAGAAAGGGATGGAAATTAGATTTTTCTGGGTGAAAGCGCACGTGGGGACGGAGGGGAACGAAAGGGCGGACCAACTGGCCAGGGAAGCGGCCCTTAAGGATAAAAGGAGACCGGTGTACGAGGATTGCCCCATTTCATTCGTCAAGCGCCAGCTAAGGCTGAAGACGCTTGACGAATGGAATAGGAGGTATGTGGAAGGTACATCGGCTTCAACGACGAGGATGTTTTTCCCAAACGTCGTGTCGGCCTACCGGACCCTTCGCCAACTGGAGCTCGATACGGTCTTGGTCCAAGCGTTCACTGGGCACGGGGGATTCTCCGAGTACCTTCACAGGTTCAAGCTCAAGGAGAGTCCCGCGTGCCTTTGTGACCCGTCGGTGGACCAGACCGTCGCACACGTGATCACTTCCTGTCCTATGTATGGAAGGGAAAGAGATGCATGTGAGCAGGAAATTGGAATGCGGATAAGGAGTGGAGTCATCGCCTCTCTGATGAGTGACGACGGAAGTCGCGAAGCGTTCCTGGGATTCTGCCGGAAGGTTGTGGGGAATGTAGTGAAAATAAATAAAAATGTAAATAGAATAAATAGATAGATAAGAAAAATTGTTAGATGTAAGGAAAAATTGTAAAGAAAATAGAGATAAGCATAAGGAAAGGACATTGGAAAAGAAGACAATGCTTTTTTCCAGGGTGTCCCCCCCACATACTTTCCCCCCCGGAGCGCCGAGCAGCAGTCTCCGAGTCCGAGGAGAGGATGTATGAGAGAAGGAAATGGGATGGAGAATGGTAAGAAGAAAAGGATGAAAGATAAGTTGAGAGCAAAAGTTGGAAGAGTGAGAGAGGAGAACGATGGAAAACAAAGTAAGAATGATGGTAAATGATAGATAGGATGACTAAAGACCCTGACCCAAAACACGCAGGGGAAATGCTTAAAAAAAAAAAAAAAAAAAAAAAAAAAAAAAAAAAAAAAAAAAAACAACCATCGTAACTAGCGCCACGTTGTTATGGGCGACTGTATCACTTACCATCAGGTGAATGTGCCGCTCGTCTCGTCGCTTAGTTACATAAAAAAAAATATTTTTTTGTGTATCTCTCGCAACCATGGGTGTTGTAAATTGGTAGAAAATATAGTGGATTTACTGCAGATAATCTGTTACATATATCAAAATGTATTACATAAACTGTTTAAGATAACTAACTCATCTTGGAAACTATCAAATAGCATATATATATATACTTTGAAAATTTGATATTGAACATATTCATTTACGTAATAATTTTAATTGTTTCATTTTCTCTTATTTTTTTCCGTTTTTACTAACTCTTCCCCTTAAAATTAACCATTCACTTCCAAATATTACCATACTTTATGTAATCTTCCGCCACATTATTTTCTTTTTTAGATTTATCTTGAAACATTACCTAGTTAGTACTTTAAAAAGTTTGATGCTTAACCTAAACAGTTTTTATTACATGAAATATTTTATGAAAATGTTATAAAGCGCTTTTAGCAACTTAAAATAAATATATTTAACCGATAGACCGTAACCGGTTTTTTATATAAAGGTTTGATTTAATACAGTTAACCACTAACACAAATGCCGCAACACCAAATCAGTTTTATCTTATCACAACAGCAATAGTTCATGGGGACACGAAAATGTGACCCCAAAAATTATACTCCATTCAGCGCCGAAAGCGGCATATGGGCGCGTTGTAAACGCCTGTCATTAAGAATAACTAGAGATGGGGTGTCAGTTCAATTCTCCGGCCGTGCAACTCTCCAAGGAGCGCTATTGAGTCGCTTTTATGGTGACTCGTTTATTTTAAATGATGCCGAATTATCGCGAACAGTATACAACTGCTGCTGTTATGATCTCCGGGACCGAACATCAATCTTACCTTTTATAATTGCAATTTTTGTAATGTTATTTCAAACTAATATTTAACGTTAAATTTAAAAAAAACTGTTATTTATTTAAATACTTATATGTTAATATTCATTCGCTAACCAGGACTTGGCCTGAATGTTAGATAATTTTCATTTTAGTAGAGAAGGTCTGTAGCTCCTTCAATTTTTCAGTTCATCACTAGCCGATAGACGTCCACTGCTGGACATACACCTCCCCCAACAATCAAGATCAAGAGCCGTCGTTTGGAGGGGTTCATATGGGGGATTTGGGCCATTTCCCACCACGCTGACCAAATGCGGGTTGGTGGGAGTCAGAGCCTCGTTTGTTGGTTAGCAGGGTGCACCACGAGCAGGTGAGGATGGCTTAGGTCCCGTGAGTTGTCGGGACCCCTTACAACCCCTTCTCTTTCAATATCCTCAATACTTTAGTTGTTGCAATAGATTTATTTTATTTTGACTTTAATTTCACACTATGTTAAGTTCTATTGAGGCCTTAGATATGTGATGTGTGTTTACTCAGATTATTCTGGCTCTCTTGACAGACGAACTGTGGAACCGCTTGTATTAAAAAGTCTCACTATATGTGAATAGAACCATGAACCTCCACTACCCCATGTCTATTGGTAACGAATATTAAGAGAACAGTTTGAAAGCTGAGATACTATTTTCATAGATACGTGTTAAATCATAATCAACTTCACTTTTGGGGCGGTGTTAAAAAATCGTGTTCAAATCATCCGTAGTTAAAAAAAAAACAATAAAACTATGTAGTTCAAAATCCATAAGTCTACAGTGAATTGGTATCGCTTTGTAACGCTACCTTTATTGTTAGCCGTAATTTGTAGCTTTGTAATCCATATTAATGATGTACAGTAAACAAATTAAGTTACGAATCAAAGCTTGATAAATGAAAGTGATGTTGACAAAAATGTCTAACCTTGTAATAAATGGATTGTAAAATTATGTTATACTTATTTTTTCCATTTTTCTGTTCTTTAATTGTTGCTATGAAGTATTTCCTTCTGTTATATTTTAATACGCCAACTGATGGGACTTGGAACTGTCCTACAAGGAGACAGTCATTGTCGTTTCATCCTCCACATTGGACTAGTGGGTAGATGTCATACGTCTAGAAAAGTAAAGGTTCTTTGAACATGACGGATTTCAAACCGGAGCTTTCTTTCACCGGAAGCTCAAACTCAGTGAGAATCTAATCTTGAATATATAGCGCATGGTTTCTTTTGTCATGTACTTTAATGTTATCTCTATGATTTTAAACTTGCACAACACTTTGTATGAACATTTGCTGGTATCTAAAGTCTAGAAGAAATCAATTTAATTAAACATATATAAAATGGAGTATAAGAGGTGCATCCTGCTGATCACCAAACGAGGCTTTAGCTCCCACCAACCCGCGCTTATCCAGCTTTATGGGAAATAGCCCAAATCCGCCCGTAAGAACCCTTACAGACGACGGCTACTGGTGCCCGACGGTACCAGAGACCATGCTTACTGTGACAGCACCACGGCAGTGCAGGACGTCACGGCAATAGTAAGTAGTAGGCTTCTGTCGGCTGTTGATGATAATTAATAATAAAACTAAATAGTTTAGGGAACATGTAACGCATTTCATTATATTTTAATAATGGCTCAGCCAGTTGTTCGCTCACCCCTAAGGCAAGAGGGGTTCAATGTTTGACTTTACTTCTCTCGATTCCCGACATTTTAATGTAATTTGCTATTAACGATTGTAGATTACAGTACTTTGTTCAAGATTTTTGTAAATTGATATTTAGACTATTACCATTTAAAGCTGATTTTCTACTGTGCTATATAACATACATTTTATATGTAGGAAGTAACATTTATATTTTATTTAACTTCGAAAAACTTCGCATAACATAATATATAGAGAAGTACGATACCCCAAAGAATACTAAAATTTATCACATATGTGTTATATATACAGATATAAATAAATATTTATATCTGTATATATTAATTAATTATTCTGTTCCCACAAAGTAGTAAAATGTTATCAATTTTATTTTATACATCTCAAAGCGACGATCACTTTATATTAAGTGATACATCTGCTATAACAATATGGAATTTGGATGATGAACACTAGAATATATTATGCATGCCGTTATCAGACAGGATGTTGTACGTTTAATATTATATATATATTTTTTTATTCAACGAAGTGACGAGACAAGAGGGACGCTCATCCGATATTAAATAATACGCCTACCCGTTGCGTATCATTGTGCTCGTCGTCTTGAGACATATTATGTTGAGATTCGTTACCACAGTAATTACACTAGCTACAACGCCCTTAAACTCGGAACACATTAATGTTTGCACATTTCTGTTTGGCGGCTGCAATAGGTACCTACCTAAACGGTCACCGGCAAAAGATACCTGCCACTAGTGTCACCAGTTACATCGCCCTTGTCCGAAACCGGAACATGTACACACTTCCGTTCGAATCCCATGTATATATAATATAAATATGGTTTATGTTGTAACAACGGCATAGCTACAAATAGATATAATTAAAGGTCGTTACCGAGCTAAAATTAAGACGTAGTGGTTAATATAACTGGGAGCGTTAGTCTGAGCGAATTACCTCACAAATCAAAGCCTATATTCCCCTCCTACCTATCCCCCCTCGCACCCCCTCCTGCAATCAGAGTAACGACAATGTACCGAACTTACCTTAGAGCTGGCAAAACAAACAATACATTTCATTTGGCAAAGCTCTGGCCAGACGATATGTAACCTTGTGGACGTTAGCTAAGCTTCGGTTTCGAGCGCCTTGAGAGTAAAATAATTTGAAGATGCTCCCGCCACTTCATTTGCGAAAATGTTGGCGCGCCCGGCTTAAGTGTTGCACGCTGTTAAATTAATGAGCCAATCCCGGCCGACAGGGGTTACCAGCTACGAGTATATTTTACAAGGTGGTAATGTATTTTAGAGTAGCGCTTAAGCTGCGAATTTGTAACGGTGCTTTTTTACACGACGAAATTACAGACACGTGTGCTTTGTAGTTTGGAGTCATGATTCTATATCATCCAAGGTATACTAGAAGATACTGCCAAATGCACATTTGCACAGTTTTTAAATATAAGTAAATACCACATTTATAGTTTTTTTTTATACTATGAAGCGACGAGACGAGAGACAACATTCATCGTACGGTAAGTGGAAGTCCACCCATAACAATGTGGCGCTAGTTAGGCTACACATTGCATCACATCGTGCTCGTCACCTTCTGACATAACATGTCGAGTCTCGTTACCCCAGTAATTTCACTAGCTACAACGCTCTTTTAACTGGAACACAGTAATCTTTGCACACTATCGTTTAGCAGCAGTAATAGGCGCTGCAGTGCTTCCCACCTAGATGGTCTCTGGTAACGGAGACCTACCACCAGCACAGAATCTACCTTCCACCATTAGAAGCTACTGCCGAATGAGCATTTACACGTTTTTAAATATAAAAAAATGCTACATTCGTAGTTCCGGTAAATAACAAAAATTATGTTAAGTTATTGTAATAGCAGTTATATTTTATAGTTATCCATACAAGTGAAATTTCCAAAAAAGTTAGCTTTCCTGCGTTATAACCTCCTTACATTATCTTTTTTTTCATTTATGTCTTCATTATTAAAAGTTCATTTAATATATTTTATTTAATTATTCTCCAAATTTTGACAAGCATATTAGATATTAATATACATATACCTCTGTTATATACAAAAATCTATATACTAGAATAGAAATGGAATTATTACACAAAGACTTGGAAAGACTTAGGTCCTTCGTTACTGGTGGTAAGTTTCTGTTGCTGGAAACAGTCTAGGCAGGTAACACCGCAGCGCTTATTTCCGTCGCCAAGCAGTAACGTGTAAACATTACTATGTTCCAGTTTAAACGTTGTAGCTAGTGTAATTACTGGGGTAACGAAACTCAACATCTCATGTCTCAGGCGAAGAGCGCAATGTGGTGTTGTATATGTGTTGTACTAGCGGCGTTACGAGCAGTCGTATCACTTACCATCAGGTGAACGTTTCTCTCGTCTAATTACTTAATTGTATAAAAAAGGAGTTTTTTTGGAAGCTGCCGTAAACTTATCGTCAGCTTTTTAAATCTACCACCAAAACTGTAGCAGGAATCTAATATATTTTCCATTGCTTACTGTTGAACGTCTCACAATAAAAAAAATATTATCAATTTGAAAAAAAAAACGAATAAAGTAAGAAATCTGGCACCTGGCAAATGTTCCCTTGGTTCTTCTCTTGCCTTAACTTCCTAATGTGTAGCGTGGGGTAAATCGCGACCTACAAATGTAGCAATTAGACCCTCACTCCTGAGTAATGGTCACCGGTTCGTGATTAAGACGGGCCCGAAGATGGTATACCTCTCGTATTACGTATACTTACACCTTTATCTTTTCAAAGTAATACAGATTTTACTTTTACATAGAAAATGTTTTTTTATTACACTTGGTTGTCTAGAAGAGGATACTAAAAATTTTGTTATATCTACTTGGGTCAAATAACTTATCCAAGTTTCTGGACGAAATTCCACAATACCAGTTGCGGTAAGTTTCTGATGTCGGAGCATATATCTGCCGGCAAACAGTGGTGTGTACACATTACTGTGTTCCGGTATGAAAGGCGCTGTAGCTAAGTAAAATTCCTGAGGGTAACAAGAATATCTCATGTATTCAAATGATGAGCTCAATGTGGTGCAGTGCTTATCATCTTAATTAGCGCCACGTTGTTATGGGAAGGCGTATCTCTTACCATTAGATAAACGTCTCCTTCATTTTTATGCTTTGTAGAATTAAAAAAAACATCTCTAGCATATTTTAAGTCATATCATTTGATATGTATTTTTGTCAAAGTTCAGCTAATGTTATGTAGAACATAAATTATATTTATCAGATAAGTTAAAATTAAAATAAAGCTCTTATAAGCGTTTTATTCTTAAACAAATATTTCTCTTAGTAAATAAATATTCCGCCATTTCACCGTCAGATATATTTTCAAGAAACGTTTCAATAAAATATATAATGGGTATGAAACAATGATGGAACACGTAACAGGGGAGGGACGAAGCTCGCCAGGGGTGCGTAGGTTGATAAGTAGTTTGGCGAAATCTTATTTGTTTTCCTTAAACCACTGTTTGTTCAGACCGACCGCCCAATTAATAAAGGCATCGGATAGATTAGCCTATCCGAGAGTTACGGGGGAGGTAATTTTAAACAAATCCATTGGTATCGTTGATATTTTGTTGTAATCAATAATACTTTGGTAACTTAATTCTTTATACAACAGAAATTGAAAAATAAAATTGTTACTTTCTTTATTACTATAGAGTTCCTTTTATTCTGATTTACCCATCACAGTTTTATTTTTTTATCTAATGGTTTATTGAAGATACTCTAAAAACCAAGAAAAACTGATTTATATATGAAAAGATAAACGAACTAAAAATCTCCCTCGTGGTCAATGATTAAAAATATATCACAGTTTAAATGGATGTATATGTATTGTGAAGTGAAAGTGAAATATAGCATAAAGTTTTTTTTTTTGGGAGTTTTAACATTTCTCTTCCTACATGCTTAATTGTATCCTAAAAATTTACCTATATTTCCTTCTTTTAAGGCACTATCTTTGGAAGGACGGCAATCATTCAAATATCCTGCACTTGATACCTTTGCTCTAAAATGAAAACTGTAGCGCTTTACAAACCACTAGTAGGTTTTTTAAACTTCACAATCTTCGCCCTTCATGGCCATTCCTACTAAACACAATCTCACCATTTGAAAAATTATAATTTGTGCTAGGTTTATTGAAAACCGGTATAATCCTATGCTTAGACTGAAACTATATAAATTCAATCATTTACTGAACATAGATCGAATCGATGCCCTATGTGTTGTAATAAAAGGTACAAGATTGCATGGAACTGCAATGTTTGATCAAAATAGGCGACTCTGAGATCGACTCGATCAATTTACAAGTCCTATTTGAATAGGGGAGCGCTCGGTTTGGAAAACTAGTAAACGAGTTAGGGAGGTAGACGCATTAGCTTACATCTATCGCTCGGTTAAAAAGATTTTAACAAGCTGCTTTAGCGGTAACTACCGTAGAAACTAAGCCAAATACATCTAGTAGTAATCAGTAGATATTGTGTTACTATTATACAAATAATTATTATTTCTTATTTTATTCAACGAAAGCGACCGGATGACTATACCAACTTCTAGTATTAGATATGTCTTGTTATCCCAGTGATTTCACTAGCTGTAGCATCCTGTTATTATGTATTTATTTAAATATTTTTGAACAATAAAAATATTAGATATACATACAATAGTCACAGCATAATTAAAAAGCCGGACATGATGCCAAAAGCTTTCTCTTCTAGTCAATAAAATACTAGTGCCATAGGAAACCTGAAGTATTTCATAGATATAGTTAAATTGACGAAACTGAACTAAAAATTATGATCGGCTATTCTATCGGCTGATGATGATGAACTAAAAACTTGTTTTCACTAAATCCTAATTCTCAACCCTTAACTTTATTAAATAGAAGTTATGTTGCAGCACATTTCTTAAGCTACATGCTATTAAATATCTTGATATCAATAATCCAGACATTCAGGACATTGTCTGAAACAAGCAGACGCACAGATTTTTCAAAATTTAATTTTTGATATCCCAAATTAATACTTACTTTTTATTTGCGGAAGAGACGAAGATTATCGCGAAAAGGCGGAGTAACATAAAAGGTGAAGTTCAAAATTTAACAAATTGGAGGATCACTAAGAAAGCCTTCAGCCCTACCAGAATATAAAGTCAAGTAAGTTAATAAATATACAATGAAAAATAAAGAAATGAATAGGAGAAAAAAACAATAACTACCCTAAAATTAATTACAAAATAAGGTAAAGAATACAATAAACTTGTATAGAAATGTATTTGTTATGTGTTTTCAAGAGATTTTGTTTCATCTATAAAGTGATACAATTAAACGAAGATTGAATTAGTAATGTTAATGTTGTAGTCGCGCCATTTTGTAGCGCGTCAATAATTCAGATTTGTGAAGTGAGAGGTATCAAAACTAGTTCGCCGCGGTCGGAGGAGGCTATGCAAGCCTAGGGACTTAAAAGGGTGACCAGTTATCACAGTATTCATGACACATTGATGATAATAGAAATGATCAAACTTGTAGCAGACGCTTGAAAAATTCATCAGATTCTTTGATGTCAGGTTAGCATTACAATATACAGCTATGTAACGAAGTTCCATTGTTAAAGCTTTATCAAGTTTTTTACATGAAATGACAAAGTTCTTTATTCAGAGTCCTGGAGTGATCACAAAGCGATTTTGTTAGGAAAAGAATACATTCAAATATCCATAGGAAAGTATCTTACGGTCCATCTCATCAGTATAAATTGGAAACGTTGATTTTGCAGCAGAGGCGTTTAAATATTTCCAACGTTACTCTACTATTGGTATGTCGTATAAGGCGACTGAGGATGAAAGAGAGAGACCAGTAGATTCCTTGTGACAGTTACCAGTATACTGTGATCACGGAACCTGACGCTACAGCTGGTCTAGGAAACAACACACATATAATCACCAGAAGATATCAAAGAGCTTAAATTATAATGAATCTCGCGAATTACTTATGAAAGATTAGGAAATATAAAGTGTTGTATGTTACTTATGATTTTTTGTTATTGGATTTTGTTGAGATTTTTACATAAAAAATCATATCTTAACGTTATGTTTTAAAAGCTAACAGTTCTACTGTGTTGGCTATATAATATTAGTTCAGCATGGGCACCGTGGATCTGTCTGTGAGGCTGTGGTAATAATGTATGAGTGCATTATGTACATGTGTCGGCCATCTTTTATTCATTCGCAGCCTCCTCTCAAGCGTTTCGGCAGCGATTCGCACACACTGACACACAGCATCTTAGGGAACCGCTGAATTTTCCTGTGATGGAGCTTTATTACTTTGCATTCGCTTGTGAGTTTATCACTACTTATGTATTTTATTGTATTTCATAGGTTTTCGATTATTTAAGAAAATACTTTTCTGTTTATGTAGGGAAAATGTGAATCACACTTTAGAGTTGACTTTTCTCTTTTATTTAGTTTTTGTTTAACATATTTTTCGTTTATTTTCTTTTGTATGGCATTAAGCCAAACATAATAATAACAAAGTAATAATACATTATGTATTATTATGAGTTTTTAACATCAATTTACGTCTCTTTCGGTTTAGCAAAATTATTTGTATTTTTAGATCGATGAAACGGAGTTGCAGAAATTTTGATACTAAATCTCTTACTTTTCAAAGGCATAAAAAAAGAACATATGGCACAGGTTAGTTTCTTTTGATTTATTTGCAAAATGCCGATACTTGAGAAACCTAACTGGTTTCTTTAAACAATCTATAATTTAATTTGATAAATATGTTGTTTGTACCTGTAATCTGTAATATGTACACATTTTTAACTTTAAAAAAATCAAAAATAATCTTTGTTTTCATCACCTATCACTCGGAACTTACAAAGAATAGTAACACACCGCCCCAAGAAAAATCTTCTATTTGTATCAAACCTTTAACAGGCAGAAGAGCTGGACCATTTAGATTCCTATCTACGGCATAAACTGATTCGTATCGAATAAATTTCATTCGGAGTGTCCGCACAGTAACACCCTCTTAACTCTATCCGGCACTTAGTAATTTCGTCTAATCCGATATACAAGTTTTAATACCCGGCCCCACTCAGCCGGCGGCAAGGGAAAAAAGGGACCGGTGCTAAGTCTCGAAAAACTGCACCGATTCACACGCTCACACAGCTGAATTATAAATGAAAACTTTAACAAACACACAATATGATTTTCATCAGGAATAAAATAAAATTTGTAATTTTTTTAGTTATTTTACTCAAAGCAAAAAAATATTTATGTTTTACAAATCGCTTTAAAATAATTGGCTACTATTACATGTCGAAGATCGTAGGAATTGCGGAATATTACCTTCAAGTGGTCATTTCGTAAAATACATATTACTGATGGTAGGTCTCCATTGCCGGAGAACATCTAGGTAGGGACCAAACAGTAGTGTGCAAACGTTGCTGTGTTCCGGTTTGAAGGGCGCTGTAGCTAGTGTAATTATTGCGGTAATGGGGCTCGACATCTTAGTGTATATCATCATCCGTAGCACTTCTTATCAAGTGAACCTCTCGCTCCTCGCGTCGTTTAATTGAATAGAACATGAATACTCCTTAATAAAACAACCAAACACACTTGTTAATGACCTGACCCGAACTGAAGGTACCATATATACTACATCATAAATATAATATGTTAACGAACTAAAAATTTGAGTGCTTTATAGCTTTAACTTTTTAATATTGTATAGCTTAGTGTTTTGATTACGCACACTAGTCTGAAAGAAGCCTATTCACTCTTCTATATTTTACTCTCCTTCTCTCCTGTTAATTTCTGATCTACGGCACACTTGAGGACTGCCCCATCATAATATTTTTTTTATTTAATTATTTATCACTACAACGCTTTAAATGACAGGTAACGTCAAGGCAATGAATAACTAAATATAAACATAAAAACATAAATTTGTTTTAATTTTATGAAATGCGTAATATTCGCGTAAATATAAGAAATAATTGAAAGGGAGCAAAACTCCGATGCGGAAGGTTAACAATGTAATTTTTCGTATCGCATAAACCGCCACCGCAATCAACAAAAGAAACAAGAAGAAACTTGAAGCGCAGACCGACTCCCCCGCTCGATACAAAAGGGGGGGTGTAGTCAGTAGCTCGTTACCATTCATAATTCAAGCAAAACTCCGCGTACGTTTTCCCATTAGAAATTTTATAAGGTTTTTATTGCTACCAGTGATGTTTATTATGATTTTTTTTTTATATGACGAAGCGACACGAGTTGAACGTTCACTTGATGGTAAATACGAATTCCCATAACAAAATGGCGTTTATTATGATAACATACACTGAACCACGTTCTGCTCCTCACTTTAAATCGTTAAATATTTGATTTAGTTACCCTTTTAGTTTCACTAGCTAACCTTTTAAACCTAGGACATTTTGAAAGCGGAAATATGTGCTCCATATCTAAACTTTCTTCAGCAATAAAGATCTGTCCCCACATTTACACAACGATCGGTCTTGCGTTTCCAATATCCAACAGCTGGAGTAAGACTTTCTAGCACTAACGGAACGTGACCGGCTTTCGGAAACCATAATACCGTTACCAGCAGTACTACAAGCAATGTGCTCTTACCCTTGTTACTTGACTCGCTTGGACGTGATAACATTCAAAGCAGAATTTAGGTCGAAGAGCTAAAATCCCAGAACGCTAGAAGGGAAAGAAGGAAAGAGGAGAACGCCGGAAGATTAATTACTTTAAAAGAAATATTAATTATGTTCATTGCTTGTTGTTATAAAATTTGTTATTCGATTTTGATTTCCACGATTGATGAGGAACATCACTACTCGCGACCTCCCCCTAGCGTCAAAAGTTCGCGCGTTGTGGTATTTGACAGCTCGCAAAAGCGGGAAACCGGATGCGTTCACGTGAAATTCGTTTTGCTTTTTAATAATTTAAAAAAAAGTTATCACTAACAACACCCAGTAAGAAATATTTATTGTATTTTATTTAATTTTTCATTCAATTAAGCGACGGGACAGGCCGAACGTTTAGCTGATGGTCAGTAATACGTCTCCACATAATAACATGGCGCTAGTTAGGATTATATATACTGCATGCAATTTCGGTCGTCGCCTGAGACATAGATGTTGAGTTTCGTTATCACAGTAACATCACTAGCTGCAGTACCCTTCAAACCGGAACACAGTAATGTTTGCACACTACTATTTCTCGGCAGAAATAAACGCTGCGGTGGTTTCTCCGACAAAGGAGACCTATAACCATTAAAAAATTTATGTTTTTTTTATCGCGTTATAAAATAACATAGTAATAAACAAAAAAAATTGACTTATTATGATTTTTAATTTTAGTTATAAATGTAAACTGTTTTTTCATATCCATATAATCATTTATTATCCCAAAAGTTTCGAGTGCTTTACAGCCGATATCAAGAAAAATATAGTGGTAGGTTTCTATTGCCAGGGACGGTCTAGGTATCGAGACTCAACATCTCAAGTCTCGGGTGAAGAGTACAATGTGGACCATTACATATCATCTTAACCAGCACCACGATGTAATGTGCAGAAGTATAACTTATCATCAAGTGACTCTGTCGGCGCTTAAATAAATAAAAAAAAAATTAAAATTAATGTTATTTCCTTAAGGAAAGGTATATTAAGATATATACAATTATCTATTCGAATTTTTTCATTAAATTAAATATTAGTTCACCAAATCACGTTATATCGAAATTTTCTTTCCCAGTGAATGTCGTAGCTATTTTACCTTAATATTTATTTAAAGGTAAAAAAATATCTTTTGAAATATGAATTGCGGCTATTACATCAGAATTTTACTTACTCCAAGTTTACTTCTAAGAAACAAATTTGGTGGAAAATGAAAACGTCGCCTCCTTTGCGGGCAAGAAGTTAATTTGTGCCTTGGTACGCCTCCAAAGAATATTTCCTGCTCCGTAAACAGATTTAGAATCCTGGAGAGGAAACTCTGAGAGGAATTTTTTTTTATTTTTATAACCATAATATATATATACTTATGTACTAATTCTACTCGCTTATACTTGCTCATATAAAGGAAGACATATCGTGAACGTACTTTTATACAACGAGACGAGTGAGATGTTCCCCTGATGGTAAGTGATACGCCTGCCCATAATAACGTGGCGCTAGTTAGGATGTTACATACTGACCCACATTGTGCTCGTCGCCTGAGACGTAAGATGTTGACTCTCGTTACCCCAGTAATGTTTGCACACTACTGTTTGTTGGTAGAAATAGAAGCTGCGGTGGTACCTACCTAGTTGGTCTCTAGCAACAGAGACCTAGTACCAGTAAAAAAGTAAATCAAACGTTATATTTTTTTATAATATAATTCTATTCACATTGTTCTCGAGTTTCAAAATAAATCAATGTATTGGCATACTTCTATATACTTCATCATCATTAGGTGCCCTCTTCAAACGGAAATTTAGCGAGATTTATCGATCCTCAGCTGTTCTTTTTAACTGATAGTATTTAAGCAGTTCATCTTAATGTTTACATAAGAATAAATATTAAAATTACACATTGATCAAATATAGAATTATCTCTTTGTATGGAATTGTATTTTTTGTCCACAGTATATGATATAATAATAAATCGTTACTCTTTGAAGCCCGAATGAGGCAACCAGAGGAGTTTCCCGACTTGATTACATTAAATTTTGGCGAAATCATTCTCCGAGAATTTCCACAGCGACTAACTTTAAAAGAGTATCAAAGTTTTATTGCAAACAGACATTTGTTGATAACTTTCTACATGGAATTATATTTAATTAAAATATATTTTAGTAATATATAAATTTAATTATTATCATGACATTTAGTTGGGATTTTTTTTAATGAAACAGTTGTGTTTAACATGTTGATACTGCACCAGCATCAGTAGCAGCGAGAATTATCTATAAGCACATTTTGTTAATTTAATGTAGTTAGAAGTAATAGGTATTTGTGTATTTAGTATGTTAGTTAATAGTAATAATTAGATAATAGGTGCTTAGGTTACGATGGGGTTGACATAGCCTTGATAGGCTGAAAGCACCTAAAATAATAAAGACTTAAAAAATAAATAAATAAAAAAACATGTTGATAATCATATTAATCAAAAATTGATTTGTTTGCTTCGTTTTCATTCAATACTTTTCTTGACCCTCTGAAACTCCTTTGAGTTTAAATTTTAATAAAGATTATAACTTTATGTACTTAATATACAAAATATTCGATTAAGTTTATAACTATTAATATTTTTATATTATGTCATTTTTTTATAATAATCACTACAACCTACGTATAAATAGATTTATCTCTACTAGTGGTAGACTGGGCTGCTGGAGACTGCCTTGGCAAGAACCACCTCGACGACTATTTTTATCGCCAAACATTAGTATGCATATATCATTATGTTCCGATCTGAAGGCCGGTGTTGTAAGTGTAATAATTGAAGGAAAGAAACTTAATTTCTCATGTCTGAAGTTGCAGTGTATATCATTCTAACAATTGCTACACTGTTATAGAAAGTAACATCACTTACCATCAAGGCATGTGTTTGTTACGACGACGGTTTGTTAAATAAATAAAATCAAAATAACATGTACTCGATTGCGTGAGCCAATGATTTGAAGATCGCGTGAAGCCTCTGGTCGACACAAGAGCGATCAGAATTGGGAGGCTTATGTTCAGTAGTAGGCTTTTTCCGGCTAAAAAAGATAATGATACTTTTTTAAATAATTTTTTTATTGTGCTACGAAGCAACGAGAGTAACGGGACGTTTACCTGATAGTAAGTGACACGCCCGCCGTATAACAATGCGGCGCTAGTTAGATGTTATACACTGCACCACATTGTGCTCGTCACATTTAACACATATGATGTTAACATTATACTAAGACGTTAAGTGCATGTTTTACATATTTAAATTATATTATTAAATTATAAAATATATTTAAATAGTCCACAGCTAGGTGCAAATATTTGCCGCAGTAATTTGTGCCGACCCTAACATCATTCAGCGTACTCTCTATTAATTAAAACGCTGTGTAAACGGAGCTTTATCGCGCGGCGGCCGCGGCACCCAATTAAAGCGCGCGCAACCAACGCGCCAAAAATTATGCCGCTTAACGATTCCCGCTAATTTTGGCAGGCGACCGTTCGGAAATTGTGAACAATGGAGACTATGATTGATTACTCTATTACCAGACCTATTTTAACCCATTCTTTTCGGTAACATTTCTCTATATAATATAAAACAAATTCCTTTCTAAGTCTGTTACCGGAGACTGATATTGTACTAGGTAAAATAAAATTAATATTCATCTGCAAAAAAAATAAAAAAGTAGTTAATTTTTTTATCGTAAACTAATATTGATGTATCATATAAAAAATTGACAAAAGATATCTTTTCGCTGTGGTAACAATAAAGGAGCTGTGCTAGATTCTTACCGGCTGTACGGACTTACCGGAATACATTCACTCATTACTATATTAGTGGTAGGTCTCTGTTGCCGGAGACCGTCTAGGTAGCTATCACCGCAACGCATATATTCTGCCGATAAATAGTAGTATGGTAACTTTACTGCGTTCCCGTTTGAATAGCGTTGCAGCTACTGAAATTACTAGGACAACGAGACTTAACATCTTATGTCTTACGGCGAGAAGCGCAGTATGGTGCTATGAATACCATCTTAACTAACGCCACTTTGTTATGGGCAGGCGTATCGCTTACCATCACATGAACGACGAACGTTGAACAAAAAAAATTGATTTACGAAATGAAATATTGTAAGTTACAAATATTACGATTTTACAAATAGGTTGGTGCGCCATTATAAAAACATCAGGTACCGTTTAATACAGTGTTTTTTTTTTCAAAATGTATCACTTATTGAATTACTTACTACCCCGACTTTTCGAGTGCTTTAGAGCAAGCATGGTCTCATAAAGACGTAGGTGGCAGATACCTTAACATCACAGTTATCATGGAGTACATAGCTTTTTTATTATTGTTTCCATTCTCTGCTACGAAGAATCGTGCTCACTGTGCCTTGAAGTCTTCTGAATGAAGATAAATGTCGGGGTAGTAAAAATTTAATAGAATCCATATATAAAATACGATACAATGTATAACATTTAGTTTTATGGAATGTGTAATTTTCGCAGTAAAAGAGGAAATTTTAATATGATTTAACTTTCTCCATAACCCAATAGTTAATTAAGTTACTAATCAAACGGCCTAATAATTCCAGTTGAACTCTTATGTTCTCTAAATATATGCAAAAAAATAATTGATTTTTATACGCAGCCACCCCGCTTTATTTTTCTTTCTCAATTTGTTCAAATCTTATAGCTATTTCAAAGTTCATATTAAATTAAATTAGAAGGTAACATTTTAATTTGTTTCCGTATGATCTTTTCAATAGTACCGTGTTAAATTGTACAATTATTATTGTATAAAGAAAATTTTTGTTATGAATTAACCTTACCTATTAATATGCAAAAAATATGACTTTATTTAAAATTGGTGGATTGTCTAATTATTCGTGGCGATTTCCAGGCTTCATTATTGCCTTTGCGACAAACTACATTAGTCTTTACTATCAAAATATTTAAACTGATAAAACAATGACATTTTTGTTTTACGTAATAGCATTCAATTCATCACAGAGCCGCGCTAAAGACCGGCGGCTTCCAGAGATAACCGCGCAGTAAACCGGCAACAATACCCGGACTCGCACTCAATAAAAGATGATAACACATGAAATATGAACTGATGACACCCCTCTCACAAACCATACCTTTGACACTGAAGTGTACTGTAGTGGAAACATATAGAGCTGAAATCCCTTTCCTGCTATTAGAACGTTAAGATGTTTTGGAGCAGAGGTAAATGTAAGCATAATAAAGTAGCGCCAACGAAAACAAACCGCAGTCCGATCATGAATACAGCGAAATTTGCCGAAGGAAACAATCTAAGTTACTACGTTTTGGAACGCTACACTCATGGCGCGAAACAAAAGCGCGGGAACCGACGCCATTGGTGGAGGAGGTAGGCGGACGCCCGCATAATATGGCGGAAATATTAGCAGCCGAGGAGGTATTCAAGGTATAGTACGGAGGAAGGGGAACGGGGGAGAATGGAGTCTCCCTCAGAAAGGTTAATTACCCATCGGCCGATAAGGCAGCGGCTCGCTAATTACGTACTTATGGCGGACTGAAATTAAGTTATCGTTGGCGGGGAAACGACGCTCACTTTGTTTGCCTTCCGTTTTACGGATAATATGTATTCTGCGGTGCTCGAGAGTAATGGAACAAAATTGGCGGCCATTCAGTTTTATCTTTTATGGCTAAGAAGGAGCGTCGCCTCGTTTCTAGATAATGGAATCATTGTTCAAGCACAGTCTGCTCTCGGGGCTCCTTTTAATCGTTTACTTAATTTTTCCTTTGTTTCCTATTACGGAGATCTTTTTCACGAATGGAGCGTTAATCGTGTTTTATATCCACGATAAAAGTAATATTAGTAAGCAAGTCACGATAAACAAATTAGCATTTTGATTTATGTAAAAGATGTTATTTATGCATACTGGAGACGTACAAAAGATATTTCTACAACCACAAACAACATTGCCTGGCAGCTGAGCTTAAAAAAAAAGCAATAAAATGAAGAGTCTCCCGCGACAAAACGTAGGTACTTACACACGCACAAAACACGTTTGAAGGCAATTTTTACTGTACTGCGTAAAACTTATAAAGAAACAGAGCTCAAATTTGTCTGCCACCCTGCTAGCCTGAAAGCAGGTTGTGTTTTGGTAGGTTTATACATATTTACCACAAAAGCGGCTCAACGAGAGATCGCGGGATCCGTTCGCCGGTTTTATTTTTCCAAGCTCTAAATGGAGTCGGTGGAGCATTTAAATAAGCTCCGCCGCCTGAAGTATGGTAATGTTGGTACTTAATACACGAAAAGAAACCGCGCGATGTCGTTTCAAATAACGGCCATTTTGAATTTTATATATATCACAATTTAAAATATTGCCTTACTATCCTAACTATGCATAAAACTTTAATTCTTTTGATTAAATAGTCAAACTATTGCTAGGTTTTAAATGATAATAGACAAAAATTACTGTTCAATGCCTATTACATATTTCGTAACTTATCATGCAAAAGAAAATTTCATGCAACTAAAATTTTAAAACTAATAAAATAACAGTAAATTTCAATTCCGGAATTACTTAAATTACATTTTAAGTATTGTTATAATAACTTGAATATGGTTATAAACTTATTATTTAAATATACTACCTAAAGGTATAAGGTATTATGATGTAATAATGATAAAACAAAAAAAAATCTATGTGAATTAATAACGTCCATAATAAGAATAGAAGCAAACTGTAATCTGGTAACACTTAACTTATGAGTCCATTCCAACACGTAATTAATCAAACATGCGTAAGAAAAAATATGTCACCATATGGGCGGCACAAAAGGATGCCGTTACTTTTTGCTTAATAATTAGTTACAAATTATGAACAGAAAAAAAATTACGGTAGAATAAGAAGCGGCGGGTTCCTTAAATATATTGGTGTGAGGTATGTTTACGCATGACCTATTAGAATGTTAGTGATGTATCCGAACACCCAAAAGATGCAACATCTTTGTGTAAACGTTTTTTATATCATTATCTGTTGTCGTTATTGGTTTTTAAGTTATCCGTCGGATATTATTTAACGATTTTATCTTTAGTTCACATTTTATTTTGCTTTTTATACTGCGACGAAACCCAGCATGACGTTTTCCACTAGTAGAATGTCATGCTGGAACATCAATATCTTGTAAGATCGTCAGCTACACGTAGTCAAGGAGAGAAACTATATGTTTTATACCAGAACACAACGGATAATATTCGAAATTTTGTGCTTGAAGGCGAAATTACTAATTAAGGCTGGCTTTTACTAATTAAATATCATTCGGTATCTCTTACCACAATATCGGAAATGAGTGACCATTCAAAAGTTCTTGTTTACTTTACAACTAGTTTACAGTATTATACAACCATCCGCAGAACCTAATTGTACAATCGGAATAGTTAAAAATCATCATCATCAGTTGATAAACATCCATAGTTGGACATAGAATTACCCGAAAAAATAAATGCTATTTATCTAAATAGTTTTTATAATATATCTATTTCGTTCATTAAATTAAAGACTTCAAAAATTTATAAATCGCTCTGCTAGTGGCCCATGAAGTGCGTTCCGTTCCTCCCACGCCGCTTAATTAGCTTCCGTAAGCTGTAAATCTAACGCAAACCGCCGACATCATCGCTGCGCTCTTTGATCACGCTGCAAGTGAAACGGAACGCACCGGCCGCATGAGCAAACGTCGCGAGCGCTTTTTGAACGCGACGTTTAATGTCAAATGTGGCGGGAATCGAGTCGGTTAGCGTTAATTGCTTCATTATGTGTTGTTTCATTTGATGTGAAGAATTTATATTTTATCATACTAATCAGAGTTGTTTTATAGGATAATAATGTGCCGTCGTCTCAGTTTAGTAAGATCACTATTGAACTTAGACTTAAGTAAACTGATAAAACTCAACTATGTGGAACAAAGACAAGCAATAATCAATGGCCCTCTGTTGCCGGAGACCGTCTGGGCAGGTACCACAGCAATGCCTATTTCTGTCAGCAAGTAGTAGTGTGTTCTAGTTTGAAGGGCACTGTAGCTTGTGTAATTACTAGAGTAACGTCTTATATCTTAGGGCATCAGCGCGATGTGGTGCAATATATATCATCCTTACTATAGCTACGTTGTTATGGGTAGGCATATCAGTTACCATCACGTGTACGTCCAGCCGTCTCGTCGCTTAATTGAATAAGAAAATAATCATAACACTTCGGATTATGCAAAAACGTAAGCTATCTGCACGTCTTATGATAGAAGTCTTGAAAAAAATTCTACTAAGAAAGGACTCAAGTAAATTTTCTCCTATTATACTATAGCTAGTATAGTACTTATAGTATATACTACATAATATACACATGTACCTCTGGCGCAGCGATACAAAGTGAATATTGTTCTCCAACACAAGAGACCATCGGAGCCGCCTAGCTAGCACTGTCTCCTGTTTATCAACTACTTGGAGGTCGCATAGCTTATATAGAAAATTATAAAAACTAATGAAAATGTAATGATATAGATAATTATTATGCCACTTGACTTTATAATTATATTAATTTACTTAATGATTGACATAATGTAAATCAACCACTCTTGTATTCATCATCATCATCATTAACCTTTCTCAATCCTTTGTAGGATGTTTTATGTTGTATACAATTAAGTGACGGGACGAGCAGGACGGTCACCTGATGGTAAGTGATACGCCTGCCGATAACAACGTGATACTAGACCACATTGTGCTCGTCGCCTGACACATAAGATGTTGTGTCTCGTTGACTTAGAAATTACACTAGGTACACAAACCGGAACACAGTAATATTTCCACACTACTGTTTGGCGGCAGAAATAGGCGTTGCGGTGGTATCTACTTAGGCACTCTCCAAAAGCAGAGACCTAACACCAGGGTAATGATGTAGGCCTTCCCCAATGTCTTTTCATTGGGGAGTATTGCATGTAAGTCACCACGCTGGGCATACGGGTTGGCGACTGTGAAGTGTGGATAGAAATACGGAGATGTGAGAGAAGTTTGGATTTTCGCGAGAAATGTAGATAATATACATGAATAATGGATTTAACATGCTGTCACTATTTGGAACAACGTTGCCTGTGTTAAATGAAAATGCTGAGATGAAAGTGTGGCGTCACCAGGCTCGATAATATCCGCAACGAGTACGTGCCTTAGTGTGCGCGATATCGCCGACAAGATGTAGGAAGGTAAGTTGAGATAATATGGTGACGTAAAAAGAATGCCGTCTGACTACGTTGGTAACTTGGCGCTGCAGCTCTCTCTGCAACCACGAAGACCCCTAGGCAGATTTAAATCAATGTGAGAAAATGTATTCTCAAGAGACTACTACCGACGATGGTGTCGAGGAGAGAACCAAGTTGCGAAGAATAAAAAAAGCCGACTCCACCGCCACATGAGATAATGGGTATGAAGAGAGAGAGAGGGAGAGTTGCTTGTGTTAAATTTATTAATTAGTTCAGGGTTTAGGTACGAGCCCTCGTGATATAATGTCGCATCACTGGAACTGAAACTTAACGCTTCGTGATCTGTTATCCGATTGTAATGACGGTGCGAGGCAGCGGTCCGAGCTTCCATCCACTACTAATGTCCATAACGGAATTAATTATATTACAAATGTATTATTACTAATATTCGTAATACATTATTATTTATGGAGTATTTTTTGTTTGTTATAAATAATCTTTAGCGATATGGGGACCAAAGTCTGGGACAGCACGAGATATTTTTGATATGTTGTAACTATAGTATTAGCACCCTAAATTTTTTTGTCCTTTTTTTGAGCCAATAAGACTGACATATTCCTAGGGGGTAAAAGCTCCAAAAAAAAGGAATTAAAAAAAAACTTTATTGATATTATTAGTATCTTGTAAGGCAAGAGACAATGAAAAGTATCACGAGAAAAGAATAATATTGTATCTTAGTTGTAAGTTAGTGATAATAAAATTACCTATAGTTTAATTCAGTGCTTTTATCATATCACCAACAAACTATACTACTAATTAATCATAAGTATTATCACACACTAGATTAATATAGACGAGCATAACTCTCACTAAATTTTACTTGTAAGTGCTCTCTGCTGCCGGAGACCATCTAGCGTAGCCATATAGCAGAGTGAAAGCTTTAGCGTGTTCCGATTTGAAAGGGCCTGTAGCTAGTATGGATTACTTAGGTAACGAGACTCAAAATTTTGTTTCAGACGACACATTGCGCCACGTTGTTATTAGCAGGTCTATCACTGACCATCAGGTGACTGTCCCGCTCGTCTTGTCACTTAATTGTATGGAAAAAAATAATAATACCTGCGGCCATAACTCTCATTGAATTTACTTATTAGTAAAAAAGTACACTGGCGTTATTATTAGATAAAGGGATAAAGTTTCAAGTTCACCTTTCATAACCTCTTTAAATGTTTCCATATAATTAAAAAAAAATCGGAATGTCCAATGGTAGTATGGCGTTACTAATTAGGTCGCATATCGCACGCGCTGTAATCGTTCTATCATATCAATCAGTCGGCCAGAAACAATCAATTAGAAAGCGATCCCCATTCAATTATTCGCCGTATCGGTACGTAATTGCCTCGCCCGCTCCAAGGGGGCGGAAGCCGACAGCTCACTACGTGTTCACATCCGATGGCGGAGTAATATCTATAGGCAAAACTATTTAAGCAGAAGATTTTGTTTTGACGAGCAAGTCGTGCACTTGTAGGCAAGAGATACAAATGTCCATAACAAATAGTGATGAGGAAAGCAAGAATAAAACCAAGACTGGGACAATCTTAGTATTGGTCTTGGTCTTGTCTGTTCGATCTTGTACTTGATAATAAGACTACGTACAATATAATACCAAGACTAGAAGCATTCTTCTAGTCTTAGTCTTGGTATTTTTTTGCATATTCAGTCAGCACATGTTCAAATTCAACTCATCATTTCAAGTAAATTTTTATTTTTTCATTAAGACTTGGTCTTGCATAATAGGTCTATCTTAATTTTGGTCTTGATCGTGTTCATATGATTTTTGTCTTACTTTTTCGCTAGACGAAAACCAATTTTACTCATGACCAATAATAATGTGGAGTAGTAGTCGTCACTTGACATAAGGTAATGTTTCACTATGCCAATAATTTATAGTTACTAAAAGTGGTTTTTTTTTAACTAAATTCATGCACTATATATTTAATGTATTTGTTTTTTAATGCCCCATGACTAAATATGTGTTTTACTAAACATAAAACGAATAAATTACTCAAATATATAAAAAAATCTTAAACAAACGAGCCGAACTGTCGGAAGATTAAAACTAAAATAGTTTTATAAACTCTAAAACTAAGAGTTCTTGCGCCGGATGGACAACCTGAACACGATCGGCCCAGACGTTCATAAGAAGGACCACAAAGTAATGGACTTCCAGAACCGATATACTGCTGCTACTGATGGTAGGCAGGTCTTTGGTACCGGGGACCGTCCAGGGGAGAGTGCCTAAGTAGGTACCACAGCAGCGCATATTTCTGCCGCCAAACGGTAGTGTGCAAACATTACTGTTTTCCGGTTTTGAAAGGCGCTGTAGCTAGTCTAATTACTGGGGGTAACGAGACTTTACATCCTATGTTTCAAGGCGATATGCACAATGTGGTGCCGTGGATATCATCCTAACTAGCACTACATTGTTATGAGCAGGCGTGTCATTTACCCTCAAGTGAAAGTCTCGCTCATTTCGTGGTAAAATAAAAAAAAAATTAGGTCCTTATATATGAAATTGACGTTTTGTACGGGAGGAATATAAAGTAAAATTTTTGTAAAATATATTTAGATAATCAAAGTATGCACCGTTGTTATCTATGCACTTTTGTGATTGCATAGGTAGTTCATTGATCCCTTTACTAAAAAAACCACGGGGGCGAAAATCAATAAACTCTGAAGGCGGTTTGGACTGCCGCAACGAGAGGTGATTTTTTTTCCTTATAAGAGGTTGTGCAAATTCCGAAAAAAATGGTAATCTGTTGGGGCAAGGCCCGGGGAATACGGTGGATGTCACAGACATTCCAATTGTAGCTCATCTAATATAGTGGTTGTTTGTTGTGCAGTGTGTGGTGGTGGTGTTGCGTTATCGTGTAGCAGCAGTGGCCTAGAGCGATAGAACAATCTCGTTTGTTTAGCAGCTAGTTCTTCCTTCATGGTTTGCAGTTGCTGATCATAGATATCTGCCGTAATCGTTTGGCCAGATTTTAGAAAGCTGTAGTGAACGACACCGGCGCTAGTCCACCAAACACTCACAAGTAACTTTTTCTGAGTAAATTTTTGTTTAGGGCAGGATTTGGCTGGGTTTCCAAGGTTCAGCCATTGCGACTAGCGCTTCCGATTATCGTACAGTATCCACTTTTCATCACAAGTAATGATTCAATTTAAAATCCCTTCATTATTGTGTTGGTTGAGCAAAGTATCACAGCAGCAGCAGTCGACGCGTGTTCGCAAGTTCGATTCACTCAATTCATGAGGTACCCATCGTTTAAGTTTTTTTACTTTTCCGATTTGCTTCAAGTGGATTAATACAGTTTTGTCACTTACCTCGAAGTCTGCAGCTATTTCTGAAGTGTTTTGTGATGGATCAGCTTTCACAATAGCCTTTAATTCTTCATTTTCCACTTTGGTCTCCGACCGTCCGCGGGGTTGGTTCTGAAGGTCTAAATTTCCACAACTAAAACTTGAATCCAAAAACATACCGTGCTTTCTGTTGCGACACCAGCGCCGTACACATCATTAATCGTTCGAGCAGTTTCTGCAGCACTGGTGTCACGGTAGAAGTCGTACTGGTAAATATACCGATATTTCATGTTTTCTATTGTGTAGTAATAAACGACGCCAAAGCAAAAAATAATGAGGAAAAAACAACTGAATGACTGCTTTCAAAACTCAAATATACCAGCTAATTAAACTTATAAATTTGAATTTGGAATTCTTAACCAAAGAGGAGATATATCAGATCAAAGTGTTCAGTACGACAAAACGCTAATTTCATATGTAAAGACCTAATATTATGAGACTGAATGTTTAAGCGAACAAATAATATCATTATGTTATAACGATACGTAATACATTCCGTCAAGTCCCGTCACCTGAGTCGTCGACAGCGGCTGATGGATGACCGCCATTGTCATTGGGCAACCGAAATCGTACCCGTCTCTTGTCCAACCAGGGGATTGTTAATTATATATGGATTACAAAAGCACACCGAACGGTTATCTTAATTTTAAATAAAAAAAATCCAATATATAGTTAATTCTGACAAACAGAAAATTTTGTAAAATGTATGCCATTCTTTATATGTAGTTTATTTACCTGAATAGTTTCTGAAGATGAAGTGGTGATGGCTCAGTCTGTAAGTACGACCGAAAAGGCGCGGGTTCGATCACCACTGATCTTATGGTTCCGGTCACTGAAAATGTTAGGAAATAATCATATTCCAAGAACAACAGTTTTCATATATTCTACCAACACGCACTTTTCAAGCCTGTTGGATAAATGGAGACTCTTCTTATGAAAGAAGACACCGAATGCCAGTTTAGGGACTATTAAGTGGGCTGTTAATATATTAAATAACTTTTTGTAGAGTCCTACCTTGATAATTTTTTTTTGGTTTAATAGATTATACAACAAATTTATTATACTTCAAATAATGAAAAAGGCAGAAACTATAACTACTGGTGGTAGGTATCTGGTGTCAGAGACCATCTAGATAGGTACCCCACCACTCCTATTTCTAACGCCAAACGGTACTGATCAAATATTTCTGCGTTCCGGTGTGAAGGGCGCTGTAGCTAGTAAAATTATTGAAGTTATGGGACTCAACTTCTTATTTCTCAAGGCGACAGTACAATTTGGTGCAGTGTATAATATCTTAACTGCATAGTTATAGGCGAGAGTATTACTTACCATTAAGTGAACGTTCCGCTCGTTTCGTTGCTTCGTAGTGTAATAATTTTTTTTAATAAGTATACATTGTAGTTGATTCTGTGAACATTACTACAATGTCTGATGAATAAATTAGGAATGATCAACATTGCTGGTGTAAATAAATTCTGTAGAAACTGATTACTTGCAAATGCAAGAACTGAAGAACTTCTCATTATTGTCGGTTAATCTTTACTACTTAATAAACTTTTTTTTATTACAATTAAACGATGAGGCAAGTGGAACATTCACTTGATGATAAGTGATACGCCTGCCCATAACAAAGTAGCGCTGGTTAGGATGATATGTACTACACTACATTGCTCCCGTAGCGTGAGACGTAAGATGTTGAGTTTCGTCACTCCAGTAATTAGACTAGCTATAGCGTCCTTCAAAACAGAACACAGAACTATGTGGAGGCAGAAACTGGCGCTGCGGTGGTACCTACTTAGATTGTTTTCGGCAACAAAAACCTGCTACCAGAAAACTTATTCTCAATGAGCACAACCTCCATCGTGTAACAGCTATATAAGATAACCAATTGTCACATTTGCGGATGTTAATAAAAAACATTTGACATTGACAAATCCTTTGTGTAAGCAATGAAAATGATGAACTTCCAAAAAATTCTTGTCCAGTGGTAGGATGGTAGATACCATTCGGACAGATCATGTACACAACGGTAGCTGTGAGCGTTGGGTTGATATGCGTCGCCGCTTTCCTCTACTATAAACGCACACGGAAACAGGTTTGAGGTTTTTTTTTTGTCTATACACAACGAATAAGCTCATTCTTACATCTATCAGGAATTAAGTCTCTTTATCAGGGATTTTTTTCATCATGTATTTATTTGAGATTTATTATCTGTGGGAAACGTGTTAGATTATCACGCCACTTCACACCAGGTATGTGGAATGTTGAGAGGCAGCAATCAACAGCCTTTTCTTTTACCAACAAGTACTCTATATGAATTATACAAATAATATATTATTATATATATATATGTGTGTAGGATATTTAATTATTTTATTGCTATAGAACAGCTTCATGCTATTGATTTCGAAAAGAATTCCTGCAGCTTTAAACATGCCTTCTGGATTATATGGTTTTTGAGGTTATATAAGAATTTACCCTCAGCATTGATGATCCGAATTAAAGAGAGAGAGAAGAGTTGAAAAATCATTATCTTTTTTTATAATAGTGCAAATCTGTATTAGGGTATTATTTAAATCAAACTTCTGATTTCATTAATTAAAGAAATAACAAATAGATTAAATTATCGTATTAGGTTACCTAATAGTAATATATCCATCAGTTGTCTGATTATTTTCCGTTACATTTGCGTCTGATATATGGTCACAGAATATTCGTTACAAAACCATTTGGATTACAGACAGAATACCCACCCACCGCCCCCATACAACTGGTGCATCGCTTGTGCCCTCATCACAACGTGGTGCAGCGATTCGCCGTAGAGCAAAAAGACAGTCTTGACGACCACCTCGATGTCCTCACACGAAAACTCGCGGAGAAGGTTCCCCAAAATTGTTTTTTAGTACAAGTAAATGAGATCAGTCATTTCATATCGTGATCTGACTCTTTTTATCAAAAAGGTAATGTCGGATTGCTCCGTTTCTCTGGTATCCACACTATACTGGTCATAGACCTATTTAAGATTTTTATTCGTGGCGACAGAACAGACTCTTGACGACAGCACTATTATCTAAACGTAACATACAGTCGAGCTGGAAGTTAAAACAACAGTTCCTCGAGATGTACTCGTACTTGTCGTTACCTCTTTCTTTTTATGGAGAGAAGAGTATTTACACTCTATATCCCAGTGCCCGTGTCCAGAGGCACCATACTGCACTCACGATCTTCCGACATAACTTGATTGTGTATCATCTTACACAAGTAATTACCAACTACATCACCCTACATATGTCAATACAGTTTATCTCATGATGCCACCACCACGCTCACATTAACATAATCAACAATCTAAATATGAATCGTGTGTAGGAGGGACGACTCCGCCTCTCTAAATCGAAGATCCGGGAAACCCAAAACGAGATCGACAACCTGCACGCGATCGGCCAAGACGTCCGCCAGAAGTACCACGAGGTGATGGACTCGCTGCGCGCCGACCTGCTGAACAACGAGACTGAATGCAAACGGCTTCACGACCAAATAGAGTGGGTCGCGCGGAGGAGGGCTGAGCTTCACGATGAGGTAAAACATTTCATATTTACTCATTCTATTCAATGTAAGGACAAGGTAAGTATCATCATCATCATCATAATCATTACCAGATAGACGTCCACAGCTGAATATAAGCCTTCCCCAGAGATCAGCATGGCCTCCGGTACCGGCAGGCACTAGGGGCCGTCGTTTGTAAAGGTTCATATGGAGGGATTTGGATTTCCCACCACGCTAGCTAGCTAATGCTGGTTGATGGAAACCAGAGCTTAATGTTTTCACACTATTGTTCGACGGCAGAAATAGGCGCTGAAGTGGTACCTACCTAGGTCGCGGGCGATTGCCACCTACCACTTATGTGAGATAAAAGGGAGAAATGGGGTAAAGCTCCAACTTCCACATACTCTTGTATATATTAAGTTATAGTTATTTTAGGTAGTTTAAATTTACTTCTTAGAATTACTTTGCATTTCAAATAGATAAATATTTAATCCAATTTCCATGTAAACGGTGCCTACTCGGAAGTCGCCATGGAAAGTCTACCACTAGTTAGTTTGATTATAATTTATATAACTGCTACCATTCCTGACTAAAGAACTATGCAGCTGTCCATTACTTGAGAATCTATTTTATGCAGACCTGTCCATTCTATTTGCTTATAATTTTATCTCCAATACTAATATAAAATAAATAATATTACCTCAAGGTTTTAAAGGAAACAGAATCTGTATGTAAACCTGGTTCGGTTTAAGAAACCCAAGTGTTATTAAATATTGTATACCTATGGCATATAATGACCCCTAGTGTCGTGGAATAAATAAAAAAAAATCAAGCTGATCTTCATTTATACAATATTTCTCAAACTGTCCTCGGTCTCCATGCTGGGATCCGCGGTCAGTCTGGTTTGGTGATATGTTGCAAAAATATTCAATGAAATGATTTTAAACTAGGTTCGGAGAGGAGAGAAGTTGTACGGTGAAGCTGCGATGAAGCTCGCGAACAACTTGGCGGACCTGCACCGGAGTCGGGAGACTAAAGTGACTGATAAGCCGCAAATACAGAGCTCGTACGACTCCCTGCGGCAGCGGATGGAGCCGCGCATCCCTCGGACTTCGCCCTTTTCCTCCGTCGTTATAAAACCGTCGATGCATTCGGCGCCGGAGCCGTTCCCACATTTCAACATGTAACATCCCGTCACGAAAGTACACATAAACCGGAACCAATGTATTAATTTGACAGAATTTCTCTCTTCTATTTATTTTTTATATTTATATGAACCGAACGGGAAATAAAGCTTTTATATAAACAGTGTTTTATTTAAACAATACAAACTGTATTTCTTTTTTTTATAATGAATATAGACTAGACGTGCCAGGCCCCGCAATAAGTGGAAAAACGATCAGTTGAATGTCGCTGGAAACCTCTAGACAAGACCAATCGGTGTAGAGACACTAAAAGAGGCCTATGTCTAGCAGTGGACGTCTGTAGACTAGTGCTTGACCACAAGCTCACCTCCGGCGATATAGTCTAGAAGTAGCCAATCACCCGTTTGTTCTAGAAAGTTTTTTTCTTTAAAACATGTTGCTAGTGTAAATAATGGAAGTAAAACACAACACTTGAATCAGATAAATTTTTTATTGCAATCGAACAGAAAACAAAACCATGACGTTGCTATCACTCTAATGTCCCGAACGCTTCCGAAGGGAGAAAACAACCGCATCGCAATCCCTACCCCCTTTTATATCTCGTTAATTCCGAGGGTTAAAATCCCCGAAAAAGTGAGCACTTGCCTTGTTTACAAGGTTTTAGATTTTAATTTAGATTGGGGTCGAAATATGTTTGCGCGCAGAATGACGTATACGTCACATAGAATTACGTGAAAATTGAGCCCTATTGCGAATGCCCTAGGGTCCAATGGTGTCATATAAGGGGTGCGCCAACTGTATCCATTAAGATCCCATTCGTATGTGATCACCTAATACAATATCATCAAGTCCGCGCCGTGGGCGCTTTGTGAATAATTTCTCGGCAATCTGCTCGCATTTGCTACGGATGTGTATAATATTAATTTCATAATTAGTGTGCGAATAAGACATTTTTACTTCAACATAAACACATGTAAGTATATTTTATTTACTCTTGATTCATATGATGATATATATCTTTATATGACAATATGTAAATAGCTTAGAGGTGGTAAGTCTCTGTTGCCGGCGATCGTCTAGATAAGCACCGCGGCTGCTCCTATTTCTATCAAAAACAATAGTGTGCAAACATCGCTGTATTCTGTTTTCAAAGGCGTTGTAGCTTCATAAATTACTGTGGTAACGAGACCATCTATTTATGTCTCATGGCGACAAGCACAATTAGTTAAACGTCTCGCTCGTGTCGTCGCTTCTTTAAACAAAATCCAGTACAATGTAAACCAGAGGTCATCAAATATCGTCGTTCTGATCCATGGAACACTAGCGGTCCCCATGAACTTTTAGCTGGCCCGCAGAAATATATGGAATACACTTACTCATCACATTTAAGATATGTTTTAAGATGAAACATAATTCAATTCATAACAATACGCGAAGTGTTATAAAAACTTGATGTTCTTAGATCACAATTTTATTATAAATATATTTAACACTTAAAAAATCGTATTACTGGTCTGAAGGATTTAAATTATGAATTTACTTGACCATAAGGTTAAAAAGTTTGGCGACCGCTGATGCAAACCACACTAATGAGGTTTAGTAATTTTAACTATTTAGAATAAAATCTTAAATGAAATTTATCTTAACATGTTCTCTTATAGTTTATGTTCCTGGCAATATTTAGGAAAGCATCTGTACTATCAAACTACTTTATCAGCTCAAAATGCATTTTAGTAAGATCTGTAAAAGATCTTTTTTTTATTCTACTAAACGACGAGACGAGCAGGACGCCCACCTGCCCATAACAACGTAGCGCTAGATAGGCTGATACCACATTGTGCTCGTCGCCGCTAGAACATAAGATGTTACGTCTCGTTACCTTAATAATTTCACTAGCTATTGCACCCTTCAAACCGGATGACTGCAATGCTTACATACTACAGTTTGACGACGGAAATAGGCGCCGCGTTACAAAGATCTACCCCCAGTAAAACTTCTTTACAAACGTGCACATTGTCGGAATGTACGTTAATTTATTGGAATATGCTGATCACTGACGATAGGTCTTTTGTGTCCGAAATCGGTTAGGCAGGTGAACAACTTCCGCTTCTACAGGATAACGCTAGAATACAGACATCCGACGAATCACTTCACCGTTAAAACGTCCCCATTAAATTTGTGATGTTTTCTCCCAACCCACTGAGCCAGCCGTAAATACAATCAAAGTAGCCATCATTCAATTAGTGACAGCAACGTCACATCTGGTCTCCTCAAACAAATTAAATAGAGTTTTGTCCGATTGTTTGTTTTTCTTTTCGCCTGTTTGTTTCGCCGGGGGCGCCGAGTGCCTGTTCAATTGCTTCTACAAACACGCTTGTATGTCAATAGGGCAAGGGATGTACACGCTAATTGATTGATAGTCGTTTTATTTTTGTTCTCGTTTTCTACACATTCCAGTTTAATTTTAATCATTAATCTATAAGTGTAATTACGATAAGAAATACTCAAATTATATATTAAGACAGCCTGAACTGATTAAGCATCCTAATTTCTGAGTCAAGCTGTTTGAAACTTCAAAAACATATAATCTGATAAATAGGTCCTTGAGCGTTGAATACATCGTATAGGATATATACAGGTTCAAAAGTCCACCTGATGGTAAGTGTAATGGTAAAATAGAATGATATACACAGCACCACATTGTGCCTCGTTGCCTTGAAAGTTAATATGTTGAGTCTCCTTTCCCTACCTACAACACCCTTCGAACCGGAACACAGTAACGTTTGCACATTAATGTTTGTCTTATTTGTATACGCGTTAAAGTAATGAGTGGGTGTATTCCGGTAGATCCTTACAGGCGGTAAGAATCTAGCACAGCTCCTTTATTATCACCACACCGAAAACTTATCCTTTGTCAATTTTTTTTTCAAAAAGTACAGAATATGATACATAAACATTTAATTACAAAAAAAAATTAAGAACTCATTAATTTTTGCAGATGAATCTTAATTTTATTTTATCAAGTACAATATCAAAAGAACAGCACAAGTAGTTATATATATATATATTATATTAGTTTTTAAAACCTCTTTTTTGATTGATGTAAATCCAGATGTATTAATTAATTATGCATCTCTCAAACCTGGAGAAGACAGGCCTGATGCTTGATGATTTCAATTAATGCCAAAGGGTAAAATCCAACAGGCCATAAAAATTCAAGCGGGTCCCGTTAACGAATTCGAACCAGACTGAACAAACTCCCAAGTAATTAAGATTCGGTTTACGGTGTCAGTTATCGGTTTACACCGGAATTACAATCACCCCCGCACCCACCACCATATCGACCGAAATATAATAAAAGCAAATTTTATGCTTTATTTTATTCTATAAGAAAGTCGCTTTATAAATTCTTTAACACATATAAGAAAAAATTATAAAAGTATTTGTATATAAAATAATGGCGTTGAATAGGAAGGGAATGGAAGCTACCCTTCACTAATGAGGATATACCGCAACGGAGTCATAGGGTAGTTTAGGATATTTTGATTGATGTGAACAGTCTTAACACTGGTTTATTGTACCCTCCTTACTTTAGGCCTGGCTAATGATCACCACTCCAATCAGTCATCTTTTTTTGATACCGAGAACCTGATGGTAAGTGATAAGGAACGCGGTGCTAGTTAGGATATTACACAGTACCGCAATTTGCTCGTCGCCTTGAGACATAAGGTGTTCAGTCTCGTTACTCCAGTCATTTTACTAGCTACGGCGCGGTAATGTTTGCACACTACTGTTTGTTGGGTGCAACAGGCGCTGCGGTTGTAACTTGCCGGTCTCCGGCAGGAGAGACCTACCCCAGTAAATATATATACTGGCTGATAGTATAAACTGGCTTCTTGCGATCTTCACTTGATCGTTATCACCACATACATGAAGTAAAAGAAATCTTTAAAGATACAAGTAAATATTTAAGTCCAAACACTCGGCGACAGTCGGAAGATAAAGTAAATAAAATAAAAATGTAAATAACGCCCTACCGCGCTTCAGTCATGCTCACGCCATGTTGCACGGACTCCGCCGCGACAGCGCTCCTCAAACTTTTTGAATCTACCCATACTGGTATTTGACTTAGTGATATTTTTTTTATACAGCTAATTTAGGTCCCCCACTGTTGGAGCTCAGGCTTACTCTCAATATAAGGACGATGGGCTATAATCGCACGCGGGCGCCCCGATCTTTTCTGGTTTTCTTCTAGACAGAGGAAGTGATGTTGTATCTGTTGATAGTACGATATACGAACATTCAGCTGATAGCAAGTTTTTGAAGTATCTGGAATATGACCGACCGGAGCGGCTCTATACCCACTTTATGCAAGGCGATCATTGCAATCCTATTTTCTTTAACACCCCCACCCCATTCTATATTGTAATTTGATAATGAACACGAACAAATATGTGAAATGGCGCAAAATCGAAAGAAGTTTTTAAAATAATATACGTGTCGCAAATTTAAAATAATTAAAAAGTTGAAAAAAAAAAGCTTTTTATGTAACAGTATACATGGCTAGACTAGTTATATTATATACTCTCAGTGGCGACCTGGAATGTTCGTGGACTCTCCAAACCGGGAACTGCTGAAGTTGTTGAGAGGGAAATGGAGACGGCTCTCAATAATCTGTAGGCAGAGAGCCCAGGACACACGGTCAAACGAGACCCAGACAGTCTGGAAAGGCTGATTATTACTGGTTGTGTGGAAGGAAAGGGAGCGAGAGGGTGGTATCCTACAATATGGACACGCACAACTCAGGACGCTACGGGAGCTACCCTACAATTATCCATCCAAATGGCGCAAGACAGAAATGTCTGGAAAGAAATGGTGGTCAGGGCAACGCACCATAGTCACGTCCCTCAGTCATGAGGTTACAACAAAGAAGAAGAAGTTATATAAATATTACATAACAAATATATCAACGTATAGAAGTGTTCGTAAATTAAAATAATAATAAAAAAAATATTTTGCCTTTACAAATACCTTTTGTCAGGATTTTTAAGATCTTAATAGTATTGGTAAATTTAAAAATTCGATAAATATAGGCTAACTCCATTTAGTGTGTGTTGTGTGTCCTTTATGTGTGATAGATGTGACTGCTACCCTTGCTACTTGTAACAAAAATGACTACGTACAAAACCTGTAATAAATTCTGGATAGAGAACTTTGAGAGCCGTACAATTTTTCCCCACTCGTAATAAGCGCATTAAGGGTGGAAAAATTTAAACTCGCCGCGTCCCGAAACTTTTCGCGTTTTCTTTTTACATTAAGGACAAAGAGAAAAAAAGATCGTCTACTTAGAAGGGTGGCACAACTTTTAATATCCCCCGCTCGAACTAGCGGCGACGGGAGACGAAAGAATTGCTCCTTTTTTTTTAACCACCGAAGGTGTATTTTCGTTTAGTAAAAAGTTTTAGGGAAATGAAAGCAGAAGTTGGTACATTTTAATATAAGCGCTCTGTATGTGTGAGCCGCTTAGCGAATTTAAAAAAACCGATGGGAGTCGCTCTCAGGGGGGTGATTTACGCTTCCGTATTTTGTTGTTATATACTTTACAAGATCGCTTAATATTTAGTGTTTTAAAAACTATATATATGAGTATAAAGAAGTTTGTCATCTTCATTCAGAGTAACAAGAGTTGTATGTAAAGCATTGTCTTTGGGCTAAAGAACGATTACTTTACCTTTTCGATTTAAAAAAAAATAAGGCAAATGGAAAACGATTGTAGATTTTTGAGGAGATTGTTGATAGTTGATCGATATCAGTAATATTTTTCAAATTGCCTAAAGTAACTGTTTAGTCACAACTGTTTGTGATAATAAATATTAATGGATTCATGCGAGAATAAGACTCAAAATTGAAGACTTGAATGGGAGCGTGAGCAACGCCTAGAGGGGAAGTAGGGGTAACAGAGAGCGGGCAATTAAGTAGGTGGGAGAATAAAAATTTGATTATTTATTTTGCCGTTACTTCGAAAATTGATAACTGTCATTGAAAGTAAAGATTAATAACAGGAAAAAAAAACCCTAAAATCGTTCGGAGTTTACAGAGTGTTAACAAACGTAAATTTAGATATAAATACTGATTTTGACGTTTATACAGTCTACATGATTACTAGAATTTTTTTTATGGATATTATTTAACCTTTTCATATAAAAATGGATAGAAGTTGAGAACCAATCTGGGTAGAAAATTGGCGACACTTTCCTTCATCATGGTAGGTTATGTTTGTTGTGTTTTTCATAACGGCGGTTAGATGACGCTGTAGTAAATAAATTTACATCGAACCAAATCCTAGGGCGTTAACCTGTACACATCAAAATGCGGCTATGGTGCCCAAGCTTTACATTCATGTATGTATGAAAATATTAATTTTGGCATTTTTACTCTCTTTTTCTATGTTAACGTACTACCTTTGTGAAGGAGTTGTTTCACCGCAGACGAAAAAACAACCATCTAGTGTTTCCTTCAAGTACAGTAGATGCAGGTCGCAAGCGAATAGAAGAAATAAATATATGAATAGTTAGTCTGTTCAGTGGCGGGGAGACATGCTCTTTACTAACATTGTCGCAACAAAGGTTATCGAAAATAATCGCTGACCGATGCTCGTTTTGCGATCGGATAGCTTGCTGAACTTGCATTTCTCATTACGTCCCGTCTCGAGAGAGTAATCGCTCGTTACCTTCACTCTCGCTTATAGTCCAGCGACAAAATTATCAGTTATGCAGTGGTTCACGCAATTGTTATAGTTTCTAGCTCTACCAGTTTTCCGTTCATCTCCGACGGTGAAGTGTCTTAGGGAAAAATGAGAAGCCCTACAGATAAGTTATCAGAAATTAGACAAACAACCTGGCAAGACATTTGCTTAGAATACCCAACGTAGAATGGCAGTATAGGGGTTTACATATAAAATCCTAGTGGTTGTAGTTTTACGTCTTTTGTATATAATGGTCCACTACAAGCCATCGCGTACAGCGGAAATAGCACATAATAACGGACAATTTGGAGCCTGTTCGCTGACAAGCCATGCTGGCCTATTGTACTGTATGGTCGTCCATGGGCCAGTGTGTACAGGGGACTGTACAAGGAAAACTCCACATTAAAAGGGTAGAAACTGTAAGCGATGCGACATGTATATTTATTAATAGAACAATAAATTATGAGGGTAAGCAGACGGACACCAACATCTCGTCGATGTTTAACACACGTCCGATAAGTAAAACCGATAAACTTCGTGAACGGCTGAACCCGCGTTTCGAGAGCGCCTGCGAGCTCGTGTTAGCAGAACATAATTTAAATGTTATGCGAGTGCCTCCGCAAAAGGTGTAACCAGAAGCATCTGCCATGTCAATACGGTAAGAATCAGCGAAGAAGCAAGTCGCGTCTGTTAAGAGATCCGTATCGGCCATATTGGTCACGTCTTTAAATGCCCGTTGTAAAGAGTTGGGGCTGGCAGCGGCGAAAGAAATAATCCAGGTTCAGCTCATAAATCAACGGCTTGAACAGGATTTAGCAAAGGTTAATAGCGCTACAAAAAAACGGTCAGAATTAAGTGAAAACCATTCCAAAGTGGAGCAGTGGTTAGAAACGAACAGGCAACAAGCGAAAGAAGCGGTAACAGCGGCACCAGCAGAGGTAACGCGGACACGTATAAAATCTCCAGTTCGCGCATCAGATCCTCGTATGTCGGTCGATAGTATCTTCCAATTTGCCCACGCAATAAAAGGTGTAGTAATTAATTCATCAATACAGTGGGAAGAAATACTCCTCAGCGGCCTGTCTGCAACAAAGGACCTGCCAACATTTAGTGGAGACTATGTAGAATGGCTCCATTTTAAAAGCGTCTACGCGAAGTCTACAAGCATCTATGTGCAAATTCAGTGATTCTGTAGATTTGTGGAGACTGCGCCGAGCATTCAAAAGCGAAGCCAAGGAAGCTGTGACGGACCTGTTAATTGCAAACACGGCACCTGATGCACGGACGGAAGACTTTAAGTCCAAGGTTTGGCCAATCTGATTTCATTATACTTAACATTGCGTCACGAATTAAAAGGCTCGCCCTTTCGCCAAATAACTGAGAATCACATTATAGCATACTCGGTAAAAATTAATAATTGCGTGGCGACATTGCACGCAATTAATCAGCAGGAATACTTGCGTAACCTTGAGCTGGTTACAGCAGTAACATCCAAGCGACCCAGTGTACTTATAAACAGATGGACTGACTATGCTTATACATATTTATCATCTTCAGCACCCAAACTACAACGGACAGCTTCATTTTTCAGGTCAGAAGCCGAATAAGTATCTTTAGCAGGAGTTATGCATTTGCGAGACCAAGGAAGCCGGATTTCATATCACCGAGCAGAAAAAATTAGGATAATTTAAACGTGTGCGGACTTGCGCATCATCGATTATTTCATTATAAGAAACGCGATATACCGCCAACGCCCGAACGAGAAGAGGAAGCGGCGATATCACCTGAGCGACAGAGCGAGTCGCTAGCGGTGACACACGTCGCCGCCGCGCGTATCGAATGTCATCGCCAGGAAGCGCCCGCGCAGCGCCACAGCGAGCCCTGCGCGGCCGGCGTACTACCCGCACCCCCAGACCTGCACGTCGCTCGCGCTCCACTCGAGTGCTCCGCGCCACCCGCACCTCACGCGCACGGCGCGTACAGCAGCAGTGATGGATTACTCAAAGAGATAAAAATGAATCTCAGTGGCCCGAGCGGTGTTGTAAGTATTTACGCGTTGTTAGATGATAGCGCATCTATCTCAAGGATCGACAAAGAATTAGTCAAGGAGTTAGGTCAGCGAACGGTAGGTAGGGTGAACGGACGGTAGTTGGGGGTGAGCGGACGGTAGGTGGGCTAGGCGGACAGAAAGCAACACCGCGGCGACAGGTACTTAGTACGGCTGCGATCTACCCGCACTTGACATTCTCGCGCACGGACCTATAGCAAGCGGAGCTGCTGACCGTTCAGCCCGCTTAATCTCCAAAATCACCGAGTTTTCTTTACCCATCCTCAACAGAAACAAAATAAATTCAAGACAGAACTCCTTGGATCAACTAATTACAGACGTAAAAATAAAACAACCATTCTTTTAATAATTCGAACTGTTCCATTCTATTTTCTTACATAATTACCGACAAAGTTAAGCGTAAAACTTCTACTAAAGAACAGGGAATACGCACATGATTTAAAAGGTCATACATTTATTTCCTCTTCGTTACTTACTTCCAACAATATTTTCAAGTTTCTTTTAAGTGCAGAATCTAATTTTAAAACACAAAGTTGATATAAAAATCTATGTGAGCAAAGACACTTGCCAAGTGAGAAACAGCTTACAGGGACGTCATAGAGATCACAAGCGAACCAATATAGCGGCCATTTAATATTCAGATTGGTTGCCTTTAATTCATTTAAACAGTACTGTCGAGGCTATGATTATCCTTTTACCAACTACACGTTTTTATACTGCAGATCACTTTACCACTTAACATAAGGAAGAATTGTGGTAAACCAGTAACCTATTTTTTTTAAATAAAATCGTATATTGTATAACGATGTAAACGATCGAATTGTCAAACAAAAAGACATATCGACTATTTTTGATAATCCTTAATACAGATGATCATGGTTTTTTTTTTTGACATTTCTTTTGACTGTAAGTGTAGTATACTAACATAAGTTCTCTGTATATTCAACAAATACAATACAAAGATTTATTTACAAAATAGTTAATACATTTATATTACTGCACCTGATGTATTCACATTTGACATACTACTCCTTACTATCTTCATCTTGTATACAAAAGTCCGCATCAAGAACAACCTGGAAAAAACATGAAAATATAAAATAGAAAAGGAAGCACTAATAGTACAATCAATGTTTGTTATAATTCTCAACGGATAAAGTCAGTCTGTATATGGTGAAGCATGGTCACCCAGAATTCTCCAGCTCTCGTATATTGCAATGTTGTCATAGCTGCAGATTACTCCACAGATTTGAACCATGGACTTACTATTTTAATAGACAAGCATTTAAGGACTCTTATGCCATGGACAGAGTAGTCATTCCATATGTAAAAATTTTATGAAAATTGAAAATTTAATAACTATTTGTCAATTGATAATGAACAGAAATATACATACCGCTTGCATGTCTGCAACAGCACGATTTGTTTCCTTGTCGCTATCCTCCTCCTGATCATGCTCCTCGACAACCTCCATTTGTGTCTCCTGTTCTCCATCTATTTATAAACATATTATAAAACAATCTTTAAAACTTCCATATAAAGAAATATTTCTAAAAGTTTATTAGTCATGAAATTTAAGTAATTATCGAATATTATTTTGTGTTTGAATGAAACGCGCAATCACTCACTCGCTGCATACTACCAAAATACTTTTTTGAAAACATTTAAATGATTTTATTTCATAGGTAAAGATTTCTCTATTAATATACACAGTTTACACAAGCATTTCTCTCAAATAAAAATGACATGACATTATACAATAGAGATAACATTATGTATGTGTATACTTGGCACAGAATCAGAAAAGTTTTCTCCAACTGACTGCTCAAGTCCAATGTTAAAATGGCACACAATAATGATAATGAGTCTGTGGATGGTTACAAGGGCAGAGGATGATCGCAGAAAGTGTGGATGGATTGTGAAAGATGACATGTGTAAGAAGAGTGTGAATTCAGATATGATGGCTGATAGAGGGATATGGAAGAAAAGTACATACCGTGCCAACCCCACATAGCTGGGAAAAGGGCAGGAGGAAGAAGAATGATAAAGAGTCTTCGAAACTATGATTATTTTACTTTAAAAATTGCTGTTATTTGTATATTGCAAAGCAGACGAAAAAAATAATTCCATAATTTTTTTTATGTATTATTTGTAGATTTGAATAATAGATATATACTGTATAAATATATATAATTACCTTCTGAAGGTGCATGTATAAGTTGCAATGTGCCATCAACAATCTGTCCGGAAATGGCACCCGTGAGGTTGTTGACATTCATCTGTTGTCTGATCTTCTTAGCCTCAAGCTCCAGCTGCTGCTGTATGTATAGCTCCTTGTGGTGCACCTTGTTGTGGTATTTGAGGTGGTGGGCTTTGGTGAATTTCTTGTTACAGGGCCCACAGCTGAATCAACAAATAAGCTCTATTACATTTTTCCTAGGTTTTCCTTAATATGGAATTTTATATTTGGCCATGGTCTTAAATTACTCTATTATTATTCTCTAAAGGTATTTCATGATTAGCTATTATTTCAGTTACTCATATTATTACAGTGGACCACCATTGATCAGATGAAGCGACAATCTGGGTAGAAATTGGCAGTGACTAAAGATCAAGCTAAGTGGTGTTCTTTGGGAGAAGGCCTATGTCCAACAGTGGACTGATGATAATATTTGTTACAAATATCTTAACGCCAGAAAAAAGGTTAGCAGAGAACCTGAAATGTACTTACGAATATTTCTTTTCCCCAGTGTGAGTAAGCATGTGGTTAGCAAGCACATAAGAGTAGGTAAATGCTTTACCACATAGCGAACACTGGTATGGCCGAAGACCCATATGTAATCTGTAAATGATATTTTTGTTATAATTATTATGTAAATATTAACATTATACTTATATAAAATATATAAATTTTGACTCCTTGTCTTAACAAGGAGTTAAAAACATTAATAAAGCTTAATTCAGAGGTTTAATGTGAGGATATTCATACCTATCATGTATCTTTTGTTATTTACTATTTCAATTATAACCAAAAATAATCTACATCAATTCCTTTTTCGAGTTACTTGAAAGTAAATTTTTTTGTATTTTTATTTTTAATTATTTGCAAAGGTTTAACTACACTATCTTTTGAATCTAATCACAAAAGTTATTTAAAAATGGAATATGTTTAAAAACACTTTCTTGTAACAGATGAATATCACAAATCATAAAATTTTGAACTTATATAAAATCTATAAATACCTTACAAAGTTCATAGTATTGTCAATTCAAAACTAGATAAACATATCGATAATTCTTGCATTCGGTTGGTGTAAAATGTAAACTTTTCTAATTCCCTAAGAGACCAGAAGGCGAGGATACCTTTCGTGTTTCTGTCTAGTGCCGTAGTCGCTGAACTTGCGATCGCAGATGCGACAGTTGTACGGGCGCTCGCCGGTGTGTCGCAAGATGTGCCTCTTTAGTGCCTCGTTGGTGACACACGAGAATCCACAAGCGCTACATATTCATGAGCATTGGATACCAAATGTATATTATTATAACATAGTCTAATGTGAAGGCTGAGATAATATTTTTAACTCAACTGTTCTAGAACTAGTAAATAGAATACAATCTTGCCAAGCCATGTATTTCTCATTTCCATATTAGACTATCTTATAGTCGCCTCAAATTCTGCTTTTTGGTATCTGCTCTTGAAATATTCCTTTGAGACTATCAAGAAATGGTCAGACAATATACAATGTTACCACCGAGCTTCAGTTAAAAGCTATGTTACTGTGAAGTCGAACAGACTATAATTTTTTTTAATGTCTTCTCTATTTATGCATTAAGTTACTCTTACATATTTTGCGGCATTTAATATCGTCTTCTTGGATGAAACCATAGAAATTCAAGATAGTCTCGTCAGAATTAGGGAAATAGTGGTGGCACTCGCCTCTCGTGCTTCTGCCGGCTGCCAAAGTCCCCAAAGCGCCGATCACACACCCGGCACTTGTACGGCCGGACGCCCGTGTGGCGCATCATGTGCCGTCGCAACTCCATGTTGAGAACGCACGCGTACCCGCAAACGCTAAAACGTCAAATTTTAATATAAATCAACGGTCGCGATCATCATATCCGAGGTAAGCAGTTACAATATATTTGATTTATTTATCAAAATTCTATTTACTTTAATTTCAATACAACATGAACCATGTGTTAGTTTGTTGTAAACCAAATTCAAACTATATTTAAAACGTAATAATTAAATGTAAATGAATAATTGAGATGTTAGAAAGCTGCTAATTTAGCTCCTTGTTACTTCATGCGGATTTTGTATATACAAACTTAAGGTAGAGTACTTCAGTACGCATTCGCGGGTGCGGGTACGTTCACATAACGTATGCAGTGACGGACAACTATTGTGGGGCGCAGGTGGTGATGCTTTGATTTATAAGATATTTATGCTGTCCAGTTAAAAGCAGCTTAGTACAGAGTTCATAGCGAATACATCCCACCCCACCCGCACCCACGCGGTAATTTGAGGCGACTACTACATGCATACACAAATATACGTATGAAACAATGAACAACACAATTATATGATAATAATATTGACACCGAATTGATCAAAGATTACTGCTATTCAATAAAAAATATTTTTAAAATTTCACAAAACATTAAAGATTGCATGAAGAAAGCTATTCAGTAACAACAGAATTAAATTTTTTCTATTATTGTTACCGTTTTATGTAACAAGAGTTATTTCCTTTACATTAATATTGAATAACTTAGTGGTAGTGAATATTGCTAGTGAAAGAAATCTACATCTGTTCTCATCATGTAAAATTTTCAATTTTTCCACCACAGAGTATAGCATAAATATTTCTTATTTATCAGATTAATTGGTTTACTCATAATTATTTGACTGTGCTGTTTAACACCATATTAAAATGGTCTATTATCATCCAAACCTAAATATCTCAAAGCATTACATTGAATATCATTTTAATTTATATTATGAGACTAGACTGATTTTTTTGGTAGTATTTGGAAATAGTGGTTAATGATTATCCAAGTATTGTTTTGAATTCTACAGTATGTGAAAATAATGCACATACTTGCTAACCCACTGGTCAACGTAAAGTGAAAGTTAAAGAGGAATCAAAGGTTGGTAATTAAAATGGTGTTTTTTATTGTGAAGAACATACCTGCAGACAAATGGTTTGATGCCCAAATGTCGACGTATATGCGCTTGAAGTGAGGCATTCGACGTGAATGATGCACCACAGGTCTCACAAGTGTGACTGCAATTTAATAGTACAATTAGTTCCCTTTTTTTTTTCTACAGTAGGGTAATATTTGACGATGGTGGTCTTAGGTAATAATCAGGTAATGGATGGCAATGTGTGCTAGTCCTAAATGTCTATCGTTTGCAGTAAAAGCACAATACTGTTATAACAGCAGATCTGAAGCATTAGGGTGGCAATTAATCAGGCATGTACATAAAAAATCCTACCACTAAAGAAACTCAAAAATAGAAGTAGAGAGAAAGAAAATATTTCTCAGAAATAGTCTCTATCGTTCTCTCTAGTTCCTATTAAAACTGCCTGCAAGAATAAAATTTCTTTAAAAAGAGTATTTGAAATTGTTCATAATTGTATTTTTGAATTATACAAAAAAAAATATTTAGCATTTTGATTTTGACAAGAATATCTATAATAACATATTATTAAGATGTCACCTTTGTAATTTTATAACATTAAACTATTTGGGAGACAAATGTGTGTCCATTTCATTCATACACAATAAAAATGTTATGTTAGTACTTACGTTTTCTCATAAATATATTTCTTCTTTTGCTGGTTTGACTTTTTCTTCTTAGGCTTAGGATTCAATATATGGTCAGGGATAGGCTCAGAGTAGGCCATGATGGTTTCCTTTAAGAGGACATCTTCATTATCCTGAGCCTTTTGCTTTATTGGTTCTGTGCGAATTTTCGGTGGCCTCCCCCGTTTTCTAGGCGGCGCCTGACAAAATTAATAAATAGTTAAGTCCTCATTGTAACTTTATGGATATAATCAAAACATTAAATTTTAATTTACAAAAATGAATATAACAATTTATTTCAATAAATTTTCATTATTATAAACTAAGGGTTCATCATCATCATTTCAACCTAAGGACATCTACTGTGTGAAAATAGGTCTCTTGTAATGTGTTTCACAAAGCACTGTCAAAGCGAAGGGTTAAGAAATGCTTATTTATTCACCTCTTTTTGGATCTCTGTGTCCGATTCTTGATCTTCGCCAGCAGGATTGAAATCGGGATCATCAGTATTATCAAAGTCTGTTCAAAATTAAAATAATGATTAAATAAAATGAAATACGAAAATCTTTAGAAACCAGTAAAACTCCATAGGTTTTCAATTTGATAGACATTTATATACATAAATGTTTTTTTTATACTATAATAATAAAAAAATATTTTCACCTTTTCTGTAAAGGTGACAACAATATTCAATTCAAAATTATGCATAAAAAAAAATATATTTAAAATGTTCATTGCCATAGTTGTTTCATAAAAGGAAATTCAATTCTGTGAACCTGTCTACTTGACTCGAATTTACTTTGAATTGTCATAAATAAAATCTATTTTTTTTTGTTATCTGGTTATAATTTAAAAAAATCATACTATCTTCTTCAAATGTTTCCTCATCATCTAATGGCTCTTCTTTAAGGTCTAATGAGCCAGAAGCAAGCAAGGTAGTGAGTGACTCTTCCTCTTTTTCTGAGTTTTTGGGCTTTTTTCGTTGATATGGTGAAATAACTGAAAACAGAAAAAATAACATAAATCAAACAAAATTTTAAAAACTAAACATAACTTTAAATGAAAAGCATATATTGTGTATTCATTTAAAAGATAAATTTTTGGTTAAAAAAACTTTACTTTTCATCTGGATGGCAATGTGTTTTACCATTAAAATCTTTAACATATATCCATAGTTGCACTGCATTAGCATTTCTTATTTTATGACAATTACACAAGTGTTAAAACATTAAATACATATTGACTAGAACATTAAAAACTTAAAGAATTCATAATCTTTCTAATGAATAAGTATCTAATAACTTTAAAATACACTCACTAATTTGTCCTTGGTCATTAGGATATTTCCGTGGTCTACCTCTTTTTCTTGGGCCTGGTGCCTTGGTGACAACTGCCTTACTTGGTGTTTTTGTGAGTGTTCTTGTCCACTGAGAATGTGGATCATGTTCAACTGGAAGCTCATACTGTAGGAGCAGACCATTCTCTTGTTTTATAGTTATGGTTTCTGTTTCACTACCTGTAATAAATAAAAATAGAAATACAATAAATAAATAATAGTAGCTTAATAAAATCTATAAGATTAAGATGAGTCAATATTAGAACAAAAAAATTTAACAATAAATATTTTATAATATTTAGTAGATTGCAAAAGAGCGCATTTAATAAAAAAAATGTAAAAAATATTGTACATTACACGACCGCGTTTATCCTCTATACTTACTCTCTTTTTTTGGTACTGAAACTTCAGCCTGGCTCTTCATAAATTCTTCTAGACATTCTTTCAAAGTTTCCGTTGATGTAATACATTGTTGTTTAAATTGATAAGCAAATGTTAAGCGGTCGACGCAATTTAAGCAAATAAGTGTAGGTAATGCGTCATTTTTTGTAACCTAAAATAATTATAAACTATTAGTAAAAACTTCAGAAATAACAACACTTTTACCTGGGATGTCAGTAAAAAATCATGATAACATTACAAATAAACTTATATAGCAACATTATTGTATGAAAAAATTGTGGGGTGGCCATCGCAACCATTTTGTGTGGCAATTTTTCCGTACCTCAATACCGCAGCAGAAGATATATTTATCGGCAAGTTGTTCATTGTTTTCATCCCAGTCAAACAGGGAGACCATATCTCCAGTTTCTAAGCATACTCGACAAGTTAATTGCCAGTCCATTTTTATAGATACACTAATGCTAAGGTGAAAATTGATCTAAAATACAACAAAATGAACATTAAATGGATCCGGAAATTATTCTGTACCAACATGACGAACTTATGAAAAGGGCGTCACTGATATTCCTTTTTACGCATAGATGTGTCAGTTATGATTTTGTCAACATCGGTTTCTGTATTTCCAAATATAAGATTTATAGATATGTGAGCTTAATAATGTCAATTTTAAATTCATAATTTAAGATTAGTTTTAACATGACCAATTAAAGAGTTATTAACGTTGTAATTATTTTATTGATTTTATTTTCAATCATAATTTATAAAAAAAATGTAAAAGTGCAGTAAAAAGCTTTATGAAAATTGTATTAAAAGACATAAAATGGATGTTCTGTTGCAAAGAAATGTAAAACCAGGTCAACAGATTTGCCAACCTTAAGAAAATATCTGTCTGCTTTTGCCCCTTCCCCATTCGATTGAAAAACGTCAAATTGGATACAAATTACAACAATAATAAACACCATGAAATTATTAAGAAAGAACGCTAATGTGAAATAAAATTTATACAAAATGGAATTGTTTAGATCGGAGCTTTATTATATATTTGTAAGAAAAGAATCAAGTCTGTGGTGGAATCGCGTAACTGGCGCATTTTCTGTCCGATCAGGTATCTGATTTCGTTTATTTCTATGATAAACATTGATCGCAAATGGTTTTGACGTCGAGACTTTGTAATTGATTCTTTTCGTGATTGGTCTTTCTGATCAAAAATAAAATTATGTGTATAATTTGTTAGATAACTTTAGCAAAATTTATATCAATATTATTTATTTTTTTATTTTAGCATGGGATCTCTCAGACATCGAAGATATTGAATGTTTAGGAATAACAGAAGGTATAATAGGCAAGGTAGAACACTCTACAATATATGAACCGCGCTTAATGATCATAAGAGAGAGTGTCCCAGTGGGTCAAATCTATTTCCATCATACTATTTATAAAATTAAATCAATATGCTTCTTAAATATGGGTGTAGCAAATCAAGAAGTCGAATTGTGCCCTTGTACAAAACATAGTTCATTTACTTCAATACAAAGCACAAATAAAGGGTCAAACAGAAAGATGGGTAGCCGTTTATTTGAAAATTCTGCATTCTTAAATAAAACAGTAGGGGCTGTAAAAAATGTAAGCAACACAATCAAGACCACAACACAACATGCTGCTACTCAGGTAAAAATATGTTACGAAAAAAAAACTTTTTTATATCTAAAATATATTACATAAAATTTTTAAAAGAATACCTATTGAAATATTTAAACAAGTACGGTTTTAAATGTAAAAGGTAACATAAGTATATAAAACGTAAAGTAATTTGAAAAAAATAAATTTTATAGCCTCAATAGGTTTTAAATGTGGCAATATATAATATTTAATATTATATTAATGCAGACAGGTTAGTTTAAATAATATTAGTAGACTATTTTAGGTAAACTATTATGTAATCATGGATTATATTACATCACTTATTTTTATCTACGAATTAGTGAATCAATGATTAATTCACTAGTATTGAAAAAGTTCATTCCATCATTTTCTTTGATTAATTAATTTATAATTGTTTTATCTGAGAATGGAAAAACATGTAGAAGATTTTATGGCAAAACTGACTTAATTTTTTTCTTTAAGTTTAGTATAAAATAATATTTTCACTGTATAGATACCTTCCTATATTGATAACATCACATTCTATTCTACTACTAACACTACTACTGATACTAGCATTGTGGAGAATTAGTAATGGCTATATTTTGTGTTGAGGTTTAGATTACATAGATAAATGATGTTAATTGAGTTATTCCTACATACATATATATCATGCCTTGTTCCCAGTAGAGTAGGCAGAGACCACCTCTTTCCACTTGCTATAATCTTGGCACACTTCTCTTGGTTCCTCCACTTTCATGAGTGTCTTCATGCATGCTTGTCGGTTGCAAGTACTCAACCTGGCCTTTCTATAGAACATCTTCGATTTTGAACGAAATATGTCCACCTGGGTCAACCTGCACCAATTTTTCCAATCATTCTTACGTTGTATACCTTTTTTGTTAATCTTCTTTCTACATGGCAGAACCATCTCAGCATCCCTATAGTTATTGCTCATGTTAACATTTCATCAATTAATTGAGTAAATAAAAAAATCTATACATTGCATTTATAATTCTGAAAAAATAAAAAAATTGAACAAATGTATATTATTAAATCCCATGGATTATCGAATGGAATTCATCATTTTGAATTTTGCTTCACATTCAATATCTTTTTTCACATAAAAATGCACAGATACAAGTCAGCCTGGCAATTGGTATAAACATGATTTGTTCTTGAATATGCGTAGAACTAAAGTAGAATTACTCTATGGATTCTGAATTAGTACTATCTAGCATTAAGATTAGACAAAATAAAAATAAATTTGATACAAAAAAAAACAACAAAAGTCCTTACTTTTAATAGGATTTATTAATATTTTTGCTTGCTACTCCTGATAGTAAAGTAAGCAGTAAAAGTCTATTTTTTTTGCATTTCCTTAAACTTGCTTATGTGGAGTTATGTATACATATTCTTTACTATTATGCATACATATTGCTTTTAATAATTTTAGTCTTTGTTTATCTACCATCAACAATTCCTCAGAGTTTCCAGTGTTAGTGGTCTGATGCCACCTGTAATCAGTGATTCCTTGTAATCTTCACTATTTTATCAGTTATCTGAATAACATTGCTAAATTTTGTATACAAATATGATTCAGGCTAAACCAGTTTAATTAGCCTAAATTTCTATTTTGTACTTTTCCTTAAAGAAATATCTATAGTGATAAGCAATATTCATAATATATGAAAAGTAATGTATTAAGCCGATTTGCCTGCATGTACATGTTTTATATATTTTATCAGGTCAAACAAACTGTAAAAAAACAACGGGATCCGAAGTTGGCCGAACGTTTCGAGAAACGTCTAACCGACGAATTACACAAAATATTTGATGACGCCGACAGTTTTTATTACTCTAGAACGTTAGATATAACGAACAGTCTACAGCGACAATACGAGATTGAGAAGATCTTGGAGACCGAGGACGGTGGTGGGAAAGCTGTGACCGATATAACAAGATGGTGGAAACACGTCGACGATCGATTCTTCTGGAACAAACATATGTTGAAGGACATCATCGCGTTGAATGTGAGTCATGTATATATTGAATCATGTATATATAAACGCAACAATTGTAATTTGGGGTAATTGAAGCGTTTTGTAATATTTTTATAACAATAGCGCTTGACCTCCATATTGTGCATTATCTCGCCGATTTCGAATCTGCGTGTGACTAGAAACGATAAATGTATAATATGCATAAAAGGTGTAACCACTAAAATACGTTTTTTCAGTACAGCAAAACAATTAAAATACAAAAACCATTCCTGACATATAGTTTTAAAGTATATAAAGTAAACTTTTTAAAGTTCTATTAGACCCATTATTAGCTAAAAAGCATTTTTATTGTCTTATTAGATTGAAAGAAAAAAAAACATTTGTTACATTAATGAGTAGCGGTAATGGTGGGTGTAAGGGTTCCCGCATAACTCATGGAATCCAAAACAACCTCACTTGCTCGAGGTGCACCCTGCTAAGCAACAAACTAAGCTATTGCTCCCGCCAACCCGCATTGGAACAGCGTGGTGGAAACTGGCCCACACATGCCATATGAATCCTTACCCGATCGATATGGCAATCTTTGAGTGAGGCCTATGTCCAGCAGTGGACAGTCTCTATCGGCTGATGATGATGATGGCTAATGAATAATGTTTGTCATTATATATATAGAACATAAAACCCATTGTAGATTTTTATAATATTTATTGATGCTGAATAATATGTGTATGTCTCTCTAAATAACAATGTAAATATAATAAGTTAAAAGGAAGTGATACTAATGGAGGATAATAAACAGTGTTTATTATGTTTATTCATTTCCTGTATACATTAATTTATTGAACATATCTAATATTTATTAATATTCTTTAAATTTTTAATTATTATCTATATAACTGCTTCTCAAACTTTTTTCTCCTTTGCACGATCATCTGTCTAGGTAGGTACCACCGCAACTTATTTCTACCGCTAAACTGGGATCTAGTGTACAAACATTACTATGTTCCGGTTTGTAGGGCGTTATAGCTATTGGAATTACAGGGGTAACACCTTACGTCTCAGGCGATGAATGCTACGTGGTGTAGTATAATCATGCTAACTAGCGCCATGTTATATATCACTTATCTTTAGGTAAACGTCCCGTACGTCTCGTCGCTTAATTGAATAAAAAAATTATTCACGTCTTTCTCCTCTATCTCGAGCAATTCAGTAAGTTATTAGTTGTAAGATTTTTTTTATTCAATGAAGCGACGATAGGAACACGACGTCCATCTGAAGTGATACATCCGTCCAAAACTATGTGACGCTAGTTAGAATGATTAAAACTTCACCATGTGCTCGTGGCCTTAAGACCGGATTTTAAATACACTATTATACATAACCCCACTACTCTTATTAACTACAGCATTTATCAAGCCGAAATATAGTAATGTTTGCAAATTATTAGTCGGTGGCAGAATTATTCGATTCGTTAGACCTTGGCTGTTGTTTTGCCATCATAAATTATGTATAAACCAGTGCCTAGTATTAATTGTGGTATTTGTTTCAGAGCCCCGATTGCGACCAATGGATTCTTCCGATAATCCAGGGCTACGTCCACCTGTCCCAGATAGCTGTGGACCCGGCTGACAGCAATCCGCTAAATCTGGAGTCCCTCTCTAACACAAACACCTGCGATGAGACCTTCACCCTGGGGCTTATATCTAGACGGTCTAGATATCAGGCAGGCACGAGGTTTGTACATTTGTTACATAAATATTATGAGTATGTTATTGAGCATTAAGATTCTCCGGTTCTCTTTAAATACTGAGGAGTATACTTCAAATTATATAAATACTAGTAATATAATTATAACCTCATCTCTAAAATCATTAAAATGTTAAACCGTACATAACTACATAGAAACTGATATTGAACTTGAGTGCTAGTTATATTTTTAATCTTAAAAAAACCGGAAGTGTATTAAATATGTATATAATATATATATATATATATATATATAAAACAATGACAATATCTCACATTGTGATTCTACCTCACCTTTTTTTTTATTTCATTAGACAACGAGACGAGCAGGACGTTCACCTGATGGTTAGGGATACGCCTGCCGATAACATCGTAGCACTAGTGAGAATGACAGATAGAAAATCCTTGTAGAGATTAAGTCCGCCCATTGATGAACCTTAAATTGAAGTGTCAATAAAGAGAAAAAAATTTGACACATGTACAAGGAAGTCTTTAAGTTCTTCGTCCAAATCGCTCTATATTTTGTCGAATGTTCTAGTAATACATTCGGTCATCATATTTCTTGAGACTGTTATTATTTTATGAAATAATATTTTTAAAATATTGACACAAATTACTTGCTGGCAGAAAGATGCGAGCAGCGCAGGATCGATCTATGAAGATTTCTTTGGTAGAATCCTATGTCCAGCATTGAACGTCTATCGGCTGATGATGATGATGATGACTTGTTAGATTTTGATATCTTTCACAGATACGCGAGCAAACGTCTTACGTATATTTTCTTATATTCTTTATTCGACTTCGATCAGCTGAGATGACGATGATGATGTGTATTTCCTTTATTTGTAGGTATAACCGACGGGGCATCGAACCAGGTGGCAAAGTGGCTAATTACGTGGAAACGGAACAAATTGTGTCCATCATATGTTCAGACAGCATCCATAGAGCCTCCTTTGTTCAGGTGAGTAGAAATGTGGTTAGATTGTGATAAATATCTCTACTATATCTGTGGTTCAGTAGTTAAACGTTTTGTTACAAGTAAGGCTCAGGTTAGATTCCAGGATTACGAGTCATGGAGTTTGGACAGTGATAGTTTTTTGAACAGTAACTACTGTATTCATGCTGTCAAGTGCGAGAGTATGAAGGCGAGCTCACTTCACCATCCACACCATTGACACTTAACACCTTGTGAAATTGAACTTGCAGATAGAAAATTGTTTTAATTATTATTCAGTTCTGTTTAAAATCTAATAATTTTACTATTACCTTTTATATTTACTATAGGGCTATATGTGTGTGTAGTACGGGGATTCAAACTTTCAAACGCTAAAACTTTCATCGAGAGAATTTTAGTGTTTAAAAATCTCCACATAATTCTTCCCTCAAGAAGCCAGGGAACCTTTACAGAAAATTAACCCCAACCCCCCTACGCACAAAAGAGATAAAATGTACATTTCTTATTATCTATATAATACTCACTGGATGTATAAAGTATTATGGAGAGGTAATTATTTACCGATGTTCAGTTTGCTGTAGTTTAAAACACTAAACAATTTTCACCCCGTTTCAACGTAAATTTTGTTTATTTTCCTCTCAGTTCTTTGCACTCGAGAGTTTTCACCGCCACTTCCAGGCGTACGTACCTCTTTATTTCAAGCAGTTGGTAGCTCGCTTTGGCCGGATTCAAGGATTAGTTTTTGGGTCAAGTGCGTGTGGGCGCTCGGCCAACGTGCTGTTAAGCAAAAACTTGCTATTTATTATCTGTTTTGAGATTTTAAAACATTGGTTTCTGATGTTGGAGACCGTATAAACTAGTGTGCCAACACTTCCAGTCAAAGCTTTGTAGATTTTATATCTTATGTGTTCTAGATGAGAGCTAAATGTGATGAAAAGATGCCAGCTCCTCTCGTCGTCTTCACATAATAATAACATAGGTCAGCTGTACACAACCCGCAGTTCACCGGTATTTTGTGGTTGGCTTTTATGGTGCTCCTTTATTTTAAACCATTTAGGTTTTCGCGTCCATTAAAAATATTAATATATATTTCATAAAATTTTATTGCGGAAACCTAAGAAATTACCTATTTTTTCTTTGCTACCCGCGATACCATTAGTGACGTGTTTATAGTCCCTCGTGAAAAAAAGGTTGAATACAACTGGTCTTGGTTGGCGATTATGACGGTCATACCTTACAGTTAAGCAGTATAAGAGAGTCCATAATTCAAATTTGTAAAATAACTGTAATTAATTATTATTATTAGTGAATATCTGAACTATTTTCTCAAATATTAAAAAAAAAATGTGTGTATATAATCAATAGTAACATACATCATCAATTAGTATGAAAGTTGTGAATTAACAATGCATAAATTTCAAAGAAGCAACCATATAATTCATTGACCATTCAATTTTTTGAAAAATATTTAAAAAATTAATAACTTCAGAACCATTGTTTTTGGATGGGGTATTCCATACTTTCTACAGGATGAAAGGTAATAGATCTTTTACATCTATTACCTTTCATCCTGTATATTATTATTTTTTTATTTAACTAAGCGACCAGACGACCAGATTACACCCATAATGAGAAGCGATACGTTACGGACAACAATGTGGGAATAATTATGATATTTATACTGCACCGCGTTGTATTTGGTACTCCATTAATTTCACAGGCTACAAAACGAAACACAATAATCTTTATATGATATTATAGATGATTAATTTATTAATTTATAAATAGTAATGTATACATTTTCTACAGGTCCGTGGTTCGGTGCCAATATTCTGGAGCCAGCCTGAATACAAATTCAGGCCGCCACCCCGGCTCGATAGAGGTATTCTTCTTATCATTACGTTTTCATTGGCCTTTGAATTGTTCATAAACTAGCACTATAATTAAATAAATGTAAATATTCTTATCTCATATTCATATTTCCAAATCCTTATTATCTTTCAATAGACACTTAAGTAACTACTAACATAAAGTTTAAATTATAAATTCTTTCAATTTGTGCTATTGCTTGCTTCTTTCATCATATCTTTTATAGTAGTAGTGTAACAATATTTTTTCTCTGCTTTTAGTCCATGTCTTCCTTTCCAATGGGCTGTCTAGAAGAAATTGCTTTCTGAGCAATAAGATCGCTCACTGTACCTTTATGCATATATATAATTTATTCCATATCTTGTAATTAGTGTACAATAAAGAATAAATAAATCATCATTATCATCAGCCGACAGACGTCCACTGTTGGACATAAACTTCCCTCAAAGATCTCCACACCGATCGATCCTGCACTGCCCACATCCAGCTGCTTCCCGCAACCTTCACCAGATCGTCGGACCATAAATAAATAAAAATAAATTTTATTCTTACACAAAGTTGTAAATGAAAAGTAAATATGTAAAAATAATTTTACTGAATAAATTCATTTAAAATAATTTCACTTCCTGCTGCATCTACTTTATTAACTAATGCAATTGTCCTGGTTCATTTTATAACATTAAGATCCTTGGTTATACTGGGTGTTAGGAGACCGCTTCCGAAAACGAAGACAGGGGTTAGTACTAACGACACCTTTGATGATGGAACGGAAAAAAATCGATGCTGATTAAAACGAGTGTCATGAAAAAACATTAAAAAAAAACAGCAATGAAACACAAAATAAAAAAAAATCGCTGATGCTCGGATCAACGAACGCACCGGGTGCGCATTCTAAATGGTTATTCGTCTCCTAACACCCCAGTATTTCCGGCAAGAAAAGTTGGATAAGAATAGGGATTTCTCCGGACCCGCTTGGGTACGGGTCGCTCTCACATTAAATTATCATCAACAACGCAGCGTCCCTGTGTTCAGACTTCTCAATAGTCTCAGTTCTGCCATAAGTTCTGTTACAAATGAAAATGCATTTTTTTAATGAAGTCATTACTTCATTAAAAAAATGCATTTTCATTCTTATATATAATATTACATTTAATATTAAAATTTATACATACATATTTATTAGTCTCAGCAAAAAAAATATTCTATTCAAAATGGCCACCTTTGGCTTTTTTAATCTGTTTGACCACGAATTTATAGATTTACGTTTACGTGCTGTTTCCAAGGGAAATTTCGCTACTGCTTGCTCCTAAGATTGTTTATGAGACTCAATGTCGTCGTCTCGTATAGATCAACAGTAGGCCATGTCCTCTAAAACTGATCATATTTTAAAGTCTAAAGGGTTGAGGGGTGGGCTAGATAGGGCCAGTCTTCAGCTCTTATAGAGTTCGGAACGTTGGTTTCAAGCCAGGCTTGGGTAGTTCGTGCCTTATGATCAGGTCCAGAGTCCTGCTGGAAAGTCCACCGTATATTTCTAAAAAGTGTATTGCTAAGAAGTTTCACTAACGCAGGATGATGACCACGTTGTACCATTCCGACCACGAGCAGCTTCTTTAGAACTGTTACGTACATTTTATCATTTCGCTTATTGTAGTGTTCTTCAATCGTAAAATTTTTTTCATCAGTAAAGAGGATATTTCTCTGCCTTTCACCTGCGCATCGCGACAGGAGTTTTAATCGATCCACTTTTTAATTGTAAAGATTGATTTAGGGCGTGTCTTATATATCGACCATAAGCACCGAGCTTCAGGTCTTGTTTTTATAATACGCGACAGAGTCCTAGCGGGAATCTTCATTTCTCGTGATAAGATTTTTACTACCTAATAAGGTTTCGACGAATTCTGACTTTACCGGCATTAACAGCCTTTGTAGTTCTAACAGCACGCGGCGCCGCCCCGATCTTTTCTGGTCTTCGACAGAGTAAGTGTTGTTGTATCTGTTGATAGTACGATATATAAACATCCGGCTGATAGATAGCTTTTGGAGTATCTGGAATATGGCCGACCGGACCGGCTCCATCCGACTTTGTGCAAGGCGATAATTACAATCCTATTTTCTTTAACACTCCATTACATATTGTAATTTGATAATAAATACGAAAAAATATATGAAATGGCGCGAAATCAAAAGAAAAAAGTTTTTTAAATAATATACGTGTTCCAAATTCAAAATAATTAAAACGTTGAAAAAAAGAATTTTTCATGTAACAATATTTATAGCTAGACTATGTATATAAGAGATGGAGTATTCCAGACTGGCTTGCTCCAAAACCATTGCAATTCATTGCAACTTGCTGCAACATAGCAAATAAAAAAAAAATCTGCAACTCATTGCAGATTTTTTTTATTTCATGGCTATTTTGTAAATATAATTGTGAATGCTGTACTCATGTACAATGCAAGGAAGTGCTCAGATATTTCGGATAAGGTATGCAAACCACACCCGATATCTCTCGGCTTATCTATACTTAAAACCAAACTTAATAATTTAGCATCAATTTATCAATAGTCAAATCATAGTTGCTTACCTTTGGAGTAACTGAAGTGATGATTATTTAGATAGGATTAGGGTGTCATGCCTCTGGATGTAGTGCTTATTTGCCTGTATGGAGCGCACGCTCCTGCTACAATTGTGGATACAAATTTAATAATCCCTTTGGCGGTCTAGAAAAGGTCATTTTCTATAACCGCTGCTGTATCAACTAAATGTTTACTATAAATTACATCTTCAGGTGAAGATGAAACTCACGCGGCGTTCAAGAAGCACTTTGAGGAGGAGTTGAAGATCTACAAGCGAGTGTGCATAGTTAACCTCGTGGAGCAGCAGGGCCGGGAGCGGGTTATATGGGAGGCGTACGGGAACCACGTGCTCAAGTACAACAGCCCCGACGTCATATACGCAACCTTCGACTTTCACGAGTACTGGTAAGACCAAAATTTAAATAACATTAATGGTTTTTTTATAATTGTCGACTTGTAGAAGAATTTACATTTTTCATGTATTTTTTATTTTCTTTTAATGTTTTAATACTTTCAACATCATTGTAGATTAATCTTTTATGTGACGGTGTAGGATGATTTTAATATAGTTTTTTAAAACCCGCATCTCATTGTGAATTAAGATGCTGTAAGTCGTAAAGTATTATTATGTTCCATATATGTATGTGATTTATATCGTACTAAATGTTCTCCGCACGCTTTGCTGGCCGTAATATCCCAGTTTATCTTTCTTTCAGAAAGAATTTTATAAAATCCATTCTTACCTGACCTGTAAATGGCAAAAGTTGTATCTCTACCTAAATTTGGATGGTGTACTCATGAAAAGAATTATGTCGGTGATTCGTCGCTCTCCCTATAGTCTGTGACTAAGCGGTGTCAAACAGCTCATTTGGCGGTGTTGAGGCTGGGGGAAGAGGAGTGTCTGTATTTAATTCCTCTGCGGTCATATTACGGTTAGCGGCGGAGTCTGAGAGTCGAGAGAATATTCTCTCTTAGACCCCATGGCTCAAGTGATGAATTCGGGGGATCCGTTGCCCAGGTGATGGTAAGGGACCTACCGGATTGCGCGTTGTATGTTCCGGTGCGGTCATACAGAGGTGGATCGGAGTGGGTTCTCCTCTCAAGGTTACGCGGTGCAAGTAGAGTTCCCGTGGTCTCGCTCTAAAGCGTTGCCTGGGGAATATCGTAGGGGTTTTAGTCCTTTGCAAGTTCGACATAACCTGTTTTTGCCTCAGCGAAGACAGGTGTGCGAAGGCATTTCCCTCAAGTAAAACAATAAAACGTCTTTACTGTAGGAGTCCGTTTGGGTTAGGTACACCCACCGTATCCCCTGTTTCTACTGCTAAACAGTAAGTGTGCAAATGTCACAGCGCCCGATTTGTAATACGTTGTAGCTATTACAATTACTTGAGTAACGAGATAATGATTTCTTGTAGTCCTCCTGTTACTATAGCTATGAAGCGATCGAGACTGCAATAATAAAATAAATAAATACTTAAAACCCCCCTAAACAAAAAGTTTTATTAATTACGGCTATATATCTTATGCCACGTGTATCGAATAATTATATGCTATTGCGGCAAATTTACACGACCGTGGTTGGTAACGAGGACGAAGGTTTGAAATTCTACCGCCAACCCATACGTACCATAATATTTAATGTTATGTTTCAGCCGCGGCATGCATTACGAGAACGTCAGTATTTTAATAAACGCAATAGCCGACATCATCGGCGAGATGCGCTTCTGCTGGCGCGACGACCGCGGCCTCATCTGCGCGCAGGGAGCCGTCTTCCGCGTCAACTGCATCGACTGCTTGGACCGCACTAATGTTGTGCAGGTGATAAATTCAAACCTGTACAACACACAACACAACGTACAACACAGTATTGCTTTATTTTGACTGAGCACAATGAAAATTATATTTGGGCCGTCAAACAGTCATCATCATCATTAGCATCAGCCGATAGAGGTCAATTTCTGGTGCACGTGTGTGCTTGCTGTTACAGTTATAAGCATTATTAGTATTATTTTCGTGTTGCATTTTTTTTCATGATTTATAACAAGATTCTCTGTTTTTCAGACGGCAATTGCGAAATATGTATTAGAACTGCAACTGTGTAGATTAGGATTGGGCACCCCCGGATGCGGTCTGCCTTCAATGCTGCGAAATGCTTTCCTCACCATGTGGGCAGACAACGGAGACATTGTATCCAGACAGTATGCTGGCACGAAGGCACTTAAGGTATTGTATTATTGTTATCTGTTTTTTTTACTAAACTCCTTACTTGCCTTACCTTTTTTTTCTTCAATTGAGTATGAGACGAGCGGAAGTTTCACCTGATGGTAAATTATACGCCTGCCTATAACAACATGGTGCTATACACAACACCACATTCCGCTCGTCGCCTAGGCCAGGGTGGTGAGACTCGAAAGAGTTACGTAACGTAACGTAGGTGCCATAACAAAAGTAATTACACAAGCTACATCGCCCTTCAAACCAGAACACGGTACTGTTTACACACTACTGTTTGACGGCAGAAATAGCGACTGCGGTGGTACCCACCTGGATGGTCTCCAGCATCAGACTACCACTAGCAATATGTTCTTATTTTTTATATAATTCTAAATGATAACAAAGCCTTCATGGTAATGCATGCATGTCCAAGGTACTGTGATCTTAATATGTTGTCAGCCGGAACTTGTCATGTGTTGTATGGTCAAAATTACAGTACGAGGGTGGTAGCAAAAAAATATCATTTCTTTAAAGACTCCGTATCATACTACTTTCTCTGTATTTTTGAATCTTAATAATGTAATTTTTATTGAAAAAACTTGTGGTTTTACTGATGGTAGGTCTCTATTGTCAGAGATTGTTCAAATAGGTAGAGATAGGCGTATAAGGACAACGCCTGATAAAAGCCACATTTCGTCACAATATGGGTAGCGCTATCACTTAATTTGATGAATAAAATTTATTAATTATTTCATTAGGGCGATTACACGCGCACTGGTGAAAGAAAACTCACTGGAATGATGAAAGATGGCGTCGCATCAGCTAATAGGTAATGTCAGAACTATTTTTATTTTCTAAACTTTAGGCTGCATAAACAGCCTACATAGAGTATGTCAGAATCGATTCGGTATGGATACTATTTCCCGTCACAGATTCATCATCCGCCATTTTAACGACGCTATGACACAATGCGCCATAGACATCGCTCTCGGGCAGCCGATTAATGAGTCGACCATAGACGAGCTAGATAATCTATGGCGCGATATTAAGACGGCTTCGATGATGGTGTTAGAGAACTTGGAGACTAATAAGTCGAAGTTAGGAATGATGCCGTCATACTTTGGGCATCCGCTGAGAAATGAGCTAGCGTCTGCCGAGGTTGCGTATGGAGTGGGGAGGTCAGTTTACACTGAACAGTAAGAACTAAAACTTTGCTCACCTCTGGCGTAGACTTACTATTTAAAAAATAAATTCACATCTAATAGCGGCTTTAAAATTTTTAATGCTTAACATCGTTACCGCTAACTGCATTCTGCTAAACTTAGTTTTGATTTTAACTTTAGTAACAAGATATTCCGCTTGCGGTAATTTGACAGCTATTAGTTTTCAAACATATAATATATTTAAATTAATTATTAAACCTAATTTTTCAAAGAGTATATTAATATATGAGGAGTGTTAAAACTTTACCCATTCTAAATCGTAGAACAAGTGGCTGTAATCATATATAAAAATTAATAAGTGCTTTCCCATTCTAAGGGTTAATACAGCATGTACCTTAATCGTGTATTACATAAAACAGATATTATATAACATTACTAAGTATTTAGGGTAGACTAACAAGCGTAAAATTAAATTGCTCCACCATATTTTTTTTCCGAAATCGTCTTGTGATCATCGAGTCGGAACGTTATCGCTTTTCTGGTGCAACCGTGATTCTAGGCAGAGATTGCCTCTCCGACGTAAAACCTTGTAACATAGCCATGGAGGTAGTTCGATTCCGGGGTCACATAAAATGGTCTCAGTCAGGTAAACAATGCTATTGCCATAACAATGTTGCAGTGTCGGTAATCTGTATCGGGCCAGCTTAAATTGCCATATCGGACCCCATTGTCGCTTGACAACGTTTAGTGGTAGAGCAAGAAAGAAATTAAGTTGAATCAAAGTGATACCCCAACTACTCCTTAAAATCAATTGCAATTGTTACAGATATTACCTGTCTACGTTCAAGGACGCGCTGCGGCAGGTCGCTATCGACGTGATGACTGGAGAGTCGCGCACTATACCGGAGCAGCTGATAGTGCCTGAGTGCAGCCGGTGCACTTCAGTCAAGGTGCTGACACTTAACTTGCGTGCATGATGGCTTATACTTAAGAATGAGCACGGGATCGAGTTTTTTTAAATTCTACTAAGGGATGAGCTGAACGCAATGTTTAACCAATAGTAATTGACACGCGTGCCTATAACATTACGTGATTTTAGGATTATATACACTACACCTTATTGTAATCAACTTTCTCTGCAACTTTACTAATATTATAGCTGTAAACGCATATATGCCGCTGTGTAGTTTACACCCACCTCAAGCTGAGTCATGAGTGGTGCACACTGCTCGAAGGTCCGCTGCGTGCCGCCGGTGATTCACGAGTTAATTATGAACGTTTTAATTTAATCTCGTCATGCAGGAGCAAACCGAGCCCGACACCGCCGCTATGGCTCTGCACGTGAAGTCCCTCATAGACGACTGCAAAAAACTATTGGTGGATACCGAGCCAGTCCTGGGCTCCTGGGGTCTCATAGACGCTGATCCGAAGTGAGTTTCACGTACTATAAGTTTCTTAAGACTCCGTTAATTGTTGTTTGCTGTAAAGAAGACTTGTTATTTAAGAGTACAATAATTTTTATTATAAAAAGCTTCTTATTAAAAATTTACCTTGGTCTTCACATCAACGCAACACTTAGTTGGTAACAACAAGTGGCTGTTGTTAGTCTGAAAGTAACCGGTACTCTTCGAGCTGTCTACCGCCTGAAAATCTTTCTCCCGTCAAGAACTAAGGCAGTAATTGTACAAACTTTAATCCTCCCTATCATCGACTATGCTGATGTGTGCTATTTCGATCTGAATGCAGACCTTAATAAGTATGACCGTCTTTTAAAGAACTGCATTCGATTCATTTTCAACCTTCGTAAGTATGATCATGTATCCATGTTTCGTTCACAGTTAAAGTGGTTACCCATCCGTCAGCGGCGAAGCTTGCGTGCTCTCAAGACCTTATTTTCTATTTTGACTTCTCCTAAACCACCTCGATATTTTATTTCCTGTTTTAAGTATTTAAGTATTAACCACGACAAAGATCTTCGCTCCTCTAACAACTCGCTTCTTTTATGCCCTTCCCACACCTCTGATATTGTCCACTCTTCCTTTTCTATCCAGTCTATTGTTCTCTGGAATGCACTCCCTCTAAATATCAGAACAGTAACTAATCGGTATACTTTTAAGCAGAAAGTACGGGAAATTCTTCTCAATGCCATTAAGACTGAGTAGTCTTCCTTGCAATCATTTTTAATATTTAGTTATATCATGTATTTGTGTCTATATATATATATGTGTGTGTGTATATATTTATATATAAGTATATGTAGGTGTATATATTTATATACATTTTTAATATATGCATACTCATGTATTATATATTATATTGTTACTATTTGATGCATCTACCTCATCATCTCTGCATTACCCAAGGTAGACTGGAGGATAATGCTAATGGCATTAAGTCCGCCTTTATACGTGGTGTAAAAAGTTTAATATATAAATAAATAAATAATCATTCTTTAACCACTGATTTTTTATATTCTAATAAGCATCGAAACGAACAGATTACATGATTGTGTTAGGGCTACCCCTAACCAAAATAACAATGACAACAACAAACACATTGTGGTCATATTGAGACTTTTCGACTTCAACTTGACTTATTATCTCCTCATTTTACTAGTAATTTAACTAATTTTAAAATATGAATGTGTGCCACTTTCTCCCATAGCACCGGTGACCCTCAAGAGACAGAGATGGACAGCGTTATGGTGTTAACTAGCGACGCGTACTACGTCACAGATTACGACGAGACGTCCGACCGCCTGCTCTCCGTGCAGCGCGTGCCGCTGGGTGACGTCACCTCCGTCGAACTCGGGACTCTAGACAGTAGCTCTACGGTGATACAGTTCATATTTGTTTATATTTATATATACAGTCCGCTAATAATTGACCTTAATTTTATATGATGTTAAGTGACAATGAGGCCGTGATAGTTATTAAACGTTGATAGCTGAAACACGGGAATGCTGTTAGTTCGGAAGATTATTATAAGAAGGTGGGTGTCGATACGAGTTCGAAGAAACTTTCACCAGGCGAATGTTCCGCCCGTCTCGTCGAATTATTGATGAAAAAAAAAATTTTTCGATCGATTCCATTTCTTCCGTTTTAAAATCAAGATTTATTTTTGTGTTTTAGATTTTTGGCGTAGGCCGTAAGAGCAGCGTCGAACCGGTGCACTGTATCCGCATCAACTACAATTGTAATGGAGAACCGGGCTACTTCCACATGTTCCGCTCGACGTCGCTGCGCTTTTTTAATAACATGGCCGTCGTTATCAATACCAAAGACGAAATGATCGGTTCGTTATATTTATGTTTTGAAATTTCTAATAGTAAAAATAAGGAGTTTACGGGAAGCACCCGGGCCAAATTAAACATCTTCATGTCCAAATGGAAACAGTTATTCTTACATAGAGCGATGAAACGTAACAACGTCACTCCGCCTCTTTCACGGCCACTGTTTACCAAGAAAAAAAAGATTATCACTCTAAAGTTGTAGTTTCATTCAACCATATTGATCTTTTCAGTTCATCAATTTTGTTCTTTTTGTAACTTCATAAATATTAGTTAGAAAAACAGTTTTTCTTTTAGTGATACGTTAGAAAGATATGAACTTGCGTTTCAGAGTCCTTACATTCGATCTGCGAGTCGTTGATGGTCGCTCGTGACGTGGCGAAGCTACCGCCGATACCTTTCCATGACGGTGTGAAATTGGAGAGGAAGAAATCTAAGGTAAACGGACCGCAACGAATTTCTCGTCAGATTTTTTTAGACGACGCGGCAATACGAGCAGGACCTTCACCTGATAAATGAAACGGGTTCTCATAAAATCATGGCGTCAGTTAGGATCATAAACACTATTGTGTTTGTTAAGATAATTGATGTTAAGTCTAATTACCCCCAGTATTTCAAAACTTTCAAACCGGAACACGCTATCATTTGTCAACCACAGTTTACTGGCAAAAATAGTCGCTACGGTGAAACCCCCATTGACGACCTACGGCATCAAAGACCTACCAGTAATATTTTTTATTGTATTTTGAACATGAGCCCAAATTAAAAACGGTAAACGGAGAGTTAGTCTGTGTGGTATAGCGCACTGATCTAGAACACGCATATTCACTCTTTTATACTTTATTCTCTTTGTTAATTTCAGATCCACGGTACGACTTCCGGCGGTGTTAGAAGCGGCGCTAGATCGGCATTGTACTTAGACGTATCGCGGCTCCCTTCACTCACGCGCAACGTGAGCGAGACACAACTTGTCGCAGACATACGGAGCGTTGGTAAGATATTTCTAAACATACCCACCCTCGTACTGATATTCTTATCTGTAGATCTAGTGTCACATGTATCGCTCTTTACCTATAAGAATTACCAGTAATGAAACTCTAGTAGTAACTATTTCAATAAGACAATGTTGCTTTATGTAAAAGTCAAAGGCCTAACCAAAAACCTTCTCCAAGTAAAAGACAGTGTGAAGTAATGATGACAGGTGTATCAGTATAGAATATGCGATTTATTGATACTTAATATTTATAATTGTTACGATATCGTTTCCATATTTCCGGCGGAAAGAGTTAGAGGGACATCGTGCTGGTTGACTGTTCTTACCTCTGTTAACTAAATAGAATAATTTTTAAAAATATAAGCGCTTATAATAATAATAATGTACGTACCATTAAAGGTCTAAACCCTTGTAAGTATTTCTGACCCGAGAACATAACCCACTTAATTTCCCCATCGCCTAGAATCAATCGCACAGTTCAAGTATAATTTAGCTGATTTCGCATGTCGACATAAAGATTATACTGTTTTTCTTTAAACGGAAATTGAAACTCAGTGGGTATTAAACTTTTGTATAATGAGTTTCTCACGTATTGGGATTCCTTCATGGTGTGCCATTAGCACGGTGAGGTGGGATCGAAACGCCCATGCAATTTTCTCACTCATACGCATCATGGTCATTTTAATTAGACTCAGGGCAGCGGCCTTCACTAACGGAAGCGGTTTTAGAACAGATAATACGTCTCGTCAGCGATTGTACGGAGTGCCGCTTCATTTCCGGCGCTAACGGCCACTTGCACGGCGCCACGCAGACTGTTAGTGTTACCATTATAACTTTATAGCATAGCATTTATTTCTTGTAAAAAAAATTTTTCATTCATTACAATTATATTGTCATTAGTTGATTAAATTAGTCGTACGTAATATAACTAAAGTTGAATGTTAATATTTAAAGGGCAACTCATGATAGTGGTGATTATGTTAGGATTTAATACAACCGAACAATACGTACTTCGCATACTGCGGTAGTATGCAAACACTATCCCGTAACCCGACTATAGGTGTACACTGTATGCTTTTCCGGCACAACTCGCTATTCCCACAGTGAATAGTTTGACATATATAGTATATACAACATTTAGTTTTTCCTACAAAACTAACATACTTTGATTTTCACATTGGTAAAGAACACACGACAACTTTTCAATCATGCAACAATAATGAACGATGGCTAGTGGAATGGCACGTTTACTGAGAAAACCCAAATACAAGATTTTACACCAACTCTATTTTCCTCTCTAAAACATTATACAGATTTTTATATATTTATTTCAATTAACATCATTGCATTAGTAAGTAAAGCCGCGTTACATAGTATTTATGGATCGTAATCATTCAATGTTATTGGTTAATTTGGTAATAATAAACATTGGTAGTAGATTTAATTCAATTCAATTTAATTTGTGGTAGGTGAAGAATGTATTATAAAGAGGTGGAAGGAATATTTTGAAAGCTTGTTCGAGAAAGAGGATGTGCAAGTGCCAAACCCCGTTAGGGGCCAAACTGAGAATGGGGATGAAAGTAATATTAGTATGAAATAGATTTTAGATGCGATGAATAGTATAAAGTTAGGTAAGGCATGGGTATGATAGGATTATGCTGAGAGCTGGACAGGGCGCGGTAGCTGGTCAGCTGTACTGCCTTTTTACCTTTGTTGGAGCAGCGGCAAAGTCCCAGATGGCTGATGCAAAGCCGTAATCGTTCCGTTATATCAAGGAAAAGAGTCACAGCAAGACTGTAAAAACTACCGTGGGATTAGCTTTCTGAGCAACGTCGGCAAACTGTATGCTAAGATACTGTTTAAAAGTGTGATGAATGAAACTGAAGAGAAGATTTGGGATGTACGAGTAGGATTTAGGAGATGGATGGGATGCATGGGCCAAGTTTTTTTCTTACATAGCATAGCCGAAAAATATTTGGCATATAGTAAAAAGGTCTGTTGCGTTTTCGTGGATTTGGAAAAGGCCTATGACAGAGTGGTGAGGAATCAATTGTGGTCTATATTGTCTGTTTATGGAGTAAACAGCACGCTCATACAAGCACTGAAAGCACTTTAGGGTTCCAGTGCTTGTGTCAGGATAAACGGCGCTTACTCAGACTGGTTTATTATCCAGAAGGGTGTTAGACAATTGTATACTGTAGCTGTAGCTGTTTAATCTATTTATAGACAATTGCTTGAAAGATTTGAAAGATGGTGAGTATGGACTAAGAATGAATGAGTTGAGCGTCAAATGCCTCCTATACGCCGATGATCAAGTTTTATTATCGTCATCGGAGTAGGAGTTGCAATCGATGGTAGACATGGTGCATGGTGCTTTAACAAGCAAAGGAATGAAAGCGAATGTAAGCAAGACGAAAGTAAGGGTTTTTGAAAGAGTAGAATGTATTACAAACTATAACATTATGATTGAAGGACAAAAAGTGGAACAAGTGAAAGAATTTGTATACCTGGGTTCACAGTTTACGAGAGACGGCAAGTGTGATGGTGATATTGACAGAAGAGTTTTAAAAGGGAATCAAGTAAATGAGGCACTTCATATCTTTATGAATAGGCGAAACGTATCACAAAAAGCACGACTGGATGTGCATAGAAGCATGTTGATCCCCACACTGAGGTATGGTAGTGAATGTTGGGTATGGTAGAAGAAACATGAAAGTAGGATTAATACTGTGAAGATGAGAAGCTAGAGAAGTATAACTGGAGTGAAGCTGATGGACAAAGTGAGAAACAGTGTGATAAGGAAGCGGTGTGGCGTGGTTGTAGGTGTAGTGACGAAGATGGAGAAAGGGATGCTTAGATGGTTCGCCCATGTTGAAAGAATGGATGAAAAAAGATTAACGAAAAAGGTATACAAGGTAAGAATGATTGGGGAAATCGGTGCAGGTCAACCTAGGCGGACATATTTCGATCAAATAGAAGATGTCCTAAAGAAAGGCCGGATCAAGAGTACTCGCAACCGACGAGCATGCATGAATCCGCTCATGAAAGTGGAAGAAGTGAGAGAGGTGTGCCAAGATCGTAACAAGTGGAGAGAGGTGGTGTATGCCTACCCCATTGGGAACTTGGCGTGATATATATGAATGTATATATATGTATTTAATTCATAAAATGTTCTTACAGGATCCAAAGCTCTGAACAATATGACTGAGCAATTTAATAAGCTCAATAAATTAAGCCACTCGCTTAACGCGAAGGCAAGACCGAGTTTACAATTAAAATTCGACCAAGGCGCCTCGCGCACTAAGAAAATCTTCACTATTGGACAAAACAAGAACGAAAAGAAGAAAGGTAGCCTCTCGGACGGAATGAGCTCGGACTACTCCTCTGATGACGAGAACCGAACGAACATCTTCGAGCCCACGTTAGACAACTTCGAAAACACTCAGCACTACATCGGAAAGAAGTCGGCCGAAGACAAGAGCGAAACGGAGAATGATTGTGAACTTATCGAGAACCCATTGTACTCGTCCAAAATAGAACCGAGTGACGTCACAGAGATTTCTTCTACAGCCGTCGTCGAAGCGACTGAGCGACAAACACTCAAAACACCGAGCAACATCACAAAAAGAAATCCGTTCGACATGGACTCAACGAAAACGCCCGAGATACAAATTGATCCGGGTTTCACGAAACCAACGCCGCCCAACACTCTGTTGCTTTCGCAGAAGTTATCGCACAGTTCCAGCGATATAAATTACGAGGAGGAGCAGGTCCACGAGGGGGTCAACTACCATGTGCGGTCAAATTCACAACACGAGATCACGTTGAATATCGCACAGTCACATAGCGAATCCGCTCTGAAACAGCTGCGGAACATTGCCAGTCCCATGTCGAGTGCGACAAGGGAGATGGTTCTGTCACCACTCTCCAAGCTTGCCAAAGGCGTACAAACATTAGGTGCCAACTTAGACCCGAGAAAAATAAAGGTCAGTAAATTTTGTTTTTCTCTATATCTATCTCTCAATAAACAATCATATACATGTATTGCGTTCAGAATATTGAAAATCCCAAAATTTGTTAACTCGTAAGAGTTTTTTTTTTATAAGACTCTGCAAATAAATACTTTCGCAATTGCAAATAAACTTCGTTATCGACCAGACGATGCCCTGCTGACATATATATACTATCTTGTAAAGTGACTACTCTTACTAAAAGTATTATAAGCATTAGCTTTTTGTACTTTTACTGTCGGATACATCTTATCGGGTGCTGGCCTCGTGGAACCAGAAACATTTGTTAAGCATAGACAAAAATCAAGTTTATTGTTATTTTTACTGTGTTTGAAAATGTGTTAGTGTTCATTCATTGTAACTATCACTAAACAAATACACAGGCATCCGGTTCGGTGAAGCAAATCTCCGAACAGCAGTATGAAGAGCACAAAAAGCTACAAGAGAAGTGGTACGGTTGCAACACCCGCCTCATCGCCCTATAATTCCAATATTGCCAACACCACGCCCAGAGGGTTGCTAGGTGAAAATATTATTCGTAATATTTATTGCTTTATTAAATGTTACTCGCGAATAGTTAATCAATATTAATTTATTGTTAAGTTGACAATTGTTAATTAAAATTATTTGGACAATTTAATGTCTGTAGTATTAAAAAATCTTGTATTGAAATGACTGGAGTAATAAAACTTAACATTTTGTGTATCGGAGCAGTGTGCACGAAGTTGTACTTTATGACATCCGGGCAAATCACTTACTATCAAGTGAACATCTCGTTCGTCACATTTTCTTAAGATTAATCATAACATTTTTTTTTTATCTAAATGAACATCTTTTTGTACGATTATAAATTCAACCGTTACAACTATTATAGATTATATAAATTTCTTTAGTACTTCAAAATTTTAAGAATATTATACAATTCAAAATAATTTACTATATTATTAAGTCCTTTTTCAATATGAATGAATAATGCCAGATTTATTCACCGAGTGAACACGCTTTCCCCCATGGCCTCATAGCCCCTTCACCGTGTGACATTAAAGTCAATATAAAGCACAGAATATAAATAATTTGTATTATTAATTTTTTAAAACATACCTCAGATTGTGCATCGTAACCACCTAAAAAAGTATTAGGGATATATAAACATAATTAAAATATAAATAATCGTAGTTACCAAACTAAACGTCTAATAATGTATTAGTAAGTCTTACCGTCGTATAAAGGTACAAAATTACTTCTTTTTTTTTAATAGGAATTCTTGCGGAACAAAAAAATATTTCGAAAAATGTAGCAACATGAATGAAAAACAAAACTGTTCAAAAGCCTCGAACTGTGTTGGTGAAATTTAAACGTTCCAATGTTGCTATTATATATAAATAATGAACGGCTTAGAATTTATGAACGAAGCCTTTTAACGGATACAACAAATTAATAAATGGATATAACTATGGACATAACACATAACTATGTGGATGTGTTAGATGAATAGCTTGATTGAATTAATCCTTAGCTTAATATGTTAATAAACTTTACCAAGAAATAATCAAAAATATTATATAATTCCCAAAATCAAAACCTTTATAGAACTTAAACATTTTACTCTCTAATGAACAGAAAAAAAAATGTCGCCGACTAGAATATAAGAACTATATATTTAAAAACCTTTGCACTGTTAATGACAAATTATTGCTTTATTAATGTATTTATTTAATAATATTCATAGAAAGTTCAATAATAATGAAATTAGTTAAAGCTGTACTGTTAGTAATAATTAAACATTACACACGTTTATTCCTATATCAATGAGGATTTATATAACGCATTATTAAATATAAATAATTAGAAATATATACTCAAATTATATGTAAAACCGAATGTATACATTTTTTTAAAGTATTGCCTTTTTAATGTTTAAATTATCTTTTATAATGCCTCTTGCACTAATTTTTTTAAAATTATTAATAATTCGGTCCAAATATGATCACCGTTTTATATGTAACCTATATTATTGAAACACACACACCCACACGGACATAATGATGAACACGTATACATACTTCTGATGGTATCAGGTGAACGTATTGTCTTCATGGTTTCAAAAAAAAAAAAATGAAAAAATCTTACAAATAAAATTATGGTACCATGTACATTGGAAATATACACAACATCCAATATATATTATAAAGCTTGCTTCAGATAAAATACACACACAAGCATACAAACAACGTTAGGAATAATTGCATGAATATATATATATATTCTTGATGTATAGTATATCCTGATAACCACACTGGTTTTTGTCAATCCACTCGCCTATATTTCTGGTTAGTCGTACTGAAGCTTTATATTTATAAAGTTAGCATTAACTCTAGCGGTTACAGTATTCCAAAAAGTGAGATTAAGATTTAATGTTTAAGGTAATAAAAAATGGCGGCCATTGATGTACAAAAAATGCAAGCAAAAAATTCGACTGTCAAATAGTAGTGTGCAGAAATTACTGTGATCCGGTTTAAATGGTGCTGTAGTTGAAATTGCTGAGGTATATCGAGACTTAACCTATGTCTTTAACCGGGGATAAAAATTCGATGCAATGTAAATTATCTTAACCAGCGCCACATTATTATGTTTTTCTGTCTTCAATTTTTTTTATTACTATATGATAAGATCTATATCGTCTTGAATATTAGAATACTTTCTACATAAATTATAATGAGCTAAGGAGGCGGCTATTAGTAAGAAAATATTATCTTACCGCATCATTTACTTAATAATTAATTATACCAATTTAATATCTGCCTTTATCTATTACTCACAAATTAAAAGTTGATTCTCTCTCTTTCTCTCTCTAATCATGTTATAATAAATCTCCAGCGCTCCATATCCGAAACCATATTTAAAATATATCTTCCATATCTCTCTGATAAGAAAAGTATAGATTTCTCGGTCTTAAGGCATCATAACTTCAATAAATATTACAGGGTCGAACAAGCCCATTACCGCCGTAATAATAGTTTTATGACCACATGTAAACCGCAGTGTAGTGAAGGTTAAAAATAAATCAAGATTGCAATCATATAAATTTTATTAAAGATTTATTTTTCAGGAAAAAAAATTGTATGCTCTATACTTTTATTGTTCTACCTTTTGTCTGCAAGTATATCTTTAATGTTTTGTACATCAATGCGACGTCTAGTAAATTATTAGTGCGCGGTAGTGTATACGTCCTGTTGAATTAAGTATTATTCTCAGTGATAAATGTTCGCGAAGTTGTCGTTAAGATTTGCATTTGTACAAATAACTTCCGCTTTACTTATCACTTATTCAACACTAATACTAGTAAACGTGAAAACAATTTTGTATATGTAAGGTCTGAACTTTGTGGATAATAGCACTGTAATCAAAGTTCAACTTCCTTTGTGGCGCAGTGGCTAAGCGGAAGCTACTTTGTCTATGATTATATTCGCGGCCCATTGCGATAATTTAACCTGCGTGCTACAACCCTCTTATTATAAATCTGCTGCCATGAGAGCGTGGCTGTTTTCCGGCCGGCAATAACAGAGCCGGAGTATTATGGTCAAGTACGTTTCACTATTGTCAGCTAAAATCTAGCTAAATCTAAATCTAGGTCATTTAACTAGCGTAGCGACAATATATCAGATTTTCAATAGAAACGCAAGTTTTTAATGCTTTGGGATGATATTTTTAATTAATATTTATTATATTCCTAAAATAATAAAAAAATCGATGAAACTTACTTAATGAGTGTATTTTTAAATTGGATAATTGTGGATCAGTTTATAGCCCCCCCTCTCGTGTTTATTTATTATAGATTAAAATATAATCATATGAATATCGATGGCCATTTAAAGTCTCTTCTAGTTAAGTACTATACAAATAGCCGTACTATTGGGAGCCCTCTGGCAGTTCTGGTGAACGAAACCACTGGACAAAGCACCATAGCAGCGAACAATGCAGATGTTTAATGTAGCTCTATGTCCACTGGCTGATGAAGATTATGCAAACGATTTATATAGCATATATATATATATAATCTAACGTAGTAAACTGTATAATCAATATAAATGCATAGATCAACATATTTCCTTTTAGACGGTTACCGAATGAAACAGGAAATAGCCTTTCCTTATCTAACAACGAATTGATAGTAAATAGTGAAGTATCTTTTAATCTCTTAGCTGCCAATTTGTCAAATTGAGGAAATTTACTTTGAAATGAAATTGAGGCTTAATTTTTCTTTCAATCTATGATATAAAATATACAAATAAAATTTGTTGTCTCTTCTGATATCTATTAATATTTAATTTCTGGTTTTCTTTTACTATTTACAAGTATAGTATTTTTTTTATATTGTTATCAAACAAATTTGTAACAGATTTGTTATTGAAATGTTATTAATATGCAAAGAGCATCCGTAATAGTTCAATGCAGATTGTATTTGACTCATCACTTAGGAACCAGTGAACATGCTGATGCTATGATCATGAAAGAGTATCTCATAAAATGTATTCTGCTGTTCAAATAAAATCTGAATACATCATTACTTCTATAATCATTCCTCGTCAAACGTGGTCTGCAGATAATTGTTGTATGGTATGCTTACATTACTTTTGTTGTTTTTATTACCTATTTTTACTTCATATCTTTCCAGTTTTTGTACCTGTGATTGATTTTGTTTTGTTTATAAGTTATTTATATTTATTAAAATAATAAATTGCTTTGACTATAGTATATAAATGTGTTTTATTCATTTGGAATTCTAGGTGAACCCTCATGCATGATTTAACCGTTTCCATAGATCAGCGGCTAACACCTTGTCTAAGAATACGGGGTTCTGGTTCGATTTCAGTTCAATGTTGTTGAGTTTGGATGGTTTTCATGTTTTTTGAACTAAACATAAAAATATTCTCAACTTAATTGAACACTTTTGAGATGAGAGTTCTCCAATAAGTTTAAATATTTAAGTTCAAATAAAGTAATAATATTTTATAAAACTAACTCATGATACATAATCTGAGATCATCATCGTCAGCAGATAGCCCTCCTCTGCAGGACATAGGCTTCTCCCAAATATCTTTACATACTCATTATCAACATCATTCAATATCAGCCTTTGTTTATTCACTGCTGAATATAGGCTCCAACTCTACAGGGTGAAAGGTAGTAGGTGTAAAAGATCTGGAGAGGCAGATGTATGAGTCTCTACAGATTGATATTTCATGGTACTTGGTTTTATTACAAGTGTTTTTTTTTCTAAATTTTATAAACTATGTACTTTCTCGGATAGGTATGGTATTGAAATCAGGTACTTATTTATTGTGCTTTATACATATTTTTTATAAATAAAATTTTATTATAAGATTAAATAGAAATGTAAGCATGGCACCTTTTTTTTACTGTCACAACTTTCAAAGAACCTAATTTAAAAGTTTTAGCCTGTAAGTGATTATTGTAAATCTAATTTAATAAAACAATGATTAGAAAATAATAAAAAAATTAATAACTCCAGAAGCATTGTTTTTGTATGGGGTATTCCATACATAGATAGATAGGATACGAGCTATACTTCAACCCCTTCAGATCTTTTACACCTATTATCTTTCACCTAGTATTCACTCTATTAATATTCTAGCTTATGCCAGTAAAAGTCTATCATAACATTGCAATAAACAGGCAATATTATTATTAGTTTTTTTTACAGAAATTATAAAATTAAGTAAAAACTTATAAAATGATATTACATTAATTTTATTTCAATAATTTATTCATAATAATGTTAAGTAATATGCATTCAGATATTTAATAAAGATTTCAACATTTTTCTATCTTCTTCTCTTTGTTGCAATCTCATGACTGCGGGATGTTACTATGGTGTGTTGCCCTGGCTATCATTTTCTTCCAGACATTTCTGTCTTGTGCCGTTTGGATGGATGATTGTAGGGTAGCTCCTGTAGCGTCCCGAGTTGTGCGTGTCCATCTTGTAGGATACCACCCTTTCGCTCACTTTCCTTCCAGTAATAATCAGCCTTTCCAGACTGTCTGGGTCTCGCCTGACCATGTGTCCGAAGAATTTGAGGACTCTCTGCCTACAGATTGTTGAGAGCCGTGTTGTTATGTTCAACTGTTTGAGGATTGACTCATTTGTGCGACATTCCGTCCAGGTTATCATCCTCAGCATTCTGCGCCAGTACCACATTTCGAACGTGTCAATCCTTTCTATCTAGAGTACTCTTAATTTGAAATTTATACTCCATATTAACGATAGCTCATGTATAAAATACACTGTCTATATGTAGATCTATTATATACAGACATCAGCAGCAGCATCTTTAAAACTCATATAATTTTCTTAGAAAACAAAAAATATGAACAAAAGTATTCACCTCCATCGCTATTCTCTATTAAATTAATCAACTGTCATGATACTTCTGTTCTGCTTCCAAATATGAAGGCATTCGGCCAAACAAGAGTTTTTCTCTTTTATGAACATGTCTCTGGTGTTTCATCATAGCATTCCTGTATCCGAAAGCCTTCCCACATATGTTGCATACATGATTTTTAATTCCCAAATGATCTGCTTCGTAATGGCGTCTCAACATAAGGTTAGTGTGGAATGCCCTTTTACAAACATCACATTTAAATTGTGGCTCTTTATGTTTCAACATGTGACTATTGAGATTGCTCTTACACAGAAATCTTGCTGGACATTCTGTACACATGTATCTATAGTCCCCTGTGTGAGTTCGCATATGAGTCTTGAGTAACTCAGCATATCGACCCCTGTAGGGACAGAACTGGCATTTAAAAGGGAAATCATCCCTGTGCCTCAGACTATGGTTATGGTAAGCGCAACGCAGTCTAAATGATTTACCGCACACATCACAAACATATTTCTGATGGTTAGGATCATGCATAGTTAGATGCTCCTTAAAATATGAACGATTTACCACTTTGTTGCAGACATGACATGTGACTTTGGAGGCCTGTTTTACCTTTTCTTGTTTCGTTACGTTAGTGTTTTGCTCATCCGAAGACCAAGTTTGTTTTGATTCACATTCATAGCTATCGGAATAGTCATGATCTTGAGATTGTTCAAAAGAAAACTCTTCTTTTACAGGGCGACGTAAAAATGCATCAGATTGTTTTGCAGTTTTTCGAAATAAAATAGCACCTTGAAGAAACTTATAGCATACACGGCATAATCGTTTTGAGTAAACATCGTCCTCCTTTATTTCAATATTTGCGAAGATATTTAAAGCTTCTACTATCTCGGCCGCTTTCTCGTTTTTATAAATTGATATTTCTCCTTGTTTCAGACATATTCTGCAAGTTTTAGGATATTCTGAGAGCTTTTTTAAAATTGGGTTTCTGTTTGTGTTGGTATAGTATTCAATAACATCCAAATTGTTTCTATGTTTCAACATTTTCATAATATAGTACGAAGTTACCATGATGTTAATTATAAACTGCTTTACTAAACGGTGTGTGTTCTGCTCTAAAGAAAATATTTTTTTTCCACACATCAAATATTTCTTGCGCCAATAAGTAAACAATATTCTTCTTTCATTGACACTTCCCCTTTATTTTTTTTTAAAAAGGCAAAGGGTAATAAATTTTATACCCAAGTTACCTTAAATATCAAGCGATTAAACGTAAAAAGTATTATTGAACTATTCCAGTTTTGACGAAGTAAAGTGGGAATTAAAGGATTAGTGAATCTTTTTGTATTAAACCAGCACTACTTGAAAAAACAATCTGATACGAAACGAGTTATATAGATAATAAGTATGTATACAAAAAAAGTTAAAATATTTTTTTTTATTATATATTCATATTTTATTTGTTGTATCACTTAATTATGTAATTTCTGCCCGCACAATGCGTTCAAAATCTCTTCCATACTAACGTTTGCTGGAAGGTTCTAGTTGAGTTAAGCTCGCCTTTGTTCATTAATTTTAATATGTTAAGTACGTTAAAAATATAAAATTACTAAAGTTTTTAAAGACAATAGAAAGATGTTTTATATTTGCACCACACACAAACATAAAAGAGAAGTAAATATTATTATTAGCTAATTCGTTTAAACATCTAACAAATGGACCCATTTGAATAATAATTATGATTATGCGCTAAATATACATAGATTAATATAGGAATTTAAAGATACTATCTCTTTTTAAAAAAAGATACGTTTTAATCATAAATATATTGGTCTTCCGTCATATTATTGGTTTTCTTTTACCAATGCATAATTGCAAGATGGTGATGAGTTATGTTAACTCAAGAGTAATAATCTTGCTTTTTAATTATCTCTTACTCTTACTGATTATAATTACATTATTATATACAAAAAGCTATATAATATACAGAAAGCTATATAATATACAGATAGAAAGCTTTATAATATACAAAAATCTCAAATGTATTTAATTTTTTCAAGTAAACAATGTTCCAAAATATTTAATAATATTTAATTAGGGATGGAAAATGCTTCGTCGGTGTGAAATAAATAAAAAATATTTTTAGATAAAATCACTTTATTTTATAAACTCACAAAAACAATCAGCACACATACAAAAACCACTTGTTGGTTTTTATAAAACAAAGCTATCCATTCATTACCTCTTTAAAAACTCTTAGAGCTAGTGAAATGAAAAACAAATTTAGTAAAATTTGTATGCAGAAGAGCCTAACAATAAATAAACAAACAATTGATCATGTCATCAATCGTTTTATTTTTATCTACAGTTGATTTTAATTTCTCTTGGAGTTAAGTAATAATGAGGCAGCGGATGGTGAAGCGTGCTCGCCTGAAATACTCTTGCTCTCATATGTTGACAGCCGGAAAACAGCGATGCTGTTACAGCGGCAGATCTATATGACGGCGGCAGCTACGCTTAGGTTTGATAAGACCCTGCCATACAAGCTTTACAAAGTGTGGCCCCAGGGTCGAGGCAAGACTATGTGTTATAAGGTACTTAGCATGGTAAACGGTACATAATAGTCACATTAGGACAGTGCGTGAAGAATATTACCTAACTTTGCCAGGAATAATATAAAATTACGTTATCAGGAAGACAAAGTACTTATATTGTACTAGTTACTAATGGGAAATGCTATCATTATGGCTTTATTATTTTTAGCTCAAAAGATTTAAAGAAGATAATTTGAAAAGATCGTCTTAGTTTTACTTATAGCTTTCTTATAAATTAAATAAATACTAAAAAAAATTATGATATGGTTATTACACATTTAAAGTTTAATAATTCCCGCAATTACAAATAAGATAAAGTTGTGATGTCATTGTTAAAATTTCACAGTAATAATATAAAAATTAATTAACGAATAAAAATCGCCAATATTTATAATTGGTTTATATATTAACCAAAATATGAAAAAAATCATATATTTTTCAGATAAAATATTATATGAAATAGAAGAGTATATTATTTATTACACAAATCGACGAGACTAGCAGGACGGTCAAGGTGGTAAGTTGTACTATCATAAGCCTGCCCGTATAAATGTGGCGCTGGTTACGATGACGTACTCTGCATTACATTGTGCTCGTCGTTTGAAATACTATATGGTACCATCTCGTTAACCCGGAAATCGAGCGAGAGGTTTACACAATTTTTTTATTTATATTTTTATTATATTAAAAATTATTTTGTTATTTGTAACTATAATGACCGAGATAAGGGATAAGGTGAGATTTCTGTGTATGACATATGATCCCCAAACTGTAGGCATCACCTTCCAAATAAACATTATTTGACATAGTTAAATTTTTTCTTTAGTTAAATAAATAATATATATTAAATTACATGTATGATTAAATACGACAAGGATGACTAATTAACCAAAAAGGAGCACTATTTCTTTGCTGTTAACAACTGTTTTATTTGCTAATTATTAATAAGTAAATAATTATTAATCAGATGCAGGACTGATATTTTGTCCAATATTGAAAATGTATTTTTACATGTTTTTGTATGATTGTTATTGATGTAAAACATTGAATTAAACGACTTTTGTCATGAACGTAATTACTTAATATAACTGAGATTATTTAATGAATAAACATACATAAAGAATATAAAATATAGTACTGGTTTTCGCATATTACTTTATACCAGACCAGACCTAGTTTTGTAGTAAAATTGTGGAAAATAAATATATTAGATTTAGATTCAGACACTAAGCACTATTGACAATCAAACGTTTAAATTGCAGTGGGTTCGATTTTATTTTCTGTATAGAAATGGGAATATTTAGTCTTTTTGACGTTTATTACAAATTTATAGAAGCATCAGCTAAAGCGACGAACATAGCTGATCGATGATAGCGATAGTATTATTGCAATGAAATGATGCGGACGGTAGAATTGGCGACACGAACCTTACCCCACCTGCGCTTGTGACGCGGAATGTGATGGGCACGATTCCATGATATTTAATGCCGCTAGTCTTTTAACCCATTTATCACCGCATCAGATACTGAGTATCGCAACCTAAATAATTGGCACGATTTAAATGTCGCTACGCATTTACCGTCCCCATCCCCTCCGACACTCGAACTCGCATGATGATGTCATGTTGCAAATTAAAGCGATCAACTTCCGCGTCTCCATATACAACAAAATAAAATCAAATGAAACTTTCAGAATTTCCGCAAATTGATTTCAAAATGATAATTTAATAAATAAAATAGGAATTTATTTTAAAATAAATAACAATCGGTAAACAGGAGCTGCTCTTCGCTAGGAGAACCTTTTTGGTAATAAACCGACATAATACCTTAAATTACATTATTTCTTTTAGTTACGAAAAACTAGCGTTCATAAGTTTAAAAATGAAGACACCGGGAATGTCATTTGGCTTCGGCCTGTTTTGAACTGAACGCGTAATTTTTTAACCATCACATAAGTCGTCATTAGTACAGCCTCTTTCTAGAATGTTCTTGTTTCTTCTGATACCACATAATGCCTAAAACAACTATAACTATGATAACGATCGCTACAAACATCATGTACAGGAAAGTTTTCACGCCCGACATAGCCGGCTTGGAGTCCTCCACCCTGTCTCTGGGCGCATCGAAGGATGCAGCCGAGGGTATGATGTTAGATCTGTCCTCATCGTTCCTTTGCTGTGTAAAAATGGAAATAATAAAATCGTTATTTTTTTTATGATTCAAAGAAGCGACGAAAGGAGCTGATGGTAAGTGATACGCCTGCACATAACACCGCGGAGCTAGTTAGGATATTATACACTGCACCAAATTGCGCTTGTCGCCATGCGACATAACATGTTGAGTCTCTTTACCCCAGTAATTATGCTATATTACGCTAGCCGCAGCGTCCTTCAAATCGAAATATAGTAATGTTTGTACTCTACTATTTGTCGGTTGCAATAGGATTTGCGGTGGTATCTACCTAGACAGTTTCCGGCAACACAGACCTACCACCAGTAATGTTTGGTTGTATACAAATATTGTCTATATTTTCTTCATCTTCGATGACTGAAGATGTACAGCGTTTCCGTCCAGAGAAAAGGAAAGTGAACAGGTTATGATCTAGCTAGATCACACTAAACACAACAACGGCAAGTAAAGGGTTTGGAAAAACCGACCTACATTTATGTGGGCTTAAAATTAGACGAAGGACCTAAGAATTACAAGACATAGTGTTTAACCGGCTTTATCATATAACGGAGGCCTTATAATGAAACTGACATCAAATTACATTTAGTCTAGAAAACGGCAACAAGTGTCTTTCAATGTTTAGTGTTGTTAAGAAGCATCATGATTAATTATCTTACCGTGTCCAGGAGGTCCAGTTCGTACATCTTTATGGCTATAATATCATGGTTATCGCTCAAATCTCCGGTAGTAGCAGACGCACCGAAATAGTATCCCGTGGGTAAGAGTAGATTTTCCACTTTGAAGCATTCTTTCCAAGCGTTCTTTCCGTCCAAATCCGTAGATACTGATGAAAACAAAGTATTTGTTATTTTATCATTATAATAATCAAACAATTATTATTATCATGATGTGTGTTTGATTATTATGCGATCAACGCCGATGTGCGATAGTTCTCATGGTCAAGAGCAGGAGGAACATTATGAGTCAGCCGCCGTGAGGTCATGCGAATATATTTTCCTTACTTATAAAAAGTGTATGAGGTGACGATTAGAAAAAAGTAATCCTACAATCATCATCATCATCAGCTGATAGACGTCCACTGCTGGACATAGGCCGCTCCCAAAGATCTCCACATCGATCGGTCCCGCGTAAAATAACCATCAATTTGTTATATATGCATCATCATCTGTTGAACTTCATATAAATCACACAGCCTTTTATTGTTCCCACAATTGGGCCTCATGACTTCTCTCGCAGGAAGAATGAAGTCCATATATCCATCACGCTGAGCAAACGCAGGTTGATGGATTCTATATGTTGCTAGAACACAGCTGTTCTTGACACACCTCGGTTTTTACACGAAGGCAAACCTCATCCAGAATCAAAGCCACGCCTTTTCAAAACTTCCAGCTAGTATAACTGCCTTACAAAACGAGCTTTTAATGCTGCTTGGTTTTTTTAAAGCTTGTACATTGAAAAGTATATTGGATATTAGGATTATTGCTAGTTAGGTTAATGTACACAGCATCATGTTGTGGTCATCACTTTGAGGCATAAGATGAAAGTCTTGTCACCACAGTAATTTCACTAACTACAACAATCTTCAAATCGGTACACAGTAATGTTTGCACACTACTGTTTGGCAGCAGAAATAGAAGCTGCGGTGGTATCTATGTATGTGGTCATTGGAAACAGAGACAAATAAAATTTTATATCAGCTACGACTAACCTGTTAATACATCATCCTTGTAGATTATGGATATGTGAGTGTCGTGGTGGAAGTTTCGGAACTTCGCCTCACAGCCGGCTAGCTGTGTGTGAGTGCCATCCCTGTCGTGGTCGTAGTGGAGAGTTCCGTTGTTTACCATCGCCGAGATGTAAGGATGCTGATGCTGCGGTACACAGAACGTTCACACTACAGTAACAATTAAAATACATGTATAGTTATTTTTAACCGCTTCCGTGGCGCAATGGTTAAACGATTGCCAAGTAACACGCAGGTCCTTAGTTCGACCTAGTGCTACATGTCGAGGAGATTGGTTGGTTGCAAGGTTCAAATCCGTCTGGCTAGCTACCATTTTAACATTGTAAACCTTCCACCTACACAATATGAATGTGTTTCAACTGTTGACATAGAGCCTTATCACTTACATATCAGATACTTCATCATCTAAGACCAGGTCGCCACTTAACACCATGTGAAATTGAGGCTTAGTGTTAGCCAGGAAACAAAACCAATAATCATCTCAACGGTTGTCTGATGTGTAATAAATTTTACTGCTTACTCACATTATGTGCACCGTTATGATTGCTGTAAGTGTCAAGCACGATCGCCAGACCCTGGAAGTAGTCCTTGCTGCCAAACACGGGCCCGGGCTGCATCCTATCTCTAACGTACCACAAGGCGAACCCGTCGCCGAACAGGTCCTTGCCGCGTCCATGCACTTTGAACTGCACTTGCATCTCCCAATTACGAGTGTGGCATGGCTGAGGAAAAGGAGAAAAAAATCGAATCTCACATATTTTCACAAGCAAAATAATTCATTCAATCGTATAAAAAGACAAGCCGGACGTTCATCTGATGGTAAGTGACACGCCCGCCCAAAACTACGTGGCGCTATTTACGATGATATACACCGCACCACGTTGCGTTTGTCGCCTTGAGACAAGATGTTGAGTCTCGTTAGCTCAATAATTACACTAACTTAAGCGCCCTTGAAACTGGACCACAGTAAGGTTAGCGCACTACTGTGTGTCGGCTGCAATAGGCGCTGCGGTGGTACCTACCTAGACGGTCTATAGCACCAGAGACATTACCACCAGTAAAATATATAACGACAACTTTACTTATAATAGCTGTTTGAATTGCGTTATAACCTACTTCGATATTACGAGCATATTTAGCATCGTTAAAATTTTACACCGCAATATATTCAATAAAAAAAGTATTTAAGCAACATTTTAAAGAAAAATGTAAAATATCTTTTATTTCTCTAACGAACATTCAACAAAGAAAAATTTCCGGATGGATTGAAGTTGAATTTACTCGTGTCCAAACATTACCGTGTTTTGGTTTGAAGGGCCCTGTAGCTAGTGTAACTGATTACTAAGGTAAAGAGATTCAACATCCTATACCTCAAGGCGAAGAGCACAATACGGTGCTCTTCGCCATGAGGTCTCAAGTTCTATTTCGATGTCACGATTTGGAGCTACGGTTGTTTGGACTTGCCTTCTTACTTCTCCAGCTACTATTCTCATATAGTACATCTGCCGTTATAGAATAGCTGTTTTACCGATGGTAAGAGTCTTTTGGCAGAGACCGTCTACCGGTAGGTACCAACTTACCAAGACAGTCTCTGCCGCCAAACAATAGTGTGCAAACATTACTGCGTTCCGGTTTGCAGGGTGCTGTTGCTAGTGTAATTATTGGGATATTGAGATTGGAGATCTTATGTTTCAAAGCGACAAGCACAATGTGTTGCAGTGCATAATAAGCGCCACGTTAATGTCTCATTGCTTCTTCGATAAAAAAATACTATCTACGGCTTCATTGTCACTTAACACGACATCAATATGGTGTCAAGGTATTTGGTGTGAAGGTCTGTTATTGAACATGAACACAAGTCTCCGTTATGCTCCGATAATAGATACATGTAATTATCTTTATATTGTTGCCTACTATTTCTTTTGATTGATACTCGAGTATCGGAATATATATAAATATGAGAGAAGCCTATAGCTTATTGGTTTGGCATAACAGTGCCGGCCAATGGAGTGAAGTTGCAACAGTATTCAAATAATCAATATACAAATACAATGCATGCAATTATCATTATTAAATTCAAATTTCCATAACAATTAAACATTGATAATTTAAGATTGTTTATAAACAAAATATTCACTAATTTAATTCAATTACCCCAACAAATAATACTAGAACAGCAGTCAATTCTGTTGAATGTCGGGCTTTTACTATATGAATATAAATAAGGCCATTCAATGACACCAAGGTTGCTCCTATCCATTTTTTTTCCACTTTAAAATTTGTACATTGATGTAATTGTAAGTGACAAAACACATTTTTTCTGTAATGAAATCGATTAACACTTTAGCTTGTATCAAGTTCATTTGAATAGTTAAAGATAGCAGAAAATTTAAGGATGGATATTATCTATTATAGATTTTCAAAAGCTGATTTTATATATCAGTCTTTTAAAAGAATTAATTAAGTTTGTTATTTTGCTTAAGGGATAAGAACCCTATTTATTTGTGATGAAAGAATAAAGTACTGATTTTTTTTATTTTTAGTGTACGTCTACAAAACCTTTGTACACCAAACATGAATATAAAGTTAATGATCACACACTAATGTATCAATGATCTGAACTAGCATACTGACATAGAAATAACATCAAGTATTTGCCTTGCTCTACATAATAACAAAGTGTAATTAAACTGAATTAGTAATGATTATTAATTTAGTACTATTTGGATGTTAATTATTTCCCTATATAGATAGTACCACATAAAATGTTTGTGGTGTATAAAAAATTTATTATTCTTTTTTCTATGAAACAACAAGATTCACCTGATGATAAGTGATACTACTGCCCATACCAATGTGGTGCTAGTTAGAATGATAAACACTGCACTATGTTGTACTCATCACACTGAAATACAAGATGTTAATTTTGTTACCTCACTACACTAGTTACAACATCCTTTAAACTAGAATATGTTTCCTCAGTACTGTTTGGTAGTAGAAATAAGAACTTCAGTGATACCTCAAGATCACTGGTAACAGAAACCTATCACCAGTATAAGCATGATATGTTAGAAGTATTTCAATTAATATAACAAGAAAAAGGCACCTGGTATAAAATTATACATATATCCTCATATATTGATTCATTGTTTGTAAACAAAATAGATCAAATGTAACTGATATTTCAAAGCACAAACTGTTTTCTTTCTACTGGAAATATGCAAGTTTCAGCAGAAAAAAAGAGTCAAGTATTGCTTTGACATAGAGTGTAGTTTTGAGTCAACTTAAGTTTAGTCAGGTTAGACATTTTTAAAATGTTTGTAGTCCTATTTTATTTTTAATATTTCTCTTCTTGCCTTAAGTGTTTTAAGAATCTTATTGTGTTCTAAAAGTTGAAAAGTTTTATTTCTTTAAATAGTTTAAATATATTGTATTCTTATGTTTATAACCTGACATGTCTCAAAGATATAAAGACTACTAAAAAAATATAAAATAAAATACTAAATATAATTTGAAATTGCAGAGTCATCACAATTAAAAATGGAAACAGTATTATCAATAACCTAATATGTTAAGAAATAATTTAGTTAAAAGATAGACATGCATGTAAGTAGCTATCATTTATTATAAGTTTCTTATTCATGGCCTTATCACAGCGACATCACATCTGTGCACACATTTTTAAAAATTTTGTTTGTCTTATATTTTAACCTTCACAAATATATAACAGAGGCACGAAGATCTGAATTAGCTATGTTATAATAAAACGAATTATGTGTTCAGTGGTATGATAATAATTTACCCGTTTTTTTAAAAGCTCGATTTAATTAACAGAATTCAATTTATTTCATCGATAAATATTAATATGATTCTAATGCCCACTACACTTTTTATCATAGATGCTTTTTAATAAAATAACATACTTCTTATTGACTCATAGATAATTAGTGATTTATGACTGTGAGGGATAATGATAAATAACTTGCCGATGTGTTCCAAATAGCGCCGGATTTGGACTGCAAATCAGGAGTTAATCGGACATAATTTGAAGTAACTATTGTGCTACCTAAGAAGTCCCAATGAGGCACTGACATACCGCTGCCTGTAATATAAGAAAATTGTTATATTCTAGATTTAATGCGACATAAATGACATACAAGTTCAGGCACTACATTTTATAGGGTTCACTCACCTTGGTAAGGTCTCGTAAGAGAATGTTGTCTCATTATATAATCTTTTGTATTCCATTCTGCAAATATGGGTGTAAAAAATAACGATATGAAAAGGAACTTTGTGTATACGAACTTCCCGTAAAACATTTTGATAGTAAGTTTTATTAATTAGCTACTGACAAGACAAACACCATAATGGCATGGCAGCCGCGAATCAATGTTGCCATTTGGTGACTTTTACGTGTAAGCAGTTCATTTAGTTTTTGACATAACTACAAAAAATTATAAATAATTTCTAAACATAACTCAATTATAAAAAAAAATACAATTTTAATTACTATCCCATTAATATATGTTTTTAAACATTCAATGTTTATAAAAAACAAATATTTTTAATCTAGGCTATTTGCCGTGTTCCTTTTATTATTAAGTTGAAATATCTTTGCTAGAAAAATTAATAATTACAAAGCTAATTTAATTTAAATATTAGCCATAAATATTTGTGTATTATACATAGGTTAGATAGATTGTGATATTATTTGGAAATATCGTTCTGAAATACTTTTTTTTCACTGAAGAAATGGTTGTAATTTTTTAATTAAAATGTTAGCGCCTTAAATTTATTTATAACTTTGATCATAGTGCCTTTAGTGCTATGATATTTATTCAGGCGGTTATTGTCATTATTTTTCTTTAAATTGAAAAGTTGTCATTTATATTCAACAACTTCCCTATTCATGATTCTTGTAATAGTAAGGAGTAATTACGATCGTATATTTTGCATACCGTATCTTTACAAATAATTATTTATAAGGCTGTTCTTGCATCAATTATTATTATTTATATGTAATTGTTATGACATGTCTAAATATGGTTTTTTCGTTCTATATTACTTATAATTATAGTTCATAAAAAAGAATTCTAACGGCGAATAGTAATTATACATTAGTAGCAAAGCTAATAAATTTCGATAGTGTGTAGGAAATTGTTATTGAACGTTCTGTTAATGTTAAAACTTCGGTAGGGGCACCGCGTGTGATCTCAAGTTAAGGGTGCGGCCTGCTTTCTCCCGTTCAGGTGATGGATGAACACACTTTCACTTTGCTACAATATAGACCGGCGGTAAGGTCAAAGCCGCATTTATGCAGCCGGGCAACGACATTTTAAGTTTGCAACTTTTACCGGCCTTGTTGATTTCGTCTGGTGGTGACGTTTATTGTAATTCGTAATTGTTTATTGCTGTTGTTGAGTTAAAAGGTCATCTAAAATTATAACCAGTCATGACCTTAAACGATTTATTGCTTCCGAAGGTACAAGGTTTTTTTTTATTTGATAAACTTCATATTAATGTTATTGTAATTGAAAATCAAAATTTCTTGTAATTTACCGAGTTTATTTATCCTAATGTTTTGAGTTCTTAATAGAAAGAGTACAAGAAAAAAAAATTGTTCCTTAATTGTACTATTTGTACCTGAAACTGCAGATGTGAATATATTTGATCGTTGCTGCATCATATATATTACTAAAAGTTGGAAAAGACTATAAGTAAAGTAAGCAGAAAATTATTGAAAAGTAACAGGAAATTTTAGCAAGTCTTAGAAAATTACATTTTTAATAGATTATTTTACAAGTACAAATATGTTGTTTATGCTCATTTCTTTTAGTGTTTAAATATCATGATTAAAATCTAATTATAGAAGTACAAATATTAAATCTTAAAGCATGTAATATTTGTATAAACGAATCCGTCCTAACGACCATTTACTTGGAGAAATTGTTTACCTTGAACGTGTAAACAAATAGTACCGACATCGGTTTGGAAATCGTCCATTGCGCAATTTTTTTCTATACACAAACAATTTGTTATTTGCCAACAATCAGATTATTAATCAGTTATTTCCTTAAAAGGTTTAAAAACCTATTTCATTATGCATTATTGTGTGTGTGTTATTTATTATACAAAAATTATTTTAATACACTTTTTAAATTGTACTTGTAGTAAAATCCGAAAACGAAATAATGTTGAAATTATTGTAGTTCTTCGAAAGTTCGACTTGACCTCATTGGATCCAAGAGAACTTTTCTTACACTCTTACCTTCTGTGCCCTAAAAAAGCCTCGTCACAACTTTCTACCGTGACATAGATTAATGAAAGTGACGGATAAAACCAAAAGTGGAGCCACCCTGAAGGCCAACGGCTCGACCTACCACAATAAATAAAACCAGGTCAGAGAAAGCAGTGAAAGTGTCTATTTGGCCCTGATCTACTCTTCACATTCTCCCAGACATTTATAAATTGTTATCTTCGTACAATCTCGGGGAACGGAGAAAAAAAAATAGTCTCTATCTCGTTGCAATAGGAACAAACATCGAGTAAAAGTTTCAGTTTTTAGGTCAAACAAGTGCTTTTTGTTTGTATGATTGCGTACTGATGATGATTTGTTTTTAATTTTTGTGTTTCATGAAAGTGAAAAAAAATCCTAGAAAGTGATCTGAATAGATTTACTCGATATCGTGCAGTGCCGAATAGTTTAGATAATGTTTTTGTTATGATCTCTTATTTGTTGTCTTCATTAATAATATAAAAAAAACGCAATAAAAAATATTAAAACGAAGCTGTTATTTTTATAATTTATATACTATAAAATGTTTCAACATCTGCCGTGAACACTAGTGAATGTTTTATTTAGGAAAATATCTTGACTTGATATTAAATTTCTTTATCAGTTATGATTAAATCCAAAAAAATAATTTTATGAGAAATACAGTGCAAATTATTATTTTTTTAATTAAACTTTAAATTTTATTTTACCACTTTATTCCTGTTATTAAGAGCGGCGTTATTAATTACTATTATTAAAACTTGTCAAATTGCTGTATTCTGGTACTAAAAGACTGACTTTGTTCGAGATCCGTCAAAAAGACAGGTATAATAAAACTTTACGTAAGTGAATAATTCTATACATGAAAAGCAAAAAACAAGTTCTATAATTAAAACTGTCGCGACTGTCATATAGCTTTTTCTAGAATTCTAGTTAATCTGCAAGTAAAACTGCATAAGACGTTGCTTTTAATTTTGCGATCGTGCTGAGTAGTTTTCACCGCTTTCTACTCTGACTTTCACTTCCGATGTTCTGCAGACAAAAGGTCTATTGCAGACTATTTACTACAGTGTATAGTTTTTATAGTTAAGTAAAATTTAGTAAAATCAACTATCCCTTTACTTCATTTTATAATGGTAAGTTTTATTTAAAAGGACACTAGTTGAGGACTACGAAGTATTTATTTCCGTCGCTCAAGAGAAAAATGGTAATGGGCAAACATTATTTTGTAATTTCTCTGCAGGGGAACGAAGTGCACTGCAGCAGCCATAACTGCCTTATAGAGGTATAGACGATATGATCAAGGATGACATCTATTGAGATATTAATATTTATTATAAAAAGAGCATAAACGCTATGCTGAAAAGTATTTCTTTTTAAAACCCTTATTAACTTATAGCTTTGATAATGGCAGTAATTACTAATTACAGTTAGTAAACTTTGACAAATCAGTTTTTAGAAAATCTTTAAGGATCCTTCTTTTTGTGTAAAAAAATATCCAGGAAGACTTAAATTCGGTAAGTGGTCTAGTATAAGTAAGGTTTTATTTGATATAAAAATTAAGGGTATCAAGAACTTTTGTTAGTGAAAAATATGCTTTAAAAATATCCACGAAGTACAAACACTCGATACTGTATAAGGTAAGGAGGCTACTTTGCCCATTTAACTAATGTAAATCAATGCAAAGGTCAGGAAGTATTTTAAACTTGAACAATGGTATAATCCAATCGCGTATTAATTGAAGTATTCGACAAGTTTAATGTTATAGTAGCAACTACCATTGTATTGCTTCTAACGAAAACGTTTATTCGTTTTATATTTACTAATAAATTTAATACATAATTTTTAAAATTTATGCTTTTTATCTAGTCATAAATTGGTATGACCTTTACTTTATGACATAAATAATTTCAACGAATTGTATAATTCCTCATAAATTATCGCTTATTGAACAGAAAGGGAAACCAATGTTATAAAACACTATTTATTGCCTTAAATAAACTATCAAGTTTTGGTTAAGCATGCAAATGAATAGCATACCAATCGCATCTGTCGTTTTCACTCCAATGCAATATTGTATAATTATAGTTGCAACTCATCATATTGTGATTTTGAATTAGAAAAATTTCTTTTAAATTTGCATTCTGTATAGTCTTTCTATAACAGATTAAAAATCTCATCGTTTTAATTTTGAAACTATGAATATGTTTATTATCTGTGATGCGTCAATCAAAATCTTTGGGGAAAACACGGGTCGTTGACCGCGTGACGTCGTAATGTTGCGAATTACGGACTTGATTTGAAAGACAGATGTCTGCCTGAGAGTAGTGTTGTTTATATGTAAAGAAAAAATATTTTAAATGGTTCACATGTTTCTTACACGCGAACATGTTGATATGACGCAGTTATTTGTTATAGCATACCATACGAACACGAAAATATTTACATAATTACGGGTCGCAGAAAAAAATATGCATTTAACGAAAATAGGTTACGTTTGTTCGCTAATCACGTGAAAACTAGTGAATTTACTGAAATGGGAACATGATCATTCGACGCGGGATTATTTGTAGATGGTTATGTGCTATTTTTTTTTATTTCATACATCCTTCATCATTTTATTTCTAATTAAAATTTGTAAGGGTTTTCATTTCGTGTAATTTATACGGTTGCTATAGTGTCATTTACAGTTGCGGTTGCTCTCAAGGAATATTTCAGACAAATTTGAAGTCTAATTTTATATTGCCACCATCAAAGCGGGCGAGGAACAGTTAGCATGTTCTAAGCATATATCGTTCACCACTTAACGTTTCACGGTTGATTTTTAGAAAGAGCTAACTCTGATCTTAAAATTAATAACACAGTATTTTTAGTATTATTTTTTATGTAATTAAATAAGTGATACGCTCGCCCATAACTATGTGGCGCTAGTTAAGATGGTATGCACTGCACCATATTATACCGTCATCTGAGACATAAGATGTTGAGTCTCGTTATCTCAGTTATTACACTAGCTACAGCCATTCAAATTGGAACACAGTAATATTTGCACATTACTGTTTGGCGGTTGCAATAGGCGCTGCGGTGGTACCTGTCCAGACGATCTCCGGCAACAGAGACCTACCACCAGCAAAACAGTATTTCATACGCAGTGCTTTGTTTGAGCTAAAATATTTTCCGTTTCTTCAACGGTACTACAATGGTAAGTGTAATATTATTACTAAGTAAGGCAAGTAATAATGTGCTTATTATTATGATTGGTTAGGACATCTACAAAGCATTGTATTGTGCCTGCCAATTTGAGACGACCACAAGGTGAAAGACTATCAGTGATTTATTTCGTTGTAACTTATTGCTTAATCTACGTGTGTACATATATGTTTTCACGATATCATTCAAATTTGTTTGTGATATTCAAGTTTTTTAAATAACAATCATCATCATCATCATCTTTATCAGCCACTGCTGGATATAGGTTTTCCCCGATGTCTTCAACCAAATGCGATCCTGATGGATTCGGCCGCCTGGATGATGGCGTCGGTCCATCTAGAGGGAGGGCGTCCTCTCCAAGACTTCCCTCGCCTATCGGCCGTCACTGACAAGACAGACATGACCGGTCCACTGACAAAAAACATATATAAAATAACAATATTTTACTTCAAATTGTTTTAACGTGTAAAGTAGTTGTTAATAAATATTGATTGATAGAACATAAGGAAAACGTATTATAATGTTATTCCGTAGAAAAGAAAAAGCTGCGCGGTAAAATTGAAAGATGGTGATGTAAATCATATTTATCAGCATGATACACTCGTTTCATTGCGAGAGATACCGCAGGCGCGGCAGTTGATTTAAGATACATCATTAATTGAATCTAAACTTAATTGGCTTGTTTGATGATGGGTTGGCGAACCTTTTTTTATTGTACACTCAAAAACAAATATATAAATATCTTTGATTACGTATTATATAACAGTTTAACATAAAAACGTTTATTTTATTTCACGAAGCGACGAGACGAGTGGAACGTTCACCTGATGGTAAGTGATACGCCTGCCCATAACAATGTGGCGCTAGTTAGCGGTATGCACGACATTATGCTCGTCTCCTTAAAAACTTAGACAAGATTTTAAGTCTTATTACCCCAGTAATTTCTGTAGCTATAACGCCGTTCAAACTGGAACACAGTAGTGTTTCTGTATCACTGTTTGGTGGCTGAAGAGCAGCTGCTGTGGTACCTGTCTAGACGGTCTCCGGCAACAAAAACCTACCATCAGTACATTTGGTCATAATCATCTCGTTAGATCTGTCCTTGTATTATAAAACAAATAAAAATTCACAAATAAATAGATGCCTAAATTCCTGATGATGAATACGAAATATTTTAAGTTATTATGAATCATCTGTTTTGTATGACCTTGTGTTGTTATCTTGAATTCGTTGCAGACGTATTAATAGTATGGATTATTTAAGAAAATGTAAAAAAAAAGGATATGAAATTATATATAATTTTGTAATATGATAAATGTTAATAATATCTATTGTATTTGTTTCAATGTATTGTACATTTATTCATTATCATTGATATGAATACACATTTGCGACTGGATCAGACAAGAGGCAAACATCGAAGCATTGTTAATATTCCTTGTTATGTTATTGTACTGTATAAACTGAGTTTTTTTAAGTCTTTTTTATTTCTTGTATAATAATTAATATGGTTAATAGGTTTATTTTTTATGACTTCATATACTTTTCCGCAGCATGGAGAATTATGATGGTGACCATGAAGAATATGAAAGATAAAGGACCCAATATTCAATGGACAGTAATAAGAATTTAACGTTGTATATAAATGGTTATTATTAATAATTTTATAAACAATAAAAGTGTTGACTAATACAAAATTTGATAGATCTGTTGTTTAACAATAATATTAGTTGAGAACTTCTAGTCATTTTTGATTAAATATGTTTTATTACATTCATAGGAAAGTTATAATTATCTTCTAGATGTCAATTTAATATGTATCGTAACTAATTATCGCGCCATTCCTTATCTGCATTAAATATATAAGGTGTGTTATTATAGCATCGCGCATAGATATAAATAAGCAGGCGTGCAAGAGAGACAGGTGGTTCAGGTTGTGTGAACCCGCCGGCTCGGTGTGACCGCGAAATTATTTTCAAGACTACACCAACCTCAAGTAACGCACACAACCACACTACACACGTCCGTACACTCGTCTCACTACTCGGCTGACGATGTAGTGGTAGTCGTGAGAAACTTGCCGTCCTGTACCAAAACGATCTACGACCGCAACGTTGGCGAATAAAATGTGACTTTAACGACAGGCGTTTGCGTTTAAACCGCGATAACACGCGAAAGGTGTTTGCGGCTTTAAACACTTTACTAGTGTATGGTAAAGTTGCTATCTTGTTCGTAATGTCCGCGAACGGAGGTACATTCAACTTTTAGCCCAGTAAACTCTCCGAGTTCGTTCACCCAGTGCTTGTCAACTGACGTAAGTGGGGAGAGAGAGGCGCTTTAAACCTCAGCCTCTCCCTCCCGCTTTGTGTTCAAGTTTATATTTTTACTGAGCGTTCGCTTGTCGAAAATAGTATTGCCTCCGTTCGGTTTATGCTCGCCTGGTAGTTTTGACGGTTTACGTAAGTTATATCGACAGGTAAAACACCGCACTTGGGCGCGTTCGCGTGACGCGGCCCGTACTTTATCGACATTCATTTTTAAGATGGAGGCTGGATGGCCTTGTTAGCCAAATGTCACATAAAAAATTTTAAAATTATATACATATGTATGACGTACTGTTACATTATATAAATCATATCAATTATACATACATTAGGGAATGTAGCAATTAATATATATATATATATATATATTTGACGACGCAACACATAGGGCGTTATCTAATGGCAAGTAATACATACCATACGCTCTCTCATAACAATGTGACGTAAGTTAGGATGATATACACTGCACTATATAATGTGACGCATGCATGCATGTGCATTCCTAAATATCGATCGAAAAGCATAAGAAATATATTTAAGACTAAAAAGCTTTGTCTTTTTAGCTTCTTACTGTAATGGCAATTGTAACAAAATGGCGTTCATCTCTATTCCTTCCGTTGTGCTGTACCATATGTATGTATGTACGTTGAATATAAAAACAAACTTACGTCTCCCAGGTCAATGGACCATTGAGACGAGCAATATAAATATAGTGCCGATAAATGGAAAAAACGAAAGCATTGCACAGCAAAGCGGCGGGTAGGTGAAATACCCACGTAGTATTACGAAACGTTAACGCATGCCCCATACGGGGACCGAATTTATATTCACTAGAAAAGCGGTTCACACGTTATAACGAATACAGAGTCGAGATGGCGCCCACATGAAATTATTCGTCGGAATGAACCTCACCACATTAAAATAGTCCCAATGTTCTCGACTCCAGGCGAAATACTCTACGCTCACAAGTACAACACCATGGGTCAAGAGAAAATGGTGGAATAAATTCTTCATTGTCTCTGTTTACAATGTGGGTACACCGGTTTTTATAGGGGAGATTATGTTTTATCATTACTGTGCGCACACGGAGCGTATTGTTGAAATTTAAATTTATAAAACACTAGCAGTTGCCCGCCCGCTTTGCTGGCCGTAATATATATAGCACTAGGCCCCTAAATGACGTTCTATAGTAACCGTTACTATGGCAACCGCTTAATACGACATGAAAATGATTACAAAAAATTTATTAGAAATAAAATGATTTAGAATCCATGAAATTCAAGAAATAAATAGCCTATAATCATCTACAGATCATTCCGCTTCCAATGGTCACGTCACCATGTCGATACGTCCACTAGTTTTCAGGTGATTGACGAACAAACAAAACCCATTTATTATGTATGTACAAAGATTTACCGGACTCGTGCTCATCATTTTGAACTACAACGTACTAGCGAGTTATGTGGTCCTGGTAAAGTATGTATGTATTTGTGGTAACAAAAACAATTTGGTGGATGATCCACGGATCCATCACGGACTTTGCAATCAATCAATATAGGGTGGCACCATCGTCTTAAAAGAGGCACGGCTTGATCCACATTGTCCCAAGAAAGCCTTTGAGGATATATGACTTTCATGAACTAGCAGAGTTGCCCATCGTGGTGGATTCTCTCTCTTTATGAGTGAAGGTACCACGTCCCAATAGTGGATTATTTAATTAGTTTTTATCAATTTCTAAAGTAACATGCACCGTCAGCAACAAAGGGGCGTCTAGTTTATTCTAGGTAAATGAGCAAATGAAAGTTGTTGTTAGACAGTGAGTTTGTACAGTAGAAAATGTTTGCCGAACCGACCACTCTCGAAAACAAGACACTGTAGACACAGTTGTAGGTGTTCTGTACAAACAAGCGGACGAGCTTTTACCAACTTATAGTTTCCTAGTAACTTGCTGGCTTGTGTTGGAGTCTGTTTACCTACTACTACTCTTTTTGAACTGGTATAGTAGTAGTAGTAGCGCGGATTAACGAATGATGGGATAAGAAAATTAAATAAATAACCCTAAACAAAATGAAGGCCGAATCACGGACCTCAGTGATTCAGACGAGCGAGCGATCAGTTAGTTGCTGGGCTGTAGAGGCAGTTTTGAAAATTAATTAGTTTTAAGCATACGTTTGTTGTTCTCATTAACTTAGGATATGTTTAAAGCGTTACATGGTTTCTGATATTGCCCGGCGTGATTCGAGCCAACAAATAATATTTATTGACTATCGATTTTCACGTCGACATTTTCCTGGGCCGGGGAATCGAAACGTGCATTAATTGGCTCCAACGACGGGTTCTATGTATTTGCATTGGCAGTCATTCACCCCCATCTTCGGGAGTTCGCACTGCCAATTGATTAAACTCGAAATATTTAGAAATTATTAATTCTCCTACAAAAATAAATTATCAACGATATGATGCCGACAAACATGTGATGTTTTTAATACTTGACGATCTTTATTTAAAAATAAATTTATATATATCCACCAACCTGTATTTGGCCAGCCTGCTGGAAAAATTGCCTTTTTTATCAGAGTAATAACACTAGCTACAGTGCTATTGACACCGGAACATAGTAGTGTTTGCACGCTATTGTTTGTCAGCAGAAATAGGCGCTGCGATGGTGCTCACCTAGACACTCTCCGGCAACAGAAACCTACCACCGGTAAAGCCTTGGCTCTCTTCTCGGGTTGTAAAGATGTCCACGCCGAACGTTCTTGCGTTGCTCGCATTCAGCGACTTCCCGTGCCACATTCACCAGGTAGTCAATGATTGTGCAGATACTTCTAGTACTATTTTTACAACTCCGGACATAAAGGGCAATAAGATTTCAAAATTATTTTTTGTATTCTCTTGATTTTTGATTTATAAATATATTTATTTATTTCGGGATTTTTACCCTCAAGGAAAACGTTAGTTATTTTGTAATATTTAAATACCTTTTGTTATTAATTAGTTTAAGAACTTTTTTTCTGATACGGATCAGAGTAATAAAATTCTCTTAAATTTATACTAATACAGTTACATTTAAAAATCCACAGATAAAAAATATACTTTACAAAAATTACCTTATTCTATGACATAAATCGTACAGTTAAATACGTACCCAATACAAAATTAAATAAATAGAAAGAAATTTTTTATCTTAAAATCAGACTATACGCTATATGGTCCTTTTAAATAATAACGGGCCATTTTTTTAAAAAATAAAAAAAATTATTTGAATTGAAGACTGTTACAATAAATAAATTACAATAATTTGTAAAGAGGAGCACGAAAACAATTTTATCAATTGTGTTGTATTTACACAAGACAAGAAAAAAAAACTATACAAAATGGATGACGAAAACTTAATATCAATTTTATTTAACTCCGGCATTGCATTTTTACAAGTACAATAAATAAAATTTATTTGTAAATGTATTCAAAATTCCTACCACACGCCGAATTTGTATTCAAGTGAGGTAAAATTTTTAGACAACAAGAACGATGTATTTTTTTTTAATTTTCTCGACGCGGAAATGCCGAAGACAATTTTTAAGAAGCGGCCTCGTCGAGCCGGTCGGCGAGTGAGTTTATTTTAAACTGCTCGAATGAAAAAAAAACTTGCACTAAAATGTATGCGCAAACAAGATTCGAAGTACCAGGCTTACATAAGACGAAGAAGTCCGCCCAGTCATACGAGTTGCGACTACTACATCGGAGTCTCATTAAGTGGGTACGTGTCGCCTACGCGCGGCCACACACACCATTGCATTCATATTAATTGCTGCACTATCTATATTTGATAATGCTTTAAAAACTACGGATTTTGGAATATTTATTTAAAGTATGTTATCTAAGTTACTATACATATGTGCACGATAAATGCTTCGAAAGGAAATGCTGAATAATTTATCATTTGCAAAGACCATCACTTATTTTAGGTGTATCAACAATGTAATATTCCGACGAAGATGTAAAACTATTTCATATTACGCTTGAAATAAAAAAAATTGGAAAAATTTTAGATTCATAATTAATTTTTCTTTGTTAACCTAGTATTTAATAACTAAACGTTTCACTTTTGATAAAATTAAATTTCATCTTAATATTTACGTAAATAAATATTCACACGAATATAATATGATTTCATTATGAATGCTCGACTAAGAAATGTAGCATAATTTGTCTTTAAGATAGTAAAGATTTGTATACTGTTTTTATCTAACATAAACAAGTAAATAAATTATCTCGAACCGATTAACATTAGTGGGCTATTTTGTTAATTTATAGATGTTTTAATGAAATAGGAAATACATCAATGTCATCGGATATTTGAGTGCCGAAGTCAGACTCGGAAGTGACGACGGAGCTCACTAACGCAGGTGAGTTATCAACATTTCTCACGCTTCGTACTATTAGTGTGTGCTATCCATCTTTGTTTCCTTGCACTTGTGTCGTGTTTGTGCTCGTGTGTGTTATCTCGTCGTCGCCGTGTGCGAGAGCTGAGAGGAACGAGACTTGAGCGCTTCCTAGGTTCGTTCAACTTTTAGCCCAGTAAACTTTGTGGACGGCTATACATAGCCGGCGTGTCTATAGGCTATATATATATGCACTATAAGAATTGTCTAAGTACGTAGTGTATCTATTTTCTCTCAGCTCCCTTTGTTCTATCCTTTTTACGATGCTATTTCCGTTTTAGTACAGTTGTAGTATATAGAGGCTCGGCGCTCTGTTTTGTTTTCGATAACAGATAAGCGAAGGCGTACTAGTTTTATACGACGATAAGATGTGTTGTTTTTATTTATTTATTTATTATGTTAAATTTAACTATTAAAAATTAAAATGTCTACCAATGTGTCCGGTTTTTATTTTGACAAGACTTTTGTCCACATCTTACTCCATCCACTCCATTTAATACTTTATTATTTTACAAAAATTTACTTTAAAATAATAAGTCATAACAATATTTCTAATACTAGTTATTTAAATAAAATATGCTGGGTATCCTGTAGTTACTTACTACTACAGTGTAGTAATTTTTGTAATAAATAATTTTTAATTTAAATTTATAAAATAATATTTACATTTGTGTTTATTTATTTTTATGAATATAGTAACGTCGCGTAATGTAAAACACTGCTGTTTATCGTTGACGTATCAATTAGCTTGTGTGATGCTAATTTAGTTTGGGCACAAACCCCAGGGTCAGGGTCCCCGGGGTTGATGACTGAGCATTTCATCGCAGTGTAGGTGTGCTTCTACGAAACGCATGCGATACGGATCACGTATGCCGCATGAGGGCGCACTTAACTTTGTCATAATGATTCAATTCCCAAATTAATATAAGCTAGCGGCCATTTTGGTAGGAAACGATTATAAATAACTTACTAATAACTTTTACTTATTCTAATTTATAACAAACATTTTGCCTAAATATTAACTACTATAGGTCTGTTGGCGGAGACCGTCTAGGTACCATCGCAGAGCCTATTTTAGCGGTTTAAGTTTCCGTAGATTAATATGTTCCTGTTATGAAGGCTAGTAAAATTATTGAGGTAACGAGTCTTAACGTTTCAAGGCAACTAGCACAATTTGATGTAGTGTATATCATTTTAACTAGCGCTACGTTGTTATTGACAGACGTGATCACTTATCAATAGACAAATCAAAAAAACTTTCTACTTCCTTGATCATTGTCTATCCTTCCGATTGAAAACATTTTTAATGTTATATCTATTTGAATCTCATCATCACATAGCATTTTAAATTTTACGCTATTGACTGACTCCGTGCTCAATAGGTGACCGTTTACCATGTGAAACAGAGGTTCGAATCTGGAACCACATGCAGCAGAGTTTCATTGGTTGTAGGGTTGTTTAGATTCCATCTGGTTAGCTATCATTATATTTAATGTTTATCGTGGTTACAGCATTGCTGCGTTCCGGTGGTAAATATACGAGAGCCTGTGTAATCTGGGCGAGCAAACAGCTCCATCTGCGACCTCATTGTCATTAAGCATGAAAAGAAAACTTAACCAAGATTAAAAATTAGTTTCCGGTGAAAGAGGAGCAGAAGCGAAAGTGTAGTTGATGACGTTGCATACATTTCATTTTGCGATGAATTATTTTTTTTTAGTAGAAAATGGTTAATGATAATCGTTAAAGATTAATTTATGAAAAATGTAAAGTGTTTCCTCATGATCATGATGTCAAGTTTGGTTTCATCAATAGCTAAACGATTTCTAGTATTTCTAATAGCTTTATAATAATATTGCAGTCTGCTCATCTATTCCTTTAATTTTTTTTAGGAAATTATGTTTTTTTTGGATTTTACACTTTATTTCAGACTACACTACAACTGCTTAATCGCCGATGGTCAGTAGTGGTTACTAATAAAACCTTTAGAGCGACATTCAGAATAGTTATCACAATTTTTTCTAGTTTAGTGACATTAATAATAAATTTGTCAAAGTATTAAAAGGACTTAACGCCATCTGGTATTGAGTAGTGAAATTAAGTATTCAAAAATGTCTTCAACAACGGGAAGCGGGAGGGTAATAACTAAGCAATTAAATTGATCAAGTTTAAAACAAGCACAATATCTTAAGTATTTTATTAGTCCATTGGGGACTGAAGCATAAATTAAAGTCACTTATTCCGAGCGTGTCCTTCAAATATATGTTATTACGTAGGTCAGCGTTTTTTTCCTTCATAACTCTGCTATACTTATTTTTATAACTTCAGTATTATGTTCTATGTTTATGTGTGAGAGAGATTGTTGGTTGGTAGTAAATTGTTATTATTAATATTATTATAATATTACGGGAATTAATTTATAGAAATTGTTGTTTTGACAGGCAACAAACCATTTTTATGTTTTTTTACAAGAAAAATTTGTATATAGTGAAAAGAAAATACTTAATTGAAGTTATTTAAATTCAATTACATATTTTATATAAAGACGGTGATTAACTCAAATAAGATAAAAACATCTTTTATTATTTTATCATCGTCATCATCATACAGGTCCATCGTAGGACGTAGGTCAACAAAGATCTCTATATAAAAACACCAAAGGAATGGAACACCATGCCGGCATCGGTATCCTCATCGAAATAAGAGGTTAGTGCTTTCAAGAAAAGACTGAATAGGTTATTACTAGGGTAGTGCGTTTTACCACCACAGACTACATCACCACTGAACATCAGGTGGGACCGTGATCAAGACGCTATGTCGAATTAAAGAAAAATATCGATTAGGCCTGTCTTGTTGTGCCTAACAGCTTTTATTATTTAGTAAGAAAAAAATATTAATATCATGTTCCGAGTCTAATTTACTTAAGAAATAAAGTTGGTATTTAATAATAATAATATATATAAATAAATAATTATGTATACATTTAAATTTAAATCGCACAGTTTTATAATGGTATATATTTTATATGTTATTATATTTGTGATTGTTAAATGGCAACCCAAATGAGCAGAGATAAAATGCGAAATGCAATTCGGATGCGTCCGGCGTACGCGAGCAAATTTGAAACTGATTACTCCGGAATAGGGGTGCCCGGGTCAACGGCCTCACTTAGTTTTCGGCTGGCACGCTGGTGGCATTGTAATTGATACTTCTAGAAATAAAAATCGAAGTTCAAGCGTTACACAAGACGCTTTCACGGCGAGTCTATGCACATTGGCTGCTAAGCGTAACATGAACTTGTTTAAATTAATAATTATAGTATAATTTTTTTTTAATTATCAAATATACAATTTTAACTATAATACATATACTCATGCTGCCAATAAACAGTCAATGTTAGTGTTAGCACTGAACAGTTCACATTTAAATCTTACCTTCATGTAAACTGATTTAAACTAAGTTTATCATCATCATGAGGTGCCCTTCTCAAACTGATCAGATTGAGAAAACCATTTCGATCCTCAGCTATTCATTTTAACTGATAGTATTTAAACTCAGTCCACACCCAATATGTCGTGAAACCATTTCTTCCGCTTTCTACCAGGTACATGTTTTCTAGAAATTTTGCCCTCCAGCATTGACCTTGGGAACTTATAAAAATATCCTCTTTGAAGGTGTCCGAAAAATGGAACCTGTCTTTGCATGGTGGTTGTCATCAGTCTACGTTTGCAGTTAGCTCTCTCAAGGACTTTGGACAATGGAGACAAACTGCTTCCACGTGATCTTAAATATTCGATGGAATCCCCACATCTCAAATGCTAAAGTAAGTTGTATAATTAATAAATTTACTTGTAGTTAAGTGCTTTTATCCTTATTTCAGGAGCAAGGAGACGAATAAGATGTTCACCTGATGATAAATAACGCACTCGTCCACAATAATGTGACGCTAGCTAGGATGGTGTATACAGCACCATGTTCTACTCATCGCCTAAAGGCATGAGGTGTAAGCCACATTACAGCAATTATCGTATCGCATATAAGTATCGAGATCTAAGTCGTATTCATCTTATATCTCAAGACGATGAACAATGAAGAAGCAGCATTTTACTTAAAATTATTTAGTAAAAAAGATAAATATAAATCTATAGCCCTTGTAAGCGTAAAAATTTTTTTTTTTCGACCATTCGACGAGATGCGCAAGATGTTCATCTGATGATAAGTGACACGCCTGCCCATAACTATGTGGCGTTAGTTAGGACGGTATACACTGCACCATATTGCGCTCGTCGCCCGAAGACAAGTTGTTGTCTTGTTACGACAGTAATTAGTATATTAAGATAGTGTAAAGAGACAAGAATCAGAACTGAAATCTGCAAAAACACCGATTACCGGTAATTAATCTTAATGATGAAGAAGGAATGATCCGTGATGCGATAATTGTGGAGTTATATACTCGAAATCTGTGCCGCCGTAATTCATAATAGCTTAACCGATTTTTACGTTTTTTTTTGTTATTGACATCACTGAGAGTATATTAAGTTATATAAAAATATTTAAGTTATATAAAAATATAGTTTCTGATGTAATTTATCAGTAAAAAAGTTCTATATTAGTATATTTATTTATGAAGGAAGAAGCTTCTATTAAATTATATGTAATCAATTAAAGATGGCGGTTCATGTTTTGAAGCAGCAATTTCGAGTGTAATACTTTTTTTTATTATTTACTGCATTATATGCTAAATTAAATATCTTTTAAAGATTATTGCAATTAAACACTTAACAAGTACACAGTTTTCATTAAATCCTAATTATTTTAATGTTTCTTTAACTAATTGTCCCGTAAGTGCTAAATTATACAGTCGATCATTTTGATTTTATCGAATTCCATTTTTGAAATACACACTATACAAAACGACGTCATTACATGTCGATCGCGAATTAACAGTTTTTTTACATCAAACATAATTAAAAATCATATTAATAGATCATCATCATTATCATGGGATAATAAGTATGCATGATAAGTAGTAAAATATATAAATGTTCCTAGTATAAAATTGGTTAATGGTCGGTTTGACAAAGTAGCTTTGCTGGTGATAAGTTTCTGTCGCCGGAAGCCGTCCAGGTAGGTACTGCAGTGGCTATTTCTGCCGCCAAATAGTGGTTAAGACATTACTGTGTTCCGGTTTTAAGGGCGCTGTAGTTAGTGTAATTACTGAGGTAACGAGATTCCATATCTTATGTCTCAGGCGATGAGTGCAATATGGTGCCGTATATCATCCTAACTAGCGCCACGTTGCTATGAGTTGTTGTTACCATCAGGTGAACGTCCTGCCCGTCTCGTTGCTTAATTGAAAAAAAAAGCACTCGGGCGACGTTCTGTTGTCACTATTTGATTTTAAGAGACTGCATCTGCTTCGCCTACCATTCTATTATTACCCTTGTCACTTCATCTGAAATCTAATCTGAAACTGACGGCTCCTCGCCCACGCTTTATTTCAGCTAAGTGGTCATACCGGTTCCAATGAGACTCGCGCAAAATAAATCTTATCTCCGCTCATCACCATTAAGTTTAAAACACTCGAAACAATAATTTCTTTAATGAAAACTTCGTTTTTTACGAACTTGAAAATTACACAAACTTAAAAAAAAATTCGTAGCAATTTATATGACACCTTATGGTATCAAACACATAAGAATTTCATTTAAAACATTTGACTTTATACACACACACACACAAACTTGTAGACGCACATGCATATATTTACATATGGTTTAATATTACTATCTTTTTTTCTGCTTTATTCGATTGTGCTTGTTAACAAATGTTACTTTTTAGTATTATTCACTGTTTTTTTTTCCAACACTTATTGTGTTCCGGATTGAAGGGGGTTGTATTCAGTGAAATTACTGTTGTAAAGAGACAACAGGTTATCTCAAAGCGATGAGCATAACGCAGTGCAATGTTATTCTAATAAGCGTCATATTGTTATGGGCAGGCGTATCAATTACCATCAGGCGAACATCTCGCTCCTATCAAGTCGCATCTCCCAGCAAGCCGCGTTCGGCCAGAGTGGTGGGAAATGGCTCAAATCTCCCCATATCCCATAAAATCCCTAGCCGATCGTGTAGGAATTTTTAGGGAAGGCCTATGTAGAGCAGTGAACGTCTATCGGCTGATGATGATGATGATGAAAATCTCGCTCGTCTCTTCGCTTCGTTGAATAATAAAAGTTTAACTATAACAAATAATGTATGTAACGATATGATTATTGAGTAAGCAGTGTGTTCGCGTATCGACCTCAGTGATATTTTGTTTATTGAAAGAAAGTCACATAGTCGATCTTCTTCTTTGCCGTAACCTCATGACTGAGGGACGTGACTATGGTGCGTTGCCATGGCAACGCTATGGACTATGGATGTGACATGGTTGATACATTACGTGAAATATTCAAAGTAAAAGCAGATGCAAGTACACAATTATTTTAAGTATATTAACATAGCGCAATAAAATGTTTGATAAAATTTTGATTTCGCGTAATTTTTTAACCGTTGGCTTATCTCAGTTTTAACAAGTGTCCGAGATAAGAGGAAGTGCATCGGGATGATTTAAAAGATGAGAATCGAACTCATAAATACGTTATGTGGTCAATCCCCTTACTGCGTACGCGTTTATTGTTTTCTTAATGTAGCCGGAAAGTTTATAAATCTTTTTAATTAGTGATCCATTTAAAGAATACACTGCGATAGATTTTAAAGCTTGAAATCAATAACGCAATAGGTCTAACTGTTCGTATGTATGCTCTTCATATTGCTGACAATGGGTAGGGATCACAGCGGAAGGTAGTGGCAATGAACGGATGGACGTTATGTGGTTAGGTACCTACAACGATCAACAAGACACAGATCACATGTAGAGATCATTGGAAAGGTTTATTCCTGGTAATGGTCATTCACCCTGCAATGATGTTGACGTTGATGAAGTGTCAATTTTATTGGAGGAAACCTTGGCTAACACAATGAAATGTTTTTAACACTAACAATATAGAGCCGTGTCTCCAAATCCAATATTTTGAGTATAAATATGGTAAACCTCAGTGCCCAATAAAAAATTTTATTAATTAGTACCATAATTTTTAAGAACAATCTGATTTTTTTTTAACAATTTGGAGAGTTGGTTACCTATTTATGCAATGAAGAGCACACCATTATTCCTTCCTTCCTCCAGCCCTTTTCTCAGCTACGTAACTTCGGCACAGTATGTACTTTTCTTCCATATCCTCTCTATCAGCCGTCATATCTGAATTCTCAATCTTCTCACACATGTCATCTTTCACACAATCCATGCAGATTCTTCGGTCCTCCTCTACCCTTATAACCATCCACATTCATTAAGACCACAAAATAATTAAAAGCAGCAAAAGCAACTTTTCTTCTGTCTTTTCTTGCTGATTGATCTTGATGCTTGGTCATAATTGTCGCCCGCTCATAGCACATATTGAGCAGGTTCGTACAAATATATATATTTTTATATATTTATTTGGAAACATAATTAAAATTTTATAAATACTTAATATACCTCATAAACTATATGTTAGATTAGCTCTTATACATTACAACATAAGAATTAGATGTGTCCTTAATGTAAATGAATTCTGTTCGCAATTCAGGTTTATTTGACTGTGAAAAAGTTCCGTTTTAACCTTGCCTGTATTTTTAATCAGCTTTTAAAAATAACTGAATGAATAAAAAGATATTAGCAACAAGTGGCAGCAGCCGGGAGCAGAAATACGTCTGGATTATAGAATGCCACTGTCACAGCGCACTCCCAGCAACATGCAATTAGATCGAAAATATATGAACAAGGAAATAAGCCTTAATTGCAGGAGCCGAACCGATTTTAATTATTCTTTTTTTTTTCAGAACTAATTACCAAAAGCACTCGCTTCCGGTTGGCGGTTCAAGATGGGAGGGCTAGGACGGCCGACGAACTTTGCCAAGCATATCGAAAAACGAAACAGAGAACGACTTTTATGCGAATCTGGCTAACAAACAAAATTAAACTCTAAGTGAAAGCTGTTAGAGTCGTATATTAATATATCGCGGAAGTGGGATCATTGCGCTTGAAGCAATTTTATTAGGCGGACTTGAATAACGTAACAGACATATTTAACGCTGTTCAATTTTGAGCGTTATATTTTAGATTTAAGGTTCTTTATTGTTTGTGGGTGAATATACAAAGATCGATGATTTAGCTTCCTGGTAAGTCTAATAACAATTAAGCGAAGTGGCCGACTAATTTATTAGGAAACGGGGGCGGTCAACTCGCGCCTGGCTGATGACTTTGTAATATGAAACAATTGTTTGTATGCTCATTGTCTAAACTGGCTATGATTGATGATGATTCCCCGTGTTATTGGCCTACTGTTACTTTCTATTTCGTGTGAAATATGTTTTAGTTTCTTTTTATTGTAGCGATTCAAACATTTCGAAATAAAGGGAATTAGTTTTTTTATTAATAATATATATGTAGAAAATACAAGTTTCTTCTATGTATATACATAATATTCAAAGGTGGCTGCCCTTAACAACAGAAGGAAGCCAGATTATGAGCAGTGCCCGGTATCAGGTAACAAAGATAAGTAAATATTACTTTATATATATATGGACACAATAACAATCTATATGTTTCTGTGAATATTAGATAATCAGATAGCATAAGTATAGACATAATGTAAAAAGAAAATTAATAATATAAAAAAAAATGTAAATACCCAATAGTAGTGAATATGTTATAAATAATAGGATAATGTAAAAGCCCTGATTATATTAGGGATAATTGGAAATAAATAAAACGATATTTATTATTTATCTATATATAAGATATATACACCTATGTGGATATCTCTATAGGTACGTAGTAGAGATAAAAAGGAATATTCCAAGTGAATTTTAAGTTTCTAAGCTTTATAGTTCCAGAGATATTGTGATGGGTATGTACGTAAAGATTAGATTTGTTTAGAAGTATTCCTGATACCGAATGTCGGCTAAGAACGGATTTATACAAAATTCCTTCTTCAAAAGGATTTACGAGCCTAGGGAAGGGTGTGATATTACAAGCAGGAAGGCGAGTATCCATGTATATTAATGATCCAAAGATGGTATGGTCTGATCACGAAATCTTCGAATTTATTAGACGTAAACACTCAAAATTTGATAAAGATATTGCTTCTTCCGTTCAGAGGTCAACTAAGAGCGGATTTTACAAAATTCTTTCCCCAAAGGGAATTACGAGGTTGTTCAATCAGCAAAGGGGGCAGGTAACAGCTAGTTTCTTCTTAAAGTTGCGAAGGTGTTACAGCCAGCAGAGCAGGCGCGGAACTATTAATATATATTTGATATGAATCAATCAGTGGATGACGAAGAAAAATAGCACAAAAAGGAGACATAAGATAGGGTAGAAATACGTTCCATCTCATTATCTCACAGCCTATACTGTATAAATAGATTTATCATCATCCTCATTATCAGCTGACAGACGTCCACTGCTGGACATAGGCCTTCCCAAAAGATCTCCATACCGATCAATCCTGCGCTGCCCGAATCCAGTTGTTTCCGGCCACCTTCACCAGATTGTCAGACCATTGTGGGGGATTGCCAACACTACGTCTTCCGGTATGTGGTCGCCATTCAAGAACCTTGGTGTCCCATAGGGAATCAGTCTTCCGAGCGATGTGTCCTGCTCATTGCCACCTGAGGCTAGCTAAGGAGTTCTCTTGTGGATCTCTTCATTTTAATACATTTTTAGTTGTATCTTTTTCGTTTGAGAAAACGTAATTCACACCGTTTGAGAAGAAGTATCACTTTAAAAAAAGTTCATAATTATGTTGAAAATATTAATATCAGTGTGCATGCGGCTTTTTGTAAACAAAAACAATTTATTTCGACACAATTTGCTCCACGTGAGTTGCATAGTCACATTTTCGTTGCAACGGTGCGTATATTGACATCACGGAATGCATTTCGTGGGTCATCTGAATTTTAGAGTAGTCAAGCAATGCCCTATGTATTATTTATTGCAAACTAAATGTTTCAACACATTGCATTTATAAGCTTTAACTGTTCAACATTATTTTAATCCATGTTATCCTTTTGAATTTCATTGTAAGGGCTGACAAGTACTCGTATATAGGAATATTTGTTTTTCTTATTTATATAAACGTATATACACGTTTATGTACACTGTCATTCAAATCGGAACTAAGAAAATAAACCCTCTCATAAGACGGAACTAATGCTAAAAAGTGGAAATTCGGGTAATAACATATATACTAGATTTTATGTATATAATGTCCAAGAACTAGTATTTTATCATTTATTTTAATTGTTTAAAAAATATTTATTGAGAAACGTATGAGATGTTTTTTGTATGACATATGATAAGAGGACATAAAAAAAACATTGGATTCAAACAGCGGAAGACCGTGGTGTGTGGAACACATTACAAGAGACCTATGTCCAGCTGTGGACGTCCATTGGTTGAAATGATGATGATGAGGATGAGACGATCTTTAGTGAAAATGTTTAAATTCACCCATGAAAATAAGATGTACTATCAGTTATACCTGTAGCATGAGTGGTGTACATATTCAAACTACTGCTGGATAATTTTTATCAACAGGATATTATTTACTGGAATAATCCAAAATATAGTACGCATTGCCTCTTTGTTATACAGTAAAAAAAAATTAAGATTCAGTCAATGATCCCTTTAGGATTTTGTAGTTTACTCAAAAAATAAAACTGATAAATCGCCGGAAACGTACAATAAAAACATAAAAGTTCCCAAATGTTTATATGTTTAAACATGTATTTACACAGTTTTGATGTTAAAAGTATTATAATTTTTTAGATGAAACAGTGATGAAAAAGAAAATTAAATAAAGAAGTGTTGGAAAACAAGAAAACGCGTTAAACTTCATTTCTAAATCGTTGGAGTCACATTGAAGTATCGTCACATTGGATATTAGATGTACTACGAGCGATGGCCTATTTTCGCACCTGAAAACCCGAATATATTAAAGAGTATATAATCCCAATATAAACTTAGATAGTTTCGTTATATCTCGAATTTGTCTGGGTTATAGAAAATGTCTTCAGGGTAAGTGACCCGTCACGTTATGCTCCACGTTACTCCGCAAATAAGTGCGATTGAATTGAATTATCTTATTTAAATTTTAAAATAAACCTTACCGTTGTTATTATGGGAATATATTCAAGAAACTTTGTGTTTATTAATACTATTAGAACGTCCTTTTCGTAGAAAGTACAGTGATTGACTTCACCGTTGGGTATTCGATGTCCAGTTGGGACGGCTAAAGGAGGGATATAAACCTGTACTATGAGAGGTTAATGTTTCAGTGGAATAACAAAATATTTATTTATACGACGATTTCAATATTTTTTTTTGCAATGATAAAACCAGGTGAACGTCGATAAACTCCATTGAGATATTAACATAATAATACTAATTTATATTTACTCGTTACCTATGTATAATAAAGACTCATTAGTGATTAAGAGTGTTTTTTTTTATTATAAGCAATCACATGACCTTAATGTCACAAAGCTTAGACCTTAATTAGGTCACGAGTCAAACCCTACAACATGACAGTTATACATACGGACACATAGTTACAGTTAAATATCTTAAAAAGCTAATTTGAGGATGTGTCTCTTCCTACTTCAGATAACTTTTTTTTTTTAATATTTCCTGATTTCTAAAAGCACATAAATATGATGCTCTTTCTAGTTGAGCTGCTCTTAGTATACGTATGTCGTAATGAGTGTATGATGGTAGCAGTTTTCTTCAATTAACCCTTACAGCGTGGAGGGACATAAACATCCGGTGCGTGCGATTAAATCCTGATGCATTTATAAATTGTAACCACTAGTTGCATAAGAGCTACAAGTCTACTGCTACTTATAATGTATACCATGATTCATGATGATGATGATCGATCATGGCTCGAGTTTAGTTTTATTTATAGTAACGATACTTTTGAATAAAGATATGACTTAGGAAGGCATTGTTTAACTAGTAATTTATTTTATTTTTAAAAATTATGTGTTTGAAGATTATCTAGTGCTTGAGATGTTAGCTTTAGGAGAACCAACGATTTAGTGGAAATTTAAGGGAATTTATTTTTAAACTGAATAGGTTAGTACTTGACCGCGATCCCACTTGAAGTTATATGGTTATGTGGTCTGTGGTGGTAAGGTGCACTAACCTAGAATCTCGTATTGCAACTGTTCGCGCCCAACGTCCATGTGGCTTCATTAGGCATCACGCCGGAACATGACTAGGTCTTTTGGCAGTATGGCATTGCCCAAAGAGTGGTACCATGAGCTGTTAGCCTTAGCAAATTGTAATGAAATATGGAGACCGGTACATAGCATACATAGCAACCAAACGGAATATTTGGAGGCGTAATATTATGCAACAATTAGTAAGTTTAAGTAACTGCATTAGTGCAGTAGCAGTATAGTGAGTAGAGATCACACGGGAGATTTTAAATCTTGATGACATCGGGAGAGATCTCTATCTAATACCGCTATCGTTCTGTTATTGCACAATATGCATAATGCATTGTCTAACGCTCCTCGTTTCAGTTTTCAGCTTGTGACGTCCAAGAATTTGTTAGTTGGCTGTTGACTGACGGTTCGATATTTTATTTATAGTTTCGTTTGAATACTGAAAGAATAAATTTTCAGTGATCTAGTACAATATTTTTTTTCCTTGGTTCGTTTGAATATTTACATGTTACTGCAGTATATTATTAACCAACCATTTTGGTCGTGTTTAATGCTCAATATAGCAAAACGGTACTTCACGCCGAGAGACTATTGCTGTATAAAGTCCAAGTCAGGCTTCAGATGGAGTACTGCTTGCACCTTTTGGCGCAGGCACCCATATACCAACTTAGTCCTTTCGACTCGGTACAATCGTGTGCTGTCAGAATCGTAGACGATCCCAAGCTTATGGACGGTCCCAAGACGGTCTGGAATACTTAAGTCTCAGATCCGATTAGCTGCTTTATGCGTTCTTTATCGTCTGTATAATAAAATGTATTCTGATGAACTCATCGAATATATGCCCAGCGTCACATTTCATCATTGTACCGTCCGCAATCGGCAGGGAATTCATCGACATAGTCTTGAACAGTCTGGTTCCAGAGAATTTCTCCGCCAAGAATCATCAAGTTATGGAACAAACTATTTGTTTAGGTTTTCCCTATCAGTTACAAAAATTAATGTTTCAAAAACGGTACGAAAAAGTTTGTTCGGGGTCGGCAAATCGCCTATGATGTCTCTGGTATTACAGGTATCCATAGGCTACCATCAGGCTTATTTGCCGTCTTAATGGTATATAAATAGTTAACCACGTGGATATGCTCTCTCCAAACAAATTCTACACATGAAATCGAACTATTGGGTTAAGGATTATAAGACAAACGATATAGCCGCGGTGCCAGTAAGTAGATACAAAGTTATCAACTGACCGATACACAAAATATGGGATATTTAAAAAGACTTTCAGACCTTTTTAGAATACATTAGGAGTGTATTGAAAAACTCTGCACATCCTGTCGGCCGCCAAGGATTTATACAAAAGCTATAAAAATGAAGTCGCTATTTAAATCGACGGTCACGTGGTCACGTGAGGACAGTGTAAGCAGACTTTGGGACTGACTTTTTTTAATCTACAAGTTATTACAATTGTTTAGAAAGGAATAAACGTTTTTTTCGCCCAAAACCTGTCTTCTTATTTTATACATATAAAATAATTTACACACGGTGTAACTGGACAAACATGGACTACGCACAGTCGCACGCGCACGTGGGCATGCACTCATAAAACTGATTTTCATCAGAACATTTGACTGTGTCCACACACACTGCCATAACTTAATACGCTGCTGAATGCAAGAGTTACCACCAAATGGAAAACAATGCAATACAAAGCGTAGGTACAAAGTTTTTCCATAAATACATAGTAAATACATGAAAATAAACGTAAGGAAACACAAAACAAACGCCAGCGGGAAGTGCTGGAACATACCCTGAGGATACTTGGATTACAGAATATTTATGGTTTTTCCTCCATTATAAGCCGTAAACTATATCTCGTCATGAAGTTTAAATTCATAACATGAAAAAAATTAGGGGTTACATTAATTGTATTATTGGTGGTTCTTAAGGACACTTCAATATTACCTGCTATAAATTCTTCTTAATTCATTAATAGTACTAGTCCAGTTAGGTACCACCGCAACGCCTATTTCGGTAAATAGTATTATGCAAACATTACTGCGTTCCGGTTTGAAGGGTATTATAGCTAATGTAATTACTGGGGTAACAAGACTAAACATCTTGTGTCTTAGACGAGCACAATGTGGTGCTGTGTTACAAGCGTTACCAACAGGTGAACGTCCCGCTCGTCTCATCATTTAATTGAATAAAAAAAGTTCTATAATAATAAATCGTTTTATGTACTCTGTGTTATAATTAACGCTTATGTAGTATATTAAAAAGATTATAACCGAAATTACTGCTTTATTGAAATTAAAATAAAGCCGAAGCTTGTTTCAAGAAATAACGCAAGTTTTTAAAAAATCGCATTTGTGTTTGTGAAACGAAATTTGTTTCAAGTTTCATACCTGTAGGGTCAATACGTGAAAATACAATGACAGGTTTAATTTAATTTCAGCTCCTAATTTTTTTACATTTCGGTTAAGAAGAACAATTAGGTTATATTCATTGTGAAGGTAAAAAGATAAATGTGTACAGTAATTTAAATATGTTGTTGTTAACTTTAACTATTTGTTAATGTTATAACAAAAAAAATCTATTCTTCTTCCTATCTAGCGCTATTTACACCAATAATTTAATAACAGGTCCTTACATATGAAATTACCCCGAGGCGGGCCCGTTCGATCCGGGCACCGAACGGGGTTTGCGGAAGAACTGTTTAAAGCGTTATCCCGCGACCCTCGCGCGTTCCTTGCGGATGTGATGGAATACTGTGTGAAGCTTTTTAGTCGGTTGGAGTCCGACACTACCCCACTACCGGCCCAGTATTGGTACGGGGTGTGCAATCCGTTAGCATTTTGTTACACACGTTAATAATAATAAAAAAAAACATATGAAATTAGCGTTATGTCGTACTGACCTCTTTGACCTGAAATATCTTCTCTTTGGTTTAGAATTCCAAATTCAAATTTATAAATTCATTTCGCTAGTATATTACAGTTTTGAAAGCAGTCATTCATTTGTTTTTTCCTCATTATCTTTTTCTTTGGCGTCGCTTACTGCCGCACAATGGAAAACATCGAAATATCGGTATATTTATGAGTACGAGCTCTACTGTGGCACCAGCACCAGTGCTGCAGAAACAGCTCGAAGGATTAATGATGTGTACGGCGCTGGTGTAGCAACAGAAAGCACGGTATGTTTTTGGTTTCAACTTTTCGTTCTGGGAATTTCGACCTTCAGAACCTACCCCGTGGACGGCCGGAAACCAAAGTGGAACATAAGGAATTAAAGGCTATTGTGGAAGCGAATCCATCACAAAGCACTTTAGAGATAGCTGCAGGTTAAACCTGGTGGATAGTCACGTACCCTAAAGGGTACATGACATAACTATCCACTTGAAGCAAATCGGGAAAGTAAAAAACCTTCAACTTGCAAACACGGTTCGACTGCTGCTGCTGTGTCACTTTGCGCAACCGACACAATAATGAAGGGATTTTAAATGGAATCATCACTTGTGATGAAAAATGGATACTGTACCGGATAATCGGAAGCGTTCGTTGCAATGGCTGAACCCTGGAAACCCAGATAAATCCTGCCCTAAACGAAAATTTATCCAGAAAATGTTACTTGTGAGTGTTTGGTGGACTAGCGCCGGTGTCGTCCACTATATCTTTCTAAAACCTGACCAAATGATTACCGCAGATATCTATTGTCAGTAACTGCAACCCATGAAAGAAGAACCTGCTGCTAAACCACCGAGATTGGTCAATCGCTCTAGGCCACTGCTGCTTCACGACAACGCAAGACCGCACTGTGCACAACAAAGAACCACTAGTTAGATGAGCTACAACTGAAATGTCTACGACATCCATCGTACTCCCCGGACCTTACTCCAATAGATTACCATTTTTTCCGGAATTTGCAAAATTTCTTACAAGGAAAAAACTTCAACGCCGTTGCGGCAGTCCAAACCACCTTCAAAGAGTTTATCGATTCTTGCGCCTATGGTTTTTTTAGTAAAGTGATCCATGAACTACCTGTGAGATGACAAAAGTGCATAGATAACAACGGTGCATACTTTGATTAATTAATTATATATATTTTACAAAAATAAAATGACTATAAACCACCCGTACAAAACGCCAATTTCATATGTAAGGACCTAATATTAAGATTTCCGCTTGTAAACAAATTAGTAAGTTATTTAAAAGCAGTAAAAAACGACACGTTCTACTGGTGGTAGGTCTCTATTATCGGAGATTGCCTAGGTAGGTACTACCGCAGCGTGTTCAGCTAAACAGTAGTGTGCAAACATTACCGTGCTCCGGTTTGTATGGCGCTGTAGCTAGTGAAATTACTAGGGTTACGAGAGTCAACATCTTATGTCCCATGTTATTAGCGCAATGTGGTGTAGTATATATCATCTTAACTAGCACCACTTTCTTATGGGCAGGCACATCGTTTGCTATTAGGTAAACATCTCGATTGCCTTGTCGCTTAATTATATACAACCTTTAAAGTACATCATACATAGTATACATGGTAAAATCGATTTTTTTATTTGATTCGAAATAAAGTAAATCGATTTTTGTTGTCGTAGTGATATCGAATGACTCCACTACCAACGACCGCTGTTTTAATTTTCAAATGCATCATCCAAAATCGTAATGGAGTATAAACAGTACCTCAATTTTGATTTTGTACTAGGAACACATATAGCTGAGGAGGTAACGTTTGTAAAATTTAAATATGAATCTAGGTCGAAATTAAAAAAATATATATTGCTACATAACTACTCCGGTATGATGCCACGCCCTCTTAAGCTTCTACTAGAAAAGAGGAGGAGCGAAGTGTTCTTTCTCTTTCGACATACATAAGTCAAATAATTAACAATTTATCGTAATCGATGTTTCGTTATACCGGGTATTTAATTCGATCTTTGTAATTGTATTTAAAACATTTTCTAATAGAAGCTGCTTGTTGCTTGTTGCTGCAGTTGGGCTTTCATTAGGCAAGATCTTAAAATGGAAATCATGCTAATTTTAATAATTCATACCTTCATATTTTTTGGGTTTAATATCAAATTTGCTTATATTAAATCTACATTGTAAACATGAAAACTCTTTTGCTTTGAACCTTTGCTTTAAATTTGTTTAAATCGTGTTTACAAAGTTAGCATTGTATTATTGTTAATGTGTAAACTTATTTAATATTCATGTAAAAAAAAAGGTTTTTCGAGTATAATGAATGAGAGTGGGACAATATTTTATTATATTTATACGTATACTTGTGTGTTGGTTTTTATGTTCGTCTTTGATTTTACATATGTCATACTGAAACGCATCAGTTTTTTCCTTTTACCAAAATTTACATCACATTTTGACGGTCAGATGACGATCACTGCATTATTAAATAAATTATGGTCTTTATTTCCATTTCGGACAAAATTAGGTGTGTTTTAAAACAGAACCATATTTTGAAACAATAATTAAATGTTTTCTTGTAATTATTTTACTCGTGTTTTGAATTTAAAATGTCTTTGTGGTTTTGTTTATTTACTTATTTGATAGGAATCCAACATGATATGTACATTAAAATATAATGACAATATAATTATAATAAAATAGTTTTAGTACAAATCATACTTAAAGGCTAACTCATCCTGTTTACATACAGTTTAATAAATCCGTTAAAGTAATTTAAAAACAATTAAATAATAAATCGGCGTAAACCATAGCGCATGAGGTGATTACATAGATAAAGTTATATTAGAGCAAAGTGTTTTTTGATCTTATTCTTGAACACTTGAAACGAGTCATTTTGTATGTCGATATTAAACAATTTAGATATTGTATTGTATTGTTTTAAAATTCTATTTTTTGGAGCCATTAAGTTCAGTGTTAATTTAATAGAAATTAGTTTTAAAAAGATTATAGTTTTTGCTTCTTAAATTGGGCCTAGGAATACTTTGTTTACAAGTTCTGTGGAGTTCAATTTACCGTTTACAATTTTATGTAATAAGACTATGTTTCGAGACTTGGTGTGAAAAATTTCGATTGTCGTTATTTATGTCTGTATTTGTCTCATCATAAATATCGACAGCCTGCAGTAGTCCACTGCTGGACATAGGTCTCTCCCAAGGAACTTCACTTAGCCTTAGAAGTGCATAACCAATAACCAGACACACGTTATTAAAAACTCCGCCGTCGGATAACTACACTACAAGTAGTATACATTTTGTAAACAGGCCGTGGATCCAGGTCCACGCGCCCAATGTCAGATAAGCTGTGAAAGTCGAATGGCTTGCAGCGTTGACATCATCATGAATCCAGCTTAGAAGTGCATTTGTATAATACGCGATGAGTAATGTTCCTTTGGAACAAACGATTTCCAGCAGTGAGGTGCCGCGGGCTGATGATGAGAATGTACAATAAACAGTACGTTACTAATACTAAATAAGTAATAAGCGAGAAACTCTCAAATAATAAGTTAAGGTAAATAAGTCCAATGGAAAGAGTATCAAAGAAAAAGACTCTTTTAAATTTCTAGTAGATATTATATAACAGGAGTGATAATAGGTTCCTTAATATGACAGTACTACAGTGCCGGTAAGTATAGCAACGGCTTCTAAAACTTTTCACTGATATGGACATGTACGACCAAGATCGTTGTGTCAAGGGTGTAACGGTGATGAAGAAGAAGAAAGTGGTGAAGTAAAAATTACGGAGAGAAAAAAATATTTGGCATTAGCACCACAGCTCATCATCATCATTTTGTTTTCATTTATTGTCAAATTGTAGATGGTTTAAATAATTATAGACTTGTTGGTTGGATTGATGTATAAAAGTAACTTTTTATTTACCACTTTATTCCAAAAGAACGCAAAACTCATGACCCCATTGGGAACACAGGTATCAACAACACTGGATAAGTAAATAAACAAAACAATTCGAAGGTTCGTTTCACAACCAGCTCGCGAGGGGATTTATTCAAACATGCGTGACCCCCTTGCCGATGCAATATTTCCCAATGTCGGGATGAAATGATGGAATCGTGCAAAGTGCATCAGATTCATGTTAGGGAATATTTCCAGCATAGCATTTGGAAATTATGACACATCATTCTTATAACCTGCTACGAATGATGTGTCATTTTAATGCATTTTATTTAACTTTAGACACTAAGTGCATAGGTGCATTTAATGGCGTTGTTATTACTTCCTAATCTGTCTTGGATGATGGAGAGATGTACATACATATATACGTATACATAGATATTTTATAAAAAATACACCAATCGTCATATAAATGTATGAAATATATTTAAAGATGCATTTCCATTTTTTTAATTGTACAAAGCGATGATCCGGGCGGGATGTTCACTTTATGGTAAGTGATACGCCTGCCCATAAAAATGTGGTGCTAGTTGGGATGATGTATACGGCACAACATTGCGTTCCTCTCCTGAGACATAAGATGTTGAGTCTTGTTATCCTAATAATTTCACTAGCTACAGCGCCGTTCCTACTGGTATACAGGAATGTTTGCTAAGTACTATTTGGTGGCAGAAATAGGAGGTGCAGCGGTACATTGATGACTCACACTTGATTATTTATGTGAAATGTAATATTAACGTTTATGCTAAAGTTATCAATTAAAGTTAAAACAAGACAGATTATAATGGTTAGTGTATTAATCCCCAAATCATGCTTACTGTTGATTATATTAAGTTTTAAATCGAGTAACGTTTTTGTCAACAAACTTACGCACGAAAGTAAATCGATTTATTAAGCTGTATGAAGTTAGCATTTAAAATAAACACTTGTAAGCTATAGTTATGTTAATAATGTAAAAAAGGGCGTAAGGGTTCCCGCACAATAATTCACAGGATTCTAGTCATCCTCATCTGCTCCTGGTGCACCCTGCTAATAAACAAACGAGGCTCTAGCTCTGATTAAACCGCTTTGGGCCAGCTTGGTGGGAAATGCTCAAATCTGGAATTTATGGAGGAGGCCTATGTCCAGCAGTGAACGTCTCTCGGCTGATGATGAGATATGTTAATAATTGTATCAGTAATATTAATTTATGATAAACTTTCGTAGATTAGAAATTACAAATAGAGTCATGTTATGCGACGGTGAGACGGAATTGGACGTATTTATGCGAACTTGAACGCTATTATGCATTCAATATGCGAATTTTTCGTATATTTGTGGGATAAAAAATTTTGGTCTTCCGGTTTACTACGTCACTACTATTTCAATAATTTTCTGTTCGTATTTCAAACGCACTAAATTTTCAAAATAAAGTTGGATTGATGATAAAAACATTTAAAATTTTATAAGACAGGCCAATCTCTCGTTTCAGAGATTTATATTTACTGGTGGTAAGTTTCTACTGACGGAAACCGTCTAGGACCACGATAGCGTGTATATGTGCTATCAGACAATAGTGTGCAAACTTTAATGTGTTCCGGTTTGAAGGGGGCTGTAGCTAGTGCTAATTACGGGAGTAACGAGACTCAACATCAGATGTTTCAGGACGACGACCATATCCGGGTGCAATTTATAACATCTTAAGTAGCGCTATGTTATTATAGTCAAACTTACCCCTTAACGTCAAGTGAACGTCCCGATCGTCTTATCGCTACGTAAGTCTCAAGGACACAACCACAATGCGGGGCTGTGCATCCTGTTTAGTAGCATGTTGTTATGGGTAGGCGTATTACTTATCATCAAGTAAACGTACTCCTCATCTCTTCTTTATCTTAATTAAAATAAAAAGTTTTCACAGATAAATAATAATATCTATATAAGTTAGTTTCTGGGGATGTAAATGGTTCCTACTAACATTTTACGGAGTAAAGACAAGACAAATAAATTAGATGTTAAGTGACATGTGTAAATAGGCCCTGACCCACCACACGCAGAGGAGAAAGACTTAAAAAAAATATTTTACGGAAGCCAAGATAACTTAACCTGTACGCGGTACTCTCTGCTAAATGACAGACGAGGCTCTCCCTACAAACGACAGGTCCTGGTGACTGATCGATGTGGTGATCTTTAGGGGATGCCTATGTCCAACAGTGAACGTCTATCGGCTTATTATAATGATGTTAGTTTCTTATGCATTCAGTCAGAAGTTGATTCGGCTACGTTATAACGAATTGTTATTTATAACTGCGGTTTTGACATGCGATCATAAAGTGTAGTTTATATTTAGTTATTCAAATTATCATTAATAATTCGTGAACGAGCGTGTGGGCATGTGCTTTAAAATGTGATGGTCATTTTGGAGTATATTAAACGTGTAATTCCATTGTGAATGGTCGATAAGGTGTGCGCTTTGGAGCAGGCTGCGTTTCGTAGGCGGTAAGAACGAGGTGAAAAAAGCTATTGGGCATGAATGACCGCGCCTTATACATGGTGTTTCAATGTGAGCCGTGACCGGTTGGTGTTCTCCACATAGTCATTGTTAAGTCCGATATAAGTATTAGAAGCGGCATCTATATGTTAGCGTAAAACTAATTAATTATAGGTTTTACTGGTGGTAGGTCTCTGTGGCTGGAGACCGTTTAAGTTGGCTTTACCGCAGCGCTCATTTCTGCCGCTAAACTATAGTGTACAATCATTACTGCATTCCGATTGGAAGGGCGCTGTAGTTACTGTAATTACTGGGGTAACGAGACTCCATATCTTATGTCTTAGGTGACAAGCACAATGTGGTACAGTATATGTTATCTTATCTACCACAACGTTGTTATGGACAGTGGTTCAGGTGAAAGTATTTTGTAACTTAGTGTTTGTGACTTGTTATCCTGCAGCATTGGTGGTGTTAGCTGCTATATTTTATAATCATGCTGTATAGTTGTTGTTCTGTGGACAGTGTGCAGTGTGGGCCCGATCCGTCAACAGCGAAGCTGGCGGAAGGACAATGCGCTGGAGACATGCCCGTAATTCGCAAATCGACGCTGCCTTACGACGTCAGATGGTACGTTCATACGAAAGTACTGTGCAATTTTATTACTAGGTACTGGTGATAGATTTCTGTTGCCGGAAACCGTACCAGGTAGGCACCACTGCAGCTCCTTTTTCTGCCGTCAAATAGTAGTGTTCAAACGTTACTGTATTCCGGTTTGAAAATTACAAGGGAGACGAAATTTAACATCTTTTGTCTCAAAGCGACGTGCACAATGCAGTGCTGTGTATCATATTAACTAATGCCACATTGTTTTAGGCGGAAGTATTACTTACCTTCAAGTAAAAATAATATAAAAAAAAAATACGTTTTACATAAAGACTAAGTAGTATAGTTTCAAAATTAATTAATAATTATACACAATTAATAGTTATTAAACTCTATTAGATTGGACAATATAAACAAAGTGATTTTTATTAAAGGGTAATTGGGAAGTGTTGGTACTTCCGTTAGTCAATGCATCCAAGGACACAGTACTGTCCATCAGTCATTCAGTGTCCACAATGTGGTCAAGCGGCGCTCTGTGCCTGTATTGTTGACGGGTAAGAAAAAAAAAACACGAGATTAAGCTTTACATACATTTTAACCCATCTTTCGGCTTACCATTGTCCACTCGGGCTCTTTGCCAGAATATTAGTTATGAATAAGTGGGCTTCAATATTTTATAAAGGGTTAATAGTGATGGGAATGGTCGGTAAAAATTTATTTAATATTCAAAATCTTAAATAAATGTTCTTTTATTGCTTTATATATAAAATTAAATCGATTTTTTGTTGAAATTATATTTGTTGTAAGCAATGTTATAAAATCTTTAAATCTACAATACTAGCTGCTCTCGGCAGCTTTGCTGGCCGTAACACCCCCGCAACTTACATTGGGGAAGAAATTTTGTATAATCCATTCTTAACTGATCTCTAAATGGCAGAAGCAACATCCCTACCAAATTTTGAGTGTTTACGTCTAAGAGTTTCAGAGATTTCGTGACGAGTCAACGAATATCTCTAACTCCTATATATATAGAAAATTGCACTTTAAAGACACTATTGAGACTTTGAGAATCAAGGACATTTACCCACCAAGAGCGGATTGGCGGGTTGGTGGAGCTTATATTCATACGAAAGTTTATGTTCTTGGAACATTTCCGTTTCCTTGCGATGTTTTCTTTCACTGATTATTTTTGAGTTACGTTATGTGCTGCAAGGTAGGGAAATATTTGCATAAAAGTTTCAAACAACTTTAATTATATATTTCTTCGATCTAATGAACTGGATACAACATTATCAACTCATCATCATCATCAGCTAGAGCACTGCTGGACATAGGCTTCTCCCAGGGATTTCCACATTGATCGGTCCTGCGCTGCTCTAGTTCCGGTGCCTTGCCAACATTCGTCAAAGTCAGTATAGCCTCCGGTATCGCCGGGCACCACGGACCGACGCTGGCCCAATGCTGGTTGATGGGAGGCAAAGACTCGCTTATTGATTAGCTAGATTCACCGTGAGAAGGAGACGTTGGCTTGGCTCCCGTGAGTTGTTGTGTGGTATCGATACATAGTTATCGCAAATGGCCCAACACTACTACACAAAAACTGCGGATATGCCGCAAAATGTCCAAAACCCGCAAGGTGCTTTAAGTGACCACCGGGTGCTTAAGCGGCAAAAAAAGAAATCATCGAAAAAAAAAGTTAACAACACAACAATTGCATAGCGTGATGGATTGCCAATCAGCTTTACTGAAGTGCCTTATGCTGGATGTAGGTTTGTAAGAATGGAGTTGCTTCCTTATAACTATTGCGCGTATAAAATTGCTTTCTCATCATTATAATGCAGAAACGGAAAACCTGAAATATTTAACTTGAACTTGTTTGAAAGATACGACACTATCTAGACTTTCACCTAATGACTATTACTACTTCCCAATGTAGCGATAATTAGGAATACTTCATCACATTATGCTCTACTTGTTGAAGCTTTTCTAACTGGGACACAGTAATGTATATACACAACTGTTTTGTGGCAAAATAGGATGTCTGACAGTAGAGACCTACCACCAGTAAACTTGATTGTGTCGTTAATTGTGGCGGCAAAACATTACTGGATGAACTTTAAATATTGATCCATATCATCATCATCCGATAGATGCCCACTGCTGGCTATAGCCGTCTCCTAAATCCAGTAATCCATATCTTCTATACAAAAAAAAAAATTGCAATTTAGTGATATCAAGTTAGCTAACTTATAAATCATGTGAGTTTCTAAGGTGTAAGTAATAATTATTTTGTGCGTTTTCTGTATAATTTGATCAGTCATTACCGAATTTATGAATAGTTATAAAATTACTTAATTTACTTAAGTTTGCTATTAATAACTCTAAAGCTTCTTTTCCATACTTCTGTACTGGTTCCGTTTAAACAAGTCTTCTCCATGGATGTCTTGCTTATTTCTACCATTAAAAATATAATATATATATAGAATTGTGTGTTAATAAAAAGTTATCTATATTCGAGAAGTAACTATTCTAATGTGCATAAGGAATCCTAAAGTCTATTCAAATGGTCAAGAGATAAAAAAAAGCCCACCCAAACTTTCGCTACGATCTTTGTCTGCATTTAACACTGAAATTGTCGTTTAACTAACGTCCAATGGTAGCGCAAAACTGTAAGAGTGGATTAAATGGTGGAATTAAAGCTCTTCCTTGGGTGGCAAGACGCCGACCGACTCGAGTGCTTCCTAAGGATATTTATTTAAAAGATTAAGGAGATTACAGTGAAACGTTTAGTTAAATCATCCGGTAATCGGGTTTTGTTAAAGGTATTCTGTTAAGAATATTGCTGTGTGCACTTCACTGACAATAGTTGCGTTTGAATAAATAATGTCACAGTGCTCTTTATTTGTATAAGGTTTAAAGCTTTTTTTGCTTATTATTAAAATAATATATATTTATAGACATCTAAGACATATAATTTTTATTTATAAAACATAAAGGTTATGATTAATTAGCAAGTTCTTATGGATATTGTCAAAGTTCGATCGAGCAACGTCTATTTCTATAGTGTTTAATATTGTCTATGTCTGATCACTTTGGCTTTCAAGAACCATGTAGGGGGTAAAATTACAAAGATGACGAAATTTTATTATCCTTGTAATTTCATTATGATTTTTTATCCCTCATCTTAAGTCTCAAATCTGTGAGCACAATCTAATACTATGTAAACATTCGCGTTATTATCGCCGCATTATTGTCGTCGTCTGGTCTTGCTTGTTTAGATACATAGCTAAATATTTTTATTAATTTAACTGAATATATATAAAAATAAAATCTAGAACACTTATATCAGTTTTATATTTAATTGGTATTGCTTAAAAATATTGATTTTAATATTATAATAGAATGTTAATAACTAGCGGCGCTTGTGCCATTCAAACGTAATCCCAAAGGGGTTGGTCATTCCGTCGCGTGACACGAGAAAATGTTTTGTTAGTTTTTGTCCAGCTACTTCCTGAATGAGTTTCTGATCATTGTACATGTGTAATGTGCAGGAAGCCGTCGATTTCATTTGTCCACGCTTCAATAGACGTCAGTTCGTATTATCATAAGAAAGTGAGCGCGTAACCGGCAACAAAGTACAAGATTTCGTTGCTATCGTATCATTAAAATGTGAGATTTATTAGTAAGAAAAATTTGCATGTTGACCATTTTAACTATGTTGTAATGTAAACTTTACTGGTGGTAGGTTTCTGATGCCGGAGACCGTCTCTGCAGGTACCACCGCAACACCTATGCTCACCGCTAAACAGTACTGTGTTCCTGTCTAAAGGTCGTTGCAGCTAATAAAATTATTGAGGTACGAGATTCAACATCTTATGTCTCTAAGCGACGAGCGAAATGTGGTGAAGTGTATAACGTCCTAACTACCGTTACTTTGTTATGGGCAGAAGTATCACCAGAAAGTGAGTGTCTCGTTTATCTCGTAGATACGGAAATTAATAAAATATAGTTCTGTGACAATGTCAATTAATTCCTTAATATAATAAGATACTTTTGATTGTTTGCTGAAAATTTACTATATATGTCAACGAAACAATACCTCAGCTCGATTCTTTGAATGTAATGTAAAGAAAATATTTTTTACGAGTGTAATAAAAAAAACTACAAGAACTTTTAAAACTCGTTTAACAACTTCCTCACTTTTAGTTACGTGAAATATTTGTTCAACTATCTATACCACTTTAAAGAGAATAAATAAAACAAAATCGTAAACAAATTTTTTGCTTCATAAATGTTAAATATAATAAATGAACAGTTCACTTAACGTCTGGTACTCAGATCCTTCTCTCACGAGAGATTCATGGCAATTAAAGCTAGCATAAAGACATTAAGGAGTGGACCGGTTTTAAGTACCATCAGTTATAAAACTGATTGCCAAACCTCAGTTTGAAGAGTGCACCAAATGATGATGATGATATTAAAGCTGTTGTTTATGGAATATAGCGGTCTCATCACGATGTTGTATATTCACTGATCATGAGCTTCCGGTGAAGGTAAAGGACAGTGGGGATCGAACCCGCGTCTCTTTCAGTCGTAGAGCGCATGCAACAGCATTCGCAAACTGCTCAGCTTCACACTTGCTATAGCTATCTCCAATTGAGGAAGAACTTAAACATAGTTTAACCTCGTTAATTGTTTTCTTTTTTTTAATGAAGCACAGTGCAAGTATCATATTAATTAAACAAAACACTTGCTCTGCGGTATATTAGAGGTTATGATATTCACTCCTGCTATCCACTAATAGATGGCGATAGTTTGAAGGCTTTATTGCAAGTTTAACATATTTAAAAAAAAGTAATAATTACTGAGTAAAATATTTCCTTTTGAACTTTATTAATAATTAAGACTGTAGTAAGGTCCTTATTTCTGTTTTGCTGAAATCTTTGAAGAAATAGCTTCATAGTGAATGTTTTCATTCCTGTGAAAACTTCTCTATTGTTTTTCTTTCATTATGTATGTGGAATGCGGATTTTGCAATATCATACTCGCCGTCGTAATGATTATTATCATGATGGCTTTTTGCTACTATTTATTCAATGTAAATAGTATTTCCCGTATAATTTTCTAAAAAAAATCATTGAATGAGCTGCATTACTCACCAGAATCATATATTTCGTTGATGTTATGGAACTGATTTGAGGGCGAAGAGGCTGTTTATTTTTCGCGTACCGTCCGCGGTTCGGCACCAATTCGAAGACTCGCGAATCCAAGAGTTGACTCACGAGGGGTCGCCGGCTGTCGCGGGTACATCGGCATACATTCCGTATGAGTTTTTATTTCTGACTCAGACAAGCAGCTAAACGCTAATTCGCATCTCTTTATGATGCAAATTGCCAAAAATCGACTCATTCCGCGTCGAATATCGAAGTGTGTCAGTCAGATAAAGAGTATTATTTGCACAAACGGTTCGCACTTCGCGCTTTTTAGTATTTGGGGGCACAAGGATATAGGCTATGTAAATTACCATTCGATTCGTGTCCAAAATTTAACAGTTTATTTAAAAGCGTGTACCTTTAACGTTTACAATTACTTTTACGTTGGGTAGGTGCAAATTTTTGTATGCTTATTTCCTGTCTGCACATATAATCATGTAATAACTAGTCGATTAAAGTAAGTTTATGTTTTAAAGAAAAAATTTATCGCCGTTTCATGGAAAATATTTTAGTGAATTAGTAAAACTCTCAACGGAGAAGTCATGAGGATTACGAAGAGTTGTTATAGCAGCTCTAAAATATATGAGTATCAGAACACAGATGTATTAATAATCTGGTAGATTAAGGATATGAGTGTTACAAAATAAATATTAGCTATTATTAGGTCAATTTTAAAATAAAATATTACTATTGTACTACAAGTAACGGATTCTTATATTTGTTTGATACATTTTCAAATTATATAATGTTTTTAGGTAAAACCAAGATTATCAAAATACCCTGCACCCTATACCATGCGTTGGAGTGTCTATCATGACGTTCTTGTTATTCTAGTATAGTTCGCATAGTGGATGAAGGCGACGCAAACCATCAAAGCTACATGAATTTGAAGACTATTTAAGGAGCGTTCAACTCAGATCTTTTCTTAACGGTCTGGGAGCACACTTTCATCCGCTATTTAATTTCTGCCTGTACCTTTCTATTTCAATGCACGTACAAACTCTCCACTAAAATTAATTCAATAAAAATGTTTTAGTATTCATACCAATATACGTTTGTAAAGTATTGATGTTGTTCAGTAAAGTATGCAAAGGTTGACGTCATAAGCCTCTCTTGGCAGCCTATCTGGTCAGCGAATGATAGCAGCTAATAAACTCTGTATTTCATTAATAAAATGTATAGTAATCTAAACGTGTAGTAGATTGTAATAAGTATACGTTTGCGGTCGGCGGAGTGCAGTGAAAGCAGACCACGCCAGGCGGTCGACCCTTGCGTTTTCTCTTTCCACGATCGTTTCCGAGTTTCCGTAGACAATTATATCTATATATTTACTACTCTTTATATTTATATATAAAAAAACAATTATATATACTCGAACTGGTTAGAATTTTCAAGACAGATCTTCGCCGGTTCATAGCACGTCTACCGAAATGCTCTTACACACATCTGCAACTGCACACCTTTTTTCTTCTGGTGATGAGAATAATTTCGAAACATGCAGCACAGTTTCCTACACGACTCCTATTTCTGATTTTGATGGCAGAAACTTAGGTCAAACCGCGACCTGTTGTCGAAGTTTGCTTTAAGGGCATATGTACAATCAGCGAATGGACTTCTTTAGCTGTAATTTTAAGTTCTATGTTTTTTCCTAATTTAAAACTTAAAAAAAAGGAATATTTATGTTTGTCGCGGAAAACATCTGTTTACGGAATTTTAGTTTCAGTAGTTTTATATGGATTTGTCTAGTTCTGTTTTTCATAGAAAGATTACTTAGATTTCTGTTGTATACCCTACATTGGAATTAGGTTTTATTCGATGTTTTTACTATAGCTTAAGCTTTTTTATATTTTTATATAAAGTCTTCATAAATATTAATATTATTTTGTAATCATTTCCTTTTGATAACTGTGCAATGCAAGCAGACATTATCCCTGTTATGGAGCGATGCAATAAAAGTGTTACTTTTCTTACTGAAGATTGTAATCTAATAAAAATGTACAAAAAAAGATTTTGATTTACTTACTATGTTATAAGAAACCTTAGTAGTTTCAGTAAACTTGGATGTTATCTTAATGTATTAAATCAAGCATTCTTTACCAAGCACAGCAATGACTAACATTAGCTAAATACGGACGTAGAAAATAGCTTGATTGCACCCGGATCCATACAGGTTTCCTAGAAAATAAAGCTGATTGAGGAAACGTAGTTTTCTACTATATTTACGGAAGAGAAAGCCGGCGGGTGGCCGCCTAGGCGCGCTGCCATACGACAAATAAATATTTATTTATGTAAAGGTTTCCTATTTTTAAAAGTACGAATTGTAATCTTAATCAATGTATTGATCAGAAACTCATCACTTTAATTTACTTATTGTTTACTTATTTATTTTACTACTTCGCACAAATAAAGCAAACACAAACAATGATTACACGAAAATAGAATGGAGTTTTCTACCAGCTAATGATAGTGAAAGAGTAAACCTTTATATATATATTTATAATATGTATACCTCTACAATTCGTAAATAATTTATACAGTTTATGTTAAACGCTGTCATATTATTTTCGTCGCTTTGATACAAAGATTTTTTATTCAATTAAGCGACGAGAAGAGCGAGACGTTCACCTGACTGATAAGTTATATGTATGCCCATAACTATGTGTAGGATTATACTGCACCACATTGCATTCGTTCGCTGAGACGTAAGATCTTAAGTTTCGTTACCCAAGCGATTTCACTTACTACAGTGCCCTTCAGATTGAACCACAGTAAAGTTTGCAAATTGCTGTTTGGCGGTAGAAGTAGAAGATGCGGTGGTACTTATGCGGCTGTATGGCAGCTGGTATTTATATACTATATATATATATATATTTGGAACTGAAATGCAAAAAAAAAACATTAAATGTAATAATACTCACATTATCAACAAAAATGACTAGAGATAAAATTTTAAATAGTACTTTGTATTTCTATCTATTTTGAATAACTATGAGTTACATATTCTTTTTAATAAAAAAGAGTATATCGAAGTCGACCCTAAAAGTCAAGACCTTCCGCAACGCGCTAAAGAAGACCGCCAAAGAATAAATCTAACCACCACAGCAGATCTTATTTCTACAATTAATCATTAGTGTGAATTGTTAATAAAATTACTGAGGTAACGACATTTAACATATTTACTGATGGTACGTCTGTATTGCCAGAGACCATCTAGGTATCACTGCAGCTCCTATTTCTGACGCCAAACAGCAGTGTTTATTTATTACTGTATTCCGGATTGAAGGGGGCTGTAGCAAGTGAACTTACTGGGGTAACGAGACTTAAAATCTTACGTCTCCGGCGACGAGTGCAATGTGGTACGGTATAATAGTTTCAACGCCACGACGAGGGTATCCGTATCATTTTGTATCAGGTGAATGTCTCGCTCATCTCGTCGCTTAATAGAATAAAAAAAAATCTTTGTTTCAACGTGACAGAAACAATATGACATTGTTTAACATTATAACATTAAAAATCAATTAATCAAGTAATACGATCTAAGATAATTAATCAAACTTTATTGTTAAAGAACGTAACTAAGTGGTCCGTCTTACTTGATTTTTGTAATTAAATGGAATAAGTATTCAAGTTTTAAAACCTTTAAAATAACTTAAATAACAAATAGGCAAGTGCATGTCGAGATGTCTAGATGCGTCGGCGCATATCCTGTCCTACTTTCTATATATAGCTAGGAGGGTCCCCGGCTAGCGATTGGTAGGTCCGCCATTAAATTCCCATGGGCTTGTTCCATGAATCATACTCTATTATTGTTACTTTCTCTTTTAATATTAATATCAACGCTTGCTAATGTTTTACGTAGAAACTATGGTTTTTTTTTCATAGACATAATATCTCGTTTGGGATTCAAACGCATATATATTTTGTTGGGAATGTCTGTAGGTTAAATTATTAGCTGCATAAACCAGTTTATCGACTGAAGCATTAGTCTTGGTGTAACTTTCATAAATGATTTACTGGTGGAAGGTCTCTGTTGGCAGAGACCGTCAGGGTAGTTGCCAGCACAGCATCTATTTCTGCCGCCAAACATTAGTAGTGGGCGTTGTAGCTAGTGTAGTTACTAGAGTAACGAGACTCAACGTCTTCTTTCTCAGACGATGAGCCTAATATGGTGCAGTATATCCTAAGTAGCGCCACGTTGTTATGGGCAGGTGTAAAACTTACCATCTGGTGAACGTGTAGATCGTCGCTTAATTGGATAAAAAAAGATATTTTTAATATTAAATGTTATAGATATAATCTCTCCTTGCCCAGATGACGCGACTTGAGCATTATGACTGACAGCTACCCGGTGTTACAGCCCATAATCGAGCTATGTGGTAATCCTAGTGTAAAATGTCAACCTGATGGAATCCAGCAGTAATGTTGATGGTGATACACGGCTAATATTATTAATGACACTTAATATTTGTGACGCGGAAATCTTTAGCCTTGACATAGTATAACAACAAAATATAACGTTTCGTCTATGTATGTATAGTATTTTGTCTATGATTCTCACGGAGCTGTCAGTTTGTGGCGGGAATTATTCGAGCCGCGTGCACCGCGCATCCGTTTTGATGTAATTCTTAATTAGCAAGTGTCATTTCCATGTGACGAGGCAACGGAATGGATCACAATCACTCCCTGTTAATTGTGTTTATGTAAACAGCCCACTTAACGTTCCCACTGCTGAGACTCGGATCTTTCTATCACAGGTAGAGACACAGCACCAGATTGTACTGGTCAGCTTGGGACTTATAACGTTATCTCATTACCTCTAGTAATTCCAGTTCCCCAGGAACACGGTAATGTTTGCATACTATTGTTTGGCGGCACAAATAGAAGCTAAGGTAGATACCACTACCTAGACGGTCTGCAGCAACAGAAACCTGCCACCTCCAACAGGAGCTGCGGTGGCAACTGTAGCATGTAAGAGTAATCCCATAGTGGGTTATTATCAGCTGATGATAATGATAAGAAGCAATAACTGAATTAACAGTTGATATTGAAATACTTCTTGATAATGAGAGAATCAGTTTCTTCAAGATCTTCAAGATAACCTTTTTGATCTATTCAAAAGTAGATCTACTACCAGTAAAGTTAAAAGTTGTGATAGTAGTGTAGTAATAGTGTTCAACGAATAAGTATTAACGAGACGGTAAGTTGAATAATCAATCTCTGCCGTGTAGTCTTGAGCTATTGAGAATAGGACTGAGGTAAGCCCTACGTGTCGTAGAAGTCGACTAAAAGTATTTTTGGGTTAGTAGGCTTTGAAGGTAGGAGCTCTCGTTGCTCACTCAGCAAGCTTGGGGTTTTATTGATAATTTGGATCTGGTATCCGCGAGCTCAAATACGTGGTGATTACGTTTTTGTCGTAGCTACTGATGATAGGTCTCTGTTGCCGGAGACCGTCTAGGTAGGAACCACCGCAGCGAATATTTCTGCCGCCAAACATTCGTGTACGAACATTACTGTGTTCCAGTTTGAAGGGCGTTGTAGCTAGTGAAATTACTCGGGTAACGAGTCTAATCTTATGTTTCAATATTTCTACATAACTTTTCGTTCTCTTCAAAAACAGCGAATCTTTTGAATATTTCCTTCGTTAGAAAAAAAAAAGATTGACATTTATTGATAAGTTAAGATGAATTGAGCTCGGTGTGTAATCTAGATTATGTCATGGGATTACTAGAACTTGAATAATGGCATTTCACCGTGTTATTGTCGCTCATTGGTTAGGCGGTGCGCGGAGCCGTCGGCCAATAGGCGTTTAGAAAGCGATGCACGTCCGGAATCATTCCCTATGCTGTGCACTTTCCTCGCGCTGCGTGCACGTAACCTTGCCTGGAGACATGGTGTAGGTGCACTATGATTGCATAAATTCTTAATTTGCTATGTTTACGTCATTTTTTTTTGGTCGGCGAATTGGTTATACGAGACAGACTTTCAACTGATGGTAGGATGATATCCATAGAGCCGTATTGCGCTCGTTGCCTTGACACTTAAAATTTTAAGTCTTATTACCTCAATACTAACTGGATAAAGCACCCTTCAAACCGGAACATAATTATATTTGCAAATAACTGTTTATACCTGCCTAGATGGTCTTCGACTACAGAGCGCTACCACCAGTAAACATAATGTAACATATATCATGCTAAGTTCTTGGTCATGAATCTCTGTTGGAATTACTGGTTAGTACCTAGACTTTTTTAGGTACTAACCTATCTAGACTTTCTCCAGCAACAGAGATTACTTGCGATAGTTTGCAGTTTCTATTTATGTAGCTTAACAGTAGTGTGCAAACATTACTGTGGTCCAATTTAAAGAGTGTTGTAGTTAGTGGTGTTATTACTGTAACGAGATTTAGGTCACAAGTCGAGGAGTACAATTTTCTGGTCTCTCATCATAACTTGTTCCACATCGTTGTCGGTAGATGTATCAAGTGGATATCCTTTTCGTTGCTTCTGTTCTTCGAACATATGTACGAAGTACCGGTTTGTATCGCTTAGAGACAAATATTAATTATTATCAACCCAGTTATTTCATATAATACAGAGCCCTTGAACCTAGATTACAATAACATTTGTACCTTAGTGTTTATCGGTAGTCAAAGGAACTGCGAATTTTACGTTGGAGATCACTTGCGAGAAGATTTCTTTACTTCGCGATAAAAGTTGAATCGTATATTAATGTCTTTTCTGTATGTTTGCGTATAAAAATGAATAAATGAATATTTACAGAGCATATAACAATTTTCAACAGATCATTATTAATATAAGGACTTTATAGAATAATTAGCAAAATAAATTAATGACAGATTTCAAAAGGTAAAAATTCTGTATCTCTCTTCTGTATATGAATCTATAATCTTTAACGGATCACACTTATTTGTGAGTGTAGTTCAAAAAGAAAGTATATATATGTATATATATATATATATATATATCATCATCATCCGATAGACGTCTACTGCTGGACATAGGCCTTCGCTAAAGATCGATACTGCGGTCTTTGTTAATATTGGGGGACTTAAGCCATTTCCCAACATGCTGGCCCAATGCGGGTCGGTAGGATCCAGAGCCTCGTTTGTTATTTAGCAGGGTGTACCACGAGCAGGTGAGATCGGCTTGGGTCCCGTGAGATAGATAGTTACAATACTCTCAGAATAGACAAGAAGCTATTGTAAAAATAACACGTATTATCATCATCAGCAGCCGATGCTCGTTCACTGCTGGGCATAGGCTTATAAACATATACTACAAACTACATTAATATAGTGCAATATAATAATCTTATCATTACAGGTCAATGTTTGTTTATAAACTTCTATTTACGTGACACAACAATTCTATCAAAACATTCTGACTCTGATGTGATTGTCAGAACATACTAAACAAGTTATGACGCAAATTGACATTTTTAGAGCAGTAGGTGGTAAGCAGACAAGGTGGTTTATGAAAACTTCCACGATCATGTTAGATGTTAGTGCTATTCTACACATCATTCTACAGTGAAATCACTTGATGATAATTGATTACTGTCGAACCACAAAACCTGAAGATTAGCAGTTGGGTTCTTCTATCTTGTTTGGTTCAATTATTATAAAGGAAGAGATATATATGGTCTATGATATCAAGTATATGACTTTATATCTTGAAAATCTTGTGATAAGTAAGAGTTTAAAGCACATTCATATTATCGTTTATCATGTTTACTTTAAATAAATTTTTGTTAGTGCTAATATTACTAAAATGATTAAGTTAACAAAAATATGAAGTAGAATTTAACATTGGAGGTCAGCTCTAGGGTATCATAGTTACCCTACGTGGTGGCGGGTCAATGGTGCAGTGGACTAAGGCGGCGGGCCCCGCGTCCGCCTCCGGGCACCGAGCCAACTGCTAATGCACCGGGAGCAGATAACTTGAGAAACTTAGAGGCTCTTACTTAACCGTCAGTGGTATTTTCAAAACGAGGCTCCGTCTCCTCGCATTCACATTAAACAATTCCTGCGCTATATTCCGCTTTACTGTCTTTTTACTACGTCAATACGAAAAATAATAAAAATAGTGATAAATAATAAAAAAAATTATATAACAAAATTATAAGGATTTTATATAAAGTCCAAATTTTTTTAACACGTTCAATAAGTTATGAGATTTAAAGGATCCTCTACGAGTCTATCAATTGGTGCGGTGCCGAAAATCGTTCTCTCTCCTTCTGTGAGAGAAGTGGTAGTTTTTTTACTTCTATCTCTTTACCAGAGATAAATATACATATATGCTTCAGTCTTTTAGTTGGATTGAATAGTTAAATAAAAAAATTGTAGATCTTTAGGTCCCAAACGCACTGCGATTTACGTCGGCTACGAGATCTAAAAGGAGTAAGGGGTTTTGTTCAACATCTTACGAAGCTAAAGAACCACATTAGCACGCGGTGCACCCTGATAAATAACAGACGAAGCTCTGACCATCCACTAACCCGCACTGGGGCAGCGTGGCGGGGCTAATGACCAATTCCTCTCCATGAGGATTCTTGAGAGAGGCCTATGTCCAGCTGTAGGCGGTATCTGGCTGATAGGTAGAAGAAGACGAAATATGCTGTAAATCCTCTAAAAATGGCTCCGCAGTTAAGGTGTTAATGTGAAAAATGAGAAATGATAATTACCCAATTAATGCGTATATAAAATATTAGCCGTTTCCTTTTGTTGACTACCCCAAAGTACAGTGATTAAGCGTTTGCCTTGTAATAAAAAAGGCTCCACTTCGATTCTGGAGCCGCATTACGTGGAGTTTGTTTAGTGTTATGCTTTCAGACCTGTCTTCCGGCTGTCCATAAATGAGTGCCTGAAAATTACAGGCATTTCGCCATCTACCGGTAAATTGTCAATGAACATCGAGTGAAACTGAAGTCAAGAGTAAGACCATATTGGGAGTAGTCCAAAATTTTACTGGTGGTAGGTCGCTGTTGCCGAAGACGGTCTAGGTGATTAGGATCGCAGTACCTATTTCTACCGCCAAACAGTAGTGTGCAATAATTACCGTGTTCTGGCTTGAATGTCGCTGTAGCTAGTGAAATTACTGGATTAACGAGATTCATCATCTTATGCTAAGACGACGACCGCAATGAGCAGCTATGTATCACCATTAGGTGAACGTCCCGTTCGTCGCTTAAATAAATAAAAATTTTTTTTTTTTTTAGGTTAAATATTTGGCTATATGTTTAGCGAAGGGTTAAAGGTTTCATTGTGACAGAAATGTTAAAATTGTTTATATTGTAATTAAATACCAATGCGTCGTGGTATGTCCTCTGCTAATTATTTAGTCTGTAAGCAGTATTATATCCTGATCACGTGTGCGCACAGTAAAAGTACTTTCGTTCGAGGTCGCATTGTCATTCAAGCTGCTTTACGGCCCCGGCTGCCTATCGCCTAGCCTCTCCTAACTTGCCCACGCTGAATACCTACATTTTATGTGACCATTACAACACACACGCACATACTTCTAGCTGCCAAATCGCATCACTGGCATCGAATAGGAATTCGTGATTGTCTGAGATTAACCTTCCTATATTATTCGGCATGGCCAAATTAGAAGATGCTCTCCTGACGACGTTCTGTCAATACATACTCAATTTATCTGTCATCATCATCAGCTGATAGACGTCCGCTACTGGACATAGACACACTGCTGTCTGTCACCTGCAATAGGCGCTGCGGTGTTATTTACCTAGACGGTCTCCAGCATCAGACGAACATTTTCATAAGTAGGCCAAGTCGTACAATATGAGATGCAGTAGAAAATTAAAGAAACCTTGTGATGAATACAGATTAAGTATTATCTAACGATAAGCCATCACTTTGGAGGGACGCCAAGTAAAGTTTTATGGTTAGTTTTATATCTTATCACCACTAAGTTGAGTTTCTTTTCTTCTGTTACTTCTTGCCTCAAACATGACCTTCACAAGAACTATTGTGCCTGCAGTCTGAACTGTGGTTAGCGATACTTATTATATAAACAAAATCTGAGTAATCTTCACCATATCAGGATTCTATATTTTTTATAATACGTATGTAAGGAACAATGGTATTGTTTATATAATCTTTATCCTTTACTGGTGTTAGGTTTCTGTTGCTTTGTCCTCTGTAGTCTCGAGGTATTAAGGATAGGACTAAGGTAAGAACTCTGCCTGTCGTAGAAAGCGACTAAAAAGGTTTTCGGGTTTGTGTGCTTTGAGGGTGGGGGCCTTCATTGTACACTAGGCGAGTCCGAGATGTACGATACGTGCGAGGTGGTCTAGTACTTGTGATACCAAAGGAAGGGTGCCGAGAAAAGCTAGGACCTTATTTGGGCGTAGTGGCGGGAGGCAATAATGCTTTCCGTAGGAGATTCCGAGGTCTCCCACAACGCACTGATGACGACCACCGAGGAGGTTTCAGAGGATAGAAATTATACATGACTTTGTCATACCCCAGAAGCAGAGATTTTTGTTAGATTTCTTCCTCGTTAACAAAAATAAAATCTCTGTTGCCGGAGATCGTCTAGGCAGGAAGGCGATTTATATCTTCCGCTATACTATAGTGTGCAAACATTACTGTGTTCCGGTTTGATTGGTGCTGTAGCTAGTGAAATTACCGGGACGAGATTTAATATCTTACGTCTCAAGGCGACGAGCACAATGTAGCGCAGTGTATATTGTCTTAATTAGCACCAAGTTGTTACGGGTTAGCGTATAACTTAGCAATACAATAAAATAGTTAATTTAACCGTAACAAAAGATTATTAAAGTTAAAGAAATAAAATTTTTAGTACTGATTATAAGAAATCTAGATTTTTTTAATTTAATTAAGCTACGATACGAGTGGGACGTTTACCTGATAGTAAGTGATACGCGCCTGCCCATAACAATGTGGCGTTAGTAACGAAGATAGATATATGCTGCACCACATTGCGCTCATCGCCCGAGACATAAGATGTTGTCTCGTTATCCCAGTACTTTTACTAATTACAGCACACTTTAAACCGGAACACAGTAATGTTTGCACACTACTGTTTGGCGGCTGAAATAGACGCCGCGATGGTACCTACCTAGACCAGCAACAGAGACTTACCACCAGTAAAAGATTAATATTTAAAATAAGAGTTATAACAAGAAAAAAAATTAAGATAATGATAAAGAATGTTTTACTACAAAAATATTTCCGCTTTTAAAATTTTGTTCTATGTCAATTAGGCCAAATGCAGCAGCTAGGTCAGCGCAGTGTTTAGAGATTGTAGAAAGCCTATGCTCCAGCAGTAAGCGTCTTCCGATGATGATGACGATCATGTTACCGTGTATCACGATATCATGTTACCGTCATCATGTATAATATAATACTAATTTAATTTATATTTTTCATAATGTAACCCGCCCGCCATCTTGATGTATTATTTTTGGCGCCATAATAATATTTGGCCAAATAAAAAAAGAAAATGAAAACGAACTAAAATTTCTTCGTCTATGTTAAGAAGAAGATTAAACAAAAACCTCTACGCGCCGGTCGGAAGTACCAGGGCGTCATTAAATCAAAGAGTCTATTTACTTACGGCGTAAACAATCGTAGCAACGCTCTCGTAAACAGAGTTCATTAGGCGAGAATAGTTATGGTTGCCATATCCATTTGTTCAAACTATTTCTATATATGTATAAAGAAAAGCATTTATTTCTATATACGCATGGACTTGTTAACTCTTACCTCCGTAGTTATTATAATGATTTTTTTTTGTTCTACGAAACGACTAGACGTAAGGCAAGGAGTGATAGAAATGCATATAACAACGTGTTGCTACTTAGAATGATAAACGCTGCACAATTCTGCTCTCGATGCCTGACTTGAGACATGGAGCCTCGTCACCTAGCAACAGCATCCTTTAAACAGGAAGATAGTAATATTTGCACAGTACTGTTTGTCGGCTGCAATAGGCGCTGCGATGGTACCTACTTAGACGGTCTCCGACAACAAAGACCTACCACTAGTATATACACTGTATTGTGTCGTGTTATTTTGTATTATTATATTAAATATTTTATATTATGTATTAATAAAATAACAATAAAGTACGTTATTAACCTTATTTGATATATATTTTAGTAAACAAAGTTGCTTGGTGCGGATGCTGGTGGCGAACGAATAGGTTTTACATAATAAGTACTAGTAATCAAAATTAATGTCCGATGCTGAGAAGGACCGGCACCGGCAGCCCTGGCGGGTTGTGACTCACGGCACCCAGTTTTTGCCTCGCTCCCGTCGGGGTGTCAGTGCAACCACGTGCTCTGCCCGGGCGTCGAACCCGCGCCGTCTCCTAAAGGAATTGTATGCGTCTTCAGCATTGTGATGCGGATACCGCGTACCAGACGGATCCGCTTCGTCTACATGTTGATCTGTCCTTTCCACGGCGATTACTTTTACGGTTAATATTGTCGGAATGTGATTTTGCCGATATGTAAACATTGATTACTTTGTCTGTATTGTACCTCATCAGGATTTTTTTATCTTACATATATTTCCATATTTATTACAGCGATAATATTTCATTGAGCGTCTTAGGAAGTTGCTCACACAGTAATGTTTCTGAGCCCCTGAAATAGGCGCTGAAGCAGTAGTTACTTTCACGGGTCCTCTTTTATTAAATATTGTCATTTTTTGGATTTATTTGGTACAAACAACTCATACCGTAACTGCAGTGGGGTCTTGATTACCAAAAAGAAATCAATTTATTGTTATTTTTCATCATTAACTATTCCAACTTTTTTATTCCAGTATCAAAAAAATCGCTGAAATATTATTTAACCCTTTTGCTCCAGTGTTTGGAGCGTATATCGCAGAAAATATTCTGAAATCTTCGATCAGATGGTTAATGTTGAAATGTCAATTATCTAAGTAATATAGAAAAGCTAGTGAGGAAACTGATATTCCATTAACTGCTGTTTTCATGCGAGATCCAACAATCCCCACTTAATGGAGAATAACCAGTCTCATCTCTTCTTGTGAGAGGGGGTCCCAGCTGGTAAAATAAAAACAGTTTTTTATGCTATTTAGCTTACATTATTACAGACTAGTCATTACTTAGCAAATCAAGGGAGATCTTAATCTAGAATCTTGGTGTGTGGCCTACTATGAATTATTAAAAACAACTTATAACCGTATTATGTGATAAAAATTAATTGAAACTTGTTTCGCGTTCAGGAAATATCCGGCGTAAACAAACGGATATGTTAACTTATCATTAATTTCAACATTCACACAACCTGCGGCGTTAATTTGTTTGTTTATTAATGAATAATTTTTTTTCTTTCAAGTGAGAAAACGTTCACCTTTCCGGCGTATCGCATTACACTTGTAATAATTTCTTAACATAAAAGCCTTACTTCGGGAATGTAATTTCAATTTTTTTCATTATATGTATTTGCACGATTTATCTTGATATTAAATATTATATTTTTCATGTATAATAGGTTATTACATAACCTGAATTTCAAATAGGGTAACGTGACAGCGCAGTCACGGATAGAAGCCGTTTCATCCAGTATACTCCAGCTCTCGGATGTTGAGTGCCGGAACAGGATTAAAATGTATAAGTGGTAGCTAAACAAGCTGTTTCGAAAAAACTATACCCCTTAGTAAACTCCACAATTTGCTCCGGAATCTCAGACCTCCAAGTTACTAGACAACTAGAATACAGTAAACTCACTACAGACCACGGATCTGACGACGCTTTAACGATCTTCGATGAAAGATCTACTTACTCCAGTGGATGACAATGTTTATCATTGTAAACAGTAACGTACGAATCGGAACAGACATTTTAATTTATTTAGTAACTTCTAATAGAAACAAGATAATAGAATTAATTACTAAGGTAGGTACTTTTTTTTTAGTTATTCTTCAAGGACGAAATTGCTCGTACAGTAAAGGCGATCATTCATACATAGACTGCACGGAGACTTGTTTACTTAAATCAAACGTTTTTAAATTATTCCTTTAAATATAATTAATGCATTTATACAGTTATTTAATTATTCAATAATAATAAATGAATTAACCTTTTTTTATTGCCTATTATATACTGTACATATTAAACAATGTTTTGCACGTTCTGAATGAGAAGTTTGTGGTTTTGTGATCTAATTTTTAATACCCTTAATCGTTTCATATTTGTATCAAAATAATAATAATAATATGTATAAAATGAATATAAAGAGAATAAATAGATACAGATCTATGACTTTCTATTTCTTGTTTTCAACTTCTTTTCTCGCTTTATTTCTTACTTCCGTTCGCTCGTTAAGGTCAGTGAATTCAGTACTGCCAGTACAAATTTTGCATAATGCTTCGATGTCTGTAATATAAATAGATATCTTATGGTTTTCCTAATCGCAGGCAGCAGGATAAACTGTTGATAGTTTAAAACAGTATGTAAATAAGGAATTTATTTATACACTAATTTTCAGCTTTATTGTATGGTTTGTTCATCCCCCGTTTAGGCATTCTTTTGTCATTATTTAATCGTCGAGCCTTTGCTTTCTTACAAGATATGGAACGTCTCTAGAACTGAGAATCCTTCATATATCGTTTTGAAATTCATATACTAGATTAACTACAATCCAACCTGATGGAAAACGTCGAACTCTGATGGTAAAACTCGCTAAAGGAAGCCGATTCGTTCGTCTAAAGATTCCTGACAACACCTCGTTACACTTCGAGGGGAACTGTAATTCCGAGTTTTATGGGTTTGTCACATGTCGATATTTGTAAGATCTACGAAAGTTCAGCGACATCATGTCCTCGAGCTGATGTTACGTAACGTAGTTAGAATAAGAAAAAATAAATGTGCTGTGCGAAATCACGTGGTGGCGAACTACAGACAGTGGCAGCGAACTTTTTACACACGGGGTTATTGACCCGCCAGACGCCGGCCAATTAAGTTCGCTATCAACAGAATAACTAGGGCTGCCAAAAATTTCATATACATATATATATACATATTTTTTTAAAAAAATTAATCACAATTTTTATTCTAGTAGTAGTGACAATACAACTGCGGATGATGAAATAAGTTAGCCTGTAATCTATATATATAGGAGATATCTAGATATTTATTGACTTATCTCGAGATCTCCGAAAATATTAGACGTAAACACTCAATATTTGGTAGATATTTTGCTTTAGCTATATAGAGGTCAGATAAGAATAATTTTACAAAATTCATGCAATGCGAGGGGGAATGCAGGTGGTTGCCGTTGGACAGGCATATTTCTGACAAATTTCTAAATTTTAAATCTAATTGTACATTATGGCTAGTAAAGCAGGCGGAGAACAGCCGGTATTCATATCATCATCATCAGCCGATAGACGTCCACTGCAATACATAGGCATCCCCCAAAGATCTCCACATCGATCGATCCCGCGTAGTATTCTTACAGTTGAATAAAACTGTATCGATGATGGCATGCAAATAGGTAGATAGCAAGGCTGGTTGGAAAACTCCCTACCATCAAACAAACCCACAGAACATACCTGGTAAACATTATTTATTGCTTGTTTCAATTATGTGTCGCCCCCTTATACATATACATAGTTATTTAAAATTCTTGAGCTGATTAAAACAAAAACAGAACAATGGTATCTATTAACATTTAAAATGGTATACATATAAAACACAACATAATACACATATAAAATACTTTTCTTTTAAAAGCCTTATCACCCTCGAATACATTATTTCAAGTGCCTAGTAACAATTATGTACATCTTCACGGTTATAAGTGAAGAAATTATTAACTGTTAGTTTATCAAAATCTGTTTCCGGTTAAAATATTTATTAATATAAAATTTCTTTTAACTCGATAGGACTCGCTATTTGTTTATCAATCCGAATATTAATAGAAATATAACAATTAGTCTTTATCATCATCGTTATCAGCCGACAGAAGTCTACTGTTAGACATGGGCCTCTCCCAAAGATCTCCACACCGATCGATCCTGCGCTGCCTGCAACTAGCTGCTTATCACAACTTTCACCAAATCGTCGGACTACCTGGTGGGGAGCTTGCCAACACTACGTCTTTCGATACGAGATCGTCATTCGAGGATCTTGGCGCCCCATCCGCTGCCAGTCCTTCGAGCGATGTGTCCTGCTCGTATATAACAATGGTCATGGCCAATGACTCTTTAAAAAAAACTAATATTTAGAAAAGGCCAAAGTGGGATTGAAAATTAAGGACTGTATTTTTTTTATCCTACGATAAGACTAAACGTAAGGTAAGTGATACGCCTGCCTATAAAACGTGTTGCTAGTTAGGATGATATACACTGCAACACATTGCACTCGTCGCCTTGAGACATGAGATGTAAAGTCTCGTTTGCCCAACAATTTCATTAGCTTCAACGCGCGTAAAACCGGATCAATGTAATGTTAGCAAAGCACTATCCGGCTGTGGCAAATTATTACACAAAAACATTGGGGGATGTTAGGGATCCCGCACAACATTTCAAAGACAACCTCACCAGCTCGTGGTGCTAATCAACAAACAAGGCTCTGTCTCCCACCAAATCGCATTTGTCCAGCGTGGGGGAAATAACCCTCCATATGAACCCCTACAAATGACGACCCCTAGCGACCGGCGGTTATGCGGGCAGCGCAGTACTGATTTTCGGGGGAGGCCTTTGTCCAGCTGTGGACGTCTACCGGCTGAAGATTGATATCAAAATAACCTCATCTTTAATAAGAGAAAGGTCTAATAGGATACTAAATAAAATATGTTAAAAGAGAAAAGATTTTTTTTTAATTCACACAGAATAGTGGCTATAATTTTGTGATTTCGAATAGAGATTCTAAATATTTAGTAATTTCCGGTATCATGTTAATGAAGACTTAAAATATATTCTAATTAAATAAGAAAGTTAAAATTGGTCTCATATTAAAAAGTAAAATCTGTTATTAATACTGTACGCATTTTTGTTGTTAATGTAAGTATTAATTAAGTTAGCATAAACTATAGAGTAAGTAGTTACGAGTTAAAACTATGTAAAGACTGATAAATTAACATTGGCGATATCCTGTCAGTTTTTTTTTAATTCAATTAAGTGAACAGATGAGCAGAACCTTCAACTGATTATAAGTGATACCCCTGTACTTGGCACGTGGCGCTGGTTAAGATGGTATATACATATTATGCGCGACTCCTTGAGATATAAGATGTTATGTTTAATTATCTTAGTAATTTCACTAGTGACAGCGCCCTTCAAACTGGAACCTAATATTGTTTGCATGCTGCTGTTTGGCGGTAGAAATATACACTGTGGCTACCTAGACAGTTTCCGGTAAAAGTGACTTACCATCAGTACACTACTGTACCTTTATACTACCAGCAATAGTATAAAAGGAGGCCGAATGTTGTGACTTGAGACTGAAGTACTATTATTACAAATTTCTAGATTACTAGCTACACTAGTAGTTCGTGTTAGTATTTTATCATAAAATACTAACAGTTTATATAATTATCATTAAAAGTATATATCGTAAATACATATTTTCATAATCAAGTAAGAAATGTCCACGGAAACAATGTATTTAAATGATATATGATGATGGTATTATAGCCGATGGATAGACCGGGTTATTGCCCTCCAATACCTCCCGATCACGATCTCAAAACAGAACGGAAGTAGTTGATTTAGGGTGTGACCAATCAAGATTTTCTATCTTCAGTAATGAAGTGAATGATTAAGATGATGAAGTTCTGATTAATCAGATATTAAAAGTAAGAGGATAATTTTGATAGTAGATGCGTTATCAGAGAAAAATATTGTAAAAGGTCAATCAAATAGAGGACGGATAAGGATATGATAGTTTTATCACTTTTTAATGTTTCATGGATCTCTTGATCGGTTTAGAGGATGTGTATATAACATCAGGATTAAACTTTTTACGTAAATATTGTACAATATTGTACGTTCACAACTAGTCAATAGCTCTAAGTAGACGACAATAGAATGACAGCGAAATCGTTTCTTGGGGGTAACGCACGATAAATTGGAGCATAGACCTAGCCGACCGACTGTTGAACTTGCCTACTATCTATCAGAATTAATGAATTTGGGGTTATCGGTAGAGGCAAACCGCCCGCGGAGCTGGAGCGACGGCCCCTCGCTTTGGGTTGCTACCAGCGGAAGTTCGGTAGCCTTGTCCGCGTACACAATATACTTACCCTTTTTATTACATATAAAATAATAGTTAAGCAAGATTTAAACGCCGTCTCAACCCTTTAATATAATAATAAAAATCTTATTAATATTTTTTTTATAATGTTATTGTAATAAAAACGATTATGTTCATAGAGAATTACAAATATCCATAATAAACAATAATTATTATCTTCGATACAATACTATAATTATATAAAACATATTTTTAGCTATTAGGGATTGTATTTTGTAATTGTTTAAATATTTTCAAATATGCAGTTGAAGTTTATAATATAATAAACAACTAGATATTTTTTTATATATATATAAAGACGCGGAAATAGTACTTATCCGGCCGTTCTGTGATCTGGTCATGGACAAGATTTGGCAAAGTTCGTTGGCCGGTCAGGCATTTTGTGTCTGCCCAAAAAAAAATTGCAATCATACTATCATGACGACAACATAATCTGGAATGATGATGATGTTAGAATATTGCCACGTCTCTGGCTTTGTGTTATTAAAACATTATAAATTAGTGTACACTTATTAATCTGTGGCCATTTCCTCTGTAAAACACTCGAAATGTTGGTGTGAAAATAACTAAATGACGTTTTATTAATATGCAACATTCGCCTACATAAAGGAAATAATCGTAGTTATGTTTATTAGTGTACTGTACAGCTCCCTATGAGAAAAACTAGCATTTTTTTAAATTGAATTAAACGACGTGCAGCACGTTCACGTGATCGTTAGTGATACGCCTGCCTATGACAACGTGACGCTAGTTAGAGTGATATACACTGCACCGCATTGCATTCGTCGCCTGACACGTAAGGCATTTAGTATTGTTACCCAGTAATTACACAAGATATATAGATACAGCACCTTTCAAACCGGAAAACAGTAATTTTTGCGCACTATCGTTTTGCAGCAGAAACAGTAGTTGAGGTAGTACCTACCATCAGTAATCAAATAATTTAAAATTGTTTGTGTTGATGTTTTATTAATATAGCGTTAATTTCAGATAAGAGAAAATGTGAGAATAAATTAATCAAGTGTTAAGGCGCGAGTATTGCGAAATACAAAATGGAGGCTAGCGTTTTTTTTTTTGTTATCATCGACACAAGCCAAAATAAGCTGGCGGTCGTTCGTTGAACCGCGGTGCGTCGCGCCCGCTGTGACGTCACGTGACGTAGGCGCCGCTACGTCACAACATGGCGCGCACGCGCCGCGCGGCCGGTTGGCGCGATGTTAAATGCGTCGCGGTTCAAGGTTCCCTTTTTCTTACGAGCGTCGACTTGTTTTATGAGTCATAAAATTTTCCAGATTAACATAATGTATTGTTGTTCTCCGATTGCTATTACAGATTTAAACATATGCTACATTTGTTTTTCTTTTTAAATAAAAATTCTAACACATTTTGTGTTGATCTCACGTGAATTGGGAAAAAGCGGATAGTTTTTTTTGTTATACGCCCATAACAGCGGGGCGCTTGTTAGGATATTTAAACTGCACCTTATTGTGCATGTTGCTTTGAGATATAAGTTTCGTTAGCCTGAGTAATTTCACTAGCTACAACGCCCTTCAAATCAGAACAAATTAACATTTGCGTACTACCGTTTGGCATAATTAAATATCTAGTATATATATAATGCATAATGGAGTAATGAAAGATATTACTGATTTAGGAAGATGTTTCCCAGTTCAGTTCTATCTAGAATATATAATTACTAGCTTTTCCCCAGTCGCTTTGCTAGCCATAATAGAGAATTAGATTTGAAGTTTTTCGAAATATTCCTTGAGAGAAATTGCACTCGTAAATGAGTTTTTGTAGCAACTGTCACAATAGCAACCTCATAGGTAATACCAAAAGAAAACGTTTATAAAATTAAATTAAAAATAAAATGATGAAGGATTCATGAAATTCAAAAAGTAAATAGCCTACAATCATCTACAAATCATTCCAGGTCGAATAGTCATGGTCCCATGTCTATACGTTCACTAGTTTTCAGGTGATTGGCAAACTAACAAACCCAATTAATATTACATATGTTTAGATTTGACTTTGTCATAATAACAATTAAATCCTGTTCCCAAGAAAAGTACAAACAGAAAAAAAATAACAATTCAGCAATAAACAAAACCGTAACTTAATTTCTTGCTATTATATCTGTTGATTGCTCTAGAATATAGTTTTATTTACTAGATCTAGCTTTAGATTTTTACTGGTGGTGGGTCTCTGTTGCGGGAGAATATTTAGCTAGTTACCGCAGCTGCTATTTATGCCGCCATACGGTGTAATTATAATAGATATATTATTTATAGCAAAATTAATGAACTAACGATGCTTAAGATCACATGTTTCGTTTCAAAGCGACAACAAGTAATGCGATGTAATGTTTATCATTTTGACTATTGCCATATTGTTTTGAGCAGATGTACCACTTTACCACCACGATTTTCTTAACCGTGTCTTCGCTTCGTGGGATGACTAAAAATAAATAGATAAGATTTTTTTAACTGCGCCTAAATCAGATTGTACATGTGTGAATTAACGTGATTTTTATCAGTCCGAACAAGGAGATAAATTATTTAGCACTTTCATTCAAACTAGTATATAGTTATTTTTATTGCTTTCGCATAAGTAGTAAAATCGTTAATATTTATGGTAATGATTTGTTAGAAGAACTGGTTTTAAAAACTATAAATATACATAAAGAACTATCGCTTTAGCGTGGCGAAGTCAATGACCGCGTTGCTACGCCGTAGTAAGGCTACGATCGGACCGGATTTACTGGTGGTAGGTTGCTGTTGCCGGCAGCCCTGTAGTCTCGGGCTAGTTAGAATAGGACTAAGGTTAGCCCTGCCTGCCGTTGAAGGTGACTAAAAGGGTCAAGGAGTTTCGCGTCCTTGAGGGTGGAACGGCGTATGGCTTAAAGACGTGGTAACCCAAAGCGTGGAGAAGCACTAGTGCGTTTTGTAAGAGATTCCAAGGCCTCTCTGAATGCCCTGATGTAGTCCACCGAGAGGGTTTTAGTGAGTCAATCTTACATAACCCTGATTCCTCCCCGAGCATCTTTTGAAGATTTCTCCCCTGAAACCAAAAGAAAGGTCTATGTTGATGGATGTCTAGGTGAGTACCATCACAGCGTCTATTTCTACCGACAAACAGTAGTAACTTAACATCTCATGTCTCAAGCGACGAGCGCAATGTGGTGCTGGGTATATCATCCTAATTTATCATCAGGTGAACCCAACACCTGCTGATGCAGTGTTTAGAATATCAGAGCAAAAGAGAGGTCTACATTGATAAACATAGTATCAATATACTAGACTTGGGCACCTTACACATGGTGTTCTGTGAACCAAAGTCTCGGGCAGCAGGGGTAGTAGTAGTAGTAGTAGTAGTAGTAGTAAGTAACAACACTATTAACATCTTAAGTTTTTTATCATATAAGTGATTTTGTGTTGTTATTGTCTTAAAGCCAAAGAGGCTGACGTATACCTAAGGGCAAAAGCCCCCAAAAAAACAACAAAAAAAAATCAGGTGAACGTCCAGCTCATTTGTCGCTTAATGGTATAAAAAAATTTTAAGCACACATTTTATTTTTAATCAATTAGTAACGACACTGAGGTTTTTTACTTAATTACTTTATAATTTTCTGTAGTGAAGCTTCTTTTCTGATTAGTTGCACTATGTATCTAATTCCATGTAAATTCTTCCGTTTCTTTGTACTCGTAATACTTCGCGAAATGTTTCATGGGTCGTGAATGTTTTTTTTTTTCTCACAAACATTTCGTTTACGACTTAGTGCGTGAGATACACAAATAAAATACATTAAATATTCAGTTTAGAGACAATACACAAGCAGAGCTGTTTATTCTAACTGTAAACCGACTCACCTCGTTTCATAATGACGCTTGTAACAAGTCGCGAAAAGTTCAAAGAACTGCAAATTGGAGTCAGACTATGACCTACATCCACTTCAGCTCTGTTCTGAGAAAAAAAGAAAATATCTTTGTTACTAAGCAATACATTTTTACATAAATTTCTTATGCTTACATTAATATAATTGTTTAGTCTGCTTTACAAGTAAACAGCGAGGATCCTGGTCATCGTTTAGATGCAACATTCCAATAACTTAAAACTTTACTACAAGATTTACTTTAATACAGAAAAAATTAAAATATTTGTCTATCGATAAAAGCCTTAAACTTATCATGTGATGTTAATAGCTTATAAGGCTTAAGTTGGTGTTGAAAATGTTCTCATCCAAATTACTTTGCATGAGCGTGGCGGTTTGGATTAACAAAACTTATACTACCGTCTAAACTTTATAACCTCATACTCCGGAATCGAATCAGGACCTCCGTGTTACATGGCAATTGGTTAGCCGTCACGCCACAGGGACGGTCCTCATCTTGATAACAGTTAAAGTTTATAAAACAAAAATTCGATTGCTATTCATAATTACCATGACCTCTTTAGGGTGTCTCGCCAAATAGCTTACAGGACCCAAGCCAACTTCACCTGCTCGTGATGTATCCTGCTAATCAACATACGAGACTCTGGCTTCCACCAACCAGCATTGGGCTGGCGTGGTGGAAACTGGCCCTAATCTATGTGATCCCTTATAAACGTAAAGATCTTTGGAGGACGTCTATGTCCATCAATGAACGTTTATAGGCTGATGATAATGATGATGATAACCTGTGTAATTTTTTGTATTCGTTCCAAATATTCTATAACATTTGCATGCAATTAAAGTTTTATTTTTGATCGTTTAAATTCATTTCGCTTTTTGATAATTTAGATAATTTTTCCCCCAATCTCCGACTTTTTAACTGTTTCTCTCATCTCTTTCTAACGATAAAATTTTGAGAGAAACTATCGAATACTAAATACGTTATCATTGTATGTTATCTGCGGCTTCTGCTGTAAAATTATCTTCCCCACATAAAGCGGATGTAATATGTATTTAAATTGTAGAACTGTGCCTCGTCTGAATGTAGCGTCTGCTGCTGTGGAGATAGTGTTCAGAATCGCATGTACCGAGTGGTACGACAGGCGGTACTAACAAACGGTTGACCCACATACCGGTCGCGAGGATGTGACCTCGCGAAGTTTATTGTCAATAGCATCGATCTTGAATACGGAGCCGGTGCCTGCAGCGACAAACTTTGAATGCAAATGCCACGGAAATTATCTAGGCTTGCTAATGATTTACGTTTTCTTAATACCTCAATGCTTCCGTGGCGCAGCGCTTAACCGCCTACCGCGACGGCAGTTCGATTCCGAGCTGACCTCCATGTGAAGTTTAGTGGGTACGTCGTAACAGCGTCAGATGTCCAACATATGAAAGCATATTCATGTTGACATCTTTATTCGACCAAACGACGATACGAGCATGACGTTCACCTGATGGTAAGCGATACGCTTGTCCATAACAAAGTGGCCCTAGACAGAATGATATATACTGCACCTTCAATCTCGAAAACACAGTAATGAATGCACAGTGCTGTTTGTCGGCATATATACGCGCAGCGGTGGTACCTACCTAGCTAGACATTCTCCGACAACAGAGATCTAGCACCAGTAAAAATCTAGAACTAGATTTAGTAGATAAAAAAGTATTCTAGATCAATCAATAAATGATATGATGGCAAGAAATTTAATTAAATTGTCAGTGCTTTTCAATTTTTTTTTATTTATTTAAGGAAGTAGGTTACTCCGCACAACCGCTCTTTATTTCTATTCCTACTTCTCTTCCTTCGTTATATCCGCTTGGCATCATCCACTTAATTTGATCCTTCTCACTTAAAATAAGTTAACTGAAGTGTTTCAATTTATTTTAGGTTTAAAATTTGCAAATAAATTCTCATCAATTATTAATTAAATAACGGTAAATATCATTACGAAAATTGCCTTAATTCATTGGAACATACAATTTTACAAATAAATACATACATAATACGTTAAAGCCGCGAGTGTGTGGTGGTACAACCGGTTCCCTTGCTCAATTTTAACTTTTTTTTTGGAAAATTTTCAAAATGCACCAGGGGAACATAAATGCAAGGCGTTAACATATGTCCAACTCAAGTAATTTTTTTTTTATATGAAATTTATACAGCCTGTGTTATATATAGCAACATTAAGATATTTAACTAAATTTGTTGTTACGTATGTTGACGAAATGATTAATATAATAGTTGCTAAGTAATACTCAAATGATATAGAGATTAGGGGTGTAACGGTTCCCGCACAACAAATTACGGGACCCAAGCGAACTTCACCTGTTCGTAGAGGTCTCTAATAATCACCAAATGAGGTTCTTGCTGCCCATCAACAGGCCAAGGGTACAGCGTGGTGAGAAATGGCTTAAATTTCCCTACATAAACTTCTGCAAACGACGGTCCCTGGTGCGCGGCGGTACCGGAGGCTATGCTGACTTAAAGGTCGCGCGAAGTTACGGGATGCGAGCAGTGCAGGTCCGATCGATGTGATCTCTGGAGTACGCCTATATCCAACAGTAGACTTCTGATAATAATGATAAATAGTTTAGAACCAATAAATGATTCACATGATAAATAACAATCGGTGCATTTGTAACTAAAGCGGAAATATGCTTAAGTAGGTAACACTGAAAACTGTGTTGCCATAGTTTTATTTTTTTAGGTTTTATTTGTTCGTCAATCACGAGAAAACTAGTGAAAGTATCGACACGGGAACATGACCATTCGACGCGGAATAATTTGTAGATGGTTATAGACTATTTATTTTTTGAATTTCATAGATCCTTCATAGTTTTATTTCTAATTAACTTTATAGACATTCTCATTTCGTAATGTATATGAGGTTGCTATAGTAACGCTTGCTGTAGAAAGTCATTTGCAGTCTAATTTTATATTACCGCCAGCAAAGCGGATAGGGAACAGATTGTATTAAATATAAAAATATATTGCACGCAGTTCCTTTGAAGTCTAAATCAATTGTGATTCACATCTTTGATGACAGTGTTTTAACTGCAGCAGCTTTATTAATGCGGATGTCGATTGGAGATATACGTTGACCCACTTACAAAAAAAAAATTGTGCGTTCAAGTAATTCGTTACTTAATTTCCTTATATTTTAGTCATTATTGTGGAATGTTCTTGGATTTTTCGTTTTCACTTCATATTCTCTCACGAGTTTTGGTAAATTTCGATATTTTAGAAATGTTAGGTAAGTCTATATAATATACAAATTATACCTTATTACTGATAAAATATCTAACAATCAATGACTATGACCATCCATGTTGAGAATAATCTTTATAGAATGAGCAAACTCAATAAAACATTGTAAGACAGGCCCAGCGGCCACAGATACGCTGGACGTGCGCACGCGGCACTTAACATGGAGTCCAAAGGTTGGAGCCAGCATTGATACTGTAACGGTCGTCCCAGAAACAACCTCTCGATCAGCTCAATACAGCAAGCAACGCCAACGGCCAACACTCCGTTATATCCCATAAACATTTCCTATTTACTTCAGATGGACGAGAGGAAATTTATAACAAAACAAAATCTTCCGCGAATTAAGTTAAAAAAAAGCTTGAAAGAATCAGAGTAATATAGGATTAAAGCTAAAATTTCTTAAGCTCTAATAGCTTATGATATATAAGTAATCATATACTATTCAGGTTGAACAACGCCTGGTTCATACGAGCCGTTATAGATAATGAAAAGTCTGTAAATCGAATAGACATCGATTTTAAATCGATTTTTTCTACTCTACGAAGTGACAAGAAGAATAGTGCTTTGAACTTGATGGTAAGTAATACGCTTGTCCATAACAACGTGGCGTGGCGTGCAGTGATGACATTAGCACACTGTGCTTGTCGCTTTCAGATAGATAGTCTCATTCTTCTAGTAATTTTACTAGCTACAACATCCTTCAAACCGGAATTCATTAATGTTTGTATACTTCTGTTAGGCAGCAGAAATAGAGGCTGTGATGGTAATTGCCTAGATGGTCTCCAGCAACGAATACAGAATAGGGAAGCACCATAGTTTCTTGTAATTTTTATTAATAATTTTAAAGCGGAAGTGAAAAAAAAAGTAAAATTTGACCACTTTGCATTAAAATAACAGATTTAGCTACCAGGCAAACATAACATCGGCAGAGATAAGAGAAAACATACAAAACAAAAAAACGAGCACGACGTACGCAAAATACGAGTTTATTTTACCAAGGTAACATAATCTATATGGAGTTTTCTTATTAAACGTAAACGAGTTCTACTGGTGGTGTAGGTCTCGCCGGAGACGATTTAAGTAGGTACCACCGCAGTGCTTATTCCTGCCGCCATACAATACTGTGCAAATATGTGTTCGGTTAAGATGATATATATTGCACCACATTGTGCTCGTTCCTGAGATGTAAGAAGTTGAATTTTGTTACACCAATTACCGTAGCTACACAGCCCTCCAAACCGCAAGACAGTAATGTTTGAATACTACTGTTTTGCGGCAGAAATAGGGGCTGCGCTGGTACCTACCTAGACGGTCTCCGGCAACAGTTACCTACCACCAATAAAATGGGTGGGTGTAACATAATTTATAAAAAAGTTCTAACGAATATATTGAGTTAAATTCCAAAATCAAATAATGGATTTCTCATAATTTGTTGTATACCAAATTTGGAAAACTTAATCACAATTTATCGAAGTTTCCGTTTCCTATTAGAAGAATAGTATAATTTCCACAAATATGGTAAGAGAAATTATGTTACAAACCATATAAAGAATTTTAATGGTCTACATGGGATTATTAGACATCGTGTTGTTTTTAAATAATTAAAAATCAGTATATATAACAAATAAAAATGCTCAGTTTATAAAAATTAAAGAATATAGGGGTAGTTAGTAAAAATAGTTACCCCTTATATATTATCTTTGGGATAACAAGTTGTTTTATCCATAGCCAAAGTAATATAGTCATATATATGTTATCTACCGCCTTAGCGATGAGAAGTGAGTAACACTTACCACCAGGAGATCGTTACTCTGTTGACTAAATAAGAATAGTTCCGGAAGTAAGTCTTTAATTGAGAAGTAACAGAATTTTTTAGTTCTTCCAAGGTTTAAGGTTTCCATACAATATGGACCTACTTAGGGTTAGACTCGATGAGACTATTTTTAATTCAGTCAGTCACATACATGCACTAGAAAAACAGGATCGATGAATTGATGCTGTTCGGTAAATTACCTTCTTCATCAATCGAGAAGAGTTTTTCTTCATGTGTGGCGCTAATTAGGAAAACAAGCACTTCACTACATTACGCTCGTTAAGATAAGATGCATTAGTATTCCTTTAAACCGGAAAACGGCTAATTTTACATATGACAGCAATAGGAAGTTTCTGTGGTACCTTGTCTCAAATAACAGAGACCTTTTTTATTTACACAAGCGAGACGAGTGTGACGTTCACCTGATGGTAAGTGATACGCTTGCTCATAACAACGAGGTATTAGGATGGTATATAATATGCGCCACATGGCGCTCGTGGCCATGAGACACAGAGTGTTGTCTCGTTACCGTAGTAATTTTACTAGCTACAACTCCTTTCAATCCGGAACACAGTAATGTATGTACATTACTGTTTGACGGTAAAAGAGGTGCTCCGGTTCTACCTTGACAGTGCCAACTGAAGATTTGTATAAGAATTTGTTCCTCTAAATATACAGGTCCTATTTATCCTTTCATCAGTATCTTCAATCCGTCCATTTGATCATCGGTAAATGTATCTTCGTATTAAATACTGTGTTTGTTTATACATTGTTTCCAGCTTCCGCTACTAAAGTGTGACCATGATCTGAGTCAAGCAATAAGTTAGAGCTTAAAGCGCTAATGGTGCCAGATACGGTGTTGCCAGTGAATCACTTTAAACAGCCGCACACAGCGGACTAGACCATAAATTAAGGTGTACTATCAATAACGGTTGACCCAGATAATGGAGTTATTTAACGAGTCGCTAACAGTTACACCTCACCTGATATGGGGCCTCTCGGAACTGGGATGGAGACATAACGGGGATTCGAACACAGCCTTATGACACGGCTACAGTTTTAACATGAAGAGGTACAGCATTTAATGATGGACCATGCATTGCGGTGAGCGGGGTTACAATTAGTAGCTCGTAGACCTCATCACTATTTAATTGTGGAGAGTTCGGCAAAAATAAATGAATGAACAAGCATATTATATTACTTAAACTTGTGTACCTTTTTTTATATAATTACTCGAAGAGACGAGCAGGACGGTCATCTGATGGTAAGTGATCATCAATAAGTGCCCTCTTTAAACTGAACTTTGACGCCACCACATAAAATTCGCTTTGATAAAAACTCTGTGTCGGAAGAAATAGCTCAAAAGAAAAAAAAATGTTGATCAGGGAGATCAAGAAAACCTCACCAACGATGATTGTGATGTCGAAAGACGTCCATCTAATGGTCGACGATACACGAGCTCACAACAATGTAGGGGCAGTCAGGATGATGTACACAGCATCACTTTACGTTCGCATCCTTGAGACCATCTTATTACGTCGGTAATTTCACTAGCTACAACGACCTACAAATGATACGTACTGTTTTGGAAAAAAAATAGCTGCCGCTTACACGGTCTATGGTAACAGTGACCTACTATCTCCAATACGAGCTGTGGTGGTAACTTCAGCTAGCCGTAAAAGTATCCACTGATGATGATGAGTAAATGTAATAACTGTGTAAGGACTTGCTCATAAAATGAAAAAATCTAATTCTTCAATATCCTCTTATTCTTCTTCTTTTAGTTAAGACGAACTGGAGCTAGTTGTTACTTACTGGAAGTGATTTTTTTACTTTACTCTGATTACAGGTCACTCCACAAGCCTGCACTATTATATTTGATTTTTTTTTCCAATTCAGTGTTATAACCTAGAAAATAGGCTACTATTTAAGAACAATATAGACACTATATTTTTTTATATTATTAGTGACAATTAGAGTGTTTACTTAATTATTCCTATGTTAACGCCGATAATTTGGATAAGTTGTTTCTATCAACACCGGATATTTCGATTTTTTCCACAATATACCGATGACGTGAGCACCACAACCGATAGTTGGTAAATGATATAATGCGATGGTAATATACCCTGACGGTGTCTAACAGTAGAAACCTTTCACCGGAAGGATATTTATAAAATAAAAAATTACTTAAGTTTTAGATGGACAATGAAAATGCAGGTAATGTTATTAATAATCTGTATTAATAAAAATTTTGATATGTTCCAAAAAATATTTTTAATAGTTCCGGAATATGTAAGTCTAACAGGATGTAGCGGCAAATTTCGTCCCGTTATGTCGGTCGACACTAATGACATGTATATATATACATAATGAAAGAAACGCAGCGACTTCGCGACTTATTTCGGTCAATAGGTTAAAAGTTAGACGGGAGGTAGAGTTGAATATTTATTACCATATTACTGTGTACGTTTATTCATCAGTTTTCTTTGTAACGTACATTTTAACATTTATTTATTTTCAAAACAATAACATAAATTTTTAAATTTGATGTATTATTTGAAAATATCTTTACAACCTTTCAACTCTCAACCTTTTTAAGAGAATTTTCAATGGTTACTTGTAATGATATAAAATTAAAAAAAATTACACTTTCCTTAGAAATTTACAAAATAAACAGCAAAAAATAATCATCAGCTGTTTGGGAACATATTAATAAATTCGTTACATATATATTACATCCTTGAGGAATGGGTGTAAAAGCATTACAGATGATCGAGCAAAATTAAAGAAACACGATGACAGAGACATCATACATAGAGAAACCTGAATGTAATAAAATCCGTTTCCCCGTACCTTGTGATATCACCGCTATGTAATCGGCGCGTGTTACATTACGATCTAAATAAAGTCGATACGATGTGAACAGCTATGCTCCATAAATGTCCCACAACAACTCTCGGGATGTAGGAGGTTCGATGCCCGGTAACGGTACAACTAAACTGGGTTACAAGGCTTCGCTAATATCATCGCAACGCACTTACCGTTAGCGATCATGTGCCGAGATCTCACGCTGTTTATATACATAGAAGTAGCACAATTGTCCTTATGATTACAAATATTAAAATTAAGGAGCAATTCGTCCATTTACTGTCCTACTGATCAATGTAACACTCCTTTGAAAAATTTTACTTTACTTATGGCCTGTCAAACTCGGCGCCAAACTCTTAAATTCATATTCAAATGTGATTTAGACTTTATCTTAACAGATAACACAAAACCAATAAATTAAAAGAAATGTGAAAATCTTTTTAATTTTTCGTAAAGTAAACAAATCCACGAGTACCAGCCAGTGTTTACGCCGGCCATATATATCTGAACTCCACATAGTTAACAACACTGAACGAAGATTTATACATGAAAGGTCAGCGTTAGGTGGTGGGCTTGCATGTGTAATCCAAGAAGGTTGTATTGAGGTTACGTAACTGTCCATGTGACACGTGCTGGGGCCGCGACTACGCTTGCTGCTTTTGCATTAGGCTGTCTTATTACAGACGCGCACGTAATGTTTTTCTAACACGAGTCTAGACTAGCACAAATGTGGGTGACGCTTGTGGTGTATTCTCTCATAAATATGACCACAGGCATTCCTGCGCATGACACTCGAACAAATAAAATGCGGTGAGCAAAGCTTTTATTAAAGAAGGTTACAGTGTCACATTTTATTTTATATTCAATTAGGTGACGAGACCAGCGGGATGTTCACCTTATAATTAGGATGATAAATACTGCCCTACATCGTGCTTTGGGGCATAAGATGTTAATCCGTCATCCCTATAATTTTCCTAGCTACAACTCCCTTCATTCCAGAACACAATAATATCTGCACAGTACTACTAGCATCTACCTTTTTTTTGGTTTCGAGAGAGAAATCTTCGGAAATTACCCTGCTTCTGGCGGAAGACATAGCAACTTACTCACTAAAAACTCCTCGGTGGTTTGCATCAGTACATTGGCAGAGGCTCCGGGATCTCTTATAGAACGCGCCGGTGCCTTTCTACACTTTGTGTTAACACGTTTCTAAGGAGAGGCCTTACTCTTTTAGGCACCATCGCTGAGCCATACACTGTCACACGCAGGTGCGCTTGTTAAGCGGTAAGGGACCTCACTCTCAATGCCCGCGAAACTCCTAGACTCTTTTAATCGCCTTCTACCGTAGGCAGGGCTTACCTTAGTTCTTTTCTTACTAGCCTGAGACTACAGAGCTGACGGGCTGGTGTGTCCATTACCACCACCCCGTCGTCTTCTTCTCCTAGCAGCGGTGGTACCTACCAAGACGGTCTCATGCAACAGAGACCTCTCATCCATAAGTAAGTAGAGAGTGTCATAAAATACAATTATTCGACATGTAACACTAAAATAACTTTTTCTAATACTTTATAGGTTCACGTTTATTTTAAAACTAAACTATCCGTTTATTTAATATGTGGTTAACTAATTAATGTAATTAATGAAATACCACGCATTATTATGCAATAATTAATAAACACGAACGAACGATGTACATCCGATGATGGATAGCTTCAGCCAATAGTAGTGACTTTATCAGAACCAATCTGACGTGGCACGCTAATAACTAATCACTTATTAGTTGCCTTTACTTACAGTTTATCTATGTAATAAAATCAATGTATTTAACGTTTTAATTAAAATATTAGACATTGCGAACCCTTCATAAATAACTACGTTGGCCATTTTAGTGGTAGTATAAGTAACGTTTTTGGTATTCAACGAAACTGACTTCAAGACGTAGCTACTCAACAGGTGTTGTTTCAAACGATGTCGGAATTTTCTGGCTGAACTATGTGAGGATCCTATTGTAGGTTTTGTCACCATAGCATTATTGTTGTGTCTTCTACTTCCAGCGGTGGTATATGGAAGAAGTTAATTATGGTAATATTAATTATTTTTTAACTTCATACACCTTGTGTAAAGGCGGACTTAATGCCATTGGCATTATCTTTCAGTCTATCTTGGGTAATGCAGAGAGGATGAGGTAGATATATATATATATATATATATATATATACACGGTGTACTTTTAAGCAGAGAGTACGGGAAATTCTGATTAAAATTAAAAATTCTCTCTGCTTAAATGTACACCGATGTACTATTCTGATATTTAGAGGGTGTGCATTACAGAGAAGAATAGTCTGGATAGGAAAAGAAGAGTGGACAATATCCGAGGTGTGAGAAAGACACAAAAGAAGCGGGTTATCAGAAGAGCGAAGATCTTTGTCGTGGTTAGTACCTAAATACTTAAAACAGGAAATAAGGTAGGAAGATGGTTTAGAAGAAGTCCAAATAGAAAATAGGGTGTTGAGAGCACGCAGGCTTCGCTGCTGACGGATCGGTAACCACTTTAGCTGTGAACGGAACATTAGTCTTTTGTGATTGTTAATGATTTTTGGACTTTTTTTTAATAGACAAATCGATCATGCTATAATTATTACCACGACGTTGGTATTTAAACAATTTTAATTTCGCTTCACATAATGCGGTCTCTCCTATTATTGCTTTGCCATTAATGTTTTTTGCAATAAACATTAACATTATGTTACTACTATAAATAATTTAGGCGACAATGCTTAGTTATCTGCAATTAGTGTATTATGTTCTTTACCATTCAAAACTATTTCTTCTTTAAAGGTCATTTCATATTTCTTAGGTGCTTACTCTTCGAATCTCACATAATCAATCTCTGTTAATTTATAATAAAAAAAATTAATATTGATATGTAAAACTATACCAAAATACTATTTTCTAATTATTTTTTTTTATTAAATTTAGCGGACTAGACGAGCAGTACGTTTACCTGATGGTAAGTGATACGCTTGCCTATAAACAACGTGGCGCATCATAGAATGGTATACACTGCACCACATGGCGCTCGACGCCTTGAGAATTAAGATGTTGAGTCTAGTTACTCTAGTAATTACACTAGCTACAGCGCCTTTCAGATTGGACCACAGTACATTACTGTGGTCTATATTGTGGTGGGTACACTACAGTTTGTCGGCAGCAATAGGCGTTAAGGTAATACCTAGCAAGATGGTCTCCGGCAACAGCGACCTACCACCAATGATGTCTCTATTTTAATCTCGCTAGAAACTTAACATTTGTAAAATTCTTTATATTATTCATTTTTCTTCTTAAGATTACGGACTTCTCCATCTGTGGGGACAGCATCCCTTCTCATGTTTTCTCTTCTATAAAGTACTCTGAATTATTAAACAAACATGTATAGTTTCCAAGTCCAGTACACTTTCTACTACCACGCCCAGCGAAGTCTCAGAAAAAAACCGCCTCTCACTACGCCGACCTTTCTCCAGCCACTGACGCACTGGTCACGTATTTTTTCCACGAGTCTAAACGCCAAAAATCCGCGGTCGTTGTGCCAGTTCCACGAGTTCAATGACGATACCGTTTACCGACCTACCTTCACATGTTGCCGGCATTCATTTTGGACGGACAGTTAGATCTTATGCAGCATTAAAATGCCGGACGAGATGAGATCGACACGATAAGATATTGACGGACTGGGGACGTAGTTTGATGCCTTCTGTCGCGGCGCCCGCGGCAGCGGAAGCGTCCGAACGGATGGAGAGCTTTTCCGAAACGGCGCTTCAATAGCGAAACCATCAACTAAAAAATTAAAGAGCAGTCTGTTCATACAGACAGACTAGTTTTTTATTGCTAATAGGTCCCTGTTGCCGGAGACCGTCTAGGAAGGTACCAGCGCAGCTCCTGTTTCAGCCGACTAACAGTCCTTTCAATACTGTGTTCCTATCTGAAGAGCGTTCTAGCTAGTGTAATTACTGTGGTAACGAGATTCAACATCTTACGTCTCAGGCCCTTAGTAATCTTATCGTGGAAAGAGGTAGTCTCTGCCTACCCCATTTGGAACGAGGCGTGATATATATGTATGTATATACGTCTCAGACGACGAGCGCAATGTGGTGCAGTATATATCAACTAAACTAGCGCCACGTTGGTATAGGTAAGTAACGGCACTTCATCATCAGCTAATAAACGTCCACTGCTGGACATAGGTCTCTTCGGACATAGACCTTCTCTTCCTAGCTATTCATCCATCATGTGGAAAAAGTTGTCTTTACCGTTCCAAATATCACTCATATCTAGGTGTACCATCGAGTTTTTCTTGCTGGATAACTAATTGATATACTGGACCATTATCAATTATTCTAAGGTTTTACATGCCTTTACCGGGTTTAATCTAGGAATATAAAGAATAACTACTCGAAGGCGTCGTTTAGTAAAATTTAGAGCAAGAGGTTTTTCGTGCTTACTCATATTTACTAGTTGTTGTTTGCAAAGTTTTTAAAGTCCCAAAATTTAACGATAGCATTTACGAAACAATCAAATTTTGAATGTATACATTACTATAAAACGGATATACATTTTCTTTCGGAAATAAATATCAAACGGAGTATACATTTTGTTTTAAATTTGCCGTAATACGTAAAGATGATACGACCAACTTCAGGTCGATGTAGACTTCTATTTGCTACAGTGATCAATTAACCACCAACGACGACAGTAGTGGTTAGTGTTTTTAAAAAAATATATATACTTAATCATAGAAAAGTTCTTCGCTAGCGTACACATACAATATATAACTAGATCATGTAATAACCTATGATGAGAACCATAAAGTTCATCAAAATGACCAGAAGATATATAGTCTTAAAAGTGGGAGATTTCGAATCAAAAAGGGCGATGTACTTTACGTGTAATCACGTGATAGTTGTGTGCTAATTAGAAGTTAGCTATTGAGTAAATTAGCGCTTTCTATTCTTATTCACTATTCATTTATTATTATTATTATTCGACTAATCGCTGATCGCGAACCTTCACTAGATGGAGAGGTAGTTTAAGAAGAAGAATTCTAATTACTTGGTATAAAACTTGTAGGCTTAAATATTATAAATGTTCTCTTGGTCGATATAGACACAACGATTGAAGCATTAAGATAATCTTAGATTTTTAGACTATTATTATAAGTTAGAATTTCCTTTCAGATCAAAACTTGAAAACTAAAATAGTATCAAGTAGTAATGCATTAAATAGGTATAAAATAGCTGAAGATCGAATTAGTTTACTCCAACTGATCACCAAACTTTAGTTTGAAGAGCACGTAATGATGAAGGTATCAAGATTAGGACCTTAAAATAATCTTTTATATTTACATAACCAAGCAATAGTCGAAAACTTAATACGAAACTTGAATTACCACGATTTCATTGCTCGAACAAATTCCCAAATGTAGGTCTAAAACTGGATTTATTTAAGTTAAGTTTAAGTAAACGCATTGCTTATAACAATTTCATTGTTTTTTTATACATTCCTTCTATTTTAAAATAAAAATGTTTATTTCACTGTGTTATTAAAGTAACAAAATTAAGTTGAGATTTTCTAGTAAGCAAGAGTATGCTTGTATCAGAAAACCTCGCTCTTCCACAGAAAGTAGATGAAATAAATTAAAAGTAAGGTATACAAAACAATAAAACAACATTCCTCATAATATACCTGAAGATAGAAAGTAGAATGTATAGTACTTATTAGAATTAAGTGTAATAAATGTTGCAAGTGCTGCGTCAGTTCAGTTCAGCTGATCTTTAACAGAGCTTCGGTGTTGTCATACTCCAGCGTCTTTAGTCATTCTGAAAGCGTTCTTTCGGATGCGTTGTAGTTCATGGGGTAAATATTAATTATTTTATTTAATTTATTATACAAGTTATCTGATTGTGTCCCGTACTGTTGACATGCAAAGTTAGTATTGATCGGGTGAAATGGAAGAACATTGTCTTTTCGTCATCTATTTAAGATGCTTGAATCGTATGACAGGTTTTTATGAGTTCTTAAGATGGTACGTAATATGTATAATTGTCTTACAGTTAAAACTTTACTAACGTAATACAGTAGGTTTATTGGGTATTTACATAGTTTAAGTTGTGCTACTTTTAATAGAAAACGTTGAGCCCTTTGTACTTCGATAAATCTAGCAAGCTTCTCCCCAAGCAGAAATACAATACGTCATAACAGGATGTGCTAGCGCAATATATGTTTTTACAACGAGATCGATAGGTGTGACGTTCCGAAGGGTTTTAAACATAATCGTTAGTTTTCTAATTCTATTAGCTACATAATCAACACTAGTGTACCATGATAGACGTTGGTCAATCTTAACGCCTAAGTATTTGGTAGATGACGACTGTTCAATAGAATTGCAAGTACATGTCCCCGATCTCCCATCTCCGCATTTGTGAATTTTAATTTTTGAGAATTGGGTAAGCTGACCTCTATTATAAATAGAGAAACAGATGTAGTTTTATTATTATTAAGAGTTAAAAGATTACTGTCAAGCCAGGCTGATGCCTCAGTTAGTCCATTTTCAACATTATTGTAAACAGCCTTCCAGGAATTGCCCGTAATTAATATTGCAGTATCATCTGCATACGAAAAAAAAATTGTTTTTATTCTTGTACAAATAGATCTCTCGTTGTAGATTATAATCTTCTTCTTGTGCCTTTTCAAGTCATGAGGTATATATTTTTTTAATGGAGGTTTTATTTGGATTAAAACAATTACACCAATGGAACGTTGTAATTTTTCCATAAAAGTGTTTCTGGTTTCCGATGTTTCCTTTCACTGCCCCACTTCTGGAACATTTTTAACATAGCGGATGTCAGAGGGAATTCTTTCGACATAAGAAAAAGAGATTTATTTATTTTATTATTATGACATAAGGGTACCATAGAGTGATTTTTTTCTAGGGTTGGTATTTTAAAATAAATATGTATTAAAAAAGGACTTACCTATTCAATTGTATGAAAATTTCATTTTTGTTCCTTAAATCAGTGGATATTGATTTAGAGTTAAATCACTTGTATCGTCCATTATTTTACTTAACTTTTACTTAGTTTATAGATATATTTATTAATAGCGTTATGAATTAATTAGTAGACACAAGACTCGAAGTTAAGTCAAGATATTATTTTCAGTGGACAACAGTCCTTAAGTAATTTTATTTTAAGAAACATATAGACATTAAATTTTAAAGTATAGTTATATAACCTCCATTTCTACTAATTTTGACTTTTTTATATTTCTCTTTATGTACTTGAGAACCTGTGTGTGAACTACAATTGTGATTACTATTTATCTACTAGACTGGAGGCTAAACCGATATAATAAAAATAAGAAGAAAGTTCTAAGAAAAAGGTGTTAATGTAAATTATAGAATTTCAAATAAAAAATTCAGTGGAATTATTTACTTTCGAAAGTAGATAAACAAAAAGTGCGCATCAATAACGCCAAAAGCGCGTGCGCGCGCTTGCGAAAACAAAACGTCCGAAGTGGCGACGCTCACGCTATGGCAAGTGTTCGCGGCCGTGCTTTAACGCAAATTGGGTGAAAGGTGAACGAACTACAGGAATCATTTCACCGGGCGTTGACTCACCGCAGTGCGATTACATTGCTATCATTATTGGCCCGAATTTCTAACGACGACACTCGGCATTCGTCGTTCGGATCGTTTTATATTCGTACGGCGTCTAAAAGAAAAACTTCGTATAGAAATCGTCGCCTTGCCTCGAAATCGTTGATTATGCGCCTCGGCGGCGTATACGAAATTACCTGATGCCGCCAAACGGGCCTCTACTGCAGCTGGTTATGTGTTGACTTTTCGAGCGGAACGCCCGCCCACTGCTGAGCATAGGCCTCTGCCAAGGATATCTACACTTATCGCTCCAACGTTGTCTGTATCCAGCGGATTCCTGTGACCTACATTAGACCGTCGGCTTACCTGTCGTACGTAACTTTTAGAAAATATCTTATTAAATCTATTGCAATTTACATTTCCAGGGTTATTTCAACGACTCGCCGAAGAATCTCTTCTTTAATACACTACTTTGTTTCTATGATTCTAAATTAATAATAGGGAAGCATTATTTGAAATAAAAACAGATTTCTTTCAGCATCAATTTTAGATCGAATAAATGTTTTTACTGTTGCGGTAGGTTTATCTTATAACCTAATCTAACCATTGTTCTGAAGGATGACGATGATGATGATGGCTCAAGATGTACTATTGCATTTAACAACGGTTAAACACAAGCTTTTTAAATTCTCAAAATATTTCAATTAAACAAAAAGAGTTTTTACGTAAAAATCTAACTTTTGGGGTAACAGGTTATCCAAAGTTATATTTTCTAATACATCGCGATCATAACTTCAAACTTACTTTGAATAAACAGATTAAAAGTAATTTTCGAGTTTTAGTCGCACAGGGTTAATCAAACTAACTTAACCAGGATAATGGAGGAGGAGACCATCTACATAAGTATCATACTTATAGTAGTACATATTTATGTATGTAAAGTACTGCGCGAAGATTACTGTTCCGGTTTAACAGAAGTTGTACCTATAATGTACTTTATTTACTAATACTTGAGATCTTATCTCTTAGCGAAGATGACAATGAGCTGAACGTCTCGTCCTATCTTCGGTGATTCTAAAAACAAATTGCGTTGGAAATGCGTGAGCGTTCAAAGTTTTGTGTTAGTAGAAAGTTAGGGAATTAGCTATCGAATGAAAGTGGAAAGCGCTGTACTTCGCACAAACGGGCACTGGTGGAAGTTAACTACATCACTGAGGTTCCGCTCGTTCACCGATTTAATGCACTGCTTGTCTTACTTACTTTTACTCGATCCATTCTCACAACAATCTATATACATAGAAGATATCCAGACATTCATTGTCTCATCGTGAGATCTCTGAAACTAATAGACGTAAAGATTTATAATTTGGTAGAGGTATTCGTTCTGTAATTTAGGGGGTTTACTAAGAAACGATTTTACAAAATTCCTTCCCCAAAGAGAGTTACGAGGGTGTAGCTGCTTAACTAGAATATTTCTGACCAATTTCAAGTCTAAATTTCAAATCTAATTCTATGTTATGGCTAGCAAAGCGAGCTGGGGGAAGCTGGTAAAATTTGTTTGTTATATAAAGTGGTGGGTTGAAGGTAGTTTCATAAATAATCATCTTCCTATCAAAAAACGATATTATCCGTTATCAAATGTTTTTTTCGTTTGATACATTAAAAAAAAATTATATTGCTTGAAAGAATTTCTAAGTTGGATTTATCAAAATGCAAACCGCTCTGTTATTGCCGCTCATCATCATTTTACAAAGCCGTTAAGCGATTTATTGATCTAATATCTCAATCAGTTCTCATCTATTTCAAAGTTTTGGTCATTGACACTTAGTGAAACTTAACAGTAAAATAATAAATAAGATATTTATTTTATTTTATTTTCCTGCTTCTCCTTCATTTTATTGTTCAGGGCTTTATTGAAAAATTGGTAAAAAAAACTGTCTAACCCTTGAAACCATGACAACAGCAATATAGAGATATTGTTCCCATGGGTTAAACGTGTTAGTTACCCTAAGTTACACATAACTACAATACAACGAAGTAGCTCGTTGACCTAATTGTTAGAGCGTGCGGCCTTCATTCCGAAGGTCGCGGGTTTGAATCTGGTCATGTACCGATGACTTTATTATTTAAATTATGTACATTTGTGAACTTTGATAACAACAGCGAAATACAAACGGTGAAGGAGAACATCGCGAGGAAACCTGCACATGAATTAGAATTTCTACTAAGGTGTGTGTGAAGTCACCAATCCGCATTGGGCCCGCGTGGTGACTATTGCGCATCGCCCTCATATTGAGAGCAGGCCTGTGCCTCAACAGTGGGGACGTAAATTGACTGTTGTAAAAGACATAAATACAATATTTTTTTTTCGATTAAGCAATATCTCGAGCGATACGTTCTCACCTGATGGTAAGTGATACGCCTGCCTATAACAACTTAACGCCAGTTAAGATAATATACACAGCATCACGTTGTGCTTTTCACCTTGAGGGATATTGTCTATTTAATTGTAATTTTACTAGCGACAACACCGTTCAAACCGGAATACAGTATCGTTAACACTATATGACGGTAGAAAAAAATCTGCGGCAACGGACACCCTATTATATCTGATCTATCCCCGTTTTATATCTATCTATAGGACTGGGGGATAACCCTGAGGTGTTAGTTAAGTGGGATTTGTACCCACTTAGATCCCGTCGTTGGTCATCCTAAGCGCATTTTGAGAGGCTCCGGAAGCTCCTACGGAACACGTCTCAGGAAGTGCCGTAACTCTCCCCTCGCTTGGTTGGCATATACGAGACCATCTCGTACTTGCTGTTTACCCTGGGCTCGATTAGTAAGCAATGAGGGCCCCCATCTTCAAATCCCACGAACCCGAAAACCTTTATATTCGCGAGTATTTTAGTCCTATTCTTAATATTCGGAGAATACACAGCTGGGCAACATATACCTACCACCACTGTTATCTCAACCCTCATTGGCTAATGTGTCAAGTTCAAGTCAAGACCATATATTGAAGCTACTATACATCAAGTTATAAAATCTTTATCATATCCCATTATTACGTTAATTCATTATCATTACCTTCTTTTGTATCCTTTTTTTTAAATCAACAAGTTTAGCATATACTACCTTATGATATAGATCAGTGTTAAGCAAAAGCTAAGTTCATCAATGTTGCCAACATCCTCGTCGTTGGTGATATCACTTTGTTTACGTTGTAGTAGTTACGAAACGTCTATCGTAACGCGCCGCACTGACTCACGCACTGACTTCTTACAACTTTTACGACACTTCATTGATGCTGCTTTGATGACTAACGAAAATCTCCGGTCCCTGTTGCCGTAACCTGGCTTTGTACAATACCTTAGCGCTTATCACTTCCGCTTAACAGTAGAGTGGGTGAAGGGTACTGTAGCTAGTGAAATTACTGAAGAAACAAGATTTATTGTGTTACGTGTTGGTTTTATTCTACAAAGCGACGAGACGAACCAGACGTTCTTCTGGTGGTAAGTGACACCTTATATTTCTTTACCTCAGTAATTTCACTAGCTACAGCGCCTTTCAAACCGGCACACAACAGTATTTGGACATTAATGTTTGGCGGCCGTAATAGGAGCTGCGGTGGTGCCTACTTAGACAGTCTCCCCCAATAAAAACCTACCACTATCAAGATGACGAGAGTATTATTATAATCAGATGAAAGTTCTGCTCGTTTCATTGCTTAGTTGAATTAAAGTAAAAAAAAATATATAATTAGTGTTGTTTACGATGAGTAAAACATCCAACTGTTGATATATTTGATACATACTGTCCAATACAAGTCAGAGTCCCAGTAGCAAGATGACATGCTCTTATGACCTTTGGGTCCTTACTGAATTTCTGCAAAAACACAAACTTGAAACAAAGAAGCGTACTACTTTCATATCCTACTTCAGGGGTGTAAGGGGTCTCGCACAACAACTCATGGGACCCAGGCTAACCTCACCTGTTCGTGGTGCACTCTGCTAATCAACAAAGGAGACATCACCTCCCACCAACCCGCATTGAGCGGTCATGGCGAGAAATGGCCCAAATCCCCCATGTGAACCCTTACAAAGATCGACCACTAGTGCCTGGCGGTACCAGAGGCCGTGGTGACTGTAATGAAGTCCGCGGGAAGACGCTGGACCGATCTATGTGGAGATGTTTGGGGGAGGCCTATGTTTAGTAGTGGACGTCTATCAGCTCTTGATGATGATGATGACTTCCTTCTCGGTGGTGAGCGTACCCCAGATGTTGCGTGATCATTTTTATTTCGTTGGGAAATCCTGCATTGAATACTATTATGCTTCGGACGCTCTTGAAGATATGTGCCGGAATCTTACCAGGTAAAACCTCGCGGTCTCACGCTTTTACTTGATCTTCTTGAAATTTATACTATGATGTTGTATCTTAAATTATATAAATATCATAAAACGCTAAACAAATCGATTTTTTAACGATCAAATAAATAAATATTACACTAAATGGTGATCTTGGCTCTCAAACAACTGACCAAGGAAGTAGTTTAATGTGCAATGACTATTAGTGCTTAGAAACTTAGAAAGCGACTTTCTCACACAGGGATATTATAAAGCAAACAACAATTGGGCGGTGCTGGTATTAATTAGCTCATCATCAAGTCGAAGAAAGCAGCATGAGAAATTGTTTCCGGCGATGTGCAATTTGTTATCTCATACTTCATGTTTGTCTCAATGGTTGTGTGCATTCTTTCAATTTCCTTTTTTTATTTATAATTATTTAAACCGGTCGACGGTACTAGTATATATGTATATACTTTATCTATGTATTATAATGAATTACGGTATAAAGGAGAAACATAATATGTTAGACAGAGTCTAATATTTATATGAACTATATCTACTATGTATTCCAGTTTTCCTTGTATTATATATTATTAGAAATTAGTGTATCGTCTCCATTACCCGAAGACACAACCAGTCTAACGTAATTTATATGAAGTAATTTTTTTGTATTTTCATATAAATATTATTTAAATATTGTATGTTAACTTTAAGTAACTGGCATATAATGTTACTTCGGCACTAAGTCCGCCCTCTATACTGTGAAGAGCTAGAAAATAAATAAAAATTTTACAATATAATGTATTTGTTTATCTGAGTAAGGGTTCAATAATAATAATAAGTTATGATTATCATATTAAGTAAGCAGTATTTATTTTGAAATCACATACGAAACTCACGAAGTGACTGATATAAATAATTCTGTTCATATCTTATAATATAATTCAAAGATTTTCACTTATGTAGGGATTCATCACGATATCTCTAGAACTCATAGGCTTGAAGACCTGAAATTTGAAAAAAATATTCCTTTTATCGGGTATAGATCAGCTAAGAACAGATTATACGAAGTTTTAGTTCCAAACGGGATTGCAGGGAAAGGGTCCGAGAGACGGCGCGTTGCTGCCAGGCGGAAATATTTCTGACAAATTTCAAATCTAATTCTCTATTACGGATAACAACTAGTATTTTATAATATAATTGAAAATCTAAATAATTTAAGCAATTAAACAAAATCGCGGGCGTTTTTTGATTATATAAATCAAACACCGGCGAAACGAGCGAAACAGAAAAGAGCGGTCCGCGAAATCCGTATGAAGTGCTGTTATAACGCCGGGAACAGTTCAACTATATCAGCAATATATCAATTTGACGAACGGAAACTTGCCAGATGTGTAATGTGATGATGGAGCCGCGGTGCCAACGACCTCCCCACGCACTAGCATTGGGAGCTGGCGGCTCTGCGATTTCTCGATATCACCGTGCATTACTGAAATTTGATTCCGTCACTTCAGTGTAATGTTTATGTATCCGATTTGTTAAGGGGGTCGACATTAAAATAAACCATGATGTTAATTGTCAGCATGTGCTCTGCTTGTCGTGTTGTGTCAGGTATTTAAACTGTACAGTTAAAAAAGTATTTTTAATTACTAACCTTAAAACATTGCGGAAGTGAGAAATGTTTTCAATTTGCATGCTCATTTTGGTATGTTGACACTGATCTTGATGGTCAAAAAAATAAAATACTAACTATAACTGTTCCTGATTTAATCTTTAGATCGGTTTCGAGGTTAAATTACGTGCATAATTTGTAAAAAATAACCGCGAGATTAGTAATGAAAAACGATGAATATCTTTCGTCTTATATTTCAATAGAAGAAAAAAAAAACATCTGTTTTTAAAGGTTGCCAAGATTGATAAGAAGTTACATCATCACTTTAATGGAGGGGACACTGAATGATTGTTTTAATCAAAAATATTCAAAATGTCGCAAGTAAGTTTATTACCATAATATTGTCAGTGTTTATACTCGTATATAGTTATCAATAAAACATAATTCCTATGTTCCAGCTGTCAAATAAGACCTAACATAAATATGTTAGGTCTTGAGTTGGCATGCTTCACTATCTTCAGCATCAGTTTAACTTAACCTTTAACCCTTAATATAATATTTAATAAGCTGAAGGCAGGATAAATGTAGTGATGAACCGCTTCAAGAATAAACTAGATCTTTTATAGTATATAAGATTAATATTTTTTGAAAACACATACAATAATATTACATCGATATTAATATAAGTATATGTTTCGAACCTGGGACTTCAGTTGCAACGTGGAGTCATACACATTTTATGAGATGCGCCACTTAATACTTCATCTAAGAGAAGAGATATCAACTCCACCCGATAGACGTCCACGGCTGGGACACAGGCCACCTCCAAAGATCTCCACATCAATCGATTCTGCTTTGTCCGTATCCAACGGCTTTCGGTGACCTTCCGTCGTATGTATGGTATTTGGGTCATTTCTCACCACTCGACCTAATGCAGGTTGGTAGAAGCCAGAGCCTCGTGTGTTGATTAGTAGGGTGCACCACGAGCAGGTGAGATTGGTTTAAGGCCCGTGAATTGTTGTGTGGGACGGATTACACCCCCGTGAGAGAAGATATATGTAAACTTATCGGAATCGATTTGGATATCTGTAAGTCATTAAAAATGCACTTATTGCAAACATAGCGGTTAAGTATAAAAAAAAGTGCTTATTAATTATAATGATTGAAATGTTTTCGCATACCAATTTGATAGACCTTTAGACTTTATAAAATTCGTATGATAATATACAGTTCATTATAACGACGGACATGTCGTAAATTGAATGGCGAATCATTTTATTGGCGTTATTAAATAATTATTATCCGGTGTACGAAACGAATGAACTGTTAAAGGATAATATAACTTATTCCTTTGTAAATAAAGTTTATATTTATTAGATGATAATTCACAAGTAGTTTCGGTCATCGGCTTTTCACCTATTTCTATTTGGGCAGCGGCCGCGGAAGGAACTTCGGACGCTGACAACTTATATGAACTATATTAGGTTCACGGCCGTGATACGTTATCGAATATTGGTTATGTCGATAGCCCGATGCGCTATGGGCGTGGACTCTTAATTTGAGTTCAAAGACCGCAATTAGACTCTTGTTGCTAACCAAATAATTGGTCTTTATCTATGGACCAACAATTTAGACTTGGACGGTGAAGTGTACTCGCCAACAATGCTCTCATATGACGAGGTACATGGCCATGCTGTTATAGCAGGCAGATTTACACTAGAGAGTGGTAAACAGGAGTCTAGATAAAACCCAACCGTAAAACCACCAAATAAACTCTTTGATATGTGGCTACAGAACCGAACCAAGGCCTTCGTGTAATAAGGCATGCGTTTGGCCACTGCACCTTTGAAGCAATTAATTATACGGTCATGTCTTATTTTCATTATTATATGGATAACGAGGTCAATTAGATAAGCTAACATACTTTAGTATTTATCTAGTTTAACTAAATGTTTCTAAGAAAGGAAGATCACTTCCGTTTTCTTATGTTATGAGTGTTAAAAAAAAAAATAATTTGTTTAAATAAAGCAAATAAAATTTAAACAATGCGAATGCTATGGGACCTCTAATTTTATAACTTGCAACATTGTTGTCCATCACCGTGCACCAAAACTGCATTTGGCCTGTGGTGGTTCAATTGACACAACTCATCCCTCGTGAGAGAAGCTGTCATGTGTTATTTATATTAAATTTATATAACAGAGATACATCTGAATTGCGTATAAAAGATTTCGACTTAATAATCTGATTTAAATAACATCGCTTTAAGATTAATACTACATTGATAAGTTGACCATAGTTGTGTCAAATTGGCCAATTCTTTGCAGTTGAGTTCGGCGACCTTACTAGCGCATCCACACGGTTTTTGGCTAGCTCTCATACACTACGTGACGGAATTTTTTAATTGTCTTCCGCTCGCACAAAGCGGTGCGCTGGCCCGTGCGAGCGGGACAGCCGCGGGAGCGTCGGAGATGACAAATGAGTTCGATAAAGCGGTTCATTATACTTGTGGAAGCGACGTTATTTCCCCAAGTGGCTTAACTACAAACCTTCAGCCGAAAGGATTTTCTTAAAAGACGCCTCATCATCATCATTAGCCGATTGACTTTTGCTTGATATAGGCTACTGGTGGTGGGTCTATTGTCGGAGACTGTCTAGGTAGATACCACAGTAGCGCCTACTAGATTCCTGATGATGATAACGCTGCGAGCCATTCGACTTTAAGCAGCTTATCTGACATTGGGCGCGTGGACCCGGATCCACGGCCTATTACAGTAGCGCCTATTTCTCCCGCTAAACAGTAGTATGCAAATATTACTCTGTTCCGCTTTGAAGAGCATTGTAGCTAGTGTAATTACTGGGGTAATGAGATTCAATATTTTGCGTCTTAGGCGACAAGCACTATATGGTGCAGTATCTCTCTCTTTAAGTCGCTTCCTCAATGCTGAGGGTGGTGACTCCTAATACATCATCCTCATTGTTATGGGCAGGCGTATCACTTACCATCAAGTGAAAGTCCCGCCCGTCTCGTCGCTAAAGTGATTTAAAAAAAGGCGTCTTCGAAAGACGCTCCACATTGATCGGGCCTGTCCTCACATTTAGCGGCTTCCAGCGACCTTTACTAGATACCGACGGTCCACTTTGTGACTGAACCCTTGCCTTGAAGCACTGTCTCTTCTTGTTAGTAAATAATGAGGGATTTCATAGAATGTATACACAGCACAACATTTCAGGATTTCGATAATCCATGTATAGAAGTTGACGCGAGCAAGTTTCATTAATGTATTGTAAATTCATTGAACTTGCGCTATCTTTGGGTTCATTTAAAACGATTTACAAAGATATATTCATATTACGTAATATCATCTAAGAAAAATTCATAGTATTTAAATTTTTTTTATGACTTTTCTATAAGCAACCTTCGTTTGCTTTGCAAATAATGCGGAGACTTCTCTCACGTATATTTTAGCATTTAAAGACTTATATTTCAATTTAGTTTGAATTAGCTTCAAAGAGATAATAAAACAAAATTATTATTTTTTTTTAGTATAATATATTATAATTTGAATTATTTTGATCATCACTGCCATAGCTTATGCAAATTTTATCTATTACTAATAATTTTTATTGCAGTCAATCTTTACTATGGCGATGCTTAATACATTACAATAAAATTATATATAATTACAATATATGTAAATATTTTTTTTTTCAACAATACACCATGGTAAGCATGATGTTTATTTGGTGGTAAGATCTACGCCTGACCATAACAATGAAATAATAGTTAAATGATTTTGACAAGATCATAATACCCTCGGCGTAGAGAGTTGCGCAATTAATTTTCTCACCGATGATATTAGGTTGTCAAACATATTTTTGTCTATCTTTAAAGAAAATATGGAAGTAATTAGTTTCTTTTAAGATAATTCAAATCTAGACACATTAATGAATCATGTATAGGAAATTGGTAACCTTTATAAGCGTGTCTCCGATGAATACGAAGTAACTCTTCATTCAGAAGAAGGAATGCTAAATAACACAATAATAATGATAATATAAACATTTCATCAAATTATTCTCTAGGTAAGCGTCGGCATAGGAAATGTAACACGCGAAATATGTCTATAGACTAATAAATCTAATAGATACGGCCAATGATCAATAGCTTATAAGCGTCCACTGCTAGACATTTTTTTACCATCTGATTAGGTGCAAGAGCTATGATATATCCGAAAGACGAGCATTTTAATACAAACAGCCAGCTGGACAAAGACGTCGTCCAAGGATCTCGAAACTGATCTGTTGTGTACATTATCAATATTATCATCATTATCATTATCAATATCATTAACTGCTGATCTGCCCGCGTTATTAATGCTAGTTATAAACACCCTTAAAATTATACGTCTTGAATTAAAACTTCTGTTTTCCTAGAAGGTTTTCATTGTTCTTTTTATTAGTACAATAATTCCGTCGCTTCCATTGTTCACCAGTGTGGTGGTGCCAGGGCCCGAATATTTTCGCATCACTGATGTAATGATGTAATTGCTCAGTCGGCGACATTATAATTTACCTCTATTAAACCCAAATGACCGTTCTTTGAACCGTTTTTTGTATTCAAACGATAACTATTTTCCAATTGTAATATCTGAAAGTTGCTCAGTTACCGATTCCGATGAATAAACTTTATAAGGGTTCATTTGAATGTTTAAATATTTTTTTACATTCACGGAAGTGCTACAATATTTATGCCAGTCCAACGTTATAGGAACGGAAGACGTTTTATATCTAACCTCAAAAGTTTTATCATAGATTTTGGGGTCATAGAAATAACATAAAACTGGGATACTGGGACTTTCTTTCCAGACGAGATAATGAATCTACTTAGGCTAATAATTTTACAGTAAAGCTTTCTTCACAAATGGAAACGGAAATGTTTTCACATTCATTTTTAACTTCATGAAAAAGCATCGATGGATTTATATATCCAAACGCCACTTTAAATGACAAACGGTATTTTTTATATCCAAAAGTATCATGCTTTTTTTAAATATTCCGGTTGCTCACGAAGATGGAGGACAAATATGGAGATTAAAATTCATATTTCCTTTGAACTGCTGTCAAACTGTTTTCGGTATTGTATCGGCAGCTACTTTAAATGATGGGGTAGAAAAGAATTTTAGGAATCGGGCCACCGTTAGATTTCACGCAATAAAACTGTTCAATGGACAATGTTTTGGAGAAGAAGAAAAAAAAAACTCGTCAAAGCTTTTATATTGCTTCAGCAAAACGGGACGGGACACCGCACCGTAAACTGTCGTAAATTAAACAAAATCATAATTGAACGGTACCATTTGTAAAACATTTTTTCTTATGTCCTTTTGTTTCACGACGTCCCCGAACTGTTGCAGTGACGTAGCCATTTGAAGAAACAACCGATTTGAGACTTTATATGCCGTTCATCATTCTGAAACTCCGTATGTCCCGTTACTCATCCCCCTTTGTAGCTATGACAGCTAGTTACCCCTTTTGCTGTTGTTTGGAGACTTTGTTGTTTTATTTTGTGAGAATGGATGTCACCATTTTGCGGTACGGTATGAAAAATAGTATACAACGGCGTTGATAAATGATCTGCTTATCTTTTATCATCTACTTTCGTCTGCTGGTGGTATGTTTCTGTTATTGGAGACCGTCTAGACAGGTACCACTGCCCCCCAACAGGTTCCCGGCTTGTGGCAGAGGGGCTTGGTTACCTACGGTGAAGCGAAAAGGAGCCTACCGGGTTGGCCCGAGATGTAGGGCCGGTTCAGAGGCGGCCGCTCCAGATTACAGCTCCGGAGCTCCGTCAGGTCTCCTTGTATGCGTGCCGGTGCGCTGCAGAGCCAGGCTTACACTGCCCTTTGCAGTCAAGGTGAAGACGCGGAGAGAGAAGAATGTCGATATTGCATTTCGCCGCTCTCCCTTTCCTCCGCGGCCGTATAACGGGTGGCGGTGGAACCCAAGATCAGAGCCGCCGCAGGGAATCGAGAGAGTTTTCTCTCTTGGCTCCCATTGCCTCTGGGTGATAGATTCAGGGGAATCCAATGTCCAGGTGACTGTAAGAGGCCAAGGTGGGGGCGCGCTGTGTATTCTGGCGTGCCCTTATAGAGGTGGAAAGGGGGTTCTTCCTTCCTACCCGAGGTGCGGCTGCACGGTGCAGCTGGCGCTAACAGGGTCGCGGAGGTGAGAGAAAGCGTTCCTCGCCTTAAAGCGACGAGGAGAAAAATCGTGAGGGTTTTATTCGGAGCAAGTCGGGCATAACCTACCTTTGCCCACGCGAGGGCAAGAATGCGCAGACATTTCCCCCACGTAAAACAAAAAAAAACTGCAGAGCTTATTTCTCCCGACAAACAATAGTGTGCAAACATAACTGTGTTCCGGTTTGAAGAGCGCTTTAGCTAGTAAAATTATTGAGGTAATAAGACTTAACATTTTATGTCTCAGGCGACGAGCGCGATGTGGTGCTGTGTATATCATCGTTACTAGCGCCACGGTATGGACAGGCGGATCACTTACCACCAGATGAACGTCTCGTCGCTTCTTCGAATAAAAAAAAGATTTAAATTTATTCATTCGTGATAATTGAATATCGGCCCTATCGTACCGAGTTTGGGCATCGACATTTTCCGGCCACCACCTGCGCAGGATACGTCACCGTACACCATGTGTACGTGACCAAACGCTTGTTCATAAAGGCTCTTTACATATCTAAAATTTTTTTTTTCAATTAAGCGACGAGACGAACGAAAGGTTCATCTGATGGTAAGCGATACGTCTGCCCATAATAACGTGGCGCTAGTTACAATGACATACACATCACGATACTGTGCTCGTCGCGTGAGACAGAACTTGTTGACTCTCGTTACTCCAATAATTACACTAACTGCAGCATCCTTCAAACCGGAACTAGGTAATGTTTGCACAGCGATATTTGACGGCAGAAATAGGAACTGTGATGGTACTCACCTACACGGTCTCCGGTAACAGAGACCTACCACCAGTAAATATAATTACACTATATACCATATTTTTTTTTAATTAATGATTTTAACTGCTTCGAATTTATCCATACAGCCTATTTTTCATTATATTTTTTTTACAATTGCAACGACGTATGATTCCCTGGATATAATATAATTCCCAGTCATTAATATTAAAGGACTCCTGTTACTTTGACATATACTTTATATCTCCTTCTAGATGATAGATAGATAGAGAGATCCGTTTATTTGCCTACACAGTATCAGAACAGATGTATATAGACAAACATTACATAATAGAACACAGATAAACTAAAATATGTTACCATAGTAATAATTCAGATAATCATTGGTGCCGTGTGTTCTGCAATGGTACAAAATGGCCGTAGCTCATTGTAACTATAACTACGTAGTGAACAACACACTGATTTTCAGCTACTACTTTATTAAGAAGCGACTACATTTTCAAGATGCTGGTGTACGAACATGATGTAGCCGGATGGAGAAAAAGAACGATTGAATTCAAAGGTAAATTATTGATATTAAATTTGAGAATAAATATAACTTCTTGATGTGTGCTGGAATTATAGAATGTTAGGGTGGGAATTAATTTGTTTTTCTAAGAGATATGTTATGGGTTTAGATATAAAAAAACAAGTATATAATTAAAGAGAATTTCCTAAAGGGGATGGTACATCATTCCAGCATTTTGTCGCTTCATGACGGAAACTGCAAAAGTCACAGATTTATGTTTATTGAACACAAGGCAAGTGCCAGTGCTTCTAGCGTTGCACCTATCCCAAGCTGATGAAAGATTTAGCTTAGCGTATAGATATGAGAGATATGATGATGTGATTTGATAATGACAAAGAGGAGAGTAAGAAGAAAAGATGAATAGATTTTCTGGCTTTCTATGCATTAAATTTAACTCTAATCCGAAATTAGTTCCATCGGAAAGAAGAGAAGATGATTCTCTCAATTTCAACTTAACGTTAATTTTATGGCAAGGATGTAAGGGGCCCGCACAAGAACTCACAGGACCCAAGTCAATCTCACTTGCTCGTGGTGCACTCTGCTAATCAACAAATGAAGCTCTGGCTCCCACCAAGCCGCATTGGGCCAGCTTGGTGGGAAATGACCCAATTCCCCCATATGAAACTACAAACGTGGCGCTCTTTGAGGAAGCTTATGTCCAGCAGTGGACAACTATCGGCTGATGTATCAATTAATTTTCTAAGAAAAAGTAGTCCAAAATACTATATCCTTAATAGTAACACCATTTTATATTATTATTGTTTAATAAATTATTATTTTTAATAAACTATTGAATAATGTTAAATAAAACTCCTAACGTTTTTCCTTTAGACGTATTCCTCTTGTCTAAAGTCTATGGCGTATACGAATGTACCGGAAACCTCTGATGCCGGAGACTGTCTAGGTAAGTGCAAGCAATACTGTGTTCCTGTAGGGCGCTGTAGCTAGTGTAATTACTAGTGTAATAAGAGTCAACATCTTTTCTCAAGGCGACGAGCGTAATGTGGTTCAGTGTATATCATCTTGACTAGAGCTACGTTGTTACGGGCAGGCAGTAACCATATGGTAAGTATACCATCAGGTGATCGTTCCGCTCGCCTCGTAGCTTCCTAAAAAAAATCTGTCCTTAAAGTAATGTTTTATGTTATGTATACAACAGTAACAATTTGCTTTAACAACAAATGTATTTGTTTTTATTTTTATTTACATGTTTATATACTTTGTCAAGGTACCTGCTGGTGCTTAGGATGTTCTCCAAACTGCTCATTATTTCACTTTGCGGTCTCGTGGCCGAGGACAGTTTTATTGCCTGGTAGCCGGTGGCGGTGCTTAAGTGGGACAATAACCAAACGGAAATAATCCGACTTAATTTTTTCCGTGCCTATAAAGGAACAATTCGCCGGTAGCGGGAGAAACCAATGAATTGTCTCATGAATACGTAATTAACATTTTGTACTACCTTCTCCTTTTTTTTTATTTGACGAAGCGACGAAATGAGACATAACAACGTGGCGCTAGTTAGAATGATATACACTGCAGTAAAATGCACTCGTCGCCTTGAGAATTTTGTTGTTCCGTTATCTTAGTAATTTCGCTACGTACAATGCTCTTCAAACTGGAACACAGTAATATTTGCACACTGCTGTTCGTCGGCTGTAATAGGAGCCACGGTGGAACCTAGATGTTCTCAAAGCACTGAATCTTACCATCAACGCAGTTCATCATACTATGAACTAGTTATACTAATGGTAGGCCTATGTTGCTGAAGACCGTCTAGGTAAATACTACCGTAGAGCCTATTTCTGCCGGCAAACAGTAGTGTGCAAAGAATACTGTGTTCCGGTTTGAAAGGCACTGTAGCTAGTGTATTTACTGAGAATGAGGCTCAATATCTTATCTCAGGCGACGAGCGCAAATGCTGCCGTACATGTCCTCTAAACTAGCGCCACGTTGCTATGGGCAGGCGTATCACTTACCATTGTCGTGATATCCAGGTTAACATACCGTTCTTCTTGTCACTTAATTGGATAAAAAAATGAGTTTTAGATCTGTACATAAAAAACTTAAAGTGTCTGTGTAGTATGTCTATTTGTCTTTATCTTGTTTCGGCTAAGAGCCCAGTTCGGCTGGACCGAATTTAGAAAAAAGACACTAACTAACATACAGATTCAATAATTAATCAATCCTCTTTGGTATCAGTAAATCGTTTCATGATATAATGGAGTCAATTATGTTTTAATACCATCAGTTGAAAAGAGTAGCTCGCTGGCCTAATGGTTAAAGCGTGCGGCTTTCATTTCGAAGGTCGCGGGTTCGATTCTCGGCATGTACCGATAACTTTAATATTTAAGTTATGTACATTTGTGAACTTTAGTTACAACAGCGAAATACAAACGGTGAAGGAAAACATCGCGAGGAAACCTGCACATGAATTGGAATTTGGTCTAAGATGTGTGTGAAGTCACCAATCCGCATTGGGCCCGCGTGTTGACTATGGCCCTATCGCCTTCATATCGAGGGTAGGCCTGTGCCGCAACAGTGGGGATGTAAATAAGCTCTAAAGTAAGAAAAGAACAGCTGAAGACCAAAGTTTTCTCAAACTCCTCTACAAACTTCAATCTGAAGAAGGCACATGAAGTTATTGACGGCTAGTTAAATAAACTGACAGTATGAAAGTTAAATTTTATGTCTTTCGGACATATTTTGCTTAACTAAAGCTTGAAGCAGCGTGCAAGGAGTCACTGGATTCAAACAGCGCAAGATAGTGGTTTGTGGAACATACTCACACGACCAGCTGTGGACGTCCATGGGTTGAAAAGATGATAATGATGATGATGAAAGCTTGAAGTGAAAACACCTATGTTTTCATTCGCAAGAAACTCTCGCAGGAGACACTCAAAGCCATAATCTAATGCGAAGTGCAGTGCCAAGTTGAAGGACGTTGCATATCCTCGAAGACTTCATGCGTACGGAATACAAGTGTTCCTCAATTACAATATTTGAAGATATATTAAATATGTGGATTCTAAGTTTTGGTGTCGCAAGCAACTGGGAAGAGTAAAGATCTTTGCAGGCTTATGCTCCAATAGTGGCCGTCTATAGAATAATGATTATAATGATGATGATGATGATTAAATACGGAGACAGTTCAGAACTGAGTTATGTCATTAAACTATTGCGTAATAAACTGCATCTGCTTTAAATCTCTTCAATCATATAAGATTTGTTACAATGAACAGTATCTATTTTGTTTTATAACTTTAAGTAAAGTTTCTTTAGCCATTTATAGGTATTAACATTAAAGTTCATGAAAGTAAATAAATTTATTTACACATTTTTTTTTATTTATTCTATAAATAATAATTTGTAGAAATCGAAACATACTTTGATCAAGTCTTGTTTACTTTATATTTATTCGTTTCCTTCGTCATTAAATTTAATTTGTGTCTTTTTTTATAACAAGCAATGAATCAGCAACAAACAGCTAATAATTAAGAAGAAATTTTCATTTAAATGTCTCTTTCAAATGTACATATATATATATAAGACATTTCCGGCTGCGTAAAGACTCATCACGATTTCTCTGAAACCAAAGAGAGTTGAAGTTTTGTAGGAATATTGCTTTTGCCAAGTGAAAGGCCGCTGAGAACGGTTTTACAAAATTTCTTCCCCTAAGGTATTTACGAGGGTGTTATGCCTAGCAAAGCGGGCGAGAGACAGCTAATATCTAGCCAACAACAAATGTTTATTATCTCGGCATTAATACATCATTTACTGACAAAGAAACAGATATTTCTCAGGTCCACGTCCTTTTTTTATATTTTGATTGGAATTTTCTACATTCACGTGCAACTGAATCGACTCAAGCCATATATTGGTATAAAAGGTTGGTTTTTTAGAAAATGGCTTCTCCGATTTTCTTGGTTTTTCTTTGATTATGAGACTAATTTTTTCTCTAAAAAATGCCACCCTAAGAAGAAAAAATCGAGTATTTATTGATGATGTTTAATTTTGAAAGGATTGCATAAAAAATTAAGAAAAATTAAAAAGGCAGCATAATGAACAAAAAAAATTACTATCATAAAAGTAAAGAAAGTTAAAATCTTCAATACATTGTTCATAATTCACGGACTTTATCAATTTTTTGATAAAATCATGAGGTATCATATTCCATTCTTCCCCTAGCGCAGTTTTGAGCTCGACGATGCTCGATGGAGCCGTAACAATGCACAAAACAACGCAACGAGCAATTTCTGTAACGCTCATGTTTGACCGTATTTATTCAAAAAGTTTTGTCATTGTTTATTTGAAAATTGCTGCATTATGAAATAATTAGTATTGCGAATAAAAAAACTTTTACAAAAATCAGAAAAGCCGTTTTCCGAAAAATCAAACTTTTATACCGACATACGGCTTGAGTCGATTTAATTGCACGCGAGTGTAGATATTTACAAACGTCCTCTTATAAAATAAGAATATACTACTAGTAAACATTTTAGGGGAAAATCAAAGTATATTTAGAGAAGGAAAAATCTAAGTATATTACTGTTAGTGACTAACAAAAAATAGTAGACATTAACATAGTACTTCGTGATAAAGAATGTTTCCTCTTCATTACCGGTTGCCGTCTAGGTGGGTACCACCGCAGAGTCTACTTCTGCCGCTAAACCGTAGTGTGCAAACATTACTGTGTTTCGGTCTGAACTGCACTGCAGCTAGTGAAATAACTGGAGTTACGGGACTCAACATCTTACGTCTCAAGCGACGAGCGCAAAGTGATGCAATATATATCATCTTAACTAGTGCCACGTTGTTATGGGCAGGTATGTCGCTTAAGATTACGTAGAACGTACCGCTCGTCTCGACGCTTCATTGAATAAAAAAAAACCACAATGTGTTCGACGCATCAGGACAAAAGATGGCGCTTCCTGATCTCTCTTCTAACCTTAACAAAATAATAATCAGCATTGTTTAGTAAAATAAATTCCGATCTATTTAGTTTACATGAAGCTAAGTACATTTAAGTGAAAATATATTTCTTAGGTAAAGTTTTTTTTCTTTAGCATAAGAACTGTATTTTTTTGTTCTCCGAAACGACGAGAGGAATAAAACATTCATCTGATAAGATATGCCCATAACAACGTAGCGCTAGTTGGGTTGCACCAGATTGTGCTCGTCGCCTTGAGTGACAAGATATTAAGTCTCGTCACCCAAGTAATTTTGCTATAGTGCACTTTAAACTGGAACATAGTAATGTTTGTTGACTGATGGTAGGTTTCCGTCCGAGTTCTGATCCAGAGACCGTCTAGGTAGATATCACCGCAGCTTCTATATCTGCTATCAAATAGTACTTTACAAACATTACCGAGTTTCGATTTGGATGATGATACAAATAGTGAAATTACTGGAGTAACCAAGACATTTTATCTTGTGACGTGTATCCATCACCACAAGAGCACCGTCGCGACGCCGCTGTGGACAGACGTTCTTCGTTATTCCGTCACCGTCCTCTCACCTGACACTCGAGGACTAAGCAATCGGAATCTGTCGCTTATATTTGTAACAAATGCTGAGTTATTAATTTGTTTATTTATACAATGCGTTGAAGGAAACAAGAGGGCGGTGTGGAGTGGCGCTTTCAAATAATCAATTAAGTATAAGAGATTGGGCGGCTTGACGTAATAATCACTTAGATTCCTACAACAGCCGAGTTAACTGTAACTGCTAATATTTAATTTCTTTTACCATTCTAAAGTAAATTTTGCGAAACACATAGATACAGTTTGAACCACGCGATATATTTACAAGAACTTAACAATCCCCATATTGGTGATATGACATCATCTGCAAAAAAGCCATAACCTTAAAGCAACGAACACAATGTAGTGCTGTGTATATCACCCTAACTAGCGCCACGTTGTTATAAGCTACTACTACCGTATCGAGACTTACTACTGACTACTAGGTAACTACTGGGTTCGAAAGTCTTACTCGTGTAGTAGCTATGTGGAATACAAACATTACTATCATAATATATTTTTAGACATGTGTGAAATGTTAATATTATAATTACTACACGTGCTTCACCACATAATGGTATTACATTGGGTTTTATATAACATGCTAATTGTAATATTTAGTGGGGGGGACAGCCGAAATTGAAATAACGATAAATAATCATGCAACGCTGACGTCAAACAATGTTTTATTTAGCAGAGTCGAAATTTATGAATAAACTTTATGGAGCACTGTACCTCCGAATAGAAATTAAATTTTAATACGCAGCAGTCAACTGTGGACTTTGTTACTGTATGAGGAAAATACAAAATGGCGGACTCCTTTCAAAATGTCTGTTCGCATTTAAAGTTAAGAAAAATACGTTCGTGTTGAATAAGTATCAAATATTTGCCGTTTAAAATCTTAAATTTAAACCATACATATCTCAAGTTTTTTGTTTTTATAATAAAATTCGCTTCACTATTAATAATTAACTGGTCTTATATTTAAAGTATATTCATACAATCTAACTGCATATATAAATTTAAATATATATATATATATATATATATGGATAGATTATATAATGTATATATATATATATAATATATGAAAATGTATTTTATTCAAATCACGTGAAAATTAGTGAACGTAACCACATAGGAATATGATCATTCTACGAGGAATGATTTGTATATGAGCTTTTGTACTTTATAGATCCTTCATCATTTTATTTCTAATTAACTTAAACATTTTCATTTCGGATTGTTTATGCGGTTGCTATGGTAACGGTTGTTACAGAAAGTCGCTTGCGGTCTAATTATATTTTACGGCCAGCAAAGCGGGCGTGGAACAGTTACGTTTTAGATAAATTTGACCTAGTGTATGTAGGCCCATTAAAATTTTAAACTTTGGTACATTGAGCTAGTACCAATTGTTCCTTTTTTACTTCAATAAAACAAGGCACAAAACTTTTGCCGCCAAAGGCGTTTTTTATAAAAATTGTTACCTCATCGCCATATTTGAAAATGATTTTTTATTCATTATTTTATTTAGGATATTTACACAACATTAAAAATTATTTTTAATTGCTTTAAGAGACAAACTATACAATATTTTTGTTGTTCAAGGATAAAAAAAGGATAACATTTTATATTTCATTTGTTAATGCACCATCATAATGTAATTTATGAAATACGAGTAAATATATATATACATATATAGTAAAAGTATATGCTACAATAATGTTGCACGAGTTAGGATGATATTCACTACATTACACAACCTGTCGCCTTAATACACAATAAATCTCGTTACCCCAGTAATTTCAATGACTACAGCGTCTTTCAAAACTGAATACAGTAATATTTGTGCATTAGTATCTCGTGGTCTTCGGCTACAGAGACCTACCACCACTCGATTGTTGATGATCAGAGATTATTTTGAATGTTAAATCAAACTTTTTTCAGTCTTCATTACGCGTTTATTATCTATGAAAATCATAAAGTGCGTTAATTATCTGCAGACAAGGATAAAGACGAAGATTCATTTCAACAATATTTCTTAGAATCTTAGAAAGCCAGCCCTAACACGCTTTCTAATCGTAAAAAAAAACCTTGCAATTTTTTAGCATTTGTGGAAACAAAAGAGTTTTGTACTTTTGCGTGCGTTTAAAACATAAATGCGTAAGCTTTTACCGGATGTCGTAAAGTCATTGTTTAAATATTTTAAAAAAGCTTTAGATATTTTATTATGTTAATATTACGATATATATTAGACATATCATAATCATCAGCCGATAGTCTACTGCTGAACATAGGGCTCCCACAAAGATCTGTCCACATTGTTCGGTCCACAGTCAGCATTGCCTTCGATACTGCATCGCATTAGGGACCGTCATTTCTTCATATAAGGTGATATGGACCATTTCCTACCACGCTGGCCAATGGGGGTTGGTTGGGAGCCAGAGCTTCGTTTGTTGATCAGCAAGGTGCACCACGAGCAGGTGAGGTTGGCTTGTCCCGTGAGTCGTTGTACGGGACCCCTCACACCTTCGTTATTAGACATATAACATATTTAAATTTCAAGTGTCAAGTAAAATACAGTGAGTAAAAGAACTGTTGTCGATAAATGACAACCGCCATTTAGCCAGCGTGGTAGATAAATGGTTGGCTCGCTGGCCCAATGGTTAGAGCGTGCGGCGTTCTTTCCGAAGGTCGCGGGTTCGAATCTCGGCATGTACCGATGACTTTAATATTTAAGTTATCTACATTTGTGAACTTTAGTTACAACAGCGAAATACAAACGGTGAAGGAAAACATAGCGAGGAAACCTGCACATGAATTATAATTTATTCTAAGGTGTGTGTGAAGTGACAAATCCACATTGGGCCCGCGTGGTGACTATGGCCCCATCGCCTTCATATTGAGGGTAGGTCTGTGCCCCAGCATTGGGGACGTAAATTGGTTGTCTTGAATATAAAATGAGCTATTTATATGAATCTAACTAAATACAAATCTGTACTACCTTATCTCATTAATAACATTAAATAATCGGAACTATGTAGATGCGAAAAAGTAATAATTAAACCTATTATAAGTAGCTACCATACAATTACCAGTAACTTTAATCCTGTCAGTCTGGCTACACTTTTAATCCGCTTCCCAGATAAAAGTTAATTATCAATAACGTTTATGATCTGTGTACCTACCCAGAATGGAGTGGGCTGGTTGAGGATTAAATGTAGCCTCTAGAGAGCGGCGCTACTATAGACAGCTTAAACAAAGATTAAATATACTTTCAACGATAACTTAATAATAAGTCAGAAAGCAAATTTCGCAGCGGTAGCTTTCTTAGGTTAAATCTTTTCAAGTTTATCTAGGTCTTAAGATAACACTCAATTCGACCCCGAAAATGTTGTACCAAAGCGGCGGCAGCCATTGTAAAGTAGTTTTAAGAATAAACCAACAATAACTTTTAAGTATGAGTAAGTTGTTACTAAATAACGATGATCAATGTGAACAGAACTGTGTAAAGATTACTGTAAGTACTTTACTGGTGGTAGGTCTCTGTTGCTGGAGTCCGTCAAGGTAGGTAACCGCAGCACCTATTTCTGCCACCAAACAGCAGTGTGCAAACATTACTGTGTTCGTGTTTGAAGGATGTTTTAGCTAATGTAATCATCGGTATAACGAGACTAATATTTTTTTTCGTTTCGTGAGGGAAATCTTCGAAAGATACCCTGTTTCTGGGAGGAAGTCAGGTTTATTTGTGATTCTCGCTCATTAAGATCCCATTAGATGGTCTAAATCAGTGCATTCGGAGAGGCTGCAGGATTTCTTAAAGAACACAGCGGTGCCTCTCTACACATTAAGTTAACACGTCTCTGATGAGAAGTCTATCCGTCCTAGACACCATCGCTGAGCCATACGCTGTCCCTCTGCTGTGTTCGCTTGTTGACCAATAAGGGCCCCCACCTTCAAGGCCTGCAAAACTCCTAGACCATTTTAGCCGCCTTCTACAACAGGCAGGGCTTACCTTAGTTCTATTCTTACTAGTCTGAGACTACAGCGCTGATTATCTGATCCTATCTAGCGACACATTGTTATGGACGAACGTATCACTTACCATCAGGTGAACATCTCTCTCATCCCATCGCTTCGTAGAATATAAAAAGAAGTCGGGAACATTGGTATATAATGTTTATTATAGCTTGTCACTACCTCGCTGTTGTCGTATTCATATTTTGAGGTGGATCTGGAGATCATCACAACGAGGGAGATTAAAAGATATGAAGTTGCCTACTAGTTCTAGGAGTCTTTAACTAAATACGGACTGTGTAATTGTGTATGTATATATTCTAATTATCGACAAGCAAGTTTATGTAAACATTACTGTATTCCGGTTAGAAGTTAGAACTTTTTAGCTAGTGAAATAACTGGAATGGATAGAGGGACAATGGGCGACTATTTCCGTATTAAGACAACACGGTGACTTGAGACTATCATGAAAGGTCAAGAAGCGAGGAGCGTAATGTGGCAATGTCTTGACATTCTAAACAGTTCCCTTATTGCTATGGGCAGTACCATTTACCACTAGAAATACCAACAATTGTATAAGAACATAGTGTTTGTCTTATTTGTATACGAATATCAAAATTTAAGTACTACATAGAAATCTAGTGTAAAGGCACTAGCTCTATACAATGATTTCTTTTAGTACTAAACAAGATGTAGTTAGCAGTAAGTTTCGCTTTACGATAAAGTTGAACTAATCTCTTTTTAAATAACTTAACATGTACATATTTAAAGTAATTAAATCTTTTCACTAACATTCAGCTTTGATGTTAAAGCGTGTGACAACTCGCGTGGTCTCCGCGAATGTGTGTCATGGTTCAATGACATGTGTTATCATTTCTATTTTTGGGGCCTATAATCCGACCCATTGCTAACGTCCAACACCGCCAACGAGTTGTTCGGTGATCGTGTGAACTTCGAATCGGTCGTGTAGCTCGCGAAAAGCGTCGACGGTGCCGCGTCTACTTTCTTTTACACAAACTTGTTCACAGTGAAATTAACAAGGAAAATATCAAAACGAAATCGTCTGGTTAGATGTGAACTTTTGGATTGTTAGCAGACATGTTCCACTGCTGTTTGGTGACATTATAATAGTTGATTTCATTTCGCCTGACAACTTTTTCTTCTAATTCTTCGAACGTTTATGTGTGCGTATATAGATACAACCACTTGACGAACTTTTTCGCGGATGACGACTCCACAAGCGCAAAGATAAATCCATAATAGAATATCGGTAGAACAATTTTTTATACTACGAGAGGAAAAAAATAAACACCCAAAATTACGTGAAGCCATAACAATATAGTGTAGCTGAGAATATTTACGTAGTACTACATCGCAGTCGCCGTCTTACTCGTAAAACCTACGTCTCCTTGTAACAATTAAATTACCTACAATGCTCTTTAAACAGGAAGTCATTTCAATTAAATAAACACAGAATAATCTTATAATCTTACTGAATTACTGATCAGAAGTAAGAAAATATCTGAATATATCTTTTACAGGTTTAAAACAAATAAAATCATAACGTTTATATAAAATTTCATAGACAAGTTATCTGTTTATGTCATAGTTTGATCAGGTGGGTTAAATGATTATAATTAGAGTTAAAGGGAACATGTTGCGGCCTGTTCACTGTGAAAAGGAACAGGTACCAACTTTGTAGACAATTGGTGGTTTGTACCATAGAGATAACTGGTAGCGTCACAAACCGATACATTGTCCTGTGAATATATAACTAGACATCGTAAGCATACAACCGACGTAACGGTAACAATTGAAGGGTTGGTAGTTAAATTGGGGGTTGTAAATTATGAGATGAGCTTTCGAACGGTAAACAAGCGAAATATGTACAAGTGTTTTTAAACAGCGGCTGTCAAACTTTATTTGTTTGGACTAACAGAGCAGGTTGGATACCACTGGGGATACTCACAGATCGACGTTTTGATGATATTTGATGTACCTTATCGTAAAGGCTAATGATTTTTCTCGCGCAAGGAATATCACAAAAAAAACTTGTATTATAAGGCTACAATAAAAACATAATAAATGTAATATTAATAGATAATGTCCTTATTATATATCTTACATCGATAACTTCAGTGGGGAACAAATCACCGAAATTATACGACTTAATGAACTACACCATCAGTCGACAGACACTCACTACTGATCACCTTGCCACTAAGATGACTCCAATCGATGGTCTACATGATAAGGGCATAACTCTTTCTCAAAGGTCTGTAACGCAGCCGGCTATATACGACAGTGACCACTTAACATCACATCAGCCATTAATCTCCTTCTCGCATAAATTCTTCAATGTCCAAGTTGAAAGATCGAGTTACAACTTAGCTGCTTAACTTAATCACTGTAAACTAGGTCATCAATTAAAACCATGTTGAATCGTGGTCAAGTATAAACATAATTAAATAGAAAAAACTACCCCCAAAACGATATAAAAAGATCCTTTTGGCAATAATTCACACGTTGCCAGCTCCTTTGAAGTGTCCGAATCAACTTGAACCATTCCACGCGAAATTGTTTAATTACTTTATTGTTTAGAAAATTGCACAAAGGTAAACTAAGCAACTAAAGTGTTGTGCTTAAAGAAACTTTTAATGTCTTTATTGTGGCCTTAGCATGCAAGCTTTTTTTTTTTGGGATGTTCCTTGCGCAAAAATTTTTATTTGCTTTTATGATAAGGTAAAGGTTCAGCGTTCTGAATTGTGTAATAGTTATTTCTTTAACTATTCCACTAACTGCGTTATAGTTAAGAAATTTGTATATATATATATATATATATATATCTGTGTGTGTACCGAAGTAAAAAAAAGAAGTGTACTGCCAAACAGTAGTGTGCAAACATTACTGTGTTACATTATGAAATGGTTATACCTAGTGAAATTACTAAGGTGACGAGACTGATGTTTTATGGCGAATGATGTTGCAATGTTTATCATACTAATTAGCACCACGTTGTTACAGACAGGTGTATAACTTACCATCAGATTAACGTCTCGGTTGTCTCGTCGTTTCGCGAATAAAAAAAATGTGGTTTCTTGCGAAACTCAGCTGGTAATGTTTTTTAAAACTTAAGTTTCTGATCCCTGGTCCCTGGTCACTTATAAGTTCTATTCTCTAATCTAATTGGGTTTCATCATCATCACCAGGCGATAGACGTCCATAGCTGGACATGGGCCTCTAATTGGGTTTACCCAGTCATAAATATCATATGACGTCATTTAGAAAATTAAACGGTATCGCATTCGTCTGCTTTAATCATTTCAGACTATCATCGACCACGGCTAGACATAGGAGTTCTTTGCAGTTTTCCAGCGCGAGAGGTCCCATGAAATCCACCGGCGACTGGAGCTCTGGTCGTCTGGTTTTTTCTCACTCGGTGATTTACACCGACAGCACAGCAGTACGTTGGGAAAAGGAACGGAAATAGCTGCACTCTGTTCCCTAAAGCTGTTCATTCCAGTTATGACATAGAAGTTTGTAAGTGGCTATGCTTCTTTTGGTCTAGTACGCTGTACCATTTAGATTACCTGGATGTTTACCATCAGGTGGCTTCTTAGTTAAGTGCTAGTTTACATAATATAAAATTAGTCCCTTCTTATATCGCGTATACAACACTATCACTATCACGGCAAAACTATTATCATTTTGGTTTTTATTTTATATAACCTGATACAAATTCATCATCATCATTATCAGCCACTGATGGACGTTCACTAATGGATATAAAATCCCCCAAATTTCCTTTATTATATATATATTTCATATGAGGGGATTTGGGCCATTTTCCACTACGATCGCGCAATGCGGGTTGGTGGGAGCCAGAGCTTTCTTTGTTGATTAGCAGTGTCCACCACGAGCAGGTGAGGTTTGACATGGACCCCATGAGTTGTTGTGCGGGAACTCTTACACCCCTTACAAATTGGAGATGACTTAAATATAAATTAACATAATTTTATATGCAACTAGCTGTTTCTTGCTGGCCGTAACATTTGGGTAAAGAATTTTCTACTATCCATTCTTAGCTGACCTAAGCTGCGCCTCTTTACTTAACCAAGTTCGGAACAGCCCCAGCACCATACTGCGTGCATTGTCAGATAGATGGCACTCGGCGGTGCTAGCTCGCTGGATACAATTACACGTTGTCAAGTAAATAAGGGTTGTGCTGGTTTCGTTGTGCCAATATATGAATATTACTAACACAGCTTTTAAGTATAAATGTAACTAACTTGATATGGATCACAAATAGTTATCTGAAAATGATTATACTAGGCTAAAGGAATTTTCCCACCAAACTGCAAGTATCTAGGTGTTATGGTTTCAGAGATATCGTGACTAGTCTCTATATAGGTGGGATTCCCTTATTTCCTATCCTTTCTCTTATTAGATGTACTTTAGATTAAAAACAATAAGTTCATAAGTTAAGTTACAATCACAAAGTTATTGTCGCTTAGACACAGTTAATTATACCCGTGTAATTTTAATTTCGATTTGAAACGTAATAAACTTGAAACTATTACGTTTGATATCGACGTAATAATATATTAAACAACCGCGAACTAATTATAATACAATTAATACCTGCATGCGTGTAAACTAACATTAAAATGTACTTAAAATAAATAAATTAAAAATATTTTAACTTAATAAAAAATTTTTAGTAACAATAATATAGTATTTTAAATAATAGAGGTATATACATATATTATATATATATATTATAGAAGATAAAAAGAGGCAAACGAGCAAGACGGGTCACCTGATGGTAAGTGATTCACCGCCGCCCACGTCACCAGCGAGGCCAGTGCGTTGCCTACCCTTCAGGTAAGAATATGCTCTTTTCTTGAATATATAAGATATTAACATTATTAGTGTCAGATGGAAATGAAACTGTTTTTTTCATCGAAGAAATGCTTACTGCACTTACAGCGCAGTGGCTAAGCATTGAAACAAGAAAGTCTCTGGTTCGATTCCGTATTCATTTTGAATAAAAGTGGGATTTTGACCAGCTATTCAATATTATAAATCTGACAACAGGATGGATGGCAACTACTGTTCCATCCATGAAATTTCCACGAAATAGAAGTCAATTGTAACTTCTTTTAGATAAAAAAACTAATGTTAAAGTAATAACAAATTGTTTATAAAACAGTCTAATATCATTGAATATACTTACAAATTAGTATCTACATCTTAATATATAGGTTATCCAAGACCGTCTAGGTAGGAAACACCGTAGCTCCAATTTATTTTCTAACACACAATTTACGTGTCCACTGTTGGGGCACAGGCCTACCCTCGATATGAGAGCAAGGGAAGCTCCTATTGCAGGTGACAAACTATACTGTTCAATCATTACTGTTTCAATTTGTACGGCGCTGTCATCGTCATCAGCCGACAGACGTCCACTGCTGAACAAAGGCCTCCCCCAAGTATCTTCACATCGATCGGTCCCACGTTGCTCGCATCCAGTGGGTCCCCGCGATTCTCACCAGTTCGTCGGTACACCTTGTGGGAGGACTACCAACAGCTTATTACTCTATCGGCCGTCGGACCTTCAAGCAATGTCCCCTGTCCACTGCCACTTAAGTCTAGCAATCTTTTGGGCTATGTCAATGACCTAAGTTCTTCTGCGGATCTCCACATATCTGATTCGATCGCGCAGAGAACTCCGCGCACAGTCCTCTCCATTGCCCTTAGAGCCTTAAGGGCTGTAGTAAGTAATTACTGCGGTAATGAGACTCAACATTTTACGTCTCCGGCGAAGAACGCAACGTGATGCTGTATATCATCCTAACTAGTGCCACGTTTTTATCGGCGGGCGTATCACTTCCCATCGGGTGAACGTCTCATTCGTCTCGTCGCTCCTTCATTTCTATTTTTATATTATTTACAGAAATCTTTTCATAGACTATTGTTGTATGAATTCTTCAGCTTAAACACATTTGTCGCCCGCATTTCACACAAAAGAGGAACAAGTTACTCATTAATCCGTCTAATGCATCCCATAAAAACAAAACATTAGTAATCTGTCAAAGCATCAGCCGCAGCATTACATTATCTAAATCCTGTATTATTTATTAAACGAATTCTTTTACTTATTGAAAATATCATAAATTAAGTATTTAGTTATTCCACAATGTTTTACTTAATAAGAGAATTGAAAAGGCGAACTGGCGAATCTCTCATTGTGCAGCTGGTTCTTTTAAAGGATTATAAGGGTTGATTCTATTACGGGGCTTACGTGAGATTATATTTTGCCGGGTACTGGCCGTCCAGTGGCGATGCCTTCCGTCTGAACACATGGTCAATAAAACACCCTCATTACCTTTGAAAATATTTAATCCTTAAAACAAACGGTGCCGAAATTATTATAATTGGAAAATTTTCTCTTAAATAGTTTTAAGTAAAACTAGTTATAATTATCAACATCATCAGCTGCTAGACGTCTACTGCTGGACATAGACCTCCCACATAGATCTCCACAGAGTTCACTAAGGAAAATTAGGCCTTAGTCCACTACGCTGGCCCAGTGCAGGTTGGAATGTAATATTTCAGTGTCTGAATTTTTTTTTTAGTTACTAAAGTAAATTATATTTAGAGAAATCATTTTAATATAATAACAAGTAGTTTTATCCATATACAGATATAATGAATATGGATTTTGCTTGTTCGCCAATCACGTGAAAACTAGTGAAGGTATCGACATGGGAACATGAGCACTTTACGCTGAATGGTGTGAAGATGGTTACTGGCTATTCATTGATTCATAGATCATTCATAATAATATTTGTAATTAACTTTTATAAACACTTTTTAATTTTTATAATTTATGCGGTTGCTATAGTAACGGTTGCTATAGAAATTCATTCGCGATTGCGGTTACTCTCAAGGAATATTTCAAACAAATTTATAGTCTAATTCTACGGCCAACAAAGCGAGTGGTCAATAGATAGTTTTTATATATAACTGTTTAATACTAATGTTTAAATATATCATTTTTCATATTAATGTTTAAATATATTAACTGTCTTATTAGTTATTATTTTTTTATTATTATAAAGGTTATTTAACTTATTTATAATTAGCTAGGAATCTTTTTGCTGTTGGTCGTATCAAGAAACTAACGTACAACGATCATTGGACGTATAAAGGAACATTTACATTTGAAAAAGTTTTTTAGAATTTTTAATTACATGAATAAATTTTTAATTTAGTATTTGTTTTTGCATAAAATAAATACAAAAGTAAAAGTTATAATTTATATGATTTCTATACTAAAAACCATTTTTAATTTATTTATTTACATATGCAGTGAAAAAAAATTTTGAGGACGTTAACCTCCATTGCCATTGTACTAATTAATATAAACTATTTAAACAATTTTTTTTAATACAATTAAATGATTAGCCGAGTGGGACGTTCACCTGATGATAAGTGATACTCTCACCCATAATAACGTGGCGCTACTTACGATGATATATACAGCACCATATTGCGTTCATTACCAGAGACATGAGATATTAAGTTTTTGATACTTCTGTAAATACATTAACTACAACGTCCTTCAAACCGGAACACAGTATCGTTTGCAGAATACTGTTTGGCGGCAGAAATAGGCACTGCAGTGAAACCAATGTAGACGATCTCGGTCAAAAATTTCTAGATATATATTTTTTTCAGAAAAATTGTTTCTTTATCATTCAAGTTAGTACAAAGGAGCCCCATGGAAGCTATCGGAACCTTCCTCTGACCTCCCCAACATGTTCCCGCCTTGTCGGGGCGGAGGGGCTCAGTAGCCGTGGCTGGGTCGCTCACGGTGAAGTGAAGAGGAACCTACCCGGCCGACGCGAGGCAGCCGCTCCAGGTTAGAGCTCCGGAGCTCCAGCATGAAGCTTACCTCGGATGCGTGCCGGTGGGTTGAAGGCGCGGCTTTATGCTGCCCTTTGCAGCCGAGGTGGAATCGCGGAGGGAATACCTTCTGCGACCAAGTGGTGCTGCACTGCTGATGCGGCGGCGGTGGGGCCGCGAGGGAAGAGGAGTGTCGGTATTAAGATGCGCTGCTCTTCCTATCCTCCGTGGCCGTATAACGGGTGACTGCGGGTTCAAGATCGGATCCGCCTCAGGGAGTCGGGAGAGTTTTCTCTCTTGGCTCCTATGGCCTCTGGGTGACAGATTTGGGAGAATCCGCTGCCCGCGCGACTGTAAGAGGCCGAAGAGGGGGCGCGCTATGTGTTCCGGCGTGTCCCTACTGAAGTGGAAAGCGGGGTTCTTTCCTCTCTCCCGAGGAGGGGCTGCATTAAGCGGCCAGCGCTGACGGGGTCGCGGACTTGTGCGAGAGCGTTCCTGTGACCTTGCCTTAAAACGACACAGAGGAACATCGTGAAGATTTTAGTCGGTGCAAATCCAACATAACTCGTTCTTGCCCCCGCGAGGACGGGTACGCGCCGGCATTTCCCCCACGTTAAACAAAAAAAAAACCTTCCTTTGACCCTTTTAACCAATGCACTCCAAAATTAACATCCATTCCCGAAACCAACATCTAAAAGTCCAGTTAGTACTTCAGAGAAATAACTGAAATGTTTATAAAGTTAATAATTAACAAATTGTTTAATAATAGTGACATCAAAATAGTTAAGAAACAATTCCGTGTAATAGACGCGGACGTGCCATGTGACGTGTGTGTGTGAGCGGACCTTCACTTAAAAGCACGTACAAATACATTTATTGTACTATAATAAACAATATTCAAATAATTTCTAACTACAAATAACAGGTTACTTCATTATGAAACACTGTTAAAAAATAACTTAGATTTAAAAAGAAATATATGATTATCGCTGGTGGTAGGTCCCAATTGCTGGAGACTGTCTAGGTAGATACCTATTTCAGCATTCAAACTACTGTACAAACGTTATTCTGTTCCGGCTTGAAAGGCGCTGTAGTTAGTGTAATTACTGGGGTAACGAGACTCTACATCCTGTCTCAGGCGATGAGCGCAGTGTAGTGCTATATGTCATCCTAATTATCGCCATGTTGTTATAAACAGGCGTATCATTTATCATCAGGTAAACGTCCTGCTTGTCTCATTGCTTAATAGAATATTTTTTTTAAACAATGTTTATTTATATTAATTTAGTTACATGGAATATTAAAAAAGTATGAGTAATATTCATTCTGTTATAGTATTTGTTCTAACTTTGTTCATGTACCAACTGGCAGCGTACCATTTTTTGCATTTGACTAAAAAAAAATATAGATTAAAAAACTCAAACAAGGGCGGGGGCGCGCGGACGCCCACGCGGCTGAAAGCTTCCAAATTCAAATCGCAAAAAAAATACGCAACTGCGCACGAGAGCAGGTATAAAAACAAGGCACGTGGTCGCGCAGCCACCAGTCGTGAGGCACGTACTGTAACGTTTGCACGCCGCCGCACGCCGCACGCCGCTGCACGCCGCCGCACGCCCGCGCGCTCCTCGCTCGCCGCTCATCGGAAATAAGATCGAGCGTGTTTGAACTGTCGCTATGGACATCAAAGTTTTGGACCCTACCGGAGTTTATTGAAAATAAAACAAACTAGATCTGAGAAGAATTTTCTAATTACAAAATAAAGAAAAAAATATTCAAGATGTTCGGCTTGGACCCCACTGGAGTCTACTGATGCAGATTTTACTGAAAAAAAATATATAAAATCTATCAATATGCTCGTGCTGGATCCTACTGGTGTTTATTGATTGAGATCACCTTTGAGCGACAGTTTCAAGCTTATCACGAAGATGTTCGGCTTAGACCCCACTGGAGTTTACTGAAGCTGAGTGTGGTGATTGCGGACTATTGAAAACTAAAATGTTCGTGCTAGATCCGACCGGGGTGTACTGAAATACTGAAGTGCTAAGTGAAATAATCAAAATGGCCCTTGATCCGACTAACGTCTATTAAGTTATATTTAAGTCGCATTTGTATACCGACCATGGCGTTCGGTTTAGATCCTTCGGGAGTGTATTGATGCGGTTTGCATTTTTATTAATTATTTTCGCATTTAATTGTTAATTTAACTTTATTCATAGTCAAAATGTTACAAGCTCACTTCTATTCGTACATACGTCAAAAGTTAATATCCGCTTGCAGAAATGAAAACTCGTCGAAGAGGAGGAAGTGGTCGCACAGTTGTTAGTACTAAACAAATTGTATTTATGTATATAAGGAACCAAAGACTGCTGACACCTGCCCATAAAGTTTCAAGTCCGATCCGAAGACTTAGGTTTGAATCCATTTAATTTATTAAAGTTACCTTAATTTAAGTGATTATTTATTGCCTTTATAATAATTAAGTACGATGAAGTTGAGAAGTGTTTTAATAGAGATTGTGTTGTCTTTATTTACCGCTTTGTTGAGCGACGTTAGTTGAATTTACTGTTAATTTCTAGAATTACGATGAGCCGTTGCATTTTCGTTAGATATCAGCAGTACATGTTATACTCTTGTAAAATAATAAGACTGTTAGTTAATTACTCTAGCTAATTGTTTGCTGGGAGGCAACTATAGAATAAATTTTTCTATAAAAAAAAATACACGTATTTCTTTTAACCATCCTCACTCAACGCAACATTTACACATTTCCTTTGATTCAAATTTAACTAAACAAATAATTTTAATTAGCTTATCAGATATCATAATTATAAAACTAGATTAGAAAATGTATCTGAAGTGCACATTTGTATATTTATGATAATATTGCATCAGCCAAATCGGAGAGAAAGGACGCGAGGTTTCAGAGCCTATGGTACAGGAGAATGCCGACAAATCAAAGATGTACTTGACTAAAAACATTACAAGTTCCTTTGAAATGTTGTGAAATCGAAAAAAAAAATTACATATACACAATCGAAAATAATAAATGCGACAAACATTTCAACGAGATAAAATTATATAGAAATGTTACTAAGGTTTTTGATAATTTTCTATTTAATTTTGAAATCATACACATTTACTATTTACGTACTTTATCCAAATGTACCAGATATCTTTAAACAAAAAATCTAGTGTCCAAGACAAGCACTAAGAGATTGATTAAAACAGTAAATATATGAAAATTCTATAAATATATAGAAAGCGTAGACTTACATATAGACATATGCTTAACTTAGAAACTTAAAGATTTGCTTAAATAGTAGGTTTAATCAATAGCAAATTTTTAATGTTGAAGTACCACTGCAGCTTCTACTTCTGTCCCAAGGAGAAGAATACAGTCATCGTCGTCATCATCAGCCGATAGTCGTCCACTGCTGGACATAAGCCCCAAAGATCACGTCATCGGTTGAAGATTACAGTGTTGTTGTAAAAATATTTTAACTGGCTCTTCAACTTTGAACATTGTACTAGCATAGATGAATATTAAAAAAAAAATTGCTGAATCTAGTAACTTTGGTTGCTTTTCTAAACAAGATCAATTCAACTAGGATAATTAAAAACTATTCAAGAGAACCAGAGGTGTGACTGATGGTATACGAGCGAATAGACAAGATTGCATAGATTGGTTGTAATTATACAATTTCCCCATCCCCGTTTTACTGTTGCTTAGTGGTAAACTACCCCAGTTTTTGAACAAAAAGATTTAGCAACTCGGTTTTGATACGAAAAGGAGAGGACTGGAAAAACTTGCCAGCGCCAGTGTTCCTGTCCAAATATGTTGTGAATCCTCACGGAAATAGATGAGTTGACTGATACTGGATTAGTGCGCTTTACCATCACAGACCACATCACTATTTTGCACCAAGTGAGATCGTGGTTAAACACTGACATTCTTAGTTATTAAGAAAGGGATAGTTTATTTTTTATTTCTCCCCCAAAGTACAGTTTGAACACGCATGATGATAATGATGAGGGGAAACATTGATTTGATAACAGCCTCCATCGAAATCTATGCAAAGCAAGTTTAGTTACTTGAATGCGCGAAGTTATACAATGTGTGATGAGTAAAATAGGTCTTGCGAAGGAGTAAGACCAAGACTAAAATCAGGACAGACCTAGTATGCAAGACTAAGGCTAAATGATAAAAACAAGAATCCCGTTGCATTGATGAGTATAAATATTTATCATAATTTTAACATATGCCTATCTTCTGGAAACAAATTATTTAATATATTATAAGACTGAATATGTGGAGATCTTTGGGGGTGACTTATCTATGTCCAGGTGTGGACGTCTATTGGCTGATGATGATGATGATAAATATGCAAGATCCAGACCTAGACCCAAACTAGAAGTATTTAAGCAAAGCCAAAACCAATAGCAAGATTATCAAAATCTTGGTGTTGTTCTTGCTTTACTCATCACTACAATATAGAGATTCCTTGAAAAACCACTACGAGGATATGTAATGAAATTGAAAAAAAAAAAATGAACACGCACAAAAATATATCCCACGTAAAACCCCACGATCCGCAGTAAAGGTAGCGATTGTCGATTACAAACTGAATATATTATTGTTTCTTAGAAACCTAAGCGCGCCGAGCTAGATTCGAACCCGGTACTCAGTTGCGGATCTTGAATTAGAGGGGAACGGAACTGCGCCCTTTATTGATAACTCAATTAGGTATGTTAAGCTGTAATTGCAAGGATATCGGTGTTAGATCCATGAACTGGTTTTAATTGTACTAGACATTTTGCTGTGATGACGTGGCGACAGACATTTGTTAAACGTACAAGCGTAAATATAAACAGTCATTGTTTTAAAGTTCCTGTTTTTTTTATTCAATTAAGCGACAAGAAAAAGACGGTCACCTGATGGTAAGTGATACGCTCGCCATAACAAGTAGTTAGGATGATACACACAGCATCACATTGCTATCGTCGCTTGAGACGTAAGTTGTTAAGTCTCATAACCCCAGTAATTACACTACCTACAGCGCCTTCCAAACCAGAACACAGTTATGTTTGCACACTACCCACCTAGACGGTCTCCGGCAACAGACACATACCACCAGATAAGATATATAATATATAGTAGACCACTATTTTAATCTCCATTTGAATATATTTATGTATTACTATATGACATATTTTGACCCTCTAACTTTTGTATACAATACTATATATCGAACTGATGGTTACAGGTAATAGAATTAATTATCAACATATATATCATTATCATCAGCCGATATACAACCACAGCTGGACCTAGGCCTCCCCCAAAGATCTTCAAATCGATCAACAACAACATATATATAAAGTTGTCAAATACAAAGTAATGTTTTGAGATGATATATCATAGTATTCTAAGGTACAGAGTACAGAGTAGTACAGTGTGAGTAGTACAGAGTAAAATTACTGTGGTAACAAGAATTCAGGTCTCAACTAAATTAGCTCATGACATCAGATTGTTGACTTCGTACATTTTATATTTATAGGCGGGTCTCTAGCTTAACCTCCGGTGATCTATAGAAAATGGGAGTGAATGAAAGCAAGGTGCTTTCTGAAGACATGCTCCCGTGGAGCAGAGGCTGAACAGCTGCTTTGACACAGAGGTATTCGCTTCGATGCTGAATTGATATATATGTTGGTTATTTTAAATCATTTCAATTAATTCTCACAATAATGGCTAATCCATCGATTGCTTATTTTCAAGTTCACGTAGTTTTAAGTGACAATGAAGTAGATCGTCAAACGTGATTAGAATATCACTCTTAGCACCAATCTAACACCACAGCGGACGCGAAATCTAACCAGGAACCTCCGTGTTACTACGTAACCGTTCATCATCTGCTGTGCCAGTTATGGTATGAGAGCTTCAATAGTCAGAGCTGTTCATCATCATCTGTCTCATGATCATTTAACACCATGTGAAATTGAAAGTATATCATTGTCGATAATATTCTTTCTGCGAGATGTTCTGATGCTAAAGGATACGCCCGTCTATAACTTGCTAGTTAGAATGATATACACAACACATTGTGCTTATCGTTTTACTTAACATGTTAAGTATCTTTACCTCAGTAATTTCACTGGCTACAACACCCTTCAAACCGGAACACGGTAATGTTTGAACACTACAGTATGACGACGATAGAAGCCAATAAATACAACATCAATAATGGCGTGCATTATTAGATATTGATTTATTGGTAATTTTTGTTATTCGTCACTAAACAGGATCCATCGGCTATCGGCTGATGATGATGATGAAACAGGATCTCGGAACACTTTGATAGATCACTTTGGATGTTGATAATAGGACATTTATTTTTATATCAGTAATTTATTTCCCTTGTCTTCGCTCAACAAGATGTGCGATGATATCACAACGCCTAGGCGTTTACGTAAACGAAGCGCTGACGTCTCCTTAAATTGATTTTACTTGGTAGTAGTATTCAGTTGCTTAATTTTTTTTTTTTAACGCCTAGTAAATTCCCTCGTTGTTTCGCGGATATTCCCTATCGATAAGGAAACACAATAACCAATTAATTCAGCGATTGTTACCACCACCATCCATTGCTCTATGTAGCAAAATTACATCACGATGTGTTGCACTGTCACTACTGGTAGGTTTCTTTAACAGGTTTGAAGGGCGTTGTAGTTAGTGAAATAATAGGAGAAAAAATAACATCTTATATCTTAAAATAATGAACATAAATTGGCATTGCGTATATCATTCTAATTAGCATCATGTAATGACAGGCTTATCACTTACCACCAAGTACATTTCTCGATTGTAGTCGCTTCATCACCATCACCTATAAACACTTACAGGATAGATGTCTTACTATAAAATAAACATCTTATTATTTAATCGCCTCTTTAATTGAAAAAGATATTTTTTACGTAATTAAGGGACGAGACGAGCGAGACGTTCACCTGATGGTAAGTGATACCCCCACCCATAATAATGTAGCGCTAATTAGGATGGTATGCACTGCACTACACTGCGCTCGTCATCTACACTGTAAGATGTCGAGTTTCGTTAGCCCAGTAATTACACTAGCTACAACGGCCTTTAAACCGGAACACAGTAATGTTTGCACAAGACTGTTTGACGGCAGAACTACGATCTCTGGCAACAGAGATATACCACCAGCAATACAGACAAGGTTTCCAACTATATGAAACTAGTACATGATAGTAGTCAATTAGTTACACTTAAATAAAGGTGATAGAATAAACAAACACAAACAGCCGAATAATTACTAGATAATCGACATATTGAAGTTTTTACACGGCACTCGACGAGTTTTCACCCGGAAACTTTGTTTTCACGTCAACCTTTCACTTGCGAGAAAACCCTAGTGCACGCTCAGCCGGCTTGTGAATTCAAACTATAATGAACCTTATTGCACTGAACGAAGTCTCATTTTACTATAACAAAAAAAATTATAGAATGCAACGCAGTAACTTCCTTTTCGCGTTTGGTTCTTTTTCTTATCTCCATAAACACTATATCGGCTATGAACTTAAGCATCAAATGCATTATGTTTACGTAGGTGGTGATTATTTTTCATCAGTCGATAAACATCCAAACCAGATGCCTCCTCCAAAGATTCCTACAAGATCGGGAAGGGATTCATATGTAGGGATTTGGACCATTTCCCAATACGCTGACCCAATGTTATATACCCAACTCTCTGGATATCTTTTATATATCTTAGGTCCTTACATATGAAATTCGCAATATAAAGTAATTTTTTTTTTGTAAAATATATTTAATTAATCAAAGTATGCACCGTTGTTATCTATGCACTTTTGTCATCTCATAGGTAGTTCATTAATCCCTTTACCAAAATAAAAAACAAGTTTGGACTGCCGCATCGGAGTCGAATTTTTTTCAACCAACACCCACAAGTAACCTTTTCTGAGTCAATTTTTGTATAGGGCAGGATTTGGCTATCTCCAGGGTTCAGCCATTGCGACGAGCGCTTCCGATTATTGTACAGTATCCACTTTTCATCAAAGTAATGATTCGATTTAAAATCCCTTCATTATTGTGTCGGTTGAGCAAGGTGACACAGCAGCAGCAGTCGACGCGTGTTTGCAAGTTCGATTCACTCAATTCATGAGGTACCTATCGTTAAGTTTTTTTACTTTCCCGATTTGCTTTAAGTGGATTAATACAGCTTTGTCACTTACCTCGAAGCCTGCAGCTATTTCTGAAGTGCTTTGTGATGGATCCGCTTCCACAATATCCTTTAATTCTTCATTTTCCAGTTTCGTCTCCGACCGTCCACGGCGTTGGTTCTGAAGCTCAAAGTTTCCAGAATGAAAACGTAAAAACCAAAAACGAACTGTGTTTTCTATTGCGAAACCAGCGCCGTACACACCATTAGTCCTTCGAGCTGTTTCTGCAGCACTGGTACTGGTGCCACGGTAGAGCTCGTACTCGTAAATATACCGATATTTAATGTTTTCCGTTGTGCGGCAATAAGCGACGCCAAAGAAAAAGATAATGAGGAAAAAACAAATGAATGACTGCTTTCAAAACACAAATGTCCCAGCTAAATATTTATAAATTTGAATTTGGAATTCTTAACCAAAGAGGAGATATTTCAGATCAAAGTGGCCAGTACGACAAAACACTAATTTTATATGTAAGGACCTGATTTATCTCTTATATACACACTAAAACAGATTAGTCTTATATATATATAATTCTTGCGCTATTTTATCTAATTAGGTGACGAGACAATCGGTACGCTCTCCTGTTGATAAGTGATACGCTTACTCATAACAACGTGGCGCTAGGTAGGATGATATCCACTGCACCACATTGTGCTCGTCGCTTGAGCCAAGATGTTGCTGCTCATTATCCCAGTAATGACACTAGCTATAACGCCTATAAAAATGGAGCACACTACTGTTTACACAACGCTGTTTCTCGGCAGATATAATCGCTGCTGTGGTATTCAGATGGTCTCCGGCAACAGAGACCTACCACCAGTGGCGTGCTCATAAAGCTGTAAATAACACATATGTCCATAACTCTAGGTTAATACCACCACGGAGTCTATTACTTCCGATAAACAGTGGTGAGCGAAAATTACTGTGGTCATGGCTGTAAGGAGTTGTAGCTAGAGAAATTGCTAGGGTAACAAGACTAATATATCAAGGCGTCGAGCCAAAATATGGCGCTGTGTATATCATCCAATTTATCATCAGTGAACTGCTCGCTTGTCTCACCGCTTCGTCCAATAAGAAAAACTACAGTGCTCTTCACACAGGAAGACATTACTGTTTGCATACTACTGTTCGGCTGAAGGAATAGATGTTGTGGCGGTATCTATCTAAACAGTCTTCCGCAACAAAGTCATATCACCAATAATTAACCAAATTCTCCCAGTATAATCACTCTTCACCTCTGGACGTCCACAGCTGGACAGGCCTCTTGTACTCGTAATTCATTCGCTTAAGAAACATTTAAAAATAATTAAGTAACAAGTTAAGGAAATTTCTTGATAAATATACTATTCAATTTAAGAGTCGACCGTAGTTTTTTTTTCAAGTACGTATCAGTATCCGAACGAGCAGTAAGTGAAGAGTAGTTATTGGATTAAGGCTAGCCAGATCTCACTAGTAGCGAGTAAGAAGATAAAATATTTGAATGCCAACAAGCAGGTGCCGACGACCGGACAGACGCACTTTACGGCTCCGTCGCTTTCTTGTGCTAACCTACTTTTACAGACAGTGAATGCGGGGAGTGGTCATACGATTTTTTTTTAATAAATACCATCTCTGTTGCTAGGTCTCGACAACCGGAAACAATCTAGGTAAATACTAACTCAATTGCTATACCTACTTTTGTGTGCAAGAGTTACTGTTATAACTAGACTTGACATTTTATGTCTCACGGCCACGAGCACAATGTGGTCTTGTTTAAATCATCCTAACTAGTGCCACCTTGTTATGCGCAGATATATCACTTAGTATCGAGTGAGCGTCACGCTTCTCTTGTCGCTTCGACGAAAAAGAAACAAATAGTCCGTACCCTACTCCCATTTCCACCTGACCCCAGATGTTTTTACCATGTTCTTAAGAAAGTTATTGAGTGTTTCACGACCCCTTGTTTGGCCTCTCTCACGTCAACTCTGCTTGAAAATATTGTTGTTGATAGCACCATCACCAACGTCCAAAGTGTAGGTCGATAAGAAAATATAATTGATTAAGAGATCTGCACCTGTCCAGCGACCACGTGAAAAGGTGAATTGGCATTACTCTTTTCACTTGTGGCACACCGCATATTTAATTTTTAGAAAAAAATATTTTAGATTCATCATCATCATCCGATAGACGTCCACTGCTGGATATAATTCTCCACCAAAGATTTCCACATCGATCGGTCCCGCTTTGCCCGCATCCAGTGAGTTCCCGCGATTATCACCAGATCGTCGGTCCATCTTGTGGGTCTCCCAACATTACCAAAAAATAGATTCGTTTAAATTAATATATTGTAATATAAACATCTTGAGCATATCAAGTTTATTATAAACATATATACCGTATATGTATTTGTTAATAAGAAAGAAAAAAATCAAACATCGATTTTATAACTTAAATACTTGTCCCTATTACCTTCCCAAGGTAAACAACCCTTTATGTTACTGAATTTTTTAGTCCCTCTATGTTAATCTAACTCGAAATCTAGACCACTATACTCAAGTACTGGGAATTCAAATTTAAAGATTATTTAATTTTGTCATAGTTTTGAATAGCATCTATTCTCATAACTTGTAGATGCTGATAATAATTAATCATTATTAATTACGACAAGTGTCCATTAATACATGGGCAATAGCAATGTATAGGAAAATAACCAAAATAATAAAGAGATTTATAATAAACAAAAGAAGTCGACTCTACAGTTTTAACTGTGCGAAAAATCTTCTAAACAAAGGTAGATGTCATATTCTATGTACATACTCTCTCCAATAGATATTTAGATTATTCAGATTGAACACCAGCTGGTGATGAGTAATAAGACGACTTCGCCGATTTCACCATCATCTCACCAGCGCAATATTATCACACTTATAAATAGATATTGTGTATAGTATATATTATGTGTATATTTATACATACGAAAAATATTAAAAGTACAATCCAAATTTTGCTAAGATTATATACATATGTACATGAAAACGTGAATAACGAATATCCGATGTACATGAGGTTAGGATGATCCGTGAAAGAGTAAACCAGAATCCGAATCCATGACCATTGTATTTAAATACGTAACCTAAAATATGACAGACAGTAACAAAAAAAATTATTTCAGACCTTATGAATATATTACCTGAATAATGAAGACACGTCTTGCCAACAATAATTAATACTATGAAAATTGATTACACTATTCATAATGATACAGCGCCATTTTTTAACGTTTTATAACGAAGTAAAATTTTTTGTGGATTTATGGGATCCAAGCCAACCTCACCTGCTCATGGTGCACCCTGCTAATCAACAAACAAGGCTCGGGCTCCCACCAACCCGCATTGGGCCAGCGTGGTGGGAAATGTCCCAAGTCCCCACATAATCCCTCTTCGATCTTGTGGGAATTTGAGAGGGGCCTATGTCCAACAGTGGACATCTATCGACTGGTTATAATTAAATTTTTTTCCTGTTCAATGAAGCGGCGAGACGAGTGGGACGTTCACCTGACAGTAAATGTCATGCCCGCCCATAACAACGTGGCGTCAGTAAGGATGATATACACTGTACCATATTGCACTGGTCGCCTTGAGATCGGATGTTGTCTCAATACCCTAATAATTTCACTAGCTAAAGTCCCTTCAATCCGGAATACAGAAATGTTTGCACAGTAATATTTGACGGCAGAAATAGGAGCTGCAGGAGACCTATCTGGACGGTCTCCGATAACAACATATCACCAATAAATTAAAGCGGAACAACAAATGCAAAAGCTTTCCATATGGCTGTTACCATCATGCTGTGCTCGGCAACCTGGTTAGGAGCACATTATAAAATTACCACAACGTGTTCTTGGATGAAATGGATTCCAGAAAATTAATTATGAAAGAACGATTGAATGAAATTATTGATATCAGTCAAAAATAAACTCAGCAGTATAGTGGTCGATAGTTAAACTGGTTTCTTTAAGTCGTGGACGGTGTTTAAATTCTATTTTGGTGCGAGACATAAAAAGTATGCAACATCTGCCCAGGGTCCATTTTGTAAAAGTCGACTGAAGATAACGCGCTATTCGTATAAAGTGAACGATTGCTTTATAACCTGTCAGAGTTCATATACTACGACGTCGGACACCGCAATAGTTTCTCCAGCCCGACCTCTCAATTATCTTACGGAAAGAATTGTATATAAAAATTTCATTTCACACCATCACAACTCACAGGACCTAAGCCAACCTCAACAGCTCATGGAGCACCCTGCTAATCAACAAATGAGATTGGTTCTCACCAACCCACGATGAGCCAGCGTGGTGAGAAATGCCCAAATTCCCGAATTAGAGATCTTTGAGGAAGGCCTGTTTGAACAGTGGACATCTATCAGCTGATGATTGATATTAAAGTTAATATTTAATTTTACATAATTAGTAAATTTTTCTTTCGTTTATTACGCTTTACAACGTATACAAAAAAGTTTTATTAATTAATAAATATTTTAATATAAGAATAATGTGAATTAAAGCCTAAAGTAAAAGAAAAACAAGGTTTGTGTAAGAATGATTCAAATTAAATTAAAATATAAACTTATTGTAAAGAGGTCAATCTAAATCGATATTGAACTTCTTCGTAGTTGCTTGCTAACCCGTGGGACCCGGTGTCTCCAACGATCATGGTGTCTTGTTACTTAGCACGAACTACTGATAAGGAGTTGCACTGTGAATCGGAATTGATGCAACTCAGCGGATTTCATATATTGGGAGTCCGTAACAAACGGAAAGAATGAATACCGCAGTAAAAACAAAACATTCAATCGAAACAAAAAATTCAATTCAAATCATTCAGTATAATATTAATAAATTCCACAGATCTCAAGGAACAGAATTCAGGAAGACTTATGAATATTCCTCTATATTACATTGCCTGGTACATCTTGACCACCTAACTGTAGCAATCGCAACATTATGGTGGTATCTTGCCAAATGGATTCGAAAATATCCTGCTCACCATATAAATTCCACTTGTGACCTCGGCGTCTAACTAGACGTCCATGTTACAAGACGCGTCGTTATGCTGTGTTTTGGAAGCTATGCAAATATCTAGAAGCTGATGACATATGCTAGATACCAAAAGAAACGTACATTATATCTATAATAAAACTTATAGCCATCAAGATTCAGTAGGCAGTTTCGTTCGTTGCGATCTCGTTAATTAGCAAATGTACAGAAAGTCAAGAGCAAGGGAACAGTCTATAATTTAAATAAAGTGCTCATTGAAATAATTTGCATATAAAATGTTATGTGACGGTTTGTAGGCAAACTGGCACCAACAGCTGCAGCTGTTCAAATTGTAAAGCGTGATGAAAAATAAGCGTTTTTAATTTCACAACTGGCGACATTATATACATAAGTCAATAACAGCTTTGTTCGGATCAATAATACTAGCGAAAACAATTGGGTATCTTTAGATCATCGTCCTCTGTTATGAGTACGAAATTTTTTTATTATTATTTGAAATTAGGTTATATTTTTCACTTAAGTGATTTGTAATTTTTAATCTGTGTCACAGAGAGGAGAGTAATAACTTTAACATGTCTGTACAATAAAAACAATAAATAATGTTCATTTACGAAGACCTAAAATAATGTAGTATAAGAGTACTGGCAGTTTATAATAAAATGCTTTATACTTCGTTTAAAAAAAGAAACGGGCTTTTAAAGAATATATATATCAATGCCATCTGCCGTGTGCGCGTAACTAGGATATCAGAATATTGCGCAAGTGCTATGGACGCGAGTTGAATACTTCACCAGGCGGTGCATTATTATACGGTGCGCGTGCGAAACCCGCGGTGAAAACTTACCGGGAACCGGGCTTTTGTATTTTGGATAATTGTTCAACTCTCAATCTGCAACGAGAATTTTTGATGGCGCATGCGCAAACTCAAATAAAAGGTAAGCCTTTGAAATATTACACCTATTGCTATTATTTATTTTCACTATATAAAGAAATCTAAGTGTTAATGTATTGTAATAAAAATAACAATTATGTGGCGTTTACTCTAACCACAAATGGAACATAAAATAAAAATCTTGTAAGTAAAATTCTTGCAGTTTCAAGACGGATTGTGCATTATATATCAACTCACGTAGAGATAAAGGATAACCCTAAATAATATATATAATACAATAACAAATCTTTTAACAGATTTCCCTTAACTAATATTAAATATAAAAATGAAAGTTTTGTAGTAATGCGTACCTATAAACGCCGTATATGAACGTGAATATCGCGGGGAAGCCACTAGCAAGCAGCGCAGGACCGATCGCTGTGTAAATGTTTGGGAGAGGGCTATGTCCAATTGTGGACGTGTATCGGCTGATGATGATGATGATGCGTACAGATATAAACATACATAAAAAAGTTTATTTAAAAATATATCAATACGAAAACGCATATCAAAAGAACTGGGCTAGGTAATTGGTTATTCGTTTATTTTACTAATAATTTTTACTTCGAAGTTTTAGAGTAAAACACTTAAACATAATTCAAGTGATACATATTTTTTTTATCTACTAAGTAAACTCCACAACATAATGCTTTGGAACAGAACCAGCGAGCTCGATGTTACTGAGCAAGCGGTTAGCCGTTGCGCCTCTGATGTAGTTAAATGTTACTATGCAAATATCAATTAAATTTATCTTAAATATATATAAAAAAAAGATTTATAAGCAGTTATTTAAATATCACTATTACTTATAAAACATATGCTATTTATAGTGCCTTAGTTGTTTGAATAAACAACTTTATTTCTCGTTTATAGCAGTAGTAACTTTGTAAGGGTTAAATATTATAATTATAAATTTAAATTGCTGTTATGACCCTTGTAGAGAAGAAGCGAAGAGTTTGTTTAACATGTTCATAAATATTAACTAACAATTAGTTTATAGTTTCAAACTCGTAATGATTGAAGGTAAGTTTTAGAACGACTATAAATATTATAAACCTTTAATATTTTAGTGGCCGATGTTTGAGGAAATCATATGATTGCGGCTTAAACTTTCATCAATAAGTGGCAAATGAAACACTGAGATGCGGAACTAATAAACTATTACGAGCTTCCAGCGTCTCTAATAACTCGGGTACAGTCACAGCGAATAGTTTTTAACTTCTAAAACAAAAAAAAATTAACTAAAATACAAGAAACGTTGATGAAATATTTTATTCTTTAAATATATAATTACTATGAAAAAATCTTTTATCAGATAACAGAACATGAAACGACAATACGGTTTCTGTTTAGAAAAATCATATTTTTTTTTCCATCTTCGGAAGATCAAGGTTAATAGTAATGAACTCGTGTCTTACTCAGATAAGAACCACCATGAACACTGATCTACCATTTCCAATTTATTATGGTTTAATAAAGTGGATTTGCAAAACCCTAATACGAGATCAGACTTTTTTACATATTAAATAATACAAAAATGTTATTATCCTCAAAATTCAAACCACAGGAATGAAATGAATTATTACACTACCCTCCATACCGTCTTAACCTTCTCATAACCTGTGAAATAGGAATACACAGGAAGAAGCCCACATCAAATGTAACCTTATGTTAAATTTTACCTTATCCACAGAATTATACGAATGTTTCGTCACCAGACTATGTCTCAAGACTAAAAGCATCCATGAGAAGATCATCTTTATCAACTTAACATTTAGTTTTCAAAGTAAATGAACAATGCATCGATTTTAGTAATGGTCAACTATGAAATAAGATGCCAAAGGAAATCTAAATCTAGGTAGAAGTTAGATAACGGTTAATATCCACAATGTTTTAAGATTTAGAAATCTTTGGTAATAAACATATAAAAATTAACAAATATGTATAGAGACATATATTAGCTTAGTCGAAAAAGAACCTTTATAATATAATACAGTAAATTCACTTTCTTGACTGTATGATGATTGTATCAGATGATAATTAGTAACTCTATAATAGACTAATCTGTATGCAATATAGAGATTGGACAACATTACGCTATTATCGCATGTAATGTAGTTAACCTTTTAACTATTTAATATAATAAATACCATTTCATTTATTACTATTTAGTCGAAGATTAAAACAATAGTAAATTTGTTAATTTTTGGTATTATCTATCGAAAGTTTTTGAGTGGATGAATCGAGCAATAGTTTCTAAAAAAATCTGAGACACATCAGTCCAATAAAACTGTGTTAAGTATTTTTAAAATGCTGTGATTTAGGAAAATTTCACTTTTATTAGTATCAAAAGTAAGATAAATCTGTAACGAATGTAACAATATACAATCAGTTGCTAAGTGGTTATCGGTTAACTGAGATCAAACTTGTTAAATTATAATCTTAAAGCCTCAATGAGATAAGATTAAATTTAAATGGAGTCTAATCTTTATCAATTCAACTTAATATATATTTTGGAGGATGTAGCAGTTAATGGTAACATTAAATGTTGAACAAATATACTGTAGTAGGTAAATGTACGCGGGCATCTCTATGCATTGGATCGGTTGATAGGAAAGCGGGTTTTCTCTTGGACAGGGAAAGGAAACGGCGCAATGGCCGCCGGCTGGCAGGGTGAGAAACTTGAACTGCACCATTCCAACTGATAACGTTATAGAATAAACAGTTTAAAACATTTTAAGACCCATTATAGCAACATTAATCGATATCATTGCTCACTTATTAAATCTATTATTGATTTTACGTACTAAACCCATAATGGATGCACTTATATCAGACATACAGGATGAGGCACCCTGGTGTATGCTTTTTGCCGACGACATCGTACGAGTAGGGAAAGATGAACGTGAGGTGCAGAGCAGGTTGGAACAATGGCGAAATAAATTGGAAAAGGCTGGGCTAGGGATCAGCAGGACCAAAACTGAACATTTGTTCTGTGACTTCGGCGGTCTCAACAGCTTTTCTCCAATCGCCTTAAATTGTGTATACCTATCGACCTGCACCGATTTCATGTACCTAGGATCACTCATATAATACGACGGCAATATTGATCGAGATGTGAGAAGTCCAATAAATGCAGGTTGGATGAAATAGCGACAGATCACTGGAACGATTTATGTTTCACGAATGTCCCTTAAACATAAGGAACAGATCTACAAGTCAGTCGTTAGACCTGTCGTATTGTATGGAGCTGAGTGTTGGGCCACCAAAGGTTCGGATGAAAGATTCCATGTGGCCGAGATTCGAATGTTAAAATGGATGTGTGGTGTGACGAGGATAGATAGAATTAGAAATGAATCTATTAGAGGAAGTTTGGAAGTTACTCCAGTGACAGAGAAATCGAGAAGCAAGGGGTTAGTTAGCATGGTACGAGCATGTTATGCGGTGAGATGAAAGACATATTATATAACAAAGAAAGTAATGAGAATGAACGTAGATGATTATAAGGGTAGAGGAAGATCCAACAATATGTGGAAGAATTGTGTGAAAGATGACATATGTAAGAAAAGTGTGAATTCAGATATGACAACTGCTAGAGGGATATGGAAGAGAAGTACATACTGTGCCGATCCCACATAGCTGGACAGGAGGAAGAGGGAGACTTACTAAACCCATAATATAAAATACACTGATGTAGTAATCCATCGATACATGTAGGAGATAATCTGATGTTTTTTTATATTTCATACAATTTAGCGACGAGACGAACGGGACGTTCACCTAATGGTAAGTTATACGTCCGTGCCTGTAACAACGTGGCGCTAATTACGATGTTATCCACTGCACCACATTGCGCATGCCGCCTGAGACATAAGATGTTGAATCTCGTTACTCCAGTAATAACACTAGTTACAGCACCCTTCTAACCGAAACTCAGTAATGTTTGCACACTACTATTTGGCGGCAGAAATAGGCGAGGTGGTGTTACTTAAATAGATGGTCTCCAACAACAGACATCTAGCACCAGTTAGCTTTGCATGCGTTAACCATAATTACCCTCGGGTGGATTAATTATTAATGATACTTTACTAAACCGTATTTATTAAGTTAAACCAACCAAACTCAAAAGTATTTTTTTATAATTTTTTTATCTTATGAATATGTTCCTCTCAATCTAGCTCATAACTAGTTATTTTAGCAGCATTATTGTGATATCATCTTTGGTATTTATAAACATCCTTCGAAATATTCGTCACCAAATAAAATATTTTCGGCTAAAGCAGGACGTCGCATTGATTTAAACATGATTCTCTCGACTCCATATGTATGAGTTAGTCTGAATTTTTATATCGATGTAATGGATGGGAAATAAATACTTTATATATATATTACACGTATCTAATATGAATGGCTTAATTTACTTACAATTTGCACAGCCAACGCAGTGACTGTGGATTGTTTTGTATTTATAGTGAATGGACCTCTGTAGTACATTCATAGTATTATTTTTCAATTATCTGTTTGTTAGCGTTACTAATTAAATAATAAAATAAATCGCATTTTACATCCGTATCATTACTTTTGTTATTTATAAGTTGGCATCATTTATAATATGACAACACTAAAAGGAAGTGCGGGTATAAAATGGCGTCAGTCTGTCGTGAGGCATCGGCAGATCCGATCATTGTCCGGTTCTTATGAAGCTGGGCCAGCCTGCTGGTGAGGTCCCTCTAACCAAAGCCATATTCCACTGATGCAACCTCGAGGTCAAACTCCAGGCCGCAAAACCCCAGCACTTAGGCGGAATCCCTAGCATGATTGACTCGCTGGATACTGCAAACCGAGCGATCGACTGCCTGACCCATCTCATCGCGACAGCCGTCGAGGACGGTGCCCGAATCGGACTACCCTCTCGGCTCCCGCGGACCTTCGGCGGATCGGAGCCAAGAACGTCGCATTGATACTTTACTCTCAATAAAGATCTGCGGAAAGCAGGATAAAACTGCGCCGCCTTCAAAGGCAAATAAAAGAGCGCATATCCGAACTCGGATCCGACAGATGGGACAATCTGCTTTGCGACTTGGAGCCTTCGAACGCCACGTTTTAGCGTCTAGCCCGCAGTCTCAAAACAGAGAACACGGCCCGTATGCCTCCCCTCGTAATGAGCAATGGTTCCTCCCCAGCGTTGAAGGACGCCAAAAAAATCGATTGTCTTGTCGACAGCTTTGAGAGCCAGTATACGCCCTCAACGACACCAGTGGACCTCGCTCACCTCAAATTGGTCGTGGATAAGGTGCGCCATAGAGCAACCCTCTTACCAGAAGGTCCCCCTTTAAAACCGGTCCCTCCCTGTGAGGTCGTTGACATCAGTAAAAGGCTGAAAGCCAAATTGGGATCCGACAACATTCTCAATAGAGTGGTGAAAGGTCTCCGCCCTCAATCATCGACGTGCTAGTGGCCATTTCCAACGCCTTGTTAGCCAACTGTTCCTTCCTAGACGCCTGGAAAGAAGCCGTAGTGATAGCTATTCCGAAGCCTGGAAAGCCGAGGAACCTATCCAACAGCTATCGCCCGATCAGCCCACTGATCATCCTAGGTTAAATCCATGAGCGCATCTTCCTAGAGCTTCTGCGTCATTTCACCGCAGAGAACAACCTGATCCTCGACGAACAGTTCGGGTTCAGGAATAGCCACTCTTGCGTCCAATAAGTCCACAAGCTGACTGGAACACATCTCGTCCGGCTTCGCGCACAAGCGACCGATCGACACCTGCGCCGTCTTATTCAACGTTGCGAAGGCGTTTGACAAAGTCTGGTATGAAGGCATGATATACAAGCCTTACACTTACACTCGTCTCGACTCGTCACCATCATTCGAGCCTACCTCTCGAACCGCTCCTTCTGCTTCCGCGTCGAGCATGCTCTCTCCTCGATCCGGCCGATCGAAGCCGGCGTCCCCCAAGGCACATGCCTCTCCCCGCTACTCTTCTCGCTCTACACGAGCGACATGCCCAAAGACCTCAACGTCCACCTCGCCCTTTGCGCGGACGACACCACTCCCGATTCACTCAGCGACTCGATGTTAATGGCATTACATCGAGTCGCTTGCAATCGGCAACCACTCGTCTAGGCGAGTGGTTCCGGAAGTGGCGAATCTACATAAAACAGGAAAATAGTGAAGCCGTTCACTTCACCCACCGAACGCCCACGACTCTTCACAAGAAGGCGATCTACCGCGGCCATAAACTCTGCCAGATCTCCCTCTTCAGCCAGTCCATCCCATGGAGAGACTCGGTCAATTACCTCAATTTAATCGCCCCCATTCGCAAGGCGAGAAACAAAGCGGTCCAAGTACTGAGCCAGCTTTACCCCCTGTTGTGTAAGTAGAGCAATCTCTCTCTCGGACACAAGCTTTACCTCTACAAGGTATGCGTAAGACCTATAATGTCTTACGCCAGCGTAGTCTTCGCCCATTCGTCCGAAGCACGCCTCAAACCTCAGCAGGTTCTCTAAAACCGGTTCACCCGTGTCGCCATCGGTGCCGAATGGTACCAGCGTAATGTGGACCTTCACAGCGCCCTCAAACTCCTAACCATAACGGAGCAATTCAGAATGCTCCGAAATCTACTTCGCCAAGGTGTCATCTCAACCCACTGGTGGCTAAAGCAGCCAACTACGAGCCGCCTCCGAAACCCAAGACCAACAAGCGCAGACCACGGCATGCACTAATTACGTCATCCCCAGAGCTCCCGCACACCACACGCGAATCAACCGTCACCGACAACACCCACGTCACCACGCACACTTCGGACACTACCAACACGCTCCGAATTTCGACATCACGCCGCCCTCGCTTCAGAATGCGGCGCCACAGCAACACACACGCCGCATACACGAAGTACACCCGAGAACAGGAGCGGTCCTCACCACCCAGAGATTCAGATAAAGGCGAAGGCAGTTGGGGAACGGGTCTGCTCCCGATCCCGACGACCGAGTAGATTCGTCAAAAAAACTCGAGAACCAAACACATAATGTGAAAATCCACCTTCAGATAACTACACTCCATGTAGTACACTTTTAGTAACAGGCTGTGGATCCGGGTCCTCAAGCCCAGTATCGGACAAGCTGTAAGAGTCGCTTTGGCTTGCAGTGCTTACTTCATCACGAATCTAGTGACGCATCATAGCGTTAGCTAGAGAAAAGCGAGGGTAGTTAGTGTTAATTGGTTTCAAATGTATATATTTTAATATGTGTTGATTAAAAATTGTAAGTAAACTCTTAACCATCTTACCAAGTTAATATGTTAAAACGATAACTTAGTAATAAATATAAAAATATGTACTAATACGTTAGTTAATGTTTCTTTATTTCTACTATAATTTCGTCGTTTTATTGCGGTTTAATTTCTTTCATATAAAATTAATGAAGAGGTGATCGACAACAAAAGTTTACTTACACTTTAAAATTATGCATAATACTAACAATCGGACAGAGTACCTGTTACCATTATTAAATATTATTATAATTATCAACTTTTAATTAGTTCATAAAATTATCTTAAATAATAAATTATATATATAATAACCAAGTTATATCGTTTATAATCTGTACTAGTCAAAAGTCGGTAATAAGAGAAACTCTATATTAATGTTTTAATTTACTGAAGGGATTTTTTTTTCTTTATACAATTAAGAGACGAGCGGGACGTTCCCCTGAACGTAAGTGATATATTCGTCCGTAATAACGTGGCGCTAATTAGGATGATATATACTGCATCAAATTGCGCTCGTCACTTGAGACAAGATGTTGAGTCTCGTTACCGCAGTAAACTAGCTGCAACGCCTTTCAAATCGGAACACTATAATATTTGCAGACTACTGTTTGTGGACTGCAATAGGCGCTGCTGTGCTGCTGGGCTATTGAGACTGTCTCCGGAAACAAACCTACCAGCAAAAGCATGTCTCAAAGGCAAGGAAAAAGGTAAGGAAGAAATTCAATGTTAGTTCTATTTTATATTGAACTCGGAACACTAGAAGTAGCCATTCAACACTCCACTGCCTACTTAGTACAACAATACAACCGACTTACGCACCGTGTAAGCATAGCCAATTACCATCACTGATCATGCTCTAAAACACATTCACATAAGATTATGAGTATGACAGCCTTTTTTATCTTCACTTTCGCATCAGTTCACAAGGAGTTTAATGTAGGAAAATTATGCGGTACATGTCGCGTTGGAGTAACATTTTAACTGGGCATAAAAATAGATAGGAATGTAGGTTACGAGAAAAAAAAAGGAAAATCAATAATACCTATGTACAACCTATTATACTGGTGGTGGGTCTGTGATGGCAGAGCCCGTCTAGATAGCTACCAACGCAGTGTCTATTTCTGCTGCAGAATAGTAGGATTCTGTAGCTAGTGTAACTACTGAGGTAACGACACTCGACATCTTGTCTCTGGGTAAGAGCGCAATATGATGCTGTATATCATCATAACTGGCGCCACGTTATTATGGACGGGCGTATCACTTATCGTCAGGTGAACGTGTAGCTTGTCTCGTCGCTTCGACAAATAAAAAAAATACTCAAACATTTATATATTTTAAAAATTTAAACGTATTGGCGTTAAACCATTACACATTGTATTAGAAAGATGTTGTAAGTTTTTTTTATAACAATATCGTATGTCTCGGGCGACGAGAGCAAAGTGATGCAGTATATATCATCTTAACTAGCGCCATTATAAGCTAGCGTATCACTTACCATCAGTTGAACGTCCCGTTCGTCTTACCGTTTAAATGAATAATAACGAAAAAAAAAGTAATGTTTAATATTTAAACATGGCGTGTACACGCTTATCTTTTTAAATTGAAATGAACATGTATTTGCGTCAAACATGTCATAATATTAATATGTTAATTACAAAAACAGATAATACAGTTTTTTATAATTACGTCATGTATTTTTTTTTGTATTTATGTGCGATTTGCGGATATTGATTCAGGGAGCGAAAACGAAAGAACCGTATCAGATAGGACGGATCGGAAAACTCCCTTAGTGCGGCCGCTCGCCGCGAGATGGCGGCGCAGTACGGCGGTTTCATCATATAAACGCACACCCGCGCCGCACCGCGCATAGCCCGTCACGGCATACGCGCGAACACATCACTGTTTATTAAAAAAAAAAAAATATCACTTCCTACATCGCGTCTCGGTGCACGAACTTACGAACTGTTGTGTTTCAACCTGTGCTAAGAAAATTATGGATATTCTCACTCTGGACCCAACCGGACTTTATTAAATGAAGCATCGTCAACCCGGAAATATGGACGTATTCACTTTGGACCCCACCGGTCAGTATTGACTTCTGTACGATGGCAACAGTCAAGAGTTTGGATCCGACCGGTCTGTATTGAATTTTCTTATTAGAATCTTACTCGATAAAATGGATGTGAAGGTGCTTGATCCTACTGGGCAATATTGACCACCTCAAACAATGATCGGGTTAGACCCCACTGAAATCTACTAAACTCCTTTAACTTTGATGAGTCAAGATGTGTTGCGGAAGGCGGAGGATATCCACGGGCACGCGACCGGAAGAGACGTCATCGTGCAGAAAGAGGAGGTTCATAGCAAAGACTTAGACTTGACCGCTCAATAATAACTCACTGGCATCCTGTAAATAGTATGAATAATATGAAGGGGGACCGCAAGGTCATTGAATGGAAATCAGCTGTGCCGCGCACCGCGTGCAATCCGGAAATGTACTCATATCGGAAAAATACTTTCGTTCTGCTGCGAAAAATCTGCTTTCAGGAAGTTTTCACACCGTGCTGCACCTGTTCGGATTCATGTGAGTATTTGTCTATAGATCATCCACAAATGTAGACTCATCCGTCATAGCTGTATACGTTATGATATTTTACTTATTATTATAAAAAGCTTTGAATGATAAGTCTACATTTAATTTAATTATAGATTTTGTCCTTTTTTTATCCTTTCCGTAAATTAAACTGGTAATAATTTAACAGGAGATTTATGACTGTATTTACAAACTAATCAATCTACGCAACCGAATGTGGTAATGTCTAATAATTTAGTTTAAATGTTCCAAATTGTTGTTGCTTAAGTTGATCATGATAAAGTTGACTTTGGACCCCCTGACACTTAATTTCCTGCCCGAATTTTGGTCAGTATCGCGATTTTTATGGCACCGAGCGCAGGTTCGTTGACCGGACATATTTTATTTCATCGCGCGCTTCCACGTACACACAGAACCAGCGCACACACGAACAGGTAGATGAAAGCGCGCACACTGCCGCAGCAGATCTCCGCATGTTTGCGTCCGACTTCGCAAAAACAACTGCGCTCATTTATATCGTGAATGTTATCACATAAAATTTGCGACAAACACTTATCATCGACGCTCCTATACAATTGAAGCGTGATAATAAAACGTACGAAACTAGTTTTTACGTAGGCGTGCCGGTGATTTATTTCCTGAATCGCGCTCACTGTGGCTGTACTTCCCGAACACGAGTATCGCATTTTTCCGAAGGTGTGTTTCAGTCGAGCACTCGTCGGGCGCGTGTCTTGTGTTTGGAGATTAACGAGCGCGTAATGCGCTTGTGTTTGCCGAATTCTTCCAGTTCAACAACCGGGCGAACGTCCGATCGGCAGTTCAAAATAGACGCGGAGTCGCGACTCGCGACTCGCGGCGCATCGGCGACACTCAAAAAGTACGGCTCTTCGCTCCCAACGAAATTATAATCACCATACTTCCTTACACATTTCTATCCATTATCCAGTAATCTATCATTTCTTAACGGTGGAAGGGGTGGAGTGAGTTTATACACAGATTTTAACAATTAAAACCCTCACGGTGGTCCTTTTAGTCTACATACAACGACCTTGTTGTATCATTTACATTATATAAATCGACATTCCCCGCAACTAAACCGGAAACTTGTAGTTTTTTTTTATATTTATGTACTTATATTTCCGATAATATCAAAATGTTATGTTTTTTTCTATAACTAATATACTGACGATTTTTGAATGTATAATAAAAGCGACATAACCAAAATATTAATCGCAAGTATGAGACATTTCATATTAAATTAGCTTTCTCTGACTGAAGTAATGTTTTATAAATTTGTTAAAAAAATTATTATTAACTCGCCTGTTACTAGATTATCTGTGGAGTGGGGGGTGAGGTGGGGGTTGTGTTGTGTTGTGTTTCGCAGTAAATACGTTTAATAATTGCAACACAGTATCTACAAAGTGCGCGCTGCAACGCGATATACAGCGCCGTGCGATTTACATAACGCATTCGTAATAGGACGATGCATAAACACTCGATACAATTTTCAGTGGAAAATTTCAAGTACTTTCCTTTATTAACTTGAACTTGTTAAGTTGACACGCGGTCCGCCATTAGGTTTTACAACATTTTCGAGTGAACCTCCTTGACCCCGAGGATCGCTGCCGCTGCAGTGTGGCCTGTTTTTGGCATTGCGTCATCATAGGTCACTACCTCCCTAGTCCGCCAACATTTTTTGCTCATAAAGTTATGCCTCGCACGTTGTCTTCTTCCTTTGTCAGGTCCATTTAAACTCGCGCCAGCTATTTTGGTTGGCTCTATATGGCCGAGACCAGTTGTTATACCTTAATGTGGCGTAATTTGATTACTCGTCGCCGTCTCCTTACATTTTATATGAAAAATCTTATTTGATTTAAAATTGTTGATTACTATCTAAGATCCCACGCGGTAACTAAAAAAACTTCTCTAATTTCGTTTTCCACTCCAATAATTATATACACTGATGAATTGTTTAAGATTTACGAATAAAGAATTTATTACAAAACCTACCACAATATTCGTTGTGATATCCCTACTTAATAAAAAAAAAACATACTTATTTGCATTTTGTTATAAAAGTAACAAGGCCATAATACTGAATATGGTCCATAAAGCGAGTATCGTGGTATTTAAATCCACTTATTGGTATTAATAAGTTGAATTAATTGCCAAAGTAATATAATTTCGTTCGACGATATTTTTTAATGTTTAAAATATTTCCGCGTAGTTAATAGTTTCTTAGAACTATTTTGAAAACCTTTAAAAATTAATTATAATATTAAAGTGTTTATATCAATATCAACAAGATTATACGAAAGAAAAAAATATGATATACCGCTTTATTGATCTACTCTAGTCCAACTAATGTAAAATGGACAGACATATATCCTTGATAGTAAAATAGGGAGATATATGTTAAAGACTCAAAACTATGTATGTTACGATATTACGTAATTTAATTTAAACTGATGAATATTTAAGCGAATATACAACAAAATATCTGAAATTCCTACGAACTCTTCCTTTAGATCCTTCTGTAGAAAGACAATATTTAATTATGACAATTAAGGCTTTTATAAATATTTAACTACAATTTTTAAGTTGATTATTAAACATATACCGACTACTTTTAATAGCTACATCTTCAAAACAGTAGCTTCAGTAACTGCAATGTAGGTTTACAGGCGACTTATTTTTTTTTTTTTTATTTACCTTCAAGTATAACATCACAAAAAGCGGCCGCGAATTGGATCTTGAAAATGTACATTTTTTACGATGCAAAATACATGTCGCGTTACAAAGGTGCAATACAAGGTCGGAGGACAGCTGGCGGCTCTAATTAAAGGTTTCACGTTTAAATAATTAAATGGGCAGTGTTCTAGTGTGCAGTGGAGGCGTATGGCAGGTGCCCATGTCCTTTATGCAAAAATAAAATCATTATTTAAGTGTATACCAAATTGTAAACATTTACGGCGCGACATTGTATTCCATATGTCTAGCGGTTGGCAAGTAGCTCACTATTCTAATTATTTCCTTATTAAACATTGTTCCGAGTTCCGAGTGCTTTACAACACTTATGTTCACGGGAGCGTTGAAGTATTGTCCTGACTTCACAACCATCAAAGAAACTTGCAGTTTTTTTTTTAATTATTGTTCATAGATCGATCTACGCAGAATGAGTTCACTGTATGTATCTTGAATACTTGTATTGGTGTGATAGTTCTTAGATTTATTTTATTAATAATAGGATACCAAGTAGGTGGTATTACCCAACCATCTTTTCTATTGAAATCAGCATTTTTTAATATCAATACCTTTGCAAATGATCCTTTATAGGAATCAGGTTTGCTTTGCATGGATTTAGACTGAATGGTACAGAACATTGTCCTAGATTACACTTTTTCTACCATCATTGTGAAGAATATCCCCAAAATTTAGTTTTATTAAACGTGTAATATTAGCATTAATAACATTTTCTGTTAGTTTTTTTTTTTGTTTCCATTCACAGAACAAAATTGAATTATTCAAATAGTCTAATCTATATTATTAATACTTGCTTAATAAAATGTGATTAATATGTCCAATAGACATGAAATATTAATAAACTAAAAGCACATTTTTATAAAGCAAACGATAACCAAAAAAAAAATGAAAAAAACAACAAACAACTATCTACAAATCGAAAACATATTTCACGACATTTTCACCGATCAAACATTCATAGAGATAGAATCAAACGTTGAAAATATTTTAAGGAGTCAACAAACCCTGGGCTAAACAGGTTCTTTTATTACTTTGAACACTGATATTTTATTTGACTATACACTTGTAACGACAGACGACAAACGAAATGAACCTAATCTGTTTTGATTTCTGTATAATGTAGTTAATTATAGCGACAATTTGATCGCATACTATGATGGACGACCTCACTGTGATAGACTTAAGAAGCGCATCAGAATTTATTACGTCGACTTTAAATTAAATAACATCATTGAATAAACAAATTTGAGAAGACAACAATATTAAAAAGGTATTATTAAATATCTCGTATTATATTTATTAATAATGTAGTTAAACAATAACGCTTAAGTAGCTTAATGTAACATGCTTCATCGGTTATTTATTAAAACGAATTTCGTAATAGTCAATAAGTTTTATCATTGGTCAGATCAAAGGCCGGTGGGTATGGTGAGTGGGTCAAATGTTGGCCCCAGACAGACATCATTACACTTCCCCCAGCCTTGCCTGTACCAAGTTTAGTTGCATAAACACTTGCATAACGTATTGCCTCAACTTGCGTTATACTGTGCACACTGCCCATAACTTTACCTTGTTTCGTTATATTTTTAGAGTAATTTTTTACATTATTAAATATAAATAAAACATCTCTAATATTATCTATATTTATCAATATATTTAGTTTTCAATATACATGATGATGTCACATCAAATGGCAGATGATAAAATGTTGATTAGTTTGTTAAATCGGATATCTTTTGTAGTTTTTCTAGCGAGCCACCGATGGATTCGTCATCTATCATGTCATTGACACCGCTGCATCGGACGCCAATATACTGAGAGATGATGAGATCGCGAGCGTTCAATCAACTCTCCCGGTGCATCCGCCTAATCATGACCATACTCATGCCAATTTGACGACCGATAAAACTGCTACACTTGTTTCCTCACAACAGAATTACGTCGAATTTTTGATATGAACGTTGTTGACGTTGACGCGTACGAAATGTTGGCCGATACGATAACGCACACACGCGTGTACACACAAACGATATGGTTAGATACCTCTTGTCACTTTCTGTTACCTTAGTATCCGGAACATAGTAACGCCTCACTAACAGAACGAGCCGCCAGTGTGTTCGGCGACTGAATTTTACACATATCAAAGGTACACTAAATAAACACACAAATTTATATACACACGCACCCGTTCAATGTGAGCGTGTTTGTGCGTGTGTGCATAAAGAAAATCTTTTCCCTATGTCCACAGGCGTGTACCCATTATGTATTTATATGTGTATGTACATACGTAAGTGGCAGTATCTCATAGTACATGAACGCGTGTTAATAGCAAAGCTGTGTTTCCGCATAGGAGCTCCTCGAGCCGACGAACACTAGCGGGTGCGCCGTGCCCCCGTGCGAACACGAGAGCGTCAACCTTACGGCGGAATCACAAAAAACTCTTTATGCCATTCCCCTTAATTACACTATTCCGATAAAATATTTAGTGACTCGTTTCATCGGTACGACTACGTCTGAAACTAAAGCTACGTTGACATTTTCAAAATGTGCTAAAATAATTTTTAATAGTTCTTTCTAAATGCTAACAACAAGTGAACATACGAAATATAATTTAAAAAAAAAATTGTTGCGTCAAAATGTCGTCAGATATGTGATTATGACGGGCCTACACGCGCTCACCCACACAAGAATGCGTGCACACGCGCAAGGACGATCCCCCGTGTACAGTACACATTGAAACTAGGTTCGTCATAAGCTGACCTCTTGCGACGTCTGCGAGCCTGGTACCTCGTCTCCCTGTAATAAGCTAAAAAGATGACTCGATTTTCTTGATCTCTATTTTTTTAAATGCCGTTTTTTTTCTCTTTACATTTTTAATCTGTAATGTTACCAATAAGCGAAAAAGTTTGCTTTTTTAAAACCAATATTTGAAGAGGATTTCGAAAAAAATCTATGGATTCTAATTTTAAAACATATAAAGAGGTTATAATCCACCTCCTTTAGATATCTGCTTTCCTGGTACAAAGTGTTCCAGTTGACGATCCGAGCGATCGGATGCGAACTGGTGATAGGTGCCGAACGAGGAGCCGCCTTGCTTGGTTTGTTTTAATTCAATATTTTTTTTAAAAAAAAAGTGTGAATATGCTGGCTGACAGTAAAAAAAAATAACATCATATTAGATTGTACCGCCATCTGTTGCCAACTAGCCTTTACTTTACTTAAAATTAATAGTTTTATAAATTAAAAAAAAGTTGTAATTTATATCGTTCATGCAAGCAAGCTCTCAAGTCCATAGAACTATTTAAGTAAGGCAATGTGTCGCGGGGCTTAATTTAACAATGACAGGTGCATAGGACCCGCTTTTAACCAAGGAGGACCACTGCAGGCCGGTGCATTGGGACATTGCCGTATTACCTTGCCTTTTTTTTTTATCAACGGACGCGAACGGTGATGTGTTCAGCTCCTCTATTATAAATTAGAGATTATAATTACATAATTCAGTGTCTAAATAAGCTTGCATTTTATTTCCATGCCGAGTACAAAGCAGTAGTTTTCATACAACTGTTTCACAATCATAATTCTAATGCATTATGTATAAGATATGTAAATTGCAAGACGGATAGACAAGGCGGTAACACATTTCCTCGTTGAAATGGGATTTATAGTTTTCCTATACATAGATCACTTGAGTGTCGGCTCTCGGTTCTATTTTGTAATACCGAACACCGAACACATACCCGGCCATTTTTTTTCTATTGAAACTCGTCTATTATGATATTTTATTACCACAACAAACGCCATTTAAAAACATCCATCGCATTAAAAATGTTTTAATAACAAAAGGGCTTCGTTTATTTTGGAGACAGACGTACTTGCGCAAACAGAATGAAACTATTAGTTCGAACAAATGATCATTTTTTCTCCCCAATATTTTTGAATTGCTAAAAAATCGACGGACCTTTGCAAAAAAAAATTACTTTGTAACGACACCGCAATAAAATAATGCCCTTACTTACCTCTCTGTAGGTTGTCTCTGGTGGTCACAGAAATCCTTTATTTCTCAAATCTTTGTGTTAATATAGGTTATTGTTAATTTTTTTGCAAAGCTTTGCCGATATTTTACCACGCAACGCATCTACGACTCCTTTTTACAAATTGACGACTTATGGTGTACCATCGGAAAATGGAGAACCATGTTCTTATTGTATTCCATATGTATAACCTGTTCATATTAACATTTTAGTAATACGAGAAAATGAATAAGACGCATTGTAATATTGGCAAATTATTTGAAAACATTTGAATACCTCATTGAGCTGTCGTTGCATAACTTCATAAGGGAACAAAAAGTAATAAAGAACTCAACTCATCAGGAGCTCGACTGGCCGAAAGCAATTTTATACTCATTATAAAATTTCCACAGTAGCACACGTTTTGTTTTAAACTAGTAAACGCACAGGCGAGGAATATAAATAAAAACAAATATGCAAAATGTAGCCGACCACCTGACGGCATGTGCTTATTATATCGGCCATTGAAAAACAAGTCCAGTTTACATCACGTATTATCTTACATCAGGTATTATTTGAGGCAATATGTTCACTAAACAATTAACCCTTCATTCAATGGGCCAGCGAATAAAAAAAAATACGACCGTAAATGAAACGAAAACATTTCAGAAGCAGATAGTCCTCATTATGAAGCGATAACGTAAATCGACATTAAAACGCTCCTAAATATCGCACCATACAGTAAATTATCAGACCTTCAAGTATTAGAGGTCCGTATTCATTTAGTGGTTTTTTTTTTTCAGATGAAAGCTACTGCAGCTGCCTGCCCTCCCCGGCACGTCGCTGCTCACCCTGACGCGATTGAAACCTACAGTGTCTTGACAAATCTAGATTTGAATACTCACTAGTACCTAAGTCTCCACTGGACTGATAACAATTATCATCACGTGAACTGCACCATACGTTTCATGCATTTGTATTATTATATAAATTATTTGTAATGTAAAATCTAAGAATTAGTCGATGCTGCTTTGCTGACTGAAGCTGTACATCACGTCGACGTGACGAATGTCGCGCTGGTCTTCTGTCAGCGAAGAGGCATTAAGGATTTAGTATTAAGAGATATAAATGACAAGCAAAAAGAGGCAAAAGGGATGTTTTGAACGGTTTTCTTTACTTCGACTGTACATTTTGAGAGACCTTCAAAATTGACCAAGCGTGTAAAGTATCATATGTAACGTTAAGTATTTTTTATTATTTAGTTTTCCATACTACTTTATGTAACTTTGCGCATAATTCGAGTTACCATTGTTTGACTTTCTTCCGCTTGAACAAATTGTAAATAAAGTTATGACGATGCTTCTACCTTCGCTTTGTTTTTTTTTTAATTATTATTATTATTATTATTATCATGAATTTATGTCATTACATTTGTTAACAGTTAGTGACAGTAGGACTGACTTGATTATAGACTGTACGGCTGAATAAACGCAGTCAATTCGGTGTTGCCAATAAAGACTGAATGAATATCGAATTAGGGTAAATAATTCAACTATCCTTTAAAACTTGATAGCCCATAAAGGATCCCACCCTAGCGTATTGTTTTTGAAATCATGTATTTGTAATTATATAAACGTTTAGATACTACGGGAGAATAAAGATGTTTTTATATTTCAATCGGATGTTTTTTTTTTCAAAACCTTTATAACCTACTGAACATAAACAATAGAATTATCATAACACATTGTTTATTTAAAAATAAAGGATTACTGCAAACACGGAACAAACAACAATAATTAGTATTCTATATAGTAACTAGCAGCCCCCTGCTCGCTTTGCTACCCGTAATAAAGTTAAAGTTGAAATTTGTCTAAAATATTCCTCGAAAGCGGCCGCAAAAGAATTTCTAAGGCAACCGTTGCTATAGCAACCGCATAAATGATATGAAATTAAAATGTTTATAAAAGTTAATAAAAAATTAAATTATGAAGGATCCATGAAATTCGAAAAATAAATATCATATAACATAATCATTCTATGTCGATAGGCTCATTAGTTTTCATTATATATGTATATGATATTAAAAACTTAATACACTACAATGAACATAATTAGTCGGCAGTTGTAAACAATTAATTCCAATCGTAAACATCTTACAAGATGAAATGTAAATTTACAAGTATGTGAAGGAGATATCAAAAAAGACATTGATGTCCTTTCTCCATAATAAAAAGTTATATTAAAAAGTACCTATATGATATATAATATAATGAAATTCGTAAAAATTATAATAGACGAAAAGGCGTAAAATTGCCAAAGGATATTTCCTCGACCTTTTAATTTTAGTAATAGAAATATTCCTACAGCGAAAAAAATATACACTAACATATATATGATACTTGCTGTGTACTTACAGTGCCGCTCACTGTGGGCCTTGTGAAAAGGGTTCAAGTCGCACAGGGAGCAATGGAAAGGGCTATTTAAACTCGGGGTTTCCCTGCGTGATCTAATCTGAAATGAGGAGATCCGCAGGAGAACAAAAGTCACCGACATAGTCCGCAAGATTGCTGGCTTCAAGAGGCAATGGGCAGAACGCATCGCTCGAAGGACTGACAGCGCACCGGAAGACGTAGTGTTGGTAGGCCCCCTACCAGGTGATCCGACGATCTGCTGAAGGTTGCGGGCAGCACATGATCGATCGAAGTTCAGCAGTGGACGTCTGACGGCTGATAATGACGATGATGATGACTGCGTACTAAATTTTGTGATGACAGAGTGATGTTATTAAATAACCAGTAATACCAACATAGTACTTTTTCTCTGGTTGTAGATCGTTTGCCTGACCGTCTAGGTACAACCGCAGCTTCCATTTCTACCGTCAAATAGTAGTGTGCAAACATTACCGTGTTCCGGTTTGATGAGCGCTGTAGCTAGTCCAATTATTAGGGTAACGAGACTCAACATCTTGTCTCAAGGCGATGAGAGCAATGTGGTGCTGTGTATATCATCCCAACTTGTGCCACATTGTTATGACTGGGCGTGTTACTATAGGGGGAACATCCTGTTCGTCTTGTAGCTTTGTAGAATAAAAAAAAATTTTTTTTTTTTTTCATTTAAGACAAATACTGTCATTATCATATAAAGTATAATAATAAAGTAATTGAGGTCAAATGTTATATCCTAATGTAAAAAAGTAATATCTCTTAGTAAACCTCCTGCTTGTTCTATAGTAGTAATAAGTTATATTAAACAGAACTGTAGTTAAATACAATAATAGGTTTTATTAGTAGAAACCCTATCCTTAGCACGTAGGCTGATGGAGAACATTTAAGTATAAGTATGAGTTTAATAACGAAGCTAACACTAACATTTGATGTATCGTCTAGCGGTACCTATGTATCGGCTATGTAGGGCTGGGGTCCGTTAAGCACCGCTCTAGTGACGTGCATGATGTATTTGTGATCGATGTTGTGGTCTTATTACGTGCTTTATTAAATACCAATGTTTTACTTAAACTTAACGAAGCGAATAAATGAGCGATACGTTCGACTGATGGTTAATTATGCTTGTATCTAATTATGATATTCAGAATGTTTACACAGCGGCCTTCGTCTCAGTATCTACTAGCTATTAAACCCTACAAACCGGAAGTCAGTAATATTTATAAATTGGCTAATAGTAGAATATAGCGCTGCTGTGGACCTTCAACCAAAGACACCGTTAAGGTTTAATTTTTGAAGTATAATGATAATAAAAAAAGAACCAAGCTTCACCTGCTCGTGGTGCATCCTGCTAATCAACAAACGAGGCTCTAGCTCACACATCCCGCATTGGACCAGCATGGCGGGGAATGGCCCAAAACTCCCCTCATATGAACCCCTACCAACGATGGCCCCTAGTGCACGGCAATGCGGACAGCGGAGTACCAATCGATCTGAGGAACTTTGAGTGAGGCCTATGTCCAGCAGTGGAAGTCTACAGCTGATGATGATGGGTTCATTTATTACTATTTTCTACAAAAGAAGAATTGTTATACTGATCTATGGAAAATGCTTAAATTCCTCGATTGGAAGATTCTAATCTAACAAGAAAAGGCAATTACCATATTTTATACGATATTTTCTATTGATTTTCTATAAACAGAAAGAATATATACAGTAGAACATTCTTCAATATATATATATATATCTTAATCTTAACATAGATTAAAAACTACTGTAATACATTATTTATAATTATAATAAGCTATTACATATATTATAATACAAATGAAAGCTCACTTAACAAGGCAAGAGTGACATTAACCAATAACCAAACAAATACATATATGGTTAATAATCTTTATCACTAAATAAGATGAGACAGATAAAAAAAATTAATGCGGAAATTATCTTAATTGTCACCAAATGATCTTTACTCATTGCTATACAATCTATATTTATTATGCCGAAAATATAGTATTGGTGACAAATGTTAAATGTCACTTTGTTATAAACTTAGTCACTTATTGTTAATATTGATGTCACTTTTTTTTCGTTATAACATTTAAACAAGTTTACACTTTTCTATCAAAATAAATGTTTTATTAGCTTTTGTTAGAAATATGTTTATTTATATATTAAATTCCGAAACAACGTGGCGCTAGTTGGGACGGTATACACAGGAACACACTGTGCTCGTCGCCTGGAGACATAAAATGTTAAGTTTATTTACCTCAGTAATTTCTCTAACTACAACTACCTTCAAACCAGAACACTGAAATATTTCCACACTACCTATCTAAACAACCTGCGGCAACGGAGATGTACTACGAATAAAAGTAAGGATGATGTCCACAGCATCACATAGCGCTTGTATGTAAGATTGTTAGTCATTACCTCAATATAAGCTAAGGACCTTCTAAACCGGAAACAGGTTACAGCTGTAGAGCTACTACCACTAGATAATTTAATATGAAACCTTAAGGTATTAATTAAAATCTAGAAACAAATAATATGTAATAGTACAGTATTGGGTATAGTGTTTTTAATATATTTATCGATATTACAGTGATCTATCGATGGTTCATCCCTTCACAGGATCAGGGATACGCGGCCACTGGCACAGTGGGTCGGCGGCCGGTTGGAATGCGGAAGAGCCTGCATCTTGACCCACACAGCGTAAAACTATTGAGATTCATCTAAAGTTTTCTTAACTGTACAGAGCGTTAACTGCATTTAATAATTAACCTTTGACCTTGATAAATAATAAATGGAAATATGTATTATATAATAAATATCATCAATTACGATTGGTGTGTAATTTCCTTATTAGATATTTACTTATTATTAGAGATTACGCAATAGATCTCTCCATCTATGTACCACCGCAGCTTCAATTTCTGCTGATAAACAGCAGTGTGCAAACATTACTGTAACCTTGTTTAAAAAGATGTATAACTTCTTTAATATTACTAAAGTAATGAGTCAATCTACTAAGGCGAAAGTCTCATTGTGGAGTTGTGTAAACATCTTATTTTCATGAACAGTAGCATCGCTCATTATCATCATTTAATAAAAAAAACAACGTTTATAGACAATAAAAATTTATTAAAAGTTCAAGTATAAGATACACTACACAAATAAACAAATGTACTCTCTTTATCTCTGTGAACCATCCTTAGTGGTAAAGGTCATGGTTCCATGATCATCATGATATCTTCTAGTGTACCTATTCTTCTTAACTCTCGACTTTTCCCAATAGAGGATATTTCCTGTACAGGGTGCGGAATATCTACTGCAGTATACTCAACGATTACAGAAGAAGCTGCTGCTCTTTCTCATGCAATATTTTATCTCCTAGTTACTAATTTGCTTTTACCCATATTCCAATTTTTTTTTAATTTATGAAAGTAATATACCAGAACTGATGATCTGATGATCTGTCTGAATGTATCATGTAAACGTTTATATGAATGAAGTATTCTTCTTCTTAAAGTGCCTCTCCAATTTGTGAAGGTTGGCGATCAGCGTGGTGCAGCCCTTCCCGTCTCTGGTTCGGCGGAACAATTCGGACGCCCCAGTTATGCCAGTCCGTTCCCTGATCTTCCTCAACCATGACCTTTTCCTTCTCCCCACCTCTCGTTTTCCAGAAACTTTACCCATTATAATATGAATAAAGTAAACAGTGGATATTTGCAATTTCAAACAGATATTTAAATTTTTTTTTTTGTATTATTATAAACATAATAATAATAATATTTTTTGGGAACATTTCATCTTCGTTCGTGATGACCTTCAAACTCATTTTTCTTCGGATCTGTGCTCCTCAGTAATCTCATGTGAGTTTGTATTTAACGGTATCTATATAAGTTTGAATCAGGCGTTAGGGGGTATTGGTAAAAAATGGGTGCCCCACACTGAGAGCCATTTAAAAAACCATGGAGTCCTGTTAGCTATGGGGTACTGACCCCGTGTTAGATACGGGGTGGAATGACCCATTTAGAACGAATAAGGTCATTATAGGAGCGATGGGTGTAAACAGTTAAGTAGTAAGTTTCGAATAAGTTATCTTACGAGTAATTTGTCGATGTCGCTTTTTAAACTTGCTCTCTTTGTTAAGTAATGCGTTGAAGGTGATGCTGCGGTAGAAAAAAAAATACTTCGTGAGTCACTTCACAATTATATTCAGGAGGATGATTAGTTGAAAGACTTCGGAGACGTTAATTGTATCAATTATTCTGTTTACGATTTTTTTTTAATTGCAGCTGCTATAATACGAGGAGGACTTTTACTGATGGGTGGTAAGTGATACGCTGGTCCAAAACAATATGGCGCTATTTGGGATCAATTAGACAGCACTACCTTTGGTGAGGAGCAATGCAAAAACAAGACTTGGGTACTTGCTCTTAGTCTTGGTCTTGCTCTTGTGAAATTGGTATTGGTATTGGTTTTGCGAAAAAGAAGTACCAATTTTAGTAATCACTAATTACCTTTCGCTCGTCTTGAGACAATTCTCATTTCCAGCATTTTTTAAATACATTGACTTGCTCATTAACACAATCATGTTTGTACATTGCAGCTTTTCTGTTCAAGAAGCTGTGGTGGTGTCTGATATCATCTCCGGCAATATTGACATAATAATATAGAACACATTAAAAATGAATAAAACTTTTATTTTTTTGGTGCCGAAAAAAAAATAAGTAAACATTAATAAAATTTAAGAAACTAAACTTAATTTTTTTTTACATTTAAGCGACGAAATGATCGGTATGTTCACTTAATGGTAAGTGATACTCCTGCCCATAACAATATAGTGCTAGTTAGAATGGTATACACTGCATTACATTGCGCTCGTAGCCTGTAACATAAGATGTTGCGTCTCGTTACTCTAGTAATTACACTACCAACAACACCTTTCGAACAGGAACACAGTAATATTTGCACTATACTGTACGGTGGCAGAAATAGGAACTGCGGTGGTAGCTATCTAGACGGTCACCGGCAACGGAGACCTACCACCAGTAATCGATAACTTACAATCAAGAATCAAGCTGTAATATAACCACCATTCACCAACCTAAATAGGCTTCATTGCCAAAAATATTCTAGGCGGCTATAACTGCAGCCTATTTCCGCTGCCAAATATTACTACGTTCCGGTTTACAGGGCGTTGGAGTTGATGAAATTTCAAAGGTAACGAGATTTAGTTATTATGCCTCAATATGATGTGCATACTGCAATGTATATCTTAACTAGCGGTGGTATATAATTATAGGTCTCTCTTGCTGGAGACAGTCTAGGTACCACTGCAGTGCCTATTTCTGCCGCCAAACGGTAGTGTTAGAGAAATTTCTGGGATAATAAGAATAAACATCCTGTCTCAAAGCGATGAGCAAAATGTGGTGCAGTGTATAATATCTTAACTAGCGCCATGTGTTGCTATGGACAGGCGTTTCATTTACCATCAGTTGAAAGTTATGCGCGTCTCGTTGATTCGTTGAAATAAAGTAAAAGTATAACTTATTTTCATGGAATGTGAAAAATTACTGCTGCTATGAGTTTAGTGTAAAAATTGAACGCAATATCCACGATGGAGGTTTGTTTTGATTCATTGACACGGTATTCATAAGCACTATGCAGATGTCGTGCGACGGTCGTGCAATCACTGCATCCGTTCCTATACAACCTTAATTTTACGTACGTCCGTCTGGGCTGAATATCATGAAAACTAATGCCGACCCGATACAGAAATAGAACGTGCATAGAGAGGTGCGCTACTCTACAAATATTTAATACTCCGATGTTTGTGATGTCCTAGTACACGCGGCACCGCACTCAGACTGGATTTATGTTGTCTTGGTAATTGCAGTTTGTTTTCGTTACACGCAGCATACGCGCTCGTCATTTCCGCATAAATTCCGTTTTCACATGAAAATATTAAAAAAAATTCTATAATAATATTTAAATGTGATTTGTTTTTAACATAATTTTATTTAATTTTTTTCAAACAAAATTATATTATTTAAAAAATATATATTTTTACAATAATTTTATGTTTTTGTTCACATTTTATTTCAACTGTCATTTATTGCAAACAAAACAACAGATTAAAAATAAAAATAATTTACTATTTTATGTACTATGTAACGTAAAGATGTACGGGTAAGCTTTTTACGCCATATATTTTTTTATACAAATTAACGTATGATTATAAAAAGGTGTTTTACAAAGAGTACATTTCTGTCGCATTATATTCAAGGTAAGGTAATGTATAATGCCATTTACTACAAAAAAAAAACTAACAAGTACTTTCTAATACAATGTGTGATGGTTTTGCCGCGAACATCTATAAATTTTTAAAATAACTAAATGTTTGAGTATTTTTTTTATTCGACGAAGCGACGAGACGATCTTTACGTTCACCTGATGATAACTGATACTCTTGCCCATAACAAAGTGGCGCTAGTTAAGATGGTATACTGCACCATATTGCGCCAGTCGCCTTGAGATACAAGATGCCTCGTTTCCCCAGTAATTTCAGTAGCTACAACGCTCTTTAAAACGCAACATAGTATTGTTTGCTCATTCCTGTTTAGCGGCGGGAACTGGGCGCTACGGTAGTCTCTACTTAGGCGGTCTCCGGCAGCAGAGACCTATCATCAGTAAATATTCATTTACTCTTATGAAATATAAAAAAATACATTTTTTTTTAGTAAATTCTTATCTTTTTAATATATTATAAAAATAATGATAACCTACGGCCTGTTTTGTTGTAGTTTTAGCTATCGTTCTTCGCGTCCTCTCCCATCCCTAATGTCCACAAAAGCAGATGCCCTCAGCGCTAGGAATACATTACCAGAAACACGATCGGCGGTTTCGTTACCTTAAAATAACTACGTAGTTAAACCGTACTGTGATTTACTATAAGCCGTAAATACAACTAACTAATTAAGACCCTGATTGATCTATTTCGAACTATTTTTATATTTTAAGAAAATTTTAATTGATACGTTTATAAGATATGCTGACATGAGATGTCTTTTTAACATTATCTTATGGATGAGCTTAGATCGATTTGTTATGATTTTCTTATACCACATTAGGGAAACTGTGTGGTCTGAAGTTACCGTCATTTTCATTCTTCTTCTTCTTCTTTATTTTCTTTTTACCACTTGCTTTCGACATGTTTAAGTGACCATATCGGAGTCACATTTGTGGCTCACTCGGAACACTGAATACTATATGTTGGTAGCCGGCACTCCGCAATGCTTTTAATAATCATATATATATATTTGTTTAAATTCTGATGGTGTGAAGATTGATCATGGTAATTAAAAAACTCTTATGTTAATCCAGATAAAGACGCTATGAAGGCATTTAAATAAATAATACTTCGTAACCCTGCCCCTCGTGTAAATTTAGACGAAATATTTGACTAAGGGACAGTTTGTCAATCTTTTGGATGAAAAATCGCTCATTACCTTGATACATTTTATTACATATCCACCTAATTATTAGTTCTTTTTTTTATATATAACTAAATTTTACGGAAACTTTTACAATAACTTAATAAGCATATTAGTGTTGGTAGAATTTGGTTACGGGAGACCGGTTATGTAGGTACCACTGCAGCGCCGATTTTTGCCTCCAAATAGTAGCATGCCAATATTACTGTGTTCCGGTTTGAAGGGCGCAGTAGCTGGTGACATTACTGGGGCAACGAGACCCAACAATCTCATCTCTCAAATATCTCAAGGTACGAGCGCAATGTGGTGAAATATATCATCCTAAATAGCACCGATTATTATGAGTGGGCGTATCACTTGCCATCAGGTGTACGTCGCGCTTATCTCGTCGCTTAATTAAATAAAAAAAATAAATAAAAAGGAAATTATTCAATTATGAAACACTAAAAAATATTATCATCACTATTACGCTTTTAATTAAAGCGACGCCCATTACCTTTGGACTTACCATCAAATGAATGCTTATTAGCATGAATAATAATAAGATTCACCATTTGAAAGCCATTCGCCATTAGTTTGTACATTATATAGATTATAATGCGCATATACTGAAAGCCTGCGTACCACAAATACACACAGGTGGAACACCTGACATGTTCAGTAAAACATGTTTAACAAATAACAGATAAAATTTTTGACATATCGCTACACTCAGAAATGTCTTTCAATAAAATGAATATTTTATACCTTCTTTATCAATAGGAAAAGGCAAAACAATAATGTCCATATGCCGAAGTCAAACAAGTGTTCATTTTTTAATAAAAAAAATATTATAGTTAATATGACATTAAATCCCATTTAATATTTGTAAAAAGTTATTATGTAACTCTAAATTTTAATGTTTTCATAAACATTTTTTTTTCCTAAACATCGTTTCCACGTTTGCTTTTTTTGTGCTTTTTTTGGTGGGCTTGGGCCTTTGCTTGTCTTTTCCTTTTTTTTCTATTTCATTTTATATTCCAAATTTTTTTTTCTTTCGTTGTTTTTGTTTCCTTTCATTCTTCTATTTTTCTAATACTTTACATTAAAACCTATTATATTTGTTATTTCCAATATCGCCTCTCCGATTTCAATCATCGCCTTTATAGTACAACACAATTCTTACTATTTGATTTTTTTTTTTCATTCAAATGTTTATCTAAAGTCATGAGCATTTTAATGATAAATATTACAAAGATCTTACGGAGGCAACTACAGACAATAATAAGGGATGAGTTACTGATTGAATTAGTGAGCTAAAAAATCTTTACGACAACAGTTATTTCAACTTTTCTACTTTCTTAATCAATAGCGTAAGATCGAGGGGCATTTAACGATATTCATGTATTAATTAAAACGATTGTGCTCTCATTAAAATTGAACGTCCGCTTTATAATTTAACCAGATCATGTAATTGGTTAATCTGTCGCTTCCCCGACGCCTATTAACGAAAACCACCCTAGCTTTAAGTGGTGGTGTACTCTGCGTAAGGAAAGAATATATTTCAATCATATTCAATTTTCTCATGAAGAAGTAAGTCCCATTCTTGTAATATTAGTATTTTATAATATAATATTGTATATGAGCATTTTGTTGCCTACAATCCAAAGTCGGATAAAAAAATATTTTTAGAGACCTCAATACTGTCCATAAAGTATGTAAGGCGATAAACCACACCAATCTCAGCTCCCACAAGACTTGGAGGCTTCAAATGTTCTCCATATCGTTATAACCTGGATGCTGAACTATTCTGTATCTGTGGTTATACTATCGAGGAAACAATAGATCATGTCGGTACTGTCTTCCCACGATTTACTCTACCAAGAATTGAATGTGAATATAATGGATCCGCTAGGCACTGTACATAATGCAAATCATGGAGGACGACAATAAAAGAAAGGCTTTCTCGGATTACTATCTTGGAGTGGTAAGAAGAGTCAAGAAAGCAAGCAGCTCAATTACGAAATAGACAGCCAAATGTGGAGATTCTCTTGGAAGAAGAAAGAAAAACACTTGATGTATTAAAACAATTCAAGGCATCAGCAGGTACATGAACATCAAGGTCGGCAGAACCTGCTAATAAACTTATCAGCATATTTTCTTCGCTTCATTCTTAATGTATTCTCTTACCTACTTTTCTTTCATTCTACTAAGCGATGAGATGAGCGAAACGTTCATCTGATGGTAAGTAAGCACGCCAATAACAAAGTGACGCCGGTTAGGATGTTATATACAGCATAGGTTAGTTCAGTCTCGTTACCCCAGTAATTTCACTAGTTACAGCACCCTTCAGCCCGGAACGCAATAATGTTTGCACACTACTCTTTTGTGGGAGAAGTAGGAGCTGCGGTGATACCTACCTAGACGGTCTTTGACAAGAGACCTACCACCAGCCTATCAGGTTGTAATTATGCCATAATTTACAATATTCTAGGCGAACATGTTTCATTGTTTACGATCTCGTGATGTTGAGGTTTTAAATGATGAAGCATGTTAATGACAATTTAACATGATTTGAAATCGCGGTCAAGTGTTTGTTCACATAGTTCCATTCATTAATGCCAGAGCAGAACTGATCGGTGAGGGTCGTCTACATCCAGTATTGGCCATTTTCAGCTAACAATAATGATGATGATAAACTGAATAGGGTAGAAAAAACTTTATTACTCACCAAATGATATTAAATTTAATTAAAAAAAAATCTTAAATGATAATTAATGCTTAAAGATCTTATCGCTAAAGGCGATTTCTTCCAGACAACCTTTAGATGGAGAATATGGAAAATAAATAAATTTGGTGTAGATAATTACTTGATATATATCATCATGATCAGCCGACAGACGTCCAATGCTGGATATAGGCGCCTCCCAAAGATCTCCACAGCGATCTATCCCGAATTATACATATAATATTGATAGGAGTAATAACATACAAATACGTACATACGGCTGATGATGACGATGATGATGATGATGATATAAATATACATACATTAATACTTAATATCACTATGATATGTTTACAGTAAAAGATGAATACTGACAAGGTTTTTAAGAGCTTACAGTGACCGTGCCTATCTTACTATATTAAACATTAACTACTATATTCTGACCTGAAGCGATGCTCAACATTTTGCAATTAAAGGAGATGGGTGCGACGTAGTAGATTAATAACTATGATGCTGTAAAAACATCCTAACATCACATAGTTACGGCCAAGCGGACCGATTACCACTGTTAACTCGACTCGTCGCTTTGTTACAAAAAAAAAAACCATACAATCCTGTATCCATGTTCGCACAGATCATAAAAACAATTATTATATTAATATACATGATATGTTATTAGCGCTATAAAGGAAGATATACGCCTTTGCTACTAATTCCGCTCGTACCGAAAGCTATTAAAATCGGTACGCCGTACCGGGCATCCCTAATTAAAGGCACGCGGCGACCGGCTTTAAGTAATATGTGGAATTTTCATCGGTTTCTGTGTAATAACATACACTTCCTGCTGGCTTATGTATAAAATAACAACAAATATAACTTAGTTATTAATACATGTTATTAACTATTTTATGAGTTTAATAAATGGCGTATTGTTTCCATTGCCGTAGATTTTGGTATCACGATTATTTCCGCCGCCCAACAATATCGTGCTCTTGAAAGGATTTGTAATTAACGAAAGTTACCGAAGTAACGAATAATAAACATGTCGTGCCTCAAAAGGACTACATCAGCGTTTATCATTCTAACAAGCGTTGCGTTGTTATGGGTGGGGTAGCACATACCATCAGGTGAACATCCTGCTCGTGACATCACTACGACGATTATAAAACAACTCTGCCAACATATGGAAATTAGAAGTTAATCCTAAAGTTTTATGCCAAGTTCAAGTTTATTTAAAAGTTGTATATCTTCAATGGTAATTTGCATTCGTCATTTCAGTTGATCGACTTCTTGCATCCCTCTAATATGATCCTGCGTTACATTACATACTACTAGATTGTTAATTAAATTAAAAATGAACAATTATCATCTCCTCACCCTGTTACCACTTCGATACATATTAATCGTCAGCTCATCCACAAGTATATTTATCATTAAGATTACAGTTAATGAGATCCTTCGTATGCGCCGGATAATAAACTGAATATGTTATATATTGCCATCTCCGTTACTATAACACACTAGATATACTTCTAAAAGTATCACCAACGATCGTTTCCTAAATCCAATCGAGGAACTTTGGTCCTTTACCGGTTCAATAAAAACTCCTATTAATTGCGTAAGCGTTGTAATAAACTTTTGGATTGCTTGAAAATAACCGAGCGAACACCACCGCGTACGTTCGGGTATAAATTCTTAAAAAAACGTAAACTTCACACAAACTGTAACAAATCCGTAGTGGCATTACCCACCGATGTATATAATTCAACTTTAAGCATATAACATAAGCAACAAAATCAATTTTCGGTAGTTTAATTAGATCGACTTGTGACGTTCTGGTCGGGGGTATAGGCAGTCGAATCTATGATTAGAAGTGAGTTCTATCTCGCAAAGGATAGAGTCTAGTATGGTGTCTGGACCGCATGACTGTTGGTTCATTGTTGCTCGCTTGATTCCAGCTAGGATATAGGTCATTGCTCCCCTAAACCTGAGCAGTCCGGCCAGTGGTAATGTACTCCGGTGTTTAAATTGCCCAACTTGTATGTACTCTCGGTACAGGACGCTACTCTCCCACGATGGGCCCCGGACAAATAATCCTGCCGGACAACGTCCACGAGCTATCCCATCTCGAAGGTACTCAATTATTTCTGATGTATTGTGAAGTGCTTTTTTTCCATCGCGTGTTCAATTTTAACTTTAACATTTCTATATTCATTTATTCTATCATTGTATGAAATGGAAATCAGATAAAAATAAATTCTTTCTATTATATATTTACTTATAAACAGGATCAGAATGATGAAGGAAGATATTAAAAAAAAATATCCTTGATGATAATTTAATTTTTAAGACAAGTGTTTGTCCACCAATCTACTATTAATAGATAATAAAAGATCAACAATGTCTATCGGCTGATGATGTAATAATGTAATCAGTATATAATAAAACAACCTAATTCATAAATATATTCTAAAATAATTAATTGTTTTAACAAATAAATAAAAATATAATATATTGTTTATTGCGTTGTTATATTCTTTATCCTTATACCAAGATACAAAAAATTCTGACCTGATACTTTTAAATGAAGCCTCCAAGATAGGTATTGCCAAACTTTATTTTTTTAATTTATATAAAACCTATTTACCATACAAACATTATACGAGATAAAAATAAAAAAAAATAATAATTTAAACGCATAATAATTAATATACCTACTTCCAAATATAGACGTCCATCAGTTGACATGGTGATGGTGATAATAATTTACTGGTGCCAGGACAATATTGCCGGAGATTGTCTAGGTGAGTAACACCGCAGCGCTTATTTCTCCCGCCAAACAGTACTGTGTTCCGGTTTGAAAGGCGTTGTTGCTAGTGTAATTACTAGGGTAACGAGACTCGACATCTCGTCTCAGGCCACGAGCGCAATGTGCTGCAGTGTATAACATCTTTATAAGTGCCACGTTAGTATAGAGCGAGCGTATCACTTACTATCAGGTGATTGTCCCGTTCGTCGCGACGCTTTATACTATAAAATAAATTAACAATATCAACACATGCAATAATATTTAAGTTTTATAACCTGTACTCCATCGTTCAATGATCTTTGTCTGTTTTTAAGATCATTACTAAAGCGATTAGAAAGATAATTTTTTGTTTATTTGTTTATATTAATCAGAATTATATCGGTTACTATATAAAAATTATTAACATAATTATTACATCCTCTTATTTATTAATAAAAATAATAATTGCGTATAATAAAAAATATATATCTATAATGAAAATAAAATTAACGTAGATCTTCAGGACACCGTCATACTATTATGAAGTAAATTTAAGAGCCAGTTTTATTAAAAAAAAAAAACATTATAAATCACTACATAATATATAGACGTAGTATCACATGATTTTTTTTTTATTTTAACTCATATTGATGTATTAATTTTAATTCAAATTATAGGCTAAGCTAAACTATCCTATTAGCAAGGTGATACCGCCATTACCAAAGTCTGGCTTGATGATGATTAGCCTGTTTGGAACCTGGGTTTAGAAAGCTGTCGTACTTCCGAAATATGTAACAGACAAACAGCTGTCTATTACCATTATTTATTATAATAAATGATAGTAATAAACAGCAGTTTGCGTCTATAATAAGACATACGATAGTGTTGGTCCGTTCGTTATCCCAATATTCTCAACTTTAAACCGGAATACGCCTCATCTTATATTACTCCATCAATTCTTATTGATACGCCACAGTAAATTATTTCCGGTTTGAGTAACGTACACTATAACATAGGCTTTAAGTAATTCACACATTCTTTATGTTTTATTACAACGGTCTGATAAATATGATTGTATCTCTGATAAAAACTTAATACTCTACTTGTTTGATATTGTATGTTTTATCATATTCTAATAAATCTAAGATTGCTGGATTTAAGTGACAGTGGGCAGGGCATACTGGTGGAAAGACCGACGGCCGATGGGGCAGTAAGGTCCTTGAGTGGCGTCCGCGTACCGGTAGACGTAGTGTTGGGAGGCCTCACACAAGGTGGACCGACGATCTGGTGAGAATCGCGGGAACCCATTGGATGCGAGTAATGCGGGACAGGTCGATGTGGAGATCTTTGCGGGAGACCTATGTCCAGCAGTGAACGTCTATCAGCTGATGATGACTATGATGATTCAATAATTATAGTATAGTTTAATGAATAATATTTTTTTCCTTTACTATGATAACAGTAAATAAATAAAATAATAAACAGTTTTCTGCCACGCATAGTAAATATCTGGAACTCGTTGCCTTCAGCGGTCTTCGCCAACAACTGCGACATTGGGTTATTCAAGAAAAGAGCATATTCTTACCTGAAGGGTAGGCAACACACTGGCGTCGCTGGTGACGTGGGCGGCGGTGAATCACTTACCATCAGGTGACCCGTCTTGCTCGTTTGCCTCTTATTTTACATAAAAAAAAAGAAAAGAAACTAATGTAAATAGTATCAAAACTTTATATATCTATTATCTTATATATTCTCTTATATAGTTTCTGCTGCTTCTAACCTCTTATCATTATGGTAACGTTAATTATATCTTATTTATATTTCTCATTATTACTTTGTTTTAAATAAAGCAATGATGCTGTTATAAGACAAGCATAAATCTTGATGAGATTACGTATGATCTTTGATCATAAATTATTTTTAGAGGGATAAAACATCATGATCATTATTAACCATATACATACATTATTGTGAAGGTCACTGGAAAAATGCTAATCTTTTTCCTGTGTTTTTCCCTCTTGGCCGCCTTTATAACAAGCAAAGGATAAATGGAGGTGAGGATATTATATTTATATCTCCCACTTGAGGAACTGTCGCCATGATTCATTTTTAATGAGGATAACTTAAATGTTAGATTTTTAAAACGAAACATTAAATCTCTATAGAAAATTTGTTATTAAACAAATCATACATATTATTGTTAATAACAAAGTGATTTTAATGTGAATCAGTTTAATAACTTATCGGTATTATATTAACTTCCACGCGGAGGAGTTTTATTTTTGTTGAAGAGATTAAAGTCGCAGATATGACAAACCTGGTGCATCGTGTTTTTTTACGATGTCACAACATGCAGCATATTAAACACGAAATGCAATTAATAACCTTATAAAATACGGTTAAATTAAGCGATTTCCGACTTTACCGTATAGGAAATAAGTGTAGTTAAAGTTATGAAGTGAGTTTGTTAGTTTTAAGCGCAAAAAGCCTCAGTGTTTCCGGGTGTGAAATTCGGTCGGTCCATTTGGTTCGGGTGCGTTTGCTTTGAAGCGAAAAAAAAAATCCTCGATGTAAATGTTTCCATGTAAAAATAGCGGTAAATTTTCGTTTTTGCTGTGCTGCCATCACATGCAGTCTGGAGGGACCCGTGAGAATGCACTTCTTGTATTCTAATCAGGTTGACGACGTCTTCCGCCGTCTTAACTTAATTCCCATAGATGCAACTTTGTTTTTCTTTTTTCGTTATCCGAAGTAAAAACATCTAAGAGCGAAGACACGTTTAACGTACGAAAATTTTTTTAACAAATTTATTTAAGAAAAAATAATCAACGAAGACCTGATGTCCAAGTCATACTCCTGTCCATAGTAACATGGCGCTAGTTAATATGTTATGTAATAACTATAATACAGCATCACATTGTGCTCGTCGCTTTGAGACATAAGATGTTAAATCTTGTTACCCCAGTAATTTCACTAAATACAGCGCTATTCAAACTGGAGCACAGTAATTTTTACAGACCACTGCTTGACGGCAGATATAGGTGCTACAGTGTACCTAAAATGGGTACCTATGGTATGTAGCTAAAATGGGTACCTAAAATGGCCTTCGCCAATATTGACATACTACCAGTAAATTATTATCACCTTTATCATCACATCAACCGATGGACGTCCATAAGTGGAAGTAGATATCTTATGTGATGTACATTAAAACGGAAGTTCTTAACAAAGAAGCAAGTAATAAAATATTTACAGTAGAGACGTTTACACAAACGTAAAGGGTCCCGTAAAACAACTCTACGAACTTTAGCGAACCTCACCTGCTCGTGGTGAACCCTGCTAATCAACAATCGAGGCTCTGGCTCCCGCCAACCCGCAGTGGGCCCCAACAAACGACGCCCCATAGTGCCCAACGTTCGCAAGACCCCAGAACCGATCGATATGGAGATTTTTTGAAGAGGTCTACGTCCAGCAGTAGACGTCTGCTGATGATGATTATTATTAATACACCACAGCAAAATTAAAAACGAAAAGTTATACTTAACATTGCTGTTTATAAGATATTTTTATTTAAAGCAAGTAGTTTTTACAGTAGCTGATGATATGAAGATGATAAAATAAACAAGCAATGAAAAGAAGATACGGAAGCATTACAAAGATACTAAATGAAAAATTATGTAAATTTCTACTAGCTTTATATAATAACCAAGTCAGAGTAAATAATAATAATAATACATATTTATACTAATTATCCTATTTTTTTTATACGCCGAAACGTTGAGACGAGCAAGACGTTCACCTGATGGTAAGTGACACGCTTTCAACAACGTAACCCTAGTTACCAATCATCCGGTTTATATCATACATGGCACCGCGTCACGCTCGTCACCTTATGACACGAGATCTTGAGTCTCGTTACTCTGGTAATTTTGTTAGCTACAACGCCCTACAAACCGGAACACGGTAATATACATTACAGTTTGGCGGTCGAATTAGGCGCTGCTATTAAACGGTCTCCGACAACAGAGACCGAGGACGAAAGGTTCGCAATTGATGCCGGAAACAGTCTAGATGGGTCTGTTTCTACTAACAACTAGTAGTATACAAACATCAATCGGTTCCGGATGTTGTATGTAGAAATTACTGTTCTTTTTTATTCAAGTGAGCGACAAGATGAACTGGACCTACACCTGATGGTGATACGCTAGTTACGATGTTATACACTGCACGACATTGTGCTCGCTGCGTTGAGACCGAAGATGTGATGTCGCATTGCCCCAGTAATTTTACTAGCTACAACACCCTACAAACCGGAACATAGTGATGATTGCATACTATTGCTTGGAGGCAGAAATAATATAACCTACGGAAACGGCCTCGGGCAATATAATGCGTACCACCTGTAGCAATGGAGTTAAAATCTATTTTGTTATAGCGAGCACAATGTGGTTTGACTGTCTAGGTAGGTACCGCAGGCACTAAATCTACCGGCAAACAGTAGTGTGCAAACATTACTACGTTCCGGATTGAAGCGCGCTGTACCTAGTGCAATGTGGTAAAGTATATACCATCCCAACTTACGCCACGGTGTTATGAGCAGGCGTGTCACTTAACATAAAGTGAACGTCGCACTCGTTGCGTCAAGTAATGTTTAATTAAAGAAAATAAATATCAATTTAAGATAGTTTAGAAGGACGCGACGCTGCGCCATCTACGCGCGCGCGAACGCGTTTAAAGAATATGTGCTTAGATAAAGCTCTTCCGAATGCTGCGCTCCTAGTACTCGGGACTAACGTTAAGTCTGGGCGCTAATCCAACGTAAAAAGCACCTTTAATCAGAACATGGCTAATCTCAAATGTTACACAAAAATCAGTCTTATGTATCAATTTTAACGTTGTAAATCGAAGCACCATTGTTACAACTATATGCATCATTGCAATTTAAACCTTATGTATACTAGTTTTAAGGTGGTCTATTAAATGTATAAAATTATTATTATACTTTTCATTGTCACCATTTGCCACATATTTTCACTGATGGCAGGTCTCTGATGCCGGAGACCATCTAGGTAGGAACCACCGCAGCGACTATTTCTGCCGCCAAACGTAATGTGCAAACATTACTATGTTCCGATTTGAAGGGCGCTGTACCTAGTATCATTACTAGGGTAGAGACTTAACGTCTCATGTCTCAGACGTCGAATGCAATTCGGTGCAGTATATATCATCTTAACAAGCGCCATTATGGGTTGGCGTATCATTTACCATCTGGTGACCCTCCCAATCGTCTCGACGCTTGAATAAAAAATTTCTACTGACAACGTTCTTATATGCTACTATATACCAGCTAATACATTATACTAAAAGCATATATTAAAAAATATATGCTCCCAATGTAAATAAACTAAATCCTTCTTCAGCGACGTTTAATATTTTTTAAATATTAATTCTTAAAAAAAAATATACCTGAAAATAAAAGGTACGTTATAGTTTAATTATGCAAACTTTATCTCAGTACCGTCTTATAGTTTCCTAGATGATGAATAGAGGATCTCTGAAAACACTTTAGTAGTGTCTTCAACACATAATTGAACAAGGAATCGGCATCTTAATCCCAGTGCCCAGTTGTGATGAACAAAGAAAGAATAATACCAAAACTTGGACAATCTCGGTATCGGTCTTGGTCTTGCCTAAATACTTCTAGTGTTTGTGTTGGTCTTGCATATTGTCTTAGAATATACCAAAAAAAATATTTCTAAAAGAAAAGCATATGTTCAAGTTACGATAAATATTTATACTCATCATCATTTCAACCGAATTTCTACTTTTTTCTTTAGTCTTGCAAATTTGATCTTGGTCTTCCACAATACTCAATACTACCAAGATAACTGGAGACCTCATCGGCCATCGTCATGGTCATTGTGAGGGCGATATTCTAACGTACAAAATAATACTAATAAAGCTGCCCCCCTTCTTACGCTGTGTAACAAGAAATGACATTAAATTACTTAACGATATATTTTTTTTACAAACCGGAAGTAGTTGCAACCTGTCCGTCATTGAATTCTTCTAACCAAAGTTAGACTTGAGCAGTTCGCTAGCATATGTAAATTGTTTCCAGGACAACAAACAGCCGGATGTGTTCCGATTAAGCACGTATACCTGGCAGCGAACTGCCAACGCTCAGATAAAAAACAGCGCAACAGGTGACAGGATCGACCGTTTAATAGACTGATTTTGATGTGACAAGTGGCCAAGGGAATAAAGAAATATACGGAATAGCAATTGAACAAACGAATAAGTTTTATGTATTTTTTTAACACTGATGCTATTCTTTCGACGTCAAGATTTCATCATCATCAGCCGATAGATGTCCACTGCTGCACTACTGGCTAGACGTCAAGATTTACATGATATTGATTCGATATATTTCGACAATCCTGGTTACCTAACCTCGACTAAGAGGATGGTAGGGACGGGTAATGCTGCCCCAGGACCCCTAATGCTTTTCGTAGTTTATTTCGGAACCAATATAATTAATTAAAGCTAATTTCTAACGCACTATCCGCTTCATCTACAGGAAACGCTACAGGAAAGAATCCATGATTCTTCTCGAATTTGTTCAATCAAACCAGAAACTTCTCTTATGGGCTTTTAATGTCAAGCTGGATTCATGACTATGTCAGCGCTTCAAGCCATTCGACTATTACAACTTATCTAACATTGGGCGCGTGGACCTGGATCCACGGCCTGTTAATGTCAGGCTACTCCGATTATCCACTTCCGGAAATGCTTGTAAAGCATCCTCTCAAAAATAAATTTGTCTACTTTCCTTAGTTATAATTTTCTTTAAAGTAAACGCATGTTAAATAAGATTCATGTTTAATTACAGAACTAAAATATCTTATATCCATGTTTTGAAAATCCATTGGTCCCTCTTACAGGATAACGTCTAAGTAACTGCAATGACAGTAGTCCTTATTTCTGCCGCCAAACATTTGTATAAATAGTAATACTTTTGGTTTTGCTGGTTTGAAAGACGATGTAGCTAGTGTAATTAACGTAGTCACGATATTTAACATCTTGTATCTCAAGGCGACGAGCGTAATGTTGTGCAGAGTGCATAGTGTTAAATAACGCTACATTGTTATAAGTAGGTTAAAATATCTCACTCGTTTTACGGGTGGAATAATCATCATCAGCCGATAAACGTTCTCTGCTAGATATAGACGTTCCCTAAAGATCACACAGATCATACCGGTCCTTGTGGAATAAATACAAAAAATAATAAGTCGAAACGTATCTCCATACACTTCGCTATTCTTTTAAGGAGCCCGCGCGTCATAGAGCATGTGCTAAATAATTACAGTAAAGCCTACTGTGCCATGTGCCGAGACGCTCTGAGCAACTATTTGTTTATTGTACACTTATAATGGATGCAATAAAGTCGACTATCGTAAACACCACACGAGCCTACACGAATTCTTTTTTTTTTCAATAGTAAGGCGCCAGCTTTTCACCTGTGCCAATTACTTTACATTGCAAGACCAATGATGATATATTATGAGATAGCATTAAGAGTTTGAGAGAAACATGAACATTGCAATTATATTATAAATATTATATTATTATTTAACATAATTATTAAATTTGGAATTAAGCGTAAAAATTATGTATTTATATTATATCTATATCATAGCGCTGTCTTAAAGTATTTTAAAAATTATTCAAGTATAGTATTCTACGTAGGTCCACTGTAGCGCCTATTTCTAACGACAAACAGTATTATGCAAACATTGCTGTCTTCCGGTTTGAAAGGTGCTTTAGCTAGTGAAATTACTGGGGTAACGAGACCTTCCATCTTATGTCACAAAGCAATGAGCATAATGTGGTGTAGTGTATCTAACTAGCGCCACGTTGTTTTTGGGTAAACATATCACTTACCATCAGGAGAAGGTCCGGAGCGTCTCGTCCCTTAATATGTATAATAAAAATCATTAAATTGAGGTGATGATGATTCCTATATACATGTTAGCTATAGAGCTTTTAAAGTAGTATGTAAGTAACTAGTAAAATCACCAAGATAAAGAGACGCACATCTGAAGTGTGAACCCGGTTAGAACAATGTGATGCATTGTAAACATCTTAACGTTATAGTCTTATGTGATATTTACCACAAACTGAACCATTCCACTCGTCTCGTATATCATATAATAAAATAAACTAGCTGTTCCCTGCCCGCTTTGTTGGCTGTAATACTTTCGCAACTCCCTTTAGGGGTAAAATACTTTTCTTAGCTGATCTATACGTGATAATTGGAATAGTCCTACCAATTGTCAAGTCTGTGGGCCTTGTGGTTCCAGAGGTGTCGTGATGGGTCTCTACATAGGTGAAAATCTCATAAATACATACATAAACATACATGTATATAAATGTAGAAGCTTTGAAATGAGATGTAGGGATCAGGACCTGATACTTATATAACAATTGAAGTGTCCCCCTATTATTCTCACGAAGATCAAGTAAATGGATACAATTGTATACTTTGTGATGACTTGCTAACCATGTCAATTTACACTAAGATGTACAACCTTCATAAAGATTTTCACTATGATAAACGATAGCGTGATCTATTGTTCATAGCAGCGCCATCTGTTGGGTTACTTACAAACCTCTTATTACATACATATATATATATATATATATATACATAGATTTACCAACAAGATTGCAGTGTTAAACATTTCAGCTATTTACACTCAAGTCGATGACATTTATAAAACGCATACAGTATTTAATAAATGTCAAAACATCAAAATAACAACAAATGGCAGCAAATATATAATTATCAGATTAAAATCATGATATTTGTTTTTTTTTTATTTGCGAACAACATTTCAATACTGTTTAAACTTTTAAATAATTACATGTGATCGGGTTAATGTTATGAAATAGCTGTTGCAAATAGAAGTTGTGCGTTAAAACCACATTCTCCTTTCGTATATTGGCTTTGTGAAATCCATTCAAGGTCACAGCGCGAACACACCTTTGCCTTAGTGCGAAAGAATTTTTACTGGTGGTAGGTCTCTGTTATCAGAGACCGTCTAAGTAGGTACCACCGCAGCGCTTATTTCTTTTTTCGTCAAGAAAGCGACGAGAAGAATAGAACGTAAATCTGGTGGTAAAAGATACGCCCGCCAACACCACATAACGCTCGTCGCTTGAGACATAAGGCGTTGAGTCTCATTACCCCGGTTAATACATTAGTTACAACGCCCGTTAAACCGGAACACAGTAATGTTTGCACACTACTGTTTGGCGGCAGAAATAAGCCGCTGTGGTGGTACTTACCTAACGGTCTCCGGCAACGGAGACGTACTACCAGTAAATTTCTCCTGATAATGAATGAATGAATGAATGGATAAACGTAAAAACTATCGAACGAAGAACGAAAAGAATGAATGCATGAATTATTTAATATTTTTTTAACTACACTACTAATTAAACTTTGCGCAGGCGCACGTTGGAACTTACACCTGCACAACCAGGTCATCAAAAATAATAAAGATATTGTATTGTAGCAAATTGAAATGTTGACCCGGTTTTTACCCACTTTATTGCGTTTAACTAATAATTGCTCCGCCATTTTGAATATTATCCAGCCACCGTGCTCTCGGTAAAATTGAGTTTACAGCTTTTAAATTAGTATTATACAATAGTTTACAGTCCGATCTACGCAAAACAGGCTCACTGTCTCTTGAAGTCCTCTTTTATTTAAATTTATTATTAATAGGATCCCAAGCTGGTAATAACCAAACGTCCTTCTTTATTGAAATTAGGATGTTTTACCTCGGGATTAATTTGTCGTAGGAAACGGTGTTAATGGTTTTCAAACTCTTCTGTATCGGTAGGGATAATAAAGAACATGCTTATAGATTGCAGACTGCATTGATGCTTCAGATCAACTAATATTCATTTACGTGGATTACCACCGCACCTAAGATCACCTGACTCGTTACGGTAATAAATGATTAAAGAGCGAGAAGAACTCGATAAAATTTAATTTTATTGCATAGTAATTGCACGTTCTCCGATCTTCAAACAAAGGGATATGCTAGGTAATAGAATGGATCTAGACGTTTCACTTACGAATTGCATTGATGCATTTAAAAATTATGCAGCGATAAATGGCGGCCGTGACATTATAAGAACCGTTGTTACGCTGTTCATGACAAAACGCGGCGTGAATGTTTCAATAAATACTCCGCGGTGAGTACTTTCGCTGGCATAATTGCTTATTGCTCTTAAATTTGGTTTTTACTACAACACCCGGTACATTTTCCAAAAACAGTATTAACGTTTTATTTTTTATCAACAATAGGCTAACACCTGACTTTAATTTCTCTTGGTGTTATTTAAGTTAAACCGATTGTAAGTGATCCGATCGCCTATCACAATGAGGCGCTAGCTAGGATGGTACACTGCACCATATAGCGCTCCTTGATTGAGGCAACGTATCGAGTCTCGTTACATCAGTAATTGCGCTGGCTACAGCGCCTTTAAAATCGGAACATAGTAATGTTTGAACACTCCCGTTTGGCGGCAGAAATTGGCGCTGCGGTGCCACCTATCCGGTATCCGGCAATAGAGACCTACCACCAGTTTGCACCTCTACCATTTTACCATTAATCGTATAGAATACTCAACTTTTGGTTTTTACCTGAATCCACGAACCACAACCATTTAAGTAACTTAAAATTACTCATTTCATCAAGGTAAATAAACCATCATGATGAGAAATAGCAGTATAGAAATAGTTATTTTAATAAGTAGGAACTCAGTAGAAGTAGAAAGGGAATGGACCAGCTTAAACAGCAGATAACAGCTCGCAGAATTTTCCAGTTTTACCACTGACAAGCTGATTTTAAAGTTACCGAAGTGTAAGGTTGCTCATATTCAGCACTTAAAGAAGAGTTATGTTATATGAGAATGATCTTCCAAGAGTTATGTTACAGATATAACTTGATTAAATGTAGATACAAGTTATCTATTGTTATTGTAACGGTTCGGTTATCTAAAATAGCAAAAATTATCTAGGATATGATTTTGTGGGATATATTTAATAAGACTTCCCACTTGTGGTCTGTCTACGCAGGTACCACTGTAGAGCTTATTTCTGTCGCCTATTTTGGATATGAAGTGTGGTACCATTCGAATGTGGTGCAGTGTATACCATCCTAACCAGCATCACTTTTTTGTTGTTGTGAGAGTGCCTATGTGTTACCATAGGACTTAAATCCTGCTCTTCTCTTCAAATAAAAAAAATCTCATATCATATTTTGCATTTAAATTCCTAACCATGTTAATGCTTTTCTACGTCACTGTACAAACAAGGAAACACATGAACGCAAGACAAGTCAATGCTAAACTTTGAGTTTTACAGTTGGGGTTAAGCTAAGCTGCGTCAAAACAATTTTTCCCACAACTGGGATTCAGGGACTCCTCTTACACGGAGAGAGTGAAAGCAACAGCACAAACGTAGCCAAGTGTGAGTTGGTAGATAACGCTCATGAAAGTTTTGCTTGACCGGAAGCTAACCGTCGCTCCTTTGAAACTGATAGCGATACAACAGCATTTATTGATCTAAAATTAATAAGCCATTATTATTGTAATAAATATTAAAATATTTTGCGAGTTATAAACAATAAAAACATACAAACTATGTTTTTAAACTGAGCAATAAAGTAATTATTATCTTTTTAAAGAGCACATGGTCAAAAGTATTATATCGTTTGGCAATAAATGAATTAAATAAGTTTTGAAGACTGGACGAGTAAGGTCACTGTTGGTTTAACACATAACTTGCAAGTTAAATGTGAACTTGTATGTTTTGTAGTCATTATTTCGAGCATTCCTCGAGCTGATTGCGCTCCGGTACATAAGTTGAGACAAGCGCAGAGTTACGTTAAATTCTTGCATCGGAATTACCAAGGGCTTTCCCTTTCATCTCCGTACAAGGGAAGCCTTATAATAGAATTTACGTCGCATACCGTAGTAAGAAATGTCCAGTTTACTTCGAACTAGATATAGTTACACGCGGTTACATTTTAAACTGTATGAGTTAAGTAATAAAGTTCAAAATAATCTGCGGCGATCGTGCGGAGAGATCGCAGTAAGCCGGTATGGAAGGTTGATCGGAAGGCAGTTTTGATCGGTTTTTGCGGTGCAATTACGAAGGACGTTTCTTTATGAAATTAAAAATGGCGCTTCGATATCACTTTTAGTGATTTAACTTAATCCGAATAGGGATGTGTAATTGAAACAAAGTTCTTACATTATGTTCAAAACTTTTCCTGCCACTTTTCAAGACTTTTAGATATTTTTTTTATTCATCGAATCATCGAGAGAGAAGTCAACATGATAGTAAGTGATACGCCTATCGATAACAACGTGGCGCTGGTTAGGATGGTTTACACAGCAACACATTGTGCTCTTTTGTCTCGCTCGTTACCTTGATACAAGTTGTTAAATTCCTTACCGCAGTAATTTCACAAGCTACAACTTCTTCCAATTCGTAACAAAGAAATATTTGCACACTACTCTTTGGTGGCAGAAATAGACGATGCAGTACCTATCTTGACGGTCTCCGGCAAAAGGTAACTAACAATATTTACACTAGAGTGCTTAAGCCTTTGTGGCTCTTGACTTCCTGTACAATTCTCCTTCAGATGTTGTGACTGTATCTTTTACCTCAAACCAGTAAATTTTTCCTTTATTCTATATCAACTATCCATTTATTCCTTGGCCTATCCTGTGGTCTCCTCTATTGACACTTCCGATCACTTATTGCTCTTACTGCTCTGGTATCTACCTAAGTATATATATCAAATATCGTTGATAATACCCTGTTACTGAGGATAAAAAATTATAAGTAATATTTTATCGTATACATAATTTTGTACATAACGTAAAGAAACTAACGATTTTATTTCTCTAAATAGTTTTTAAAGATTTTATGTTATCACATGTGTATGTATTTAGACGTTACAAGGTTACAATACCACTTAGCGATTATTTCGATAAAAATCGCTAGGAATGTAATAAAATAACAGCCTTTGGATTTATTAATCATATATTATGTTAGTCAGAGCGGACAAAAAGTGGCCCTTATAAGGCGGGAGGATATCTAATACCTAAAATGGCCCGACGCCAAAGCTCATCGGAATTCGGTTACAAGATGTCGTTGTTTTTAGTTACGGCAAAAAACCTCGCCTGTTATAATGAGGTAACTTCGGACATAGCCAAAGGCTTAGTGGTGAACGTACCATTTTTAAGATTTGACGATAACAAGAAGAAAATCTTTGCACTGGTCGATATAGATCTCAAGATTTATACAGCAAAGAAAACAAATCAAGTCGGCTGATGATGAAGAAAATAAATAACGAGAAGTTAATGAGTAAGAATATTTAATTTATATGTAAGCAAATTTCAAAGGCTATTTGACGTCTCCTTGATGCTTAATTTAATCATTAATAACAATAAATAAAGAAAAACTAATGATTCTGTCTTTTTAAAAAGAGTTTAAGATGTTGGTTGCGAGGATAAAGGAATTAAGATAGATTGTAAACAAAACATTTGAATTTTTATCATATGAGAAAATAAACTAAGTCCCAATCATCATCATCATTTCAACCAGTGGACGTCCACTGCTGGACATAAGACAATATTAGACAATAATTTAAAATGACATCTTTAGATTAAGGGTGCTATGATTATTCCCAACAGCTGCTAACAGTGCTAATTTTGCAGATATTTACTTAATGGATAAAGGCATAGCAAATATCGATTAATCATATCTACTTTTCAAATATAACATTTAATATCCTGGTTAATATTACAAAAAAATATATATTTAACGCTTTAAATTAATCAGCTCATGAAATATCCTTTGAACAATGAATGATTTTTGACAGTCTCCCCATAACGGTTCAAACCTATTGTTTACAAACGATGCGTCCGGTATTTTTTATTAAAAAAAAAAAAAATCTATCAAACCCTTTCTATTTGTGGACATCTGCCGAAATCGATTTTGCGCTTTTTTAATTTAGAAGAAAAAAAAAGCACGCGGGTGCAAAACGCCCGCAGTTTTTCCTCTGCAATATTTGTTATAAGGCAACCCTTTCAACAAACATGCCGGAACGTAATCAGATTTCGGCATGTGCTGTCTTTTTTTTTGTTCAAGCAACATGATATAGTTCTTGAGTATGAAGTGTGCCTATTGTGGCTGACAGCATTTGCTTTCGTCGTCTTCCGCATTCAAAAAAAAAAAAGGCACGAGCCCTTTTTCGGCGACGGCACTTATACTTACCCCTACCTTTTTATAGACACGTGTGTTAACATCTATTGATAGCACCTTTACATAAAACGTACGTTTTATTTTCATGTTTGTATATTAAATAAAATGTTATCATCGTAATAAAATACACAAGATTATGGCTTTATTACCTTTGTTTGTTTCGCGGGTATCCTCGAAGTCGTATGACTTTTAAGGATAAATAAATCAAGATATAAATACTACACGACTTTACAATATTTCGAAGCTCACATAAATCTTTATATTCGGTTTATTTAACGAGCAACGAATTGATTGTTATAAATTCAATATTATTGAAATTTCATTTATACAATGCAAGATTACGAGACTAACGGGACGTGATGGTAAATGATACGCTCATGACAATGTGGCACCAGTTAGGAAGCTATGAACTGCACCATGTTGCGCTGAGACAAGATGTTAAGTAATTTTAGTATCGACAGCGCCTTTCAAACTGAAGCACAGTAATATTAGTACACTACTGTTTGGCGGCAGAAATAGGCACTGCGGTGGTACCCACCTAGATGGTCACCGACAACAGAGGCCTACCACCACGGTTTGATTGGACTGTAAATCTAGTAGACCAGTGATTACTCGATAGCAGGATTCTATCGTAATCGTTGGAAGTTTATAATATAGACATTCCCTACAAATATACGTTTATACCATATTAGTGGAATGAAAGTAGTATACTTACTCAGCACCACATTGAGCTCAAGATCTTGAAACTTATGTTGCCTCGTTACTGTATTACTTACAGACCAGCCCATCAATACACTAGTTCGTGTAGATACAATTGACAATAGCTAAGGTAGTATTTTGTAGTCTAGGTAATATCAGGCTCTATGCCCTGTAGTGTCGGACTAATAATAACAGGATTAAGGTAAGCCCTTCGTGCCCTAGGAGGCGACTAAAAGGGTTTTTGAGTTTATGTGTTTTGATCGTGATGGCCTTCATTGTCTACTAAGGGAACTCAAGATGAACAGGTACAAGGTGATCTAATACTTGTATCAAAGCGAGGGTGCTAAGGAAGGCTACAGTTCTCCCTGGGACGTGCTTTAGGCGCGGTATCGGGTGGCGCTGGTGTATTCCGTAGGAGATCCCTGGGTATCCCGCAAAGCACAGAGGATGACCACCGAGTGAGATTTAGAGTGAAAAAATTCCACATAACCTTGTCTTCTCTCCAGAAGCAAGGTATCATTTTAGAAGATTCCCCCTGATAACAAAAAGAAGGTAATACCATGCTTTATATGAGAGTATCTTAACTAATGAATACCATAACAATAGATCAGACGACACAGTGAACAGCCATCTGTTCACCTCGGTCCATACCGACGACATCATTAGGGCGGGCGGAAGTAGATGAATGCGGGAAGCTGAGGATCGCATTTGGTAGAAGGCCTATATTCAACAGTGAATAAACAAAGGTTGACAATGATGATGATGAACAGCGCAAATAGATTCCATTGTCTAATTCACACATACGTGATTGACCAGCATTTTAATTTGTATCACACTTATCACTCTTCATGGATATCCATAATAAATATTCAGATCAAGATTAGTGCTTACGTATTAAAATATATTTACGCTTAATAAAAAGTGACAGCGTTATCCGAGGACATATATTGACATATAACGAAATTTCCAGAGCAAACTCTTCGAACATTCTACGAGTACATATAATTACCGTAAAATTAAATGTCACCGGAGTTTGTAAATTTTTTTTTAATTAATATTTTATCTGCACATTTCACAATCGTTAATAGTTTTTTATACGAAGACGTAAAAACGTTAACAATTTTTTGTTACTATAAGGGACAGCGACGACGTGATAAGTCGGTAATATTATTTACTTACGCACATGCTATTTTGCTGGCCTCAAGTGGCGATGGGCAGGACACATCGCTCGATGGACTGGCAGCTGATCCCCATCGGTCCCAAGGTCCTCGAATGGTGACCGTGTTCCGAAAGACGTAGTGTTAGCAGGCCCCCACCAGGTAGTCCGACGATTTGGAGAAGGTTGCGAGAAGCAACTGGATCGATCGATGTGGAGGGAGATCTTTGGCTGAAGGCCTGTGTTCAGCAGTGGATGATGATTAAATTTAGCACACGCTTAGTTTTTTTCACTGGTCGTAGGTCTCTATTGGCGGAAACAGTCTAAGTAGATTAGGCAGCTCCTATTTCTGCTGCCGAACAGTGATGTGCAAACATTACTGTGCTCAGAATTGTAGTTAGTTGTAGCTAGTGAAATCACTGGAGTAACGAGACTCAACATCTTGTCTTAGGCGAAGATCGCAATATGGTGCAGTGTATATTGTACTATCTAGCGCCGCGTTGTTATAGGCAGGCGGATCACTTAAAATCAAGTGAACGTCCTACTTGTCTCGTTGCTTCGTTAAAAAAATATATATTGACGTAAATAAATATTACAGTAAAGGAACAAAAGGGAGAAATATTACACAACTCACAGGACTCGAGCCAACCTCACCAGCTCGTGGTGCACCCTGCTAATCAACAAACGAGACTCTGGCTACCCCAACCGGCATTGGGATAGCGTGGTGGGAAATGGCTCAAATCACTCTATATGAACCCCAACATACGACATTCTCTAGTGCTCAGCGGTACTGAAGGCCATGCTGACTGTATGAGGAGATGTTCGGGAAAGACCTATGTCCAGCAATGGACGTCTATCGGCTGACGATGATGATGATGAAATACACAAATTTAAATTATTTCTTTATAATGACATGTAGATTGCATTAGCTGCAGCTACTGTAATTACTGGAGTAACGAGACTTAACATCTTGTCTTAGGCAATGAGCGCAATATGGTGCAGTATATACCATCTTAACTAGCGCCACATTATTATGCGCACGCGTATCACCATCAGATGAACTTCCAGCTCTTCTCGTCAACAAAAAGGAATAAATCAAGTCTTGATATTGCCGCAAAATTTTGTTTAGTACTTAAATATTTTTTTTTTATTAAGTAGATTACTTTGACTGATAATATATATACACAATCATGTATTGAACTTTTTATATTGTTTAAATATCATTAATATATATGAATAGCAACTTTTATTTGATCAAGATTATAATTGAGAAATTAACGCCACTATCAATAGCGCTTACCTATATCAAGTGCTATATAATTACTGTAATTAAATTAATATGGAATTCTTTCAAAATACCTTAGGTTCGAAAAGAAAAAATTAAAATATGTTTTTTCTCATACATATATGCGATATTTATTTTTTTTATTTATTCAAAATAATTATTGTATACCTTAAATATAGGTTACAAAACGCGGACGTAACGCCTATAGCTATTTTCTATCAATCAACTTAGGCCATGAGAGATATTTTATAAATAATGATAAAATACAGACAACTGGTGGTAGGTACCATAGCAACGGCTATTTCTGTGAAACAGTAGTGTGCATCCATTACTGTGTACCGGTTTGAAAGGCGCTGTAGGTAGTAAAATTACTGGAGTAACGAGATTTAACATCTTATGTCTCAAAGCGTCGAACGCAATGTGGTGCAATGTTGACATACTAACGCTACATTTATATGGGCAGACGCATCACTTACCGTCAGGTGAACGTCTAGCTCGTCTCAAATAAAAAAAAAAACAAACCATATTTTATTACTATTTATAATCTGTTGTGCGTTGTTCACTGACATAGTTTTAAAATGTACAACTTACAATGAAATGTTTTTCAAAAGAAACATAATGTATGAGCGGGATGGAGCGTTATTTTTTTACCCCCAGTACCATATTCAGTAATGAAAAAATAATTACAATGGTACTAAATGGACTGTTTGAGGGGCCGATGCGGATGGTGGGCGGTGGTCAGGTGTGAGGTCACCTGTGCTTAAGAATCTTGTTTTGACAGGTGGATCAGCATTGTCACGGGATCACCGAGAGCGTGTGCTTACTGCGAAGCTCTTTGTTTCGTCTATTTATATGGAGTTTCGTATTGCAATGCTAATAATTGACGTTGCCACCTGTTCACAGCCTGTTTCGGTGGTGGGTTCGTGTCAAAAGTGAACAAGACTGCAGAATATTAATTATAAAAACACACACAGGTAAGGTTTTAGTTCTTATTATAAGTGGCACAGTATTTCAAGTTTCATTGTATTTTAAAAAGAGAAATGAAAGGCCCCTTGTTTGGACGGTTGCAGGTACTAAGTGATAACATATAATTGATTAACTTAACTTGAGTTTCGTCCATGGCTCAGCAGCTAATCGCATGTCCTTCTTCAATTTATGATTGTCAACTTAATATGGTTGTAGAACTTTTTCTAGACCATTATACTTGCTACCATTCTTGTCCTTTATATCTGCCTCTGTAATAACTTATGAAGGCCCGAAAATTTTGCACGGACATACTCCATAATCCTCTGCCTCAATATCTCTTAGTCTTAGGATATTAAAGTCGAATGATAGTCCATAAATAATAAAATAAACCACGTGGTGTGAAACAAAAGCTTTAGTAACCAGAAACGTTTGTTGAACAGAAGCAATATAAGTATAAGCACCAATGTAAGTTTAAAACTGTTACCGTGTATATGCAATGTCTGCGACATACATATGTACAATACCAAAGAATCTTTAGCATTTACACAGCGCGTCCCGGAGACACAATAGGGCCCGCTTATCGCTCCCGAAGGAATTCCTTCAAAATCTGGAAGGAGCTCATCAATATCCCGACAAAAACCGAAGCAAAAAGCAAACAGCAGATTTTTATTTGATGGAATCCGTCCACATAAGCATCAGCGGAGAGGGACCCGCTCCCGAGGTGCCGTCAAACGGGCCGAATCGGCAAAAATGTGCATAATTGGATCCGATCGGGAGAAAAAACCCTTCAAAAAGCGACCTCTAAATGTTTCGAAAAAGTGCACGAATATAGGGTGGATGCAAACGCTCTCCGCGCCCAGCCGGCGCACACGCACGGCATTCATTTACACTTGTTATATAAATGTTTCAACTATGTATACGTACTCCACCTTCCATTTAATTTACGTTTAAACCTAACTGTTGGATCTAAATGTCAACAGTTTTGAGAAATACTTGTATGTGACAAGAAAAAATAGTAGAGATGGAAATAAGGGTAGTTGCTATAACACTGTACACGTGCCACCAAAGTAGTAAATTTCTGATGGAAAGTTTCTATTACCAGAGATCGTCTAGGTAGGCACCATCGTAGTACCTACATCTGCCAAACAGTTTTTTTAATAAGAAATATGGGTAAACCAGCGAACAGTTCACCTGGTGGAAAGTGATCACTAACCCCCATGGATAGTCGCAACACCAGACGAGTCGTGGCTGGGTTGGCTACCTTTACACTAATAAAATACTGTGTAAATGTTACTGAATTCAGGATTGAAAGGCGCTGTAATTGTAATTACTGAGGTAACGAGATTTAATATCTAACATTCAGGCGGCGAGTGCAATGTGGTGCAGTGTATACCATTCTAACTAGAGGCATTTTACGCGTAGGGGTGAAACTAACCTTTAGATGAACGTCCCTCTCGTCTCGTCCTATATTTGAATATAAAAAAAATTAACTGTGGGTCATGTGAATCAAAAAATAAAGCTATAACTCCCCGAAGGTCTAAACCTCGCCTTATTTGCGAATGATCCGTATAGCAATGCAGTTCCATCAGGGATTGATTTATTCAAATCGAAAAACTTTAGATTCCCTCCGCCGCGGGCCCGCGAATTATTTGTTTTTGAATGGCAATTATATTTTATTTTATTAAACGCACCCTCTCTCGCATGATTCGCTAAATGCCTAATGTTTCCGCGAACTCCGGCGGCCCCTGGACGTCCAGCTAAATAAATGGTCCATATTTAGCCATAAATGGGTATAAAATTTTTGATAAACAGGGGATCATGTCTGTGTTCAAGTTACTTAGTTGCTTTGACACGCGAAAGATTATGGAAGTAGGAAACTTTTTTTATACACACTTATTTAATTTATTGGACAATACATATGATCACATATTATCTTCTTCTTTGTTGGCATCACTCCTGACAGACTGGTCGTGATCTTCACGTCAGGTGTTAGTGGCAAGCTTCATAACACACCGCTACTCTTCTAAACATTAAATAATGATAAAATCTTGAATCGTAATTTTTAAAGGCCACCGCAGCGCCTATTCCAGCCGACAAACATTACTGTATTCCGGTTTGAAGAGCGTTGTAACTAGTAAAATTATTGGGGTAAAGAAACACAACAACTTATGTCTCAAGCGACGAGCGCAATGTGGTACAGCGGATATTACGTTAACTACCGCCGCGTTGTTATGAGCGGGCGTATCAGTTAACATCAAATAAAAAAAAATCACTAAAAGAAAGCTATGAAGAACATTATCATAAGAAAACATTCAACACCACTTGCTTGACATCACTTTCCACCTGCTGTATAAACACTGGTAAATAATTGTTTTATATACAAGGGACCTTATCATCGTAAAACATTCTCGATAAAACGTAACATCTGCCATCGAAAAAAAAAAAATATCCATATCTCAAAATAAACGACTAAAAATCGCACGGCGCGCGAAAAAAAAATGTCATCTGCATACAGCATCTGGTCAGTGGTAAAAAATTAAAGCCGGCCTATTGCTGTGCGCAAAAACTTACGCTAAAAACTTCATAGAACAAATATGATATAAAAACTTTTTTCATTGCATAATTCGGTTTTTTGGCTGGATTATGGCATGTGCCGAACTTCCTCTAGCCGCGGAACAGATAAAAAAACCCCATTGAGTTTTTATTTACGCGATTTATTTAAACTGTGGACGGTAGCTTTCCCCTACCGTGTTTGTGTGTTTGTCGGTTCGTTTTACATTATAAATACTCGAAATTCAGTGGTCACTTATATATATTTTTTATATGTTGTGTATGTTTTCGGCTGGAAACTTTATATATCATAAGATGAGGAGCGCAGTGTGATGCTGTCGCGGACGAGGCGATGGACAATCACAATATATTATACTTATTAATATATATATTTTTTTTGATTAAGCAACGAGATGAGCGGGACGTCCTCCTGATAGTAAGTGATACGCCCGCCCATAACAATGTGGAGGCAGGTAAAATGGTATGGTATACACCGCACGCCATTGCGCTCATCGTCAGACATAAGATGTTGAGTCTCGTTACCTTTATAATTACACTAGCTATAACGCCCTTCAAATCGGAACACAGTAATGTTGCACACTAATGTTTGACCGCAGAAATAGGCGGTGCAGTGGTATTTACAGATGGTCTCCGACAACAGAGATCAACCACCAATAAATATTTGAGGATCACTATTTCTTGTCTTTTTGACTCTTTGGTTACATCCAGAGGAAAGAGAGAGCGGCGAATCGCACTACCCATACTCATTTCCTTCCGCGACTCCACTTCAGCTACAAAGCGCAGTATAAACCTACCTCTGTAGCCCACCGGCACACATCTGAGGTGAGCTCACGGAGCCCCCTTGGAGCGGCCACCTCGAACCGGCCAGGTAGGTTCCTCTTAACTTCACCGTGGGAGATCAAGCCACGGCTACTGAGCACCACCGCCACGACAACTAGCAATAATCGCGCCTCGGATTAACCTCATCGGTTACGGTATTGCCTCTGCGCAAAGTTCTCTTTGAAAAATACTCTACTTCTGGGGGGAAGTCAGGGTTATATGACATTCTAACTTACTAAAAGCCCTCAGTGGTCTGCATCAGCGAATCCGAGAGGCCCCGGGATCTTTAACAGAACTAACCGGTGACCCTCTACTCTTTATGTTAAACATCTCTGAGGAGGAGCTTAACTCTCCTAGGCACCATCGCTGAGCCATACGCTGTCCCTTTGCTGTGTTCGCCCCACCCTCAAGCCCCGCGAAACTCCTAGACCCTTTTAGTCAGCTTCTACAACAGGCAGGGCTTACCTTAGTCCTATTCCTAATAGCCCGAGACTACTGGGCTGAAAAAAAAAATGGAACACATCACGATTTTACGTGTTATCCTTGCGCAGGAGTCATGGTAATCTTCTCTGTATCGTTCCAATTTTAGTATATGTATTGCCGAAGCAAGGACAAACTATGTACAATAAAAAGACTTACTGATGATAACTGGAACATGAGGGGTTGTCTCTTAAGCCATTAATTATTACCAATGTAGCATTAAAATGCGAATTGGAATTATCTGCATCTGCCGAGGACTCACCGCGCCATTAGCCACATGCCGCTAAAATGAATTTCACTCAATTGCATAGAAAGGTGGAAAGAAAAAAAAATTGTCGAGAAAAAAACAAAATGGCACCGGCGTTTCCGTAAAAAATGAGAGTCTGCGAGCACGTGCCTTGTGTGTTTTTTTCCTCCCTTACTTTCCCCATCTCCGCTGCGCTATAATCCCAACAATTGTTAGCTAAATTAAATTTGCTTTCAACGAAATATATATATTGATACGTCCCAATCTATTCCTAGATATATTAAAAAAATATTATTTGTTATCACATAAATTTAAAATTATTTATTATCCGTCAAAAAAACAAATTTTTATATACTAGGAAACGAGTCGAGCGTTATGTTCACGTGATGGTAAGTGATAGTCTTACGTATAACAATATGGCGCTAGTTAGAATAAAATACATTGTAACACAATTTGCTCGTCACTTTAAGACATATTATGTCAAGTCTTGTTACTTCAAATATTTCATTAGGTACAACGCCTTTTAAACCGGAATATATAACTGTTTGTAAACTACTATTTTAAAGTAACATTATGTAAGAACATAAAAGTTGAAGGTAATGTTTTCTTCTTCTACATCTTATTTGCAAACTTTAAGCAGATGGGAGGAAAGTTTGGAATTATTTTAACCAAAAACTTTTTAATTTTAAACAGACCCTTGGTCACACATTTTTCACTGGTAGGTCTTTTTTGCTTGAGACTCCTATTTCTGCAGCTAACAGTAGTGTGTAAACAGTTCTGTCTTCCAGTTTGGAGGGCTTTGTAACTAATGAAATTACTGGAGTAACTAGACATAAGATCTCACGTATCAAATCGATGAGCACGATCGAAAAACATGAGTTTAATAAATAATAATACATAACACCAATAACCTTTCTTTATTCGACGAAGCGACGAGACCTGCAAGACGTTCATCTGATAGTAAGTGATACGCTTCATCATCATCAGCCGATAAATGTCTACTGCTGCACATAGGCCTCCCCGTAAAGAATCCCACATCAATCTGGTAGAGATTCATATGGAGGGGTTAGGACCAATTCCCATCTCGCTGGCCCAATGCGGGTTGGAGGGAATGTGACGTTTGCTCTTAACAATGTGGAAATGATACGCTTTTTCATAACTATCTAATTTCATACAGCATTTTCAAAAAATAAAGACATGAATAAATATTTTTAAAATCATATCCATATTATTCTTACGCGTGGTAGCAAACCGCGGAAGTGCCCGCAATATGCCGCCTCTTCCTGTCTTTTTACCTTCCTTGCCAAATTAAGTGTTTTATCAATTTTTTTTCTCTTAATGTATAAAATTCGACGGCTGGGTCCTTTGGCTCGTGCTTCATCCAGCTGCCGGAACAACTTTTGCTTTTACGTAAATAATTATTTTTATCTTAGTATTAGTGCTGGTGGTAGATCTCTGTTGCGGTCCTCAAACTACCTAGGTAGGTACCACCACAGCTTCATTTCTACCACCTCACTTATATGCGAACATTACTTTGTTCCAGTTTGAAGGATGTTCTAGCTGGTGAAATAAATGTGGTTACGAGATTTAACATGTTATGTCTCAAGACGACGAGCACAATGTGGTGCAGTATCCAGACGGGTGTAAGGGGTCCCACACAATAATTTACGGGTTCCAAGCCAACCTTAGCTGCTCGTGGTGCACCCTGTTAATCAACAAACGAGGCTCTGGCTCTCACCAACCCGCTTTGGGCCAGCGTGGTGGGAAATAGCCTAAACCCCCTCATATGAACCTGTGCTAATGTGGAGATTTTTGGGGTAGGCCTAAGTCCAGCAGTGGACGTCTATCGGCTGATGATGACGATTATGTATGTCATCCTAAGTTTTAGCATTCATCCATATACCAGTTAGATAGTTCAGAGATTATAGAATTCTTGGTGAAAGGTTTCCGTCGGCGACCGCCTGGGTAAGTACCACTGCAGCTCCTATTTCTGCTGCAAAACAATAGTATGCAAACATTACTGTTATCCAGTTTAAATGAAGACGAAGTCAATTACATTACTGGAGTATCGAGACTAACCCTTTATCTTAAAGTGAGGAGCACAATGTGATGTAACATTTATCATCCTAACGCCACATTGTTATGGACAGGTGTGTCACTAATCATCAGGTACACTCCTTAATCGTGTCTCCAGTTCGTGGAATAAAAATCGACCTGGAAACGTATTGAAATATATTATTTCTAATTAAATGGTGATTACGACAAGCACGAGACGACTAACAAGGGAATATACATTCAGGGCTGCTACTGGCTTTGGCAGTCAGCCAGTGGCTCCTATAACAAGCGCTGGTGTATAAACTTCCTGCAAAACCTTCCATGGGAAATAAATTATCAATGCAAATGCGTATTATTTATTGTAACTCATTTTTTTTTTCATCAACCGATAGACGTCCACTGCTGGACATAGAACTCCTCCAAAGATACTCTACATACAGTCTACATGTCTTCCAGTACCGCTGGGCACTATGTCAGCGTTCATATAGGGGAATTGGGCCAATTCCCATCATACTGACCCAATACGGCTTGGCGGGATTCTAACTAACATACATTATTTTTAGATTAAAGTTACTTCTTTTATATACAATGTAAGTCAAGGGGGGTGTAGGAGTCCCGCACAACATCTAACGGGACCCAAGACAACCTCACCTGCTTGTGGTGCACCCTGCTAAACAACAAACAAGGCTCTGGCTCCCATCAACTCGCATTGGGTCAGCGAGCTGGGAAATGTCCCAAATCCTCCCAAATGAAGTCCTTGATGCCCGCGGGACGGGAAGCCATACTTACTGTAAGACGTTGGTAAGGCCCCGGAAGCAAGGCAGTGCAGGACCGATCGGTGTGGAGATCTATGCGAGAGGCTTATGTCCAGCTGTGGACGTTTATTGGCTGATGATGATGACAATAAAGCGACGAGACGAACAGGAAGTTCACCTGATCAAAAGTGATACGCTAGCTCATAGAAACGTGGCGCTAGTTAGGATGGTATACACTGCACCACATTGCACTTATCTTGAAACATAAGACGCTAAGTCACGTTACCCCTGTATTTACACTAGCTACAAATCCCTTCAATCCGGAACACAGTAACGTTTGCACAGTACTGTGTTGTTGTTTTACTAGTAGTAGTTCGCTGATGACGGAGACCACCTAGATAAGGATTATCACAGCTCCTACTTCTTCCCCTTACATAACCGTGTTCCGGATTGAAGGAAGTTGTAACTAGCGAAATACTGGGGTAACGAGATTTAACATTCTGTCTCAAGGCGACGAGCGCAATGTGGTGCCGTGTATACCATGGTAATTAGCGTTCCGTTGTTATCAGCAGGCGTATTGCTTACCATCAGATAAACGTCCGCTCGTTTGGTCGCTTCAATAAATTAAAGAAAGTAAGGTGCATCGATTGCAATAAGTACTGCGGTGGTATCATTGTTGGGCTATTTTCTTTGGATACGGTGGCTATATAAATATATTTTTTTTAATAATATAATACTATAAATATGTACCATATAATCCAAAAGACATCATCAATTACGATCATTATATTTATAATTTATAGTCGACGTCATTTTCAAAGAACAGAGCGCGTCGTGTTCATACCAAATGGCGTGCGAGGGCCGGGTTGAGTTTGTTTAAAAAAAACCGTGCGATCTCGTGCCAGATAATTAAGGCTTTTGGTGGAATCATTTTATTAGAAAAGTAAAAAAAAAAAAGTTTCGCCTTACCTGCAATATCAAAACTTCCAACTTATAAGGATGTTGCAAAAGTGAAATATACTAATGAAATGTTTCGCACCGCTTAATTAAACAGTAATATAGTGCAGCTATCAAGTTTAACAACAATAGTTACAATGAAGACTTTTCTGAAAAACGTTTTAGCCATTTAATTTAAAGGTACGGTGACGAAGGACTAGCCGCCTAACCATCTCTTTAAATATCTTCTTAAATTAAACCCACCCTCACGAATCTTAAAAAAATTTAAAACTTCAAAATTAAACAAACACAATCCTCCGTATATTTGTCAGTAAAAGTAAATGTTGAATTGTGTACGATTTTTTTTAAATAATAGCAAATCTATTGTTCATATTCAAAATACTATAACTTGTCTCCCTCTCACTCTCCATACACATATTTTTTTCCATCAACTGGCTAAAAATTGACGTCAATTGTACATAGTATTAAGTGACAATGAAAGCGTTAATGCTTACTCACGTAGTATACTTTGTCCGTCATACGTTAACAGCCGGTACACAGCGAATGTTGTTACGGCGACAGATTTTCAATCTGAGGATGCTGACCGACCCAATTTGACTATCAACAAAACTACATGTGGCCCCGGAGTCGAATCAAAATCCTACCATACCAAAGAGACAGTAGGAATTCTTATAAATATAAATAGGAAATCAGAACACTCTGTGTATCTTAAACTATACGTCACATAAGCTACGTGTTCCGAATCTATCCGATACGCGATCACTAAAAAACTCAGTAGTTTTTTTTTTTTAGTAAAGTGAACACAAAAGAAATTCTAATAAAAAAGTCCGATTTCGCAGATGTTGATTTTATAAATTTCTTGCACGTGGTTTTCGGGTTCCCTTTTTTTTTAGCCGGCTCGCTGGTGTGCGGTCCTCATATTGGTTACAAAATTGTCTAAAATTGCTACAACTTCTCTTAATTATAAATAAATTGCGTCAGAGGAATGCGAATATAGCTAGCAGCTGTTTCTTTCGTTTATAAACTCTGGATAATGTGGACACAGATAATTTATGGAGATCGCGCTTTTTAAAAAGAGGATCTTCTATATTGGTAGTAAAGACATTAAGGGTAAAAGGTTTTATGGTCTTGGTCTTAAATGTTTTCTTTTTATAATACACCGTAAATTTATGTTATCAATTTTGTATGGTTTAATGTATATGATGGTAATTTTTTAAATAAATTTTGTCTATTCACTTAATTCTTAATCTTGCATTTTATTGAGTGTATAATCAAGGAACGACGAATAAAGATTTTCCATTTAATTCTAACATATCGGTTCCTATAATTCATTTATAATATTAAGGCGAGACAAAGTTATACTTAAAGTTTTTTGTTCATATTTAATTATTTCTGTTTTGTATTTCTAACTATAAAATAATTAATAATGATAAAATTGCAATTAACAATTTAGTTTTTCACATAGACTAACCTACGATTCTTATTTTTTCCTTACATATTTATGTAGTTAAATATTAGTTTTTGTTTCAATGGAACAATTAATTAAAAAGTACATAATCATCAATTCTATAATGTAATACTTTATTACAGCGACATCTTGTGTCACCGCTGGAATATTCTCTTAAGTCTTTAAGAATTATTTGAGAGATTTTAATTAATTTCAGTAGATGTCACTATAATAAATATTATTTGAGTAATATTTGTTAGTATAACATTTTCATTAGTGTTTGTTACGGCATATTATTCTTATAGAATTAATTCTTTATCTTTTTTATTAATACAGGTGTTCAATACAACATCATACTGTTATAGAAAATTATTAATTAAACACATTATATGGGAAAATATAACTAATACAACATTATGATTTCACAAGTATTTTTTACTTACACATAAAAGAAAGTAGACAAGAATTGTTAACTATTTTAAAATATGTATATATTTTAAACTAATTATAAGTATTGCAACAAGAAAGCTTCAGACAATAGTGCCTATATATACATACAATATATATACAATAAATCATACAATAATACTATCAAACATCTTAATAAAAACTTCATTATAATTTTCGTGTCTATGACATATAAACTCATCCTGTGTCACACAAACCGGATGTTCACCGTTATACTTCACAGCATTATATGCCACATCCATTTCCTTAACTTCACGAAGTATATCTCTTAAACATGCACATTGCCATGGATTCTGGTTAAAATAAAACTTGGAAAGCTTCGCGCCAAAGTTCTTCAACTCCCCACAGAAGTTGTATGATAAGTATGTCATTTGGTTGCTTGAAAGGTTCAAAATTTTCAATGCAGTTCCTTTAAAAATACTGACCGGTAGATTTGTAATCGCATTATGAGATAAATCAATATTACTCAGTGTAGGTAAATTTCTAAATAAATCATCATGTATATACTTCAATCTGTTATCTCTAAGAACAATCATTTTTAAATATCTCAGCGGCTTTAAAGCTTTTGCGTTTATGTATTCCAAACAGTTCTCTGCTAAATTTAATATTTCTAAGTTATCTAAGTTGACAAAGGTAGCAGCATTATCGATTTTACTTATGAGATTTGTGGATAACATTAAGTGTTTTAAATTTTTCAAATTGGGTATGGTAGCAAATCTAGGTACTTCTTTGAGGAAGCACCTATCTAAATTTAAGAAATCTAGGGCACGAAATACGTGCAAAAGATTATCAACCGATTCAGACATATCGTTTCTTGAAAAATCGACAAATTTTATTTGCTTACTGCGATCAAAGATATACGGGTTTATATCTCGTCCCACTAAAGAATTACTAGATAAATCTAAATGTTGTAATTTTGTTAATGCATCAAATATTCCTAACTTTAAGAAAATTATAGTGTTTCCTCTTAAATCAAGTAGTTTTAAATTTGGTTTCTGGTCGAATAGTCCCAAAGGAAATTCTGTAAGCAGGTTGTATGATAAATTTAAATATTCTACTTGTTCAGCGCCAGCAAAAACGCCTAATTTGAGTGTTTTTATTTTATTTTCTGATATATCCAAGTATTCCAATGCAACTAGACCGTTGAATGATTCGAGCTCGATATCTGATATTCGACATGCCTTTAGAGTAATTCCCGTTGTTTTGTTATTATCGGAAATGAGGCCCCTCCTTAATATGTAATCGCTGTCACCAGCCATGCACCCTATATCCTTGAAACCATTGTTTGATTTACACACTGGTTTAGCTTCTACAAAAAATATCGCGTATAACAGGAAAATGCAGAGCGACAAGAGCCACATTTCTTCTAATCTGAAAGAAATTTATAAAAAATTTTAGTAACAAATATTATAAGTTTTTTTATGGCTGTAAACTGTTTGTATAAGTTGATATACAACCGCAGTATTTATTTCAGCACTAAAAAATTACAGACACAATTAATAGAATATAAACAATAAAATAATGATAAACAAAATTAGATATCCTTTTTGTAAAAGATGCCTACGCAAATTTTTTACTATTTCAAATTGATTCCTTATGTGAGCGACATTGCAATATTTACAACTTTCAAAAATATTAATCAGTCTGCTACTATATGGTGGCAAAAGTAGTTTAGTACAAAAGCAATGGACGCTGGCAACACTCCAAGATATTTATTGCAGACTTATAATTTACAAAAACTATAAACATTATTACTAACACTTACCTTTTTGCAAAACATATATCAATTGAATGTCACTTATATTAAAATTACACTTTAAACTTAAGTTTTATAAAAATATCTCCAGAAATTGTGTCGCAAAGTAATAACTATGCAGAGGACGGCTCGTGTCGAGACGAGGCTGGTTTTCCCAACGCAGTGATCGCGGCACTAGTATAAATACCTTCAGGTAGGCACATCTACGATTTTATTGTGATGTATAACACTATGATAGCAAGGGAACATATGGAGGTTTGGGATAAAAGAAGTAATCGGTTTTCTTCAATCTTTTATTTACTGCCTTGTATAAATTGCACAGATGTATTGTATACGTAAGATCTGATGATAAAACATACCCAACAAAAAATGTTTTATGAACTATAAGTGCTAATTTCTAACACAAACAAAGCCTCCAGAAGCGAAACACACTGAATGCTCTCCATCAAAGTTGTAACTGTTATATTTAATGTCCATAGTCATCACCTCCTGTAACAATTCATTTAAACAAGCACATTCCCACGGATTGGGAACAAAGAAAAGCTTTGACAACTTCGTTCCCGCTTCCTTCAATTTTAAACAAAATTTCTCTTCCAAAAATTTTATTTTATTGCCCGATATATTAAGATTTTTTACCGAAGTACCTTTAAAATTATCAACGCTGACGGATGTTAGATAATTATGAGATATATCAATATTAACCAGTTTTGGTAAATTTTGTAAAAGGTTATTTGTAATGGCTGTTAGTTTATTATTGCGTAAATAAATACCTAATAATTTCGTCAAAGGCTTAAAAGCATTTTCGTGTATGTACTCTAAATTGTTTTGTCCTAAATCTAATATTCCTAAGTTATCTAAATTAACAAACGTCGCGAGATCATCGATCCGTTGAATTTGATTACCGGATAATATCAAATGTTTCAATGATTTTAAATTGGCTGCTGTTGCAAATTTAGGTACCTCTCTTAAAAAAGTTCTGTCTAAATTTAAAACTTCTAACGATTGTAATGCATGAAGTAGATTATCTGGAGATTCAGACATATCGTTTCTAGAAAAATTTAAAAGAGCAATATGGGGACTTTGATCAAATAAATATGGATTTAAATCTTTTCCTACTAAGGAATTACTAGATAAATACAATGACTTTAATTTTGTTAACGGATCAAATATACCTAATTCAAATGAACGAAATGTATTTCCGGATAGATCAAGTGTAATTAAATTCGGTTTTTGATCAAATATTCCCAGCGGGAATTCGGTTAATAAATTGTAAGATAAATTTAAATGTGTCACTTTTAAATCATCATCCAGAACTCCTAATTTAAGCGTTCGTATGGTATTTTGTGAGAGATCCAAATGTTTTAGAGAAGGCAAATTTTCAAAAGATTCATAATCAACCTCTTTTATTCGGCATCCACGAAGGACTATCTTTGTTGTTATGTTGTTGTCAGAAACCAAACCTCTTTCTAAAACGAAGTCACTATCCCCTGCTTTACATATAACAACAGTTTTTGAAGCTGCGTAAGTTTTACACGAGGGTGTTCCGTTAACACATGACCACAGCAAACACAAAGCTGCAGTCCACCAGTGGGCTTCCATTGCTCTTTCTGTAAAAAAATAAAAATGTATTCAATGTCATTAGTTTTTGAAACAATTTTTAAGTTATGATTATTATTAACCTTTGTTGCTGTAAAATTTCATCTTTTTATTATTGTTTGTTTTTTTTTTGTAATATTTTCCTACACAAAACTTAAGTTATAATACTATTATTTTAAAAAAAATTATTATCGATCGTTGTTCACGATAACTTTGCACCAATTCTCTACATATAATTATAAAACTTACGTTTTTGAATTTGAGTGGAAGTAATTAAGGTGTTAAGATATGTAACTTACTATAATTATATTATAACAAACAGTAAAATTATTAACTTAAACTATTACTAATAACCTATGAGACACGATCAAAATTGTTAAACGACTAACAAGGTTGGAGTCGTATTAAACGACAAAGTTTTCCTCATCCAATAGAATTTGTGGTTTTTGTACTGCTTACTTTACAACTTTTATAAATGAAACAACAAATTTGTTTCGAAATATTTATGGTGTATAATAAAAAATATATAAAAATAGTATAAAGAAAACTATGATAAATACTAAATAATAATAGATTAAAATAAATGGATACATTATTTGACCAGTAACAGTAATTGCACTAAGCGTTGGTTTACATTAACTCTATATTCCTGCATTGTTACTTAGAAGTAATGAAACTTATGGACGCCTATTATCTCATAATCTACATAAATTATATTAAAAGGAAACAATTTCTATTACAAACATATTCTTAGATCACATGATGCTTTTGATACTGTTATACTAATGTGAAAACAAAAAGTTATTATCCTTTAAACGAAAAATGGTCTAAAAATTACAAATTTACAATTTTAAAGCAAAAAAAGACTAAGATTTCGTTTAAGTCTATAATCTAACTTCAATTTTATTTATTGTTTAAATGTAAATCTAATATTAAAATAAAAGTACCCACTTTTCTTCATCATTTAAAAGCAATTAAAGTTAAAAAGGAACAATACTTATAACTATGATCAAATATTAGGGTAGATCTGTAGCCATAAGTATGGTTCACAAACATTCATTTATGTGCATATTGTAATTAATTAATTAATATAAATGATTGTAAATGTAACCAAAAGTAGTTATTTATGATAGATATATAACAGTGAAGGCATTACTTAAGCTATTCTGAAATATTTGAATCTTATTAATGCTATACAACACAACTTGCCACAATGTAAAGTTATTTTCTTTTGTACATATAGGTCTACTTAATCTAAAATTTTGATCATTCTTATAATGTAATACATTATTCTTTTACCTGAATTGGATCTACTACATTTCATGTGTATACCAAACAAGAGGATATCATTTGTGTCCAATTTATATCCATGTGTACATTAACATATTTGTAATAAAGGCTTCATCATCATCATCAGCCAAACTACCAACTAGGTATTGTTCCTTTTTTAATTTATTGCTATTAAATGATGACAAAGGCATATTATTCATTTAAAGACAAGGAAACTAATTTAACTACAAAAAATATTTTCTAAATTTAAAATTTGTATCCTAGTCTTCTTATCATTGGCTTTGTCTTTTAGTAATGTATTCATATAACGCTTTTGCCAGGTTTTCTAAATATCTTGTATAAATCAATAAATTGAGTAAGAAGCCAGACATTTCGCTAGCTAAGAAAATTAAAACTTAATTTTTAAATAAGCTTTTTAATATAAAATCTATGTGTTTGATTGACCCTGCATATCATAATACATGTCTATAAAAATTTGGTTTTCATATTCTTGTCTCTTGCAAACAAACTGGCCTGTTGTCACACAAACCGGATGCTCCCCATCATAATTACTTCTTTCATACTGAACATTCATGATATTGACTTCCCGTAATAACTGCTTCAGACATGCACATTGCCATGGATTTCTGCTGAAGTAGAATCTTGCCAAAGTGGTTCCAGAATTTTTTAATTCCAAGCAAAAGTTGTCTTGTAAATATGTAATCCTATTATCCGACACATTCAGATTAGTTAATTTAGTACCTCTAAAAGCGTTAACTGGCAACATTGTAATTAGATTATTCGATAGATTTATATCAGTCAATAGAGGTAAATTTCTAAATTGATGATCCGATATCGAATTCAGTCTATTTACACTCAAATCGATAATTTTTAACTGTTTTAATGACATAAACAAATCTGCACTTATCAATTCAATGACATTGTTAGTCAAATTTAATACTTCCAAGCCATTTAAGCTATTGAACATGGTAGCGTTGGTGATTTTGCGTATTTTGTTACCAGCGAGTGTGAGGTGGGTGATCGTATCTAAGTTCTGTGTTGTTATAAATTTAGGCACTTCTGTGAAAGAACAACTATCCAGATTTAAATAAACCAGTTCTCTCAATGAACGCAATAAGTTATCTGGTGCTCCATCCATGTTATTTTCATTAAGTAGCATAAAGTTTATATCACTGGTTTCGAATACATCACGATGAAAATCCTTTCCTTGCAAGAGGTTCTTCGACAAATACAGGAGACTTGTTTTCCTAATTAAACCTGGATTTATCTCCTTCAAATGGTTTCCCGTTAAATCTAGCTGTATCAAGCTTGGAATATGATCGAACAAGCCTGGTGGCAGATCCGTGATAAAATTATAAGAGGCATTAAAATTTGTTAATTTTGGTACTTTATCAAGAATACCTAGTGGTATAGTAGATATTTTATTGTGCGATATATCCAGCTTTTCAAGTGAAGGTAACCCGTCAAAACAATCCTTGTTTAATTTTGTTAATCTGCAACCTCTTAGTGTTATACTAACAGTTTCCACATTATCAGACACAAGACCTTTGCTCAGTACATAATCACTATCGCCAGGCGCGCATTCAATGTATCTTGATCCGTCACCGTCAAATTTACATAATGGTTTCGAATTAACGGTCAATAATACTTGAAATAATGTAAATATTAACCATTTGCTTTTGGACATTATTTCTTAATCTGCAACATTAACAAAAACAAACTTTAATGTCAAATGTTTTATATAATTGGCAATAATACGAATTTTAGATATTTAACTTTATTTCAAACTTTAGAAATTATGCAGCGCTAATGTTAAATTAATTATTGGAAATCTAAATAACAATAACAAATTTAATGTTAATATTAAAGTAGAACTTACCAGAAATGCACTACTTAATACTTAATTCTATAACTAATATTTCATATGATTATCAATGAATTTTTATATTAACACAAACTTGGTAGGTCCAGAATATGACGTCAAAAATCCTGAATGAATTTACGTTGTTACATAATTGTAAGAATCTGGGTTTATTGATAGAAAATGATATTTACCTTACACTAGAGTTTTGTAAACCTCGCTGGGGCAGCGTCTCGTGCACCGAGTTCCAGTCCCGACCGACTGCCACTGCACTATATTTAGAGCAACTGCTTGGACGCGTTGTTGAAGCGAGGCGGAGTTCACTCGTACGAGTATCTCGACGGGTTTCCCCTGAACACATCATTGGTTTTATGACGCGCTTTATTATTGAAAATAAATATAAACTTGTTAAAGATAAGTGCATTAATTTTCTTAAAGGAACCAGGTATTTTATGAAGACCCACGTTGTTGTTCTTGTTGTTGTTGCTGTCGTTGTTGTTGTTCTGGTTGTTGGTGTCGGTGTCGGTGTCCGTGTCTGATGATGATGATTGGTGGTGATGATGATGATGATGATGATGCATACAGCATCATTTACAGAAACTGTATCGACTAACTTGTAACGCTCAATATCTAGTGCTTTGTTATATAATGTCTTTCAAAAGCATTCAAGTTCTCACTTCTGGCCATATCTAAAGCAGTCGCTATGATTCTAATGAAATATATCCAGGAAATCTTTTAATTATATTGGTTTGCATGAGCATTGTAGAAACTTTATTATATACCTATATTGTTTGAATAAAACCATGATTAAAAGTAAAATATTGACCAACTTATTCTTAGCACAAGCTACTAAGCTTTGAATTTTTATACATTACATTTAAAATTTCCAATTAATGTATCAAAAATAGATCTTTTCACGTATATTTACACTTTATATTATATTTTATCTTTGACCTATAGATGACCTGTACTCGAACACTATCATATAGTAAATGTTTTAAAGATGGCAACGTCGAAACTTTTACAGATTTAAATATGAAACTCAAGCTTTTAAATACTAACAACTTCTATTTAGAGATCTAGGATCAAGCTGGTAATTGTTACTAAAGTATTTTCTCATAATTTTTAACAATCGGAAGTAATTTAATTTCCCTGTCAATACGTATACGATAAGTATAATAGAATTTATAAGAATCTATTCTCTTATTCACACATTAGGAACAAAATTTAAGAAATATATTTGATATTGATGATATAATAAAATACAACTATAACATAATAATTGTTTATTATCACTTTGATTATATGTTTAAAACTACTTACATTAAGTCATTCGTAAGTTATGTAGATAATATTAAATTATAAACTCACCGTAAGATACAAATAACTTTTTCCATGCAGCTTGCACCGCCAATTTGTTTTAGTAACAACAAATATACGATAATAAATAAATAATATTTACACTAAACCACACATATTTCCTAAAGTATTGAGATTTTTATTAAGATTATTACAATAAATATTCAAAGACTAATATAGATGTAATAATTTGTTTTGGAAACATGCTACTCGCGTGAAACCAGTTACATACTGACGTGGACGCATCTTGTGAACATGTTCCATGCAGTGATAATTTGTCCAATAGTGATAGTGCAGATATATAGTTTTTATATTATTGACGAGATGAGCCTGACATTCATCTGAAGGCGATACGCCTGCCCATAACAAGGCGCTAGTTAGAATCGTATACTCTGCACCACATTGCGCTCATCGTCTGAGACGTAAGATGTTAATCGCGTTACTCCAGTAAAAACATTAGCTACAGCGCCGTTCAATCCGGAACACAGAATTATTTGGAAGCAGAAACTGGCGCTGCGGTGGTACCTACTTAGACGGTCTCCGGCAAGAGACCTGCCACCAGTAACAAGTTTTTTAATATAATTATCGAGATGAGCGCAATGTTTATCAACATCGTACTTTGCTTGAGTGTTAAGTTGTTACTCCGTTACTTGAAATTTATTAAACATAACAACAAGTAAATATATTTTTATTGAGCATATTTACTGTATTAATACATTTCCATAAGTATGACTTCTTTGAAAAACATCACGAAGCAGTTGTTACTTAAACTTTGTGCTTTTATACTTACAAATTACTTTGTTCTGTTCTTACAAATAAACTGCTGTTAATATTTCGTGATTATATCGTCACTGACCTGAAGATAGTGCTTCAATGGCATTCCAGACTCTCATTTGGATTAAATCTAGCTCTAGTCTACAAATACTTTTGGATCTATCTATTTATTTTATGGCAATAAACTGGTTATTTTGAAACATTAACAAAAATCTATTATTATGCTTAAGCCTATGTCGAGCAGTGGATCGGCTGATGGTGATGATGATGCTTCTAATATTTTCGAGGAACTGTTGAACGGATCAACATAGAAACTGTTAAGACCCTCATCTCTTTTACAGATAAACTGATTGGTGGTAGCGCACACCGGCTTCTCACCATTGAAATATTTAGCGTTGTAAACAATATTTAGATCTTTGACTTCACTTAATACCTCCCTTAGGCATGCGCACTGGTTATGATCAAAAGAGAAAAATTTCAAAGCCCCCGAGTTTTGTTGTTTCTTGCAAATAAATTAATCTATTACGTGACACGCTCAAAAATCGTATTTTGGTTTTCTTAAACAGGTTTTTTGGTATATTATTAGATTTCGGGATAAATTCAGTAATTTCAAACTCGGCGCATTTCTGAATAATCCCTGCGGTATAGTAATCAATGAATTGCTATTTAAAGAAAGAAGCGTGATAAACTTCGAAATGAATATTCATCAATGTGTACCATCAGTAATGTTATCCCCCCACGCGTTCGATGATACATCAATACGTTGCAACAGTGGCAGCTCTTCGAACACGTCAACGTCACACCTCTCTATACTGCAGGATAACAATACCAATATTATAGCATTATGGTTAACTGGTAACCATTGTTTTTTTAAAACAATATATTCGCCATTTGTGTTATCAAATTTACACTCGATCATTACTCCTTCCGGTTCACAAGAACATTGAGCGTCGACTGTTTCCAATATTAAGGAGTAAGTGATAATAGCTTAAAAACTAATCACCGATACCGCCATATCCGCAATAATACGTGTTTTTTGTATTTCCCTGTACATGCATATCTTGTAGTAATCGGTAATATTAGCATCAATACAATTATTATTATATTAACAAATAAAAAAACAAACTTTAAAAAGAGTGTCAAATGTTTAGAAATGCTAATCAGAAGTCGATGGAGATTTTGAGAGAGGCCTTTTTTGAACAGTTCAGATGCTCTGCTGATAACGAGAACGATAACTGTTATGACGCAAAACAGCATCATTTTAGTAAAATAGTAATTGATATAGAAATAACATTTGTTTAAGAAATATCATCTAATATTTCTTAAACAAAACCTATGTGTCTTGTCTTTTTGCTGCGTACCGGCGGATTGCCTATAGTTAAAGAAACATTAGCAAAATTATAACTTTTTCCGCATATGACATATAGAAAAGCATTAAACCAAGCATTTTGCCAAAAAAAAAAACGTCTTAATCAACACAACTATAAACAGAAGTGAAAAATTACTTCATTTATAGTTTCAATACTGGTGATTAAGATTTGTATATAGTACCACTAAATTTATCGCCTTAAAATGGGTTGTTACGTTACCCCAGTTATTTTACAAACTTCATGGTCATCCTACATTTACTATGTCTTCGTTTAATGTACAAAATATATAAAAACAGGTTAGCTTTTATATAATTTATTAATTATAACCAACATTAATGAACAGTTATTATGAACATTAAAAACATGAAATTGCTCAGCGCTTTCCGTAAAGATATACCAATAATAAATAAAGTCATTAATATGTAATTTTTATACATATAAAAAAAATTAAGTAAGAATTAATATAGGGTGATGATCATTATTCTACTGGTGGTAAGTCTCTGTTGTCGGAGACCACCGCAACTCCAATTTCTACCGACAAAGTAGTGTGCAAACATAATTATATCACGGTTTGAAAGTAGTTGTAGCTAGTAAAATTACTGAGGTAAGTCGACTAAACATCCTATGTCTCAAGGCGATCAGCACAATGTGGAGCAGTGTATACCTTGTTGTCACCTACCATCAGGTGAACGTCGCGCTCGTCTAGTCCCATCGTTGAATAACAAAACTATGATGATGAATGTAGTAACATAATTTATATAAAATTAATAAACACCATTTAACATACTCACAACCTTCGAAGGAATAGAAGTAGACTAGAAGTCACATACAGCTTCTCATCATCCATCATAGGCTGTATCACAAAATTAATTGTACCTTCTAATATTTCCCAATTTTACTCACCTAATAATTCAAGATAAAACTATAATATAGCTTATGTCGCCTTTTAAATAATGTAGTAAACAGTAAATAATATCCATGCAAAACAACAACACACATTGTAAATTACTCGTGTTTCTTATATTGAAAAAAAAAAATTAAGAATGCAACAACGTCGAAATTTGTTTGTAAAAGACACGACTCCGCTAAAACCCGTTATGTACTGGCGCGGACGCCATCTTGTGAACATGTTTTATACGACAGTTGTTATATAGAGATAGTATAACACATTTAATTTAAGTTTTTTAGCAAGTGCGATCTTTAATTTACCTGGCATTACTTAGCAGCAGGGTCTGCTATTAATAATTGTAATTTATACTCTTTTTTAATAATCAACAAAGCGACAATACAAGAACTACGATCACCTGATGATAAGTGATACGCCTGCCCGCAACAACATCGCGCTAATTATGATGTTACACACTGCACCACATTGTGCTCGTCTTCTTGAGACATAAGATGTTGAGTCTGGTTACTCCAGTAATTTCACTAGCTACAACTCCTTCAATCCAGAACACTGTAATGTTTGCACTTTATATAATGTTTCTATTCTGTACTGCAATAATATCCAAAATTTTCAATGATTGTCTTTACTGCGTTAAAATATTATCATTAGGGGTTTTAGAATATACCAAAAACCATCACATGATAAACAAATATCTACAATACTGTATTACGAGTAACAGTGGCAATAAGTCTCTCTGTCCGGATAACTTTTAAGTAAGTATCATCGCTGGTCCTGCTTTTTCAGACAAAGGTCTGTACTTTGTTCAACTGAAGAGCGCTATAGCCAGTGAAATTACTGGAATAATGAGTCTTATCATCCACCGTCATTAAGAGATGAACACAGGGATCGCTATATTATATTTGTATGCTTATATTTATTAAAAACAACTTTGATTTATATAATAATAACACCGATATTTACTTTCAAAGGTTTCCATATAAACATGTCAGATAACATTAAGGGAAAATGAATAAAACCTTTAATTTATTCTTGAATACAAATTTTATAAATTTAACCACATACATTATAAAATATTTTAGTATACAACTAACATATTGATTATTTTCAATCTTTAATAAAAGTGATATGTTAAGTTTAAATATAATAACAACTAGAGAGCAATCCTCGTCAGGATAATACACCAACCCTTTATAACAAATTATGTAATACTTAACTGTACAGCTCTTGGCTCATGAAATATTGTGATTTATGTCTTCTGTAATTTCACGTTGTTTTTCATAATAGTGTTGTCAGAGAAAAAAAAAGATTTAAAGGCTTTATAAACAACGGATTTTCTCCACAACTTTTTTTGTCCTAATATAAAATTTATACTGATTTTCAAAAGCTGTTTTTGTGTAACTATTATAATAATAACTATGATAATGATTTTTAGATTATTATATGATTATTTGTTTTTGTGTGATTTCATCAAACGGTACTATTAAAGAGATCTACGTAGAAACTGTTAAAAGTTTCATCCCTTTTGCAAATAAACTCACTTGTGGTAGCGCACACCGGGTTACCGCCGTCAAAATAGGCATTATTGTAGTTAATTCTTAAATCCTTGACCTCGCTTAATAACTCTCTGAGGCAGGCACATTGCCATGGGTTATGATCAAAGGCGAAGAATTTCAAAACACTTAACCGCTTCTGCTGTCTACAAAAATCTGATTGTAAATATGTTAATCTATTATGTGACACACTTAAGTACTTCAAACTGTTCCTCTTAAACAAATCATCTGGTAGAACGGTTATCATATTCCGAGATAGATTTAGTAAATTGAGGTGCGGCAAACTTCTAAACAACCCCTGCGGAATACTAACTAACGAATTACCATCCAAAGAAAGAAATGTAAGACGTGACAAAGTTCTAAATGAATTTTCAGCTATATACTCCAATTTATTCCACGACAGGTTAAGTATTACCAGATTCACCAAATGATCGAGAACACCATTGTCAATGTGAGTTATATCATTAATTTTCATAGATAAGTCAATTAATGTTTTTAAATTGTATGACATTAGAAAGGATGGAAAATCATTAAGATGACATTGTTTAAGTTGTAAACTCCTTAAATTATTAAACTGGCTTAATAAATCGGCAGGGGTACCTCTCATAATGTTGCCTGAAAATCTTAATGAGGTAACGTTGACATTGTAATAAAACAGCTCGCTTTGTAAATAATGTCCCTGTATTGCGTTATCCGACAAGTCTAACTTCGTCAAATTGACTAAAGAATCAAACACTCCTCGTTCGAACCAATATAATGAATTACTTTTTAAATTTATTCGTTGCAAATTATAGTTTTGTTTAAATAGATCAACTGGCAAATATTCTATAATGTTATTTGATAAATCCAGTTCTTCTAAAGCCGGTACTCTATCGAATGTGCCATTTGTAATATTAGACAAATAGTTTGAGGATAAATCAATACTTTGCAATAGTGGCAGATTTTCAAACACATCTACCTCACGTTCCTCTATATTACAATCTGACAATGAAATACTCTTCGCTTTGTTACTCACTGGTATCAAATCTTTATATAACTTAATAGTATAGAATGTTTGATTATTTTCACATTCGACTGCCTCTGTTCCGTCCTCCTCTAGCCGTTGACACCATAGATTGGCTCCAACCTTTTCTAATATAAAGTATGCGATGATAAACCCAATGCTAATCCTGATCATTGCCATTTCTGTAACAAAATGTTATTTATTTGTGAACATATTACAGCAAATCGTATCATGGTGCATTTATTTAAACCGTTGACTCTGGTTACTTGTAATTATTGTTGATTGTATAAATTATGAACATAAAAATCTTTATCATCCAATTGTGTAACCAACTTAAACTAAACCTACATACTAATTGAAAGGTTGGACACAAAATTTTAATAAAAGTAACGAAATTGATGAAACCAAAATTGTTTTGTTAAACTGAAATGCGTTTCGTAAGTCAATACTTTTATAAATAAAACTAAAAAAATTATTAAAATAATATCACAAGATTATTTTTCAACGCATCACAAGTAAAAACTCATCATCTATTCTCCTTACTGGGGCCCCATCGTGCAAACTGATATTACCATTAACAACATTACAGAATTTTTATTAAACAGGTACAATACTAACCCAGTTAATTTCAACCGCAACAAATACTCTTTCAATTGTGGAGTCAAACTCTTCAAATACTTTGAAATTCGGGGCAATAAGTTCATTAGTTATTATCTCGTGTTCCACACAGCACTCGTACGAGAAACGTCCAACAAACTTCTAAAGAGGCTGGCGAATATAGTCCTCCATTGAATCGACAACATTCAACAAACAAACGTTATTAATAGTGTCCAACAAGAATTTTGACATATAAAGTTGATATATATATATTAGAAAACATTCCTTGTATGAAACCGGATTAGTTCTGACGCCATTTTTTATCTACGTCACAACGAAACATTAAAAATTGAAGTAGAAACCGTATATATCACAACTAACTGTTCCCTGCCCGCTTTACTGGCCGTAGCATACAATTAGGTTTGAAATTTAGTCTTGAAATTTGTCAGAATTATTCCTAGAATAATTCAACTCTCTAGGCCTTGTAGTTGCAGAGATATCGTGATGTGCCTCCACGTAGGTGGAAATCTCTTATATATATATAGAGAGAGAGATGATAAATTATAGCTTAGTTACTGTCTACCTCTTCAACCCTGCCGTATGCAATATTATCACATCTCTCTCCTCCCCCTTTTATATACAAGTTTGTATATATATTTAGTACTGACGTCGATGGATGTGGTGACGGCCGCAACACAACGATGTTCGTCTTCCGTGCCGTTCTCCCTACTCAAAATTGAGAAGCCCACCTTGCGACAGTGGAATACGGTGGAGCAGACTCTCCTAATGTTGTCTCCAACTCGCAATGAATCTCTTGCATCGTTAACTTTTTTAAACAGAGATATTTAATAACGACTCGCACTTCCTGTTTCTCCATTCCATGTTCCGAAAAGAAGCAAACAAATGACTACATTCAGAAAAAAACAAAAGACAATCGAAGATTTTTTTTCTTTATTAATGTTACAAATATGTATCTGAACTATGCCAGTATTTTTTTTCTTACCAAGGAGTATATATGACGCTCTCACTACTCTTTGATCCCTTCTCGTATAAAAACAACTTGTTAGATAATAAGTCAACATTTTGCGATATCATTGTGCTTAAAGTTTACTATAAGTAGTCTAAGGCATACCCTAATTATATCAACTTTATATCTTTAACAAAGCTTCAGCTCCCATTGGAAGGGGATAAATATCTAAAAGTACCCTACACGAAAAACCTTGTATCGTTTGCGATATTTCATTCGTTCATCGTACCTGGGCCCTGACGAACCCCGCGTGTGTTCCCAACTATTGGAATAAAAAACGAAGATGGTACAAATAAATTAAAAAACTAAGATTTGAAAGTTTTTTGTTTATTTATTTCCAATTTTCTCTGATATTATTATTCAGGGCTTTACCTTATCCTATTATTTATAACATTTACTTACAACATATTCTTTTTATATATTTTTTTGTCTGACACTATTTCTTTTCATTTAATTATTTATTTACATTATCTATACTTATGCTATTTAATTATTTAACATTTACAGAAATACACAGAATATTATTGTGTCCATATGTATAAAGTACATTTACTTATCACTATTTTTCTTGTTCACTATCTTACATATTTTTAAACAATAGTTTATGAGCTTACTTCGAACTAATTTATTTTTTATCATCTCAGGTAGAGTGGCTGTATTTATTCCTCTTCCTGCTCAAAATCAGACCTCAATCATCTATGTATAGGACAGTCCGTCAGCAAATGAGGAATCGTTTCCTTACAGGCATTATTAGATCACATTAGCACGGCGAGGTGTCCCGACACTCGTTCAAGGTTTGGGAGTATCCGCCGTGGCCAGTGAATATCTGGGCTAACTGCCCAGTTGGCCGGACCTTCCTTATTAACTGATATACTTCTGCCGCGTTCGGAAAAAGTAACTTAGTGATGGACGAGGTGCTAGCCTCGCTATATCGGGCGCTCCATCTCGCAACTGTAGGCATCCCGAAGCAAACATTTAGCATATGATACCGGGCACTGGTCGAACACCTCCAAAATTCTAAGATATAGGGCAGTATCCCCGACAACAACTGGGCCGAATGTAGAGAGACGGTGCGGTACGATTTGCAGAGTTTCATCGCAAATCCTCTCTGTATGGTGTTGAGATGCCTCTGAGCCCCCAGTTTCTTGCCTGCTAGTGCCCATACCCCAGCCGCATATAGCACAATCGACTCTCACCGCAACTATATAGATGGTGCGGATGATTTTAGAATCAAGACCTCAGGAGATCTCGGCTACCCGAGCGAGTTGCCTATACAATCCCAATGCCTTTATGCACTGATTCATCACGTGCCTATTAAACGTTAGGCGATCATCAATAGCAACCCAACCTTCCGTGGTATTGCGGATGCATTCCTCGCCAGCAAACCTTACTGTACCTTTTCTGCAGCTCAAGTAACTATCTATTAGCCTCCTTATAATTACGGAACACTTTTCTTCGGCCAGCCTGACTCTAATTGCAGGCCACCCGGCGTTGTCGGAGGCGCCGTCTATATCCAATAATACAAGAGTACTTAATTAGCTTCTTGAACTTTAACCTGCTATGGTGTACTAGTTTATAGAGAACGTCTTCTGTGCTCTTCTGGGGCATAAATTCGAACTGGCGATCCTCAGTATTTTGTACAATTTTAACCACGCTCTTGTCATTTTCCGAGGATCTTCCTCAAGACTGGCAGCAGACCAGAAAACGTAAGAAGCATAAAAAAATACATCTTATTATTTTGTAGATATTTATATTACATTACAGTAATATATAATTCACTAGTGGCAAAGTAACATGTTTTATTATTAGTATAAAAAAGAAACAAATGTAATGTTATTTTTAATATTTACAGTTTAAGAATTTTTATTACAAAAAAAATCTTTTAAAAAAAGCTTGAGCAATTTTGCTATTTTATTTCGACAGGCGTTGAAGAATTTGCACCACGGTTTCTTACTGTTGGTATTTCTCTATTGTCAGAGAACGTCTAGGTAAGTACCACATCAGCACGTATTTCTGCCGACAAGGAGGGATGTACTAACATTTCTGTGTTCCGCTTTGTAGTTAATTTAATTACAGGAATAACTGGACTTAACGCTTTATGTGTCAAGGCGATGAGTGCAGTGTGGTGTAGGGCATATCACCCTAACACTATAATGTTATGTGCGGGCGTATCACTTACCTACTAGTTTCTTAATTTTTTTTTCGGGGGACAAAAAATAAAAGTTTTATTTATTTTTTAATATGTTTTATCTTGTTATGTCAGTGCCAGATATGTTAGAAGTGTACAAACATTTTTATTTTAACCTATAACTCCCTTCAATATAAATTTAAATACTTATATTGAAGGGAGTTGTAGCTAGTGAAATTATACTGGCTTCCTTTCGCTATTAATTTCAGTCTACAGTCTCATTAGACTGAGCATCATAAGTCTCAGGAGATGAGCGGAATATTTGCAGTGTATATCATCATCCTGACTAGCGCCACATTGTTATGTGCTGGAATATCACTTACTATCAGATTAATGTTCCGCTCGTTTCGTTGCAATGAAATTTTTATAAATATTTTCAGCGGTTAGTATAAAACTTATCTATCGACAATTTTTTTAATCTACGAATATGAAGCGACGAGTCGAATGGAACGTTCATCTGATGGTAAGTGATACAGCCTGGCCACAGTAACGTGGCACTGTTTAGGATGGTAAAAACTGCACCACAATGTGTTCGTCGCTTTTAAAACATAATTCAAAACACATCTTCATATAAAATTTTATATTACATCCAGCAAAGCCGGCTGGGAACAGCAGGTTCATGAATATTCATATCCTAATGACAACTTTGGTAGTTAACTTCAAAACACCTGTTTAGATCATTGTATGTTAACGTTACATTGACGCATTGTAATGTTTGCTTTAGAAAGGTCTTTGATATTTTACGTTCATATTTTTTTATTCGCCAATGGACATGGTGAGCAGGACAGCAACATGGTGGTGTAGTGATACACTCGTTTAACACAATGTGGCGCTAGTTAGTAACTTTACTATGTTCCGATTTCAAGGAAATTAGCTTTTTTAGCTTCGGAAGAAATCTTCGAAAGACACCTTACTTCTGGGGAGAAGTCAGGATTATGTGAGATTCTAACTTACTAAAATCAGTGCATTGGAAGAGGCTCCGGAATCACGAAATGCGCAAATGCCCCTCTAACGAAGGAAACTTTACCTAGCGAAATTAATTACACAACGAGACTATATTTTATGTCACAAGACTACGAGCTTAATGTAGAGCTGTCTTAATATGTTTTTATCATCATCAACAGCCGATAGACGTCCCATTCTGGACATAGGTGTCCACCAAAGATTTCCCCAGCGATTGGGTAGAGATTTTAATGGGGCAATTTGAATCATTTCCCACCACGATGGCCCAATGCAGGATGGTACAAGCCAGAGGCTGGTGTTTTGATTAACAGGTGCACCACAAGCATGTGCAGGGCTTGGATCCCGTGAGCTGTTGTGCGGGAACCCTTATTAATATGTCTTAATTGATAATTTATAACAATTTTTCTTTCAACATTTTATGTGAATGAGGTCACCTCTCCTTATCGAGACAAATGCATAAACACAAAATTCTCATAGCTCTCATGTAAGAACTTAGTATTTATACGTTAATCAAGTAACGTCAAGGATAAAAAAAACATATTTTTTTATTTAAAAGCAGCCGTCCTGACTTTTATTATATAAAAACTTCCATTCTTTATTATTAAAACTTGAGTAAAAAAAATTATTTTACAGAAGTATTTTATAATCGAGTGACTATGAATTTAATTTGAATCTAACGAACTTAGAATTAAAAGACTAAAAAAAATTTAAGACAATCCTTTTTATGATAAATACACAAATATTCACCCCGTACCAAACCTGTTCCATTGGACGCGCTGGTAATCATAGAGTCTATTTGCTGACCTCTGTTCCAACTTAAACTATTTCGTTTGAGTGTGTATAATCAATACGCGAACGCATTATGAATAATTTATTAAACTAAACTACACATGCTAATTTATTCATACTTTGCGTCGCCTTCGGTAACTACTTCACTTTGTTATGTCGTTTCTTCTTTAATGACGTCATTGAAATCATTAATACGCTGATCCGTCGTCAACACGTCACTTGGAGCATTAGAATTAATGGAATCCAGGTTTATAGACGCACTATTTTCTTCTAAATTATTTGACAAATTTCTCGACAAATCCAACTCACTCTTCAACTGTTGCACCGCCTGGATGACTTCATTTTGAAAGTTCATGTTCAATTTGTACAACTGCTCCGAATGTTCTTTCTCTCGTCTAATTTCGTTTTTCAATTGCGTATCTTTGAATTTTTCGTAATCCGTCATTATCCTAACTTTCGATTCGTAAGAGTGCTGCACCATGGAGACCAATTTGAATAGCTTTTCTATGAGTTTTTCTTTAACCTCTTTAGATACATTTGGATCGGATTCCAAGTCTGATTTAGCGTCCAGAGCCAAATCGTTTGCAGATGAGGGATAACCAAGAAGAGACTTGGAACAACTCGACCCATTCCCATATTTGGAAGGGGCTACGCTTTCTACTTTCTGCACTTTCTCCTTTTCCACCTTTTTGGACGTGAACGCGCCATGTGCCACAACCTCTGTGAACACGCCAGAGCTCGGTTTGTTCAACTGGTACTCCGCAGTTTTCTTATTTATCTTTTGTAACAATTCGTTATTCTTCTCTTTTTGTATATCGTAATTTGTTTTCTGTAGCACTTCTTCGTGAACAATCGCAGCAGCTTCAGGTTGCGCTTCCTTGTCTTTCTGGAATGGACTGCCGGTCCTTTTACTGAAATTCGTGACAGTTAATTTAGACATTATGTTAATAAGGAGCAGTTAACGATACAGGGTTTAGCGGCTGCTGGAGTACTTTCTGGTCACGAGCACATATTTCTGTGCAGTCCGCGCGATGATAGTCAAGGAACTAAGCGGTCACATAATATTGAATCGCTTGGGCCTTACCTTTCGCAGTGTGGGTTTCGCTCCATAGTTTTGGAGCGTCAGCGCTTCCTGAGCGTGGCAATGAATATATGATCGGCGAACGCGCACGCGTGGGCCAGAATGCAGTTTGCATTGAGAGCCGCCGCCACCTAGCGCTGGGGCATGTTTAGTCAGGTGTTTGTTCAGCAAACTATTTTAACGATAGTGGGATGATGTAAGACGCTCGCGTGCACACTGAATTGTGCCTAAAACACGGTACCGGAGAATGGATATAACTTGCCGTTGTCAATTTTATTATTAATATAAAAACCATTGATTTGTATTATACTTATTAGCATTAAGAGATAATTTAAGTGAAGTGATGATAAATTATGATTTAGATAAAATACTAATGTATTTTTTCGCTATAACAATATACTATGTTTGCAAATCATCTAATACACGTATATGAATATTATTGGCTTTATATGAAAACTTATAACTGTTAAACATTAGAAACTTAAATATATGCAATAAATACGTAGTAGAAAATTTTTATAACATATTTTTACAGTTTTAAGCATGAACTTAAGTAAGATTTATTCGTATCTATTCAAGTGTTTCAAATTGTAAGAAATCCGTTTAAGTTTAAACTTAGCGATATTTCTGTAGCATTTAAAAATCTATATATCATGTGCAATTAGATGAAATATTTTTTTAAAAAGAATTGGATGAGACCTGACGACTACATCTGTCACTAGTTCGAGTAAAAGTCTTTTGAATCGGATATCCTGATTTCGAATAAAACAAAACATACCTAGTAAATATATTTAAAATACAAAAATTTAAACTTTACTGTAATAAAGTTATTTAGGTAGATAGATAGATAAATAGTTTATAGCAGTAATCATTTACACAAATTAAAAAAAAATAAAAAGCATGATGAAAACAAAACATAAATAATTATTAAAAATCAACAACAATTACAACACATCACCATTCCGTGTGTAGTGCAGTACTGCAAAGAGTCCAAGCTCAGTGCACAAGCCTCCATATGGACGACACCGGTTTTTAACCCTCACCCTTCTGAAGGAGACTACAGCAAATGTGATTATATTAAACGATCTGGGCTAGTGAGTAACACCCCCACAACTTCCAATATCTTTATTTATTTTTGGGGATTTATAAAGATTTCGTCCAAGGTTATAAATCCTATGTCCAGCAGTGGCTGTCTGTCGGGTGATGATGATGATCATAAGGATTTCGTTTAATAATTTTGAATATAAAATAGATATTAATGGACAAACATTTACAACTGTTATAACGTTCTTTCGAAGAGTGTATCACTGATGATGAATACTTCTTATAGTCAATTGACTGCTCATCGGATTTTGAGGTCACGGCCCAGGATATCGGAATAATACGGTTGTATTTCGTTTTTTTTAAAGTAGATTATTACTGTGATTTTTTATAAGTGGTAATACAGTAAACAAGATGAAAATTTGACGACACAATAAAACATCTTTATTTATTATGAAGAATTACTGTAAATAACTTCTTTTCTAATGTTTTCATGTATATTATACTCAATTTCTACTTTAAACTATTTTCTTCCAATCTACATTAGACTTTACGTTTTATATTTTTAACATCACATTTTTCGAATTTGTTGAACATATAACATACCTTATCTACACAACTTAGGGTTGAAAATATGTTTGCTGTAGTTTATATAAACTGACATCGTCCGGGGTCGATACACTTTACCACATTATAATTAGAGGCGTTCACTAATCAAGTGATTAGTCTGTTACCTGCACACGTTGAGTTTTACCTAAAGACTACAGTTTCAATGCGAAAATGTGTAAAACTGCGAGAAAACTTCATCATATTAGGCCTCTACGTCATTAAATATAAAATTGAAGTAACCCTCTGTACATTAAAAATCATTTAGATGAACCTAGTCGACGTTGTACTGCTCGTGTATATTATAAATTAGAAGGGGTGTAAGCCAGCCTCACCTTTTCGTGGTGGACCCTGCTAATTAAAAAACGAAGCTATGGCTCCCAACAACCTGCATTAGGCCAGCGTGGTGGGAAATGGCCCATATCTTCCCATATTAACCAGTAGAAATGACAGCTCCTGGTGCCCGTCAGCCGTTGGATGCAGTGCAGCGCAGGCCCGGTCGATGTGGAGATTTTTGGGGCAGGCCTATGTCTAGTAGTGAACGTCTGTTGACCTGATGATGATAACTTAAATTACCAATATTATTTCTGCTAAAACTACTTAAAATGTATGTAATATTGTACACAATTACCTGTAAAACTGAATTGGAAGTAGTTTAAAATGTTACAGATTATAATTTTTTGTAAGGAACCCTAAAGAAAGTTGGCTCGCCTTATATGTTAAGCTAAGTGTAAGTAACCGTAACAATAGATCCAACCCTTCCGGAGTTTACTCTAAATTAGACAAAGAAACAGCACACACATCTTAATTAGTTTAATAATTTCTACAGGAATAGAGTAACTTTGTCCTGTAATACCCTATCCTGCATAAATTATTTTATGGACCTTAAAAAAAGCAAACCGTCGACACTTCCAAGACAACTTTATCACTTGGTAATAAACATTTATACAGTCCGATTCATACATATAAACAAAGTTCCATTTGGCGACGGAAGTAGGTGAAGGGAAGGGTAGAGACCGAAGAGAGACTTAATAGAATTATTTTTTTTCGTTTCTTTAATATTATTTGACTTTTAACTACAATAGAAAAATTTCATTAACGTTAAGGAAATAATTGAAATACGTACACTCGTTTCTCAAACCCAGGTAAAGACGGTTGTGATAATACTACAGAAACTTAAATGTACACACTATAGAATTTTTTAGAAACAAAATAACTTTTGAAGCTCATGGAGTTGCATGTGATGCGAATAGAAATGAACAAACAAAAATCCGTACAATTTGCACTCGTCCTACATACAGCGACGCGCGCCTGGCGAGAAACGTTTTTACTTTCCGCGATACTTTGACACAACGCGAGCTTTCATTGAGGAAACGAATAATTGAAAAATAGCAACTCAACTAATGTTAATCAACAACATATAAACTATTATAACAGTCTTTAGATATAAAGATGCAGAGCCGAAGAAAACTATCCCAAAATGTTATAAAGCGAAATGTAATTTAATGTAAAGGGCCCCGCATAACAACTCACCGGATACAAGCCTACTTCACCTGCTCGTTGTGCACCCTGCTAATCAACAAACGAGGCTCTGGCTCCTACCAACCCGCATTGGGCCAGTATAGTGAGAAATGGCCCAAATCTCCCATATGAATCACTACCCGTACCCGGGATCTTTGAGAGAGGCCTATGTCCAATAGTGGACGTCTATCGGTTAACGAAGAATGTAATTTAAAAAATTTATTAATGACTTGCATCCCTTAGACATCTTAATTTTCAGCATGACAAATAATATGCTACTTATACTAGCATCAAGCTATTTCTTCTACCATAGCAATAATACTTAAACTCAACTTAAAACAATGTTAAGATATATTAAGCTCATACTTGTAAGTGGTGAAATATCTCTCTATCTTTCATATGTTGATAAACGAAACACAGTAATACTTTTATACATGAAGGTGGTGACTAGCAAAGCGAATACGTAAAAATCCTATCACTATCCAAACCTCATCACATATCAGCCCTAAATCGCACTAGCTTTATTTATTACGAGCCAATAAAGTAATTATAGATCTTATTAACATGACACTCACTGCTGGGCATAAGTCCCGCTCCATTGGTGGGAACCTGCATCCAGCGGCTTACCTTTATCATATCATCGGATAACCTTGTAAGGGGCCTGCCAGCGCTGCATCTACCGGTACGTGGTCCCCACTCCGGCACCTTACTGCTTCATCGGCCGTCAATTCTTCGAGCAGTGTGTCCTGCCCATTGCCACTTAAGGTTTGCAATCTCTTTCAACTATCCCGGTGACCTTGGTTCTGCTACGAATCTCATTTCCAATTCGATCATATAGGGAAACCCTTAGGCCCTTTTCCATTACCTACTGTGCGACTTTCAGCTTTTTCATGATGCGGTCACGACCGAGACGTGACTGTAAGTCATCTCTGGCATCGCGCACGAATTATAAACGTTCGTCTTCAGACACTGCGATAGCTGACACGAGAATATATTGCATTGCCTTCCGGACCCTGACAAACTTATCATAATAAATCATTGCTGTAGTCAAGTCAAGCCTTTCTGGTTTAATATCATTACCATTGGACATAGTTCACAATTTTTCGATACGACAACCATATTTTATATAACTTAAGGTGTTTGTAACACCATAAGTTCAACAACACAAGGCGACGCAACGATTTTCAATAAGTAGAGATTTAACAACACCGACGAAACTTACCCAACCGATCATGGCACTCATTAATATATAATTAAAGGTTTGAATTGTAAGTGGTCATCACTTTCACCGGCGGCGGAACTATTCCGTCAGCGGTGACCGTCCGATTTGTATTCGGTTCGGGTCCCGCTGTGGATCACAAATATTGAGGTCTCGATAAGTTTAAGTTATGTGGTATTCGTGTCATCCCTACACCCGCTATCAGTGCTGTGCAAAACTCCGAATACCCTTTTTCCGAGTCGCTGTATAAAAATCAGTGGACCGGGTTTAGGTACCATCAGCTGGAAAGAGTAGCTGAAGACAGGAGTAGTTTTTCAATGTGATCACCGAACATCACGTTGAAGAAGGATCTCATGATTATAATACACATATCACTGTCAGATTCAAACTTTATGTATTAGTCCCGCAAAAACGTTTATGCGTCATTGATAAAAATTCAACTAATATATTCACACTTCTATCGGGTCTTTTCATAAATAAAACAAAGCGAATTACAGAAATAACACGACATTCCTGTATCATCAACTTGACATGAGGATCCTTCAAGCCTTTGGCCTTTAAAGATTTTGTCCCTGTTTTTAACAGTTAATCTTCCACTGTGTAAGTATATAGAAAAAATAAGTAGTGAATAACTGATGATAAGCACAGAACAAGAATGTTTTAAAAACATAATGCTTAACTCTTATTCATAACAGAATTGGAAAAAAAATTTGGTTAATGCACTGAAAAGGTAATTATGATGTATTTCACAACCTTAGAAAAAATCTCAAGAATTCTTATTATTGTTTACTGTGTTATACCATTTCACTTACAGAGGATGCTTTCAAGGCATTCAATCCGGCCACCGCGAGCTTTACGTCCACGGCTTCAATAAAGAATTAAAATTAATATGAGGGGCTCTGTCAGTCTAACGACAGACCAACCCTCTTTTGTAGATTTTAACGTCTGGATTGTAAACTCACTCGAAAAGTCAAAGTCGCTGTCAAAATATTCAGCGCGTTCATAACAAAATATAGCATAACGATAAAAAAAATACTGCAAGTATTGTAACAAAATCGTTATATCTTATTCCAAATAAATTCTGTGAAATTTAATGGTATAGAAAAACTCATGTTATCACCAGCGGGAGTTTACACATAGTTGTCATCGCAGGATGGATGGACAGTTGTCATCTCTGGACTATATATGTGGCTAAGTAGCTCTCCGTTATGATTCTAACAAAATCACTGGTTAAGACATCATCATTATCTGCCTTTGTGTATCCACTGCTGGATGTCGACCTTCGGCAATGTCTTCCACCAAATGCAATACTAGATTCATAAACTTGGAAAACTTAACTATTTCTTACTGTAACTATGTAATCGCCTATATAAGAGGCGGATGATAAATTTTAACTCAATGTTTTGATATATATATAACTTTCAGTTAATTTTTTTTCTAAGTAAACGTATTTGATCTGGCACAATTATTTTTATTATCGATCCAGAGGAACAATATTACTGTCAAATAATAGGAACTCGAAGTACTTATCAGAACTCTGCGAACTCCTAAAAGGACTACATCAACAATGTTATCTCTAAAGTTGCTATAACCATTTACAATTATGTATGCAATCGACGCTTTAGCCGAGTCTTCTCCTCCATATCAAATGCTTGGCTACTTCTCATTCTTCACCTTTCGCTCTTACAACGCCGAAACAGCTATACAACTGACAAGGATGAAGTAACTGGATCATGCCTGTGTCAAATCAGGGTACGGTGTCACAAACAACAGAAAAGGCGCTCAGTAATCAACAATTCTAAAACGTATATAAGAAAAACATCGACATTAGAAGTTAAGCCTTTTTACATTCAAGCGGATAAAGAGGATTCGTATCAAATAGCTTTCCCTTACACTCCTGTCCCGTGCATTCCAAAAGGTCGTAACCGCATCATTGGCTCGTACAATGAAAGACGATGCGTACCGGAACTGAGGAGTACGCGCTGAATTTGAAATGGCTGTATAAAAACCGACGGGTGGTTCTCGAATCTATCACAACCTCACCAGCTGTCTTCCAGTCAACAGCAGAAAGTAAAAAATATATTCAAAATGACGTTAGTTAAATTGACCTGCTTGGTTGCTCTAGCGCTGTTTGGAAGCGCCGTAGCTCAACCTTCGAAACCTGCCTTCTGGAAAGGCACGCCCATGGACAGCATGGTCGAGGAGATGAGATCTGGATGCGCCGAGGGATCTGACCCGACCGCCTGTATCAAGTACAAGGTGATGTCGCTACTGGACAGCATCTTCAAAAAGGATTCATTCCAGGTATTTCTAGTTACAATTTCATGGACGTACTTTAGTAATGAAACCGTTAATCAATATTAATCGCACAATTTCACAACAGATCTCTGATGCAGTTGAAGTGACTAAGAATGGCGCAGGCAGCGACTTCACTGGCCGCTCCTCTGGAGATTTCTTCGATGGCATCGAAAACTACATCCAATCCCATGACGTCACCTTCCAATTACCCATCGCCGACACCAAGGTCACTGTTAGCCCCAGGAACCTTGACAATGACGAGCTTAACCTCAACATTAAGTTCAACAACGAAGGTGCCCGCTCTGTCGGTGAAGCCCGCAAAGCAAAGTTGAAGAAGATCATCGTCCCCATCCTTGTATTCGTCCTGCTCAAGGCCATGACCCTCATTCCCCTCGCCATCGGTGTCCTTGGTCTGAAGGCATGGAACGCTCTTCAGCTCTCCTTCTTCTCTTTCGTTGTCTCCGTCGCCCTCGCCATCTTCCAGCTGTGCAAGAAGGTATACCCTCTATAATTAAATTCATATAATTAACAAATACAAAGTCCTATGAAATGTTTCTCTTCTTTGATCTATGTAATAAACAAAAAGTTTAATGTTAACTACAAAGATGTTACTAGCACGCCACAATTCAATTATTCAAAGTAACTGCACCCTGTCCACGCACATCACAAATAGCGCACTTAATTTTCTTTAAACTTGCTGTAGTGACTACGTGTGTTGACTAACCTATCACATATCGTTTATGTCCGCTAACATTGTAGTTTACCCAGATCGCGGCGGACAACTCGCACCCGCAGATCGCCGCCCACGGTCCATGGGACGCTGCCTACGCCGCCACCCGCCGCAGGAGGGACGCCGAACCCCAGGAACTAGCCCAGGAGCTCGCCTACAACGCCTACCACTAAACCACCAAAGCCACCACAGACGACCCCACGACCCGATTTGAAGCGAACCGTTCCAAGATGGCCGCCCGATCTTTAACACGGTTTTCCGAACGGATACAGAACCAAATAGAAAATGGTTTCCTCGCGAAACTGTGTACGTGTAAATACTGTGTAATTCGTATTATTTATTATTGTGTGAGTGAACGCGTGAATGTGTTGTGCGAATGATATTTATTTTGCTCAAATAAATCATTGATTAATGTATCAAGAGGTTTCAATTTCCTAACATCCTCACTCATACACTATATTAGATGTATTACCGTATGTACCTATTAACATAATAGTTTTTACATTCAAAATAACGAATACTTTAATGATTGTTCTTAATGTATGACATTTTGATTGTAAATCTATTTTAAGTATCTTTCTTTTCTTAGTATTTCCCAGAACCTTGAAAGGAATATTTTTATAGAATTTGGTCTAATACAATGGTAGAAAGTAATATGTTACTAATCAAATCATTAATGTTACATATAATATAAAACATAACGTTTGTAATTATAGTTAAATACATTGTACAAAACTAGGTTATAGAAATGAAAACAATGAAAGCTACAAGCTACTTCCGTGAATACTGTCCTGCATAATAATCAGTACATTAGCAAAAATAAAACACTTTCTTAACAAGGACACAGTTAGAGAAAATGCGAAAGAAAGTAGCCGATGAAGAAACAGGATTAAACATATTTGACCGATGTTAGGTTATATATATATTAGTGTGTCAAAAAAAACAGATTTTTTTTATTATTTAATCACTATTATTTAATATACGTTGGTTATTGTAAATACATACCATAAAAAAAATATATTTCTCCCTTTATTGTTACGAAACGTAAATAAGATAAAAAAATGATTTCGCAAAATTTAAATAATTAGATGCATATGAGATCACTGAATTTCATAATTTCCCTTTTGCATATAGATGATAATGGTAATTTATATTAATTAACGAAAGGATTAAATTTAGTGGCATTTTCTTTTATCTTTTTATATAGCCTTTTTACAGATTTCTCGGAAACGTGACTCAAAGACCATCATTTAAAAATTTAAATAAAACTTATGATTTACAACGATACTTTGTGTTTGTTTCTACAATTTTTATGTAGTTCAATTATATAGAAACATGTATAGGTACGTAGATATATGTACATCTTATATATATAAACATATACAGATGAAAGAAATCCAGAGATTCATTGATTCTTCACGAAATCTTAGAAACAATGCGCCACTCAGTTTGGTAGAGATGTTGCTTCTGCCATTTAGAGGTCAGCTAGGAAAATTCCTTTTTCGAAAGGGAATTACGAGGGTGTTAATAAAAGAAGGAACAGCCGGCTGTCACCGGGCGGAAATATGTCTGAAAAATTTCAAATATAATACTATTCTACGGTCAGCAAAGCGGGCGGGGAATAGCTACTTAGAAATATATACAAGCACAGTTCACAAATTCGCCCTCAAGAGTTCAATCAGCAAATTGTTTTCACTTTTATTGTGGTCAAAAAAACATTTTTATACACATGAAAATTTTGTGACTATGCTTCAACCGGTAAGTTACTTGTTTCAGTAAGACATGTTTAAATTTTATTATTAAGTTCAATCATATTGTGTGTATTATTAGCTAGCCTAATAAACATCGCTTAATCAGATGTAAACGCGTACAGATTAAAAACCAAACTGAAGCATTAACTAATTAACAGTTAGCAATAAAAGTAGCAGTAAGTAATAAATTCTAGACGTTAGAACTCGTTTTTTCTTAAGCACAGTTTAACTTGATTGACTTTTCTCATGTAAAACTTCAAATAGTGGTAGGTCTCTCTTGTCAGAGGCCGTCTAGGTAGATACCACTGCAAACCCTATCTCTGTCACCAAACAATAAATAATATGCAAATATTACTATGTTCCGGTTTGAATGGCCCTGTAGCTAGTGATGTTACTGAGGTAACAAGACTTCTGACATATATGACAAGCGTAATGTGGTGCTGTGCATATCATCCAACTAACGCAACTTTATGGACAGGCGAATCGGTTACCATTAAGTGAACGTCTCGCTCGTCTCATTACTTATTTAAATGAAAAAAAAACATTTACCTAACTTCTACGTAATTTTTTGTTTCCATGTACTGACATTCAACATCTCTTTCATCTTCTAAGGTAGATTGGTTAGAATTACTTCATTTACTTGGTATCATGTACGGCGAGATTAAATAATTATATTATCTATAAGATTTCTGCAATGTCATTTTTGTTTTATCAAGGCGACATCTCTTGGTATCTACTAAAAACGGAAATGGTTGTAAAGATTAACAGCAAACTCCTTCACGGATTATACAAAAACGGATTTTTATACCCAAAAGAAACTTCTTAGTACGTATCAAGAAATGCAAACGGTGGCGTGGTAGTCAATAACCATTAAAGAGCTGTTTCTTAATCATATATATAGTTTATTGAATAATATCAAATACACGATTAAGATTATTGATGTACCTGACTTACTAACTTAAAAACAACAACAACAGCATACAAACTTACTCAAAAATTTTGTTTTAAAGTAAGACAAAGAAGATATATAAAATTCATAAATTAATCATTTTCATCATCAAAATCTCATATACAAAATCTTTTCTCTGTAATCATTGTTTTTATTTTTATAGAGACACGAAAGTATCCAAAAGTTTAATAATGAGTTTTATTTATCAAAAGTAAATCATTGGTGATAAAGTAAATCATTAATCACTGTACATTTATTTATAGAGAGAACAAAACCTTTGTTTTAAATTCTAGAAAAAAAAAATCCTGTCTAATGTGTTAGCAATACATTTGTTGTTTAACATTTTTACTTTTTTTCGTTAACACGAACACAACATTATAGATTATAATGTATATTTTACTATCTATTTATCTCATTAAAATAAAATTGAAAGCAGAAAGTAAAAATGTGAAACGAAATTGACATTTTATCCAATATTTCCTCCTCAGCCCCTATCCGATATTTATAGTAATAAGAAATCGAAGTGAGTTATAAAAAATTTAAAATGAAGAACGTACAGATTACTAGATTGTATTAATGGTATTTAAAAAGTAGCCTTTCGCGGACGAAATAAACCACTGATTTTAAAATAAACATAAGGACATTCACAGAAGTTGTTCTTATTATTTATATTTAACCATATAGTAATAAGGAGTCTGTAGTTGTTTATTTAATATTATAATTATTTTAAAATTAAGATTAGTAAAAACAAATAATAAATGGAAGGATGTTTACACGTATGATTTTTACGCATGGAAAATCGTGGTAGTAATACAATGGTGTCAATACTAATACCTGCGGTACCCTTCATTGGAATTCATTGAATACGTGCAGGATGCGCTCTATGACCGACGACCATAGCTTCCTTACCCTCCTAACCCACTATATGGTACATTAGCACCGATCGATTGTTATACAGTGGATTATTATGGCACCTACGACAAGACAAACCTTGTCAGATGGTTTTCATAAAACTATTAAACCTTATCCTAAAGCTTTAAAGCTCATATTTAATTGAAACTTTTTCTTTTTAACAGAAAACATTGATTGTTTAAATGTTCGGAAGCCTTCGGATCTGTGGAGGATTCGTTTAAACATTTAGCATGTGCATCACGTCGCATAGTGTAAGCGAACTGCTATGCGCTACTTGTTACCTAATATGGATAGTGATATGTTATATAGAAAAGAAAATGTAGCGTTTTATTTTGATTTGAGACTAACTACTCCGTTTTTTTTATCCCTCATTTTGATAGGTTTTACACAAAATGTACACTTATTAATTGATCGAAACTTTTATAACACGAAAATCAAATGACTTCAATAAGATTTCCTAAAAGACATTAATATTAAATTTTATTACAGTGTTGTTAAAAATAACTTGGGAATATAAAACTGGATCAGTGATCTATCTCCTCATATTAAGTTAATCCTTGTGTTTTTCCATTATTCTTAATTTTTCAATAAAATAATGAAGATCGTGTGTATCTACGATCACATAGGATCTAAGACAATCCTATAATAAAAATTTAATTATTAATTAAACTTACATTAACGATTGTTTTATCACCTCGAAACGGAAGTGAAATAGTAATTTCACAATCCGGACATGACAGTTAATGCAAATGGCGGCGGGATACGCAATGAATACAAAATGGCCTGCAACCCTTATTGCATAATGTAGCACAGAGAGACACGCGAGCTTTTTGCAAAACAAACGCCAGTTTCACTTTCCGAGAATGTTGTTGTCATGTTTATGTAATTGTTGTAACCAAAGATACACGTCGAGAAGATAGGCGACAAGATCTTCATAACATTTAAACATAATTATTAATTTTTGTACTAAATTAACACGTTCTGGTCATTTTTTGAGGACATGTTAATACGGCATAGTCCCGCCTGAATAAATAAAAATAATATGTACATCTAACCTTAGGAGTACAACTAAGACGTGAAAAAACTATATTCTATTTATTAAATGCTAAAAATGCTAGCAAAGGGAAATGATTACATTACCGCAAATTTCTTCTCTTCACGTTTTTCTTAATTAATAACAAAAAACTTCTCCTTTACTTTAGATACCTTGTTAATAAATGAAACAAATGTCAGCGTCAAGTTTTTATAAAAGAAATGATTATTTTTGTGATAAACATGTTTACTCAAACATTTCCGATAATAAAAATTATTTATCAATATATAGCAAGAATTTTTGCACCATTTGCATAAGTGCAGTAATTAGAATGAAAGATATATCTTTAATTTATTTATTTACCAAAAACATAAACATACATCAAGAGTCATTTACTGATGGCCCTATGCAACCCTGTCTTATGGGTGTCCGATGAATTGATATTCTTAACTTAATATCCAAACGTCGGTGTATTTACTATTAAATAAACGCGATGAAATTTACTTTCACGAAATCCATAATTTAATTATAAATTAATTAATATGTAAAATAATAAAGAAAAATCATTGACGTCATCTGTAAGCAAATTGTTAAGCTTCCTGTGCTTGTTGTTTATATTTTTCGATGTAAGGCGTAACTTACCTTATATCATCATCAGCCGATAGACGTCCACAGCTGGACATAGCCCCCCCCTCCCCAAAGATCTCTACATCGATCGGTCCCGCGATGCTCGCATCTAGTGGGTTCCCGCGATTCTCACCAGATCGTCGGTCCATCTTGTAGGAGGTCTCTTAACACTACGTCGATAGGTTCCTTTATATAGCCGCACGTAATGAACTAAACTTTTTATTATGATTATTTTTATATATATATTTACTATATAAATATTTATTATGTGCGTCAGACTCTTGCCAGTGCAAGCGGTTCTTTACTAAGCGCCAAGACTGTCTTTGGCTCCAAGTCCCAAAATCAAACATCGCTTTAAATGTCGACATAGATAATCAGGGGGTTGCTAACAATGTTATAAGATGGTTTGTTTTATTTAGTTTAATCTTTATTTCTTAAATTACATTTAGTGATTATACTCCTGGAAGAGATGAGCCTCGCCGTCTCGGAATATGTATGTGTAAAAAGAGGCTCCATTTAAATGTTAAAACTAATTTAAATCAAAGGTGGTAAGGGTATTATTTATTTATTGTTATTACATCCAGCATCTTACAACAAATAGCAATGACTTGAAAAGCTTCACAGGCAATAATTTGCGGGGAAATCTATATGTATAATAAAAATGGGTTTTGTTTGTTCGCCAATCACGTGAAAACTAGTGAATGTATCGACATGAGAACATGATCATTCGACGAGGAATAAATTGTAGATGGTTTTAGGCTATTTATTATTTCTAATTTCATAGATTCTTCATTATTTTATTTCTAATTAACTTTTATAAACATTTTAATTTCGTATTATTTATGAGATTGCTATAGTAACGGTTGCTATAGAAAGCCATATGCGGTTGCGGTCGCACTCAAGGAATATTTCAAACAAATTTCATATCTATTTTTTTACTACGGCCAGCAAAGTGGCAGGGGAACAGCTAGTGTTATATAAAACTTAAATACTTAAGCAAGATTTTAATGTAACCAAAACAATGAAATGTGATTGATTGATATGTATGAAGTGGCAGTGAGAGCTGGGACGCGGCGAATGTTCAATGAGGAAGCTTCTTGATTTATAGACACAAGGCACCAGCCACTATTCACCAAATCAATATTACTATGTAACTAAATGTTACACAAGTCTAAATGCAAATCATATGATATGTTCAATTCGGGAAGTTATGTTGTGCATAAATAATAATCCATTCCCTATCCATTTTAATTTTTATAGTCAATCGTCTAATTGTGGCATCGTAGCGCCCAAAAGTCTTATTCAATTTTGGTCCAGTTTTGTCTCTTATAGAAAATCTCGTGACATTTTTTTTTTATAAAAAAAGGTCTCTTGGATATAAGTTAAATTTTGACCGTCAAGATCTATATTTCAGAAGACAAGAAAAGAGTCTAATTTGGATCTCCACAGTAGCTGGGTCTTCACGTGTGACTGCTATCCGTGAACGATAGTCGCCACTTTACATGATATACTTTTTGCATGCTTATATGATGAATTTTGAGCCGCTAGTTATAATGACAACTATTGCAGCTTCATCCGACTCGGGGCTCGCGGATCGGCTATCCAAGAGTATATGCTTAGTTATCTTTCCTATAAAATATAATAATTGTTATTTTATAAATATTCAGACCGCCAGTGACAAAATAATCTGAAGAGTGCAAAGTATCGTTGAAAGAAATATTTAATGTAAGGATAACAGAATTATAAACAATAATTTTTTTACATGAGAAATATAATGATTTATTGCTAAAGCAACTAGTATGTAAATTTAGGTATATAAACTTTTTGATGTAAAAATGAATACGTTACAATTATTCAGTACAAGTGACTGAAAGATGTACCAAAATTAAGTAACTTAATAATTGTTTTTTTTTAAACTTTATACTGTAATTTTATCTTACAATCTTTTAACGGGAATAATAAGTAGTATTTGGTGACAAAAGTGACGTTTCTCCAAAATCCATTAAAAGAATAATCTGATTATAAAAATATGAAATTATGTTATTAATATCATCGTCAAAACTATACACACTCTCACCACCAGGACTTTCTTTAACGAAATTAAATAGTTTGCCAAGTATGAAAGGCGTTTCTATTCGAGGCACGCGCCGGTTCCGCGTGCCTCGACGCCCAAAGGATCACGTATAAATACCAAGCCCAATCAAAAATTAAATCATTGTTGTTCCATTAACCGGCCGCGCCGAACGCATCATTAATCAAATCTAATGACACAGTGAAAATCGCGATAATGAAGTGCCTTTGCATCTTACTGGCTTCAGCTGCCCTCGTACACAGTTACGCCATCAAGGACAACGAGATCGAGACGACGCGGCTGAATACTAGTGATGACCTCCTGGATAGTGTTATCAGTGATTGTTTCGAAGCGAGCTCACCTATGTCATGCCTAAAAGTGAAAGTTCTCTCGTTCCTGGACACCAAACTCGGCGTGAGCACGGAGTCAGCGAGAGCCTTGGATGATAAGAATATCGACAAAGTCATCTTTGACAGAGTTGGAAGAATCTTGAACAACAATGAATTCAGATTCCAACTGCCCCAGTTTCTATTCCAAAATGCAGAGATTTCTTATCGTGCTGACAGAGGATTAGACGTCGAATTTCCAGAAGAGAAATCAGGAAATGGCGAAGGTACATCCCGTCTCTCAGTTTCCTTGAAAAAAAAAAAAATTATTACACAAAAATATTTTTTTCAGCTCGAGGCATCTTGAAGAAGAAGCTCCTGCTGCCGGTCCTTCTCCTTTTGAAACTGAAATTGAAAGCCCTAATGCCTATCCTCGTAACCATTATTGGAATTAAGGCGGTGAAAGCTCTTATCCTCAGCAAGCTCGCAATTACTTTAGTCCTTGGATTCCTCATCTACAACTTATTGCTGAAGAAAGGAGGTATGTAGTGATATTTTATTAAAAAAAATCTTATTTTGTAATTTTTTTAAATAACGTTTCTTTTGTATATAGGTATGCCGATGATGATGGCAGCTACTGAGGCTCCGCCAGCGGCTCAATACGGTCCACCCGCGTCTCAATATGGACCTCCATCTACACCAGCCGCTCCACAGGACTCATACAACCCGCAATGGGAGCCAGCGAGCTCTGGACCGTACTCTCGAGTTTGGGATCCATCACAGCTCGCCTATAGCTCTTACTACCCAGGCGATTCCAGCGCTTCCGCCTCCTCTAACCAGTCTCCGAGCTACTCGAGCGTCGCGTCAATATCTTCATCGTCATCATCGTCGTCTTCCTCTCCCACCTACTAAACAACGTAAACCTACCTCAGTATGTAAATAATGGCAGCACGTTTAAGGAGTCCACCTCTGTACATAGTGTTGAATGCACTCCATCGAATGGGCTAGTGTTTAGTGCTAGTTATTTATTGTCAGTATTTATTTTTTTATTTATTGTACACAATAAAAGGACTGTTGTTGAAAGACTACATTTATTTTGCAAATGGAAAACTCATGTTGGAAATATTTTTGAAAATGAAAGCAATATTTATTTGACTGCTGAAGAAAAGACTTCTCGCCCAAAAGAAGTAAATGTCACAATGGCCACTGCTAGTCAATTGTGCTAAAACAGTATGCTGGAAACAGGTACAAGGAAAGGTTTTTTTTATTCGAGTTTAGCGATACGTCTACTAATAACAACTGGCGCTAGGATGTTATATACTTCGCCACATTGCGCTCGTCGCCTGAGATAAGATATTAAATCGCGTTACCTCAGTAATTTCATTAGCTACAACACCTTTCACAACGCAACGCAGTAATGTTTGCAAAGTACTAATCGTCTGCAGAAATAGACGCTGCGATAGACGATCTCTGGCAACAGCGACGTACCAGTGGGACCATATCCAGCTACCGGCCTTTATCCAATTATTTCCTCATTTGTCGCCTTTTACATCAAACCGGGAGGAGACATGCTAACCCATTTATCATACAGGGTATAAATTATACAAACATATTTTTCTAGCTTTGTTGATCTTCTTCACAAAAGAACATAAAACGATCTTGCTTCAATATCACAATAGACTTATAGTGGAAGCTGTCACAGGTGCAGCTTTGACTGTCTTACACAGAAGAATAAGTATTCCATGAGCAAGCCCATTCTCCATCACCAGCCTGTGTCACCTAAAATTAGATAAATTTGTGGTCAAGTGCTAACACAGTGCATATAGAATAAGTCTAGGTAGATACCACTGCAGCGCCTCTTTCTGCCATCAAACAGTGTTATGCAAACGTTAATCTATTCCGGATTGAAAGGCGCTGTGGTTAATGAAATTACTGGGGTATCGATACTCAACATTTTGTTTCAGTCGATGAGCGCAATCTAGTACCTTTTTAATTATTCTATAAGCCTTCATATTTAATTCAATAATAAAAGAGACGTTTACATTTTTCTTGCTGAGTTATATAAAGGTACAAAGATTTTATATCAAGATGCATAACCGCGATTACAAATAAGCAAACGATGTAAAAAAAAATGTTTTTTTTCCGATTTTCTTAAATAAGTTTTTTAAAATATTATATATTGAGTATTTACACTAAACTGTATCAGAAATATACTAATTCAAATAAAAAAATTATACTATATTAGACAAGAGTATAAGAAGATCACAGTTAATAGCAGAGAGAAAAATGTTAGCAGGATAAATAAAATCATAATTTATAAGTTTTTTTTTAATAGTTTAATTATAGCTTGAATACAATTTTACCAGAAGTTTAGAGAAAGTTTTTTTTTAAAAGTGATAAAAGTAGTACATAAGAGTGGAAAAGTGGAAAAATATGGTAAAACTACGAAAATTCACTATTATTGTCGCTCATGTAGGTTTTGTTAAAAGTATTAATTTTAAATGTTATAAAATTTTATATGTTCACATATGCGTATAAGAAAACATGTTTTAAGCACAGAACTATACGTTTACGGTATTTTATATATTCTTATGAATTACTAAATGTCGGTGTTTAACAAATCCTGATATTGATAACAGTCCGAGTATTTATTGATATAAAATGGAGCGAAACATGAATATTAGAAGTCAAAATGCAACAATAATTTATATGTATATATATCAAAATATAGTATAAACATTCTAGCATAGGATACCAAGATAATTTTTTTGCTATATAGGTATAAAACCCACAAAAGATATCCAAGATACTCTGCTAATAATTTTGTTTGAATTTAATGAAAATACACAATTTCGAGATGATTTAAATTTTTCAAAGCGATCGATTTTTTTTATAACACAATTAAGCGACGAGACGAGTGGGACGCTTACCTGATGGTAAGTGATACGCCTGCCCAAAACGTGGCGCTAAGTTAAGACTTTATAAACTGCAACATTGTGGTCGTTGCCTGAGACGAGATGCCGAGTCTCGTTATACCAGTAATTACACTAGCTACAGCGCCCTTGAAACCGGAACACAATACTGTTTGCAAACTCTCGTTTGCCGGTTGCAATAGCCGCCGAGTTGGTATTCACTTAGACTGTTTCCGGCAACGAGGACGTACTACCAGCAAATGGTACAGAAATAGTACCGTCTAAAAATAATAATAAAAGAAACCCTTATAAATAAATATATACGTATATATATTATTTTCGTGGTGGTGCAATCAAAGTTTCAAAAGTTTTTTTTGTCCTATTTTTAAAGATTTTGAAGCACCCGTCAGGCCAAAATCTAATATTAGACAAAGATAATTATCTATTATATTGCTCTCTTTAAAATTCAGTATATACATTTACACCCACTGATTAATGTACATATAAAATACATATATATAATATTAGGGTACATGGCCTGTAATATATATAGCCTGTTTTTCCATATAAAAGTATTTAAATGTTCTTATAAAGAAAATAAGTCTAAGTATTTTGGATATCATTTGTAAAGTTTTGCATGAGGATAAATTCGAATTGTGTATATAACTATTCACTCACTAGAATAAATTAGTCGTTTCACACCCTTTCAAATACTTTGAATTCGAAAAAAATTAAAAATCTATGTATATCCTACAGCAAATTTAAATAAATTAAGGGAGGAGACGTGCAGGACGTTCCCTGGATCTTAAATGATACATCTGTACATAACAACGGGGCGCTTGTAAGGATTACTGAACCATATTGCGAATGTCGCCTGAAGACATAAGATGGTTAGTCTCGTTATTCTAGTAATTAAATATAATTTGGGCGTTGTAACTAATAAGTCACAACGCCCTTCGAACACAGTAATGTTTGAACACTACTATTTGGCGGCAGTAGTAAGCGATGTGGTGATATAGGGCTAGACCAGTGTTTCCCAACCTTTTCTAAGCGATGCCCCACTTTAGCAATTTTCAAAGCTTCATGTCCCACTTACAAATATCAAAACATTTTTTTTTAATTAGTATAAATGAAAAGTTTTATAAGAAAACACTGTAAAATTGTAGCTGTTTCAAAGAAAAAATTAATGTTAATAATACAATTTAAAACAGAAATTAGAATAAAAAAAAAACAATTTATAACTAATTAATTAAATTAAAGTGAAGGGGTTAAGTCGTCTCGGTCAATTTTCATATTGCCCACCTTTAACTATCAAGTTGCGCCCTGTGGGGCGTACGCCCCATGTTGGGAAACACTAGGCTAGACGGTCTCCGGCAACAGAGACTCATCATGAATTCTTTACAGTGATTTTATACCAGGACAGTTACATTTTAAGGTGGTTTAAGCTACTTTCGCGATGGTACTTCATGACAGTCAGCTGGTCAGCCCCAACATAGAAGCAATCGCAGTTACATTACCGTAGTTCATGTTCACATGGAAATGTGTTTTAAAATACCATTAATATATAGTAAAGTTTTACAATAGCATTCGCATATTTATCCAAATAGAATTGGAATACTTCTTATAATACGTCTGACTCCAAATTGGAAGCATAGTAACTAATCTAGATTTTTAACATTAAAAAAAAAATAAGTAGACGTGGGATTGTTCATGATAAATTCTATTCAGAATGAGCGTAACAGTGAATGTTATTTATTTTCTTTTCAATTCGTTCAGTCTAACGAGTAAATTGTGTATGTTACTCTAATCTTCAGTCAGTTATTAAAATGTAGTAGTAGCTACGCAGTCTTAAATACATAAGAATCGAAATTAAAAATTATTTGTACTAAAGGTGTGTGACTGGTGTGTTCAGGTTACAGCTCATTCAAATATAAAGCACCAAAAGAGCCTGACATAAATATTTTGTCAAATGTTAAAAAAAAATCGAGTTTTACGGCCAACAATACAATTCCCTTTTCACACCGTCAAGAATAAATAGAAGACAGATTAAAAACCTTTAATTTTAATCTAAGGTAATAAATCGTAAAAAGATGCTGTACATATTTAGTACCTAAGAGATAATAATATTTAACGGGGAATTGGAGAAACAGGGAATCAAGTAACGAGTAGGAGAAATTTCTGTTAGTTTCTCAAGTATTAATATATACCTATGTTTATTATTTTTCATTCCGTGCTTTATATTTGAACGAATCAACGATAAGAGCATATCTAGATTGGAAAGGTTAAAGCTATTATTTCACAGCCCTCAACTCTAAAGGAGTGCACCTTATATAAATAGGAGATTTATTATATAAATACATCGTGATTCAGCACTAACCCCTAAATTTAATAATACGATTACATTTTGATGAATAGAATAATGTGAGGATTAACCACTAAATACGATTTAATAGACAATGACAGTTCTATAAGAAACAAAGAATAGTAACTATTGTTAAAACCGCCATTTTTATATTATATTAAAAAATATTTTAAATAGCCTAAAAAATTTTGAAAAATGCTCAATTTTCAGTTAATTTTGAACAAATAAAAATTATATAATACACAGCATCTCTTAAGTGATTGGCTAAGTAAATGAAGTGGCTTTGGAATATAAATGTCTTTGTTTATTAAATCATATATTATTCGACGATGAAATAGAAAGTACAGCAAAGTGCGAAATGAGTACATCTACTGCCTAGAATTTAGATATATTCATCACTGATATCAATTATAGTACATTTGTATATATACAAGTGATGAAAAAATAAACTTCCTAATCTATTTTATGAATCCAAATTTCAATATTTCATCGCATTTATTTATTTAATTACTTCGATGTTTCAGTAGGTAAGCAGGTTTGCGTTATTGCAAACAGAGTAAATAATTAAATAAACGCAATAAAATCTGTCATAAAAAAAATTATTTGTGTAATATTTAGATAAATTTCCTAATCTAAATTAAATATTCTTATGAAATTTCAAAGTCCATTAAATGGAAATTTTAATCTTTTTTTTTTCTATTTAAAACTCATCAATACTCCCGTTATTGTCTTTGTTCATATTATATAACCTGTGAGACAAGTAGATGATACTGTCAAATTAAAAAAAATAATTTATTTTGATTGTTTTAACGTGTGAACCGCGAGTTCTATGAATATCCTAAAACCTTCTATGAATAATTAATTTTTAAATTTTAATTAATATTTTTATATTACTTTTCAAATAATGAAAAACTTAACAGAAATCATGCAACTTAGTATAAAGAAGTTATATTTAATATTTACATAGAAAAAATTATGGAAACAGGATAAGGCACCGCTACAGGTTATTAGAAAGAAAATAAGTTTTTTTTTTATTACAAAATAACTAGGACACGACTACAAATACCATTGTTTAAATAATTTACCGCGATTATACATTACGGCATATTTTTGTAAGGTTTAAAAATATTTTGAAATTGCCAAATTCTCTTGTTTATGGACGTTGATCCAATGATTATATCCACACAAAACCCAAAAATTTTTTACTTATTACCGATAATATTGTAGAATATTTTATTTATTTTTTGGCAGGGAATAACATATTAGTTAATCTTTGAAATACTGCTTTTTTATTGTTTGATAAAATAAATGGACGGTCTTCACTTTACGTATTCTCCCGTCATAAACAACGAACCAATATTTATAGTTTGTATTAGTCTTCTTTTTGATAGAATTACTAAGTCACAGAGTAAAAAAAATATTGGTTTTAAATGACTCGTACTTAATGATATTCATATGAGGTTTATAAATTAAAATGGTGAAATAAAACGAAAACTGAAAAAAAAACATTTACTATCAAATTAATTAACACAAAACTGAACTGCTTTGAAAAAAAAAACAAAAACAAATCAATTATCATAATTTTACAATGAAGCTAAAAAATATTTAGAATTTAATGGTTATTAGAGGATTATCACAAACCGTTTCACGTATCTTTTAAAAATTTGAAAACTGAAATCGAATATGTAAAAAAAGTAAAATTTTTCAGTTAAAAGATTATCTACAAAGTTAACAAATAAAATCCTATATGGTCCTTAAACATTAGTTATTTTAAATTTGCGTAACTGTATATTGAGAGTTTAAACTAACTTTACATAAAATGAGAAAAAAATTAAATGCGTCAAAAAAAAAGAAACAATGAATTGTTCACACTGTTTCAATCTGTTGAATAAATTAAAAAAAAAGCAACACTTCGTTTAAATGACGACTCAAATTTTAGCTTCAGAAAAGCTTCGATATATATATATAAACAATCGAAGAAACATGAAAAAACCCTTTTTGTATTTGTTTTACATAAGTATATATAACATACATTTTTTTTACAATTTTTAATGAATATATTAAAGATTTCATCTAAGCTAGTGCTTTACCGTCACAGACCAAATGATTATGTGGTATCGGTGGAAGAAGCACTAACCTATTTAAACGTGTTCGATAATTAAACAGTTGTATATATTTTAAAACTCAACTTTTATGTGAATCTTGCCCAGTTGTACATATAGTTGTCTATATATCCTTCACACTGATCAATAGAAAAGCATTTTACTAATGTCCTTTATTCGCAAACTACTAAAATTACCTATAGCCTCAATTCTTTGGTGTTACCATCATGGTATATTGTAATTTTTCCCTCATAGATATGCCTGTTCAGAATACTCCGGCTCCTATATCTGGAACACAATTATTCTGTCAGAGAATAGATTGACATCATTAGGAGTGTACTCCAGCAGGTTACACTTGAGGGTGAAGCGGTTACCCACTTCACTATGAAGGTAGTTAAATGTAATGTCATTTAAACAACAATGGGCTATAGTTATATTTGAGCTGGAATAACAGATATAAAATATTTTAAAGCTGAATAATGACTTGATAGGTTATTTTTTTTTTAAATACGCAGGGCAAAAATTGAATCGTCATTCATCTTAAAAATAAAACACCTGCCAAAAAGACGAAACTAGTCATACGATTTGTGCGGTCAATCAGCGACATTAGTCTAGGTACATATATCATACTTTGGATTAGATTTACGAATAAACGTTTTAAATACTAGGTTCATATATTATAAGTCAATCTTTACCATCAATTACAATGTCTCTATACCACCAGCTTATAAACAAAAGTCTTCAACATATTTCCATAGCTGATTATATAATCTATTGCAATGTATATTCATAATGTATTTGTATAATTTATCGCATATCTGTATGTAGCTATTGTATATAAATCGACAAACCCACCACACTTGGTGGATTAATAACCTTGGTACTCGGGGTCTTCTTTTGCAAGGAATGCCTTGTGAAAGAAGACCATGATATTCCGGGTGCGGAATTATTAAAACGGCTGTGTATTTATTAATGTATATATATATATATATAAGTAACTATAAACTTGAACAGCGAGTAAAATTTAAGGCAAGATATATTTATATATATATATGTATCTTGCTCTGTATTTCAATCTATTGTTTAATTACTTTGTCCCACTATTGTTTTTTATTATTTATACTAATATAGTTGTGAACATGTGTCTGTGTACTAATAAAGAAAATAACAAAATTATGTACCTAAATAAAATATATATTTAGTGTATGTTTCGAATAGATTTGTCAACGTTTCAACATATATACCATATTAAAATTTTAGTTAATAATAAGCACTACCATAACAATTCATATCGATTCCCTCTTAATATAGTTTTAAACTTCATTATTCAAATAATATAACATGATCGTAATTTTTTATTTATACACAAACCGCACCGCGAACGGTTACTGGGCTATGAACAATAAAACAATTGCGATCATAATAACAATCATCCTTCAAACTTCACCATCATTATTACCCTCCACTTAACCACTGTCAAATACACAAATGGTCACTTGGCGACGAATCACAGTTCGAAACGTCTCGCTAGAAAGTTCCAGAAGGTTCCAGCGCGCGAAAGCGCCCGCTAAAGGGACCTCCAGAAATCTAGTGTGACGAGATCCCTGCATATACTGGAGAAAGTGATCCCAGAAACTAGGCCCGTGACGAGCATAGCACCTCCGATCATGCCGGCAGTGGAAGCGTACTCAGGGGCAACGGTACTGAGGAACAAAAACAAATCAATCAATGCCAATAATATATAAAACAACAATATAAAAACCTTCTATTTAAATTTTATTTTTGGACGCTTTTATCTGTATCAAAACTATGACATAAATATTATTTTTTAATATAATAGTTCAGTGTCAATAATATAGGCATAGAGATAAAGACTCGGAAAAATTTACTAAGAAGTATATGTAAAGCATACTTTAAATATTATATAGATAAATAGTCAAGATTTTTTTTCGTTTTTTATCAGGAATATTAGCTCACAAAGGATATGTCAACACTGAATAGTATCTAAATTAATTATTTCATAAACTGGAACTAGTAAAAAAATAATTTTTATTGGTGGTGTACAGTGGTGCAGTGTAAATCATTCTCAGTGACGTGCGCCTCATTGATAAAGGTAGGCGCATCATTTCCTATCAGGTAAATATGCTTCTCGACGCTACATCATATTATATATAATCTTCGCCGAACATAAGATATTTACACAAACACATGATGAAATTTTTTCATTACGTTATTATGTTTAAATTACATACACTTCGTTTTAAAAAAAATTAAATACTTACCCGCCGACATACATCATGCCAAGCGAGCTGCCGTGACCAGAGCTCCAACCGAGTAAGACAGCCATCAGCCAGTACAGGCCGTCGTACTGCACCAACACAGGAAGAGTTCGCTCCGTCGGTATGTAGTTGCATAACAGGAACAGCGGTATGAACACCAGTCTCAGCGTCGTAAATAGCGCCAGCCACCTTGGATTAGGCTAAGCATAAAAAAAAATCATATACTTATTTATAACTTAACATGTGTAAACACAAATGTCGCTTGATGATAAGGGTCACCACACGCCTCCACATATGGCGCTAGTTTGGATGATATACACTGCACCACATTGTTATCGTCACCTTGAAACATAACCTATACCTTATTACCACAGTAACTTATTTAGCAACGCTTCTCCAATGTATTTATTTATACACAGTATCTATTGTGTACATTTATTTCAGATAAAAATGTACTCCCTCTTTTACCACAGCATCTCTACACTTCTTAGGTTGATTGTAGGGAATGACCATTGGAATTAAATCCGCCTATTGTTATTTATTTTTAAGTGTTACAATGGTTTTAAAAAAATATAAAAACAGTAATGTTAGGAGAAAACTTTGTTTAGCGACAGAAATAAAGGCTCTGGTGGTACCAACCGGGCGGTTTTCGGTTATAGCAACCTAACTAACTAATGAAGTGTAATTAGTAATAAAGAAGTATCATCAGAAGATTCTAGAGTCATGTGGTTATAAAAGAAATGAGTATTGAATTGAGAGTATACTAAGGTCTATATGAAAGGATACGGAAGATGTAGTTGTACTCACGAACTGCCAGAAGCTAGCTGTGATATTACCAATCATAGCCGTCAAATTGAAGGTCAAGAAGCATGTGAGCTTTGTGAAGTTTTTACCAAGGAAACCCGGCGTAATTGGTTCTATACCTGAAAGCGTAAAAAAATTTATTTAATTAAATATCTAATCAATATATGTATAAAATATTAAACGGCAATATATCCACAAGTAAAAACGAATTACGAAAAACATTTATTGAACAAAGTGTAGATAACTTCATGCTATAAAAAAATATATTTCATGCATCGACTGGTATAGTTGATATAGATGATATAAAGAATTTAATGTATACTCACTGGAATGGACTTCAGGGAAAACGGAGAGGGTCACGAAGAAGACTATAAATACGTTATAGAGTTGAACCCAAGACTGCCTGAACAATAGACAGTAAGGTATTCGTTGTTTAATCGGTCTCGGCTGATTCGTGGCCGCGAGGGTCGGGTTCACGCGCATCGTCCTCTCTTGCAAGGTATCATGATAACGGTAGAATCTCTGAAATAACAAAAAGATACGAATAAATAAATATTTTCTTCATTAACTAATTAAATATTTTTTATATCGCAAAAAAAACATTATTAAAAAGGAGTCTGAAAAGTTGAATGAATTTAGTTGATGTACAGCTATAAAATTAGTCATCTATCAAATAATGAAAAAAAAAAGTTACATGAAAATTGATGTAACAATTCGGACCTTTATATTCCCAGAGGTCATAAATTATTAACACTTCATACTGTGTATTAGTTATGTATAAGTAATACCAAGTATGTGAAAACAAGTATAAACGATAAGACGTTCTACAGGCAGGAAGGAATTCTGATGTCTCAAAAATTAAAACTTGGTAATGAAACTGATCAAAGAATATTCTTGCTTACAGATAATATAATTAAAAAAAAAACGCAATAAAGATCTTATTTTTTTGAGGAAACAAGGAGACGCGATTGATGTTAAGTAATCCTACCCATAACAACCTAGCGTTATTTAAGATGTATACACTGCACCACATTGTGCCTTTAGACTTAAGATGTTAAGTCTCGTTACCCTAATAATTTCATTAGCTACATCGACCTTCAAACCGGAACACAGTAAACTTTACACACTATTGTTTGGCGGAAATAGGAGCTGCGGTAGTACCTACCTAAATGGTCTCTGGCAGCCGAAACCTACCACCAGTAGTTTTACTTAACTCATATGAATTAAGTAAAAACTTGTTATAATACAATTAAATTAGGATTTAAATTTTTTTGTACCGAAATCAAATTGTACAGTAAGTTAATAACAGCGACATCTTTTAGTACATGTTGTCCACAGTTAACCTTGTAGTCATCAGTCATAGGTTCGATCCAAGTTGGAATTTTTTAGTAACTTTTTATAATCTGACACATAAGTTAGATTTAATTTTAAATTTAAAAAAGTATTGTAGCTAAACTTGGTGCACACATATTTATAATGAAACATGCGTGTGTTTTAGCGGAGCATTCATTATACCCACAGTGTGTAAATGTGACGTCATCGGCAAATATCAATGATGTCACAGCGTTGAAGTGGGAAATATACACAAACACACCCTATTCTTAACTTAAATTGACATAAACTTTTACACAGCTTTTTCAGTTTCATTGAATTTAGCCCGCAGATACAGCTTCGTCGTATCGCATATCACTCTGTATATATACTAAGCGGATGTCAAAACTTTGATAGCGTGATTTAGCAGAACACTTTTTGTACATTTTTTTAAAAAAATATTTTTATTTTCTTTTATAAAATATAAGATTACGTACTTATGATTACTCGTAAAAAAAGTTAGTGAGATTTTTATTTAAATCTAAATATTATTATTATTTTTTCCATATCGATAACTCTTAGTTATTATTTTAAAAACGAATATAATTTAATAGGTTAAAGCTCGTTTTGAGATATTATGGCTTACTGTTTATAATCCAACCTTTCGGCTAGATTCATTAACTACACTTTATATATCATAAAAATCCTTTATCTAGTGAAATAACTAAACTTGTAGATGGTTGAAAGTAAATAACGAAAATATTAGTACACTAGCATGATTTGTAGTATTTTTTTATTTAAAAACAAGGTTAAGTAATTTAAACATATATTTAGTAGTGACCATGAAAATTAAATTGGAAATAGTGCCCTCTAGTGTAAAACGCACACACTACTGTTCAGAAAAGCCACAGGATTTAATATTATAACTTCTTCCATAAAATATTATTAGTGAAATTTATTAAGGAATTTACTGGTAGGATTCTTTTGCATATCCCGAGTACTCGTAACCGACGAGCATGCGTGAAGACGCTCATGAAAGTGGAGGAAGCGAGAGAGGTGTGCTAGGATTGTAGCAAGTGGAGAGGTAAACTCTGCCTACGCCACTAGGAACCAGGCGTGATATATATGTATGTATGTATATATATGTTCTTTTGCTGGAGCTGTCTAGATAAGTACTACCGCAGCTCCTATTACTATTCTCATACAGTAGTAAGCAGATATTATTGTGTTCCAGTTTAAAAAGCGTTGTGGCCAGTGAAATTACTTATGTCAAGAGATTTATTATGTCATATAACAAAGCGAGGAATAAAATGTGCTGTAGTTTATATCATCCCAACCAACATCATGTTGTTATGGGCAGAGATATCACTTATCATCAGGGAAAAGTTACGCTCGTTGAAAAAAAAATTAATATTTGTTTATACTGGGTGTTAGAAGACCGCTTCCGAAAACGAAGCGCAATCTGAATGCTCCGTGGCCCTATGTAATAAGGTTCAAATAGAAACCAGATACATCTCGAGTTACCGCCGCGCCCGTGCGTTCGTTGAACCGAGGATCAGCTGTTTTTGATTTTAGTAAAGTAATGTATATTTTATGAAACTATCGTTTCATTTAGCTGTACTAACATGATGGAGCGTAGATAATGTTAATCAAACGTTTTAAAAATATGATTTTTTTAATCAGAATCGATTCTTTTCCCGTCATCAGAGGTGTCATTAGTACTATCGTCTGTTTTCGTTTTCGGAAGCGGTCTCCTAACACCCAGCATTTATATGACACTGAATATATATTTTTATTAATCTTATGTCATAATAAATATACTCACATTCAATGGCAAAGCGAAGTATGTGTCGAAACAAATCAGTAGCACGAACATCCCGGCTATGAAGTAGTATATTGCCGAGGTGCGGTAGCTGGAGGTGAAGGTGTCGGAGAGCCAGTTGAGCAACACTATGAGAGTGCCACAAATATTCGAACCCAGAACCACAGCGCCCGTGTACTGCGGGGGCAGCTGTGCCGCAACACCGTACACGGAGTTTTGGAAGACCGCGTTGAATGCTGCGATAAAAAAAAAGTTAGGCAAGAATTCATAGTGAAATGTTATTTATTTAAATAATTTCGTAATTAGTCTATATATATTCTTATAATAAATATTTTTTTAATTATTGCTAAGCAAACTTCAATTCAGCCGGAAGCTGCGGAGACAGAGACAGATGCGCACAGGGGCTATGTTTTGTTATGACAAAGCATTGAAATGCACAGGACGATTAGTATTACCGCAGTCAACATGACCTTAGTTAAGATGTTTACACAAATCCCAACATTATGCTCATCGTCCTGATACGTAAAATGTTTAATCTTGTTTCTCCTTTAATTTAATCAGCTACTATGTTTTTTGAAACTGGAATTACTCTAAGGCAAACAGGCGGTGTATTGTTACCAGCCTATACTGATCCAGCAGCAGATATCCGTTACTAGTAATTTCTTCAAATTATATTTTAATACATGTACCGTATGAGTAAAAGAACATTTTGAATTATTATAATATTGTATAAAAGTAACTTATTACTTAAATTACGGTTAATAGATGACAAAGGTACATGAGCACTCAGGACGCTCACCGAAAACTCGACGGTACATGAAGCGTCCTTTGTTGTGGAGGGATAAGTAGCGAAAAGGATATTTGAACGGAGATAATCTTTTCTACATACTTTATATAAACGCTTAGGCTGAACAAATAATGCACTATATTTCTAAATTAATATACGATAATATACGATATTTATTACAATATTTCAGTAGATAAATAGAAATAATTCCCCTCGTCTGCAAGGCAGGGTATCACATCGAAGGTTTCTTTCGGATAGAAAAACGAATTATAATAAATAATATCAGATACATTTTTGTAACGAACTGTTCCATTGTGACCTTAATATTTCTATGCCAGTCACACTAAACCTAAGAAGCTGTTTGTACATACTTTTGGTTCGCATGGAGTGTTTGTGTATTTATATAAATATTAAACTAACTTAAGTTTCACAAAACTTACAACTAAGTACAAAAACAGAGCCTAGAGTGATCCAAAAGAACACAACGGGCCATTCGCTGCTGTCGACCATCGCAAGGATGACGGTCACGACGAACACCATCACCTCCAATATCAGCGACCACACGATGCGCGTAGTTAGATTACCCCTGAATATATATAATAGAAATATGATTGTTACATTTTTTTTTTATTTAAATTACCACAAGGAATATACCAATTAGTACGTTTTTAAATTGGTCATTAAACATTTAATATATGCATGATAAAAGCTAAATCTGTTTAAGTCCAAAAAATAATAAAAATCATAGATATGTTGTATGTAGCAAAACTTGGTGCTTACAAATTTGTGGACAAATTATGCAAGTGTTTTAGTAGTGCTTTTACTTAACCCCCTCTTAAATGTGATACATCAATGGCGTCTGAAATACTACGGCATTGGATAGCGGGGGCAAGTAAACTGTTGACGGTTAGCAACATACTGCAAGACCATAAGCGTTTACCACTGTCAATTTGGTGACGATGATCAATTACCACCAAGTGTGGTGATTGTTTGTTTGTATATTGAAGATAGTAAAAGTTCCGCCTAGAACTACGGCTGTCATTAACTGACAGCCGGAACAGCAGATTTACAATGTGAGGGGAGTCGATGAAGATGTAAAACGTTCTTTCTTCATCAAGACTCCGCCGCATATAGCCTCGGATCGAACCAGGGACATTCATGTTACAACGCAAGTGTTTAGTCACTGCGTCTCGGAGCCAAATATGGCCTGTTATATTTGATACGTTTTGTCTTCAATTTTGAAGTTTATGGATATGCCATTCGGTTATAATAATTTAAGTTAAGATTAAGTAAAGTTTGAGAAATAAAACAATACAATATATATTCCCAAATAAATATCAATATTCACTATAAGAAGAAATGAAATGTACATACAGCGGTGTGAAAAATAAATACAGAGGAAGAGACCATAGAAATTAAAGAGAGAAATAGGAAGGAAGAATTAGAATTAAAAACAAAAAAGGATAAAATAAATTCACGTACCAACTGGCAAGGAGTTTAAAAAAATATTCACTATGATTTTGACTGTTTAAATATTACCCTTACCCGATTCGAACGAAGACATTGAACCAACTGAACAGCAAGTTGGGTATCTGGCATGCCCAGCCAACGTACGGAAGAAATCTCTTGGCCAGAAACTCCGCATTGGCAAGTTTGTAAACAACGAAATAATCCTTGGCAGTTATGAACATATTCCACGCGGTCAGAGTGCCAAGTCCATGCAAAACGAGGGTCAGATAGATAAGATACCATCGATCCTTCGGCGGCGCTAAGTCCATAGCAATACCTGTAATGCAAATAGAAATAAAACTCAAAATAGTATTTAAGATTTATGAAAACTATTTTTTTTTATATAACAGAAGAAAATTCACAGAATTATATGATTTCTCATTAACTTTGGTGATATTCATAGATATGCTTTTGAAATTAAGTTACTCAATTAGTTTTATGCTAAAGTAAAAAGTTAAATTTTTCACAGTTTAAAAATGATTGTCATACATTATTTATCAAGATTTCAACTGTCTCTATGGTGCAATAGTTAACCAGGTAAACAGTCTTGTAAAACATAGGGTATGTAGTTTGATTCCCAGGCTACATAAAAATATAGTCTTAGACGGTAGCGTTTCTTTAATGGTCTGTCTAGCTACAGTACTGTTGTATTTATTCTGCCAACATATTCGAACTAGAGAGAAGCAAGCACGCTTCACAATAATCGGTTTCATTGTCACTCAACATCGTGTGAAGAGGAAGCCACACGTTAACACAGTGCATACTAAAAAAATCCATTTACATTTCATTCCACGTACGCACTCACGATCAAATTGATCTGAAGTTTCCGATTGATTTCAGGTGGCTCTACTCTTAATTGGTTCTGTCTCTTGATCATTTAATAATATCAATTCCATGTCACTATAAACTAAGTGAACGTAAAAAAAATATATACAAACAAATTATTTTGGTGATACAGGACCTTTTTTCAAGAAACACATTTAGCATAAACGTTGGCACAACTTTAACAAAACTTAAACGCTTTCTTACCGCGTTTGTAACCGACTTGTTACAATTTAACTACTGCTCCGAGTTATATAGTTCATATGGAGATTAATTAAACCCATGAAAATATAACAGTAACCGTATTGTTACAAGTAAACCGTTAGAACTATAAAACTACTATCGATACAGCATTGTTACTTATGATTAATTAGCATAACTATATTGATAGAAAGAACTTAGGAGCAGCATATTTAAATTAAAAAAAAACTTTTTTCACTCATGACCATCAACCGATAGACGCCCACAGCTGGACATAGTCCTCTCGCAAAGATCTCCAGTGAAATCGATCCATGGCGACTAAACGAGTAAATCTCATGATAGAAACTAAAAAACTAATTGGTACATACACCACCAGATACGTAGTCTTGTGACTAAAAGGCTAAGACCATAAGTCTTGTTACTGTAGTAATTTTACTAGTTCCTTTTAAAATTTCACATTAATGTTTACTCATTAACTGTTGGCGGAAATAGGTGTTGCGATAGAACTTATCTAGTCAGTGTTCAACAAGACAAATCTATCAATAATCTTAATTAATTATATGTGATATAGAATAAATTGGATCCTTTTCATCGGGTGGACCGACGACTTGGTGAACATGACAGGGAATCTTTGGAAGCAGGTATTAGTGGACAAACAGCAGGAAATTGATTAGTGAAGCCTATGTTAAGCGCTGGATAACGATGGGCTGAATTGATGATGATGATAGGATAAGCTAAAAATATGTTACTTTACCTTTTAAGTTGAGGGTGTCATTGGGTAGGTTGGAGCCTTCCCAAGCCGGTGTTAACCTTACCGGCTCGTTGCGCAGGAAGGGCAACTTCTCGCTCTCCGCCGCCTCCCACCCTGGAAAATATAAATAAACTTAGTAATTTTATTTATGTCCAGTAGTTGACAGTTGTTCTCGATTATACTTAACATAACTTTCTAACATTTAATTTCTTACGAAGACATTAACACATTAAGAACTATACGGTATGGTTGTTCTTACTTTACCATCCATTTAAAACAATTTAAAATTAATCCCTTGTTACATTGAAAATATTCAAATTAATGATTATATATTGATAGTTTATTTATTTACCAAAAAAAAACATACATCGGGAGTCATTTACCGATGACCCAACACTGGGCAAGCCTGTCCTGTGGGTGGCCGTTTTGCTTAGCTTATAACTATTATTCAGTTTTACAGCATTCAAGTTTAATTTATACATAAACTAAAGGAGTACTTATTGACACGTTCATGATCCCTTAAATAAGACATACAGTAAATCATGAACAAGTCATACTAATATTTAAACTCTGATCTAAAAGTAGTGATCTCATTGACTCTGAGACCTTTGATTTAAATAGATAGGACATGTTACAGAGTTAATTAAAAATTAATAGATAAGCGCACATCCTTGCTCTAGAATGATATATAAATTTGATAAACAATCTGACCTATAGATCATCCGAAGTTTTTAGTATACGTTTGTTTGCTTTAGCAATAATATTAAGACCGATTCATTAAATTACTTTAATAATTGCTACAATCTTTAAATAAACATTTGCTATAATAACTAGTGACAATACTTACATAATCTGTCAAACTAGAAATCAGATTATTAATTTATATTAAAATATAGATAATGCTATAATAAAATTAAAAATTTACAGAGATTAATAAATATATCAAATCTATATTTTCTGTACTGTTTAATAACAACAATAACCCTTTTAGAGTAAACTAATAATTCACTAAGAAACAATATATAGTTTATCGGTTACGGGCCGCCATATAAACTTTGTTAATTTTCAGATTTAAACGGTACAGTCAAATAAATAAATCTTATCACATCTGAATTTTTCAGTGTATAATAAAAATATAACAAAAAAAAATCACCAAATTTAATATACCATATGTCCCCTGCCAGACATAGATCACTAACAGAAAATGGAAGTAAAATAGAAGCAAATATAAGCTAAAGAATATTTTAATTATAAACCAGTTACAGCGGCTAACAAATAAAAAAAAGCCTTACATAGCTTGAAAAAGGAAGTCGAGACAATTCACTCAAGAAAATAGATTGGACGAAACCAAGAAAATGATCTTATTAGACGAGTGTGATAAAACATGTAGACTCTGTTAAATATCATTGTGACATACAATTATAATTGAAAGAGATTACTGACAAAGTCATCATCATCATCAACCGATAGGTGTCTACTGTTGATGCTACTGATAGGCCTTGCTCAAAGACGTGTACATGGCTCAGTCAATTGTCTCCCGCGACCGGCACCAGATCGTCCATCAAATTTATGGAGGACCATCCACCGTCACGTCTACGAGTACTACATGGCCGCCACTCGAAGAACTGGCCCATCGGCTGCTAATTCATCTCAATACTCATTAATGCCGGAGTCAGTGATCGTAAGAATACCTGATTAGCTATGACGTCCCATTGAAAATTCATACAAACACAAATTCCTTTAATTCCGCATCCATATAGATCATGTACTGAAATGCTTTTGTGTTGAACATTCCTGCTTTGAGGCAAAGTTACCAGGAATTATTATAATACAGGCAAAGCTACATTGGGTAGGTAGTACATAGCAAGCATTACTAAATGATGCTCTTATATAATTAGATTAACAGTTTTGACTTTGTCCTATGATTAAAAACAATGATAATAAGATTACGTTACAAACACATTAAGCATCATAAGCGACTTAACATTAATACACAAACATTAAATTAAGTTAAAATGCCAAACGACTGTTGGTTGTTATTAATAAAGACGATAAACGAATATTACAAACAAATCCATTAAAATTTATGACTTTATATCACAATACAAAAGAAAATATTAGATCTTTGATAAGAGACCAACCGGAGAATACCGAATTGTTAAAAGAAGTATTTAGATTAAATGTTATTAAAGAACAAACAACATCATAATAAGAAATTCCGTACAAAGAAAATATTTCAGATATTGAATGTAATAAAAGTATATACTTAGTACATTTTTTTTGTATCTAACGTTGATATATATACATACATGTAATACAACATAGGAGAATCCATTTATAATATACAAGTATACACGAATTGTTATGATCTTTCTCATATAACTTATTTTCATATGTTTTTCTGTTTTTATATCAAAAATAATATATATAAATATAGATAGAAATTTTTTAATGATATAAATGTTTAATATATAAAAATCCCTGCAACTCCCAATGGAGATTTTTTTTTGTAAAATCTGTCCTTAGCAGACCTATACTTGGCAAAACGATTATTCTCTATGCCTTATGGTACCAGAGATTTCTTGATGACGTAGGTGGGAATCTGTTACATGTATATAGAGATGATAAATGAGTTCATCTTCAGCACTTATTTTTGTCGTATAACTCTATATTGTATTTCGGTTTGTAAGACTCAAATAACCTAAGTAAAGAGACATAACGATCATATCTCAAGATGACGAACACGTTTGGTGCAGCATAAACAATCTAAGTCACATTGATGTAGGTAAGCGCATCAATTACCGTATCCTGAACATTTCCCGTGTTATATCGTAGCTTAAATAAAAAAATGTATTTGCTTCAACAACCGGCTTGCGAAATGATCACTAGCAACGCAGCGGCGTTAACAACACAATCCGCTTACATATCTGGCTAATGTAAACATGATGCGATACTCTCTCATGTTACCAATAACAAGAAACACTTGACCCGACGTGAGGTATTGTGTTAAAATATCATCGGAAAATTATATCTGAGAATAGTAATGTATATATTATATTTAAGCAAAAATATTATTAGTAAATCATGTATAATAAATATAAATGAAAAAGTGTAACTAAAAAGTGATAATTATTTTGTTTACAGAGTTTGGGTTGTGAGGGAATGTGATAAAACGCGTTTCTATAACCTTATCCTTCGTCTCTTCTTTGTGCCATAGTTCGCAGCGTGTAGTAATACTCAGCATGGAGACTAATATCCATGCTGAGTACTACTACACTCAGAATATACTCGAAATATACTATAAAGAGAGGAGAAAGAGGGAGAAGCGTTGATAGCTATGATACATTACTTTACTCTTTGTTCTTTTCTCCTTCAATTATTACATTTCCGATTAAAGGCTCACTCTCTCTATTTACTACATTTATAATGTATTTATCTCATTCTCTTAATATTAATCAGAGCATAGAGTCACTTCTACCGCGTGTGAACAACGGAAAGCTGTCAGAACATTGATCGTAAGATCTACAAAGCGGACAATCTTCCTTTTTTTTCTTTTATTATATATTCCTTCACTTTGATTTGTATGGGCCAAGGGGGTCTATTCTTATAATTTATTTCTTCACATTCATTCTATGCTTTTCTTTCATTCATTTCTCAATCACACCTTTATAATTCCCATTCCTTTTATCATTCATCGCGATCAAATAAGGAAGTCAAGCTTTTTTATTTATTTCAGTTCTTTACAGTGTTCTTAATTTATGCAAAGAGTCATGGCTTCGTTTAGCAATTGTACCCTAAATTGTACCAAATAAATATATATTTGACTATATATCCCTTTATTTTCCTTTTCCACTTCGTTCTGTCCTCGACCTCGTCATCGATCACTCCGCATTCACGCATGTCCCTTGACACTACATGTTTCAACCTTTCCAACCACGTAGGTGACTTCTTACATCGATGAATGGAAATTATCACTTATTTTTGAAGGCGTTCATTGATTTTAATTTCGACCTGTAATTTACTTTGGATAGATACAAGCTTTCTATCTTTCCGTAAACAACATAACATAAAAAACTAATCGCCTTTAACTTCCGTGTCAAGCTTGACTTAATTTGGGTCTAACGGTATCTAAGGTTAAGTGTTTAGAGTACACGCTTACTTATTGGGAAATATGTGTAGCGTACGAGTATAAGATTGTTACAATGCCGCAAAATAAAAAAAAATTGAAATATGAAACCTATTTCTACTAAACGTTTTTTAATTGTATTATTTGTATTGAAAATTTGTACTATAATACATAAATACCTATAATCGTATCTATGATGGCATAATGGTTTACTTTAAAACTCTATAAATTTGATTTTATGGCTCATACTGAATATTAATTAATTAGATCATTTGTGTTTCATAGATATTGTTCAAATGCAGTCAGTAGGTACTATGTTCTACTTTAATACACACGAGTATAAGAATTAAAAACAAGATAGTGTTAAAGGGATATAAAATATCCCTGAATAAATAATGCTAACAACAAACATGATTTAACTACAAATAGAATTAAATCCATACCAAGATACGTAACAGTTAAAGAAAGCGTAATAGTAATAGATAGAGATGTATATAATGTTGACAAAGAACAATACGTGTACCATAAATCTAGAGCCTTCTTCAGTAAGTTTCAATGGCCTCTCCATTAAATCTTTGTTCACGTAATGGCTTTTCTTTAACCAAATCAATACCTTAATAAACTTTGCTATAACAAACGAATCAGGTAACTTTGCTTGGTACCCAACTTGCCTCAATATTTTGTGTTAAAGGGCACATCGACGGTCAGGGCTGCGTATTAATCATGATTATTATCAGCCTATCGATATTGTAGTGGCCATTCCGAGAAGTTTTAGGTTAGTAAAAGTAATCAGTAGAAACTGTAGTAGTGCCTTGTAATATTTTGTAGATGATTATTCTTTTACTAAGAACCAAAGACATAAGGGAAACGTTCGTCATTATCATAAGCCCGCGGCAATTCACTTTCACGAGACGTTCACTTGATGTCTTGAAGTGATACACCTACCCATAACAACGCTGCGCTAGTTAGGATGACGTACACTACACCACATTGTGCTCGTCGCCTAGACACTTAAGATGTGTGTACTTTCATTGTCTACAACGCATTGAAAACTGAAACACAATGTCTGCATACTACTGTTGTTATGTGGGAGACATTGTAGTTGTGGTAACATTTATTTAGGCAGTCTCCGGCAATGAAGACCCACCACCAGTACTTGACAAAATTGAGGATGACAAGTCAAAGACAGAATTGAATGAACTCACGGTCTCGTCGAGTTGACGTAGCTGTTTACCGAGCGACGGAAGTCCACATCTCTGTCCATTAAGCGTATAAGTCAGTCGTAGGTAATTGAACAGTATGTTATGGTCGCGATCTCCCATTCAATGATAATAAACTTTCATTCCACGGTAAATATAAAAGCCAAAACATTCCAAATTCCAAAACATTAGTCACACAGTAACCCTGTAACCTACACGGGGACGTACAAAGTGACGTGAAGAATCACAAATCATTCTTGTTAGGAGGAGTACTCCGCTGTTAGTGCAGTTTTGAACTCAAATATGTCATTGTTCCAGACATGGCAAAGAGATACTAACATAATGAATTTTGTATTATATGGTCCTCATTCAATAGAAATTATAAATGACATTTTTTTTCTTTATATATTAAAGTGAATTTTTATCAGGATGATGCTAATTGGATTTAATGAAACGAAAAAGTGTAACGATAAAGAGACGATTATAAATAAATACATGTTTTATAATTTATATCTAGGCTGTGATACATCATAAACACATTATACTCGTATTGTTTATAATTTCTCTATCCTTCCTCTCCTCTCTCTGTATGGTTCGTAGCGAGGCCACTACTCAACCATCGTGTACGGGTCCACACAAGTATGAACTGGGATATTATAAAAATATATAATTAAAATATTTCTACATTGAACAGTTTTTATTTTTACTTAAAATATTACTATCTCTAAATGCTTCCATTTATCTTTCTCTCTCTTTCATTCTTACCTACAGCAATGAAAGAATTGTTGACTAATCGCTGTCTCTCTCTTTATCATTACCATTGTATTCATCTCATTGTCTTACAATTTTTCACTTCTTCCGCGTGTAGGCAGACTCATTATACATCTTATTTTAAATTAAGATGCACAAACAAGAATATTATATATATAGATATTTTTAATTTTGAAGTATGTGTTAATGACTAACGGAATCTGAAAAAATAATACAAAGATCAATATTACACATATGCTATAAAAACTAGTCCAAACTAAAAATCTTATAAAACTTCTTATCGTATGTAATATATTCGACCCATACAATACTATGCATAAACAATGAGTTGTTTGGGACGAAATATATTTATGCTCGTATTATCTTTATGTAAAAGCAAAAAATATATAAAATATAGATCAGTGGGAGGTTTACAAGGAATCAAATCAAATATACACGAGGGTTAGACAATAAAAGATGCCAATTGTCTAATGGTTTTGTTCATGTTCACAAAACGAGGCATTGATCCGAAACTGTCAAACTTCATTTCATTGAAAGCCTGTACGTACGATACTTAATAAAAGCACTAGAAATTATTCTAAAAAATTAACATTGACATAAGAAGTTATGAGATAATAAGATGCGTAAAAATCCGTCTTATGCATCTTAATTTTATGTATGGTGGAATGCTAACATCTCTTTCGTTGATAAACATTAATTTATATCATTTTCTTTTATTAAATACATAATATATATAATTGGACACTTCTATAATTAAACTAGATAGAAACTAAAATATTCATATTCTAATATGACTATTTTAAATGTTCAAAATAGATCGTATTACGCTATTACGAAATCTATAGGCAATACAATAATAGATAGAGTTGAAGAGAGAATATAGGTATTTAGACCGCTAAGTCTTAACCAGTAATTAAAAACTTATAAAATAAACAAAAAAAACCAAAAATAGTAAATTTTCTATTCGCTAATCAAAAATCTTGCACCAAAATTGCAAAACACTGCAATTTACGTAATGTTATATGAAAGTCTACTTTCCAATACAATAACCAATTCTTTCTATTATTCAAACAATTTCACTACATCGAAAGAGCCCTATTCATTTTCATTACCATATTCCTATTTATTTATTGCAATAGTCCTAATAATTTATACACAATATTTAGTAATCTAACGCCCGACTATTAACCCTAAGATATGCCTAGATATAAAACAAGGTAATTAATATACGTATGAAATATATATATAGTAGGACATAATATAAAATGATTTAATACAGTTGTGCGTTACAGTACTTTACGTATTAAATCCATCATGGATATCGTTGCAGAGCGATCGTAAAATATTTATAGTTAAAATGGTCGCGAATGTTTTCCATATATAGCACAGTCCAGAGTAGTGTTTGTCTTGTATAGATATATAACCATATGATTATATATCTGTACACATTTATAAAGACGGGTATCTACGCGTCTTTATAAATGTGTATGACAATAGATATCGACTGCGGCCGATGAACTCACACCTAGACCTCAAAAATCAACTAAATATCAGCCACTAAATGGATGAATGAATGTATTGTAAGGTATTGTTTTTATATTTATATTTTATTATACACTTAGAATAGTTTTAGTTTAAATAGGTTTGTAAAGAATTTTGAGAATATAAATATGTATATGTATCATAAGTAAACGTATTGTGGACAAGCACCGTTTGGGGTGAGGATGAAACGTGTTCTACAACTTCCTAAAATAAATATAAAAGTAAAATAGAAGTTCAGTGCATTATTATCATAATTACAGTTTTTATATACGCACTGCTAAAATAAACTTCCTCAAGAGTGCTTATTCTCTTTTCCTACTTACTGTACGCTCAGTGTACTCGTCAACGAGAACTATGCTGGTAACGATTCCAGGGAAAGCTACTGTGTTAGAAGTTGACATAAAATTACAAAATTAATTAATGCAGACTAATTAAAGCACTGAAAGTTGTTAACACACCTGAGAGCTATAAAAATCTTTGCATTAACAAAAATAATAACCGCTATTCACGAATACGCTATATTGTTTCGTTGTGAATAATAGTATTAATTGATTGTTTGCTTTCAAAGAAACTTTCTGGATTTGTCCGCGACTTATTTACATCTGGACTTTATATTTAAACAATCGAAATATGCGCACCCGCATATGCGCTGCAAATACGCTAATGTAATCTTTATTACTATATGAAAATTATATCAGAATGTTGTTTATTTTTAGCGATAATAATACATATTTATCAATAAACATTTTCAGAACAAACTGCTACGGCGATAAGCACAGCAGCAATAACAAATTATAGTTGGAAGCAAAATAATTTTATTAGCGCACGTGTTAGAATCGAGATTTTTTTAATTTTATGGTAAACTAAAAATAAAAACAGCATTACTATAAACATAAAAATATAATTTTTGTTTTAACGTTTTATTCACGATGCCTCAGTAATTTTACTAGCTAACAGCGCCTTTAACAAACCGAAATAGTAATGATACTACTGTTTGGTGAAAGAAATAAACTAAAAAATTATAAATAAAACAAAGTATGAAAATAAAGAAACCCTCTCATTTGTTATGGATATTAAACTAAAAAACGTAATTTTTTTATACTAAGTTCACATAGCTAATACAGAAGAAAACGTCTTAAAACAGTTTACATACATTGAGCAATATTTTGATATTTCTCAAACTTTATAGTAAACTTAATAAAATTTTATTAAAACCAGGCTTACTCTAAAAGTACATATAACATCAAAGTCAACCCAAACACGAAAAAAAAAATGACATCACATAGCAAGTAATGATGTCACCGCTAGCCGCGACGACAGTCTAATATTTGTCAATAGTAAATGGAAAGTATTGCCTTCAAAGAAAAATGTCAAAGTTTACTAAAGACACAGCAAAGTGGCACTTAGTCTCTCAAATCTTCCAGAGAGATAATAAAACACAATACCTTAAAATATAGTAATACCTTTTAAAGAGTTTGTTTCCAAAATAATTTATAATAATGAGCGAATATGATGGTGGGATCTTTGCATGTCGTAATAGGTAAAGATTCTGTAAATATCATCATCTCAACTGATAGACGTCCAATGCTGGACATAGGTTAATATTAATATGTGTTGTAGTGTTGTATTTGAATCCGGTGTCCCCAAGCCATTCTTTTAATGTCTGTCTGTGGGAGGTCTGCCAACGTGCTATAATAAAGCTTCAGTGCCCAGTAGGGGGTACTGTTCCCGTTGGGAACCTATGTCCAACAATGAACTCTTTATGAACATTTCCAGTACCTATAAATATATACATTACACAGAACCGTTATCTAACTGTAAATTGAAAGAATGCATATAATTTTGCAATGTCTTTTGTTAATACCATCTTTAATGAAAATACTGATACATTTACGATCAACGTGGTGTACCTTAAGATAACGGTCTCCAAAATGATGTTCCGCATAACAATGTGGAATATACTGCCTCATCACGCTTTGTTTTAAGATGCATAATAAAGCATAATATAAAACATAATAGTTTACTTTCTTGTGGATTAGTTAATAAAGCTTTCATAATTTGGTTACAATTAATAATTTCATTTTATTAACTAGGTACATTTTATGTTATTAGTTCACAATTTACTAGCCCGTGAGGTTTTTAGGTTTTGCGATCTCTGCCTTGAGAAACTTGTTTATCCACCAACAAGGTCGCTATTGTTGTACAAAAAAGACCAGGTCCCCTACAAATTGTTCGCTTAAAGTCTCCCTATGTATCGGCTAGCAGCTGCACTGTACATCGTTTACTGCCATATGCCAGAACACAAACAAGTATGACACATTGCTGTAAGACTGGAAAGTCGTGGCCATCCATCCTTTTTATATATAGGAATTTATGACAAAAAAATATGTAATAGTGTTAATTAGCAATGGGTGGTCTCATGCCTTTTCGTGTTTTCAGCATTTATATCTACTGTTTAAAAATAGGTATGTAGTTTGAAGGCCGTAGTAGCTAGTGAAATTACTAGGGTACAATGTGGTGTAGTGTTTATCACCTTGACTAGCGTTATACACCGTCATGTGAACATCCTGTTCATTCATCCAAAAAACGCAAATTCTTTTAGACAACGTTTAAATAAACTTGTTTAAAAACGTACTAAACTTATAAAAAAAATTCTATTATGACTAGTAATTAATTATGAATTGTTTAATCATCACTCACAACAATCACTAATTAATATATAAAATCTATATTTTCTTTCTCAAATGCTGTCGTGGCGCTGTGGCTATGTGTACTGTAACACATCAGTCCTTGATTTGACTCCGCAGCCTCATCTCGAGTTTTATTCGTGGTACAGTTTTTCCAGCTTGACTAGCTACAACCATCCAATGGTAAATTTGCCGTCACAACAGCATTTCCGTGTTCCGGATGTCAATATATGAAAGCTAGAGTATTATAGGCGAGCACGCTTTACGATCTATGGCGTCATTGTCAATATCATGTTTTTTTATACCATTAAAGCATACGGTTCGCCTATTACACCAGAGGCATCACAGGCGCTTAACCGAACCCGGACAAATCTTATCAGACTCTTTTTTAAACGGAGGTCAAATATCAACCTATTGTTGATAAGAAAATGATATTTTGTAGCGAGACATAGCGAGAATATCTTTCATCTTAGCTACAAAATTGTCATTTTAAATAACGTTGTAAACTTAAAAAAAAAAACATGGTTCTCGTCACCGATTCTTAATAAGGTGAAGATGGGCTAACAGCAAAGCTTTACACGTAGGAAGGGGAACGTTGTTAGAATAATATAAAATGTACCTATGGAAAATCAATATTCTTGTATACGCGTAACTGAATCAATTATCGCTAAATAATATTTACGCTCGATGCCATCAAAGAATATTAAATGTATCTACTGAACGGAATAATACGTTTAGAGGGTATGCATGAATATTTTCACTGGTAGTAGGTATTTGTTGCCGGATACCGCCTAGGAACCACGCCATGTCCTATTTCCCTCACCAAACAGTTGTGAGCAATCGTTACTGTGTTCTGGTTTATAGGTAACAAGTATTACGATCTTGTCTCAAGAGAGCACATTGTGGTGCTGTGTATGTCATCCTAACGCCACGTTGTTACATGCAGGCATATTATTATCAGCTGAATGTCTGGCTCATCTCATCGCTTTGTAGAGTAAAAAAAAAATAAAAACAACATAATTAAAGTGTAGATCTCTTGACATATATATCAGTGATGTACCACATAAAACTGTAACCCATTTTATAGTAGACCTTCAGTATCAGCGCGTAGACGTGTACTGCTGAACGTAGACCTTTTTCTAAAGATCGATATACCGATCACTATTTGCTGTTCTTGACATATGTCCTTTTCTTCATGTTTTCGATCAACAGAAACTCAAGCTTATTGGGGATCGAATCCACGCCTTTTCGATTCGTACAGGCAGGAACTATCGCACAAACTTAGCCTGACATATACATATATTACTTAACAATAGATAGTCAAACACTTAGTTCTAGTTAGGATGATATGGACCTTGTGCTCGTCGGCTTGAGACATATTACGTTAAATCTCCCCGGGAGTTTCACTAGCTACAACACCCTTAAAACCAGAACATAGAAATGTTTGCACAATACTATTATGCGACAGAAACAGGAGCTGCGATAGAATCTACCTACCATCAGTTACATGCCGTGTGCGTCAAAAAGGAATATAGCATTGCAAATGGACCTCTGCAGGAGATAAATCCGTTCGTGTTCACGAAATGGCACAAGCTTCCATCAATATTTCATTTATGGAAAATATCACCTTTTAATATTTATCGCGATTTAATTTCTTTGCTCCCTACAAATCGGTAAAAAACAAATGATGAATAAATTTTACTTTCGGATAGTATCAGCTATGATTTAAAGTACCCTCGAAACGGCTTGATAGTAGATAGGTCCATTGGATAAGTTTATTAAGCAAAATCTGATTCAGTTTGAATTTAATACAAAAACTGGGTTCTTTTGACACCAATGATCGTCATCTTTGTCATCATTACGATCTATTGTTGACCACAATTGAAGAAAAGCCTAACCAATAACAAAAATACAACTAATAGATATACATATGCATTACAGCATCAGTCGTGTTTAGGATGCGAATTTATCGAAACTATTTATTCTATAAAGCGTTGCCACGATCGGGACGTTCACGTGATAGTAAGTGATATGCCTCGACTATGTTTACCATCATATGTATATCATAGCGCTGGTATGCTAGTAGCTATGTATAATATAGTGTACACAACACCACATTGTACTCGTCGCTTCGAGTCATAAGAAGTTAAGTTCCATTAATTCCAGTAATTTTACTAGTTACAACGCCTATCGAACCGGAACAACGTAATATTTACACACTACTGTTTGGTAGCAGAAATAGGCGGTGCAATACCTACGCTGACGGTCTCCGGCTACAGGAGAGACCTACCACCAGTAAACTAAGCAGATAGTTACAAAATTTTTATATATATAATAAATTTCAATATTAATGAATTTATTAAAGATTTTTAATAATATTCATTATAATCAAACTGCATTGAAAATCGATTTATAGTTATAAACATTCCAAGGTGAGTGATTGAATGTTAATAAAGAATAACCTCGCCCGCTTTAGCATGAAAGAACGAAATAGACTAAAATGCTAGAGATCCTAGAGCAGTCTAGAGGAAACACAGTACTTAACAGGGAGACTTAAAAGTAAACTGCAACTTTTTTCACTTTAACCGTCTCGACCCCGTTTACTTAACAGGAACGTGAAGAGACGTCGGTAGTAGAAAGACGTTATATATATATATGGTTATATATATATATATATATTTTCACTTATAAACGTGCGTGTACCATACTAATGTCTAAGAGCAGAATGTTAAGGAAAGAACAAGTCATGACAGAGGCTTTAAAAAATAGAGTCATTAACCTGGCACTAGTCTAGTAATGATGACTATGTAACTTTTTTTGCTTTATGATGGTTTCCCTAAAGTTTGTATTATTTGACGTATTCTGAAATGTATCGCTAATTTTATAATCTCAAGAGTTATATTTATACACTTAATGTAACCTACTAGATTTAACATCATCATCATTATCATAGATGATAGCCGATAGACGTCCACTGCTGGACATAGGTCTGCTTCCAAGATTACCACACGACTGAGATGCTGCGTTGCCCACATCCCGTGGCATCCCGCGACTTTACCAAGATTTGTTGATTCACATTGTGAGGTGGGGGGGAGGGGTTTTTCTAATATTACGTCTACCAGCATTATTTTGCTAAAGTTTACACAAATGCGAAATTAAATATATAAATAATACTATAAATAAAAACTATTAATAAATATATAATATAAATATATACATACTCTAACATAAAATAGGCTTAAAACATTCTTATTTATTTTAGCTGAATTTACAATGTATAAAGTTAACATTGATAACAAAAAATCTAAAGAAATGGTAAAAATAAAAAGTTTCCAATTATAATAAAATAATTACCTTAATTAGTTCATTTTAAAATATTCGATTTTAAGTATATATACACTTAATATAGAAAATTCGTATTATATATAAATATATAACCTTTAAGTATCGTCTATATATTCAATATTTTTTTTTATTGAAATGTTTTATTTATGCTATGGTTTTCGATTTTTTATTATTCTCTTAGAACGACTGAAGACTTGGTAGAATTTCAAAAATGTGATAAACGTAAAATCCTTTATTTAATAAAAAAAATAATAAAAATCGACCACTGTAACGTTATAATACTTACGTATGTAAATAGTACGTCAGAACATCGATCAGCCCGCATACCAACTGCGAAACGCTTTATAACTTCAAGTGCTTCCAAATTTCATTACTACCTACCCCCATCTATATTTAGACCCTGTTCATTAAACGGCGATGTATTATGTATTGAACATACAGTGCGTGCAATTTCTAATAACATTATTTCTATTAATAGCATGTAAAATAGGAAAATGTGTAGTATATATTTCTCATATATATATATTACTATTATTTAATTAGGCAACAAGACGAGCGGGAGGTTCAGCTGATAGTAAGTGATACGACCGGCCATAACAACGTGACGCTAGTTTGGATAGTAAACACTGCATGACATTGCGCTCGTCACCTGAGACAAGATATTGAGTCTCGTTACCCTAGTAATTAGACTAGCTATAACGCTCTTCCAACTCGAACACAGTAATGTTTACACACTACTGCTTGGCGACAATAGGAGTGGCTGTGGTACCTACTTAGACGGTCTCCGGCAACAGAGACGCACCACTAATAAGAATTTTGGATGGTGGAGCCTTATTTCGTCTAGAATACTCCGGCTCTCATGTAGACCGTCAGAACACAGGATTACTGTTATGAATGGCAGTCAAACAATAAAACATTTAGTCTAGGAATCAAATCACAAACCTGTGTTACAACACACTAAGGTTAAATATATGTATATTAGTTATAATATGCATTAAGTTGTCCTCAAAGTGTTTGCATAATGTAAGGACTTTTGTCCTAAGAAAACATCCGGGGGCTATTCAGATTGTTCTGCGGACCATAAAAGCAGTCGCTTCTTCACTCCTGATCCTCCACTCTAATCAGAATCTTAGTAAACGTAACACAAGCATTATGTACGATGGGCTTCGTTAACTTTGAAAACAAACATATGTATGCTAATTTTAAACATATGTATATAAACTATAACATATAATAGATACTACCCACATTACGATTAAGTTTTCAGTTGTAGAAATTTTAAGTTATAGTTTTTTTTTTTATTAAAGGATCTTTTTAATGTTCCCCATAACTGGGTCTCGAGGATTTCTCTTACAAGGAAAGAATCAAGACTATTTATTTATTTAAAGCACTGGGTTATCACAAAACATAGTAAAACTACTAGTAACGACTATGTAGATACAACAGCTCAGTCCATTTGCCGAACAGTGGCGTAGTTCCGGTTTGAAGGTCATTATAGTCGGTGAAATTACTGAAGTAACGAAACTTAATATTAAGTTTGAAACACAATGTCAAATCTCACAATACAAAGCTACGTATTATAAAATGAGAAATATTTTTTTTGTAGATTTTTAGGGGAGGACTGGCGAGGAGGGCGTAGCTGATAATGATGAATACTATATACTAAACATAATATTCTGTGACAGTCTTTCAGTCAATTTTCACGAGCTGAAGATATTCTAATGTTAATCATATATTAATTCCTAACTATATAAAACGTAGAAATTAGAGATTATTTATAACATTACATTTATCTTTTTATTACTACATTACAGTAACAAATTGTACATGTAAGTTCACTGATAATAATAAGAGGGCTTTGAATACGAAACCGGATCTTATCTAACGTATTATGTGTAAGTTAGATAAGTAAAGCAAATTCAGATAACTTGTCGACAAGTTTAAAAAGAAGCTATAAAAATTTTTAGTTAAGCCTAAAATTTATTATGTTTAACATCTAGCTTATTTATTTAGTTTTCATAAATAGAGAGAGCTCAGATTGTAAGTGGCGTAGCTTCGTTACTGTCACTAAGCTGCAGCTTCCGGAGGAAGAATACGAGTGGAAAATTGACATTGGACCTTTTCAATTTACCTCACGTGAACATGTGACAGCTGCCATCCTGCACTTTGTTAGCGTAATGGCCTTGACTGTCTTCTCTTGGAAGAATGCCCTGAGTCCCAATAGTGGAACAATAAAAACGCTGTTTCATTAATCTTAGCGGCATCTTATGAAGTACAAGAAGAATAAAATATTAGATTATATATACCCGAATTTATCTATTATTACATTTTGTATGTCAAGGGAATGATTACATTCACCAGGATGTTTATCTCCTTCCTAACTGGAACATCGTTATCAAAACGAGATGATAATAGATTGATGTTTACACAAGCACCACTCTGATATTAAGATATATGAACTGAAGACTTGCCCCAGTAATTTAACAAACAACAGCTCCCTTCAAGCTGCAACACATTGTTTGTACGCCATCTCATAGTCAGCGGAAATAGGCACCACTGTGGGATCTACCTACACAATTTCCGGCAAGAGCTATCTACCACTAGTAAAATCAGTGTTATCAAAGTAAGACAGAACCTTGGTTAAGTAAATAACTGGTAAGCAAGATCCGGAGAATAAGGTGGTCATAGAAGTAACTCTCAGCGTAAATCGTAATAAACATCCTTAGTTTAACTTGCGATGTGTAGTCCTTCCATTATCCTGCTTTCCAAGCCGTTTTTCAACAAGTGTCTGTGGTACCTTTCGCCAGCTAAACCATAAAAATAATCACTTCGCAATACCCAGAATTTTCGGAACACCCTTTCGTATGTTTAAAATTAATTACAGATACCAATAAAAAAAGTAACAAATGAAACTCTGATATACTGTAGTTAGATAACTAGGTCATCGATTAACCAGACGTATTATCTAAAATAGATAGCGTATAGTACACGCGGAGATTGCAGCAGTATCAATATGTCCCGGAATCAGTGTACCGACTTTTTTTTGGCTGCCGATATATTTAACATGCCAAAAATCTGCTCGGTAGGTATCTTGGAAAACCTAATTCTGCTGCCAAAGCAAGTTTGCGTAAATATTACTGTGTGGCGCCAGATACTTTAGTAATGTTTACTGGTGGTAGGTCTCTTATTGACGGAGACCCCCAAGGTAAATACCACACCGATACCCCTATTCCTATAGCCAAACAGTACTGTGTATATTTTACAATGTTCCGGTTTAAACGACTGGTATCTAGTGAAATTAGTGAGGTAACAAGACTTAGTATTTTATATCTCAAAGCAACTAGCCTAATGTGGCACAGAACCTGCCCATAACTACCACCAGTTTGGTACGTATTATTTATCATCAAGTGAAAGATTCGCTCGCCTTGTCGTTTTGCCGATTTTAAATAAACACAATGTCAAGTTGTGAGAATATTCTAAGTATGTTATAATTTGTTATGGATAAGACTCTCACTAACTTCGCGCAGTAAGGTAAATAACAATGAAAGTTATTTTTTGTTATCAGGTTATAAGAAATTTTTTGAAGACGTTATAGGCTTGGTAGTGACAGGACTCTCACGGCTAACGATGTACTCGACAGTTGTCTTTTCTGTTTTCTCAATTATGATAAATTACTTATAAACAAACCACTTACTACCATCAGATGAACATTTCGTCCGTCACGTGGATTCGTAGAATAAATAAAAAAAAAACTTACGTATATTTTTTTCACTACTGATTCAAAGGTATGAAAAACATTAATGAATCGTCTATTCATGAAAGTTATCACCTTAGTTGATCTAATTGCATTAATTACTCTCCGTTTAAAAGGAGCGCTTCACCACCGCCGTCCTGCGGAGTTTCTCCCCGAGGCGAGCCCCTAATGGGACACTCCAATTTCTAGTATCTTCATTACGAGAGAACGGCTCGACATACTTAGCTGCATATATACTAGTCTGGCCATAAATACTGTTACATAAAAACTTTTCTTTTTTTTAAGTTTTTATTCATTTTCAATTGGAAACAAGTATATTATTTTAAAAACTTCTTTCGATTTTGCGCCATTTTTCACATATTTTTTCGTGTTCATTATCAAATTACAATATGGAATGGGGTGTTAAAGCAAATAGGATTGCAGTGATCGCCTTGCACAAAGTGGGTATGAAGCCAGCTCGTCGGTCATATTCTAGATACTTCAAAAGCTTGCTGTCAGCCAAATGTTCGTATATCGTACTATCAACAGATACAACAACACTTCCTCTATCGAAGACCAGAAAAGATCGGGGCGCCCGCGTGCTGTTAGAAGTTCAAAGTCTGTTAATGCTGTTAAATGCAGCCATTATTAGTCGAAATCTCATTAGGAAACAAAAAATCTTATCGCGGGAAATGAAGATTCCCGCTAGGACTCTGTCGCGTATTATAAAACAAGACCTGAAGCTCGGTGCATATCGTCGATATACAGGACATGCCCTAAATCTAAATTAATCTTTACAATTAAAGAGAGTGGGCAGATCAAAACGCCTTCTGTGGCGATACGCAGGCAGAAGGTAGAGAAATATCCTTTTTACCGTTGAAAAAATTTTGACGATTGAAGAACACTACAATAAGCAAAATGATAAAGTGTACGCTCACAGTTCTAAAAAAGGTACAACGTGGTCATCATCCTGTGTCAGTGATCGTTTAGTGAGGCGTGTCTTATCAAGGAGTCACAAAACTACGTTTTTATAAAAAAGGAGTAAAAACTTCAGCCAAACTGTATAAAGATATTCTCAGCAATATACGTTTTAAGAATGTGCTGTGGATTTTCCAACAGGACTCTGCACCTGGTTCCAAGACACAAACTGTTCAAGCATGGCTGGAAACCAATGTTCCGGACTTTATAAGAGCTGAAGACTGGCCCTCACCTAGCCAAGACCTCAACCATTTAAACAGCAAATTATAGTCAGTTTTACAGGACATGGCTTGCTCTAAACGACACGGCGACATTAAGTCTCATAAAAAATCTTTGGAGCAAGGAGTAGCGAAATTTCTCTTAGAAGCAGTGCGTAAATACATAGATACGTGGCTAAACAGATTAAAGGTCGGTATAAAATCCAAAGGTGGCCATTATTGTTTTTCTTTTTTGCTGAAACTACTAAATATGTAGATATAAATTTTAATAATATTACGATAATTTATTAAAAAAAATGCATTTTCATCTGTAACAGAACTTATGGCCGGACTAGGTACACTTTTCACTTTGCTAATGGATTAGTCTTTGCTTTGTCGCTTTAGTATTGAAACCAAAGATCACCAATGTATTTATCTATTTAAATGGAGATCTATCTGTTGTTACATTACTTAGGAATTAAAATAACATTAATTTATCATAAAGTAAAGAAAAATACGCTTTTTACTATCCAACTTGATTTATTACTACTGTGCTACTGCTGCAGTAACTACTGCTAGCAGACGGTGTTGGCAACAAGAGGCTTACCAGCCACTCATCTTTGCAATCATGTCCATGTCCCATTCGAATTTTACTTTAGCTGCTTTTTATATGTAAAAGGAATGAAAGTTTTTGGGTTTAACCAATCTTTTATCAAGTTGGGAGACCGCAATAAAAAAGACCCCATCCCGAACGGTATTCACAACCCAGTCCCACTTAGCATTCATTGTATTTAACTAAGGGTGACGCATGGTTTTTAAATGCATTTGTATTATCAACAAAAATGACGAGAAACGAGGTATCATGTAGGTCAAAGTCCGGTCCAGGACGACTTGGAGCTAAAGTATATAATACAGCAGATACTTTTTTTTTCTTCAACTTCTCCCTGATATTATTCTTCAGATCCCATTATTTACACTGTTTATATTAACTGTGATTTTATTTTGATTAATTACTTACTAATAATATTGTATACATACGTAATATTAGGTGCTTCATATGAAACTAGTTTTGTCGTACTGACCACTTTTATCTGAAATATCTCTTCTTTGGTTAAGAATTCCAAATTCAAATTTATAAATTCATTTAGCTGGTACATTTGAGTTTTGAAAACAGTCATTCATTTGTTTTTTCTTTGGCGTCGCTTATTACCGCACAATGGAAAACATGAAATATCGGTATATATACGAGTAGGAGTTCAACCGTGGCACCAGTGCTGAAGAAACAGCTCGAAGAATTAATGATGTGTACGGCGCTGGTGTCGCAAAAGAAAGCACGATACGTTTTTGGTTTCTACGTTTTCGTTCTGGAAATTTCGATCTTCAAAACAAACCTCGTGGACGGTCGGACACCAAAGTGGAAAATGAAGAATTAAAAGCTATTGTGGAAGCGGATCCACCACAAAGCACTTCAGAGATAGCTGCAGGCTTCGGGGTAAGTGACAAAACTGTATTAATCCACTTGAAGCATATTGGGAAAGTAAAAAACTTAACGATTGGTACCTTATGAATTGAGTGAATTGAACTTACAAACACGCGTCGACTGCTGCTGCTGTGTTACTTTGCTCAACCGACACAATAATGAAAGGATTTCAAATCGAATCATTACTTGTGGATACTGTTCGATAGTTGGAAGCGCTTGTCACAATGGATGAACCCCGGAGACCTAGCCAAATCCTGCACTAAACAAAAATTGATTCAGAAAAAGCTACTTGTGAGTGTTTGGTGGACTAGCGCCGGTGTCGTTCACTACAGCTTTCTAAAGCCTGGCCAAACGATTACGGCAGATATCTATTGTCAGCAACTGCAAACCATGAAGGAAGAACTTGCTGCTAAACAACCGACATTGATCAAGCGGTCTAGGCCACCGCTGCTTCACGACAACACAAGGCCACACACAACCACTTAGTTAAATGAGCTACAATTGGAATGTCTGCGGCATCCACCGTGCTCCCCGGACCTTTTCCCAACAGATTACCATTTTTTCCGGATTTTGGACAACTTCTTACAAGGAAAAAAATTCAACTCCGATGTGGCTGTCCAAACCACTCTCAAATATCTTATCGATTCTCGCCTCCATGGATTTTTTAGTAAAAGGATCAATGAACTATCTATGAGATCACAAAAGTGCATAGATAACAACGGTGCATACTTTCATTAATTATATATTTTTTACAAAAAAAGAAATTGACTTTATATTCCTTCCGTACAAACCCCAATTTTATATGTAAGGACCTAATATTACTTATCCTTGATTATATCTATTGTTCACTATGTTACATATTTTTAAGTCAAATCTCATTAACTTACTTCTATTATCTTTTTATTCAACGAAACGGCAATACGAGCGGGACGTTAACCTGATGGTAAATTATACGCCTGCCCATAACAAGGTGACACTAGTTGGGATAATGTATATTGCACCAAATACAAAGTATTGTAACTATTTTAAGTTATATATGTTTCTAAAACTCACTTTGACTTATTGAATTTCTCATTAATGATACTAATCTGTTGTCAGAGACAATCTAGGTAAAAACCACCGCAGTTACTAATTCCACCCCCAAACAGTAGTGTGCAAACATTACTATGCTACGGTAGGAGCGCTGTGCCTAGTGAAACTACTGGAGGTGAAGAGACTCGACGCATGTCTTAAGGCGACGAGGACAATATGATGTAACGTATATAAATGGCATCAGGTTGTTATGGGCAGAGGTATCACTCACTTTTACGTGAACATCCCGCTCATTTAGTAGAATAAAATAAAAAAAAAACAGTTTTCGAGGCGTCGTATCAGAGAATAAACTTTCACTGCTGTTACGGCTCAGATTCACAGCTGGTTAAATTGTCAAAGATAGAAAGTTTATCGAGGTTTGGTTAAAACAAAAAGATAAAAATCATAGAGAATTTTTTTTAACAATTACAATAAAAATACTCGCAAGTTTCTTGTAAAAAGAGTTTATAAAATCTATATGAATAATGAAGTAAATTATCTTTCTTATTATTGTTTCTGTAGTCTTATACTATAGTAGGAATTCAGTTTATTTAAAGGTTGATTGGAAGATATTGCTTTTAACAATTTGACCATCATTATATTAATATCTATAATATATATTTCGCTATAGATTAAAAAAAATATTTGCTCCCGTACTTTTTTACTTGTTTTTCTTTGCACTGGTATGTTAAAACCCATTACAGGCGTTATCCATATATAGAATTTTTGTAAACGAAATTGTATGTTTCTTTACGTATATATTTACATATGTAAAAAAATTGTAATACTGTTGTATGCAGGAGTATCACCTACTATCAAGTGAACGTCGCGTTCGTTTTATTGCTTAGTCGAATAAAAAAAGTTTACATGAATAGCTAACATCGTTTATGGTCCACATACCCGTGAACAAGGGGTTAGGGTTGGGTTCGTCACCGCTTTAAACAAAATTAGAAATATTTTTAAAATTAGTTTTAGAACAGTTAAAAAAAACCAATATGCACATTACATATGATGAAATTTTTTATATGATATAAGTTATATGTAGCTCTTTTATAAAACCTGAAGTTAGCTCTCTCACGAGCTCAAAACGCTAAAAAATTCGTGATCCATTTGTAAATCTCCATGTCAATATATTTAATCGTCTAATATAATAAAATACGATACGACATTTTTTTTTTATTCACTTAACGACACGAGTGGGACGGTCAGCTGATGGTAAGTGATACGCTTGTCATTACAACATGGCGCTAGTTACGATAATACATACTGCACCACCTGGCGCTCGTCGCGTGAGACATAAAATATTGACCCTCGTTACCCCAGTAATTACACTAGCGACAGCGCGCTTCAAACCGGAACACAATGTTTGCCGACACTACTGTTTGTTGGATGCAATAGGCGTTATGGTGGGTTCTACTTAGACGGTCTCCGGCAACAGAGACCTACCACCAGTAATATGTACATATATATAAAGAAATAATTTCTATCGTCAAAGATTCCAATCGTTTATTATACGATAAATCCCACTTCGGCGGCCATTTTTGAATATAAAGCGGGTTTACCGCATAATTAATTTAACACAGATAAGTAAATTAGATCGCACCGGCCAAGGTTATGTAATCGATGACGCCTCCGGTATCTAGCAGCGTGTTGTGAAATTGGATACCGAGCAGTGTTATAATACTGCTGGTGAGAAACAACAATAGACACTATTTATCCGTAAACCGTAATATTATGCCCACCCGAAGTAGACACGGTAGGCCTTCATCCCTTGGTTGTCCAATTCCCACGCATTAGGGTAAAGCGTGTCGTTTCGTCAAAGTCGGAATCTTCAGGAAAAGATTATATCATCACCAAAAACTTACATCAACGCTTACTGTCAGGTGGCATCATAATCAAGCGCTAGTCTATAAAAGGATATTCTAGATTCGTAATGATGTTCGCGCTGCAAGCCAATGCGACTCTTGCAGCTTATCTGACACTGGACTCGTGGATCCGGATCCACGGCCTGTTAAGAAAAAATGTGTACTAAGTGGAGTGTAGTTATCCGACGGTAGATTTTCACAATATGTGTCTGGTTCTTGGTTTTTCTGGCCAATCTGCTCGGTCGTCGAGGGCGGGTGCGGACCTGTTCCCCGACTACCTTCGCTTGTATTGGAATCTCTGGGCGGTGAAGACCGCCCCTGTTCGCGGGTGTACTTAGTGTACGCGGTGTAGCTATGGCGCCGCGTTCTGAACTGAGGGTGGCTGATGTCGAGATTCGGAGCGTGTTGGTAATATCAGAAGTGTATGTGGTGATGTGAGTGTGGTCGGTGACTGTGGGTTTTTGATCTTGGGATTCGAGGGCGGCTCATAGTTGGCCGCTTTGGCCATCAGAGGGTTGGGGTGAGATGACGCTGTGGCGAAGTCGGTTTCGGAGCACTCTCTTAAGTAATGGTCGGGAGTTTGAGGTCGCTGTGGAGATCCACATTGCGCTGGTACCAGTCGGCACCGGTTGCGGTGCGGGTGAACCAGTTTTCGAAAACCTGCAAGGGTTTGAGGCGTGCTTCGGACGAGTGGGCGAAGACTACGCTAGCGTAAGACATTATAAGTCTTACTCATACCTTGTAGAGGTGAAGCTTGTGTCTGAGAGAGTGCTTGCTGTTCTTGCATAACAGAGGGTATAGCTTGTCCAGCATTTGGGCCGCTTTGTTTCTCGCCTCGCGCTAGTTAGGTTAGCTTACACAGCACCATATTGTGCGTGCTTGTGACGTAAGATATTCAGTGTCCGGTACCCTAATAATTTAGCCAACTAGATCTACCTTTAACTAAAGCTTAGTAATGTCTGCAATTAATAAAGAAAAATCCAAGAAAAAATAGAGGTCCATCACCAATTGAAGTTACAAATACAAAAGGTGAAACTTACTTCCAGGACGATTTCCATGTGGCATGACGACTCCACTTCTTTGGTCAGGGCGCAGAAGGCTCTCGGCCTCCGCCCCTCCTTGGTGAGACATCTCCATCACGATTCACTAACACTCAAGTAATATCATAACACCGACACAGTCATCTGTATGTAGGCGTGAACTTTTGATATTATCTGTTGGCAAAAGAGAGGATCCATTAAATTAAGACTCTAACTAAAGGATTTATAATAGATTTAAAATTATACATATTTTAAATTAATAACTTCCGGTATGCGCGAATATTAAAAATTGCCTAATCCTAGTTAAAGTTATAGCTACTGTTTATGTGATAACTAACTATTAATGCATCATACTTTTAACATGTAGGTCTTCGTTAAAGTTAACTATACTAAGTATTTTATATGTAGAAAATTAACCTATAACAAGTAGTTAATTTTATGTAAATTGTTAGTTATTATTATCGAAGTGGAAAAAAGTTTAATACGTTCAAAAGTTTAAAAACGGTTCGCGTGCTTCAAAACTGTTGAGTAACTTTTAACTTTTACGTTGGTTTGTTGTACTTAACTTTTAGGGGAGGAGAAAGGACTTTATATGAAAAGCGTAATATTTAAATAATATTCGAAGGAAAATCTGTTTTTTATTTTACATTTTATTCTGTGTTCTGTACTCCACGATTGAATACCAGCTTCTTGGTGGTGCTGAACGTAGACTTTGACGAACGGTTATTATAACCGTACTTCGCCTCACGTCTGAGAGATGACGAACACATGTTTGATAATGTATTTAAGCTGCTAATCACTTTCTGAAGTTCACTCTTAGTCGCCTTTTACGACACGCTGAAGATAGAACAGCGATGTAGATATTCTAACCTGTCTTCCACACTACAACTTACTGCATACTATTAAATTATTACAATACTCTTTGAATAAATTAAAAATTTTGATTTGAGATACTATAATATGCGATTCAGGATTCGACAAGATACACACACAATTAATCTTTAACTTTATGGCCTCCTTATCTAAATCTGTGGTTTCCAAACTTATTGACCTTATGGACCATTAAATTTATAAGCCCCGAGACTACTGATAAGATTTTTTAAGTGTAAATATGTTTATAAAAAATATTGCAATCTAATTTAAAACACTTAAGATGAAACCATTCATTGTAACCAAGTAATGAAAGCTTTACAAATAAACCATACTAAAATAAACGAGCATGTTTAATTATTTTTTTATTTAATGAAGCGACGAGATGAGCGGGACGTTCACCTGATGGTAACTGATACGCCATACGCCTGCTCATTACAATGTGGCGCTATTTAAGATTCATATCGCCACATTGCGCTCGTCGCCCTGAGACATAAAATGTTATGCCTCGTTACCCCTGTAATTTCAAAAGCTACAAGACCCTTCAAACCGGAATACAGTAATGTTTGGACGCTACTGTTAGACAGACAAAAATAGGCTTGGCGGTGATACTTACCTAGAAGGTCTCTGGCAAGAACATCATCCTAACTAGCGCCACATTATTATGGGCGAGCGAATCACGTACCAAACAGGTGAGCGTCACGCTCCTCATGTAGCTTAATCGTATAAAACAAAAATCAAAGGTTCCCCGACTTTTGTTCTCATAGACCACTTTCAAAATTTTGCTGGTCTCGATGGACTCCCTGCAGTTATATACATTTCTATCATACTCCCACAATACGACAAAAATTGTGAATATTAGAGCCAGCGTACACTCCCGTGGAACCCTAAGGGAACCTTCCCAATTTGGGAAGTAAGGGTATGAATAATATTTTATTTTTAAATAATAAATACGATACTAAAGATATACATACATAAATGTTTAAAATACAAGAAGCCTCAAGGTCACAATACGACCTCTAAAGGTGCAAATGGATCTCGAAGCATTTGCAAATAAGTATGGTACAATTTTATCACGCCTAGCAACGTGTTCTAATACTTCATCAAACTTATCTTATTTTTTTATCTTTACCTGTTATATATGGATTATATGTTATATATGTATAAAAAAATTCAAACCTAATACAATACAAATCTTATCACAATTTAATACTATTAATATGTTTATTAAATTTAGCTGTTATCTAAGATATATAAGTAGAGGACATCATTGTATGAAATAATTTGCGCATGGCTTTATTTCATACTTAATACTTCATCATCTTCATCATCAGCCGGTAGACGTCCACTGCTGGATATACTTAATACTTAAAGAGACTTAAACATTACTGGTGGTAGGTATTCCTGTCAGACACCGTCTAGATAGGTACCACCATAGCACCTATATCTGTCGCCAAACATTACTCTGATCCGGTTTGGAGAGCGCTATAGCTAGTGTAATTACTGGGGTAACGAGACTCGAACATCTTATGTTTCAAGCGACGAACGTACCGTGGTGCTGTATATATCATAATTAACGTTACATTGTTATGAGCGGGCGTATCACTTACTATCAGGTGAATATCCTGTTCGTCTTGTCGCTTGGTAGTATTAAAAAAAATATATCAAATCATATCTCAAATAATATGAGAGTTTAGTAAAACATTAAAATATAATCATTAATCAGGGAACCCTATTTCTTGTGACAGGCCTCTCAAAGATCTCTCCACATCGGATCACATCTCGTGTAATGAATACTTAGTTTTAATTATTACGATTGGCAACTGGCGCGTAATAAATTGAATTATAACGTACGCACCGCAATCTGTACGGCATGAGGTCAATGGTCAATTGCATGATGGTGATGATTCAATAGCTACTAATACTTGCTGAATGCTATGTTATTTAATAATAAAGCTTATTTTATATTACGTGTACGCCGGTTCAAGATATGTGTTATAGTTTATATTTAACCTGCGGTTATAATGGTTTTAGCAACCGATCAAAGCACCATGTGGAGCTGTTTGGGATAGGTCTGGTAGTAGGTCTCTATTGCAGGAGAGACCGTCTATGTAGTAATCACAGCAAAGCCTATATCTGTCGCTAAACAGTAGCGTACAAACATTACCGTACTCCGGTTTGAAAGGCGTTGTAGTCATTTCACTAGCTGGAGGAACGAGACTATACACTTTGTGTATAAGTAAATATCTGATTAACCGACTGTAATGTAGAGCAAGTAAAATTTTGTTATTTTCTGAATATTTTTTTTTTTTATTCAACGAAATGACATTACCTCCTAATAAGTGCTACGCCTGTTTATAACGACGAGGCGCTAGTTAGGATGGTATACACTACATTGCGCTACCGCAGTAATTTCCTTAGTTTCAAAACCCTTCAATCCGGTTTACGGTAATGTTTGGCGGCAGGGACAGGGTGGTACTTAAGCGGCTCTCGGCAACAGATCTACCACCACTTTTTTATCATGGAATAATGTTTTGACGCAGTAGTACTTTTAAAAGTAATCCTGACTCTCCTGCGAAGATATTTCCCACGATCATCCTTCTCAATAACAGGACTAAAGATATCTATTGATAACAATGAGAGCAAAGTTCAAATGACGTTATGACAACGCTGCGTCCGTCTTATTGTATGATTAGACAACAAAAGGACTTAATTTGCATAGGAGTTCCTTTATCAGGATGTTCTTTTCTCCTGACAAGCTTTATAGGTGCCTGCATAAAGGCTGATAGAAAGAGAAATCAATATATCTATATATGTATACTGATAGTAGGTCTCTATTGCCGGAGACTGTCTAAATACCACCGCAGCGCCTAATTCTACAGCCAAACAGTATTGTATAAAACTTACTGTGTTCCGGTTTGAAGGGCGTTGTAATGTGATTCAACGCCTTATGTCTCAGGGCGATGAGCAGGATGCTGTGTAATGTGTCACCTTAACTAGGGCCAGGTTGCTATGGGCAGGCGTATCACTTACCATCAGGTGAACGTCTCGCTCGTGTCGTCCTTTCGGTGAATATTACAAAAAATAATAAGTTTCTATGAAATGTAATCATAATTTTGCATCTATTATAAACATTGTATAACATTACAAAAAAACTTATATTTTTTGATAATAATATATACATCGTCGTCTCACTCCTTGTTAATGAATATTAACATTTTTTTTATAGGAATAGTGGGCAAACGAGAAAACATTTCACCTGATGGAAAGTGATCACTGGCGCCCATGGAAAGTCGCAACACCAGGATTGCGGCTGCGTTGCTGACCTTTAAGGACATGACACGTTCTTTTCTTGAATTACATACATAAATATATTTTTATGACATTTAGGTCGTTATCGAGTTTTTTTTCTTAACTAAATAATATCTCGTGAAACGATAACCTTACCGTGGTTAAGGTCGTCAGTGTTAACCTTGAGACGATAAAAATTGCGCCTTTTTTTTTGTAAAAATTATTTCAATTAAACTATAAGTCAATACATTTGGTTAATTTTAAAGGAAATAATAACAGATTCCTGTTAGTATTGATATTTCACATTAAATTCACATTTTGTGTTGTTAAATGTTTACCAATATAAAGGATTATTTGATGAAGCTAGGTGATGAGTGAGACATTCACGCGATGTCAAGTGATACGCCTGCCATAACAACGTACCGCTAGTGTGAGTGATATACACTACGCCGTATTGTGCTCGTCGTATTGAGACATATTGAGTCTCGTTACCGCAGTAATTTCACTACCTGTAGCGCCTCTCAAACCGGAAGACGATAACGTTTGCACACTATTGTTTCATGACAAAAATAGAAGCTGAGGTGGTACCTACCTAGATGGTCTCTTGCATCCGAGATCTATCAATAGATTCGTTTGCTACCATATTGCATCAAACCGCACTTTGACAGCGTGAAGGTTAAACACCATTTACTGGAGGGTCACAATAGGATAGACTCTTATCTTGTCTCTTGTCTTGTAATCGAAATGAAGCACCGAGTCCCAGTTTTGGGAACAGTGGAACTATTTATAATTGTAGTTAAGCATTTGTATTATTAACTACGATATCTCGTTCCATACATTTTATAGCAAACTATTTCACTATGTTATAAATTTAAGCTACCAAATTAGGATGCAGAATACATAAGTAATATTGTATAAAAAAATTATGTTTAATATATTATTAGTGTTTAAGAAATATCAGAAAATTTTATATTTTAGAAAAAAAAACTTTTTAGCATTATACATACATTAAATTTGGACACGGCGTTTAAAAAGATGTTTCAACTAGGTCACCGGGCGAGAGTTACCCTATTTCCTTTCACAAGTTTAATGTCCCAAAGGTGTAAGAAAAAAAAAATCACACAATGCAACATTATCTCGGAGAGCTGGCGTTTCATCATCTGAACAAAGTGACTTTTGTAGAAAGCGTCTTCATAGAAAAATTTAAAGACGTTTAAGGCACTGCTGCTAAGTTTCACCAGGTAATGCCGTCACTTTGACACGTAAGATGTAAGTTTCGTTACGATTAGCTACAGCGTCCTTCAAACCGGAATACAGTAAGGTTCGGACTCTACTGCATGGCGACGGATATAGTTTGCGGCAACAGTGCCACCATTAGGTGAACGTCGCCCTTGTCTAGTCTCCTGTTCCAAAAAGCAAAAAATTATCGCAAAAATGATTTCCTGTATAATATAAATTATAAATATATCTATTTATAATTTATATGATAAATAAATAAAAATTACTTTAATCATCAAATAGACTAATTTTTTTTACTTCACTTTGTTTACCCGTTTGATTACTTTTAAGAAAACCCTTTAAGTAGAAAGATAGATAAGAAGGAACTACTAGATAGATATATATGTTGAAATTGGGTAGGAAATTCTTTTACTATTATGTATATATTAATTGGCTGAGATAATGATGATCATAAATAACCCTGGTTTTCTTCACTCGAATACTTCACGATGATGGAACCGAACCTGAGGTAAATATATATAATTCAAAAATTATCTATAGATTTCGATTATATATATATTTTATAATGGTACAGTTATGTGAATGGCTAAGCGACACTTTTAAGTAATATTATCAGGAACCAGCAACCTAAGTTTATCTTGTAGTAAGAACTTTTATTGAAACCTTGAATGATAATGCAATGAATTTTAAATGTTTGAGGCAAAAAAATATCCAGCAACAAGTTTTGCTGGCGTCAAGTGAACAAAGTGCTATTACTTATTCAAAAGTGTTAAGTCAAGTTCGATAGTTAAATACGTATTATACTCTCTGATATAATAAATTAAACTATTATATTGAAAACAAGACATTATGAATTGGCAACAAAGGTTAGCTTACCATAGGAACTCCGTAGATAATACTAAACTCGCACTGATGGTAGGTCTCCGTTACCGGACACCTTCTAAGTATCACCGCAGTAATATGCAAACATTAATGTTCCAGTTTGAAGGGCGTTATAGCTAGTCAAATTAATATGGTATAGATTCAACATGTTATGCATCCAAGCGACGAACATATCACCATCAAGAGATCGTCGCACCAGTCCCGACGCTTCGTCGAATAAAGAAAATACAATTGTTGTTAAGTTACAATCTTACGCATTATACTATTAGTCTTTGAAAAAAAATAGTTTTCATAAAATTAATATAATAATAACGGATACGTTCATATATTTTATTAATCTGACAAAGCGATGATGCGAGCAGGATATTAACTTGACAGTAAGTGATACCACCTATCCATAACAGGCGTTTATAAACAGCATCACAATGTACTCGTCGTTTTGGGATATATGTTAAGTCTCGTTGCCGCAGTAATTTCACTAGATACATGGTCCTTTAAACCGGAAGACAAATGTAATGTTTGCACACATCTGTTTGACGGCAACTACAGGAGCTGCGGTGGTACCTACATAGTCGGTCTCCAACAAAGGTGACTCACTAACAGTAAAGATATTCAAAGATCCTGCTCCAATCTATTAATTCATGTTTTTTTTATATAATTCTCCGTAGATAATAGTTAACCTTCGAATTCCATTTTAACATACTAATTAAACCGATTGCAGTAAGATCCAAATTTTTTAAGTCACGTATATATTACGAGTACTTTAAGTTAGAAATGGTTGATAAATAATTTGTGTTTTTCAGTATTATAGCAAAGATAAAACATTTTTTTTATTAATTGAGGTTTTTTTTTATTTAGTAAAACGATGTGAAGTGCAAGATATTCACCTGATAATAAGTGATACGCCACTCATGAGAACGTAACACTAGTTAGGATGACATATACTGTATCACATTGCGCTCTTTACCTGAGACAAGATGTTGAGTCTCGTTACCCCTGGAATTACATCAGCTACAGTGCCCTTCAAACCGGAACACGGTGAAGTTTGCACACTACTGTTTGACTGCAGAAATAGGCGCTGCGGTGGTACCTACCTAGATGATCTCCGGCAATCAGAGAACTATCATCAGTATTTTTTAAATTATGTATATGTAAACAATAATGTGAATGTTAATATATTTAATATTCATAATGGTTTTAAATGATCAAATATTAAACATACTCTCACTATGGATGTTTAATTTTTTTTTAACATTCTTATTAACAACCGAATAATTACTCTTTTGTCTACTCAATGAACTTTTAATAGTGAAGAGGGAGGATGGTGATATTACAAAAGCGCATAGATGTTAAATACCGTGCTGATGACAATATGTAGAATTTTATTAAGGTGGAATACACATAAATGGCATATACATTTACATATAATCAATGTTTGAGGAAATTTGATAAGATAAAAATATAATACTTGTTCCTGAAATTTGTTTTTAGTTAGCAGCTTTTATGTATACTATGTCATAACTAGTTATTTTATCCGTTAGCGTTACTGCATCATTATAAAGTAGATTCGTATACTCACAACATATTTTCTATTTTCTTATATTTTAAGGAAAAAGATTTTTTTTTAATTAATTTTAGCAAAACAAATTCTATCCCACAAAACGTTTTTTTATCACAATAAGTTCTAATTAGAACAACAGTAAAATGTTATTTGTTTCCATATAAACATTATTGTTAATACTATACGCCGGAAGTTAAACAGTAATGTTTATAGTACTATTTTATATCTAATTATATATCAAAACGTGTTCTTAAAAGCGCGTGGTCCGTCACCTTTATTATTAGTAGTTCGTACTTACCATATCATATTCAGCCGTCACTACAGTTTGCAATATCACTAAATTATTATATTTATTTACAATTTTATAACCGTTTTATTCATAAAATATTGATATCATCTTACAAATGAACACTCCACGGAACACGACCACCTACGCTCGAGTCAAATAGTGAATCGGATCAGATAAATGGTCAAAAAATTTAGTTCATTCGTACATTCATACGTTCAATGCACTTTTAGTGTTGGCAGTAATAAAAAAAGAAATTAAGCGAAAAGATATCCAACGAAAAATTTAATATTTGGCAGAAACTAAACGTAATAAAAAATTGTTAATGTTTTCAAAATTTTAAGACTTAAATAGTAATAATATTTTATTTGCTAATGAATTTATTCACACGATGTCTTCGCTGGTAATTTTTTCAAGGACTTTATCAGACTCAGATTATCTATATTTATATTTTATTATCAATATTTATTTATTTCATATACTAGGTTAAAATTAAAAATAATCAATAGCTTAAAATTTTTTATAGTTATGAATCTCCTATCAATGACTTATGTCATTTAAAAATCAAATTCTGTACTTTTGTTCTGGCGTTCTATTTTTAAAATTTCTTCGAAAAATTCTCTTGTTCTACTTACCATTTATAATTAGTACTTGTAATCGTAACTGGTAAAGCTGGTATTAATTAAGAAAGCGCAATGGTTAATTCAAGTTTAGCATATGAGATTCTCCTGTACATAAATTCCTTTTATTTTGGTCTTTTCGCTACTTGCGAATTAGGCACACTTATATTGAAATCTATATTGATCGGGAATAAACACAACAGCGATAATTACTGGACAACAGTTGGTCAAGACTATGGCGTTTTGATGGGTCTTTTCGTTGTTGAAGGAACTAGACTGTTGCTTGGACGTAAAGGAAGTCTTAGCGAAAAAGGTAAGAATAAATTTAAAATATGAAGTACATATAACTTAAAAGTTATCAATTTATTACAAAATATTTCTACCCTTGATCTAATAATTTACTTTTTGTGGGTGCATTCTGACAAATGGACCAGTAGAGTGAAAATTGGTTTCTACCATTTATAATTGATTTTATGTTTTTAATTGTATTTCTTCAAATTATTAGACCAAAAAACACTTTTTTCTTTACTTTAATTTATATCTCAATGTGCAGATCAATATTAATTTTATATTTTTTTTCGTTCCGATGAGATAACTTAAGTGTAGGTGTAGTAATCCATAGCAATATGGCGCTTGTGTATACAGCACCATATTTTAGTATTCTCCTTAAAACAAAATAGGTTTTCCATTAATTAGTATTTTCACTAGCTATAATATTTTATTGTAGTTTTTCTTCAAAATGTGCCATTAAACTAAAATACAACAATATTTTTAATTTTTGTGCTATATTTATATACTAATAATATCAATTAAAATTAGATAAGCAGTTGTTAAGGAACAAGTCAATCACTGCAATTAAAACCTTTGCATAGGATTTCTGTTCACTCGTAGATATAAATGTCAAAATTAATAAAATTATATATTTTTCATTTGTTTAGCTTCAAAACAATTTACAAAAATTTTGTTAACATGGATGTGATGAATAACAGGAGTTTGTGTAAACTCTACATGTGTACATTTAAATGCTGTATTGGTTACAGTAATAATACTGAATTCGCAGTGCACTAATGCAAAACATGAAAGAATTTATGTGTACTGTGTTAACTTATAGATAACAAATATTAAAATTACAATAGTTCATATTTTATTTAAACTTTGTCTTTGTTTCTCAACTTTTAGTTGCATTATATTGTATGCATTAGTTTAAATTGCTTTCCTTCTCTCTCTCTTAATTCATTGTAAAAAAATGTCAGTGCACTATTAATAGAAAGTTCTACACATACTGGTATTTATGGTTATCGTTTATATTATTTTCAGATATACCTGTGATGTTTTCTGTTATTCTAACAGTGCCATCAATAGTTGGTGTTCTTTATCTTTTAATATGGCAAGTGGTGGTTCTACGAATTGAATATATTTGGTGCACATTGATGCTTACTATACAAGTATTGGAATTTATATTTGCATCCATGTTCATTGCTACTATGTGTAGGGGCCCATCATATGACTGAGAAATCTTGATAAATGTGTTGATGAAGTTAATGGAGAACAAAATTAAGATTTACACTTTTTAAATTTTCTCATTTATGTGTTGTGTGATCTTAATATGTTATTACACCAAAGAGTTTATTAATATTTTAGACAGTGAAATATTAATAATTTTTCTATATAAAAATGTTTATTTAATGTTGAATAAAATTTATTACTTTATTCTACATTAATGTGAACTTTAACATAATAAATTATCCTGGTGTAATTATAAATATAGCATACATACTTCATCATTTTGCAGAACAGAATTACAAATAATGTAATAAAAAATGATGTCATGCTGCAAATTATGTTATATATTTTATGATATATATTTAATTTATGTATGTATCAATATGCTATTCAACTAATTAACCTTTGTAATATTGAGCACAAAATCTCTATATTCTTCAGTGGTTATAAAAAAAAGTGAACATAAATTTTTATGTACATAGTTTTCTCTATTGCTTCCATTGCTCTATGTACTTATCTAATTAATAATTTAAGTTCTACTTTGAAATACATATTATATAACTCTACTGGTGGTTCCACAAGTTGTGTACTAGCCAATACTAGCTAACTCCAATTAATTTATATCTTCATCAATGTTTATTATTATGTTTAGGAGCTCCTCACAGAACTTAAATATGTTCATAAGATAACTATTCATGGTTATTAATAATATGCATTTATTTAACTGATATGCGATTAATGCTCTTTAAAATGAATACAATATTCGGATTGCATATTTCATAAAAATGCTCATTCTGAATAAATGCTTCCCATTCAGTAGTTAACTGAAATTTCCCATAAACTTATTATTAATACCAAACATCAAAATTAATTCAATAACATTGATTATTGTCCTCAACACACTCTGTGTCATGTGTACCACTGGTGGTACGCGCAGTCAAATTTATTCAATGTGCTGAAAATATATATTTCATTACAAATATAATTCAATAAACTATATTTCCACCTAAACAATGAAGCATTATACAAGATGCAGTATACAATAAAACAGATAAGTTTATTTAATTTTAAATATTGATGATAATATATCCATCTTTAGTCAAAATATATTAAATATATTAAAAAAGGATAAATCTAAAACTTTTAAAAGAAATAAATCATACTTATTAATATCGTAATCACCCTTATGAGTGTCCTTTGTATTAGCACAGTTCTACTAATGTTTAATATAACATATAATTTTTATACCGATTTAAAGTAAATTGATAAGTAATATTATTAATTATCCTGCCAATAATGCCAACAGTAATTGTTCATTAAATTTTAAACAGTAATATATTTCCAATATTGGAGTTTGAAATTGAAACGTTGTAGGTAATGCAATAGTGAAGTGTTATTCCTGTTCTTGAAACGAGTGATAATGTGGCCTTTGTGTAGAGCATATACAAATTAATTTTATCAAAGAAAAATCTTCCATTGTGAATTAGAAACCTCAACATTAGATATTTATAGATGTTTACAATATTGTAGAAATAGTTCTATGTACTCCGGTTATTGAAAAATTTAAAAGTATTATATTGTATTAAATATTTTATTAATTAGTATTTTAACCAAAGTATTCTAGTCCAACAAATAATTATTTATGACAAATATATTACACAATTTGAAAAGATACAAAAAGTTTTATTTCTATTTAATTACCAAAGACGTAGATACTTAGACATGGTCTACAAGCACGAGCAGAATATGTTTTGAATCAAAATAAATCCTAACTAACACAAATTACTGTGGTAACTCGACTTATCATGATGTCTTAAAGCGACGGGCGGAATATGATTCAATACATCAGTTTTCAGCATATCCTAACGTGCGTCACATTGTTATGGGCAGTTAACTCTAGTGCAGGCGGCTTGGGACGTTAGTCCACGGAATTTTAGTGATATTTCTAAAACGCATATGTATATTCTATTTAAGATTATATTTTACTGATGTTAGGTGTCCGTTGCCGGAGACCGTTCAAGTAGATACCACTACAGTACCTCCGAGGTGGTGCGTGCGGTACTTCCGCCTAACACTAGTACAGGGGGTGGAGAGTAGTAGCTCCACCCCGAAATGTGGTCTTATCAAGGCCTCACGCTGTCGGAACCACGGCTAGTGTGCGAAAACGTTTCCGTGGTTCCGGCTAAATGTGATGTGTGAGAAACCGTGGGGTTTCAGCTGGTGAGTGGCTGGCGTAACTCTTGTCATGCCCCGACGGCAGAAGGATATCCAATGCATGAATTCCCCACAGAATAAAAAAAGATACCTCCACAGTTGAATTATAATAATTATATAACACAAATTGGGCACCTAAAGTGCCATCTCTGGACAAACGAAAATCTCGGAAGTACTGCGCATGGTCACATCAATATTAATTTATAGTTGTCTTCTGCGCCATCTAGTGGCAAATAGAATTTTACTACATTATCTTTTCGTCAACAGATAGTTCTACTGAGTAATAGTTATAATTTTTTTTAATTCAATTAATCGACGAGACGACCGGAACTTTCAAGAGATGATAAGTCATACACTTGTTTGTAATAACGTGGCGCTAGTTGGATGATAATACTGCACCAATTTCGCTCGTCGCTTGAGACGTGAGGTGTTGTCTCGTTAACCCAGTAAAGATCAGATAATTATTCCTGTCATGTTAGCGATACGAACATATTACTTATCACGTTTATTAATTTTTGTTTTTACTTATCCTATTGGGCAAGTCATAGTGCCTAGAATGGAGATAAGCAAATTGCTCGTATTAAAAATGTTTTCCCTCATCCATTAATTGTCACGGTTAAATAAAATAAGTATCTATAAATATCTAATCTAATCTATTTATGTTTTAATAAAAGTATTATTTTACTATCACAATATAATAACGTTTATTAATCAATATATTTCCGTTTGCCTAGGCACTCCTTACTTCGATAAATTGCCTTTAGATAAATTACAATTGTGGTCGGTCAGCACCAGAAACGATTTGTACGTCCAGGAATTCTCATTTCAGAAATTGTTTTACGTGAAACGTGAGTTTCAAATGAAATTCAATACTCGTATGGAATAAAATATTTTTTTTTGTTTAATTAAGCGACGAGACGAGCTGAACGTTTACCTTAAGTTAAGTGATACCGTCTGCTCGTAAGAAAACGCGGTTCAAGTTCAGATGATAGTGCATCACATTGCGCTCGTCGATATAAGATGTTGAGTCTTGTTACCCTAGTAATTACACTATCCACAGCGGAATTACCTTCAAACCGGAACACAGTATTGTTTGCATGCTACTGTTCGGCGGTAGAAATAGGAGCTGTGGTGGTACCCACCTAGACGGTTTCCGGCAACAGAGTCGAACCACTAGTACTGATTATATCTTAAGGCCAAGTCTCACTGGATGCAGTCTTAAATTGCTTCCTTTTCTTCTAGTTGTTCTAATCCTCCTTTTTCCTGTTCCCCACTATCGGCTATCATAATTTTTACAAATTTGATACTGCTTCTATCTTCCTGATTTTTGTTAATATAACTTAATGTTAACTTCTACATTCGTAATAAAGTTGGTTTTGTTAGCCTTATTGACGAGGACCTACGTACGATTACAGCTGAGATAAAGTAGTGTTGTTTGAGCTCATGAATCTGGAAGCTCCGAGCTACATTAAATAAAAATGACGACTATGCTACGTAGCCTACTTTAGTAATAGCTACGATAAACATGCACTATACTGTTGCTAGGTTACTATTGCCGGAGATAGTCTGAGTGGGTAGCACCGCAGCGCCTAATTCCACCGTCAAACCGTAGTGTGTAAACATTATTGAGTTCCGGTTTGAAGGGTGTTATAGCTAGTGTAATTACTGGGGGAAACTTGACTAAACATCATATGTCTCAAGGCGACGAGCGCAGTGTGGCACTATGAATATTAACTAGCGCTACGTTGGTCAAGTGTATCACTTACCATCAGGTGAACATTCCACTCAAGCAATGAGCACTTCATTGAATAAAAAAAATTAAACATGCTTATTCTATTATGGTTTATTTACAAAGCTTTCATAATTTGGTTACAATGAATAGTTTCATTTTAGATAGCATTTTTTGTTTTATATATATTTCCTGTATGTTTGAAGGGCGTTATAGCTTGTGTAATTACTGGGGATACGAGACTAAGCATCACCGTGACTAGTGCCATGTTATGCCCACACATATAACTTGCAATCAGGTGAGCGTACCGTTCATCTCGCCGCTCTATTTAACTTAACACAATTTTTCGACAAAATGTTATGTATATATGTAATTGTGTAATACTTGGTAACGCTTTTCTTCCATTTAAACCCTTAAACTGTAATTATATGAGAGCGGCAGACATATTCAACGGTTCACATGGTTGTATCGCATTACGTTATTTGTCGTACGAAATGAGACTTTATACTTAAATAATAAATTATTGTTGTGTAAATCGCGTGTGTGTCCATCGCGTGTAATTTATGTTACATCTATCATTTGTAACGAGCGTCATTATGTTTATATTAAACTTCAAGTTGTAACATCGTATGTATTTACATGGGTATTAACTTTGGACGGTAATGGTATTGAAAGGAAAGATCAAACGTTACACCATTTTAAATGTCCTTCGAGTCATCGTCAGATATAGTCATATATATCAAAGTACCTCATGGGGTTATATAAGGAAAGCTCTTATATTAATGTGTATGTATGTTTGTGTTCCTTTTGACTACAATAAACGATTTATCTATCTATCTATCAGCCCATAGACGTCCACAGCTGGACATAGGCCTGCCCCTAAGATCTTCACATACAATCAGCACGGCCTGCGGTACCACTGGGCACTAGGGGCTGTCGTATGTAGTAGGGGTTCACAAGGGTGCATTTGGGCCATTTCCCACCACGCTGGTCGGTTGGCGGAAACCAGAGCCCTATTTGTTGATTAGCAGGGTGCACCACGAGCAAGTGAGGTAGGCTTGGTTTCCGAGAGATGTTGTGTGAGACCCGTTACACCCCTTTGCGTATTAGTTTTAAATTACAAAAAATTATAAAAAAACTTGTATTTTTTTAAATAACTTAAGTATTAGTATTAACTTAAAAAAAACTATACTTCATAAAATTAAGTTATTGAAATAATAGAGGTTAAATTATTTAGAATTCGCTATAATATTAACTATTTATCTCAAGCCTCTATGAGTTAATTAAAATAATTTACTCGCTGTAAGTTAGATCTGTTTGCTGCAAGTAACATAAAAATATTATTATCTTACTGTTTAAAAGTTGTGGAGTTACTGGATAAATAAGATTTGATGTCTTGTCTTGAAAATGCCAAGGTATTGAGGAGCAGTGAGGACATTCGTACTATTTAGCTACTGTCACCATTCATTCAGTGATGGTAGGTCTCTGTTGCCGGAAACCGTCTATGTAGGTACCACAGCAGCTCCTATTTCTACCGCCAAGCAGTAGTGTGCAAATATTGTTGTGTTCGAGTTTGAGGGCTTTATAGCTAGTTTAATTACCTGAGTAACGAGACTCAATATCTTATGTCAAATACGACGAGTGGAAAGTCATGCAGTGGATAACGTCCTAACTAGCGCTACGTTGTTAAGGGTGGACTTATCACTTACCATCAAGTGAACGTCCCGCTCGTCTCACCTCTTAAATATATAAAAAAAAAGACTCGTTCAGCGTAATTTTAATATAATTATTATATTAATATATTTTAATCAATGAAGGGACCGATAGTGATACTCCCATCCATAATACAGTAGCGTTAATTAGGATGACATACACTACACCATTGTTCTTACTTTGAGACGTTTATTCTCGTTGCCACGGTAATTTCATTAGCTGCAGCGCCAATCAAACCAGACCACAGTAAGGTTTGCACATTATTGTTCGGCGGCAGAAATAGGGGCTGCGGCGGTAACTGCCTAGACGGTTTCCGGCAACAGTTACCTCCCACTGATGATGAAAGATGAAAGATGAAGAATACATTTAAAATGTATATTAGATATAAAACCTTTCTGCGGTTAAGTAAAAATATAAAAATGAGTTTACTTCTTCATAGAGAATTAATGTGAAAACCTCAAAGTAGATTCGATACCTTTTAGTAAACTTAACGCGCTTCCTCTTAACTTACCGTATTGAGTGATGTACTTTGGTCGATAAGTATACATTTAATTTATGGCATAAACAAATAGTAGTTTTGGTTTGAAAGGCGTTGTTACTGGTGATACCCCAAACGTGGAGATCTTTGGGGGAGGCCAATGTCCAGCAGTGTACATCTATCGGCTGATGATGTTGGTGATGATTTATTTATTGATTAAGTCTAGAATCGATCATACGTTATTACATTAACTAGAATTTACAAAGAATTTTGACAAGAAGTATTACTACGCGATTGTTAAGAAGTAGACACAGCATTCACTAATTATTCTTACTGTTTATGGATAAGGTTTACTATATATGACGTTGAGTTTCTAACTTTAGTAAATTGACTAGCTACAGCGCCTTTCAAACTGAAATAAAAGTATTTTTGCAGTACAATATTTGATAATAACAGTAGTTCAGTTTTACAATGCGATGTCGACGTGGGGCCGTTATCAGGGTACGCCACTATCGCAAGAATGAGATGCCCTTAAGTTAAATCCGTTTCCTGCCATCGCGTAATCTGTGGAAGGCCCCCGCCAATGGGAGGGACGGAGGGCGGCGCGCGGACGCCGGACGCCCTCGCCGATTGGACGAAATTATTAAACGGATTGCCTGTTGTGAAAAAAAATACACGTCAGGGATATAAAGCTTACAATTGAGTGCCTCTTTTTGTTCCTTGTTAAATTGATGAAAAAAGACCAGGAGAAATTGGTACCGGGATGAAATAAAAAAAAATGATTTATTATTTGGCCCGCTTAACTTTTTAACTTATTGGACGTTAATGACTTTTGATTTTGCTCGGTAGCGCCGTAGCACCGTAGCGGAATAGCTACGCTTTAAAACTCTACCCCCTCTCCCTACTCCGGTTGTGTTTTTCATACTCTTTATTAATGTGCCAGGACGGAGCTTGAATAATTTGGTCAAGGAAATTTAATACAGCTTTAGATTGGATTGGAGAGTTTCCGCCATTTTAAATTTAGAATGCTGGATAAAATTTATTTATTTCACACCTCTGGAAATTTAAGTTGAAACTTTATTAGAAGTAACTGTCGGTCGGTAGTAAGTACTAGTAGTAGTATCTTGCTGGCTTAATGGTTAGAGCAAGCGGTTTTCATTCCGAAGGTCTCGGGTTCGAATCTCGGCATGCACCGATGACTTTAATATTTAAGTTATGTACATTTGTGAACTTTAGCAACTACAGCGAAATACAAACGGTTAAGGAAAACATCGCGAGGAAACCTGGACATGAATTAGAATTTATTCTAAGGTGTGTGTGAAGTCACCAATACGCATTGGGCCCGCGTGGTGACTATGGCCCCACCGTCCTCATATTAAGGGGAGGCCTGTGCCTTAGCAGTGGGGACGTAAATTGGCTGTTTTTAAGTTAATAAGTGGTAATAAGCAAGCCGCGATATCTCAGTTTGTAAGGCCGCCATACACGCTGTACGTGGAGGGCAGGATTCGATTCCCATATACGGTGGTATGTCTTTGTTGTCAAAGACCATCTAGCTAAATACCACCACAGCTAATTTTTTCACCGCCCAACAGTAATGTTTAAACATTACACGCCGGCCGAGTGGGGTCTAATTGATGTCACCATATACAAGAAAGCTGCTGGTATTAAAACATCGGTTTTCTGACCTTCACCGGAAGCTCTACCATTTTTTTATTACCTACAAAACGGCTGTACGAGCGAGACGTTCAAATTTTAGTAACTAATACGATCGTCCATAAAAACTAGACGTTAGTTAGTAATAATAGTAATAGTATAATATACTGCACTATATTGTGCTCGACGCTTTAGAGATAAAGTTTTACATTTCGTCATCCCAGTTATATCAGTAGCTACAACGCGCTTTAAACCGGAACACAATAAGGTTTGCACAATACTGTTTTTAGATAGAAAGAGAAGCTGCGGTGTTACCTAGACGTTCACCTGGTGATGAATCAGATTATGACGAAGTACCATGCAAGCCACGACGACTGTATTATCCAGATAAACCTTATTGGTTTCAGGGAATAATTGTGTATTTTTTGAAAATATTATTTTTTCTGTGTGAAAGAATAATTGAAAAAAACAGCAATAATGTTTGGGGGTAGAAATAGTTGTTGCGACGATACCTGTCTAGACGGTCTCTGGAAACAGAATAAATATTTAAAACGAAGATGTTATTGCGATGAAAATAATATTTGTCGTATAGTTAAAGAAAATATCAGAGGAAGAGTGTAAAAGGACGACGCCATTGTCTAGAACAAAAGAGCACAGGACCTGTCGCACCGTACGATGATATTGAGCCGCGTGCACTTTATTTGCGAGATAACCGCCGCCTTGAACTGCGGCTCGCTGGCGGACGCTTGAGTCACACTTGACTGAAGCAAGCGTTCACACTAGAGTTAAAAAATTATAATTTTTTTTTAAAACGAAATTTCTTAAAAAAAATATAATGTATTATAATTTGGGGATTGATAAAATATTTTTTTTTATTCAGCGAAGCGACCAGGTGAGCGAGACGTTCATCTGATGTTAAGTGATACGCCTGCTCATTACGTGGCGCTATTTACGATGTTATATATTGCATCACGTTCACTTCACTCCCGTAATTTTATTAGCTACAGTGTACTTCAAACCGAAATACAGTAATGTTTGCACACTACTATTTGTCGGCAGGAATAGGCGCTGCTGTGGTACCTGCCTACATGGTCTCTGGCAACAAACACCAACCATCAGAAAAATCATGAGTATTAATACAAACACTGATTACACCGTTTAGGTAAGTACAACCATAGCTCTTACTTCTGCCGCCATTCCTTCTGAATTCCAGGCTTTTGTACACATTTGACATATACCAACTCGCGCTTGGCTAAAATGGAGGTACGTCTTACTATCTCCTTGTGACAAAAGATTCCAGGTTCAATTAGTGGGTAAAAGGCTGTTTATCATGTTTAAAGACGGATATGTATATTTTCAATTTTTTTTTCCCTGTAAAGCCTAACTAGACGTTTTTTCTTGTTCAATTATTCTTGAAAACTTCATCTGTATTTTGATAATTAGAAGTACATAAGTTGACTATAAGGACTTCACAGGAGATATGTCAGAGTTGAACTTAATATTGTTGGTATGTCTTCAAGAAACGCGAGTAGTGTGACAGCGGCCTAAGCGGCGTTCCCTGGCTCATATATCGCAACCGCGCGACGGCCCGTGGGCCGCGGCCGATACCGATACGATATCGTGACGACTTTATTCAGGGACGAGCCCGCGATTTATAACCTACGATGCGACCGCTGACGCTCCGATAATCATGTGTCCGCGGCGCGAAGTGTTACAGCCGATGCAGTCGCCTCGTAAGCATCAGCATGCTGGAGCCTGCGATAAGCGTCCCTAATAAAACTAGTGCTTTTAGGATTGCGATTCAGAGAGAGATTCATTCGTCATAATCCTAGCTGTAGCTTCAACTGTAACTATCATCTAATGATGATATCGGCTAATGCCGATAGAGGTTCACCGCTGGACACTGGCTTCCCACAAAGTTCTCTGCGCAAGGTTTTCGTTGTCGGAGATCTCTATCTAGATAAGTCCGTGTATAAACATGGCGTTGTTCCGGTTTGAAGAGTGCTGTAGCTAGTCAAATTACTGAGATAACGAGCCTTATTATCCTATGTCTTAATGGGACGAGCACAACTTGGTGATGTGTGTATCGTCTCAACTAGCGTCACGTTGTTATGGGTAAGCTTATCACTTACCATCAGGTGAACGTATCCCTCGTCTCGACATTTCGTAAATTACAAAATTCCTTCCCTAAACGGAGTTATGGGGGTGTTACAGCCAGTAGATCAGGCGGGGAACAGCTAATATTGTAATAATCACGCTGTAATTAAAAAATCAAGCACAGTCACGCAGCTGGATGTAGACAGAGTAGGATCGATCGATGTCGGTCGGCTGATGATGATGATGATATGCAAAAGTTATACATTATACATGGAATTACATTAAGTTATTTTTTTATTATATATACACATTTGATTGTGCCCTCATCCATCCCCTAGAGACAAAATGCTGAAACTCTTCCAGGACAGCTACCAGTAAGAAGAATACAATATATAAATTTCTATAAATAAATAAAACTTGTGTGCCTGTTCGTAAAGTAATATTAACAGATTTGTACTGAAATCATTTTAATGTTTAATCATAGTAATTTTAACAGTACTTTCACCATCAGATAGCTGAAGATATAAAGCATGATATAGATTTTTTTTTATTTAAAATTATTCTGTGATGTCTAATAAAAATAAGATTTTTAAACAGACCGTCTAGATACGCACCACTAATTGTCCTGTAGTCTTGGGCTATTAAGGATAGGACTAAGGTAAGCATTGCCTAATGTAGAAGGCCATGAAAAGGGTGTTCGGGTTCGTGGGTTTTGAAGGTGGGGGCCCTCGTCGTCCACTAAGCGATAAATGACAATTACAAAGTGGTCTAGAGCTTAACGCACCAAAGCGAAGGTCAGTACCACCAACACTAGCTCGTATTTCTGCCGCTGAACAGTAGTGTACAAACATTACTGTGTTCGGGATTAAAGGACGCTGTAACTATTGATAAGACTGGGGTAGAGAACAAGATCTTTAAAAAGGGCGTGAACAGGTTTCTGCAGGGTCATCAACAAGCCCAGTGTTACCTCTGATGTTGCTGGCGGTCATAGGCTGCGGTTACCGCTCTACATCAGGCGGGCTGGGCCGCAAGGCTGTTTGCCACCTAAGTAGCATAAAAAAAAGTAGAGAACTTCGCATCACTTAAACGACTACTATAATATGATGTTGTATATATCATCCTAATGAGCGCCACGTTATTGGCAGGCGAATCGGTTACCTTAAGGTTAACGTCGTGTTCTTCTCGTCGCTGCGAGTTAGGATGCGAAGGTCTACAAAAGGGCTTTCAAAAAGATGGCTTGAGCTCATAGAGCCGCTTAACACTAATTTTATTTTGAATAACACATTTCTTATATACTATTAAATACAAAAAACAAGGGGTCTTTAGTTTATCTTAATTAAACACTTAGATCCTTTCACTATGGTCCGATGCGGAGTCCTGTCCTTATGTTAATAGCTTTCATGTAGTAATGGTGTTTAGTAATGGATGCCTTGTATGTTCTGTATAACTTGCTTAATTAAAAATGTAGATACATATAATAATGCGATAGGTCCTTGAGGTATGCAATGTTATCGTCTGGCGCTGATGACGATGATGATGATGATGATGATGACAGGCGCGTGTGGGTGTCGCCGTGTAAAATTTTAAGAATGTATGCCTCTAAAGTTGTCCGCGCACCGCACATTCATTAATACGGTGCCCGTTTATCGCGCTTTCATTTAAATACCTTCGTCTTGTAAGAAATGTGAACCGGCACAGCACCGAGAAAGTACCGCCACGAATATTATTTATTTAATTTTTTTTTTTAATACTTTTGATTGTCACTTACCTTCTGTGGTTGACAAAATTAGTTAAAACAATTCTTTCATAATATTACTGTTTTTCTTTGATGCATTAGCATTTGGAGCAAGAGTTCGGAACTATTTTAGAGGACTCACAGCAGCAGTTTTATCGTTTATTTAAGGGACCAGACGAGCGGGACGTTCGCCTGATGGTAAGTGATAATCCTGCCCATACAACGTGGCGTTAGTTAGGATGGTATATCTCCACATTGCGCTTGTCGCCTCATACATAAGATTTTGAGTCTGGGTCATCAGTCGATAGACGTCCACAGCTGGATATTGGCCTCTCCTAAACATGCCTATATCTACCGGTCATGCGCTGCTCGCATCGCCGGGCACCAGGAGCTGTCGTTTGAAAGGGTTTATATGAGAGGATTTGCAGCATTTCCTACCACGCTAGCCCTGGCCCTGGCCAGAGTCTCGTTTGTTCATTAGCAGGGTACATCACGAACAGGTGAGGTTGGCTTGGGTCCCGTGAGTGGTTCTGCGGGACCCCAAACACCCTTGAGTCTCTTTACCTCAGTAATTTCACTAGTTACAGTCCTTTAAACCGGAACACAGTAATGTTTGCTAGGAATAGGTGCTGCTGTGGTACCAACCTAGACGGTCTCCGACAACAGAGAGCAGACACTTTATGTTTCATCATCAGAAGATAGGAGTCCACTGCTGGACATGGGTTTCCTCCAAAGATCTCCACATCGATTGGTCCTACGCTGCCCGCATGGATAGGCACTAGAGGCCATCGTTTGTAGAAGTACATATGGGAGTATTTGGGCTATTTCTCGCCACACTCGCTCAATGAGGGTTGGTGGAAGTAAAAGCCTCGTTTTTTGATTAGCAGGGTGCACCATGAGCAGGTGAGGTTGGCGTGAGCCCTTTGAGTTGTTGTGCGGCATCCGTTACACCCCACTTTACAAGTTCATTTAATGTTAATTGAAGTAATCTATATTTAAGTTATGTGTTATTGGGTTCCGTACTTACCTCGCGTCGGTCGGGTTCCGTAATAAAGTTTGAACAGAACATAATATTAAATAGCTTTTAACATTCCGAGCGCTATCTTAATGTCCGCCGGAGACATTTATATTTAGCCCAATACGTGTCCAATGTTTACCTTTTTGCCCCTTTATCGTTGCTTTGCCTTTTAAAGCTTCGTATATTTTGGGTTCCGCATATCAATAATACATCCCACTACATTTTTTTTAATTCGAGAAATTCATTTATCGAGCGAGACATTCACGTGATGGTAAGTGATGCCTACATCAACGTATTAAGTTAAGATGCGCTCATCGACTCGAGATGTTAGAACCCGTTCTCTAAGTAATTTCATTAGATACAGCGCCCTTCAAACTGGAACACAGTAAAATTTGCATATTATTGTTTGGCTGTAGAAATAGGAATTACGGTGGTGACTTATCATTAGTAAATAATTAAACATTTTAACGCATTTTTTTCATACGTCTGAGCCTGTTCATCTGATGGTAAGTTATAAGACTGAACACAAAAATGAGCGGCGAGTTAGCATATTTACACTACACCACTATGGTAGCGTTCAGATATCAGACTTCAAAAAAAAAAGATTTTTTTTTTTAAATTAAGCGACGAGACGAGCGCGACGTTCACCTTATAGTAAGTGATACGCATGCCCATAACAGCGTGGCACTAGTTAGGATGATATATACTGCACTACGCTGCGCTCGTCGTCTGAGGCATGATATTGATTGTTTTCATCAATAATTTCACTAGCTACAACGCTCTTCAAACCGGAATACGATAATGTTTACACAGTACTGTTAGTCGGCTGCGATAGGCTGCTGCTGTGGTACCTACTTAGACAGTCTCCGACCACAGAGACCTGTCACCAGTAAACATCTAATGTCTTACGACGCTAAGCACAATGCTGTAGTGTATATTATTCTAACTAGCACCTTATTATTATTAGCAGGTGTGTCTCTTACCACCAGGTAAACGTTTGGCTTTCATCGAATAAAAGACAAAACTTTTCAAAAACAGTGCACTACATATATTTGATCAGGTACTGAACCCGCTGCCGTGCGGAACAGTTCGGTGATCGCGGTGACCACGGCGCCCATACGAGAACGAGTGATTTGTGAGGATTCGCCTCACATACAGCGATGCTTTAAAACCTTTTAAGCTCCAACTCTTGGCTGATAGCAGCGTTATAAACTTGTAATTAATTGTCCGTATTAATAGCGTGCTTTTAATCGGTTTTTTTAAATGCGATATGATTTTTGTTATAATGCTTTTTTTTAATTTAATTTATTTTGATTAATCGACCCCATGCGACCCCGTGACTAGATTTATTAGGATTTACCTGTAATAAATTGCTTTATTTTCCGTTTATATTTAAGTAATTATTAACAGATAATAAATAATGATTAATTAATAAATCTACGGGTAAGTATGACTAGTATAAAATTAAACGGTTTGTTTATGTTTACTTCTAGTATTTTTACTTTTAGTATTCTATTTATAATTTTTTTTTCATCGAAGTCACCAGACGAGCGAGATGTTTACCTCATGGTAAGTAATACGCCCGCTCATAAGAACTTGGTGATAGTTAAGATGGTATTCATAGCATCACATAGCGCTCGACGCTTTAAGATATAAAATGTTAGGTTTCATTACCCCAATAATTTCACTAGGTACAGCGCCCTTCAAACCGAACCAGGATTATGTTTGAATAGTACTATTTCTGATCGTCTAAGTCTGGCCGGAGAACGTCTAGGTAGGTACCTAGACGTTCTCCGGCAAGAGAGACCTACCCCCGAAAATTCTTCATATTACGAAAATATTAACGTACGTTGTTATTGTACGGATATCTATTGTTAGGATGTTTATACAGCATCAAAACATATCTTGAAATATAACATTAAATTTGGTTATTCTGTTAAATGAACTGAATAGCTTCCGTCAAATCGGAACATTATAAAACTCGGCAGAAGGAGCAGGCGCCGTGATGATTTATCTAAAATGTTTTTTACTACTTTATTCCGTATTTGGTGTAAAGATCGAAAAGTGACAAGTAAAAAGTCGAATATAATAAATCAAAAGTAATTAAAAAAAAAACAGCTAAAGACCGTTCTGATAAATTTACAATAGTTGTGTTCAACATATAATAATATATTATAGCAATTAAGTTCACCTGGTGGTAAGTGAAATGCGTGCTTCTAACACCGTGGTGCTAGTTAGGATGGTGTACACTGCACTACATTCCGCTTGTCGACTTCAGACTTAAGATGTTAACTCTCGTTACCCTAGTAACTACAATACCTACAACACTTCAAACCCGATCACAATAATGTTTGTACAGTACTGTTTGGCGCAGAAATACTCGTGGCGGAAGTACCTACGTAGTCGGTCTGCGGCGAAAGACTTACCATCAGTAAACAGCATGGCATTACATATCTAAAAAATCATTAAAGTATTAGAAAAAAAAAACGTAAAGCTTGATGAAAAAGCTTAAAAGTTAAATAAGGAAAGAAAATATAAAAAGCTCAATGTGAAGTGAGGTCGTGTGGAAGTAACGCGATTCAATCTAACTCCAATAAGCTTACAACAACTTACACGTTCAAACAAACGCGCACTATGACACTACCACCTAAGTGTGCCTCGTGTATAACTTTTACAAGTTCCTCTGCTTCGTTTGTACGGCGACGAAGCATTTTTGATACTTAAATCGCGATACTGTTTTAGTTCAAACAGTGAATTTTTTTATAAATTTAAGATGTATGCGGATCGAGGTATTCACGTCTAAACGTGAGGGGGATGTTTATTTTTAATTTATCGAGACCAGCTTGTTCACCTGATAATAAGTGATTATTCGTTTGTAACACTCGCATACACTACATCACGTGGATAAATATTATAAATTGAACTACATGTGTGTACAATGTAACAGGAAATAAAATAAAATAACAGGTATATAATACATAAGGGGTGTGAGGGACTCACGACAAGAACTCACCGGTCCCAAGCACACCTCACCTGCTTGTGGTGAGCCCTGCTATTCAACAAACGTAGTTCTGGCTCTCAATAACTCTCATTGGGTTAGCGTGGTGAGAAATGGCTCAAATACCCCCATAATAACCCCTACAAAAGTCGCGGGACCGAGCGATATGGAGATCTTTGGTGGAGGCCTGTGTCCAGCAGTGGACTTCTATCGGCTGATGATGATGACATAATACATATACAAATGGAGCCGAATTGACCCATACTCTTCTGATAGTATTGCCAATCAAGCGCTCGATTAGATTTCACGAAGGAAACGAGAAGCAAGTGTCCCAAAATTATTATTAAACAGTATTGTGCAAACATTATTCTGGCTTGAAAGGCGTTATAACAAGTGAAATTACTAGGGTAATGAGACTCCACATCTTAAATCTCCAGGTGACGAGCACAACGTGATATGTATACTAACCTAACTAGCGCCACGTTGGTATGGGCAGGTGCATAAGTTACCATCAGATGATTCTCTCGTTCGTCTCGCTTCATTGAATCATCATAATCATTACCAGCCTTTGTTAATCCACTGCTAGATATAAGCCCTTCCTACTGTCTTCGACCAAATGCGATTCTCAGCTTTTCGCATCCAACCACTTCTGACAGCTCTGATGTTGGTGTCGGTCCATATTTTTTTTTTTAAATCGTTCCTCTTGAGTGTTTTGGGTCAGGGCCTTTTAGTCTCTATTTCATTTACCATCATTATTTTTAGCTTCTATTTCCTTAATTATCCCCTTTCAATCTTTCATCTTTTATTCTATACTTATCTTTCGTACCCACACTTCATTTCTCAATCATTCTACATTCCATGTCGGTCCATTTGGAAGGAGGGCGTCCTTCATGTAGTGTGCAAACATTACTGTGTTTCGGTTTGAAGGGCGCCGCAACTATTGTAATTACTAGGGTAACGACATTCAACATCATATGTCTTAAGACGCCGAGCATAACGTAGTGCTATGCATAACATCATAATTAGCGCCACGTCGTTATAAGCAGGCGTAGCACTTAAAATCAGGTGAACTAAAGATTATACTTTAATAAAAAGGTATTAAGTGAAGTAGGTCAAACACTTATCAAGTATGTTTGATCGCGTTACAGTTTGTAAGACAGCCGAAACGCAAAGCAAACGTGCTCTGGGCGCAAACTGTGCCATTGTGTATCGCGTGCTAACTCCTCTCCCTGCCCTCTCCCTACCCACATCCCCGCTCCCTCACCCACCACTAAAGTGCTGTGTATTGTTATGTTGTTCGGCGGGGACATTTACGACTTTGCGGCGGCCATTGCTTACGTACCGGGGCCTATACTACATGATTATGTTAAGTACAGAATTGTGGATAAGTGTGTTACGGCTTTATGATAGTGCCTCTTGAACCCGGCTTTATTTAATTTTATTTATTTATATATTTATCTATACGCCGTATAAATACTTAATGACTTTGTCTTTATCTTCCACCCATAGTTGATGCAGAGATATAGTGATGTAAGTACGAGTACCATGTAGATAAAAATAATTATGAAAAGTAAATTAATACAGATAATAAATACACATATAAAATACTGTCTTATGTCCTGTTCTTAAAATCTATTTTTTTTTTTAAATAAAAAATCATTACATTTATTTATTTTCTCTTTATTCTATAGACCATAGGTTTCTATCCCTGTCAAAGGAATGGCGGGAAAAAGAAAAAAGTATCAAGAACATTTGTTTTTATTTCTTAAAGCGATAAGAGGAGCAGAACGTTAACCTGATGGTAATATACGATAACAGTACGGTGCTAGTTAGGTTGATGTACAATATTCCATATTTTGAACATACTATATGGTATAAACATATTCCACATTGATAGCAATGATTTAATAAAAATGGCAAATTATTGACATGAGCGGCGTTACGCCACATTAGTTAGGTTCAATAACTAAACATCAAACACTGGTGGTAGGTCTCCTAACCGTCTAGGTAGGTACCACAGCAGCTTCTGTTACTGCCACCAAACAGTAGTGTATAAATATTACTGTATTCCTGTTTGTAGCTAGTGAAATTACTGAAGTAACGAGACATAACATTCGTGCATTGTGGTGCAGTATATACCATGCTAACTAGCGCCACATTGATATGGACAGGCATACACCTGTCCATATGATGTCCTGTATATATGATACCACTTACCATCAGGAGAACGTCCGGTCGCTTCATTGAATAATAAAAAAAGTATTTTAAAGGCGCAACTCGTTTATAATTAATCATTGTTATCATTGTCATTTCAACCGATGGATGTCCACCGCTGGACATCTTCATCATAACAACCAATATGCGTCCACCACTGTTGGGGCACAGGCCTACCCTCAATATGAGGGCGATGGGGCTATAGTCAACACGCGGGCCCAATGCGGATTGGTGACTTCACGTACACCTTAGACTTCACGTACATAACTTAAATATTTAAGTCATGCTCAGTGCTGGACATAGGTCTCTTGTAGTCTACAATATCTTCCAGCACTTTATTTTTATGTCGTCTGTCCACCTAGTGTGGGGAGGCGTTCTGATAAAGCTGCGCTTTCCGCAATCAAATGCTAATTAACCATTCTGAATGATGTGTTTATTCATAATGAGCCGTCATCAGCTCTGTCTGTCGGGATTATTGATTGTTTTGTTTAAACGTTTTCAAAGATAACAACGTTTAGATGAAAATAATTATTTATATGTTAAAAGTAATTAATTAACATTTATCAAAGCTTCATCTTGCTCGGCAAAGGAGTTTGTCATGTTACTAGGTCTCTGTTGCCGGAGACCGTTATGGTTGATACCATCGCAGCTCAGCACTGCCGACAAACAGTAGCATGCAAACTTTATTATGTTCTGGTTTGAAGGGCGCTGTAGCTAATGAAATTTTTTGAGTAACGAGAGTTAAGATCTTATGTCCCGAGGCGATGAGTGCAATGTGGTGTGCAGTGTATATCATTACAACTAGCGCTGCAAAGTTATGCGCAAGCGCATCATTTATCATCAGGTGAACGTCCCGCTCGCCTCGTTTAATTGAATAAAAAAAGTTATATAGCGTTCTGGTCATATACTATCTTGTTCTTCTGCTTCTTCTTCTTCCTCCTGCCTTTTTCCCAGCTATGTGGGGTCGGCACAGTATGTACTTCTCTTCCACATCTCTCTTTCAGCCGCCATATTTAGATTCACACTCTTCTTACACATGTCATCTTTCATACAATTCATCCACACTTTCTTCAGTCGTCCTTTAGCCTTATAACCATCCACCTTCATTCTAATTACTTTCTTATACTATCTATGATGTTTAATTTTGTATGGTATGGGTTTCGTGTTGAGTGGGGATCGAATCTGTGTCTCCTGTAGTCTGTAGCTTACGAACTGAGCCATCACATCCAATACACCAATCGTATGGAAACGTGTAAAGGCTACTTATTATATTGGCGGTGCTAAACATTGGAACCGATTGATACACGCGCGTCCGCCGGTATGAAACTTTGATGCTGACGGACAGCGCTGCAGTGATTCCAATTGGTTCCGTACTAGGTTAGCCATTACAGTAAATGTTTCAGGATATTTACTATTAACCCAGTAACATTACTAGTTAAGGTAGCAACTAGGCGAGCGAGAGAGTCACCTGATGGTAAGTTATACGCCTGCTCATAACGTGGTGCTAGTTAGTATGACGCACACAACACTTCATTGTCCTTATTTACTTGAGACATAAGACGTGAAGTCTCGGTACTCTATTAACTTCACTAGCTACAGCGACCTTCGAACCGGGACAACGTAATTGCACAGTACTATTCAACGGTAGGAATAGGAGTTGCATTAGTACCTAGATGGTCTCCGGTAACAGAGATCTACCACCAGACGTAATTGTTAACATATGAGTAACTATTTATTTATTTATTAACTTATAAAAATGTGTATAGTATTTTAAAATATATATCCAGAATATTTTTATGTCATCTTTTATATGTTTATGCTCTTTTTATCCTATTTTTTTTGTCTATTTCTTTCCCATACATTAGCTTGTAGAAACTTTAATGTGAGCTACCTTAATGACTTAAACTAACGCGTCTTTCAAACCGGATGCAGTTTTTACACTCGACTCTTTGGCAACAGATATAGAGAGTTGCAGTAATATTCCGTGTTATTTATTTTTTTGCCTCATTAAATATACATTATATTACAAATAAAAATAAAATGGAAATAAAAATTTTAAATATGGTTCTTTTATGGTCACCCTAGTGATACGTGACCGTAGTAGGGGCCTTGCATTTTATCGGCACAGTGATTTTATACGAGCGCTATGAGGTGCGGCCTCTGCTGTATGTACTCGTATACTATGATCACATTACAGAAATAGATTATACAATACATCAGAATATACCGATTGGATTTCTTTGACGATCGAGACGTTCACATGATAGTAAGTGATACGCCTGCCTATAATAACGGGGCGTTAGTTAGGATGATATACACAACACCACATTGTACTTGTTGCCTTAAGACATAAGATGTTACGTCTCGCTGCCAGAAACATGAGATGTAGAAACTCGTTACCTCAATAATTTGACTAACTACAGCGCCATTTAAACCGGAGCACAACACTTCGTCGTAGAAGTAGGAGCAGCGGTGATACTTATCACCACCATTGTTTTGGTGACGCAAATAAAAACATTTTAAACAATTATTTTAAATTATAAAGTTTTGACGGCAAACAGTAGTGTGCAAACATTACTGTGTTTCAGTTAGAAGGGCGCTGTTGCTAGTGTAATTACTGGGGTAACGAGATTCAACATGTTATGTCTAAGGCGACGAGCGGAAAGTCGTGTTGTGTATACCATCTTAACCAGCGCCAGGTTGTGATGGACGGGTGTATCACTTACCATCAAGTGAAGGTGCCATTCATCTCATCGCTTAATTGAATAAAAAAAAATCGTTTTAGTTCTTTATTTATGAGTTTTCGGGAAGAGATCGTTTTCGAAGTAATAGAACCGCCTAATGTATATTTTTGTTTAATTAATGCATTTCTTACTTGTGTACAATAATGAATAAATAAATAAACCAGTAAAGACATAGTTAAAATTATTAATAAAAGTAATCCCATTTCGCTTAAGAGTCGACAGTTGGTTTAATCTGTGGTCTCCTTGTAGAAATAGTGGATGCTATCGAAATATAATAGAGTTTAGTAAATCGGCAGTGACCCACGCAACGCGTTAAGTAATTAACCGCACTCGCTATTAATAGCTTTAGTTAAATTTATAACTGTAACACGATCGCATAAATACTGTTACGTTGGACAGGTTAACCATAGTTTATACTTAACTAAACTGGTAGGTCACTGTAGCCGGAGACCGCTTAAGTACAACCGCGGTTACCATTTCTACCACCAAACAATGGTGTGCATATATTGCGCTGTTCCGGTTTAAATGGTGATGTAGCCAGTGATATTACTGGGGTAACGAGATTTAACATCTTATGTCTCATGGCGAGAAATATACATTGCTATAGTTTATATCATCTCAGCCATCGTCACGTTGTTATAGGCAGGCGTATCATATAACCTTGGGCGTCTGATTTATTACATAGGTTTGTCGAAAATGAAACCGGAAATTTCAGATGGTGTTGGTAGATTTGCATGAAAACGGTAGATAGACAGGATCATAACAACAGAGCATAATGTGGTACAGTGAATATCATCTTAACTAGCGCAACGGTGTTATGGGCTGGCGTATCATAAAACTTGGACATCTGATTTATTTCATTGGTTCATCTAAAGTAAAACTAGAATATTCAGATGGTAATGGTAGATTTGCATGAGAACGGTAGATAAGCAGATTCAAAACAACTCTACCATTATGCAAACATCATGGTATGTGGCCCTGGAATCGAGCCAGAGACCTTTGTTTTATAAGATAATAACGCCAAGCTTAACCTCAGATTCGGAGGCAGATGAATATAAATAAAAAGTTTTCTCTTCAGTCTTAAATTGGTTTCTTTATTTTCTTATATAGATCATCAGCTTAAGTCTCTTCCTCTTTTTGTTTGATAAAGAGAGATTGATATTATATCCTTCATATATATTAAGACTTTTTTTGTTTATTCAAATGTATAAATAATGTATTAAAATAACTACAGATTGAAAATTGTAAACTATAACTTTTATATGTATCCAACAAAACCTGTTATAATACGACGGAAAGGCTGCTTGTTAATTAAACGCTTTTTATTACCTGCTAATAAAGCTAATTAAGTACACTTTTTTTATTTAACTTATTACCCTTAATGGGTGTAGCTTTTTCTGTAATATAATTGTAGATCATGCAATAGAACTTTTTGCTATTGCATGATCCATTAGTTTGCACTTTAATGATACTATTATTTAATATATATTTTAATAATATAGTAAAAGAGATAATAAACGAATATTTTAACTCTTTCCGGTTTCGAAACAACATTAACATGATTTAATCGTTATAATATTAATATTTATACAATATGATAGTTAAAAACATTAATTAACTTTTTTTTTTATTAAAATAACATTTCCTACTAATAATCGGAAATGTTTTGAAGGATAATTGTTATAACATCTGCCAACACGCACCTGACCAGCATGAACTTATCTGTGAGTGAAGACCCGAAGTATCAGTAAAAGAGAGTACTATAAATTTAACGAATGTATTTGTATGTCTGTCTATATCATAGTAAATATCAAACGACTAAACAAACTATAGTTTTGTCATCATTCATTTTTATTTCGATTCAGAGGGTTCTCCATCTAGAAGATTCACGTCATAATAAAAAATCGGTTAAGCCATTAGATATAAATGATTTAATATTATATATTGTCACCTCTTGTTAAAGTTTTATATATTTTATTTATTTATTTATAAGATTACTGAACAATTTACAGTTCATGTTACAAAGACTGGACTAGTTACTTCGTAACAGTGAACAGTGTACATTAAACAATCCTCAATAGCAACTTAAATGTTCAAAATTAAGTTGTGTTTTCTAAGTATTTATTAGTAAGTGTAGTGGTTGTCGTGCTCGGAGTGAATCGGTCGAGTTATAGCAACCCATCCATCTCCCCGCAGCGTCAGATCATCCAAACCCAATTAATGCGCAATTTCGCCGCGTGCCGTTAAAATTTATCAGTTGGATCCCACCGCCTGTATAATGCGATTATATTTATTTATTGCTTTTGCCAACGTCTGCTAAGGATGCTCGTCGTCATCATCAGCCGTTTTACATCCAGAGTTAACTCATAATATTTACTGATGGTAGGTCTCTGTTGCCGGAGAGCGTCTAGGTAGGTACCACCGCAGCGCCTATTTCTGCCATCAAACATTAGTTTGTAGGTAGTGAAATTACTGAGGTAATGAGACTTAATATCTTATATCTCAAGGTAAGAAGTCCACTGTGCTGTAGTGTATATCATTCCAACCATCGCCACGTTGCTTTGGGCGGGCGTATCACTTACCATCAGATGAACGACGTCGTCCGGCTTGTCCTGTCGAATATTTGAATAAAAAAAGTTAAAATCGATTTTTTTTATTGAACATACTTTCAACACCATCATTATCATCAGCCGCTAGACGTCCACTGCTGGACATAAGTCTCCCCCAAAGATCTCTTGTGCTGCCTGCAAAACCACCAGGCACTAGGAGGTCTGTAGAGGTTCATATTGAGGGGATTTGGGCCTCTTATCACCACGCTGGCCCAATACTGGTTAGTGGAAGCCAGAGCCCTGTTTGTTGATCAGCAGGTTGTACCATGAGCAGGTGAGGTTGGATTGGGTCCCATGAGTTGTTATGTGGAACATCAAATCAAATATAATTATTTAAACCCAGATTGGTATCTGAGACGGTTTTAAGGCGTTATGTTTAATTAATTCATTTCTAGTTTATCAAAGTTATTTAACATTTAAGCTTTTAACAAAGTTAAAGTTAATATGACAGATGTATCGATTACACCGCGAGCTGGTTACTGACGCCGTTCACACCGCGACTTCCGGCGCCGTCCCATCAATAATTTATTGATGACTTTAATTACTTAATGATTGTACGCGATGATTACAAAGACTCGTTTTTACTATAACTTTTTTTTTATTCAATTAAGCGACGATACGAGTGGGACGTTCACCTGATGGTAAGTGATTCGCCTGCTCATAACAACGCGGCGCTACTTAATGTTATACATTGCACCGTGATATGCTAGTCGCTTTCAAACATACTCGTAAGATGTTGAGTATTACCCCAGTAATTACATTAGCCACAACGCCCTTCAAACCGGAACACGGTAATGTTTGTAGACCACTGTTTAGCGGTAGAAATAGGTGCTGCGGTAGTACCTATCTAGACAGTTTCAACAGAGACCTACCACCGGTATTCTTTAACTATTTCAGTTTATTAAATGGATTGTATATTATTAACTTCAAGAGAAATTTCACTTAACTTCAGGAGAAAAACCTAGCATATCTTAATTCTGAAGAAAAGTCAAGTTATAGACAAGTTTAGTGATTTTAAAAAAATGTTACGAGGAAAAACGTTACAACAATGTATCACTTTAGACATAAGTAAAACTAATTTTAAACTCTCAGTTGCTCAAATGCAGCATTTATAGATTTACTTCAGTAGTCTTTCCATTATTTTTGTTCATCATCATCCAGTTATCTTGTCTGTTTAGCTTTTCCAGTTCGTCCTCTTATCTTACTCTCCTAGCTTATTCTCCTACTTCGTCTCTTAGTTTGATATTTGGATTTCTCTCCTATCATGAATAATATTTACTATAGTCATAAGAGGGGTGTAAGGGGATCCGCACAACAACTCACGGGACCCAGCCAACCTCACCTGCTCGTAGTGCGCCCTGTTAATCATCAAACGAAGCATTGGTTCCCACCAACCCGCAATGGGCCAGCGTGGTAGGAAATAGCCCAATTCCCCCCGTATGACCCCCACAAACAACGGCGCCTGGTGCTCGATGATATCGGAGGCTATGCTGATTGTAAAGTCGCGGGAAGCTACTGGATGCGGGCAATGTAGGACCGATGGAGACCTTAGGGGGAGCTCTATGTCCAGCAGTGGACATCTATCGGCCGATGATGATTATGATGGTCATAAGTACCTCAGCTCTGATGTAAATACGTACTGTTTGTAGGTTTATATTGTCGGAGAACGTCTAGGTAGGTACCACAGCAGCTTCTATTTTTGTTGACAAACAGTACTATGCTAACCTTACTGTGTTCGGGTTTGAAGGGAGTTGTAGCTAGAGAAATTATTGGAGTAATAAGACAGCGTATGATATTTAAAGGCGAGGAGCACATTGTGGTACAGTGAATATCTTTTTAACTAACGCCACTTATTAACTTAACGCCGTTATGGGCGGAGTATCACTTACCATCGGGTGCACGTTTTGCTCGTCTTGTCGCTTCGTCGAATAAAAAAATATTGAATTTAGTATAAGTCATTTACTTTTTTTTTAGTTTGTTTGGTCATTGTAGCTTTACGATCTAGCTTTCTAGGTGTGCTGTCTCAGTTTCATTGTCTAGCTTGCTCTCCTAGTTAGTTACTTACCTTGCTAACTTACGCTTGTTAATTACTCTCCCAGCTTTGTTTCTCATTTCCCTATCTGGACTTTATCTACTATCATCAATAGATTATCATGAGTATATAATCTTATATTGATATATGTATAATTTTGCTGTAATTATATTTTACAATGATTTATATTTTAGTCAATTGACTGTATTTGACAGCTCACCAGATACAGGGCTTATCGATCTGGAGTCCAAAGTCTAAATAATTCTTAATTACATTTATACTACTTCTTCAACTAAGAGTGTAGTTACTGCGGATTCGGAGATGGAGGTGAAGGAAAACATGGTGAGGAAACCTGCGCATGAATTAGAATTTATTCTAAGATGTGTGTGAAGTCACCAATCCGCATTGGGCCCGCGTGGTTACTAAGGCCCATCGCCCTCATGTCGGGTGTAGGCTTCTGCTTCAACAGTGGGGACGTAAATAGGCTGTTGAATTGTGTACACTATTTCGTTGACAAAGCGTACCGTTACCGTCAAGTGAACACGGTCAATATTTTTCACTCAGCCGAGTGAATAAACTTAAAAAAACTACAAAACACGTCCACGTGGAAATCGATTTCATTAGTTCGCGTATCATATATTCTCCCCTTTGCGCTGTACAGCAGCGACAAAAAAACCCGCTTCCAAAATTGCAATATAATCGAGTTAAGCTGAATATGCTCTGGGACGGGGTTTATCACTGCATCGGGCTTACGTTTGATGAATTAAAAGAGGGTAGGTGGACATAAAACGTGTTACTAAGCGAACGATACTGTTACCGATGTTAATACAGTAACATGATCATTATGACTTAACTTCCTAGTTAGCACAGCGACTAACCATTTCATTTGCATTACAGTAATACTATAGTTCGATCCTAGCGGTGTTAGGTCTCTGTAGTCCCACCGCAACTCCTAAGTACCTACCTAGACGGTGTGATAGTTCCGATGATATAAACAACACCACATTGAGCTCGTCGCTTTAAGGCATAAGATATTAATTCTCGTTAGTCTAATTTCTCTATCTACGGCGCCCTTCAAACCGGAACATAGTAATATTTGACTAGACGGTGTTCACCAACAGAAGCCTTCCACCAAGTCCTTTCTGTTAACATATGAGCGTCACAACAGCCATAAACTGAGTACTTTGAGTAGGCACAGTTCAAGTCTCTTCTCTTAGGACGAATACAAAAAAAAAATTAGAAGTCTTCTGGTCTCCAGAAAGTCGTAATCGTAATAAGTTGGACACTAAAAGGAGGTCGTGCTTAACGTTATCTCAATAACAATATAACTGTACGAACCATAACCCCCGCCCCATCAACGAGAACAATTAACTTATTGTAACGATTGTGGGGTTAGGCACAGCTTAGTTCACAGAACAGATAACGTTCAGATATTTCAGATATTTTTGTTTATTAAAGGCATTAATGTGACGAGCTGGTCTTCCACCTGACAGTAGGCATAGCTACTCAAATCAATGTGTTTCTTCTTTTAATTTTGCTAATGCACTTTATATATAACTTACTAGCTGTTCCGCATCCGCTTTGCTGGCCTTAACATCCCCGCAACTTCCTTTGGGGAAGGAATTTTGTACAATCCGTTCTTAGCTGACCTATACTCGAACATAGGAATATTCCTACCAAATTTCAAGTCTCTAGGCTTTATGGTTCCAGAGATATCGTGATGAGTCTCTACATAGGTGGTAATCTATATAATATGTAGATTACCTATCAGCCCTAATTTTACAAACAATCATGTTAAAATATGTATTAAAAAAAACATTCTCTACATTAGTATATGTATACTATAATGAAATATTGTTTACAATGCGCAGATTTTCAGAAGAACTAAGAAGAAAATCGTTCATATTCTAGATATCACAAATTATTTATGTAAAATCTTTATTTTTTTTTCTTATCTAACTCTTAAAACTACATACTTAACAAATAATTAACCTGTTGTATGCTTTTTATGTATTTAACCCAAAATATTTATTTTATTCTAAGTTGTTTACTTAATCTATGACTGAAATAACTTTTGTATCCCGCCCTATCGAGTTTTAATACGCTTTTGAGGGTTAACAAATGTGTCCATCCACTTTAGACCCTTTCGACGGGTACTTTGCTACATACTTTATAATAGTGATAGAGGTCGTACTATGCTGGTTAATGACGTAAAATTTATTTGTTTGTGATCAAATTACGTTTTGATATTTTCGCTTGATAGATATTCTTATAACGACTCAATATTTATGCAATAAAATTTAGTTTTCTATATCTTCATCACCCATGAGTTCAATTTCCATTATTACATATTTCAATACATACTTTCAGTAGTAGTTGTGGTTAGTCTCCTTCGTTCGTTCGAAGTATTAAAAGATAGATATAATATTGTGTGTACGGCATATACTATGAGAAACCAGAGAAAATTGTTATGGTAAGTTATTCAATAGATAGCAAAAGAAGACAGAGTAGATGACATGGAGAAAGTTGATGGGCCAGAAATGGATTCTTAATGCCGAAAAGAGAGATATCTGGAAAATTTTAAAGGAATCTTTTATAGAATGATATCACAAAAAATATCACTGAATAAAAGCTAAATAAATAAATAAAATATATGTATATATATATTAAAACATGGTATCAGATACTCATATTTATATATATTTGTAACCATTATCAACCCATGGATGTCCAGTGCTGGACAAAAGCCTCCACCTTTACAGAGTAGTCTTGCTCTGTATAGATCCGATGGGTTCACGACTTAGTCATTTAAATAATTATTCTTATGAATTTTTAATAGTGGGTAATAGTTTATAATCTATTATAACTGAAAATCCTCTGTATCAAGCCTGGGCTGTGCTCTTATCTCGCTGGCGATACAATAAAATGGGGTGGCCTGATCGAATTATAACACAATACGATGTAGCGGCGGTGCTTAATAATTGTTTGATGGCGCATTGATACGGAGGGGTGGGCGCGGCAGATTCAATTGCTTCAATCATTTATTTGCTGATTTATTTTTGATACGCAAAAATTATAATAAACAGGATCTCGATGCGATTCAAAACCATAAACCTTATGTTACGTGGTTTTAAAGTCTTAAAGATAGAAAAGGAATAGACGAATCACCGCGGAATACAGTAAACACTTAAGTCGATCTACTGGTTAATGGTATGTTAAAAATAATATTGTGTTCATTATGTAAGCATTAATATAAGGATTTCTCACTTTTGAAGTATAACTCGGTTAAGGCAGTAACATTTGCAATTTAGTTCAGTTCTAGTTTACATCATCTTAATATTCCTGGTTTAGGAAGCAATTAAAACTGTTGCTGAATAATGAATTTAGCAGACAATTGAATCAAGAAGGTTGAACCTTTGCATAATGTATTATACTGAAAGCGTTATATTCTAGTGTAAATTAAATATTTGTAATAAACGATAATAATGACAGTGAGACATCTGAAACAAATCAGAAAGTAAAATCATAAAACCTCTAACATTCGTTACTTGATATTAAAAATCAGTGAAAACAGCAGACTATGATGTAGTTGCATTAACTATAAACAATTTCACGAGAGATTAAGTTATAAATATAAGCAAACCGAGCGTGGGAAGCGAACAATATAGACGTCAATAGGCGAGGTATGTCGCGCCGAGGCCGACTACCACCCCTCTAATTTAGCAACAAGATGTAGCCCATTCATTGAGTGCGCTTCTAAACAGTCAAGTGCAGAATTCACTACTGCATTACAGATTATGGGAATCACGCCTGTCATCTGCACATAGAAAGATCCTTTATACTCTTTAAGGTTCAGTTCAAGATTCAACCGTAACTTCCGTAAATAGAGTACCTTTTGGAAGCGAGAGTTCGTGTATTGAGATGTAAACTGATTCAATAATGAAAAGGCTTTAGTTGTGTTATAGCGTTACTTGAATTTGAACTTTAAATGTATTAAGTTACAGAATAGCTTCGTTCGTTTTGAGAAAGTAATATCAAACGCCAGTTAACACTGGTAATCTCCAGGGGCCACGCAAACCCCAAAGCTTTGCGGGATACAGATGGAAAGTTTATGGAGGTGCACTTGTTAGCCGGGGGATTACAAAAATGTTATTGTTTTATACGAGGGTGGGGCCGATTTTACGTGTTAATAAAAAGTGGGGTGAGACGCTTTCGCCCTTTGTATATGAAGAATACTGTCTGTCTGTTTTTATTGTGCTTAATCGGATTGTTTAATTGTTTATGAACTTATACGTAGACCTGCTGTTCTCCCTTACGATGCAGATTTGGAGCTCATATGTTCAAATCTGTTTTAAATTAACTGCACAATGTGAAGTTTATATGGTTATATAGTTTTTTGTTTAGAGGCTACTACGCTAGGAATATTATAAATGGAGGACTGCTAGAAGGTAACAATACCATCACAATGAATTTCCCCACATGCGTGTGGAATTATGTCTACCATATTCAAAATTTTTTATCAATTTTGAAGATTATGTATTAACAGCCCACTTCATAGTCTCACAATTGGGACTAGATATATATTTCAGAAGGAACAAGTCAAAGCTATAATTATATCATAAATTCATAATCGGATGTTCTTTGGTAATGTCGGTTCCCTCATGATGTCTTTCTTTAGCGGAAGGTCGAGGACAGTAGGGATTTAACCAACGCCCTTAGATTTATAAGCGTGTAATTCCACTGTCTATTTCGCTAATAAGATATCATCTGTCAAGTAACTTGGACGTTTATCGGTTGAAATGATGACCATGATGATGATGTCAAGTAAAAATCGCAACATCCTTCAGTATGACGATGAATAAATTTTTTCATATTTCTATTTGTCGTTTTGATTCCGACGACTCCAATCTTTAGATTGGATCTTAGATAGTAGTTACCTCAAAGATAATTAGAGTAAAATCAAATTAGGAAATTTAGTAATAACACTACAGAACTGGGTCACGTGTGAAAGTTATTGTATAGCAGCGTAATCGTGGGAGTGCATCGGATACAGGCTTTGTGTGACGAGATACAAACATTTGTGATGTGTCTCCAGAGGTTCGTATAATTTTCGGAGGGCTTTCACTGTACGACCGTAATAAGGTGCCCTCTTCTCCCCCCAGTGATTCATAGTAACTTTCAACTAATGCGTTATAAGCGACAGTTCAACTTGGTTTGGTTCATTTTAAAACTCAATTGATATTCGCACGGATATTAGATGCAAGAAGAGATACTACCGGATTATTATCAAGAGAATAATATTATTTTATAATGTTGCAAGGGTCAAGAGGTATGAGGTCACGCGTGAGGGTAATTTGGAGAGTATATACACATAAGATTAAATGTATAGATAAATGTAATGCGTGTTTTTAAGTATTATTACCATCAACTGGAAGGCGATCACTGCTCCAGCATAGGCATAGTATCTCTACACCAATTAAACCTTTATCAGATCGTCGAAGGTCTTTTATTGAAGGTTTAAGAAAAAAAGAAATAAAGACTCCTTTAGACGAGGACGGACTTTACTGTTAGCAGGTCTCTGTTGCCGGAGACTGTCTAGGTAGATACTATCTCAACGCCTGTTTCTGCTGCCAAAGGGTAGTGTGCAAACATTAATGTGTTCCGGTTTGAAGGGCATTGTAGCTAGTGTAATTACTGGGGTGACGAGACTAAACATCTTCTTAGTCGACGTGCGCAATATGGTGCTGTGTATAACATCTTAACTACCGCCACATGATTATGAACGGTCAGGTGAACGTCACTCTCATCGCTTCACTTATTTAAAAAAAAAAACATTTTCTTCTTAAGATGCGTCTTTCATAAGCAATCGTTGGGGTTCAGTTCAATATATTTGACCCGGTCCTTTAAACATTTAGCTGATGGTAAGTGACACGTCTTATAACAACGACGAGCTAGTTAGGACGATATATACTGCACCACATTGGGCTCATGTCTTTGACACATAAAATGTTAAGTATCATTATCCCAGTAATTTCACTATCTACAGCGCCCTCCAATCAAACTGGAACACAGTAATGTTTGCACACTACTATTTGGCGGCAGAAATGAAGCTGCGATGGACCCTATTTATGAACGGTCTTCGACTATAAAGTTCTGTATACTGTATCTATAATAGAATTATACCAACAAGTGAAGGTTGTGACAGTATATATGTTTGTTAAAAAAAACCAGTTACCAGTTTCTATGACGCATATAACATAAAATTTACTTCAGGGTATTAATATCCACTGTTGAACATGGACATCCGCAATTGGGAGTAATCGTCATTAGTATTATAATTTTCACCAACTTTTTCTCCTTTGGACATCCTCCACGATTTGTGGTAGATGCGAGTGAGGGTATGGATGTTCTAACCCATTTACCACAGGTAACAAATATTATATGATCGTAATAACATCACAACAGTTTGATACAATTTAACGCGCGTTGAAGGTTTCGGAAAAGCAATTAGTGCTGTTAGTGAGACTGATTAGCGCAGCATCAAACGTAATCCGGTGCTGGCGCGTAATTTGAGGTCGGCCACGAGCTACGAACAGAATGGAGGACACAAAGATATATTTTGTATACCATAAATAAATAAATTCATGACTCTTTTAACTGATAACCCTTGATTATAATTCCACGTGATATTCAATTAACAGGGTTTTAATATTACTATCAGATGATAATAATAGCTAAAGACCGGAACAGCTTCCTCAATCTGACCGCCAGACTTTAGGTTAAAGGCATCTCATGATGATGATAAACAAATGACAATGAGACCATGGATGATTAAGCATGATCGCTCAAGATACTCCTGCTCTCATACGTCAATAGCTGAAACATGTTAATATTGTTACGGCGGGGGGCCAAGTTCTGAGAAAACCTGACTACTAACCAAAATTTAATATGTGGTCCTCAATCCAAACCAGGTGTCATTTGTCGCCATGCAAATTAGTTTTAGTTAATCAATTTTGAAGCTTTCATATTACAAGGATACTTCGGTCCCTTTGAATACAAACTACAATGTATATAATAAAGTTCATCATCATCATCATCCTAACCAGGTTTTGTCTACTGTTAGTCTCATGACTAAACTAATATAAAACTAATATGAAAGATTCCATGCGATCCGCAGCAGGTACTAGCTGGCGGCCATTTTGGAAGTTCAATAATAGGGTAGACAACAGAATAATATTTATTATTACGATAAAAAAAAATATCACGAGTTCAATTAAATTTCATCGAACTATGGATCGTTTATATTCACTTATAAAATATGCTATATTTATAAATATAGTGAAAAAGATTATGATCATCATCAGCCGTTAGAGGTCCACAGCTGCACATAGGCGTACCACAAAGTTTCCCACATCGATTGGGCCATTTTCCACCACATTGGCCCAATGCGGGTTGGTGGGAGCCACAGCCTAGCATGATGCACCACGAGCAGGTTATGTTGGCTTGGATCCCGCGAGTTGTTGTATGGGAACACACCCCTATTTAATTATTAGAAAATTAGTTTACAACTTTTTAAATTATTTATTCATTATCTGTTCCCTCTGAAAGTTTATATATCATATTAATGTCTCCTTAACCAGAAGTACGATGCTGCCGACTCATTAGGGTACCGCGTTCACATCAAATGGGGACTTACGTGATCCCCACATCATAACCAACGTAGCAAATACACTCTGAGCTTGCGGCAAACAAACAAATTTAATTGTAATATTTAATATATAGATTGTTAAAATAATCAACGGATGTAAGGAGGTCGTATATGTTTCCTTTCGGGTTAGTCGTGAGGTTGGTATTACCGTAGCTCGCATTCTGCCGCCTAATTTACAATGTTAACATTACTCTGTTCAGGTTTAAAGGGTGTTGTAGTGAAAGTGAGTTCAGGTTTGAAGGGTGTTGTAGTTGTACTGAAATTACTGGAGTAATAATAATGAGCAGTGTATAACTAAGTTACATGGTTGTAAGTACTCCGGTCGAATGAAATATCTTCGTTGAATGAAAATATAATCACAACTTTATTGTAGATAAAAAAATGTTTGAAAGTGAAAAATTTCTATAATACTTTACCTAGCAGTGTAAACGCATTTTTTTTATTTTCATTAATTAAATATTTTTTTGAGATCATTATATTATATTGATATTATATTTCCTTAATCAATTTTTTTCTTTTCTTTTTCTTTGAAAGTGTAGATGGATTGTGTAAAAGATGACATGTGTAAGAATGTTCATTCAGATATGACAGCTGATAGAGGGGATATGGGAGTGAAGGACATACTGTGTCAACCCAACATGGCTGGAAAAAGGGCAGGAGGAAGATGAAGAAAAATCAATTTTTTTAGAAGAAGTATGCGCCGCCAGTTTATTTGACAACTATAGCAGCTTAATCAGACTCAGAACTCACGGATCTGGTATCCGCGCACTAAACAATCAACCTTGCTGCAGTGTATAAGTACCCTAACTCGTCACTGATACATCCTTCCTGTCTCTCTGCTATAACTTCTAATTTTTAAAATGTTATATGTCCAATATGCGATTTGAACTCTTCAGAGAAGTAGTAAAGCATCTTAAAAGTTTAAAAATAATACAGTGATGCTGTCAGTCAGTTTTATCACAGTTATCACACACGTGTCGATGTAACCAATCGCATTAGCTCACCCGTCTGGCCCGTGCCCACGGAAGGCTTTCAAGGTGTTGACAATTCATAAATATTTGAACGCAAGACGGCCGGGCCCCGGCGTCATGTCGTCCGTCAATGTCAATTTGGCAGTTTAAATTTACAGTTTATTTCATTTTTTTTGCCGTAGATCGGGGGTAGGGGGGGAGTATAAAAGCGTTATCGGGTAGGGACGGCGAATATAATAGGGGGGTTACGAGCGAATTTTTTAACAATGCAAAAGTTGCCTGATCAATTATTTAAAGTATTCCATTTGATTGCGCTGTAGGAATCTAGGTTTCATTCGGTCTGATAAAGATATAGACGTGTCCATTTATCCAGTTAGCAGGATGGGGGAAAATGGAGGGGAGGATGTTTTTTGTCGTTTTTGTTTCCGTATGTAACATTCGTTTATACCTACGGTGCTACATGAACATTAATAAATATTTGTTTTTGAATTTTCATACCGAAACCATCTGGTTTCTGATCTCTTGTGCCAGAGACCGTATAGGTAGGTACCACTGCAATTCCTATGTCTACCGCTAAGCAGTAATGCACGAACATTACTGTTTTTTTTTAATTAAATTTTTTATGGTAAGTAATACACCTGCTCATAACAACGTGGCGTTCGTTACGATGATATATACTGCACCACATTGCGCTCGTCGCCTGAGACATAAGATGTTGATTGACCTTAGTAATTATACTACCTACAGTGCCCTTCAAACCGGAATACAGTAATGTTTGTACAGTACTGTTTAGCGGCAGAAATAGGTGCTGCAGTGATAGCTATCTAGACGATCTCCGGCAACAGACACCTACCACCATTATGTATGTTCTGGTTTGAAGGAGGCTAGTGGAATTGCCATATTTGGACAAAGTAAATTTCTTCCATTGCCATCGAGAAAAGTTCGAAGACCATAGATAACATAAGATTATAGTAAGTATGATGGAGTTACATGACGAATTGTGATTTTTAATCAAATATGTCTCTTTTTCCTGTTTTTTTTTTTATTAAAAATTTTATCATTTCCTATGTATATTTTGATGACGTTTTCGTCTCGTCACCAAACTCAATCGACCGGCTCATCAATCATTCGCCGGTTTGTCAGAGTTTGGGGACAGACTAATTTCGTAGTGTAGATCCCCCGCATGAGTGCATTTAGTAATGGGAGGGGGTCTTTAAATAACTATAACAGAAAAGTTCGTTTTTTTAAAAAAAAACTGTAGTTTTCTATGCAATAAGTAAGTAAAAGTATATATATTTTTTAATTTCTGACCTCAAACTATGAGTACGTAGTTATGGTATGAAATGAACGTCTTATACATACTCTTACTTGTTGGTGGTAGGTCTCTGTTGCCGGAGGCTATCCTGGTAGGTACCACCCTAGCTCTTATTTCTGCCGCCAAACAGCAATGTGCTAATATAACTGTACTGTACTGTAGTGTAATAACTGGAGTAATGAGACTCAACATCTTATGTCCCAGGCGATGAGCGCAATGTAGTGCAGTATATATCATTCCAACTAGCGCTAAGTTATTATGGTGTGGTGTATCACTTATCATGTTAACCTTAACTTAACCGTCCGCTCTCATCGCTTAATTGAATGAAAATATGATAATGTTTAATGTTAGATACAAACATCTGGCTAATTACAAAGTTTTGATTATATATGATAATTTTGGATGTATAACAGAGCAGGAATATTCTAAGGGAACAGCTTCACTATCCATAACACCATTGTCTCTTAACACCATGTGTAATTGTGGTGAATTTACGACAGAAATCCCATTGATGTTTCACCTTCGCAGTTTTACGGACAACGCTTTTTCGCATTTGCGACCCTTAAGAGAAAACTTTTTTTTTACTAGTATAAGGTGAAGGGAGTCTCCAGTAGGTACAGTCAATGTAAAAGACAGTGTTATAAGGATTATCTTAAATTTTGTTTTAAAAGTCCCGAGGTCTTGTATCAAACACACGTGATCTTTCTAAGGATGTCGGAAAGAAGAACAGAATCTGCTGTCGGTTTGAATTAAAAAAATTCCTATAAACAATAACACAAACATTCGTGTAGATAATTGTAGTTATATTGGCTGTCATTATGTAGCCGCCCGTGGGGTGTATTTTGCGATCTCCATTAATAGTTAGTGTAACACGTTATTTCCCTTTAAACTTGATGCCGTGACAGAAAAATTGTTCACAGAAATGTCAACTCCGGTGTCTTTTGATTTGTGACGTTGTTTCGTTATAGTGCGACGACGGTGTATTGGTAGTTATAATAAAGTCGTCGTCGTCGTTAGCTGATAGACGTCCACCACTGCACATAGGCCTTCTACTAAGAACCCCACGTTTGTAGGGTTTCATAAGGGGCGATTTGAGCCATATCCCACCACGCTTGCCGATACGGAGCCTCGTTTGTTGATTAACAGAGTGCACCACGAGCAGTTGAGGTTGTCTTGGGTCCCATTAGTTGTAATGCGGGATCCCTTACAAGCCTAAATAAAAAAATAAAGTTAATTTATCTACAAAGTTATTAAGTTACCACCTACCACATCTCTCCTCATCAGAGGTTAGCTGGTAGAGAGTGACAACAGGTATTAATCTCGCCTTTTACGACTGGTTAAGTTTTTTTTTCTCTTGACTCTTTGGCACGTATTCACTGCATTTCCGGTGCAAAAAGAAGTAAATACAGCGTTGTGTTTATTGATCTTCTATTCGCTTGAAATCTCTAACAATTTTTCAATTGCAATTAAGCGATGAGGCGAGCGGGACGTTCACCTGATGGTAAGTTATACGCTTGCCCACAACGTAGCGCTAGTTGACATGGTATTCATAGCACCGCATTGCGATCGTCGCCTTGAGACAAGATGTTGCCTCTCTTTATCCCAGTAATTACACTAGCTACAGCGCCCCTCAAACCGGAACACAGTAATGTTTGCTGGCAGCGATAGGCGCTGTGGTGGTACTTACCTAGACGGTTTCTGGCAATAAAGATCTACCATCAGTAATATTGTACAAATGTTTTAAATTATAGCTCGTTATAGGGTTATGGTATATAGTTTTTTTGGGGTCTAGTAACTGGTGGCTGTGGTAGAGATTATATGGGATAATACCTGTTGTTGAATGGACTGTAGACTCTACTTATCCTCTTTCTTATTTCCAGATTCTAGTTATCCTTTTATTGTTTTCCTATTACTCCATATAACCTTGCTGTATATAAATGCTGGTTAGTGGATGTAGAATGTTGTTAATGCTTTACTCCGTGACGGTCTTCTAGCGATGTTTACATTCAAACGCGTTCACTTTAAAATACGGTCAAGACGGTACATCATCAGCACACCCGGTATTTACTCTGCACGCTACGCTTATCAAGCACGTCAGTTCCCTCCCTCTCCTTCCTCCCGTCCTCGCGGCTTATTTGACGACTAATTTGAGGCGATCGTCACGCGATGCGAGAAAAAAGGAACCCTTCGAGGAATTGTTTTTCTTAAATCTTTGCCACCACGATATATCTCACCCGTGCTCATTTAATTATAACATATCAATATATATAGGAAAAATATATATCTGCGATACTGTGTATTTGTTATTGATATATAAATAGCCTTATGTTAGCTTGTCTGCTAGTTTTGAACAAAAGTTGACATCAAAATAGACAATATTCGTTTTGTATCTGCTCCATACTTTTACTACTACGTAACCAGTTATTTCTCTACGAGATGATCTGGACAATCAGCTGATGGTAACATGCCTGACCATTATACTATTTTATTAACACACATTTATACACTGAATTCACATTATGATCATCCTTGAAACACGAGATGTTAAGAATCTTCACCACAGTTCCATTAGCTACGTTCTTTACATAGAAATACAGTGTTGATCATCATCATCAGCTCAAGGTAGTTCGCTGGATATTAATATTTTTGTACTACTGTCTAGTGGAAGAAATAGGCGCTGCTGTTTTACTTCTGGTGTCCGATAAAAAAAAATCATATAGTGTTGTTCATTCAATAATGATTTTTTATCTGATTTTTTTTCTTTGATTTTAATATATTTTTTATGATTTATTTCAATAAATCACTAAGTATTTAAGTTTACTTTCCATAGATTTAACTCTTTAATATCTAACGTTTTGATAAAGAATTTTTTATTAAGATACGAAGGTACTCTGTGTAAACTATGACATCAACTTATCACAGCTCTTGCTTAAAAGCTACTTTAAAGTACTCGAAACGTGGTGTAACAAAATAAAAATGATAAATCCCTATAGATTTAATTTTACTTTGTAAAAACTTAATTTTTACGGCTATCTTTAATTATTTATTAATTTTTGCTTACATAATTTCTAGCAACGGATTTTAGCTATTAAGTATAATGCGTTGTATTAGTTGATAACAAAGAAAATCTGATCGCTGAACAATGAATCGACTTATTCCCAGAAGTTCCTCTTATTGTATGCAAAATCGATTACACTCGATTACAGACGCGGTCGTTACAAACGATTATATGTTTCCGATACATAATTACATAAGTAATGAAAAACATCGAGTTTCGATTTCGATTGTTATTTAGTTTCGTAGCAGGTATTTCCATTTATTTATAATGATCTAACGATCTATGTGCAGTGACCATTTATCGGTTGTGATGATGATGATCTTATAGATCGAATAGATTAATAATGTTTATTTTGACTGTTATATACTATTCGATATAGACAAGGGTCTGAAAGCTGTCATCCTTGGGTCACATAGTAACGTTATAAATATTATATTCCACTTGAGTTACAAAACATAGTATGACATGTAAAAATAAGTTAAATAAGTTATAACGGAAATATCTTTGACGTTTCTTTAATAGTAAAATTTCTGTTCATTGTGAACCACGTTTCCACCCCTTCTCTGATTATAGAAAAAAAATTGGTTGTTTTAAATTTGTTAACCGTCTATAAAGAGAAGTTTCTTATACAAACAGGATTTTTTTTTTGATCACATACACATTCCATTTTTTTTATTAAGAGAAGTATAGTTTACAGTTAATTAAAAAGTTTTGTGTTATCGTATATATATATATATATATATATATATATATATATATATATATATATATATATATATATATATATATATAAAAAATCAAGTTTTTCATTTTCCTGTAACAATGACTCGGATTTCTTGTTACTTGTGAAGTTGTCAAATCTCTTTGCCCAACGCGCTGGCCAAGTGAAGATTGATGGATGACATATGTATACGAAAACTGTTGTTCATGGAACATGTCGATTTAGTCTCTGCCTTTTCTTCACCGGAAGGCCAAGTTCAGTTGGGATTGAACCCGCATCTCTTCAAGGTGCGTGCAACTGGTCAACAAGTCACGGCTTCAATAAAAGGTTGACTTATATGTTATATGTTAGCTGACTCACATTGAACTGAAAATCTTCGGTCCTCGGTTATAAAATTACTTTCGTTGGGTTCTTCACTACTTCCTACCATAGAGTTTGGTGGGATACTTTTCTGATGGTCGATGTAAGAAATGAAGCGACATTCATCATCTGATCAAGCTAGAAGCTAATCGGCGGTGACCGACTGACTGGTCTTATTCTCTTCGCCGTACTGATACTCATATTTTATCTAAATTATTAAGGACTAATTAAACAAACACTTGTCTACTTTTAATTGTGTAATGACAGCAATAGTTACGCCGCTATGTTGGCAACGCTACTCCCTTCCACCAGAGCTCAATGTGACTCCTTCAATACCCGTCAATCATTTTAACAATTATACTCCTGTACTCGTTCAAACGAAATTAATAATATTAGTATCGAAAATAAAATTTTATAATAATACATAATATTCCTAAATTTACTAAGATTAATCAAATAAAAATTTTTTTAATACAATTTAAGGTAAGCATGCTAAAACGATGACATGGATATAGTGAGCGCTGTCTTGAGAAATTTAAAAAAAAAATATGACAATTTTGTAAAACCCGTAGTTACCGTCAGTCGATTACACTAAGGGCATTGAAAATTGTCGTTTTTTTTTTCTTCTGAAACATCAAACCGAAACGTCCTAATGACGGGACAGGAGTCACGTCGGCTCATAATGCTTCGTTATTACGATCACCGCAATGATATTAAAATTGTATTATAGTGTAATGGCGGCCGTGGATGGTCGTTAAATGGACCGTTTTCGGGGACGGAAATAACTTTTTTTTTTTCTAATAGCTCAAAATCGATTTCGTTTAAGTCGTTTCGAGACAATTTTCAATATTTTTTAACGCGTCGATTCATTTGTTTTGCCTTTCATCTCGTCTTCTTTTTCTCAACTTTATCTCATCCTTGTTTGCTTTCCTCTTTCTACGCTGCTCTGTCCCGGAAATTATCTTCAAGAAGATTTCAAGTTTTTCATGTCGTTTACAAAAATTTATCTACACAGCTTCGGTCTTCTCCAATTAGCAGGTAGTTATACCCAATAGGAGATACTTTCCTTTAAAATTATTTGAAGATGCTTACTAAATTTAGAATCTATAGCAAATTTTATTTTGAAATAGGGGTAGGAAATCTTCGTAAAGATATTATGCCTTCTGGATTATGTGGAGTATTTACCCACTAATACAAATTATAATGATTTTAAATCATCATCTTCGTCAGCCGATAGACATCTATTGCTGGCAATAGGCCTCCCTCATAGATCTCCTCATCGAAGAGTTCATTAAGAGGAATTGGGCGTTAGCCCACCACGCTGGCCCAGGGCGGGTTGTTGGGTCGTCAGAGCTTCGTCTGTTATTCAGCAGGGTGCACCGCGTATAGATGAGGTTGCCTTAGCCTCTGTAAGATGTTGAACGTATGGGCTATTTTTTTACTTACATTTTGATTACTCTTTAATAAAACATTACCGGTAACTGTTAAATCATATAAAACGTATAACGCTTTCGTTTTATTTGTGCCCCACTAGTGTTACCTTTTGGTAGGAACTGATTATCTTAAGCCATGGACATCCGTAATATCTGGGGAGCAGTAGCTGTTTTGCTGACGTTTGAGGAAGAAGTAAGAGAGATCCTTCAATGAAGGTCTCCACCTATTACCGTTGGACATTGAACAGAACCATGGAAACGTTATTTATATTTATTTATGTAAACAGATATCAACATGTATATGTTACCGTGAAAGAGCGAAATCAAGGAATGTCGACATTCACCGGTGAATGTCGACAAACACCAAATACGTCGGTGAAAGATCGAATATTTCATTATATTCGGACCCTCACCGGTGTATGTCAGCAATCACAGATATTCTCTGGTGGAGGTCGAAAAGAGAGGAGCCGACAAAGAGGCGACTGGCTGTTAAGTTAGGTTAGGTTTTTTTTATTAACGTGGGCAATGCCTGCGCATACCCGCCCTCGCAGGGGCAAGGACGGGTTATGTTGGACTTGCACCGACTAAAACCCCCACGATGTTCCAACTCGTCGCCTGAAGGCGGGGTTACAGGAATGCTTACGCACCATCTGCGACGCCGCCGGTGCTGGGCGTAAAATTTATCGCGACTGAATTACGGAGAAAAAAATATAAAGCTCGAACATGTTCAACATTCACCATTAGTGCACGGTGAATGTCGACATTCAATGGTGAGTCAGAAATAAGGGTAGTTAGCAAATATTTCGGACATACACCAAGCGACTATGTGAATGTTTGCATTCACTGGTGAATGTCGATATTCTCCAGATTTTGGTGTTTCACCGTAACATATATACATGGATTCAGGTTCTAATATGGTACTTATACCAATTTAAAATTTCTCCCAGCAGTTCTGATGTTAAACAATTTTGTGTGTATTGGTCACTAACCTACCTTCACTAACCTTTTTTATGCTTATTGATCTTCTAAATTCTCATCGTAAATATCAAGGATCTACATTTTATTTATCTTTTCTTTTATATGATGTTTATCTTATCAGCCAGGTAACACTCACTACTGGGCATAGGTCGCCTTATATGATCTTCACTGAGGAAGAATTAGGTCTTAGCTCCACCACGCCGGCCCAGTGCAGGTTGGTGAGTGGTCGAGCTTTGTTGTTTAGCATGGTGCATCGCGTGCAGGTGAGGTTGAATTAGACTCCGTAAGATGTTAGGCGGAATCCCTTACATCTCATATGATGGGTCCACACCACCACCACACGACCACATACGATGTTTATTCATCGTTTTTTTTTATTTTATAATATACACGTGACTGTTGTTTCACGATTCCTTTGAATATCTCACACGTACATTGCTGCTCAGAAGGCTACAGTGGTTTTATATATACGGAGGAGGTAATAAAAAAAAAAATTAATCGATATTTTTATTATATTAAAACAATCAGCATCTGCTAGCCAGCGCAATTGAAATACGCTAATCGATGATATAATTTACAATTTACCGTTGTACGCCGTTATAACATAATAATTTTAACTTATTATAACTACGTATTAATGAAAAACACGTTATAATACACTTTAAATAGTACTTGTATGTTAACAGTTAAAGTTATTTAGTGTAGTTAACGATCTGGTTTATTATTTTTCAGATAAACCATCTCAGTATATTGTGAAAGTAGGTGTTCCTAGCCAGCGTTGCTGACCGTAAATGTAGGTTTGAAATTTTCCCGTAGTGGGGCAACCCGCTGCTCCCAGGCTTTATCTCTTTATTTACATCCCCGCAACTTCGTTTAGTGAAGAAATTTTTAAAAACCCATTCTAAGTTGACCTCTAAACGGCAGAAGCAATATTTAACAAATTTTGAATGTTTAATCATTTCGGAGATCATATGATAAGTCAATGATTCTCTTACTATCTTCCATGTATATATACAATATAGATGATAAAAATATATTATTTACATATAAAAAAATATAATGAAAGTAAAATGTTGATAAAAGGTATAAGATTAAAAAATTCTATAATGTTCTAGTTTGACAAATTGTGTACGAATGTAATAATAGTTTGTCTGATAAAAGTTTTATACTGAATCTTCCGTTCGATAAAATATGGTCTTTGAAATTGAATATAAACTGTTTATTTAAAAAATAAATAAAAATAATAAACAATAAATATAAAAATAATTATAAATACAAACATTATAACGTGGCTTTCATGTACACTAAAAATTTTTATATATGTAGCGCTACTATATACAGGTTATACATGGAATGCGTTAGTCGCTGGAAAAATCATGAAAATTCTATTTATTACTAATAAATTATTACAATATTATATTTTCCTTATAATATATTTCAATATAAAAAAATTATAATAGTTTCTTAAAGGAATACCAGGTATATTAAAAATGTTGGGGATCAGTGCAATGGTTAACCGCATATCTGGGATGTCCTTGATTCGAATCCGGAATCACATGTGAAGTTTGGTTGTAGGGTTGGATACCACCCTCATGTAAATGACGCTTTACCATTTACTACTTCGGTATCTTATTTAATATATAAATGTATGTATTTCTTATAAATCAATTTATCTGATTATTGTAGTTATGTTATAGTTAGACGACAAGATTATTATAAAATAATTAATAGAAACTTATTCAATATATTTACAACATTTAAGTAAGTAGTTAAGTATCAAGTGTTTTTATGTTTATACAGCAAGTACCTACAAGTGATCTACTATATAACGTTAAGTACCTATTGCTCTGAACTAACGATGTATGTACAGTTAATTAAGCCTATTTAGTGAATTACTAAGCTGGAATGCGTCAGATCTATTAAAACTACTAAATGTATCAAATTGATCAATTAATGCCGTGGAGGCTGACAGCAACAACAAAAAATATTTGTATGTATTGAAAAGAAATGTGGATTCTAAATTTGAAATTATTCAGCATATGGGCGAGGCTACGGGTGGGGGGTGAGGCGGTGCGCTGGTTGTCGGCGCGTTGAGGAACGCGCCCTGGTTGCCCGCCCACGGCTGGAGGTTTTGTAAAGCGCTTAACGCGGTGTTGGTCGGAGGCGCCGGCTGGCTCCCCGCCGGGCTCTGGTAATGAAGCGCTGACAGCGGCGCGGAGCCGGGCGGCGGTTCTGGTATATATCCTTTGCTAAGCGCTTCAGCCTGCAGCGACAGCATGAGCCGGTTCGCTGCTTGGCGTTCCGCTTCACGCTCCTCAGCTGTTTGACGTCTGTAACAAAGATGAACTATACTTAATTTGAATCGCCGTCAGCCGATAGACTTCCACTGCTCAAAACATCCCGCCCCCCCAGATATACCAACATTGATCAGGTAAGGATTTATATGGGCGGGTTTCGGCCATTTCCCGCCACGCTGGCCTAGTGAATGTGACTGGGGACTACAGCCTAATCTGCCGATTATCAAGGTGCACAACGAACAAATGAGGTTGGCTTATATCGCGTGAGTTGTGCAGTAACGCTTACATCCCTCACCCTCAATTGTCTCTTAAATAAATAATCAAGAATTTTGTACAAATCTTACATTAGAATCTGCTGACGGTGGATACGCTAGTCGTGCTTCCACCAAATAATGTAATCGATAGTCACCAAATTATGTTACTTTTAACGGGCCCGCTTGATATTGATTAAGGTTTAATCGATTCATTAAATTCCGATCCAGTTGTAAACTACGCGGCGTTAATGGCGCCATTGAATATTACATCGGCCGCTGAGTGGCCGCTGATCAGCAATGAATAATTTAATTTGCAGTAATAAGCCGCCCGCACTGTGTCACACACACGACGGCGACCTTTACAAATATACACACGAGTTCATTTATTAACAGATCTCACTGCGAGATGGCGAACCGCTGACTAGTTTAAGATTTCATTGTTATATTACCACCAGGTATGTACTGGAGGTTAAGTCGCTCTTGATGGAGACCGTCTAGGTAGATACCGCCGCAGCTTTGTAGAAAAGCTTTGTATTGGTTTAAAGAGAGTGGAGAGCAACTTCACCGAGATGTGGTCTCATCAAAGCCTCTCGCTGTCGGAACCACGCTTGTGCGCGAAAGCGTTCCCGTGTTATCCCGACAGCAGAAGGATATGCCGGATGATGCAAGAATTCCCCACGAAAAAAAAAGGTACCACCGCAGCGCCTATTTCTCCCACCAAACAGTAGTGTGAAAACATTACCGTGTTCCGGTTCGCAAGACGCTATAGCTATTGAAAGCGCAACGAGACAACTTACGTCTTAAGGCGATGAGCGCAATGTAATGCACTGTATTTATATATAAAATTAACTAACGAGACGAACCGGTCACTCACCTGATGGTAAGTGATACGTCCGCCCATAATACGTGGCGCTATTAAGGATGTTACGACAGTAGGGACCTACCAGGAGCATAAACACAATTCAATATCTTTCAAAATTCATCATCATTATCAGCCTTTCTTTATCCACTGCTGGATATAGGCCTTCCTAATGTCTTCCACCAAATGCGATCCTCGGCTTCTCGCATCCACTTATTTCCGACCGCCGTGATGATGTCGTCGGAAATTTACATTCCAATAATAGTTTAAAACTTACCTGAGTTAGATTAAATTTAACATTAACGTTAACTATAGTTAAATCAATGTGGTGAACGGTAAACGGTTAGGTAGGTAGGCTTTCGCAAAGTCTCAGGCTTTAGTTCGTAAATAATACAGGAGCCGCTGAGAGGCGGCAGTTAGAGGGCACTAATTTGATACACGTCAATCAATTAGCATGAACGGCGACAGGTGAATTAGTTCACTAATACTGCCGCTGCTGTACTGGTAAACTATTTTAATATTACATTTTAGAAATCTTCCAAATACATTAAATTAATTAATTAAGTACCCTTATCGGTAATAGTTTCATGTTCTGTGATGCTCGAGACCGTCTAAGTAGGTTGGACAGAAGCTTAAATTTCTACCGCTGCATTAGCGTTCAAGCATTTCTATGATCCGGTTTGAAGGGTGCTGTAGCTAGTGAAATTACTGCGACAACGAAGCTTAACATCTTATCTCTCAAAGCGAAGATCACAACGTAGTATACGACGAACATTCTCGACTACCGCTACATTGTTATAGAGATCCTTACTATCAAGTAAACGTATTACTAGTCCCGTTTCAACTTAGATAAAAAAAAATTAACAAAATAACGTGAAGTTGTTTTGTTATTTATTCGTTGTGACGTTAATAATAAAGTAGAAAACTGTGTCGGTTGGGTGAATGTAATTTCCACAACATTACGGCTTTGATCCCAGGAGTCAAGTACCAAGTAACTTGTGCCGTTGTAAAGCTGAAAACTTGTTCCACTCAAACCCTCTTAGTAGTGCGCTTTATCTGAACACCAGTCGCTAGATTTGTTTACAAACGAGTTGACCAAGAGTTCACATACTTTATAAATAAATGTAATCCATTTTAACTACATCATTTTTTCATTCTACAAAGCTACGATGGAGACGTTCACCTGATGGTAAGTGCTTGCCCTTAACAATGTGGCATTACTTATTATGATAAGCACAATACCGTAAAGCACTCGTTGAATTGAAACGTAATATGTAAAATTTCGTTACCACAGTAACTTCACCAGCCTTGAAACCGATACACAGTAATGTTTGCACACTACTGTTTGGTTTTTTTTTTTGGTATTTTGATTTGGTAATATTCTTCATATTCTTTTTTTTTAAAAAATAATAATAATCTTCCATTAATGGAAGTTTACGTTAATAACATATTTTTATTAGTACTTAAAAAATATGTCACTTCTTGTGTGACTTAATTCGTGTAAAATGGGTGTTACTTAATATAGCAACTTAACTCTTAGTGGCCTCAACTTAAAAGGGGTGAACACACTTAGGCTAAGAGTGTCTTTTCATTAAATATTAAGTGAGGAAAGTAGAAGCATTCTTGATGTCAACTGGGGCAACGGATTGGTGTTTCTTAAAATTTATTAAAATTTTTATGTGTCGCTTAATCTTAAAGGCTTTCTATTGACCCAAATTTCACGTGATATTAAGTGACATGTACTCGTAGCACAAAGAGGAGACGAAGGATAGGGAAACTTTCATATATAGTATCGCGGTTTATCTCCTTATCTTTCAGGTTAAATCCTACAAATATGTATATATTTATCTCCTCTTCGTTAAACTTTTTCGTTTCAAGAACTAAATTCTCATAGAAGTTTCACATCAAAATTACTTGAATTATATGTTAAGTAAGTTTTGATTTGTAGCTTAATTTCAATTCAACAGCAAGCATCGCAGGTTTAAATTTTATTAAGTAACCTGACTACGGCATTCGTTCTATTAATAACCAGTCAAGTGTTAGGATTTAAATTAAAACATACCTTACATTAGTACCACATTGAATATTTAATTAGCTTTAACGTTAATGAAAATATTTAAAAAAAGAACCATGGTTAAGTAAAGATAATGATAGTACACGAGTTATTAATTATTAAATAACTTAGAAAAGTTAATCAATTGCCTTAAACTATGCAGCATAGTAAATAATATTGGTGGTAGGTCTGTTGCCCGTGACTGGCTAGGTGTACTGCGGCGACTATTTCTACCGTCAAATATTAATGGTTTGAAGGGCCCTGCAGTTAGCGAAATTAATGGAATATCGAGACCTAGCATATTTTTTTTTTATATATTTAAGCGACCAGACGAGTGAGCTGTCCGCCTGATGGTAAGTAATACGCCTGCCTATAACAACGTGGCGCTGGATAAGATGCACTGCACCGCATCGCGCTCATTATCTGAGACATAACATGTTGAGCCTCGTTACTCCAGTAATTATATTTAATTATAGCTAGTAAGCTACAGCACCCTTCAAACCGGAACAAAGTAATGTTTGCACACTACTGTTTGGCGGCGGAAATAGGCGCTGCGGTGATATCTACCAAGGCGAACTCCGGCAACAGAGACTCAAGTGCAATGAATAACATCCTAAGTAGCCCACTCTTTTTGTTACTCAGTTATCTATTTATTTTACCTCTCCTGGCCTACGGGGTTGCTTGGGAAAAACGCTTATACCGATAAGGCCGCCCTCACTCTCACTAAGGTTATAACTTTAGATTTAATCCATATTATTGTAATGGTAGATAATAAGACAGCATCAATCAATACAGAGACAGAGGGAGCTAATAGAGGTATAAGAACAAACGTAAAGTGTCAAGTAATGAATATGACGATGCTCAACACCTGCTGATGGAGTGTTTAAAATATCAGAGCAAAAGATAGGTTTGATGCGGAAACATAACAACAATATCCAGTATATTATATCTAGTACAGTAAATCTACTTGGACGCCCTACACATGGTGTCGTGTAAACCAAAGTCTGGGGCAGCACGAGATGTGTTGTAACTGTAGTATTAGCACCCTAAGTTTTTTTTTGAGCCAATGGCGCTGATATATTCTAAGAAATAAAAGCCTTCGAAAAAAAAAAGAATATATAAATAGTATATATAGGAGAGTAAGGAAAATAATACCTTCAAGTATAACATAAACGTGAAAGCGAGAAAAAAATTGATTTAGTCGTATTCCTAAAAATAGAAATTGCTAAAGAAATATATATATTTATTCATAATTTTAGCATTTGTCCTATTATGACAAGGTCTGCTTTCTTACTTGTTTCACACCACTTGGCTCTATTTTGGACATCGCTGTCCTTGAGATCATAGCTTGAGGCTGAATGTTTATCATTAATAATATTATGATTATTATAAATACCCTCCAAACTAGCAAACTTGTTCGCGAACATGTTACAGTCAAGTAATACGAAACTTTAAGAGTCATTTGCCGTGTAACAGTAGTTTGTATATTATTTAAATGTTTTTAACCGACATTTAAATAATCGTGCTTTATCTGAACGCCGGACGTTAATGCCAGTGCCAAAAGGTCGTTCGTGTATCGTTGTATCTCAATAATTAAGATAGCGACCAGGTTACCCGAGTGGTCCCCTTTAACAATCATTTGCATGTGTATATATCTGAACAGGTGATTTGCATATCGAATTGCCTTGTAATAGAAGCAATAAGGTTTGAAATGCGATAATTGTAGCGCGATTTAAACGGGCGTTGCAAATATAGCTTTTAAGCTCATATCGTTAGTGTCCGGTGACCTAAAGAGTCTCAATTAAATAAAGTCGTTTTTTTTTTAACGTTATCGTTAATTTCGAAAGCAATGCCGCCGAATCAGCGGCGAACGATTGAGGTGTTGCTTTACTTATGCACTCGTTACCAACTGTAGTGTTTACGTGGTAATATCAATTGAATGACAAACTTTTTTTTGTACTTTATTTCTTGTCCGGTTCCTTCTAAACTTTCCTTAGACAAGATAATTTATATTCAAAGAATCCCTCTAACGAGTAATTCTAAATTGTTTTGGGGTAAGTACAGCCGATCGATTACAACAGTGGCTCTGTAAGCTATTTTGTTATCAGGAGAAATCTTCTATAGATACCTTGCTTCTCGGAGAAGACAAGTACTGGTGATGTTCTTCTTACAAATATAATACGCTCTTCAAACCGGAGCTAGGTAATATTGGCATAGTATTGTTCAGCGACAAAAGTAGTGACTAAGGTGGTACTTACCTAGATGGTAACAGAAACCTACAATTAATACAGACCGGTTTTTTTTTCTGTATACTATTATAATTTTAGAAGTGAAACAATGTTGATAAAAAATAGTTAAAAAGCCTTAGATGATATGATGTGACAGACAGTCAATTAAAACCAGCAGTGAGTTTAATTTGAAGTTAATTCATTTGTTAAATTAGAAATGCAGAGTTTCGGAGTGATATATGGCCACCCCCGGGCGGGGCTTTCCTCCTGAAACCGCCAAATTGAACGGGCCCCCCACGCCCCTACCGGAAACAATGAAAATTATAACAGAACCAGCTGTTGTGTAACGAGTTCAGATGGCTCTAATTACGGTGGCCGGGTCCTTAATGAATGATTGAACAAAGTGTTAAGTCTATTATCGTAGCGAGAACTTTATTAGACCGGTTAATATACGAGCCTTTGTAAAGTGATGCGCGTGAGATATTTTTAATATTTTTTTTATTCGACGAAGCGAAGAGGCGAAGAAGACGTTCACATGATGGTAAGTGATACACACATAACAACGTGGCGCTAGTTAGGATGATATACACTGCACCGCGTTGCGCTCGTCGCCTTGAGATATAAGATGTTCAGCCTCGTTATCTCAGTGATTACACTAGCTACAGCGCCCATAAAACCGGAACATGGTGATGTTAGCACACTACCATTTGTCGGCAGTAATAGGCGCTGCGGTGGTCCCTTACCTAGACGGTCTCCGTCAACAGAGATACATATATATCACGCCTCGATCCCAGTGGGGTAGGCAGAGACCACCTGTCTCCACTCGTCGTCCACTTTCATGAGCGTCTCGATGCATGCTTGTCGGTTGCGAATACTCTACTACCAGTAACTAAGTAATTTTGTATGTGTACCTTCAAAATAATGAACCTTAGAAAATCTCTATAAATCATGATCATCACCATCACCAACCGATAGATGTACTGGACCACAAATATTTTGACGTTGAAAACAATACGAGTTTATTTATAACTTCATTGCTGACAATTGTCAATGGACATACCACCAGTAACTGATATCGTTACTGACTAGTAGTAGTGTAAAAAACATTACCGTTTGTAGTCTAGTACAATTAGTATTATTACTAATGTATGAAGACAACGTCTTGTGACTCAATCGGTACTTCGTGAAAGATTACAATATATAACGCACGGTGAAAAGTGCAATTACCATGCTGTGCAAACATCCTAACAGCTGGATAATATTTTGAAATATATAATCCATTATTTTATTTATTCGGGGAAGCGACGAGATGAGCGAGATGTTCACCTGATGCCAAATGTCGCGCCTGGCTACAACAACTTGGCACTAGTTAGGTTGATATACACAGCACCACGATGTGCTCGCTTGAGACATAAGATGTGAAGACTTGTTTATTTTTTATTTCATTAAGTGACGAGACGTACAGGTTCATCTGATGGTAAGTGATACCCCATAACAACGTGACGCTAGTTAGAATAGTATACACTGCACCACATTGCGCTCTTCGCTTTGAGACATAAGATGGTGAGTCTCATTACCCCAGTAATTATACTAACTTCAGCGCTCTTCCAACCGGTTCACTGTATACTGTTTGGCGGCAGAAAGAGGCACTGCCGCGGTACCTACCTGGACGATCTCCGGCAACAGAGCTCTACCACCAGTACGTCATTAATTTCACTAGGTACAACGCCCTTTAAACCTGAATACACTAACGTTTGCACACTATTGTTCATCGGCAGAAATAGGAGTTGCGGTGGTAGGTACATAAATAGTTACCGGCAACAGAGATTTATCAATATTATATACAGTGTATTATAGGACTAGGGGGGACTAGTAAAGCCAACTTCACCTGCTCCTGGTGCTCCCTGCTAATCAACAACCGAGGCTGTGGTTCCCACTAACCCGCATTGGGCCAGCGTGGTAGGAAATGGCCCAAGTCCCACATAAGAAACGACTACCCCTATTGCTCGGCGATACGAGCATCGCAAGACCGATCGATGAGGGAATCTTTGGGGTAGGCCTATGTTCCAGCAGTGGATGTCTATTGGCTGAGGATGTATATATTATAGGACTAATAATACTATAATAAATTGTATATAGCTTAATATAAACTATATGCGTTTATATTATGCGGTTTATTAGCGTATCTGTAATGAATGTTACTAAACAAATACGTTGGGGTAATAGATTTAATAGTGATTGCGTTAAAATCGCTTGGGTGGTAATTAATCGAGTGCGATTATAAAGTCGATATCGATATACCGAACACGGCACTAGAGCCGGCGCGCGCGGCCATTCCCGGTCTTCGTAATTAGATAAAGGGAGGCACAATTAAACTTTACTTAAATAAGCCAAACGTTGCCTCGCAATTAGTAATTTCTGACTGATTATTTTGTTAATCGTCAACAATGATGTTAAGATAAACGATTTAATTGGTTAATATAATAGATATAAATTAATGATACTAATGTGATTTAAGGATTATATAGATACACGTTTAGCCTTAAACAATTGGTGAGAGCAATGTTCTCCTGTGAACAGCGATAGGTTGAGCTGACGACACCGCTCGTCGTCTTCGACCATTAAGAATTGCACTAAGGTTTCATGTCGGTCGTAGAAGACTGGACTAAAAGATTCTGCGAGTATCGCGTGCTTTGAAGGTGCTGGCTTTTTCTCCACTAACCTATCCTGAAGTTAATGATAAGTACTAAGTTAGTCCCGTACTCGTCGTTGTAAAGCGAGGGATGTGGTTAGGCGTAGTGGAAAGAATGACTACCAGATTTCCCTTCCGAAAAAATATGTTGAGCTGGTGAGATTATGAAAGGGTTTTTCTTGAAATAAATCCAAATAATTGTGTATTAAATTTTACCAAGGGTTGGCATACAGAGAGTGTAAAAAAAAAATGTTGAATAATAAAAATTTATTAATATTTGATTAAATATAACACAATCATAACAGGTAAAATAAATCCAATAATAGCAATGTTTACTGCTAGTTACCTACAAACAGCAAAGTGCATATATTAGTGCGTTTCGGTATAAAAGGTGAATATATAGTGATATTGCTGGAGTGATGTAATTTCACGTCTTATATCTGAAAGTGATGCACACATTGCGGTGCAGTGTATATTGCTTAACTAACGCCGTTATTTTAGGCAGGTCTATAATTTACCCTCAGGTTCTTGCTCATGTTGTCACTTCGTAGAATATAGAAAATTTTATGTCCTTCATTCCGAAGGTCGCGTGTTCGAATCTCGGCATGTACTGATGACTTTAATGTTTAAGTTATGTACATTTGTGAACTTAAGTAACAACAGCGAAATACAAACGGTGAAGGAAAACATCGCGAGGAAATCTGTACATGTGCACATTCTAGTGTGTGTATGACGTCACCAATCCGCATTAAGCCCGCGTGGTGATTATGGCCCATCGCCGTCATATTGAGGGTAGGCCTGTGCCCCAACAGTGGGGAAGTAAATAGGTTGTTGAGATTTATACGGCCATCGCTAGGAGCCATTAGATTCAAGCAGCGTAAACCCGTGCTTTGTGGAAGATATGACAAGAGACTTATGTCCAGCGGTGGACGTCCATCGGTTGAAATGTTAATTATGATGATAATTTATAAAGCCATAAAAGTGATTATTTTTTCCACATTTGAAATCTTCTAATAACACTGGCAACTTCATTTATTCAATTTAAAAACGTAATAAAATCGAATAATTTTCATATTTAGAATTCCATTCAACGCTAAATAAATACAGGAGTAAACAGTTCGACGAAGCTCACACCCGGGATCAAATGTCACAAGATTGTCAAATTAAAAAAAAAGATGGCGCAATACTAATAGACAAGAATACGATTTATTTTATCACTTTATAGATAAATATTCTTAAATAGCTTTTTACCTGACGTTTCATCCATTTAAATAAAATATGAGATTTTGTGCTGTAATTAGGGATGCATCATAAATAAAATTCTTAACTTGTTTTTTTTTTTATTTCATAAATGTCAACGGAAATATGATAATATAATAGTGGTTAATGTTATTTATTCATTCTACTGACAATGATTGAAAAATTAAGAATATATTTATTTGTATTTAAATTTTGATGCGATATATATATATATATACATTTAAATTATATATTCGTAATTAATTTATATATATCTATATATATATATATATATATAATATAAATTAATTACGAATTTTTATCCGGTGAGTGACAATATTGTGAGAAGACCGAAATATTCCAAGAACCTCGCGTCAACTAGGGTCTCTGTTGGCGGAGACCGTCTAAATAAGTACCGCAGCAGCATCTATTGCAGCCGACAAACAGTACTATACAAACATTACCGTATTCCGGTTTGAAGGGTGCTGTAGCTAGTGTAATTATTGTGGTAATGAGACAACATGTTATGTCTCAAGCCGACAAGCTCAATGTAGTGTAATATATTTTCACTAGCACTACTTTGTTATGGGCTGAGGTGTCACTTACTATTAGGTCAACATAACACGTCCTTGGGTATCGTGGTGAATAAAAGTCCCAGCTGTGGGAACGTTAAGACTGATCATTTTTAACATTTTATTTAAAAATATTTGACATCAAAATATTATTTTTGTATCAACTCTGTCGTGTCTCGATTTTTGTATAAATAGAATTGAGAATCTAGAAATGGCCGCAACTGCGTCTTGACAAGTGTTAGTAATTAGTGATGAGCTAAGCACAAATAAAGCCCAAGATTTGGACAATCTTGGTCTTGTCTATTCGGTCTTGATCTTTATCTTGTCTGTTCAGTTTTAGTCTTGCTCAAATACGTTATCTTGTTCTTGCATATTTAGTTTTTATCTTAGTCTTGCATATTCAGTCTTTCGTTTTACTCATTCGATCTGATACTTTTTTTTTGCCTTTCGCTAGATCAAGATCAATTTTACTCATCATTATTGTTAATCATCAAACGTCTGCATTAATCAAACCATTAACCGAACAAAACAGAGTTGATGAGTAATAAGTGTTATAATTTTAATTCTTAAGAAAGTATTTTTATAACAGTGTCTAAATACAATAAGGATTTTTATTTGATGGGTCATCGTCATCATCATTATCATCAGCTGATAGACGTCCACTGCTAGATATAGGCGGCCACCAAAGATCTCCACATCGATCAGTCCCGTGTTACTCGCATCCAGTGGGTTGCCGCGACTCTTACCAGATCGCTTCGATCATTTGATGGCTTAGCGGTTCAGAAGACTTCAAAAACATACCCTTACTCCGTCTATACTACCTTGAATTTTTTTTTCATTACTAAGTATAGCTTGAATAGAGGACGTGAGAAGAATCGTTGGGAGCCACTAGATTCAAACAGCTCACGACAGTTCTTTGGGCAACACATTATGAGAGACCTTTGTGCAATGGAAACCCATCGGTTGAAATGATGATGATGATGATGAGAATTACTCTCGGATAATTATAGTCTTACAAAGACTTTCTTTTTCTTGATATATGATATATATAATACGTTGTTGTATGAACTCTTTTCTTCAAAATATTTGTTTGCACACACAAAAAATAGATTTACTTTTTATTCCAGTTCCGGTTGATCGGAGGACGAATGTTTGGGTACGTACGATATGAGTATGTTATATATCTGTTTTATATCTGTTAACGTATGTGTTACACTCGTATAAATGTCTCCTGATTATACAGAAGGCTATAGGATAAGCTAGATTACACAGTCCGCACTACTGACACCGTGCCAGTAAAAACTTAACCGGAATGAACTAATTATAAACGATCTACATAATTAACTTGGCCATGTTAAATATCATAGAATTATGAATATGTCAAATGACCATACAAATAACCGTGTTATTCTTGAATCATTTGAAAATTATAAATAATATAGTCGTTTAGCTGTTTGAGTTAAATGACTATATTATTCAATTCACAGCCTTGCGCCCGTAGTCTCTGTACACTGTCGGTAGACATTTTTTTTCTTTGACCTATAATCATATAAAACTAAGTGTGTCCAAGTTACTTAAAAAACTTATTATTTGTTCTTGTTTTTTAATCTAGACCTAGATTTAGAATCCGAACATATATAAAAGTTTGATTGGTGTTAAGATATTGTTTACCCCTCTCTTTAACAAGAAATATTCTAGATCATTGCTCCTCTCGTCATTTAATATCAATAGTAATTGAGATTAAGTGTTAGCTATCCAGATTAAAAATTCACGACTGTTATCTAATGAGATGATAACGGTTAGATTTTATATATACCATAGTTCTTTTTTAAAACTATTGTTGAATTTAACTTCTGGTCTCTATTTGTCAATGCTATAATATCGCATATCCTTTACTTTTTTAACCTTAATTAAAGATGTTTAATATTAATATTTATGTATAATGTAATAGTATATTTATTATTTCAATGCTTACAAATTACATATTTATCATATCTACTTACACATAAGATTATGTTATTAAATTATTTATTTACCCGCATAAATTAAACTTATTGCGATATCTTCAAGGTAGACCAGGACAGAATGCCGTTTGGCATTAATTCCATTTTTTTTAATTATTATACGCAATACTGCATTTTATTTAAATAATAAGTCAATTAAAAACAATTAAAAAATTTTTTTCTCCGAAATATTTTTACATTAAAAAAATATTCAAACCTTGCACATATCGAATATACTTGTTTGGTCATTGCTAAGTTTATAACCATTGGGTCACTTATCCAAACCAAGTTTATTACTGTCTCCTGAAGTAATAAAACAATAACTCAAGTCGGATTTTTATCTTACATTTAAATAAATGGTTATCAGTTATTACTGGTAATTTGGTTTGATCTATTCTGGGGACCACCTTACCCGATCAGGTCTATTCTGATCTTAACATGCGATCTGCTTAACTGCTATCGCAGGGATTACTTTTATATATTTAATTATATAATATTTTTTAATTATTTTAACAGTATGTCTAATTTAATTTTTATTAATTACTGTGTAAATAAATTCATGGAGACATTAATAACTACCATAGAGGTAATATCTATCGCTGTACTGGAGCAAAGCAAGCATTACCGTGTTCCGGTTTATCGAGGGCTTGAGCTAGTAGATGACCAGTAGTAGAGTAACGAGACTTAATTTCTTGTTTAACGATGTTAAGCAAAGTGGGGTGCTGTATAAACAACTTACTAGAACCTAATAGGTTCAAAGATATACACTAGTCCATCATAGCGCAGTGTCATTAAATATTAGTATAGTATATAATTTGACGTTTAATATGAAACTAAGTTTAATATTTATAAAACTTATTTTCATTTGTATTTACAAATACATAATATAAACAAAAAAAATCTTTTTTTTCTTCAACGAAGCAACAAGACTAGCGAGGCGTTCACCTGATGGTAAGTGATACGCCACATAACAACGCGGCGCTAGTTAAGATGGTATACATAGGACCACGTTGCAATTATCGTCTTGAAATACAAGATGTTGCGTCTCGTTACTCCAGTAATTACAATAGCTACAACGTGTTTCAAATCGGAAGTCATTTATTCAACACCGTGACCAATGGTGTGTAAATAACGAATGTAACCGGAAACTGTTCTCTAAACAATTCGCCTTCCTCACAATGTTAATCTTCACTGGAACCACGAAGATCGAACCCAGGGAATAGTTTCGTTAAGTTAGTCATTACTTCAACTAAACTATCATCGCATATTAGATTTAATTGACGTTAAACTTGTGGTTGAATTTCATTATTTAAGTTTTAACTTAATCATTGTGGTAGTGTTTAATACGTTGTTTGTATTTGCTTAAGAAAAACCTAGTGACGGTGTAAGTTGTCAAAACACAAATTGTTTCTGAAATATTTTTTGATTTGACAGCTTGAAATAAATCCAAGCAAAACTGAAAGCTGCTTTCGGAGTTAATAAATTATAAAGGTAACCGGTGCGAATAAATACAGAGTTAAAAAGATGACGGCTTTTTAAGAGCTTAGAGTAATGTTCGTTGTGAAGTTAGGTTATTGTTATAAAGGAAAATAATCTTTATTATAATTTAAGATCATCATCATTATCATCAACAGCCAATTTATGTACCCACTGTTGGAGCACAGGCCTACCCTCAATATATGGCGATGGGCTATAGTCAACACGCGGCCCAATGCGGATTGGTGACTTCACACACACCTTAGTATAAATTCTAGTTCATGTGCAGGTTTCCTCGCGATGTTTTCCTTCCCCGTTTGTGTTTCGCTGTTGTTACTAAAGTTCACAAATGTACATAACTTAAATATTAAAGTCATTGGTACACGCCGAAATTCGAACCCGCGACTTTTGGAATGATGGCCGCATGCTTCAACCATTAGGGCAGCGAGCTACATTCCGAGCTAATATTTTTTAATTTTTTATTATAATATATTATTATATATTATAATAATATAAATAATTTTAAATTTTAAATATTTTTTAATAATAATTTTTATTTTATACATCGAAGCGACGAGATAAACGAAATGTTCACCTGGTGGTAAGTGATACGCCTGCCCATTACAAAGTGGCGCTAATTAAGATGATATGCATTGCGTTCATAGCTTTGAGACAGGATATAAAGTGTTTTCTTCTATGTTTCTGTCATCATCATTATAATCCACCGGTAGACGTCCACTGCTCGACATAGGCCTCCCCCAGTGACTCCCATACGATCTGGTATGGATCCATATAGGAGAGGGTTTTTCCACCACGCTAGCCCAATACGGGTTGTTGGGAGCTAGAGCCTCGTTTGTTAATTAACAGGATGCACTACGAGCAAGTGAGGTTTTTTTTATTAACGTACGTAACAAAATGCTAACGGAACGCACACCCCGGATCCAAGGGCCGTTAACGGGGTAGTGTCGGACTCCAACCGACTAAAAAGCTTCACACGGTATTTCAATCACTTCCGATATTATACACGAGAGTCACGGGATAACATCGAGCAGTTTTTTCGCGACGAACAAGTGAGGTTGGCTTGGATCCTATGAGTTGTTGTGTTAAACCCTTACACCCCATTATGTTTTTGTAATAACATAAAAAAATGGACGCATTATATGTAAATATACATATCATCAGCTGATGGACGGCCGTTGACAGATGGATATACTCGTGAGCCTCCCACAAATTTCTGTACCGTACGCGGCCTTCATTCGAAGAGTTAACAGCATATATATGTATATATATGTGCTGAGCTGAAATGTCCTCCTCAAGACCGATGATCTGGTAAAGGAAGAGCAGTTTGTTAGAAGCCTATATTCAGCTGAGGATATCTATTGATGGATAATGATGATGATATAAACATTACATAACCGCGAAATCCAAACATGAACATTTATAATGTTAACTACACATAAAATAGACAACCTAACTTAACCAATAAAAATTAATGAGTTCCGGTAACATGTTGTGTATTGTCACTTCCTCTAACACATTACGCACCCTCCTCGTATCAATCGGTAAAAGGATTTGTTGCTTAATTCCCGAGGAGACAAACGACAAGCAGCAATTATCCGGAAGACATTCGACGTGCATTATCACGAAACGACGTAAGTCACAAAGTTAAACTCGAGCCAATTTCTTACTTAAATGTGTGACAGTAAGCACGATTCAGTTCAATTGACTGATAATTCGTGAACTTCTGTATCGAAATGTATACGAAAATAGACTCTTTGTTGTACATAATGAGGGCGTTAATTTTGTGTACTATGAAATAATAAATACCAAGGGGTTTTTAATATTCACTTATAGGGGAGAAAAAGAATTACAGGGAGGAAATTGAAGCAGGACCAGTGAATAAGTAAGGCGTATTCCCTTAGCTGTTTCCTATTGGCGGGAACACGTTGTGTGTTAGATTGGTATACGACTCCGATTCGATTTGTCGTCTGTTGGTTTACGACCAAACGATTTCGAGACAATTAATGTTTTTATTTACCGGAGTGACGATACGAGCGGAACTTTCACTTGATGGTAAGTGATACACCAGACCTAACAACATGGCGCTAGTTAGGTCGGTATACATAGCACGATATTGTGCTTGTCGCCGTGAGACTTATGATGTTGTCTCGTTACCTCAGTAGCTACAGCGCCCTTCAAACCCGATCACAGTAATGTTTGCATGCTATTGTTTGTCGGCAGCAACAGGAGCTGCGGTGGTACTTACCTAGACGGTCTCCAGCGACAGAGAGCTACTACTAGTAATCATAATACAGCTTTGTTAAATGGTAACTAAAACATAATGAATATAGATATATTAAAAAAAACAGCAAAACTACTGCGATATCTTCAGTTTCATTTGGAAATGTATACGCTCTGAAATACTTTTACTGGTGGTAGGTCTCTGTTGGTGGTGATTTAATGCCCAGTATTCCACTGAGTTCAGCAGAGAACAAAAGTGGATGCAGTGTTAATTGCTATCTCTTTTACTGGTGGTAAGTCTCTGTTGCCGAAGACCGTCTATGTAAGTACCACTGCAGCGCTTAAACATTACTTTGTTCCGGATTGAAAGGCGTTGTAGCTAGTGTAATTATAGTGTTAATGAGACTCAACATCTTATGGTTCAAGTAACGAGTACATTATGGTACAGTCAGTGTTTATCATCCTGACTAGCACCTCGTTGTTATGGGTGGGCGTGACACTAACTATCAGGTGAACATTTCGCTCCTCTCTTTATAGAATAAAAAAATCATAATATTTTTATATTTCCACATATGTAAAGTATAGCATATTAAATTGTAAATAGATAATCAAACAGTTAGTATTACCATTATAACCGTGTACACATTAGCATTAACAAGTGCTATATAAATTAGCGGAATAAAATATCTAAAATGATTATCAGACTAAATATCTTTCGTAAAGGAAAATACAGCTTGTAATGCTTTTAGAATTTCCGGTTTCTGTTTTAAAAATTTGTCATACATATATCCAAAAAAAAGTTTAAAAATTTGATTGTAATATTGCAAACGGTTTAAGATTTTTTTGAACTTTAACAAAGGAAACTTTTAATATAATTAATAGATTTAAAACAAAAAATAAATGATAAAAACTTGATCAGTAACTTAGACTCTAATAAAGTTATAATTACAATTTTCCTGTTTGTTAGCTTAGAACATAAATCACTTAAAAAACTAGTTGTTTTGAATTTTTTTCTTCTTTCCGAGTCGAGCGAGACGTTTACCTGATGATATGTAATACGCTTGTTTATAACAAAGTAGCGTTAGTTAGGACGATATATACTGCTCTACATTGCGCCTTGAAACATAATATGTTAAATCTTGAAACTACAGTAATTTCACTAGGTACAACACCGTACAAACTGGAATACGGTAATGTTTGCACACTACTGTTTGTCGGAAGAAATAAGAGCTACGGTGGTACCTACCTTTCTTTTTTATCTCGGGGAAATCTACTTAAACGATACACTGCTTCTAGGGAAAAAACAAGATTATATGGGGGTTCTACCCACTAAAACCCCTTTGCTGGTCTTCCTCAGTTCATTAGGAGGAGCTTCAAGATCTCTTACGGAACAAACCGGTGCCTCGCTGAATACTTGCTAAAACATCCCACAGAAGGGCAAAGCCCTCCTTAGCACCCACGCTATACTATGGCAAATGCAAGACTACCATGCATTTGCCGTCTTCATAGGGCTCGCTTAATGAGCTTCAAGGGCCCCCACCCTCAAGTCATGAATCCAAGGACTCTTTTAGTCGCCTTGTACGATAGACAAGGAATTTCTTATCCTTATTCTCAACAGCCAAACACTACAGGGCTGGCGGTGGTATCCATCTAAACTGTCCCTATATTCGACATAAAGAGAAAGCCTAAAACAGTGTGTCTTTTTTCTTCTCACATGTAAGATAAAACATTTTATTTACTACGAAGCGATGAGACGGGCATGATTTTCATCTGATGGTAAGTGATACGCCAGCCTATAACAACGTGGCACTAATTAGGATGGCATACACAACACCATATTGTGCTCGTCGCTTGAGACATAAGATGTCATGATGTGTTACATCAGTTATTACACTAGCTAAAACGTCCTTTAAACCGTAACACAGTATTACTGTTTGGCGGTATATATAAGCGCTGCGATGGTTCCTGCCTAGACGGTCTCCGGTAAAAGAGACTTCACTATTACCGTTAGGACACTTCCATTTTGTCAGCGGTTAAAAAGCAAACAAAATATCAAATTACACGAGGTAAGCTACCCCCGCTCGTATTCAGGAGAACGCTCACGAAATCGTCCATAAAATAAGCTTAAGAGCCCAATGTAAAAGTAACAAAAGTAAGCAATAAAGCAAACGGGCCAACAATGCATGTAAAAAGTCGGCCGTCCGTCTTTCCACCGCGGTTAATAATTGATTACTCAAACTGCCGAGTTGTGTTCCTCATACAATATTGATCCCCCTACCCTACCCCGTGTTACCGCCTGCTTGATGTTCCTACGCCGTACACGTATAAATATATCAGTGTAGTCACTTAAAGCGGACCCCCACTCCTCACCAGCACATACACCGCTGATGAAATCACTTTCGCTCTTACGATACAGTTTTAGATTAATCGATGTCATATCGATTATTCTATAATATCATTCAACATTAATCAAAGAAATACAATGTTTTTGATATACTTTAAATTTGTCTAGGATTTTTTTTATGAATTGTTTATCTTAATTTTCTTATGGTTTATCTTAAGATTTTAAATCTGGTCAGTGTAAGGAAGACCAGAATTACCTTCGGTAACAAATCATAAGCTAAAGAAGGAGGCCGAGATGCCTCAATTTAAGTCGTGTAAACGTTTTTGATTTTGAACTTAAATATTATGTTTAAGAAAAATATAACTTAAATATTTTTTTTCTTCAATTATACTATGAATATGTTGAGCGATAAGTAATACGCTCGTCCATTGTGGTGCTGGTTAGGATGATATACAATGCACCAAATTTTGTTTGCCGACTTGAGTCGAAACTTAAGTCTCATTACCTCAATAATATCACTAGCTGCAACGCCTTTTAAACCGGAACAGAGTATTGATTGCACACAACTATCTGTCGGCAAAAATAAGAGCTGCGTTGGTACCTACCTAGACAGACAATAGAGACCTATCACACAGACACTACAATGTTCCTGTAAAAATGTGCCACAAGTTATGAGGACGATACACACTGTACTATATTATACTCGTTGCCTCATTATCTTCACTGGCTATAACGCCCTACAAGCCGGAATAGAGTAATGTTTGCATATTTTTGTTAAGCGGCAGAGAGATGTGTGTGAGGTGAAAAGTGTCAATAATATACGATCTTTTTTTTCTCAACTTTCTAAAGTTTGACGGTAGTAAAGTATATCCATGATTTGAAAATTCCGTAGAATTAAAAGATAGACACGTCATAGACGCATCTTTTATTTAAAACCTGTCCCTGGCTTATCTATTGGTACAGTGAGGATGATAGTGTTGAATAGGTGTGGATCTTAACGGGTCCATTGTTCTCCTGTCACCTTACATACTTTCTTTTACGAGAGACAAGCTTGAAGAAAGGTTTTAAATTAATAAAATAATCTTACAGGAGAATCCAATAATATAATAAAATATAGGCTTTTAATAATTCGTGGCGATGTTTAACAGAGCAACTAGACTAAATCGGTAAGAACCACCGCAGCTCCTATTTCTACTGTTAAACAGTAGTGTCCTAATATTACCGTGTTCCGGTTTGAAGGGCGTTATAGCTAATGAAATTACTGAGGTAACGACACTTAATACCTTGAGTAGTGAATGTTATCGTAACTAGCGCTAGAGTATTATGGATACGCATATGACTTACCATGGGAGTTTCCTTCGTCTTGTGGCTTCGTAAAATATGAAATAGAATAATAAACCCAATACAAAGACTGATAAATTGTCTAAATTGTTATGGATAAGTAGACACGGGGCCTATGTCCAGCTGTGGACGTCTCTCGGCTGATGATGAGATATACGATAGAGCTGCTGGGACGGATTGTATATATTTTTTAAATTATTTATTTATTTTTATTCTAGCGACGAATTTAACAAGACATTCACCTGATGGTAAGTGGTATTCAGGTAATTATATATCTTCTGAATGGTGAAAAGTACTAAACTTGTAATATCCTCTTCCCCGTGTCTAGTGTAAGTTGAATGAACTAAGCATAAAATTAAATCTACGCTATAATAATAATTTACAACTATTTATTACCATAGTTCACATAAAATAATGTTATTGAATCTATAGAAATAATTTATCAATATTGTTTTTTTATAATTTATTGTGGTATATGATATATGTATCTACCCCTCTCGATTCGCTGGAGGTAACTCCCCGCAACTGTCTTTTGGGAAAGGAATTTTATTTAATCCATTCTTAGTTGACCTCTGAATGGCAGAAGCAATATCTCTACCAAATTTTTAATGTTTACGTATAATAATTTCAAAGATATAGTGATGAGTCATTGAATATCTGGATACCTTCTATATATATTGATATTTGTGAATACAAAGTAAACATTTCGATTATTTACACTAACATATTCCTATAACCTTTATTGGATACCGATAACATTCAGCCATTCGTCATAGATAAACCACATTATTTGTGACTTAGTAATCAATATCACTTGACATTTAAATTAATATTATCGGAAATTTTCGTCTACTGCGGCAGACATTCGAAAGTTATGATAATATATATATGTATACACATAAAAAATATATATATATATATAAATTTCGGGACCTCACATTAATTACCAAGCTAATTCGTATTGATGAAAGATAATTTTTAGATTAATAGTTAATTAATAGCTAAAATTATCTTTAAATGATATACTATGCAAAGCGGAGCATTGACATAAATTTTTAATTTCGCAATGTCGATACAAAATAAATTTTGCATTTATTATCATTAATGTTATAAATAATAATATTAGCCAGAAAATTTGTTTTTATAAATATCGGTATTTATCTCAGTAATTCTGACATATACAACACGGAACAAACCAAATTTACATTTTTTTAATATACAACGACATGACGAAGCAAGAGAGGCAAGCAACAGGAGAGCAAGTTTACCTGATGATAAGAGATACACCTGGTGATAATAACTTGACGCTAGTTAGGATGATATTCAAAGCGTCACATTAGAGCCGTCATGTTAAAACACTAGTTAAGTCTACAGCTCTCGTCAAACTGGAATACAGTAATGCTCGTACACTACTGTTTACGGATATAATAAGAGCTGCGGCGATACCTATCTAGACAGTCTCCGACAACGACCTACAATCAGTAAACCTTCAAAAGAAGCTCATGTTCAGTGCTCAAGATATCTTCGAGACGTATAGTGCGTATGACTTTAAAATTTTTCAATACACGAACCATGACAGTTATAACATGGTTCGTGTATTGAAAAATTTTATCCTTAGAATGCATAAAGGAGAAAGTGTAAAGCGAGAGTAAAAACACTGTTTACTAAATCGGCCACTGCCGTCAGAACCATTAGCCTGTGTATTAATCAACCGTACAAAACCCTATCGGCACTGGTCGGCCCTCGTTAGGACCGAGCAACTTTTAATAATAACAACAAAACAAGCTGGAGCCGGCGATAAGCCGCCATTAACATCGCTGCTTAATACAAAGAGACGTCTGATAAATCGACCGGAGCTAATACTAAAACCTTTTTTTTTCATTTACATAGCGCTAAATAGGCTCTCGTGTCTCCTCCGTCTTTTGCTCTTTTAAATGACGATTAAAGAAGCTCTTAGGTTCATATTGCTTTTGACACGCCTTATTATTTATTTTTGTTTACACTTCTCTTATTAATTGTCTTTAATAATGTTCAAGTTTTTCTTTGTCGAAGGACTAAGTAATCACCGAATAGTACTAAATAATGTATTTTGATATTTCAAACATTATTCATTGTAATTTCTATAAATATTTTTATTTAATACATTCGAAAACGTTAGTTAACGATGACATTCAGAATTATACAGTTTTAAGACAATAGAGAAAAAAAGTATATTAATGTTACAAAGTTCTACTGGTGGGTAGTTACCACAGTAGCGCTCATTACTGCAGATAACTACTAGGGTGAAAGACTTAATTTCTTGTGTATACAGGCTACGACCACAGTGTGGTGTAGTCTACATCGTCACAGCAAGGCACATAGTTATGCGGGAGTATCACTTACTGCCAGGTATACGTATATCTCGCCTCGTCGCCTGGAGGTATAAAAAAAATTTATTTAAAAAGATATGAGATTTTATTACAGGAAATCAATGATATAAGGAATTCCTTAAGACGCCGATGTGATTTGTCAAATATAATATGGAAGTAGTTTTCATTATACGCAAAAATGAATTGTGAATAGCAGAGATTCTAACGATTGGTTCCTTCACGCATTAAAAAAGATACGAAATAAAATAAGTATAAGATAAATTTTACAAACTGTTAAAACAAATTTAGCAAAAACCCATGTTTATCAATAACTCCTAGCCATCCGGGAGGTGCATGAAGATTTTGGGTAGGGTATGCAAAGAACGCCTGAAATCTCTATGGTTATCTATACTTAAAAATAAACATGTCAATTTAGCAATAGTCAAAGTATAGTGGTGTATCTTTTGAGTAACTTCAGAATTTATTATTCACATAGGTGTAGGGGTGCAGGGTGTGCAATGCTGATTTGCCTGCATGGACCGCATGTCTCTGATTACTACTCACGTGACAACGATATAAAAATATTTTGATCACAATAACTCACGGGATCCAGGCCAGCTTCACCTGCTCGTGATGCACCCTGCTAATCAACAAACGAAGCTCTGGCTCCCGCTAACCCGCATTGGGCCACTGTGGTGGGAAATTGCTCTAATCCCCCTATATGAACCACTACATACGACAGCCCCTTCAGCCCAGCAGTACCATGATGCCGTGCTGACTGTACGTGGAGATCTTTGGGGAAGGCCCATGCCCAGCAGTGGACGTCTATCGGCTGATAATGATGATGATGTCACAGTAATCATGCAAAGTTTAAAACTAAAATACTCAAAATAAAAGTTGTTTCTAAACTACATCCATATAAACAATTTTAAAGGAAATCCATAGACAAATACATATTTATGATCGGACGGTAGATCACGCGCCGTTTTGAAGAGGCATAGGTTGTTGTTTTTGTTTGGTTTTGTTTTGTTTTGTTTGTTTGTATTATAATAAAAAGCGGTGGCATGGCGCCGCGTATCGAGCGCCGCGTTATCTCGCCCGAACACAAACACCACTTGTCCATTAGAAGTAATCGGTGATGCCACCAACACGGGCCTCATTGTCTCGCACTTTACGAACCCGATTTACGTTGCGTACCCTTTTATATTGTGCGCTTTCCTTTCGATTCCTATTTGCCATAATGCCTATTAAATATTTAATATTATATACATATATAGCAAATATCCAGATGTTCACTCATCCCGAGATCTCCGTAAATAACAAACGTAAACACTCAAAATATGAAACAGATATTGCTTTACAAAATTCTTTCCCCAAAGACAGTTGCAGGGATGTTAGTCTTTAATTTTTTTGTCTTTGAATCTAGACATCTTTATATCCTACCTTCATTACAAATATAAAGTCAATATTACTGAACAAACTAGAAACAGGTTTTCTTACTTTTTAATTTTTTTTTTATTCGATGATCTCCAAACGTTATACATCTATATATAACAAAGTGGCGACAGTTAGCATGATATATACACCTCCCATTCTGCGTTCGTCGCCTTGAGACACTATTTAAGTCTCGTTACCTCAGTAATTTCACTAGCTACAGCACCGTTTAAGCGGACCACAGTAATATTCGCACACTACTGTTTGGCGATAGAAATTGGAACTGCTGCGGTATCTCCGGCAACAGAGACCTAGAACTAGTAATTACGGATCACCAACTAGTGCAGTATGTAGTGAGTAATATCATGGGTAATAGGGGTGATAAAAAAATATAGTACAGTATTTCTAATTTTTTTTAAGGTTTGTCTAATATCAATGTTATTCAACGTAATTATATTAATTTATGTAACGAAAGTATCGTACGATGTCGAACACATAAACTACTGGAACACTATAACGTATACTTAATTATTGTTAATTGTCAGTTAACATATTATATATTAGATGTATTTAACATAATATACGCGTGTCGTCAGATGATGATCAATATTAATGTCGTTGAGGCCTGTTAAATTCAAACTTCCACTTAATTACTAGACGTGTAACGGCTGATTTATAACCTAACGGCCGGTGAGAAGCGGACGCGAATCTCGATAAATATTAAAACAACTAGCATTATCTGTTAGGAATGTACATTATGATAACGTACATTTGATTTTATCGATTTAGTGTAATTAAGATCTATGGTTTATTCTAACGCCGAACCAATTAAACTTCGGTCGATGTTTAAGAGAGATTTTTTTTAATAGACTGACTCCGATGTTTATCTATACACCATAGGAGATATTGTGAGATTCATTGACTCATCACGAGATCTCCGAATCTATTAGATTTAAACACTCAAAATATGATTAAGATACTACTTCTCCCATTGCGAGGTCAGATAAGAATGGATTTTGCAAAATTCTTTCCTCAAGTAAATTGCAAGTGTTGTACACTACTATTTTTTTATCAAGATATTTCTAAGGTTACAGTTTATACTGGTGGTAGGTCAAACATTGCTGTGTTCCTGCTTAAAGGGCGTTGTAGCTAGTGAAACTTCTGGGGTACCGCAATATAATATCTTGTCTTAAAGCGTTAAGCATAATGTGGTGCTGAGTGTATCATCCTAATTAATGCTACGTTATTATAGGTAGATGAATCAATTTCCATCACGTTCACCTGTCTGTCTTGTAGCTTCGTAGAAAAGATAAATAATTTGACACAATTAGGATTTTTTTCAGTTCACATTGTCCTTAAAAAGTATATGTTACGTCTCCTTAGTTATTAAAGGATATTTCTGATCTGATTTATACTGCATAAAATTTTTAAATAATGTAACAAATTTCTTACAACAAACTAATAAATATAAGAAAATAATTCTTACCTCCATTTTGTTCTCCGGTTTTGAAACCAGGTTTTCACTTGCGCGTCGGTCATCTTCAGCGTTTTCGCCAACGAGGCTCGCTCAGCCGATGCGAGGTACTTCTGCTTGTGAAACCGCTTCTCCAATTCGGCTATTTGCAGACGGGTAAATGAAGTCCTAGGTTTCTTTCGCTTAGGTGGCGTTCTGTTCTGGTAAGGGTGCCCGATCCGCCTTGTGATGGGGAATGACGCTGAAAAAATTAACATAATCTATAGATTTAAGTGCAAGACTATTTAAAAAAAAGTTTAAGGTATAATGAGGTAGAGCTGTGATCAAATATAATCGTTTTAAGAGATGTCTCTTCATTGGATAAAAGCGAAAACACTGGTGTTGAGGCTCTAGAAAAATAATTGTCTGAAAATAAATCTATTTGCATTTAGTCTTAATTGCTTTCTAATTAGTTGCCTTGTAATACGAAAGTCTCGGACAACATGGTGTTGGATTATGTTGGTGGTAAAGTATTTTTGAACCGGTTTGGCTAAATAACACCATCACATTGTAAATCTTCCGGCATAACGACATCATTGTATTCCGACTGTCAACCTATAAAACAATGATTTCTTGGCAAATAACTGTCACCATTCACATGTTAATTAGGTGGAGTAATCAGAAAATTACTATTTTCTTTTTTTTTATTAAACGAAACGGCGAGGCGAGCGGAACGTTCACCTGATAGTGAGTTTTACTCCCGCACATAACAACGTGTTGCTAGTTAAGATGGTATATACCGCAATACATAGTGCTCGTCGCCTTGAGATATAAGATGTACATCTCGTTACCCAAGTAATTTCACTAGCTACAACTCCCTTAAACCCGTAACACAGTAATGCATACACGCTACAGTTTGTTGGCAGAAATAGCAGCTGCGGAGTATGTATCTAGACGGTCTCCGGCAACAGAGACCTATCTCCAGTAAATACTGTAACTGTAATTAAGAATACAATAATATTCTTAATTACAGTTATAAGTATCAAATTACGTATCGTTGGGAGGCCTTCCACAAGGTGGACCGACGATCTGGTGAGAATCCCGGGAATCCACTAGATACGAGCAACGCGGGATCGATCGACGTGGAGATCATTCGATGATGCCTATGTCCAGCAGTGAACATCTATCGGCTGATAACGATGAAGTTTCCAATTCTGAAAAGCTTACTAGTAGCTCTATTGAAAAAAAAACGGTTTTTAATGTTTTCTGTTCCATTTGGATGCGTAGGAATGTGCTCAGAAAACAGTGGTCACTCATCAAATCGTTCACAGGCGCTCCTTTATCAGGTAATAACATCGAAACAATTACGCGAACGAGTCCAAAACTCTTACCGTATATTTAAGTCTTATCTTAGTAATTGAAATCACGAAGTAATCGCTCCGAATACATGCTCGAATACAAAATGTCATGAATAAATAAAAATCTCATTAATGCACTCGCCGCATTGAATGCCGCCGCTTGCCAATCACGAGCTTGGGGCAATCAAAAAACATCCGTCTTAATATATACAAAATTATATACTTTGTAAATAACTAAACATAAGCTTTTCATCGTTTATATAATTATGTATTTACTCGTGTATGCCCAAATGGCTCATCGACGTAGAAGTCATTGAAAGAGACCCGTGCTCAAAAGTAGGCGTCTTCTATGGATATTGATGTTATACGACAGGTGGCTGTAGATAACCAATGCTACATACTTAAATTACAAAAATTTATTCAAATACACTAAACTCATAAAGGGGGTGCAAGGGTTCAGTCCAACATCTTACGGGATTTAAGTTAACTTAATATGACATAATCTGAATAACCGACGAGACTTTGTCCAACGTGGTGGGTTAAGGCCCAAATCCTCTCAATGAACTCTAACAAAATACGTGGAGATATTTCTGGGAGGCCTATGACCAGCAGTAGTCGTCTATAGGCTGACGATGATGATGATGATACTAAATTCTGTACAATAATTTAAAAAAAATCATCATCAGCCGATCATCGGGCCTCCCCGAAAGATCTCCACACATACAGTATACAGTCAGCATGACCTCCTGTACCGCTGGACATTACTGCCGGTCGTATGTAGGGGTTCATATGAAAAGATTTGGTCCATTTCCCACCACACTGGCCCAATACGGGTTGGCGGGAGCCAGAGCCTCGTTTGTTGATTAGCATGGTGCACCACGAGCAGGCGAGGTTAGCTTGGGCCAAAAAAAAATTATTTATATAAATCGACTAAGAGTAAAAGAAATTTAAAGATGGAGTTCTGAAGAAAAAAATGGGGTAACGTCACGGCTTTACGATAGAAAATGGCTCACGGCTAAGTTTAACTGCACATCAATATTCATTGAATACATTCTAGATTAAAAGTAAATTTACTTTTTACTTACATTATCCACGCCATGTGATTACGTTTATAAAACGCTCAAAATGGCGGCCGGCATATTTTCATACAATTTGAAAGTCAATAAACTGAATGCGTTTAATGGCGGCCCGCGATTGGTCCGCGCCCGTGTAATGCTTGATGCCGCGTAATAGATCGATTTGTGTTTAATGGTCCATGAGATGAGATCATGAAGGTAACTAGGATGTTGCCGTCAATGCCGTCCGTAGGTTTGTATAACATTGTTTTATAACGATTTTGACCTACATTAGCATGTTCGCATCGTGTCATACGCACTACTGCGACTGCCACGAACCAAAACTTCACCTGATGGTGACAAGCCCGCTCACAACAACTTAACATGTGAACTCTCGTTACCGCAGTAATCTGACTAGCTACAGCGGCCCGAAAACCAAAACAGTATACCATACATATTATAGTTTCGCATATATATAGGCGCTGCAGAAGTACCTACGTAGTCTAGCAATAGGAATTAGAGAAATTTTCACATTGCGTTTTATATCGCCATTAAACTATAATTGCAACAAAATCGATATCGTAAAACATCACATATACCTAAGAATAGTTATTGACTATCGATTTTCGTGGAAAAACCACATAGACAAAGTATTTGACAAGCGTCGAATTATTTTAACTGAATTTTCTCTTTTAAAATATACGGTCTATTTAGTATTCTGATAAGTCTAATGTACAAGACTCTTGCAGAATCACGGCGTTACTAATTACGGACGTACGTTTAAAAATTATCTAGATCGCATAAATAATTCGAGTCTGAAAAATCATCGTACCTAAAAATATAATGCAGAAGTTATCTGGTGACAGTTGTGGATTGTTCAAACATTGTCAAATCCTGCCAATATACAAAAAAGTGAAATATCTATTCCTTCTCGAATACTATCACAAGAAAGCTTTGCAAGAACCTTTAAACTGCAAAATGAACACCCGAAATTCTTCCTTAAAGAACTTATTAATACCCAGAACTAAGAATTTCTGTAGTAAACGCATCTCCCAATACTTAGTTACCACACACCACGTTAACCAACGAAATTCCTCAGAATATAAAAGAAACAATGAGAAAAATTTAAAATCTAAACTTTATCTATTCTACAATAAAAATACTATTAAACAATAACACGCACACATACACTAAATAACCATACTATGTATAAATATATATTAAAATACATTTATAGATAATATTTATTTTAAATCCTAGTATATGTAAAAAACAATATTTAAAATTTGAGATTGGTTAAAAAGAGACATTTTGGCATTGACTGTACACTATCTTTTTTTTTATTCTGCTCTTTTAGCGGGTACATATATTAACACAAGTTCAGTGATAGCGTCCTTCTGTTTAAGTTTGCAAACATATGTTATAATAAGAAAAGACTGTACGTATCATACAAACTTCATTAGGTTTAAGAAACCGAAGAAAAAAAAATGATTTAACCAAATAAAAAAAAATAGAAGTTGTATATATAGATAAAATGGTGGAATAACTGCGAAAGATATTTGACTATGTATTATATTTTAAATAATATGAATGTACAGTATATTTTTTTTATTGAATAATTAACTATTCCACAGTCGTAATGCGTTTCATAATTTTAGAAGTAATCAATATTGTTAAACAGAACAGATTTTAACTATGACAAATGAGAAGGTCTTATTTGTAGACTAATTGTTCCTCGCCTGCTTTGCTGGCCGTAATATAAAATTAAACCGCAAACGAATTTCTATACCAACCGTTACTATAGCAACCGCACAAATAATACAAAATAAAAATGTTCATAAAGTTAATTAGAAATAAAATGAGGATTTATGAAATTAAAAAAATATATAGTCTATAACCATCTACAAAACATTCCGCGTTGAATGGACATATTCCTATGTCCATATGTTCACTAATTTTCACGTGATATATATATATATATATAGTTTATGGAAATTATAGCCGTATACTATGCCCATTTAATATTTAAAAATAAAACTACATACATGAATACCGTGACAGTATATTTAATACTCTTTTCCCATTCAAAAATGGAATCGCATTAAATGCAGCGCTCCGATTGGCCCGCGGATGTAATGGCTGCCTCACGTGACCGCAAATTGCGCGGCAATTGCACCAGTCCACGGTAATTTCGATGTAGTTTATGAACGTTACTTGTAACCTTTGTGTTACTAGTAACGTTCTCACTGTTTAGTTGTAAGTGTAACCAATTTGTCATTTACTCTATTAGAGAAACAATGCACCTATTAATATTTTTGCGTGTACATTTGTGCATTGTGTTCAAACGGTTTATTGTTCAGTCGTTTCGTTTTATTACGGCGATCTGCTTTTTATAAGGTAACGTAGGTGTCGTCAGGTGAGGTGCGGGGTTACCGGTAAATAATACACGCAAAAATATATTAGCTATATATATTGACAATGTGCAGAGTTATGCAGAGTACAGAGCAAGTTACTGCGTACAGCTGGAGTTTCATCTTAATGTTATGAAGATCCAGTTGATGGATGCAATTATATACTTTGCAATAAGCTACTCTTAAAAGACTTGGTATTACGAAGATCCAGAGAGATCTAGTTAATGGATATGATTGTATTTGATAATGACTTCCTGGCCTTATATGCGTTCTGGTAAAAGATAGCGCGATTTATTGTTTCCGGTGGTGCCGTACTGTTATTTGAAATCTTCTTGTTATAATAATTTATATATTTTTGGTATAACATACGCAGTTAGAATGAAATAGCTGTTTATGGTTATTTATATATACATACAGTACTTATCAATTTTGGTTGGTCACTGCTGGAGGAGACCGTCTAGTTAAGATACTACTGCTCCTATTTCTGCCGCCGAACAGAAGTGTAATATTACTTCTCTGGTTTGGAGATAATAAGAATAATATCTTGGGTAATAAGATTTAATATCTATGTCAAGGAGTGAGCACAATGTCGTGCTGTGAATATCATCGTAACTATGGCGATGTTGTTATGAGCAGGCATATATGCCATCAAGTGAAGCTCCTGTTGTCGCTCCGACGAATAAAAAAAATTTTATACATTATGCTATTACAATTTCTATGTATCTGTGGGACAATATCATTTTAACAGATACTCTCATAAAAACACACATTACCTGTCATGATCATGTAAAGATATAAATGAAGTTTTTTGATTTAAGAAATAAAATCAGACACTTCAATCAGACAGAAAAATCTCTTCCGGTATGCATTACCTAAGTCGTCTCCTATCGCCTTTTAAGTAATTATTTTTATTAATTACTTTACATTATTACAGATAATGACAGTCGTAATGATGGTATGGTAAGTACATAAAAAAATGATTAAAGTTGAAGGTACATAACCCTACGAGTTACAATAGAGATTAGCCAACGCGGGAATATTTCACCTACGTCACGAGGCGTCGCGTCGGGGTGGAAAAGGGTGTTCGTAATAAGATTCCGTGGGGTCCGTAATCCGTTTAGAGGCGTATGATTCATGCGTGCGGCCTGCGCCCCGTGCCGCCGCCGGTTTACTTGAGCGTTATGCTTATTGTTACTTTACCGGCTAACTTTACCGAGTTACATTTCATTTATTTAATTTGGTTTCATAATTCTAATGATTAGCTTAGAAAATCAAAAAGTCAAAAAAGATTGAAAAATTAATACTAAATATAAAATTCATCTTTTTTTTTTGTATTCAAAGAAGCGATTAGACGAGCGGGACGTTCATCCGATAGTAAGTTATACGCCTACCCATAACATCGTGATGCTTATTAAGTTGATATACACACCAGGTTGTGCTCATCGCCTTGAGATATATGTTGTCTCGTTGCTCTAGTAACTCCACTAGCTACAACATCGTTCAAACTAGAATGCAGTAATTTTTTCACAACAGACAGCAAACATTAATGATCGCAGTAATGTTTGCTGTTTGGAAGTAGAAATAGGCGCTGCAGTGGTATCCAGGTGGACGGTCTCCGACAACGGAAACTTACCACCAGTACGTACGTTTCAAGTAATATGAACGGAAATCTCGTATTTATCCGTTTTGATAACATGATAAGAGTTAATATAATATATTGCCGAAGGTGCACGCGCCTTAAATGTTTTTTACGACATTTTTATTGGCTTCAAGCATTAACCGTTAAAAGTAATAATTAAACAACGAATTAAACTGAAAACGTTAAGAAGCGTGGCTAGAAAAATTAACAGTTAAATTAACAGTGAAAGGTTTAAGACTCTCGGAGGGTAATCCTTTTATGATATTATCCCTTTGGGCGGAACCCTTGCCGCCCTCGATTGGGGTTTGCGGACTTTAAAAGAATCTGTTTTATGTACGTCAGTTTGCGTTTATTGTATTTTTGGTTGGAAATTTATTATTCTATGTTTTGTTTTATTTCTGAGTTGATTGAAATTATCTTTTAGATTCTCGATTTTATATTGATTTTCACCTATCTACTATATCTAACAACATTCGTTTTGAGAGAGTTTAAGAGAATTTTCTTTAATAGAAGAGAGAATAGGCTTCTTCTAGATTAGTGCGCCTTACCATCTCTTTGTTTACCATCAGGTGGTATTGTAGTCAATCACTGGTCAAAAAAACATTGTTTGGGGGATTCGAAAAACCTTTTTAAGAAGATACCAATAACCGATTGTTGGACTGGATGTTACTATTTTATTTCAGTTTTAAACTCTTAACGTTCTCATATATTTTTGTTCTTCATAAAGAAGAAAAAAATTATATAAATTGTCTTCATAAGATATAATTAATTACCAAATATTAGTCACATTTTAAAAGGAGTGCATTGGGTCGAAATATTAAAAAATTACATTTTTGTTTGCACGATCCTATAGTAAAATATGTGTTAAATCATTTAAAGAATACTCAATATTAAGTGATAACTGGGTTTGAGATGGTGAAATGTTCTTGCTGCGGAATGTTTTGGATTTAATGTTTTATAGAATTGAATTGGAAAACCAATTGCTCCAAAAATTATACTATAAGGTATTCCAGGGGTAACACGGCAATGTTCTCGTGATATTTGGGGCGCCAGATCATGATAATTTACTATAATTTTTTTATACTACCCTGGTGGTAAACAGACATACGGCCTTCTTAATGGTAAGCAGTTACCACAACCTCTAGACGCGGAAATTAGTGTCACAAGTGCGCTGCCGACCCCGGAGAAACCTTACGACGCCGTTTTCTTAAAACCCTATTTTGTAGATCTTTGAGAATACCTCGACAGAGAGCTCATTCCAGGTCATACTTTAGTACCTTCTTACTACCTCTTAGGTATGTCAAAAGAAAATGATAATGAATCATTGTAACGTATCGTTTGATTTTGAAAATTTTAGATTAACTTAAAGCAAATGTTATTTGAGGAGACTTGTCAAATTTTCGTTTATATTCCCCACCCTCACTCAAAAGTGGAGGCGAAAAAGTAAGAACGAGGAAGATAAATGCTTGACGTCTAATTGGACTCAGACGTCACCTGGGATTACAAGCAGCCTCTCCATCACGCGGATAGTCACATTTGTCCGCGCCTCTCCACTTTCGGCTGGATACCTTCCGCGATTTACCACGTTTTTATTATATGTTCATGGTTTTTTTTTTAATATTGCCTATTTTTTAAATTTTTCTATAGTATGAATTAGAAATGTAAATTGAATATAGACGACATTAAAGTTGATTTGTGTTAAATCCCAATACATGGCTTCAATTAATTCCTTTTAAAATTTATTGTAACAATGAATCCGTAGAACAAGACAGAAGCGATCACCATAAATATTTTTAACACTTGTGTGTTTTTATAATTTTTCCTGTTAGATGCAATATAATATGTTCTTACTAATTTATCACGAATTTTTTTTTACTACGAAGTGACGAGACTAGCGGAACGTTCATCTAATGGTTAGTGATACTCCTTCCGTACGTTCTTCCTTACGCGTTTAGAATATTATACATAGCACCATATTGCGCTCGTCGCCTTGAGACATGTCAAGTCTCGTTACCACAGTAATTTCACTGGCTACAGCACCCTTCAAACTGGAACACAGTAATGTTTGCACACTGCTGTTTGGCAGCAGAAATAGATGTTGCGGTGGTATATACCTAGACTGTCTCCGGCAAGAGGGACCTACACCAGTAAAAGAATATTCCATGTCCTGCATTATTCTAAAATGCGGAACTGTTCTAGAAATAACATCATAATAAACGTCAGAATTTTACCAACATTGCATGTTCCTGTTTGAAGGGCGTCGTACCTATTGAAATTACTAGAGTAAGGAGATATAATTTTTCATGTCTCAAACCGAACACAATGTGGTGTAGTATATTTTCCTACTTGAGCTGTATTGTTATGGGCTGTAACATCATCAGGTGAATATCCTGTTGGTGTCGTTGGTTTGTGGAACAAAAAAAAACTTACCTTACAAACGCGCTCGGTTTATCCGTTGTGAAATATAAGAGAGATAGTAAATTGGAAAACAGAGCAAAAGGTGGGTTGGACATGAAGCGGAATGTACGACCTCGTGTCCTACATGGATAACGACAAAGGGAGCGCGCCGGAACCGAAACGTCACAAGAGCGGCCATTTGCAGGAGCCCGCCTTTGTTCCCGATTGCAACGCAACCCGGTCACCGCCGGCGAGGCTCGATTGCATTCAGCTTCCGGCTGAATTTTCCATGAGACAACGTAACCCCGTTTTGTAACCGGCCGCTCTTGTATACTGGTTGCATGTAAAATGTATGACCAGCTCGGTGCGTTCATTTTTCCATTTAACGTGCGGTGTAATTGGAAAATGGCCTCCCTGCCGTGTAATAAACTACGGATCTATATTTTAGTATCAGATTTATATTTCTAGTTTTATCTGTCGAGTCGTTTATATTCAAATTTGAAGACTGTAAATATGTGATTAATATATTTTTATTTAATTAACAGTAAGACATCCGACACAAGATTCGATAATTACCTTGTTTTTAGAATATGATTTTCTGTTATCTTACTGACACGGTGTTTTATTTTTTAGGCGAAGCTGTATATCAGGTAATCGAGAGACATGTCGGGATATTAGCATATCCATATTTAACACTTTTTAGCAATAGAAGACAGAAATTTGAAGTTTTATCAACAATTTAATAGCGGGACCTTCAAGATACCTGACGGTACTCGTCTTCCTAATAAAAAAAAACATTAATTAAGATGTTTACTCAACACTACAACGCCGCTTGGAGACACTAAATATTCTGTATCGTTATTACCCTGGTAATTTCCCTAATTCCGAATCGGAAGAAAATTTTTATGAACAAAAATGTTAGGTGGTAGAAATAGATTATGCGAAAGCGTATAACAATGATCTTCAAAAGTCTCTCCTTATCTCTCTCCTAAATTCTGAAAAGTACAATTAACATAATCAATGTATTAATTGAATATTCATTTAACAGAAATTTTAAGTTAATTTTTTTAAATTATTAAGGTCCGAATTATATGCGTGAGATCTGACGTAGCAGGGGGTCTTTAACATTAAGATTTGCGATGACAGCTTTTAACAAATACTCATTAACGTAAGCGATATTAAAATATTCAAGAGAATATATCCACACTTGATTTTTCGTAAATATTAACAAGATCTTAAATTACGCATTTTTTTGGGAACATTATTGGTTTATACGTTTACCCATGTCGTACAAATAGTACCGCCGGCGGCCACATTCTTAACTGGCTCGTATGTAAAGCTTAGAGTTTCTCAAACTTTAAAACAAGAAGATCAATTAAATGAGAGACAAGTCAATAAAATGAAGAATGTATTAGATACGGTGCGTCCGATACACGATCGTTGAGAGATAAAATCGACAATAAAATAATATTTAAAATAAGTAATTTTGGCAGGAAATATTTTACGACACAATTTTACGAATAATTACATTAAATAATACATAGAATAATGATAATAAAACTGCTAGATCTCTGTTGTCGGAGACCATCTAGGTTAGTACTCAGCTTCTATTTCTGCCGCCAAATAATTATATGCGAACATACCGGTGTTCCGGTTTAAAAGGTTATAGCTAGTGAAATTACTGAAGTAATGAGACATAAAATCCTATGTCTCAAGGTGAACACAATGTGGTCCAGTTTATACCAACCTATCTCGCACCACATTTTTATGAGCGCAACACTTACCATCGGATGAACATCTTAATGGACTCGTTACTTCTTCAAAAATAAATGCCATATCGTATAAATGCATATATGCATATATATATTATGGACCAACTTATGTTTTTTGTAATTTTTTTTCTCAATGTCATTTTAGTGTAAAATAATTAATTGTAAGAACAGCCCAAAGTGGTAATAGCCTCCTCCAAACAATTCCATTCTCTTCTATTTCTACTTAGTCTGCTCCAGATTTTTTCCAACCAGTCCTTTTATATCATCAATACATCGCTTTTGTGGTCCACCTCATCTTCGTTTCTTACATATTGCATATCAGTTTGTCACGACTTTCGTTCATCTTTCATCCTTGACTCCCTGTAAGTGTCCTGTCCATTTCCATTTCAGATTTATTATTTGTAGAATTACATTCATACCTCTCGTTTTTTCTCTAATTATAGTGTTTCTAATTTTATCTTTCATTTGAAATCCCATGCAACTTTCGTTTGTCCTCTGACGAACAGACCTACCACCAGTAAAATGATTCTATTCGGGACATAATCGCATCAATAACACATCATCATCATTATCATCAGCCGACAGACGCCTACTGATGGACATAGGCCTACCAAAAGATCTCTACATCGGTTGATCCTGCGCTGCCCACGTCCAACTGTTTCTCGCCACCTTTACCTGATCGTCGGACTACCTGGTGAGGGGCCTACACTACGTCTTCCGGTACGCGGTTGCCATTCGAGGACCGTAGTGCCCCATCGGCTGTCAGTCCTGCGAGCGATGTGACCTGCCCGTTCCCAAAGCAATCTTTTGGACCATGTCGGGGACTTTAGTTTTCCTGCGGATCTCCTCATTTCTGATTCGGTCACGCAGGAAAACCTCAAGCATAGCCCATTGCTCTCTATGCGACTTTTCACAAGGCCTACTGTAAGTAGCCACGTCTCGGTACGACCACTGGCAACAGGCATCAATTAAAAACCTGTCTCTTTAGACACTGCGGTACTTGGGACGAGAATATGCTGCCTAGCCACCCGAACGTAGTAACACATAGGATAAATTATAAATATAATTAAAACATAGTGTCAGTTAATCAGGGTAGGACATTTAAAACCTAGATCGCTAAATAGTGAGCCACGAATCGAGTGAAACGTAACATCAGTACAAATGTACCGTAAATGCATATTTCTGAAACCTTAATGTGGAACGCTTAATTTTTATTGCCCGTGTGCTTTATAGACTATCGATTCCGAAACTTGATTGAATAGATTAAAAAATGTCATTCGTTTTTATTACTCTTAATTATATTCTCGCTTTTTTTAAATAAATAGATTATGGAATGTGTTGATTTAATGTTAATTTATGTATATGCCGCTACCGTCCCAAATATTTTATGTCTTTAAACGGAGAGTAAATTAAAAAAAAAGTCATGTTTGCTTCAGTTATTATGTTGAATATTTCTGAAAAAATAAGTAAAAATAATGTATAAAATTTTCCCTAGTAGTATATCTTTGTTGACGCAGATCGTCCAGGTAAGTATCATAGCAGCGCCTATTGCTACCGCCAAACAGTGTTGTGCAAACATTACTGTGTTCCGGTTTGAAGGGTGTTATGGGTAGTAAAATTACTGGGGTAGCCGCGATTTATCGTGTTGTCTCAAGACGACAAGCGCAATGTGATGCAGCGTATACCGGACCTAACAAGCGTCACGTTGTTATATGCAGGCGGTAACACTTACTATCAAGTGAACGTCCTGTTCGTCTCATCGGTTCAGTTAATATTTTTTTTATATTTATATCATTATTATAACATTAATGTAGGAAGGTAAAGAAAAGATAGTTAACTAAGGCAGAGGGTTATACGCGACTTTAAAATGAACAAACCGAGTACCAAGTCAAGGAAAACAAGCGAGAGTACTAAGTTCTTCAATTAATTATATAAAAATTACCCTATATGGTGGTGCTAGTTACGATGATATACACTGCACCACATTGTGATCGTCGCCTACATATGATGTTAATTCTGTAATTTAGCTATCATTCTTTTTGAACCGGGACAAAGTATTATTTGCACACTACTGTTTGCTGGCAAAAATACTGCTAACAGCTGGCAGTACAAGCTTTATGGACTTTGACAAGAGAGTTCTACTACCAGTGATATATTTCGGAGAAAGGCCATCACTACTACTATAATAATGAATATAGGCAAATAATAATAGTAGAATAAGGGATGCACGATTTCGTTTACATAATCTAAATTCTAGAATTTTCTGTCTCACTCGTATTAGTGCGACAGAAAATTCATCAAATCCATAATAACTTAGTATTAGCTTATTACCTAAGAAACATATTATTAAAATGTGTTTTTTACTACAGCATCATTAGAATATAAGTCTTTGATTTCTCGAATATAATTATCGATTTTAAAAAATTAATTTAATCAATTAATATACTAAAATATTGAAAATATCTAATTTAGCATGACGAAGCAGACATTCTGCAGTTTTATTAGTATATAGTACTTTATTAGGCAAATCAATAATTTTTCTTATTTGTCCAAATACTGTTGGTAGGTCTCTATTGCCGAAGACCGATTTGGTGGGTACCACCGCAGCGCCCATTTCTACCGCCAAACAGTTTATAGTGTGTAAACATTACTGTGTTCCGATTTAAAAGACGTTGTCGCTAATATAATTACTGGGGTAACGAGACTCAACATCTTACGTCTCAGGCGACGGGCATAATGTGATGCAGTGAATAACATCCTTACTAGCGCCACGTTGTTATAGGCGGATGTATCAATTACCATCAGGTGAACGTACCATACGTCTTTTCTCTTAATTGTATAAAAAAAAGTTTTGTGTTAAATGCTGTGCGCATGCTTCTTTCAATTTTTTTGAATCTAAAAATTAAAATTAATAAAATTGCATCCACTCATGTTTTGGTAACATAATAGTTTTCAAACTATTTTATTTTTCAAATCATTTTTGAAAAAAAAGTAATCAATACGCAACAAACTGTAAGGCAGTAAACGTTGATAAATGAATTAAAAACCGCTTAAAACATGACATTTACGCGGCGACTCGACCGGTTAATCATTTACCGTGAGATGTTCACATGTCACTGTACATTATACTCACGCTCCCGCAGACATTAAAGTGTCATCCCCCCAAGTCGCCGCATTACCACTGTTACGCAAAATACACTAATTGTGAATAATTTCCAGACGTTCCTCGGCAAGACACTGTTATTTACGTAATTAGACTAAATACATTCGGGCGCAATTTCAACATGTCATACTAAGAGATGCCCGCCATATTTGATGATTAGTTTTTTTTTAAATACCGTAAATGTCATCTTGTTTTTTCGCTGCCAATTTTTTATTTCGCTAAATTAAAAAAAAGTGCAAAGCGATTATTAAATTGAATAAAATGGAAATAGCATATAATCGATTAAAAATTTTAAAATCATTACAATATTAATCTGCCAATTGTTTTTTTTTTCATCTTTTTTCTTTTTCGATTGTTTTTCGATCAGATTAAGTTTTTTCTACTAATGAGTACACTAAATATACAACATAATAATCATAGTTAATATAAATTTTGAGATATAATATTATTATTTATGATATTATCGTTATATAATTTTATTACAGTATATTGTAGTTACAGATTTCTTTAGTTATTTTTAGTAAGAGAATAATAAATATTTCTTGACAAAGCGTACCTGTATGGGTTTTTGTATCTCATTTACACATCATCACTATTTAAATTTTTTGATCAATGCATGTTAATTTCTAATCAGCATGTAATCAACTATGGATATTATAATTAATGATTAAAATAAAGACATTATTGAAAACGTCGTGTATTAAAATGTTTGACTTAATTTCTAATTATGATATGCTATTTCATGTTTTACGTCTCACCGTTTTGATTTTAAAATTATTTTATTGCTTTTATTGATTACAGGTTATGAGTCCGTGTAATAATTTGTATTAAAAATATTATAATGCGGTCTATTACTTTTAAAATTAATATTTATCTTAAGCAAAATTTAATTATTTGGGAATTGCAATAAATTGTATGCAGCCTCGATAAAACAACGTGCAATATACTTATTTTTACGACCGTTTATGTGCAATACCACTTAACATATTCTCAATCTTCTAATCTGTAAAGCGAAAAATATAAATAGCAATATAATATTTTATGTACGTCGGTCCGTGTCTCCCGACGGGAAGCTTTCCCGTATATTTACACATTTGAAATATGGCAGTTTTTATAACCTCTCAAGTTATGGATTGGCGATAGAATACATCGCCATTGGGCCTGTTCTTATTTGTATATCAGTTTAAGTAATACATCAATGAATAATTTCATATGCAATATTCTCATTCCATCATCATAAGGCGTCTTTTTCTAACTGAAGATTAGTAATTAGATTAAAAAAATATTTCCGGTTTTCAGCTTTTTAATTGTTTCGTATTTAAGTTCGGTCCACTTCTTTCTTTATCTCGCCTAACCTTTAAGTATAAATAACCATTTAACATATTCATCATATATATATTATTTAAAATATTTAACCAAATAATCCTTACTAACCTAAAGTCGAGACAAATGTAATTATCAATAATTTATGTATTTTGATTCATACTTAGTAGATCGCTGGTCTAATGATTAGAGCGTGCGCCTTCATTGCGAAGATCGTGGGTTCGATTCTCGGCATTTACCAATGACTTTAATATTTAAGTTATGTACATTTGTGAACTTTAGTCACAACAGCGAAATACAAACGGCGAAGGAAAACATCGCGAGGAAACCTGCACATGAATTAGAATTTATTCTAAGGTGTGTGTGAAGTCACCAATCCGCATTAAGCCTGCGTGGTGACTATAGCCCATCGCCCTGATATTGAGGGTAGGCCTGTGCCCTAATAGTGGGGACGTAAATTGGCTTTTATGGTGGTATGGTAATTCATATTGTTTTTTATATCATCATAACAATAAATTGCATTATTTGATATTTTCCTTTTTATATATTGGTAAGTCAAGCTAAATCCAAAACCTTTATATACAATACATGATAAGAATTATGTTTCTGCTAGACGACATTAATATCCATGTTAATATTACAATAAAAAAACAGTTGTAGAAAATATTTCTCCGTGTCGAATGTTAAGATACAGTTAAAGACGATCTATAAAATGTAACGACGTAATTAAAATACATATATTTTTATTTAATTTGAATTGATTAGATGATTTTATTATTTTAATATAAATCTAATTTAAACGAAACGCTACTGAACGACTTCATATAAATTTCAATAGATAAGTAATAATGATAGGACTTTTATCGACACTCACTTAATTGTGCGTTGACCTGTAGGATCTATGTGTATAGAATATGGTCTTAACATCCAATAGTTAACTTTTTATCTTCAAAATCAAAAATATCTTACGAAGGATAAGAAAATTAATCATTGAAATTGGAAAGTGGCTGAAGGAGGTAACCAAGGTGTATTAGAAGACAAAACAGCAGTACACATAATAAAAGAAGAAATATTGTTTAAGGTAAGTAAAGGTAAGTAATACATGCATCTGTTTAATGAGTACCTTCTTCCTCGACGGTATGACTCTTGAGTGGTCGTGGTCATCACTTCAGGTGTTGGTGGTTTCACAACATGAGAAGTAAATAAATTTTTAAGTATCCGGATTCGTCAAGCCTAAAGTTTGATCAGGTTGTCCATCCAAGAAACCCAAAGATCTATCTATTCATGAATTTTACAAATTCATGAATTTATAAAATCAAAAGTTCTATTAACTCGTAGATTCCAGTTTAGAGGTACCCCCAGTGTGTAAATCTAAGGAATCCTAAATTTTATCCTAAACATGGATTAAAGGTCTAACACTTTGGAATTCTATCTACTTTTGTAAACTGTCATCTGTCATCTGTCACTGTCATCACATTCTTCATGAAACCTTTAATGACAAATATAAAAATCCATGTTTTATTGTTCCGATTTTTTTTAGCTTTAATAATTTTCATTATGATTTTGTAAAGCGAATGTTAAGATGGATGTGTGGTGTGACGAGGATGGATAAAATTAAGAATGAGTATATTAGAGGAAGTCTGAAAGTTGCGCCAGTGACAAAGAAGTTGAGGAGCAAGAGGTTAGCGTGGTACGGGCGTATCATGCGGAGGGATGAAGGACATATAACAAAGAAAGTAATGACAATGAATGTGGATGGTTATAAGGGTAGAGGAACATCGAAGAAAGTGTGGATAGATTGTGTAAAAGATGACATGTGTAAGAAGAATGTGAATTCAGATATGGCGGCTGATAGAGGGATGTGGAAGAGAAGTACATACTGTGTCGACCCCACATAATTGGGAAAAGGGCAGGAGGAAGAAGATGATTTTGTAAAGCGGTTTGAATAGGAAACGGAAAAATAATGCATCACGTTAAGCGCTTTACTATCTATGTGAGTATCGATCTCATTTCACTTGCTGATGATGAAGAAAAATCCATGAAGAGGTAAAGAAAGATACATATGCGCTATTTCTGTGTTTTATTCTTTACACTATTTGATGATTTAGACTTGCTGATCTAAGAATTTAACTATTGCTAAAATAGATGAACGGTTCCGCGAAATGGGTTCTTATCACCGGTAACAGGTTTAAAGGGAATAAGGTATCAGATGTTATGTCTTTCTACAAAGATGAACGTCAATATATAAGTAATAAAATAAGGGAAAATATTAACGTATTGTATATTACGACCCCTAAACAGTAAACACTATGAACATAACCCCACAGCACATCAACGCGTATTGGTTCGCGTCAAATTTTCATAACAGCTTCAGCGGGCCTCCTGCGGGAAATGCGGCCAAAGGGATGCAGGAGGGGCGATATTATCCCCGTATTATAGTATATCGATGATTTCCTTCCGCATATCATGTGAAGGGAGAAGCTTAAACGATACAATTTATGTATGACGTCAGACAATGTGTTGACACAAGCTCATGTTCATAGATAATACTGTTGATGGGAGTACTGATGTAGTTGGTTACCACCGCAGCTCCTATTTCTACCACCAAACCGTATTGTTAAAACATTACTGGTTTTTTTTTATTTAGAGAGGGTCGTAGCTAATGAAATTACTAGGGTAAGCAAATTTAATATATTCTATCTCAAAACGAGTATAAAGTGGTGTAGTGTTTATTATCAGAACTAACGCTACATTGATATCGTTTCACCATCAGAGAAATCCTTGATCAGCTCGTTATCATAATAAATTTATATTCATGCTTAATCTACTGTAGAATTATTTTAGACAAAATTTCTCTTTAACCGTTATAATGTTAAGCAAGAATATTTTTTTTAGTTTGTTAAAAAAAAATTTTTAATTTATTTTTAAATCAATTACGATGGTATATACTGCAATACATAGTTCGCGTCGCCTGGCAAATATGTTGTTGTCTCGTTACCTCAGTAATTACACTAGCTTCAACGCCCTTCAAACCGGAACACAATAATGTTTTCACAATACAGTTTGGCGGCAGGAATAGGCGCTGCGGTGGTACCTACCTGGAAGGTCTCTGGCAACGGACCTACCACCAGTAAACTGACTTCAAAATTATCACTTATTTAAACTGTTGTCTTTAAACTGTAATTATATTGTTTATGTTAATAAATATTTTCATAGATTGTAAGGTTTTGTAATGACGGCCACGTGATGCTGAGGACAGAAGGTGGACGACGAACTGGTTGTCGGAATCAACTGGTTGTAGATAAACCAGCCGCTGATACTTTGGACTGATTGAGATCTGAGCCTTCCGGCTGATGGTGGCGATGAAATATTTCCTCGAAAATATTCTTGGCTAAACATTATGAAATAAGTTCACCAAAAACATAAATTTCCAAGATGTGTCTACTTCGCTCGTTCTGATGAATTTTTGCTTTTTTTTTTAAACGCAAACCGAGTTTTATTTCGCGAAAGGAGATAAAGGGATGCCGGAGCTGTATAATTTAGAAGCGTAAAGACTCCATCTGCTGGCAATTTGTTTATTGGGCCTGGTGATATCCCTACTTCGCTGAATTAAAACTGCATTGTCATTGTAATTTACATCGTATGCCAAATAGTTAAGTATTGAACTTGAATGGCAACTTTTGTTGTTATCTTCGAATAAGTTTATTGCTTAAGTGTAATGTGGCACATAATTATTTCTGCGTGTGTGTGCCCATTTTATTTACTCGAGCTGATGTTTTTTTACGATTATAGACAAGCGTCTTAGAAGAGTGTAAGTAGTGCTTTAGGATACAACTTTACTGGTGGTAGGTCTCTGTTGCAGGAGACCTACCCAGGTACCACCGCAGTACCTATTTCTACCGCCAAACGGAAGTGTGCAAACATTACTGTGTTCCGGTTTGATGGGCGCTGTAGCTAGTGTAATTACTGGGGTAAAGAGACTCACAATCGTATGTCTTAGGGCGAGGAGCGCAGTGTGGTGTAATTTGTACCATTCTAGCTAGTATTTGAAATATTTTTATTATAATTTTTATCACCATCAGCCGATAGATGTCCACTTTTGAACTAAGGTCTTTCCCGAAGATACCCATATCGATGGGTCCTGCGCTGCCCGTGTTCAGCCAGAGGTTGGAATAGGTAGAGTTAGGTTACGTTAGCCCAATGCGAGTTGATAGGAGCCAGAGCCTCGTTTGTTGATTAACAGGGTACACCACGAGCTGGTGAGGCTGGCTTGGATACCGTGAGTTGTTGTGCGAGAACTATCACACCCTTACAAATGTACTGCCATAATGGTTAGGTAAAAGTTTCAAATAACTGTTAAAATCACCAGTTTTTAAATTTAAAATCCACAATAGTCACTTTTAAAACAGACATCACGTTAAGAAAAATGTTATCAAAAAAAATGCTTAGGTTTAGATACTTGATAAAATACACGATACATTAAGCTCCTTCTACTAATGTCTAGAAATCGCTAGATTTAAAATAGCTACCGTATTTTCCTAGATCTGAAGTTAAGATTTTTATAAGCTTATCTAAAACCGCATATTTGAACTTTACACAATAAGTTTGTTATAAGTTATTTGTATAACAGCTTTTTGTTAACAATTACCCGAATTGGAAATGATAAACCATAATGAAGATGTATATACGTAAAGTTTCGAGATTGTAACCGACACGATTAGAGATATTTCATGTAAGATAACCGTTTTAGGATGGCATATCTTTATTTTATAAGCATCTTCTGATAATAATAACGATGGCATAGTTATAGGTGAGATTACGTTACAGTCGTTTAAAGATTTGAGAAAAATCATGTAACATTGGAAGATTTATCTACCTGGATTTTAATTTTAGAACAGATTATATAAAATGACAGATTTTTTTTTAAAGTTTAATGAAAATGTACAACGTATTAAATATTGAGATAAATTTTATTAATTATTGTATAGCATTAACTTAATGAATTCATATTGCTTTGAAATAACACTAACTTGGACAATCTTGGTCTTGCTTATTTCGTTTTGGTTTTAGTCTTGGTCTAGATTTTGCTAGAGTAAAACTATTTTCTTTCGAAAAACAAGACCAATATCAATTTTACTGATCACTAGTAAACAGTGTATTGATTATTAAGTAGAAATCGTCTTTTACATTTGTACAGATACGAAGATCATATTAGATGATAATTATGTTTGAATTTGCAATTCAATGCGATAAGACTGCCTAATATCTTTGATATTTTTAAGTATTTCCAACCTTAAAAATATATCAAAAATGATGTTCACACTTTTAATGTTACCATTTTATTTATGTAAAGAGTACATTTAAAAGAATCTATAATACAAAATGTATTTTATATTTAATCTATGAAATTTAATAACATTTTTTATTATTGCAATACTTCATTCGAATTTATTGAATTTTAAAAATCAATTTATATTTCGATGGACGCCTCCGCCGCATGCGACCAGTGCCTTTTATAACCGTATACCATATTTAAAAGCAGTTAATCGCGGCAATTCATTATTTTATTGACACAAATGGCGGTTGCCCGCGCTAATAAAATAAACAAACTATTGTAAAACAGCAATTACGAGCAGCTATTAATTATACAATCAAGTGAACCGTCGGTAAACTTCAAACGTACGCATAGAGCGATTAAATTTACAGACAGAGTTAAAATTATCGTATATAATTATTGATAACAATGACGAATCAAATTTTAGTTACTGCTATTAATAATAATTCGTAGCAAAACCGTTCTTTATGAGAACTGTTTGTCTAGGTGATTAAAGTCATGATGCATACTTCGGTGAATAATGAAGACCTAACCTTTGTGTGTTCAACGAAGTTAATATAGCATAAACGGCTCTTAATGTTCCAAGAGCAGGGACTCATAGCATCTCTCCCAGTAGAAAATAACCAAGCCTACTACACTGGTAAAGATTTGATCAAATTGATGAAAGTCATATTTCACCGAAAGTTATCGTTCTAAGGACATGTCGGTATCCTCTCGATGTTTAAGAAGCGTAAGCTGTTCGGACATCAAACTCCGGCCTTTTCCAAACGTAAAGTGTGACCAATGCATTACAAATAAATCTATCACAGAATGGACAGATTTCATCATCATCATCATCGTCATCATATGAACCGATGGATGTCCACTGCTGGACATAAATCTCTCTCACAAACCACGGTCATGCGCTGTTTGAGTCCATGGGTAGATATATTACGTACAAAATCAATCAGCAATATCAATACTTTTGAAAATATAATTGTACTATATGTTAATTAATGTTATTAGCGATGTTGACTAGTACAAAGATAACTGTATGATCTGTCGCAATTTATATACCATCGTTGGTTTGAAGAGCGATATACTTAGTTAAGGATTTTACTGGACTAACCAGTCACCGTAACTTATATAGAGACCAATGCAAACGCTATATTTGTATAATCCCGGATGTAGAAAATCGCTACAATAACAATTAATACACTCAATACGCGACACCTTTTCCCACTATAGTAGTGTTATAGCCATTAATAATGTAAGATAAAATAAAACTACAAAGAATATCTAAATAATACAAATTAGACATCCTTAACGGACTTAACAGCGGCCACGGAACTATCTTTGGGTCGCTAAGTGAAGCAAAATAGCTGTTAGGTAAAATTTTGCGGTTCGTGCGATCGTTTGAAAGCGGAAACGGACCGGCCATTACCGGGCGAGATCATTGAGCGCCCAATTACACTCTCTATTGATTTTCCGAAACGTTTCAATGGTGTCCGTTCATGTTTACTGCTGATTTTCACTCTATTATTCTAAATACAATTTTTTATTTTTACTAAGAACTTCGTCTCAATTTCATGTCATTTTAAGAGTAAGTTGAACGATGATGAAGTTGACTGCTGGAACACTTCAATGCTGTTATGGTAGCAGATTTACAATACGAGGTGGCCGTTTGCCAGAGGGATTATAAGGAAATATTTTTTTTACAGTAAAGTGGACTAACGAGCGACCAGTTCACGTAATGACAAGTGACCACCGATGGCCATAGACAAACGCAACATCTGAGAGGTCGCAGCTGCGTTGCCGTACTTTGAGTATGTGGTAGGCTCTTTTTCTTGAAGTATCGGTTCGGAAATACCGCTGACGACAACCGATATCACAAAATAGTTGTGCGTGGTAAAAAGGTTAAAACTCTAATGGAAGATTGCCAGTCAAGCAGGATATGAGGAAAAAAAATATCTTCTAAGTCTTATGGTACAAGCAGATTACAGTTCTGTCGGTTTCCGGTTGCCGCAAACACAAGATTTTAGTAAATTCTTTGGAACGCATAGGTGCACCCTTGACCGCCTTACCACCGCCTTAGAAAGATACAGGAAGTAACAAAATCTTCCTTAGGACCCTCGACACTTAGTAGTAGGCTGTCCTCTTCAAAACACTTCATCTAAGAACATAAGTCCGTCATTTTAATACTGACACAGGTAAAAAAGAATATTATCATCGTTAATTTTTAAACTCGCATGTATGTCAAGTATCATGTTTTATTATCTGTGCTCGATCTTGCTGTAGATAATAAAAAATTAATTTCTCCAGTAACTGGCCTGCCACTTACCAGAGCGCCGTCAAAGCGCGACAACCGCAAATCAGCGGAAACCGACCCGTATTCAGGACACGCTCTAAAACCTTCAGTTACACAATTAAAATAACTACCTCCCGTCTATCTATATATACTTCTATTACCGTGGTAAGATTCTCTTACTGAAGATTTTGGACACGAGGTCGCTAGCCATATGCATACTGATCGGAAGTTTCATAACCATGAAAGCTGTCGTTATCAAAACATGTCGGTTTACTTATGATATTGTCTTTCACCGGAAGCTAATACTGATAACGTTTATTAGGTTCACCTTGCCAGCGTCATGGTTCTCAGTAGGCCATAACAGATGCATTGATGATTTTTTATAAAGAATACTACTTTAAGTAAACTATATAACTGAACAGTAAAAGCGCTATAATGATAAGAAGCGCGTTTATCAACTTATCTTAAAATAATCATTGGAGAGTACGTCGTAAGTTTTCAGATAACTCATTTAATATATTCCACCATTTTAAAATTCATGTCGCACAGTTTAATGGTAATAAAAGAGTAATAAAGACTGGTTATATCTTAAGCATCTGACGCATCTTATCGGAATATCGATTAGGAAATACCGAATCTTCGTTTCTCGATAAAAGCTTGCTTTCTTTATCTATAGAAAATGTTACTTTAATAGAAAATCAGATGATGATATTTGTAGACATTTTCCAAAAATATTCTCATGATATTTATATGTATGTACTTATTTTTCGTTCAAACAATATATTTTTCTGCGTAATATAATATGTTCCTATTGCTATTACTGTTTTATAACAGAAAATATATAAATAAACGTAAGCTTTAAAAAATTCCACCGATAAATTAAAAAAAATATCGCTCCTGTCAAATTATTGGCGCTAAAATGAGTGAGGTTGTTTGTTCATCATCTTCGAAATATTTCCGGCACACGCACGGAAGGGTCCGCCTATTGTCTCAATTATAGGCTGAACGTCCGCGCTTCCTCTGTCTCAGCGGTGGTCGCAAAAAAAAACGAATCCACAAAAAATAAACTCTTGATGTGCAGATGAAAAATAATTTTAAAAAATGTTTTTTAAATTATTTTTAGTTTATGATAAGTATTTGTTATTATTTGATTTATTATTATTCTCTTATCATTTATTAATATTTATTCTATACAAATAATATTATAAACCAAGTTTTGTTTGTGGAAGAAATATTAGTTAATCACGTTTTTAAATATTGATTAAAGAACATAACCATTAAAATTAGCTAATAGTATATACTGGTGACTGGGGTGTAAAGGTTCCTGCACAGCAACTCATGGGACCCAAGCTAACCTCACCAGCTCGTGTTGCACCCTGCTAATCAGCAAACTACGTTCTGGCTCCCATCAACAAGCATTGGGCCAGCGTGGTGAAAATGGCTCAGATCTCACCATATGAACCCCTTACAGACGTTGATATCTTTGGTGAAAGCCTACGTCTAGCAGTGGACGTCTATTAGCTGATGATGATATGCTAGTGTTTTCCATTCACCAATCCGCATATGGTGGACCAATAGCCTTCACTCTCTTCATATGAGAAAAGACTTCGAATCCCGGCAGTGGTAACATTAAGAATATGTATAATATGAAAAGACTAAAACCTTTTTTGTAATTCACTTAGACTTTTGGCGCTTGATGATCCCGTGATAGTTAATATTACATATGTTTACATTATAATAGTAAACAAGTATAACATCGAAAATATCTATCAATATTAAGCTCCACACTCACTTCGTAGCTATTTTATTCGAATAGTTTTTTTTTCTTTGGTGACAGACAACAAATAAATGACCCCTCAAAAGCTGTCCGTCGGCGGCGAGACGCCAACAAATTGCCGTGAACAAGGCGTCCCCAATCTCGCCTCGTCGCGCACAAAAAAACCAAAAAGGAATAAAAAAAAAAAAAAATTTGAAATGGTTTTGTATGTGTCATCAACGGTCTCAATGCCAAAGGGAAGTTGTATAAGATCCTAAACACTTAGCAAATGTAAATATTATTCGTTTTATTTCACTCTTAAGTATCATTTAATTCAGTAATAATATTGTTTACTCAATTTGTATTGTACAATTTGTGTTATACAAAGTGTTAACATTAATGACATACCTTTACTGATTATTACAAAAAAAAATGTATTGCAGTATATAAATATAATACGTTTATTTTCATACCTCTAACTTTTTGCTGTAAATAGTTCATTTATAGTTTTCTCTAAAATAACTACAATAGTTACATAAATTACTATGTTACAGTTTAGAGAGCGCTGTAGCTATACTAGTATAACTACTAAAGCAAGGAGACTCAACGTCTTATATATCGGGTGCATTATGGTGTAGTGTATATCATCCTAACTAGCGCCAAGTGGTTATGGGCAGGCGTACATATATTATAATGTTATATACAACATATATAGATTTATGTCATTATAGCAGCTACGAGTAAATTTTTACAAATATATTGTTTTTACCGTTAAGTAAACCTAAAAACTTATTAACACATCGTTAATAAGTTTTTTTCCTTCACGTTTTAAATGGAAATTTAATAACGTCCTTAGATGAAGAGATACGCTAGTACCATTAGAGATATATTTATCTATATAATTTTATATGCAATCTTAATGAGCACGAGAGACGATATAGTATATCTTCATACCGGTATCTGGACGTGCTTATCAGTCAGTCGGGACGGAGATAGGTAACGCACGTCAATTTCGTTTATTAACCCGATGTAAATTTAAAAACGTTATCTCTAATGGCTCATTAAATGGACAGCGATTGCTCAGGACAACGGTTTCTTCGAAACGGCGGAGAGCTTTTACTCCACAATCACATATTTAGGTAGCAATAATCTAATGTCCACTGTCAGTACATAAACCCAGTGTTGTGGATAACACCGCCATAGATAACAATTACCGAAATTTTTAGAGATATAAAAGAAAACCTATATCCTATTTTAATTCGCCTAGTGAGACTAGCTTCACAGTATAAACAGACACAAGAAATATAAAAAAATACATATATATATATATGTCATTTTAAGTTCAGTCAAGCCGAGTCTCTATTAAGCTAAACGTCATTGTAATTCGCTTGATATTTGTATAAATTAAAGTTATCGACTTTATTTTACATAGAAATCGATTCGACACAACAAATAGTAAAATGACCATATCAGTTTGACAGTTTAAAAGTAACGATAAATATCTACACGATGACATTTTATAAAAGCTAGATGTGTATGAAAATTGAAAAAAAAAATCTATTGTTAATTGTTCAATAAAGATAAACGTACAAGAATGACCTCGCTAGATTTATGATAAGGAAATATATAATTTTTTATCTCAACTTTTCAACATCATTATAAATGAATACATTCAATTTAGCCATAGACGGAGGTAGTGACGTCATTGGGTATCACTGTCGACTAGCATAAGGCGTTTTAATAATATAATAACTCACCATTTAGTCGGTCTTTGACGACCTGATGCGCGAAGGCTGCTGCAGCCGCTTGCCTCATGGGATCCAACGCCACACCCCAAGCACCCAAAGCGCCCAACGCTCTATGCGCGGGTACCCTTACTACCCCGGGGCTACCGGTGAAACCATAACCAGCTCCCAAACCAATCCCCGGCCTTAGAAGTAGACCCGAGTTTGGGTACAGACCTGGATTGTGGGAGAAGTTTAAAGGCAAACCCGAATTGTCCTTTGTCTCGTCTTTAGCACTCTCCGACTCAGTGTCCTGATCACTCCTATCATCACTCTCTCCCGAATTCCTCCGTTTATCGATGTCCTCGAACTGCTTGCCGAGCAGTCGAGATATACTGAAGGGTAGGTTTACCCTTTGCTGTGTATCAGTCAAATGCTCGCTAGGCGAATCATGGTATCTGTGGTAACTGTGTTCGGAGTCCCGGTCCTCGGAGCCTACGCTTCTGTCGCATTGTGCGGACAACCTGCTATCCGAGTCCACATTAATCTCTTCCTGATCATCATCTGAATGAATGGATGACATTTTTAAAATTTTTATTTCTTCTCTACCGACTGTTAAACACTACCACTTTTGCTCTTATTTATCACCATATTAATTAAACGTATCAAAAAAATATATTAAATACAATATGTTCACTAATTAAAGGTAAAAGTATATTTTGTAATGATTAATTTATGTTCATTAAGTGTTAGTCACAATATATTAGAAAAATATTTATTATCTATAATAACTTCATATGACAGTTTTCGAACGCGAATTCTTTTTTCAAATGAGCTTTCGCGCCACGCTCGACCGCCCGCGGCCGTGCCGTCACACACAATATCAGTGAGCGAGCCAATCAGCTGCGCCCCCACCGTTTTTCGAAATTCGAACGGGTAGTACGACCGCACTAACGCCTCAACTACACCCGTTGAGTGGAACAGTTTCCGACAAAAGCTTAATACGATTTCCAAACATAAAAACACGCTTCGACTCGCTAACTTTAACAGAATGGTTTGCTCCGTCCTTATACAGTTCTTCCCATGTTTATTTTTCCAATAACAATCCATTTTCGACTTTACTCCCACTGCTTAAAGTATATTTTCATATTCGAAAAACATAATGTTACCACATTCTCGTCAAACATGAATACAGTTGAACATGGCAAGGAGTGCGCAACAGAGACAACGGCTCATCACGGTTCCTCTGTATCAGCGCGTTAAAAAGAGTCAGCTAGTGTTTCACAGAAAGGGCGTGTTCAGTTCGGTAAGGCATCGTTTAAATCCAGTTATGGCCTGACAAATGGTGTACATATTAAGGGGGGAGCGATGTTAGGAAACTATTTTTGAATCTTTTAAGACAGTTAAATTATTTACGTTTCGTGGTCGACCGAGCTCCTTCAGACAATGCACTTTATAATAAAATAGAAACCAATTCATGTTATGGTCATAGATAAGTAAGGATAGTGTATTGGCGAAGATAGATTCTTTATGGTATTGAGTGAGACAGCTCGAGTGGTAAAAGGTGTTAGATTACGGTTGCGCGAGATAAAAGCCTTCGAATATGGCGATTGCTTTTACAATAATTGTTGCTTGCATTGGAATTTGAAATCTGTGTAAGATTTTATAATGAATGCGATCCACGCCTTGAATTTATGATATCGTTATTAACATAGTTGTATGTTAGCTAAAGGTTAAGATTTTAGAGAAAGAACTTTTATTTTATCTCCTTACGATTTGATGATTGTATTGTAATTCTGTTAATATTGTGAAGAGCGCACTTCATGTTGATGTAATTGTTATAAATTGTTTTTTATTACACACAGCCAAACCTTCGTTAACTAAACCTTTTCTATGATTTGGCTTAATTAGGAAATATGGAGGGATCTCGTCGTCAGTTAAAAATTAAGAAGACTTCGAGGTTCTGCTCGCAGTTTACGATCTGCTTTTAATGAGTTCACGCAGCAAAAGTCTATCCTGAGTTTTTTTATTACTAAAAATACAAAATCATTCAGTCTATCTACCATTGGTCAACATTCTTAATTCACGAAATGGTATGGCATTGAACATCTTTTACCATTAATACAATTAGTAGTTAAGAATAGTTTTTATCATTGAATATACTAATAAACTAATCACCATATTTAATACAATACTTCAATACAAATTATGACAGGTGTAGGTCTCTTAAGTTATGATGTAGATGCGTAACGTAACAGTGTTTTTTTTTTCATGAAGCGACGAGAGGAGCAAGATAATGAGTTTAGAATGAGTGTTACGTCTGCCTATAATAACGTGGTGCATGTTAGGACTATATACTTAACGCACAAATACATTGCGCTCGTCGCTTTGAGACATTAAATGTCTGTTACCCCGGTAATTTCACTAGCTGCAACGCCTTTCAGACCGTAATATTTGCAAACTACTGTTTGGCGACAGAAATAGGCACTGCGGTGGTATCTACCGAAAGGGTCTACGATAAAAGAGTCACCACCAGCAGCTAGTGAAATGAATGGGCTTATATGAAGTACAAATTAAAAAAGACTGTATAAAAATCCCGAGTGTATATATATATATATATATATATATATGTATGATTAAGATTTCTATGCCAAACATATATCCAATGCATGAAAATGTTATGAAGCTTTCTTACGACACAAGTTTACTATACTATCGTCTTGATCCTACCCTCGATTTAAGTTAAAGAACGGAAAAAGAAAATTTTACCAATCGCTTTTCTGTTACATCATCTAAAAGTCCATCATCATCAGCCGATAGACGTCCATGGCTGGACCTAGGCCTTCTCCAAAGATCCCCACTTCATTTGGTCCTGCGCATCTTGCATCGGCGGGCACTAGAAGCGATCGTCTGTAAGGGTTTACATGGAGGGATTTAGGCTTTTTCTCACCACGCTGGGCTAATGCGGGTTGGTGGAATGCAGAGCCTCGTTTGTTGATTAGCAAGGTACACCACGAGCAGGTGAGGGTGGCTTGGGTTCCGTGAGTTATTTTACGCGACCCCTTACACCCATACAAGATTTTTAGTTAGGCCTTCATCGAAAGCACTAACCTCTTAAGCTTATTTTAATTATAATAATAATGTATACTCTAACTTCACCATCTGAATACCATAATTTTTTAAATGAACCGTAGGTGTTCGAATGACTGCCTACATTCACACATTTATGGTTCCAACGAGTATTCCTATGACGCCGAAGAGTCTAAAACTTGTAATAACAAATTCTAATGATTAGTAGAGTAATATAAAATAGTAATAGATAATAATAAGAATAATATAGTTGTAGAGTAGTAAAAGAATAATCTATAAAAGTGTGATAATTAAATAAAAGAGAAACATGTGTTAGACAAGTCTTTTGGGTATATAGCAAATCAACTGAACCCAAAATTTTACAAAATGGTAGGGTAAAACTAAAAAAAAGTACTTACCACATTATAAAGCAAACATCAAATGGTTAATAAATCATTTGTTAGTATATTTTATTGAGAATAACAATCTCACCCGGTGTTAAGTGTATATGTGATTTTAGCTAGTAAATGAACGTTTGCTAATATTGTGTAACGCCATCTAGTGCTGAGAGGAAAATTTAAAAGCTTGATGTTAATTAAGCTTATAGAAGTATTATCATAAGTACTGGTACTGAAAATAAATTAATTTTAACAGGATTTTAAACGGTTGTAAATTATGTAAATATGCTAGCTTTTGTGAGTTTTCGAAATATTCCAGAAGTTTTTAATAAACTGCCATCTAGTGTCTTTTAGTACACACTTATTCAAAAAAATGACTGCCTATTTTTATCACATTCTTTTAGGTAATCACTCGCTTAGTAACAGAGAGAGCTCTGGATTAAGTTTGGCGTTATATATAGATAGCCACATTTTGGATTGTGGTAGGATTTTTTACGAACCTGCTTAGGTTTCTTTAGTTGTGCGTTCTAAGTAAGTTTCTCCATTATGGGTGCCATCACATAAATAGTAGTCAAGTTGGTGCATTGTCAGTTAAAAATACGTAAATCGTAATTTTTTGAACAGTTATTGAATATGAATGGAGTTACGATAAGATATTTATATTTTCTGATGAAGGTCGCAGGAAGCCGCTAGATGCAGACGGCATGAGAGAGCTAGGTTTGGATATCCTTGGGGGAGGTATATCCATAAGAGTAGGCGTCTACTATCTGTCAAGTAATATATGTATGACAATTACATAACCAGTATATTTATAACTTTGTCCATATTTAAACAAGCAGCCCAAAAAATATCATTAAACTAAGTAAAGTTAATACCTGACTTAGTTTAGTGATATTTGTTATGTTAATATATGAAATTTAGTTTATAATTTAATATTTTTCATTTTTCAGATATATTACAAAGAAATACATAACTCACAAATCAAACTAACTATTACAATCGATCAAGTCATATAATTGAAAAGTTAATTCATGCGAGCAGCTACAGGAGATTGAAGTGGGATTGATATTTTTTATTTTACTATTATTTGCAACATGAAAAACTTTGATTATTTACTGATATGCGTCCTCCTAAGTCAAATAAGTAAGTAATACGTTTTATATACCACTGATTCGTTATAATAATGGAACTCTATTATTGAAGAAACCAACATTAGCTAGAAGTTTAACCTAACATGAAGAAAGTTTCTATACTATCATCATCAGCCGATAGACGTCCACTGCTGGAGATACGCCTACCCAAAGATCTCCACATAGTCAGCGCGGCTTCCAATACCGTTGGACGCTAGGGGTTGTTGTATGTAGGGGTTCATATGGGGTGATTAGAGCCATTTCCCACTACGCTGGCCCAATGCGGGTTGGTGGTAGTCAGAGCCTCGTTTGTTGATTAGCAGGATGCACCACGAGCAGGTGAGGTTGGCTTGGATCTCATGAGTTGTAGTGCGGGACTCTTCACACCCCTTTCTTCCTTTCTACACATTGTTTTAATATAACAAATTATATTGTATATATATATGAAAAACTTGAATACTTTCTATCTAACAATGTTATTATAACGAAGATTTAGCGTCATTAATGAAGATATCAGTGATTTAACATCAATTAAAAAACTTCAAAAAATTTATCTAAATATTTCTTATCTATTGGCAAAACCTATTTATTTCAGTTCATACAATCGCACAGACACATATACGAAACAAGCTTGCAGCGCATCTACAGTTAAATAATACTAGAAGAATTTTAAGAGGCGTTGAAGCCGGAGACTCGGAGCCGTTTATGGTAATTTTTTTATATTATAATAGTCCTTCTGTATGGCATCTAGTTCCTGTCAGACATGTCCTCTTGTAACGTCCTACGCTACAGTCACTCCTAAAACATAGTTTGTGTGTTTTGAGCCATAATATTATTAATATGACTTTAACAATTAGAAAATCTGACTTTCGTTATGAATAACGAGAATATTTCATTACGTTATATAGTAATTCTGGAGAGGTTTTCAGGAGGAAACAGTGTCTTCAATATAATCAGATTTAATAAAGATTTTTATGTAAAAGCAACACCTGCTCATGGTGCTCTCTGCTAATCAACAAACGAGGCTCTAGCTTCCGCCAACCCGCAATGGCCTAGTGTGGTGGGTAACGGCTTGAATCCCATATAAATATATGAATCCCTACCCGTAATCTTTCGGGTAAGCCTATGTCCAGCAGTGGACGTCTATCGACTGATGATGATAATGATGATGAGGTTACTTTTACTAATTTTGTCTTTGACTTAAAGTTTGCTTATGTATATTTATTTCTGATATTTATCATGTTGTTTAAAGATATACGATTTAATAAGAATTTTGTTAATTAAGTTAACCAGAGACAACATCCAGTGTTCATGGTTAGTGTAATTAAAAAAATAAAACAGCAATTCTTAAGGTGTACCTAAGGACCTCGCCGGAAGACAACCCCGGTTTAGATCCGAACTGGTTGTGCGGGGGCGTCATCATCCACGAAAGTTACATCCTGACGTCCGCCGCGTGCATCGAGAACATTGGCCACTTTTACGTCGTTTCCGGTACACACAGGTATGGGAATATCTAATTATATTAATAACTTGAAACATATTTGACATTTTACATTAGTGTTGTTCTATTTACATCTTTACTTGCAACTGATTCTTGTTGACCTCCTTGTAATAAGCAGGTCCTTACTTCGATCCTGAGTAATACATTATGTAAATTAGTTGGTGGTAAGGTGGATCAACAGCCTTTTACCATCATCTTATTGTAATGCCACTATTACATCATCGCTCTGTTCCGGTAAACAATGTATATGAACCGGAGTATATTAGACCAGCACGCTTTAACATTCACCACTTTAATGTTATTTAACATCATGTGAAGTTAAGATTTAGTGATAGCCCTAACTCATTTTGGTGTAAAAATTAAAAAAAAAAAAAACAAATAATGTAATTTTGATTGGTTTTATCGCGAAGATGGATTCCTCCCGGGATAAAGGATGAGTGCATAACAAACGGCGCAATGAAAGCGGTCTGGAAATGTGTACCCATAAGTAAGTGAACAACTTCGCCTTTACTTAATTTCGAATACATGAGGAAAAGGATGTATATTAAATAATCATCATTATCCTTTCAATCAACGGATGTCCACTGCTGGACATAGATCATATGTAAGTTATACCACGAAACATGGTTATGTACTATTCATATACAATAAATAATAGGTCTCTGTTTCCGGAGATCATGTAGGTGTAGGTACCAAAGCAGTTCCTATTTCTACCACAAAATAGTAGTATGCAAACATTACTGTGTTTCAGTTTAAAGAGCGGTGTAGTTAGTGACATTACTGGGGTAACGAGATAACTTATGTTTCAATGCGATGATCATGACATGGTGCAGTGCGTATCTTTCTCACTAGCACTAAGTTGTTACGGGCGGGCGTACCACTTTCCATCAGGTGAACGTCACCCTCGTCTTTATATCCCATAGATTATGAATTCGATGGTCACCAATTTGAAAATATACTGTGGATGGTGAACGACATAGCAGTTGTGAAAGTAGAGGACGAATTCAATTTCAACAAGCGGGTGGTCGGCTGCGATTTCATACCGAAGAAGGTTAATTTTAACAATAGGAGCATGGACCTGGAGTCGCCGGGGACGGTGGGGACTATAGCGGGATGGGGCTCGCAGGAAAGTTTCGGGGAACCCATCCAGGTACATATCATTTATATATATTTTTCTATTTGATAAAGCGAAAAGTCGGGCGAGACGTTCACAAGATGGGAAATGAAGAAACCTTCTCTTAAAAATATAGCCGTGAGACATAAGTTTCGTTACAGCAGTAATTTAACTACCTACAACGACCTTCAAACCGGAATACAATAATTTTACATGCCACCCCTTGGCGGTAGAAAGTTAAAAAGATATATAAATACTATTACTTCTTCTTTATTTTAGTTAAAAGGTGAATAACCATTTGTTATTTTTCTATATAGTCCCACTGCTGGAACTCAGCACAATGTTAACTATAATATGGAATATATAAAATATACAGGGGTGTGTGGTCCCGCTCAACAACTCCCCGTAAGACCTAAGCGGACCTCACCTGCTCGTGGTGCACCCTCCTTATCAAGAAACGATGCTTTGGCTCCTACCAACCGCATTGGGTCAGCATGGTGGGAAATGGCATAAATCCCACTATTTGAACCGCTGCAGTGAAGATCTTTGAGAGACGCCTATGTCTAGTAGTGCATGTCCATCGGCTGATGATGATGATGATGAAATTATACAGAAGCTATAACAGTTCAATTTGTAAGGTAGCTGTAAGTGGTGTACATTTAGAAGCGGGGCGGGGTTCGTTCTTTGCTGAGTTGGAGCTTCCGGTGAAGAACATCACTGGTTCTATAAACATAATTCATGGACATGTGGTATCCATCAATCTGCACTTGGCAGTGGGCATATAGCCTTCACCACCTCCCTGTGAATGAAAGCCCAGAGTCTCAGTAATGGGAAAGGCCATGATGAAGAGTCAAGTGATGATGAGCGGATGTGATACATTGTTACATCCGTTATTTATTCTTATTACAGATGTACGCGTTAAATTTTTACTGGTGGTAGGTTAGTACCTACTTAGACGGTGTTGTTTTGCGATAGTAGTGTACAAACATTACTATGTTCCGGTTTGTAAGGCGCTGTAGCTAGTGAAATTACTGGGGTAACGAGATTTAATAACTTATGTCTCAGGTGCAGTATATACCATTCTAACTAGCGCCACGTTGTTATAGGCAGGCGTATCAGTTACCACCAGGTGAACGTCCTGTTCCTCGCATCGCTTAATTAATAAAAAAAAAACATAAAACTCTTTACTCTTAATAGGAGGTAAATAATAATGATCTTTACTTGTGTCTTGACGGTAGATGTTCGGCAGACAGACGATCAACTCGCCAGAACTCATGGAAACAACCACCGTGCTCCTGTCAATAGAGCACTGCAAGAAGCACTGGCCGGAGCGTTACCACCACATCATTGAGAAGTCGATGATGTGCGGGAAGGACGCCATTAATGGTGGCACACTAAGTGCAATATGCCACGTAAGCAAATAAGCACGTAACCACAGCGTAAAAAATCGCAGTTTCATCTTTTACAAGCATCAAGAGAAGTATTTATACAAATCATTATGAATACTAGTAAGGAACATCGCAGTTAGTGTTCCGGTTTGAAGGGCGCTGTAGCTAGTGAAACCACTGGGGTAGCGAGTTTTAACATTTTTTGTTTCAAGGCGACGAGCGCAATGTGGTACTCAGTAGAACATCCTAGTTAGCGCCTCGATGTTATGGATGGGCGTATCACTTACCATCAGGTGAACGACCCGTTTCTTCTCTGCGTAGAATAAATGATTAAAAATATGTATTGTAAAGTTTTTTTAATATTAATTATAAATAAATTTTTGAAGTAAAGGTAGCTATTATTTGAGACGCCAAGCAGCAGTATGCAAACATTACTGTGATCCGGTTTGAACGGCGTTTCTGTTTTTTATTTTTTTAATGTACCTCTTAGGTGGCAAACAGGCTTGCGGCCCGCCTGATGATGAGCGGTAACCGCTGCCAGTAACACCAGAGGTATCACTCGGCGTTTTAAATTACTGGAGTAACGAGTGTAATTTATAGAGTAAAGAAACTTAACTTCTAGTCTCAAGGGATCACAGTATAGTGTTGTGTATATCATCCTAGCTAGTGTCACTTGTTTAACAGGCATTAACTATCAGAAGACCGTTGCTTTCGTTACTTTATCGAAAAAAAAGGGAATTCTAGTTTTAATCGAGTAATCACAGTAATTCTTATTACAGGATAAAGTGAAATGCAAGGAACTGGTTGACACAGAGGAGGACTTCGGGATGAGGAGATATCAAGGAGACGAATTGGAAATACACAATGCTAGACATTATACGGATACAAGGAGATACGAAGTGGTGGCCGGTGGTTTCTGTGAGGTGAGAATGTTAACTGGTGATATTACACAGGTTGTGTAAAGTTATTGCAATAATTAGATTTAAGATATTGTATCACCAGGGGTGTTAGGGGTCCCGCACAACAAGGGACCCAAGCCAACCTTATCTGCTCGCGGTGCACCCTGCTAATCAACAAACGAGGCTCTGGCTCCCATCAACCCGCATTGGACCAGCGTGGTGGGAAATTGCTCAAATCGCTCTCTTTTGGAATGCCGCTGTCCAGCTGTGGACCAGGCACTAAGAACAATTTGTTGTTATGTAAACATTCTAACTAGCGTTTTAGTTTTTTTCGGCTTTGTTTTTTTTTTTGGAGAAAATCTTTCATCTGATGGTAAGCGATATGCCTACCTATAACATCATCTTGTGATATAAAATGTTGAATCTCTTCATCTCAGCAATTTCACTAGCTACAGCGCCCTTCAAATTGGAAAACGGCTATGTTTGCACACTACTGTTCGTCGGCTGCAATGGATGCTGCGGTGGTACTTACCAAGATGGTTTCTGGCAACTGAGATCGACCAATATAATCATCCTTTTTAATCATCAACCTTTTTATTTAGTACACTGACTGTTAGATTCTCTTTCTTCGTCTTCCCTAGAATGATCACGGCGGGCCACTGGTGGTAGGACACGGCAGCAGTGCTGTAGTGGTTGGCATAATCTCCGCTTGCATGACCACTGAAATCACGCGCAAGTGCTACGGGCCGTTTCTCTTCACCAGCGTCTACAGGAACCGGCTACTGATTACGTGCGCCATTGATAAAGATACCTCGTAAGTTTTCGTTGGTTACTGAAAATAACGCTGTTTTTATATGCATTGACCTAACATTTGACCTGACACTTGGTGATAAATGGTAATGCGACTGTCTATGAAGCATGCTAGTCATGAATCCTTTATCTTCTTATACGAAGTTGGTAGTTGGCCAGGCCAGTTATTAAAAAGCCTCTCCGCTGACCACACACTACTAAACGAAGCTCCAGAATCGAAACAGAGATTTTCGTATTACCAGACAAACGGTTAGTCATTACGTCACTAAGTTAGTTAAAAGTATAACATGTGAGGACCTTTGTAGAAAATATATAATTTTTTTAATTTTTTATATATCTTTTTTTTTGTATTATGAACAGAGCCGCGTGCAGAAAAATGTTGTTTAGATCGACTCATACTCGTATGAACATAACGACATACAAATGGACAGGACATCGCGATGGGTAAGTAATACTTGTACAAAATGAAGCATTGTACTTGAATTATATACTTTTTTATAGCATAAAGCGGGGGAGGAGAGAACACTCACCTGATGGTAAGTAATAAGCAGGAGCGTGCACAAAGATTTCAGTTAAGATGTGCATACTATATCCGAAGTCTCTATGTTTATCTATACTTAGAAGTAAACGGTACAGTTGTATGGCTTTTGAGTGTATTAGGAAATTATTAGATAGGTCTAGAAAGCTAGGCTATCTAGTGTTTATTTCTGTATATAAAACTCACGCCCTTGAGGCCTACCTACAATGAGGCGGTTAGAATTTACTTTAACATATTTTAGACTTATTTTAATGAAAACCTTATTAATGGGACCTTGTTATTTTAATTCTCAAACAAGTAATATATTATGTAATAACATTAATGCGATTAATTACAGACCCGCTAAATCAGAGAAAAGGTTCAAAATTAAGAAATCGAGCAAGAAAAAGAGCCAATGAGAAGGAAATCTTCGTAATAAATGTTTTACAATAAATAGTTTTTTTTTAATAAGAAAATTTTATTACATTCTTGACAAGTATAACTAAAGAGAGATCTCTTTTTTCCCCTCATTGTAGATACTTATAGTGATGGTTATTAAGTTTACAAAGTCTTCATTGCTTTGTTATCAGATTCGTCTTATCTTAGTAATTTCATCAGCTGCAGCTACTTTCAAGATAATAATCTTTACATACTGTTTCCTTGCAGAAAACTTAGTTTATTGTACTTAACGTAATTTATTGGCGTCCATAACAATGGGACGCTAGTTGAGATACACAGCATACTTTTTCGCCTCTTTGACAACATCTCAGTTTAAATCTTGTTACTGCAGTAATTTCACCAACTTCACGCTGTTTAAACTAGAACATAGTAATGTATGAGCATTGTTTGGCGATAGATACAGAAATTGCGGTGGTACCTCTCTTGAAGTATTCTCTCTCAACAGAGACTTCTGAGTAGATAATGTTTCATTTACTACGATCTGTAAATATACGGTTTACCAATTTTTTTAATTTTAATCAAAGTTCAATATCAACATTAAATTCATTCTCAATCATAAATTAACTTCGTCATATAATTGTATGAAGAATTAAACGTTTTTTTTAAATCAAATTACACTTAAGTTAAAGTTCAGGTTAAAAATGTTATTCATTGTTATAAGTTGTGATTTCCTTTTACTTGCTATATATAGTATATTAGGTAAGTTCTTATTTTTATTTGCTTGTTACATTTTATTCATATTAATGAGAAAGATTTTAAATGTAGCATATCAAGTAGTACAAGACTATATCTGAAAAGTTTTCGTAATAGTGTCCTAAGATAAACTTATAGATTTTATTAATCTTTAATAAACTTTTAATAAGATTTCCCATTAGCTTTCACTTGATGATAATTCTTGACGTATTGGATAAGAGTTTCCTTTAAAAAGATCTAACTAACGTAAATTTATACCTCAAAATATAAAGCTACTAGTAAATATATCAATCGCTTGGTATTTGTTTAATATCTTCTACTACCTAGAAAATCTACCCGAATGTCCTAGAAAATAAATAAACTTCGTCCAGGCTAATTTTCAAGTATTATTCAATAACATTGCATAGAAAACTTAACTAATTTCTAATACGTACATTGAAGAAGTTCTCCTACTGGTTTTTAATTATAATTACAGGATCGAAAGCCGCTGATGTGGCGACTACGACCACTAAAGTGTTTCAGGAAATACTAAAGAACACCAACCAAAGCGGAGTTTTAGAATATTTAAATACATCGAGAAGAATATTAGAAGGAAGCGAAGTGAAAGATAACAGCAGGCCTTACATGGTGTGTACTGGATGTACAGCATCCTAATCTATTAACTCATATTAACACAATCCAAATGATATAAATGCATATATGTTTGTTTTTTTTCGTTTTATAAAATTTATTTAACGCTGTTCCAAAGAAAGTTTTGATTAAAAAAAGGTTAAATATCATTTCCTGAAGTTAGTTTAAACTCGTAACAGTTAATTGAAAGAGTTTTAAGATAAACCTAAGTCTGCTAATATCGTATTATTGAAAAACTAAAAATTTCTTAAGAATAATCAGGGTAAAAACTTAAATCAATTTGCTTGATCGATACTTTGAAACTGATGTTGTAAAAGATATATTACGTTACTTAATATTATTCATATCTCGTAATAACTTTAGTAACTCCAACTACAGCTTCTTTAAAACGGAAATACCGTACAGGAAGTAGCTATTACAACGGTCTCTAGCAAATGTAACCTACTATATGTAGAAAATTTTCCATTAAATTATAACTCATTGTTTTTTTTCTCTTTTTAAGCTCTATATCTATCTAATTTAATAATTTGAGAGTACAGGTGTACCTCAAGCTGCCAGTGAAACATCAAAAGTTCGGCAGTTACCGTAACTGGTTGTGCGGAGGTGTTATCATCCACGAGGACTACATTATCACCGCAGCAGCATGCATTGAGGATGTAAAACATTTCTACGTCGTATCTGGCACAAATAGGTGACTGTTTGATATCTCGTTATCATAGAATATATAGCTCTAGAATCATCGTCTCTTTAGCTTCCTGTTACTAGCTTAATATCCTCTTCGTTCTGAAGAGAATACATCAAATGGGTTAGATTAAGTGCCTCAAAAGGGGATAGTTGCCGATTTGCCCCCGCTGTCACCAATACCTATAACGGTTGCAAGGAAAACTGCTGAACTATTAATGAAATTATTCCATCCTGAGGAATTTACAACCTGCCCAGTGTAAAATAGCGGTAGGGATACTGTAAACCAAGGATTCCCAAACAATTTTGGGCTAGAGACCACTGTTTGAACCAAGAGGCATTTTTTAAAATAAACAATGGGTCTATATTAGTAACGAAAACTAAATTTCACAGGTTTTGTAATAATTTCATCGATTCTAACGATACGAATACAATTATCTAGTTATAGCAAGAGACTCTTTTCCAAAATCAACTGAAATCTCTGACTCCATAGTCATATTATTGTCATAAATCCTTTCTCTAGTTCATTTCCTGTTGGTACAAAAGTACTTTCCAATTTAAAATCTTTGCGGTTGGCTTGATTAATTTAGTTGAGAAATCTTTTTCGACCCCAGGGTGTCCATATCGTCAACTATGGAAATCCCTATTCTAAACCGACTCTATAAAAAAAAGTGTTTCTTTACGTTCAATGATTCACGACACAAAATAGAATTAGTAGTAATGATTTATAAAAGTTACAATATATAAACACTTTTTCATATATTCCTTAAATTTTTTATATATCATTTAAAGTATGAATATAAACAATAAAACTTTGAAACATTAATTAATGATTATTTTTTTTGGTATAAATGGAAACAGTCATTACGAAGGTGAAGATGAATACAACAATCCTTGTTTTAAGAATGGAGCAAAGAAAGCTGTATGGAAATGTATTCCTCGAAGTAAGTTTCCACATTACGATTTGAAGGGAAAGCTTATTTATACTTCAACAAGTCAATAGCCAAATAGCATCATTACTCATCGAAAAGAAGCGCCGAGTCCCAGTAGTGGGAACATTAACTGAAATTTTATTTGTCTAAGTAGTGAACACGTGGCCTTTTCTAAAGGCTGTCTTTGGGATTGTTAAGTTTATGATAGTCACTTAGTAGGTTCGATATGTATAAGATAACGTTGTAAAATATATTTTTAAAATTTTATCATTACCATCATCATTATCAGCCGACAGACGTCCACTGCTGGTACATAGGGCTCGCTCAAAGATCTCCATATTGGAGTTCATTAAGGGGAGTTGGGCCGTAACCCACCACGTTAGCCGAGTGCGGGTTGGTGGGTGGTCAGAGCCTGGTCTGTTATTCAGCAGGGTGTACCGCGTGCTGGTGAGGTTGACTTGGGCTCCGTAAAATGTTGCGCAGAACCCCTTACACCCCTTCCAAATTTCATTTAATGTTAATTGTAACACTATCCAACACGGTTATTTTGAATTTAGACTACGTATTCGATGGTCATGAGAACGATAACATTCGATGGATGAATAACGATATAGCAATAGTTAAAGTAGAAGATGAGTTTAACTTCTATCGGCGCATCAGGGGCTGCGACTTCATACCGCGTCCGATCGCCTACAACAACCAGAGCAAACAATACGAGAACCCAAACAATATCGCAACTTTAGCCGGTTGGGGTACCACATATAAGTATAAGGATGTAAGTGAACCCAATATTCCACGATAACGTTAGCTAACATTTGACTCAAGTTATTCTTCATGTTAAGAGCAAGTACCCTCACTATTAAGATTTTTATATGCAGACTATCCGAATTGTAGTTTAACTGATGTCGAATATAAAAGTGAAATTTAGCCTGGCACGTTACCATGATCTAGATTAGACCACATGTTGTCTAGTAATCGACTACAGGCCCTGTTACTAAACAAGTCCTTCATCGCTACTCCATAAAGCCGGTTACAGCGCTACTCTAACCGGAATATTTGTTGGTTGCAATGAAGTTTATTCTAATTTAATCTAAAATAATAGAGCAAATATCTATTAAATAATCTATAACTATCCTTTTTTCAGTCCAGTGATAATCAACAACAAGAAAATAGTCAGATACTCTTAGAAACAAGGGCAATTATAATGTCGAAGTCCTCCTGCAAACGGCGTTGGGGTGCCCGGTACCACAACATCATCGACAACTACATGATCTGCACAAAGGACATTACAACTGAAATGAGTGCTTTATGTAAAGTAAGTGATTTGATATTTTTAAAAAACTTTATAGAACACCGTAAATTAAGGTACAATGAGCATTTTATGCTAACAAGCATTTCATACCAGCTCATCAGCGGAATAGTAAGACTTAAAGAAATAGTAAACTCTTACAATTACAATAAAAATAAACATACCTGAATAAGGAAAATTCTATGTAACTTATTGAAGCTTCAAAACAATATAGAGTAAGGAACAAAAAGTTAAAAAGAAATTACACTTTGTTAATATGAAATTTAAAGTAACAATAGATGTATACATTATCGTTTTATATATACATTATCATATCAACTCGTAGATTTGCAATTATTTCTCCTACTTTCTATATTTATCTCGTTTTCAAAACTCTCATTCAAGAATCCACTTGAAGGTTATGCTCACTAAATCGCCCGTGGTATAACCTCCATCAAACCAATATTACTTATATTTTATGTAATAAACTCTACAACAAACTATTAAAGTAGTTTATTCTATTCTCTTCTTTCAATAATGCACATCGTACAGAAAAGCCTGAGGAAGAAAGGTTGCTAAATTTTGTTACTGAAACTAGAAACAACAATTTCAAGATATTTCTTTTGTGTAATGATCAAAAAATTATGCAGATAAATAGGCTAAAATTATGTAGTAGTTTTTTGCGAATAAAACAATTATCTGAGGATAGGCCGAAATGATAATAATGATCTGAATCCACAGGATAAGCACGTAGACTGCACGGAGATTACGCACTCGGAAGAGCACGACGGATACCGTCGCGGTACCGATACTGACAACTTTATTGTACATTCAGCTTACCACAATACCAGCGACGGAAGGAAACACTCCTGGGGCGGTGGTTTTTGCGAGGTAATCTTCTAATATAATCTTCTAGATGATTATAAGTATCAAGACATATACTCACTGACTATAAATCAAGGTGGAATCATGAGTTAGAAAATAATGTCTTCTTGTACTAATTCAGCCACGGGAAATTTTTTTCGGTTATCGTTAATAATAATAAAAAGGTTTTTTTACTTGTAGATTTTTAGATAATTTATAGATTTTTACAGTCGTTTCTTTCCTGTGTTACAACAAATATATAGCTTTCATCTTATCATTGTAGTGATGAATTCCTCGTCTACACTTGTTATACAAAATTAAACAGAATTATAGAAAAGGCGTCTAAAGGTTTGATCTTTCTAAATACAGCTTAAATTAATTAGAGAACACAGAGATTTCAATGGAAAATACTATGATTATAACAACGTTTAACATAATTATATTGTAGAATGATCACGGAGGTCCTCTAGTTTATGGGAGCGGTGATAATGCTGTTGTCATCGGGATCATATCCGCCTGCCTCGTGAAGGAAAAAAATAACAAGTGCTACGGACCCTTTCTCTACACCAGCGTGTTTAAGAACAGACAATTGATTAACTGCGCCATTTATAAGCAACCAATGTAAATATTTCGAATTAATTGTTTTTTTTAGTTATAGAAGCGACGAGATGAGCGCGACGTTCATCTGATGATAAGCGATACGCCTATTAACCTGTTAGTATGATATAGACTGCACCACATTGCGCTTAAGACATAAGATGTGAAGTCTCGTTACCTCAGTAATCTTACTAGCTACAGCGCCCTTTAAATCGAAACGCTGTAATATTTGCACACTACTCTTTGTCGGCAGAAGTGGGCGCTGCGGTGGTACCTACCTAGACTAGTAGTCTCTGACAAAAAAGACCTACCTGTGATTTGTCATTTTTTTTCACTTTAAAATCATCAAGAAAATGTTCTTGTTAATAATTCGTTTGTTTCAGGACAAACTGTAAACAATTTAGATCTAGTGAAGATAAAGTTGAAGAAGTAATAAGCTGGATAGATCATCCCGATGGGTAATATATTTTTTTCTCAATGAAATGCTTCTAAAATTATTCTTTTTCTGAAATAATGAATGAAAGTTTTGGTCTTCTTATTTTCTCAGGCCTGCCATAAATGAATTACAAGAAATTCGTCGTGCTAAAGAAAACAAATATAACAGTACTAACAAAGACACAAAATCAGATAATGATGGACGAACGGAAACTACAGCTCTTAAAAATTTATAGAATTTAAATGTATTAAAAGAAACCTTAATCGTAGTCTATAAGATTTCGAAATCTAAGTAAATGCTTAATAAATAGTTATTTCATAATTTAGTTCAAATTCAAATTAATTTGATATTGTATCACTATCATCAGCCGATAGTCGTCCACGGCTGGACATAGTCCTCTCCCAAAGATGACCACATCGATCCCGCGTTGGTCGCATAAAGCATCATTGATATATAAACAAGTAATTTCTTTTCATCATTATCATCGCCGATGAATGTCCATTGCAGAACTTGGCCTCCGTCAAAGATCTTTACAATGATCAGTCCAGCACTTTAACAAAACTTCAGTCTATCTGTAGACCAATTTTTTTACCTACGTCACTTACAATTACTTTGGGGGGAAATTATTTAAAAAATGGACTTAAGTCTTATTTATCTTATCTGTGTAGAGATAAAGGAAACAAAAAAAAATTGAGATGGCATAGCTTGAGCAAAAAGGTTACCAAAAAATTATCATTGGTTTTCAAACTATTACTAAATTATGATATGTATGAACATCAAGATAAAATCTAGTAAATATATAAAATCTGGATAATTATTTAACTAGAAAATAGGTTATTTTTTGGCCCTTTTATATTTCGCTTTCCACTAGGGACTATACAAAGTATGTAGTAATTATTACTTTATATAATATACAGATAATTAATTGTAAGAAGTTAATCACCTGCACCTTGTGCACCCTGGTAATCAACAAACGAGGTTCTGGCTCCCATCAACTCGTATTAGGCTAGTGTGGTGAGAAGTGGCCTGAATCCCTCCATATGAACGTCTACAAAGAACAGCCTCTGATGCCCGAGGCCATGCTGATTGTAACGGATGTTGGCAAGGCGTCGGGACCAAGGGAACGCAGGACCGATCGATATGGAGGAGGCTAATGTCCAGCAGTGGACGTCTATCGGCTGATGATGATGATGATGAATCATCCGACAGTCACTCAAAAATATCAATGTGGAAAAACGTAGGAATCATAGGTTTTGTCCAGTGTTTAAAAAATTTAATAGTAACATTGTTTATTCTGCTCATGGCGTAAAATTAACAATTAAATTTAGAGTTCTTTTCACTCTTGTTATCGAAAATAACCTGAAAACAGAGATGATGGAGTATTCTCATATATTTTTGTTATTTTCATTACTAGGTAAATGTCTTTTATTTATTTCTGTTTTGTGAAGCTTTAAATGATTTACTTACTTTAATATTCAATGACGTATGTTTCAATTATATCTTTATTTATTGTTTTATGGGTTGTTATAATTAAACTATTTATTAATTAATAAGTTTTAGATGTCCATAGTTCAGAATTAGCAACAGAATCACCAGTAAAAGTTCAGAACATTTTAAATGATACAAGAAGGATTATTCAAGGTTATAAAGTAACAGATGGTAGACCCTATATGGTAAGTACGAAGTAAATATATATTAATACAAAATATTTCTGAAACTTTATGATGTCAGCCTTTTTCAATCTACTCCTTTCGACTCTGCTGAAGAAGATGGAGCGTAGTGATTTATTTTGAAGTCTAAGTACAGCGGTGGATTACTGTGAGCTGATGATGATGAAAGTGTCATCATCTTCCTCAACACTAAGTGACTATGTCATCATATTTAATCTTAAGGCGATCGCAGTGTAGACATTGATCATAATATGAAATTTCAGGTATATCTTAAAGCCCCGCTGAACAACAAGAAACAAATAAACTATCGTAGTTGGTTATGCGGAGGTGTGATCATCCACGAAGAGTATATTCTGACATCAGCTGCATGTATCCAAGACGTCTTACACTTCTATGTAGTTTCAGGAACCTATAGGTAATATATGTATAATCTGTGAACTTCACATAAGTTATCCATTTGAACCTTTGTTTTCATATATATATATATATATATTTATCTGATCTGGTTATCGATCCGTATTAACGAATTAAAAGTTAATAAAACTCAACATTAAGTAACATTAACTTTTACTTTTTGATTATAAGGTTTTCAGATGACGACGACCGTTATACCAATGAATGTATCAAGAACGGAGCGAAGAAGGCAATTTGGAAATGTGTCCCCAAAAGTGAGTTTAAATAAAATTTAACGACTTATCAAATTAATTATAAATAGTATATTTTCAAGCAAAATCAAAAAGCTAACTTATATATAAGTTAAAGAAATATTTTATGTAACACAGTATTTGTAATATATTTAACTTCAAATTTACATGATAGATGTTGTAAATGAGGAAGCGTTAATATCCTGACTCCCATACCAAACGCTGAAAGAATACATCAATGCTGTGTTATCAGCATATTGATAATAAAGTTGGTAGAAAGCTAGGCAGATTTAAAATATAACCCACTAGCATCTAAACTTTAATATTCATATGGTATTCATCAATCCTTCATGTCACGAGAAGAATTAAAATGTATAAATCAAATCTTATGAACGTTTGCTCTCAATTTAGATCTGTTAATAATTTAAATGATGTTATAATTGGTACAGGTAAAATGAGTAACATCAGTATTAAAATCTTTAAAATAGACTAGAAAGGTTACTCTTCGGTCAAGGGTTTTATTTAGAATTATAAGTCTAGATATATTCCAGATTACGTATTCGACGGTCACGAAAACGACAATATCAGATGGATGAACAACGATATAGCCGTCGTCAAAGTGGAGGAAGGCTTCGACTTTACGAGGAGAGTCAGGGGCTGCGATTTCATACCGAGGCCGATAAGTTACAACAATCAAACTCAATCTTTAGAGAGCCCGGGCTCTGTCGTCCAGATAGCAGGTTGGGGGACCAAGACTAAATATAACGACGTAACTGTCTTTTATTATTTATTCTTTACTGTTATCATCTCTACGTCATCTTCATCAGTTCTTTCAGTGAGGACTTTTGGAATTCGCTGTCGAAACGAATGTAAGGTTGCTGCGAATACTTTATAGAGAAATTTTAGATATCTTTAATGGCGGATCCATTAATAAATTTTATTTAATCTAAACATTCAACTATTGGTTATTATGTTTATGTATATTGTTAAATGCAAAATGTTTTCTAAACGTATTAGTTTATTAACATTATTACCATAAACAATTCCTTGCAGTGGGTGAATCGCAGAAATGTAAACCAACAGAGCCTTCTAGAAACTCGAGTAGAAATTATATCTAAAGCGAAATGCAAGCGAAGGTGGGGCCAGAGATATCGTAATATAATCGAAAACTACATGATATGCTCACAAGATATCGGCCAATCTATGTCCGAAATTTGTAACGTAAGTTTGAAAAGAACAAAGTATTTAAAAAAAATATTACCAGAAACAAACAAATGAGAAAAGTACATCGAGATCAATGTAAGAATCTAGATAAAAATGCTAAAAGTTCTTGACAACACTTAATATATCTAAAGGTCATGACTAAATTACACCGTGTACATTACTTACCATCATGAGAATATTTTCTTCGAAATATCAGTTTTAGTACTAATAAAAGTATTTACATTTACGCACTTTTACGTCCTTTCTCATGAACTATTTTATTCTAGAACGCACGGCTAAGATTACGAAAGATGAAGCATCGTTTAAATTTCAGGAGAAGTATGTAGATTGCGAAGATATAGACTACTCGGATGAAGATTTTAGAAGAGAAGATCGTGTATCGAAAGTTGATAGAATGCCGACTAATCTTGTAATGCATTCGGCGTATCACAACGAGTCGAGGTACAATGGGAAAGTGCAGCGGAAAATTTACGGGACACCGCATGTAGATGGAGGTTTCTGCGAGGTATTATATTGCTCTCAGCATATTTCTATATAAGTTAATTTAAGCTATCACTTAGAACATAAATAAAGATATTATTCCCTATTCACACCCTTATTTTCGTCTATTAAAGGAAAATTAACTGGACTATATTTCGGAGAGGTCTCTGATGAAAATTTTATATATTTACCAATATTCTTCAGCAGACTTTTTTATATACTTCTAGAAGAAAGACAAAGGCGATCTTCAGTAAAGAAAGAAGAAGACAAAAATTTTAACCAACAGTTGAATGTTATTCTTTCTAGAATGACCACGGAGGTCCCATGATATACGGTACCGGTAATAACGCCATCGTCATCGGCGTCATTTCCGCTTGCCTCGTGAAGGAGAGATCAAACAAATGCTACGGACCCTTTCTCTACACGAGCGTATACAAAAACAGGCAGTTCGTTTCCTGCGCTATTTACAAGAAAGTTGAGTGAGTTACGGATATTCTTAGTCAAACTAATAACTTGGTGGTAGTATTGAGATATAATCTGTTGAAAAGATTAAAGACCGGAACAGTTTTGTTAAATCTTAACGCCAAACTTTAGTATATAAAAGACATCTTATGACGATGATTCACAGATGATTGCTATGAATTACAACTTAGCAAAACGTTATTATCTTAAGTATAGATTTAGTGCTGTTAGTTTTATTGCTAAATTTTACATCTTCATCGATTCAGGATCCAAAAACGGTTCTGCTGCTTTTTTTCATGTAGCATTTGATTCATTAATTATATTCGAAGGTTCATAAATAGACTAACAGTTTTTAAAGGATAAATGGTTAAATTAATTTGAACTGCTTCTGACACATAGATAATAAAAACGTTTTGTTCACAGTGAAAAATGCAGACGACAGTTCCGGTCTGGAGTGACACACGAGGAGAAGATCTTATCGTGGCGTGAACATCCTGATGGGTTAATTTTTTATTATATATATATATCAATTATCTATTTCAAAAAAAATTGTTCTAGAATTAAAATTTCTATGCTACAAGAATATCGAATTGAATATGTGATATATATTAGAATAATGTATTTATAAATATATTTTAGCATCATCATCAGTGAGTGGCAGTCCACAGCTGGACATTGACTTCTCCCAAGCAACCTCACTAAGACCTTTAGTTATAAGCATCCAGTTTCTACCAGTCACCTGACTCAGATCGTAGCTCTGTCAGGTCCCTAAGAGCTGTCTACTTCATCGATGGTCACCAAATATGTGACCAGCCAATTGCCACTTTAGTTAGCATATAGGAAAAGCTATGTCGATGACTTTGGTTTTTGGAAGGAGAAGCATATTTATACTAGCATCCAATATTCCAGGCCGGCAAAAAATGAATTGGACGCAAAAAGATAGCATGAAGAAGTGGAAGAAGAGCTGCTGAAGTATTTGAAGATATCGATCGACGGCAATTGTTATAAAGACTAAGTAGAATATTGTAAAGTTTTTAATAAAATTAATACAACGAATTTAATAGTTTTTTTTTGTAATGATAATCATCAACCGATGGACGTCCCCTTCTAGACGGGGCCTCCCCCAAAGATCCCCATATCGATCGTTCCTGCGCTGCCCGCATCCAGTGACTCCCCGCGAGCTTCAGTCCTTTGAAGGGGCTTCATATGGAGAGATTTGGGCCATTTCCTAGCAAGTTAGCCTAATGCGGGTTGGTGGGGGCCAGAACTGCGTTTATTGATTTGATTTCGAAATTGACTTAGGTCCAGTAAGTTGTCTTGATAACCACAACTCACAGGGTGTCACTAACTACGTGCCATCAAAGCGGCAAACACTCTTTTTTGACCACAACCTTAACGAGGCGCTCGTTACGATGGTATATATTGCACCACATTGCGCTCGGTCACCTGATACCTAAGATGTTGACTCGTTACCCTAGTAATGATACTAGTTACAGCGCCCTTCAAACCGGAACACAGTAATATTTGCACACCGTTTTGCTGCAAAAGGCGCTGCAGTGGTAACTAGACAGTCTCTAGCAATAAAATCTTTATCAGTATCATGAAATTGTAATATATTAAAATAAAATAGAAATTCTGTCTGAAATTTAAATTTACTGAATGTATTTTAATGTTATTACCTAAAATATTTTAAGAGTAATAAAATTCAGTATTTTTGTAATTTAATTATTAAATTAATTAGAAATTAATTTCGATTTAATTATTATTTTGATTAAATAAAAGGATGTCAATTGATTGAATTCAATGTTGCGTGTCAACGTTGCAGAATGAGCGTATAATTGTTTTTTAACTTATTCCTGTAGTCAATTCTCGTTTCCCTTTCACGGTTTGATTGGTTGGCAGAAATGACGAACTTCCGTTTTGTCCTGGTCGCTTCCTATTATATTATTAGGTAAGACATTTTTACATTTACTATATATTTGAGAAAACATTTAAGAATTTAATGAACGGATATTAGATTATAAGTTTATAATATCAACTTTTGTTACCAACGAAGGTATGGGAATATAAGGATATGAAAAATTTAATCTTACACAGCTAAATGCAGTAGTGTGGTTAGGTTTCGGTTTGAAGGGCGCTGTAGCTAGTGTAATTACTCAGGTAAGTCTCTAGCGACGAGTACGATGCTGTGCTGTATATATCATCGTAACTAGCGCCACGTTGTTATGGGCAGGCGTATCACTTACCATCAGGTGAATGTCTCACTTGTTTCGTCGCTAATTTGAATTAAAAAAATCACAAATAAACGTTTTTTTTATTTATATAGTTATATTTAAATTACCTCTATTAATATTGAATGTTATTGGAGATCTGTGTAAGTGTTGTACATATAATTTTGACATTTAATATATATAACTATAAAATGTAAATCTCCTTGGTCAAAGACTGTGTGGGTTAATAACTTGATAATGTTTATAACTTTAATTACTTAATAGAGGTAAGTAAAAGCTTTTAATGATTGCTTGTAAATTACAGAAGTGGCGTTTTCGGTTTCCACTCCAACTAATTCCAGTAACACTAAAGTACGACCGGCGGCTGCGTCGAAAGCGGCGGTAGCTGACAAAATAAAGAATGCTAACACTACAGCAAACGATATCAGCGATGTACCAGACGAGGGGTGGGAGTTCGAAAACAAAACCCTTGTCGACACCCGCAGGATTCTATACAGCAAAAGAGTTGCAGTTGGAAAGAGGCCGTATATGGTATGAATTTCAACAAAGTAACAAAATATAGACTTTTTAAAATTTTCAATATCTGTACTCCTGAAAGCAATATCATCAATCTTTGAAGTCAAGATATATTGAAGGAAACCTGTTCGATCAGATCTTTTAAGAGGAAGGTTTAAGTAATGAGGTTCCAATAGGAAATTTTTCGAAGAACATTTTTTTACAAGTTCTTCTGATTTTATATCATTTAAGGTTCTCATTGTTCTATTGCTGTTTCTTAACGATCAACATCTTATGTCTCAAGGTGACGAGCGTAATGTGGTGCAATGTCATCATTCTAAGTAGCGCCACATTGCTATGGGAAAGGTAATCATTTACCATCAGGTGAACGTCTTGCTTGTCTCGTTGCTTGTTCGGATAAATAAATATCTATTTAGTTATTCCATTTTCTTCACATCATACTTTCTCACAATATTAACTGCCCTTATTAGTTCTATGTGATTATTTTGGTGTCATCATCATCAGCCGATAGACGTCCATTACTAGACATAGACCTCCCCAAAAGACCTCCACATCGATCGGTCATGCGCTATCCGCATCCAGCGGCTGTCCGCGACCTGCGCCAGATTGTCGGTCACAATCAGCATAGCCACCGGTACCGCCGGGCACTAGAAGTCGTCGTTTGTGGGGGTTAATATGGAGGGATTGGGACCATTTCCCACCACACAAACCCAATATAGGTTGGTGGGAGCCAGAGCTTGTTAATTGACAGGGTGCACCTCGAGCAAGTGAGATTGGCTTGGGTCCTATGAATTGTTGTGCCCTTACACCCCTTATTATTTTAGTTAATTTCATTCTAATACTTTTTCATGCTTATTTACAACTTTTCGTTAATCCCAACCCAACCCTCCAAAGGGTTGATTTTTTTTATTTAGTTTATTTACAAGTTCTTTTCTGAAGTATGTGGACCGGATGTTTTCATTCAGATATTATGTTAGTCTGAGATAAGTATAAATATGCCAAGTAGACTAGTTGTAATTATCATTCGTCAAATTATTATTCTAAGTTATGATATATACTTGAACAGGTGTATCTTCAACTGACCAAGCAATCGGCGAAGGCGCATAAGTACAGAGGCTGGCTGTGCGGCGGCGTCATAGTGTCACCGTACTACGTGCTGACGTCAGCAGCTTGTGTGGAGGATGCGGATCATTTCTATATTGTATCCGGTACAACGAAGTTTGTCGACAGTTTCGACTACAAGAACGACGACTGCGTGTGTAAACACCGTCGCAAGGTCGTCTGGAAGTGCATACCTAAAAGTAAGTGGTAGCTAAGTCACTTATAATTCGGTATAACTTCGTTTCTTTCTGTTTACTTATTTGTCTGATTTATATAAAATGCAAAATGTCAGAGCAATGGTTTTTTTTCTATATTTTAAATAATATAACAGATATAAAACTTTAATAGCTGCGTAATCTGGTGGAAGGTCTCTGTAGTTGGAAACCGTCTAGACAATTTCCACCGCAAGGCCTATGTCTGCCAACTTTACGTGTTTTGGTTTGAAGGGCGCTGTGGCTAGTGTAATCAGGATCTTGTGCCATCAGGTGATCAATCCGCTCATCTTGCCGCTTACTTCAATAAAAAAAATAATCAGAAATAAATAAAATGAAATATTTTCAAACGCAAAATCACCGGAAGTAATAGTAATAAATATATTAAGGTAAATGATAATTAAATACTAACAAATTGATTTATTTGTCTCTTTTTGTTATTTATGTTTTATTATAATATTGTGTTTAAACACAAATATTATATGCTTTTTGTATGTATTTAAATGTTTTTCAGTGTGCGAGTTTCCTCGCAATGTTTTCCTTCAGCGTCTGTATTTCGTTGTTGTCACTTAAGTTCACAAATGAACATAACTTAAATATGAAGTTATCGGGTACATGCCGAGATTTGAACCCGCGACCTTCGGAATGTAAGCCGGTCGCTCTAATCATTAGACCAGCGGGCTGCAATTATCTTTGTGTGTGTGGTGGTCCCAATAAAGTACCAACAGAGTCGCCTCCTGTTACATAGAACCTAATTTGACCACATCTGGCGAAAAGTGGGTGTTTATTCGCCTCTGCCTACTCCTACTGGGAAAAAAGGCGTGATAAAATTAAAAAAATTTTTTTTTAAAAGACTGAGTATTTACGAACTAATGCTGCAAAGATTGATGAAGATGTTATTGCTCTTAAATTTGAAATATAATATTTATAAAGTAATAATCACATATAGATATATAACATCTTCATCAATCTTTGCAGCATTAGTTCGTAAATACTCATTGTTTTAAAAAAAAAATTATATATATATATATATCACCTGATGGTAATTGATACGCCCGCCCATAACAACGTGGCGGTAGTTAGGATGTTATACACTGCTCCACATTGGGCTCGTCGCCTTGAGATATAATTTGTAACGTCTCATTACCCCAGTAATTTTATTAGCTACATAAATGTTTACATAGTACTGTTTGGCGGTAAAAATAGGCAGTAGACCTTAGGTCTAGAGGCCTACCACCAGTGAACCGATTCCTGTCATATTGTATAAATAAAGAGTTTTCTTTCTTTCTGCAGTTAAATGTTTGTTTGGTTATCCAGATTACAAGTTCGACTTCCAAGACAGCATCAAATGGTCCTCTAACGACATCGCAGTTGTGAAAGTGAACAGGGCTTTCAAGTTCGGGGTCGTGGAGAGTGGCTGCGAATTCGCCACGGACCTTGTTTGTTACAACAACGTCAGCAGGGAGTTGGAGAAGGCTGGCACCAAAGGATACATAGCCGGCTGGGGCAGCGGGAACACATTCAGAGAAGTTTGTTTGATCGTTATATGTTAACAATAGCTTACTTTATTATTCTTATTTGTTGACTACCCTTAATTCTATACATGGTCTGATAGGTGACTATATCCAATAAGCTTCCTTTTAAAAGTGGAGAGTAAATATGCACAACACTGACCAAGTGAGGGTTACTGGATGCTACGAAAGCTGTTGTTGTTGGCTTGGAGCTTATCGATTTCCTTACTATATTTTCTTCAGACGAAGCTGAAGGTCAGTTGGCACCGAACTAGCACTTATTCAAGTCATGGCTTCCTGTGATAATGCAGTGTGTTAGTTATTTGATCAATGCAGAAAATACTGTGTAGGGAGAAAGGAATTTTTATTCAGAACAAGGAAAGATAGAAACATCTCGTTGTACAACTGACTACAACCCCCGTTCGCATCTTATCTATATCTTTCTATGAAGCGGCGACTCGGGACTGTGAAGGCAGCTGATCCCAAGAGAATAGACAGAGCTTTTGTTATTTGATGCTGGAGACAGATGCTGAACGTATCCTGGACAGAGCATAGAACCAACTATATCATATTAATAAAGCTGTAAATCCAAATGCGCCCTTCAAATGCCTGTCTGTGTCATATTGCCAGAACAAAGAGAAATGACTTGTTTTTCAAGTCATTTCTCTTTGTTCTGGCAAAAGTTTGTTCTGTTCAAAAGAAGGCAAGACTGGTGATAAGAGGCCGCATGGATGGAGTCCAAATCGTTGGATTGACAACGTGAGAGAGGCTATTGAAACACCTGTACTGATACTTTATGGAAACCAAACTGCCGTAACATCATTAAGAGCAGATTATCCATATGGAGTCACGACCCTCAACGTTGCGGATCCGACTTAATGAGAGAAAGAAAGGAGTTATTAAAATACATTTTTTTTTCTGTCATGATCTTTGCTACGGTTAACCTTTTTCGCGTTTGAAGGTTTCTTCGATCACAAATTTTGCTGAACAGGTTCCACGAAGTAATGATGAAGCCGTGAATGTAAACTGAATTCATGGCAGGCCTTCCTGTTTTTATATCCGGTGAGAAATCATGATTTTCGTATACGCAGGGGGTGTACCGTCGTCAAAACGTGCACATACCGGAAAACTCCAAGTTCCTGCAGGAAGCCAAGGTGTGCGTTATGGACAACGAGCAGTGCGCAAAGAAGTGGGCCCAGAAGTTCAGGAGCATCATCACTCAGTACATGGTCTGCACAAAGGATGTGATGAAACGCCTCAGCGAGATATGTGATGTGAGCTTTTGACAATATGTGCTAAGGAAGAAATGTTAATAGTTTACTGTAATTAATTAGTTTAGTATGGCAGGGTTCCGGTTTGAAGGGAGTTGTAGCTAGTGAAATTACTGGGGTAACGAGACATCTTAAGTCTCAAGGAGACAACCGTAATGTGGTTGAGTGCATATAGTTCTAAGTAGCCACGTTGTTATGGGCATCACTTATTATCAGGTGAACATCCCGCTTATCTTCTCGATTCCTTATATTAAAAAAAAAATATTTTGGATGCGATAAGACCACAATTTTTTTTCATGTATATCTTTTATTATCGACTTGTGCTTATAAATGAACTTAGTTTATTATCTAGTAAAGTAACTAAAATAAGGAAATATTTTTTTATACAGAAAAAATATGCGAACTGCACTGACGTGGACAACAGGCGCAATGTTGACGATGCTGATGACTTACCCGCGGGTCAGTTCAACATTGACCTTGGAAGGCATCTGAGGGACCCCGACGATTATACAGCGAGGAGGACCACCTTGGGAGGATTCTGTGAGGTAATTCACTTAACGGAAACAATGCAAAATATTGAATTATCAATGGGTATATATCAAGTGATTTTTTTTTTTTATTTATTATATTTATCATCATCATCTCAAATAAAAACATATATTAATGAAATTATTTCGGTGCAGCTATGATGATATAAATGGTGGTAGAGTCACTATTGCTGGGGACCTGCTAGGTAGGTACCGCAGCAGCAATTATTTCTGCTGTTTACCAAACAGTAGTGTGCAAATATTACAGTGTTCCAGTTTGAACGACGTTGTAGTAATTACTGCTGTAACAAAACTTAACATTTTATGTGTCAAAGTTACGAGCAGAACATGGTGCTGTGGATATTATCCCAACTAGAGCCACGTTGAACATCCAGCTGATCTTATCCCTTCATCGAAATAAAACATGTTTATATTTCATCCCCAACTATGAAATGGTATATTAAAGTTAAACTTGTTTTTAAGTTATATAAAGTAGACTATTTTTCGATTACATTAATCAAGAATGAAAACAAAGTCGGTACTCTTTTCCTGTAGTTATTTTCTCTTCCTCCACTTTTACCACAAATCGGTAGAATAGAGAAACTGTATTTCAGTCCAACTCCCACACGGTTGTTATATTTTAGAACGACCACGGCGGGCCTCTGATTGTAAAATATCAAGGGAAGGAGAGAGTCATCGGTGTGATATCAGCTTGTAAAATAGACCCCAAGAGCCACAGCTGTCACGGACCCTTCCTGTACACGTCCGTCTTCAAGAATAGACAGTTCATCTCTTGCGCAATAAACAAGGATATTGAGTAAGTGTTATATATATCCTACAGCCCTCCTTCGATCACCGCATAGTCATTGCCGCCATCCGATGCGCGTCGTACGCGTATTAAATTCATAAGTATACTTATCTATGTATATATTTGATTCCATCCCCCTCTCCCTTGCCTCTCCCTCCATAGCACTATCCAACCCTTCGCCCCATCCGCATCCAATATCTTCTCACCCTGCTCCTCTCCCTTTTATATATTATTTTTTATTTTTATATTATTTTAGCTCGTGGATACCAGATCCGCGAGCCCTGAGTTCGATGAAGCCGCTATAGTTGTCAATAGAACTGCGGCGAGAACATCACCATAATATATATATATATATATATATATATATCCTATAATAAAGATATAGTTTCTGAATTAGATATCTGAATAGTGCTCATTACTGGGTTATAGTAGAAACTTTTAAGTTTGATAAATTTTTTTTTTATATACCCACTGTAGCATACAGACTAAATTATAAAAATATATGTTGAGACGTATTGAACATAGGCGAGCTTAACGCTAAAGAGAGCATCAGCTTCAAGCATCCCCTGGGAGAGGGTGAACAATTATAATAGTGTACTGTGCACTAGTAACAATAATTACAATAAGGAAGTAAGTGAACAATACAAAGAAAAAAATATATAAAAGATGATGAATAAAATTATGTTGTGTTGTTGCGTAAACCATCGCCTGTTGCATCTTAGCTTGATATTGTTATCTCACAGCCACATTGACTGTTAGGCTACCCGTATATCTTCGGATCTGGTCATTCCTGATACGATCATGAGGAGAGTCAAACATAAAATATATTGCTTTATTGCCATATGTATCTATGTACAAATTCTAATTACAATTGATTTATTCTAGAGAGAATTGCCGAAGAGTTTTCAGGTCAGGTATAACACACGAGGAATGGTCAGTTAACTGGGACAACGTAGATGAGTAAGAATTTTAATATATATTATTTTTTTTTTTTATTAATTTTGTTAAAAAATATTTTCAATATTTCCCTATTCTTCTATTTCATTAAAATTACAAATTCTCTTTTAATTGCAAGCAGGAAGTCTATACCTTACAATCTTTGTAGGACGTTATCTGTTTGTGTGAGTAGTTTACTTACTAAATGGAAGTTGAGTAGAGTCGAATGTTTTTTTTATACAAGCTTATCTCTTACAATGAAATTTACTGTTGTTATTATACAAAAAAAGCCTGGACAAAGTCGTGATAGCTTAGTTCATAATACGGTCGTACAATTCATGATAAATTTCGATGCTGCGTAAGTTTGATCCCATAATAATCTTGAGATTCCTATGATGAAGAATATGAATAGTAATTTGATATGCTTTATGATAAGACAACACGCACTTTGTTACCGTGGTGTATAGATAGCGGGGATACTCTCCTTGTTAGAGATGAAAGCCTCGAGGCAACAGTGGGTACATTATGAGAGCTTTTTATTTATGAAAAAAAAAATATTGATTTTCTTATATACTCCTAGTAACTATAATTTAAACATACATAATAGAGTTTTGTGGTACGAATTTTTTAATCCCAGCAGCCCCAGCTACCACCCCTATATGGTAAATCTGTCGCCGTAACAATATTTCTGGATTCTTGTTGTTTATCTATAGAATCTATCAATCGTTTCGATCTCTGTATCATTTTATATATGTAACAGGAAATATATAATATATGATAATAAGATTATTTAGATTAATTATGGAATAGCTAGATTACTTATTTTTATATATTTTTTATTTAAATTTCATACTGTTTTTACACCTTCGTATATTCTAATATTATTGATAAGGTTTACTGGTGGTAGCTCTTTCTTACCGGAGACCGTCTATATAGGTACCAACGCAGTTCCCTCTGCCGCCAAACATTATTATGTTTCGAATTGAAGGGAGTTGTAGCTAGTGAAATAACTGGAGTTAACATCCTATATCTCAAGGTGACGAGAGCAATATGGTGCAGCGTATAACATCCTCACTAACGCTACGTTTCCATAGACGGACGTATCACTTACCATCAGGTGAAAGTCCCGCTGGTCTTGCAGCTTCATGGAATAAAAAAAGGTATATTAATATATTGCAACACCGGCAGTAATATTTTTTTTAAAATTTTTTTTTTCAGCGACAACGACAATCGTGATGCCAGGTATAATAATTGCTTATTCCTTTATTTAAATGTAAAATTTTTGAACGAAATCAAACATAGATATTAAAGTTCATTTTAATTTCAACTAGCGCGGAGAGAGATACAGATGAAAGGTAAATAATAATTAATAATTAGAACAAGTTAAATTATTCAATTTTCACAATTATTTATTATTTTCCCTATTATTTCAGCGACGAACCGAGCCCATTAAGAGAGAAGTATTATTTCTTACTAAAAATTTAAGTTATGAGAACTGAGCGAGAATAAGTGCTTATAGAATGCAAGGAATTACACTTAGTGTCATAGAGATATATTTTACTTTGTTGTCCTAAGCAAAAATGTCCAGCTAAATATAAAAATGCCTAATAGATCATACAAAGTTTAAAAAAGTTATCGATTAATAACTTTTTATTCATTTATCATAGATTAAATGAAAAAAGGCAAGTCCTCTTGATACTCGTCATCTTCTGAACTTCAACACATTAATCTAGAATCGAATTAAGAACCACCCATTTTACGGGGCAAACAATAAGTCCAATATAAAATCAACAAATAGTATATGTCGGGAATTTTTTTAGTGTTAAAATAAATTTATGTTTGAAATTTCCCTCAATTCCAGTAAAAATCAAGCGGAAGAAAACGACAGGAAGGACACCTCGGACGATTCAAACGCAAGCGACAATAAGGATCAGAAAGCGAAGCCTAAAAGAGAACGACAAATTAAGAAACAAGCAGAGGTTGATCACAAGAAAGAGAAGAGCAAGCAGAAACCTGGTCACAAACACGGCGGCTCCAAGAAAGGGAAAACCGACTCGAAGAAAGTGAAACGCAGCAAATCTAAAGATGATCAGAAAAGAGGCGAAGCCTTCTATGAATCCAGTCGCGATGAGAACGTGAACGATCCTGATAATTAATGAAGCAATAATATATAATTGCTATGCTGTTTATAAAAGATATTTCATTTATTACTCCTAATACTTAATTTTTTCAAATAAAACCTATATGAAAATTTTATGTATCAATATTAAATAGTTGTAATTTGAAATAGTTTACTTTGCTCTTTAGAAAAAGATAATTTATTGCTCAAAGCACTTATCCCACTGCTGGGGAGAAATCGACCAACGATCGACTAATTTCTCGCTCAAGAAACACACGATTGATACAGATCGCATGCGAATGAAAGAAATACATATATGAATACCTGATATCAGTCCAGCTGGTGAGTTCTGTCGCAACGATAAGAGTTTTTATTGGTGGTAGGTCTCTGCTGCCGGAGACCGTCTAGATAGGTACCACCGCAGCGCCTATGTCTACCGGCAAAGAGTACTGTGTTCCAGTTTGAAGAGCGCTGTAGCTAGTGAAATTACTCGGGTAATGAAGCTTATCATTTTGTGTCAATGCGACGTGAGTAATGTGGTGCTGTGTACATCGTTCTACCCAGCGCTACGTTGTTATGCGCAGGCGTATCACTTACCATCGGGCGAATGTGCTGCTCGTTTCCTCGCTTCGTTGGATAAAAACAAAGCTATCAAAGATAAATAATCTCCGAGTGGTGGTCGCTTTGCGCTCAGAAAACTCGAGCAAATAGGCATACTCGCCGGATGAGCTGGCGCCATTTTTCTTAGCAATTCTGCTAAGGAATGTATCTGAGCGAGTGGTGCGAATAATCACCTGTCGGCCTCGTTCACTTACCTGCAGTCCAGTGAACCAAATTATCAGAGCTGCATACTCCCTGCTCACTAATAAGTCCACTCGTTTCATATTCATCATCAGCAGTCGGACAAGTTACTTAGTTATCATTTATTACCCAGTGACAGGTATCTTTATGTCACTTCATAAATGAAGAGAATATTCATTGTTTCATCAGAAGTTTAAATGTAACCTGTCACAAGTAAAATCTTTGATTCTCTTCCCTCAATACAAAATGATTCTATATTTTATTAATAATTCATTTTCAGTAATTGTTCTCTTAATATGAAACGGAGTTAGGTCTCATTTGTAGCCTGATGTTGATTTTCAGTAAATAATAAATGATGTACAAGAATGAGGTCATCTCTAACTGGAATTGACCAGGTAGATACAACATCCCTTATATATGCAAGCATTAGACTATTAGCATATTTGAACTGTGCAGTTTAATTTTCAAGAAAATTGTGATGCTGGATACCATCTTTAACTAGCATTACATTTTTTGGGTAAGTGTAACGATAAACACCAATTGAAGGTTCTGCTCGTATTTCATGTTTGTCATCTTAGCAGTAGTAGACTATCCTAAAAAATATTAAATAGAAATATGGATCAACACGTTTTCAGTTACAAGGTTCTTGTTAAATTCACTGATACCACTAACTCTTAATAAAATCTCTTAACTGAATATTCTAAAGGTTATAGTTAAAACCAAAATTTTCTTTATAGCTAATGTATGGATGATTTGAAAACACAGTTTAAACAAAACATCTTGAATGTTTGTTACAATTAAAGGACAAACAAATAATTTGGATAATCTCTTGAATTGCTGTTCAATAAAATTTTTATGAAACAAAGTGCAAACAAACCACACTATTTTCCCCCCTGGTTTCAATCGGTATCAGAGGCCCTGTGGTCTTTGGAGGAGGCCTATGGCCAGCAGTGTAAGTATATCGCGCGATTGATTTCGCTAATAAACAATTTAGATATATCATCGCCATTTACATACTTTTTTATATCGTTCATTCGAAAAAAATTTCATGTATCCTTCTGTATTACAGTTTTCTTATGCAATGTAAAAACATTGTTTCTTTCTCGATTGATTAAATAATTTTTTTCAGGGTGCGAATCAACAAAATGATTAATAAACCTGTACAATTTTTCAATTATCTTTAATTAACAATAAACATAGACCTCGTGTTTTTTTAAATCTCGAGTACAAACTATCGACTATACTTTAGTATACACGATCAAATATCACAAAAAATATGTCTTCCAGCTATTAACATAAACACCCGTCCGCTAGAAAAATAGAATTTAATTCCGCTCACTAACTACGGCAAGGGTTCATCACAACATCAAGTTCCATATAGGGTAGTGTTACTACTAAAGAGAAAACAAAAGAAAAAAAAAAAACAAAAAAGTGTTAAATAAATTTATTAAAAAAAATACAAAACAGAAAAAAAGACGCTCATCCATGCTTGCAATCCCAACGAAATAAAGTTACAAAAGTAAATAGCGGTGTTAACAACTCGTATACATAAACATACATTTACATATGTACGTACATTACATGTATATATGGGAAAGTTGCACGTGTTCAAGATGCTGCGCTCGTGTGGATGAAACCGGTGTATGAAAACGAAATGCTCATTGAAATAATCTTGAATAAAGCATAACAGCAAGTAGCGAGGAAAAAAAACAGAAAATTTTGAAAAATATCCCGCACACACCCTTCACGTAAAGTTAAACAAAAAAAAAACCGACGCGTGAACAATCACACAGTTCTCTAAGTTAACTTTAATAATTTATCTTACGTCAAACCTATTTTCACGACTCTAAAATATATATATATATATATATACGTATATCTCTGGCATAATTTCTAATAGACTTTAAAAATATACCAACTCGCGTCTCTCTTCGATATGTTAAAATTAGCTCTAAAACGTATTTAAAGATCATTTAATTATCACACTACGAAACTGGTTTGTTTTTAATATAACGTACTCGAAGTTGGCACAAGTGTACAACAGGAAAAAACCGCGGGGGCCCAAACGTGGGCATTCAGTAATAAAATAAATAAATCTTAAACACTAATCAAATCCATTTCAAAACAAATTTTCTTAACGACAGCCTGGACCCCCGCGCAATAAAGCACCTTAATAGTTTTTAAAAAGATCATAGAGCAGTGTACTCCCCTACACTATTAATGCGTATCAAACCTCTTTTAATATTTACCAAAGAACGCATAGAGTATACAACAATAAAGAATCAACAAAGTTTAATATTATGCAACTCTAATAAAATGTAACAGACTAGAGATCAACTAAACATCCATACGCATACGCAAGCAACCCTCATCAGACATTTTTTAATATTAATTAAATACATAATCACAGTGCCGAGCTGAATTACAGATTAAAAAAAAAGTACGAGCAAACTAAAATTACATAGCCTCTACGGTTAAAAAGCTCGTGTCTCGCCGCCACAAGGTCTAAGGCCGACAAAAAAAAAAGCAAGTGTACACATAAAAAATACGAAAATTTCTCGCAACATTGATAAAACCATTAAAAAAATGTGAAATCATTTTAATATATCGCAACACTACACAGCTACCAGGAGAGCATGAAGCGGTGTATGTTAGTGCGAGGCCTCCGTCGGCAAAAAGCTTTTTACACCGTTCCTCCATAAAACAAGAGCCGGTCAAAAAAAAAAAACAAAAATAATGACCCACAAGTACAGAGAACGAAAATTTTCACATAACGATAAAACACTTATAGAAAAAAAAATGCAAAATCAAAGAGATTCATTAAGGTCAGCATTCTCTAAATAGCTACCAGGACAGCATGGGCTGTGAACGTTAACGCGAGGTGTCAATTGCCGTTACCGGCAAAAATCTTATCTACCATCTCGTGGTAATAAAAGCCGTAAAAAAAAAGTACAAGTTGCCAGTACGAAAAATTTCTGCAACACCGATGATGAAACTAAAAAAAAAAACACGCAAGCTAAGTTTCAATACGACTGTAGATCGGAACACTTTCACTGAACAGCTACCAGGAGAGCATGAGGAGGTGGACGTCAGCGCGAGGCCGTCGGAGCCCGGCACCGGCAAAAATGAACCTTAACGCTAATAAAATAAATGTCGGAATGTGACGCGAGTCACGTCCGCGTGCAATGCAACCAAGCGACTTCTATGTGCGTGTTTATGTGTGTTTGTGTGTGTCGTTATCGAAATATCGCTGGTAGCCCGGCGTCGTTTGCTTCGCGTGTCGAGTCAATGAACCTGCAATAAATTAAACAAACGTTTAAACCAAACTAACGGTGCCGGAAACACATTCAATTAGATATTTTACAATAAAACAATACGTTAAAAATTGATAGATAAAACGGAAGTAAAACAGAGATTAATTGCTGCAATATTTCCATTGCACTTGACCGTTTGTATGTGGTGGTAGGTCTCGGTTACCAGAGAACATCTATGTAGTTATCACTGCAGCTCCGATTTTTGCCACCAAACAGCAGTGTGCAAACATTACTGTGCTTTGATCTGAAGAACACTGTAGTTACTGAAATTAGTGGCTTAGACCGTATTTCTCTTAGACGACGAGGACAATGCAATGGATTGTATATCATTTAATGATAAACTACTTTGAAAGATTTGCGGCTCCTAACTGAAGAGTATGGTTTGTAAGAGCTTCGGCAGGATCATTAAGTTATGAGAAAATTTTCTTTACTATTTATACTAACGTCGATACGTGCGATCATTACTGTTTGCTTTATGATTGTAATATTTTTATGTATCAAAATAAATTTTTTGGGCTGGTAAATCATTGAATATTTGGTTAGTGATTTATTAGTTCTAACGAAACCCCACTCTCTTTTATCAACCATCAAGCTACAATCCACTCCTCCTTCTACGTGCGTGTATACCCTCATTCACACAACCTATCCTTTTTAGGCCTTCCTCAGTATTGGCTTTATCTAAAGAAATTAAACTTACAATTCCAAAACGTATAGCAGTATGTTTTCTAGGAATATAAAAAAAAATCTGAAAATAGCTTTTACGCGAGCGTGATGGCAACGACCCGCCGCAGACGATATAAAACAGGTGTAACGCCAACGCAACGGCCGCTAAAAACTGTCACACACAAAAATAAATCTGCCATTCCTAAAATGTTTTTTTTTTTTTTAATACACTGAGGTTGTGCCCTAAAGAAAATTGTTAATTTACCACACATGAAGTTATGGTTATAAGGTCCTCCTGTTGTTGACGATAGTCTAGGTACATACCACCGTTAGCCAGTAAGAATAGGACTAAGGTAAGCCCTGCCTGTCGTAGCAGGCGATTAAAATTGTCTAGGATTTTCGCGGGCCTTGAGGGTGGAGGCCGTTCTCGCTCAACAAGCAAACCCGTGTGGGATAGCCTAGGAGAATTAAGCCCCTCCTCAGAGACGTGTTCAAAGAAAGTTTAAAGAGGCACCGGTACTTTCTATAAGATCCCGGAACCTTCCCTAATGTACTAAGGCAGAGCACCGACAGGGTTTTAGTGAGTAAAAATCTCACGTAACCGTGACTTACCCCTAGAAGCGTGGTATCTTTCGAGGATTTCCTCCCCGAAACAAAAAAAAGGGTATGTACCGCCGCAGCGCCTATTTCTGCTGCTGCACAGTAACGTACAAACAATACTGTGTGTACCAATGGTTTTCTCCTATCTCTGGCGATTTTTGTAGAATTAAATATTTTAACTGTTTCCATTGCGTCACGGTGGTTGGCCGTTTACTCGGTAGAGAGTACAGAAGTCCTTGAGTACATCATAGGTCCCCGATTCGCTCCGGACCTCCTGTGATGTTTGGACAATGACAGGACATTTCTTACCCCGACTATTTCTAAATTTCTCTGTTCTACATGTAAAACATGAAAGCCAGAATATTCTGGATATGTGTCAAAGTGTAGTATAGTGAGGGTACACACCTCCTGCTCTTGCAACGCACGGGGCGGCTGCCGAGGTGGCGCTGGTTCGACGCACAGCAGGCGCGGCTTCACATCGCGCGCCTCGTCACCACCGTCCCCGCCGCCGCTTCCTCCTACCGACATCTCAGCAAGTGCGCTCAGCACGGCTTCCATGTTCACCGCTGGCGCGCTGTCACCTTCGCCCTGAATCAGAGGCGACTTTTAATTTGTTGACGCGTTTCAACGGGAAGGCTATCAGAAATCCACAGACCAATAATTGGCCAACTTGGTGTATAAATAGCAGTGGACCTTGTGACAGAATGCCTGAATCTCAGCAGCGGGAACATTTAAATGGCTTTTCATAATTATTTATTATAACGCATATCTAATACTAGAAACAGGCGTCTGATTCTGGAGTCTAGGACCTAGAGTAATATGCACTGTCCAATATTTCTGTTGCCATGCAGTAGTGTATAAATATTAGTGTTTTGGTTAGAATGACACTGCAGCTAAATGAATGATATCTCACCTTCTGTGGTGCCGGTTTGAAGAAGTGTAGATAACAGAAGCCTCGGAAGCCCTGTGAATAATTGCATAAGCTGATTATATTCCTTTTTTTTAACAGCGAATTTACGTCCTCCAGTATTGGGGCACAAGTCCACCCTCAATATGAAGGCGATGGGGCCACAGTCACCACGCGGGCCCAATGAGGATTGGTGACTTCACACACACACACACACACCTTAGTATAAATTCTAATTCATGTGCAGGTTTCCTTCACCGTTTGTGTTTCGCTGTTGTTACTAAAGTTCACAAATGTACGTAACTTAAATATGAATGTCATTGGTAGATGTCGAGACTTGAACTCGCGACCTTCGGAATGAAAGCCGCACGCTCTAATCATTAGACCAGACCAAAGAGATCAATAATATAAAATGTTTAATTATAGTTTGCTTTACCTTCCACACCATGACTTGCGGTTTGACGCCGCGCTCCGACAGCGCCTGCTTAAGGTCGCGCACTCTCGTGTTCGGACTGATGTTTGATATCTTAAAAAAATAGTTTCCACATTTTTTAATTTTCTTAAAATTAACAGCCATCTTAACGTTAATACTAACGGGCCTTAGGCCTTCTCTCACAAGGAGAGCCAAGGATATTTATCTACCGCGCTGTTGATATCCAAAGCGCAGTCATGGATGTCACATGTCTTACAAAAGCTTTAGTTTTTGAAACATGACAGTTCTCTTTAAACAATAATTTATTCTCTGCGGGGAATGAACCAACATCTCCTCGATGTTGTTAATATCTGGTTTAGGAAGTTATTTTTTTTATATATATTTTTACCTTTATTGCAAAATCAATAACGGGGCGCGGGCGTCTCGGACGACGCGGCCTCTCCTCTTTCAGATCTTTTTCCTTGCCGTCTTTGCCTTCCTTGGACTTAGTGCTGTTGCGCCTCCTGTTGGCACGGCGCGGCTTCCCGGGCTTGCCCTCCTCGCCCTCTGTAGTGTTTCCCTACGAGGAAATGAGTTTAGATTAATATATTTTTTTTCTAGTCTATTCACATAGTTTAATCTTAATTATTTTTTAAAAATTAGAATCATGACTTATAATTGGCATCAGCTTTTAACTGACATGAAGCGCGGTTGTACTAAGCTAATAAGCTGTATATTTATAATTATTAATAAATATTTGAAAAGCTAAGCGGTTGCAACTGCACTTCTAATTACGCACACATCCAAACACTGTGCTCTGACTGTCAATTGACCATATCGCAGGCACGTCTATATTGAAAAAATGAAGAGTGTAGGGTTGAGATATGATATTGAAACAAGTTGAGAGGTGAAGTCGTCACTTACCTCTCCTTCGCTCTGGCTCTTGTTGGAGCGGGTGCGTCTTCTGGGACGCCTAGGTCGGTTTGTCGTGCGCTCTTCCACATCTGTGTCCTCGTCTTTTAGATTACAGGCCCGCCCCGCGCTTAAATAAATTTACATAGCAATACAAAATTTACTTCAAGTTGGAAAGGTGAGTAATTACAGAAATTGTGGGCAAAGTTTTCACTTACAGCATTTCGATTTCGCGCAGTTGGCCGAGAATTGGCATCAGCTGTATTCTGCGGTTGGAGAGTAGATGCCATAAAATGCCCTGTGGTCGCTGACTCATCCGCTGCGTCTCTATCACCTGGACAGTGACGATTGAATTAACGAGATCTAACACATTGAGAGCCCGGTTTATTTAATGCAAAAGATGAAAGTAAAAAGGAGTTTCACAGAAGTAGTGGACGATGAAGATGTTTTGCCCAGAATACTCTACCTCTCATATATTAGCAGCGAGAACAGCGAGGCAATAATGGCAACAGATTAACAATTTGAGTGTGGTAGCTATCTAGGAATTTTCGAGATACCCTACAACCATCCTAACTGCAATACATGATGATGCCTCGCAATTGACCCAGGCTCAGGAATTTTAAAATAATAACCAGACTGTGATAGTGCTTACCTGCGTTGGTGTGACAATGATATCCACAGGGACATCGTGGGGGCCAAACAATTCCGCTGGTAATGTGTCGAATACCTGTTCAACAAGAAGACAGTTACACTTACAAAGGAAGACTCAAGGTTTTTGAAAAAACCACTGGTTTCTAACTTAAAGTCAAGAAGAAAGCCATTTATGATACATATTCATTAAGATGATAAATTCAGGCGTGGTACTATTCCGCTTATTGGAAGACCCAAACATTTGTGGACGCTTTTTGACATTGTTTATTCATACAATACATTTTTCAGACTGAAACTCACCTGGCAATCATGGACAGTCGTCGCCACTAGAGTGGTCGGTTTGATAGCCTTCATGTGCATCATCAGACCAAATTCCAAGTCACCGTAGCCTATAAAATAATAACAGGCTAAAACACAATTGTCAACCTTTTTTTCTATCACCGTCAAATCTTTATATGATAGTATATAGTATTTTATTTATATGGTTTCTACCGAAAAAAAATCTCTATCTACCTACAAAAAATCCTAACAGAGTTTTATTTGGTATGGACTATTCGAAGAAACAAATGTGGTGATTTTAATCGATAGACATATTATTCAATATGTACATGATGAAATTTACCTCTTCCTTTGCCAATGCGATATCCTTCCTTGGACACCGCCACAGATCCCATTACAACTAAATCCAAGGACACGGTGTCTTCAATGCCTACAAATCAATGAAAATTTTAAACAAGGCAAAAGCCAAATTTATATGTTAAAAAAAATATGTTATAATTTTCAGGAATTATGACTTAACTTCCTGCAAACTATCGATTCCGGTAAAAGTTTAAGATATACTATGCTTTACTATCATTGGGAGTGATGACGGTACACCATTTAATGTCCATAATTTTTATCCTTTTTACTTATTAAAGATTTTATGCAGGCATCAATGGTTAAAACTTTATATAATATTTACAATAAATAAAAAAAAGTCCGTATTGCTAAAGATTGTGAAGCGATTTTACTCATAATACTGTAATCCTTATGATAGATCTATGTCTAGCAGGACACCACCACGGGCTAATGATGATGCTTCTCATATGTATGTCTACTAGAACACATCAATATAAGTAATGTAACAGATTGATATGGTAGTAGTTCACCAGGTGGGAACGCAAAGCCCAAAAACCGTTCTTCAACACTTGTGGGCTAGGTATCGAATAAGAGACTTCGTGTGAGAGGGAAGGGGTTTAACCACATAGCACAAAGCAATCGGATAATTCACCTATAGGTTGTCCATATGTCTCCATTCCGTTGCGCGATACCGCTTTCCGTATACCCGAAGGTCCAGTCTCTCCCTCCGGCAGCACCAGTCTATTCAAGAAGCCACTTTGCAGGCGTGGCACTGGCACGTAAAGCGTCTTTTGCTGCTCCAGGCAGATCACCCTGAGTATAAACAATTTAATATGTGTATTTATAATAAATGTAAGGAATGTTGTTTATTGAATAATTTTCGTTTCTTTATCTAGACTAAAACCATGTCTTCACATGGTGTTAAGTGACAATGATGTTGTGAATCACAGATTCTCAATCTTTTATGAACTACGCCCTTCTTTATACAATAACTATTTATACAATTTCTCTCTCCAATTGTGCTATAACAAAGCTGCAGCTCCTACTAGGTGGTGATATGTTCCCCGTTGAGAAATTTATGATGTAGTTGGTGAAGCGATCTCAGTTCAACTAGAATACATCAGCTGTTATTGACAGCTGATTGATTACAACATTGTTACCTCACATATTATAATATGAGAATGGTAGCCAGGCTAAGAGATTCGAAGAAATTCCACTACACAAACAGCTCCACAACATGGGATCCTGACATCGAATCAGCATCTGTAATTGGTGTATAGTTTCCGCATTTAATAAAATCAGAGGATGTTCGTTGAAAGCATCATAAATAATATTTATAACAACAAAATTATTTTATATCCATTGTCTGGAGCAGGGTCTCTAATTTGAGGGTCAGCATAAAACTGTGGAATATACTAACATCAAGTTAAGATGCATTGAAAATTATTAATTTTATAACACCACCTTTTATGGTTTCTCAATAAAGCTTCCATAATTCTGTTTCAATCATTTAAGTTTATTAATGAGGTACAGTTTGATTGTTCTTTAGTTCACCGATTTTTATAAATATATTTAATTTAACACTTAAAAAATCCTACTAGTGTGGTCCGCGGGATTTAAATATGGGTTAACTGGTCAGTAAGGTCAGAAAGTTTGGCGATCGCTGGCCTGGAGCGTTTTACAAAAAATCTAATAATTGCGAATGTCATAGGAGAAAGATTGCGTGCTTTTTATTTGTATACTTTTTATATTTTTTATTTGTATACTTTTTATTTGTAAACTTAATTCAGCTACATTTGGACCTATAATAAATCTACTAGATCCTATTTCATTAAATTCTACTTTCTTCAATTCCATATAGACGACGATATTGACATTTTAGCTTGGCAAAATTAATAATGTAGTGGGTAGAAAACGTACGGGTCCAAATTAGGGTACGGCCTTAGCTATGTCCAAGTGGGTTAGCGCGCAAGGTAAATGCAACGTTTGCGGCGCCATGTAGGCAACACTCATCGGTGGCCAATTGCATGAATTAATTTGGACGTGTGATTATATGGCGACACTACAAACCACTGGGACTTAATAGCATAAATAGAGTTAATTTTTTTTCAATTTATTGAACCGACGATACGAGCGGGACAAACGAGATGAGCACCAGATGGTAAGTGATTACGCCTGCCCATAACAATATGGTGCTAATTAGGATGATATATACAGCACTTAATTGCGCCTTGAGACATAGGATGTTAAGGTCTCGTTACCCCAGAAATTTCACTAGCTACAACTCTCTTCAATACGGCACACTAATGTTTGCACACTACTGTATGGCAATAGAAATACGAGCTGCGGTAGTATCTGCCTAGACAATCCCCGGCAACAGAAACCTACCACCAGTAAATTATTACGATAATATAGTAATCAATAATATTAAGTATATATATATATAAAGTAGTAACAAAGTCAACATGTATTAAAATTTGTTTTCCAAACATATCTAATATATTTCATTCATGACAAAAAAACACGAAACGAAACTGAGATGCCAAAAACAATTTTTTCATTGACTTCTTTGACTACTTGTTAAAGAAAGCCATGAGTCCCAGCAGTGGGAATATAAAGGTCTCTGGTCTATTATTTACTTACGCAAACAACATATAAATTATTTTAATGAATCCAATAAAAACGATTATCTAACCAAATTTCAAGTCTCTCGACCTTATTGGTTCCAGAGGTATCGTGATGAGTATCTACCGTGAAATCTATTATAAATACGACATATATACCTTTATAGATATATACTTATGAAAGTAAAAATATATCTGTCAATGCGGACATATCGGTTAAAAATAAAATGTTGAAAACTGAAATTAATTTCAGACAATTACCGGACTACTGGCGGTAGGTCTCCGTTACCGGAGACAGTTTATGAAGGTACTACTACAAAGCCTATATATGTCGTTAAACAGTAGTGTGCAGACATTATTGTGTTACGGTTTGAAGAGTGCTGTAGCTAGTGAAATTACTGCAGTAACGATGTTTAAAATTTTATGTTTCGAGGCGACGAGCACAATGTTGTATTGTGCATCATCCTAACCAGCGCCACGTTGTTATGGGCAAGCGTATCTTTTACCATCAGATGAAAATTTCGCACGCCTCGTCGTTTTGACGAATATAAAATTGCAGGTAATTTTAAATTACCTGTTTACCATTATCTTTATAACCAATAAATATGATATACAAGTTAAAATGTCGGCTGACTTTATATTTATACGAAGAATTATTGGCGATGCTGATTCATATAATATCAGATAAATTCTTACAATATTCAGTAAGAGATCTATTATCGATCGATTAGATCATCTGATTATTGTTCACATCATGAAGTCAGGCTTTGTATTAATTATAGTGAAATCATGGTTTACAGAAACTTTAAAGTTAGATGATATGTACAAAATTATAATTTTTATTCGCCGATGTTGTATGATTCATCTGATAGTAAATAATACTGTGGCTCGTCACCATGACGTGTGATGTTAAGTCTCGTTACCTTAGTAATATCAATAGCTACAACACTTCAATCTGGAACACAGGAACTGTTGCACAGTACTGTTTAGCGGGAGACATAGGAGCTGCGATTATACCTTCTCAGACCGTCTCCGGGTATAGGGACCTACCACCAGTGCAGACATTTTAACCGACACATTTGAAAGTAATTTTTTTTTGTGTTTAAGGAACGAAATGAAAAATGAAATTTCCCCTACATTCAAAAAGTCGATATAGTGTACGTCACCTATCGCACAGAACACACGCCTTCGGGTTATCAGTCAATAAGAAATTGTGCAAGTGTCGGATCAAAACAAAGTTACGTAACCAGAAACCAATTATATATGTTTTCTTTGATATATTTAATAACTGCTGGTGTTAGATATCTGTTGCCAGATACCGTCTAGGTACGCACCATAGCAACGCCTATTCCAGCCAAAACAATACTGCGCCAACATAACTATGTTCCAGTTTAAAGGGCGCCGTAGCTATAATTACTGGGCTAACGAGATATACGTCACAAAGCGATGAACATAATACGGTGCGGTGTATCATCCTAATTAACGTCGCGTTGTTATAGGCAACCGTATCACTTACTATTAGGTGTACGGATCGTTTCGTCGCTTTGTTGTATAATAAATATATATATATATATAACCTTTTTGTCAGTCGTGTACATTCCTTTATTGTAAGGTCGAAGTACAGCCTGTATCTATGTACTAGTGGTGTAATGTTATTGAATCAGATGTTTCATTCCATACAACCTTCACGTGTTAGGGCAAACTTGTTTGTTGTCACAGTATTATATGAATTGTTTATTTTGAGTGGTTAAATAACATTTTTGATAAAAATTATACATTATGTAATTCAAGCATAGTTTACTGTTTTTATTTTGAGTATAACTATTACTCTCTCTTTTTAAAACGAACGGATAAAACATAGTTTTATGGGGGCAGTAAAGTCCTCGAGCGGCGTCCGCGTACCCGTAGACGTAGTGTTGGTAGGCCTCCCACTAGGTGGGCCGATGATCTGGTGAGAATCGCAGAAACCCACGGGACCGGTCGATGTGGAGATCTTTGAAGAAGGCCTATGTCCAGCAGTGGACGTCTATCGGTTGATGATGATAATGATGGATAAAACAATAGAATCATTGACAGACTATATAATTTGCCCAATTGTTTAAAATGACCGACACCTTTTTTACCTTTAATCGAAACGAGAGAAAATGGACTTAAGACACTTTCAAATAAGAAAGGTCCATAGGTCCATTTCAGTTGTATTTTTATTTGGTTGGAAGGAAAAACACGTAACAGTAATCGACTGAAATGTATCATTTCTAATGACCGTCTCGGTAGGTACCACCGCAGCTCTTTCAGTGCTGTGGAAATCTTACTGTGTTCCTGTTTAAAGGGTGCTGTAATAAAGAGACTTAATTATGTCCGAAATTGATAAGCACAATGTGCTGCTGTGATAGCATCTTAAGTAGCGCTATGTTGTTATAGGGTATCACTTACCATAAGGTGAACGTCTCGTACGTGTAGTTGTTTGGTAAAATAAAAAAAATTGTACAGATCGTCGAGATTTTCTTTGTTTATAAAAATTATATAGAGAAATAGTAATAGTGCAATTATATGGTCCTAAGACATGCCATTGATACATACCCTGTTAAGAAAGCGGGACGTATAAATACGTCAAACGGAAACAATAGCGAGTGCGGGTAGGACATATAAATACATCCTTGAAATGTATGTTGCATCCTGGGACAGGTGGGACGTATAGTTTCGTACGTTCTCCGGGCGTGATGTACTGACACACCCTTTTTTTTTTGTTTTCGAGGGGAAATCTTTGAAAGATACCCTACATATGAGGGGCAGTCAAGTTGTGAGATTTTTACTCACTACCTTACCTACTCCCTCGATGGTCTGCATCAGTGCATTCAGAGTGGCTCCGGGATCGTTTATAGAACGCACCGGTGCCTCTTTACACTTTCTTTGAACACGTCTCTGAGGAGGGGCTTAACCCTTCTAGGCTATCCCATACAGATTCCCTTGTTGAGCGATAGGGCCCTCACCGTCAAAGCCTGCGAAACTCCTAGACCCTTTTAGTCGCCTTCTACGACAGGCAGGGTTTACCTTAGTCCTATTCTTACTAGCCCGAGACTACAGGGCGGACTGACACGTCCTAGTGAAAGAGCTCACGCCCCCAATATTCTTGCGCAATTAAAAAGGGAATTCCCCGGTTAACAGATTAAGTCATATGAAAGTATTTGTTAAATTTAACAATATAATACTTCAAATATATCCGAAGTGTTCCGCCGAAACAGAGACAGAGAGGACTGTACCAAGCTGATCGCCAACCTTCACTAGTTGGTGAGGCACTTTAAGAAGATGCAATAACATTTCCCAAAAGCCGGTAAATTTAGTATCAATTTAGCAGTGAAATATTGTATAGTTCACGAAAACGGATGTAATTAGGCAATAGACTATAATGAAAGCAAAACGCTGTGCGTAATACATGTAAGTTACAGAAGAAAAAAAAACGTTTTATGCTTCAGAAATCGTGTTATATTTAATAGTGTGTACAGTATATGAGTACGGTAAGCTACAATCGAATGTTCTAGTAATAATTTCTAATACGGTTATCGCATAAATTATTACCAGTTAGAAAGGGACATTGTAATGATAAAGAGATAAAGCGAGGTAAACAAAAAATAAACCATTTTTCTCTATCGTATCGTAGAGGACGATCAAAAGGAGTTTTCGGGTTGGTGGGCTTTGAAGGTGGGGCCCTCATTACTCAATAAGCTAATCCGGAGAAAACGACAAATACGGGATGGTGCAGTGTTTGTCGTAGCAACGGGGGAGTGCTGAGGAGGGTTAACGCACTTTCCGGGCCGTGTTTAGACGCTGTATAGGCGAATCACCGGTGTATTCCGCAAGAGATCCCAGAGCCTCTTGCAAAGCACTAAGAATGACCACAGATAGGTTTTAGTGGGTACAAATTCCACTTAACTCTGTCTTTCCACGCAGAAGCAGGGTATGTTTTAAAGATTACCCTCTCGACAATAAAAAGGTCCGATGGTGACTGTTTACGTGGGTGCTACCGCAGCTCCTAACTCTTCCGCCAAACAGTAGTGTGCAAATATGTGTTCCGGTTTGAAGAGCGGAGTAGCTAGTGAAACTGGGGTAACGAGATAACATGTCTAAAGGCAACGAGCAGATTGTTGTCCAGTGTGTATCATTTAGTATCCGGTGTACGACTCACTGGACGAATCGTGTAATGAAATCAATTTTTTTACCAACATATAGTAGATGTATGGCAATGATTTGATCATTATTATTCGCTTGTTAAAAATCATTTCGCGAACATTTTCAAATAGAACTGGTTGAAAGGAGTTATAAAACGCATATAATTGCAGTGGTCAAGACGTTTCGCAATGGCGCCGGTGTCCGCACGCTACGGCCGTAACCAGCTCCGAAACCCAATTAATGCACTATTATATTTACGTACATATATTTTCTACTGCAATAACATAATGTACTAATAAACGAGCCTCCATTATCAATTATATTAAAAATACCAATAATTATAAAGCCACTTTTGTTACCAATTTAAGGACCTTAAGGACTATTTGTGCGTCTCTATTATCGGGCCGTCTTGATAGGTATCACCGCCACTCTTATTTTTGCGGGCATACAGTAGTGTGTTCCTGTTTGAAGGGAGCTGTAGCTAGTGAAATTACTGGGGTAACGAGATTTAAAATATGTCTCAAGAACGTGTTGCTGTTTAAATAATACCAACACCGCGTTGTTATGAGAAGACGTATCAATCACCGGTATGGTAATTCGATTGCACATCTCGTCGTCACGTCAAGTAAAAAAAATAAAGTCAAAGATGGTAAAAGTCGACTCCTTGATCCTCCTGAATTCCATATGTTGATTAGCCGGAAGACATTAATGTTGATATGCAGGCAGATATAAAATATGTCGGTAATTAATACTTTTAAACTGGTGCTAAAAAGGTTATCCATAAAAAGATTCTCAGCTTCTCAGCTAAATATGTTTATATATCTTTCTTCATATGTATATATTAAATTTTTCACTTTCAGGTTATCTTTCTACTGAACCCTTATAAATCAACAATGACACAAATAGACTAAATCTTCCGACAAACAACACCGCTATTTATTAAAAACAGAATAATATTAATTAACAACTTCATCAACATTTCCACTGATGGAGGTCCATTGCTGGACATAGGGTCTCTTGAAATGTAAATTTAGTACGAAACGTCTTACCTTACGGGTTCCTGCGGCTTGTCAGGGTTCACTTTGATGGTGTTGGCGTTCTTAAACACGTCCAATTCTGCCAACTTCGCCGCTGCTTCGGGAGCGCCCTTGAAATTTGGGATCCTATTGAAGACCGGACGCGGGAACATGGCCAAGGAGGTGTTCTCCAAATGTCGCCATACTTTCAATCGGAACGACTGCTTGGTCACCTCTTCCGGGAGTGTGATTTTCGCTGTAATAAACAGAAGAAACACGTTTAATACTGTAGATGTGACGCCATTTAAGTATTACTAAGTTATTTAACATCAATAAAGTAAAGCGTGAACGTGGCAATAAAAACAATATTTAACTGTCGATAAATTGGTTGATTGAGGAAATATATTTTTATTAAACTATGACACTAATGTTGGTGGTGGTGGGTGTCTGTTACCGGAGACTATCTACGTACGTCTATTTCTACCGCCAAACAGTAGTGTGCAAACATTGCTGTATTCAGGGTAGAAGGGCGCTGTAGCTAGTGTAATTACTGGGGTAACGAGACTAAACATCTTGTCTCAGGCGATGAGCGCAATGTGGTGCAGTGTGTATTATCCTTACTAGAGTCACATTGTTATGGGAACACGTATCAGGTGAACGTCCCGCTCGTCTAGTCGTCTAGTCGCTTCGTCAAATAAAATAAAACCTAGTGAAAGGTAACCGTATAATTTCATAGAAATTAAACTACGAGGTAGAAGGCAAAGCTAGGACGAAAAAAATCTACCCTTAAGGTTAGAACATGCAACATCCAAAGTGATATAAACTAAAAATAGTTTATGCTTTTACACAAGTTCAGGAAATTTTAACAGTTGGCTTCTCCACATACCGCTCGGGGATATTTTGTCCCTGATTTTTTTAACGGTACCCCTTACGTGAGCTATAAACAGCTATGTAGTGTCAGGGTGGTGAGAAGTTCCTTACTTGCCGTAGCTATGGCGATAAGAGCTTGGCTTTTCCCTGGAAAGAGCTAGGCCAAAGTATAGAAGACCTCCGGTGCATTCCATAGGATCCCGCATTTTCGAAGGACAATTTTCTCACAAAACCTTCACTACCCAAAAGCAGGGTATCTTGTTAATATAATATTAATCGTTTATAATTAGTAATATAAATGTTCCACCAATTGGAATCCTCACTATGAGGTTTACATAAATTGGGTTGAAAGAGTCTAAAAGAAGTTCATAAGACACATCTGTTTCAACTATAAAATACTTAAAACACAAAGAATAATGTCGAATAACTCTTTTGAATTTGTGCTTATTACTTAAAATTGTAAACGGTCAATCGAACTTCACAGAACTTGTAAACAAAGTATCCTATGTCATTCCTAGGCCCAAGTTCACAAAGAAAAACTATATTATTTTTAAAACTAATTTCTATAAAACTAATACTGGAGTAATGGCGCCAATAAATAGAATTTCAAAACAAATCAATATATAAATTGGTTAATATGAACGTACAGAACGATTCGTTTCAAGTGTTCAAGAGGAAGATCAAAAACCACTTTTGCTCTAATATAAGTTTATCTATGTGATCACCACATGCTTTAAAAAAAACTATTTAATTATAATTATATTGTTATTATATTTTATTGTACTTATCATGTTGACTTCCTGTTAGATAAATAAAAAATAACATGATATACCCTATCCTCCCCCTCGACAGAAAAAGCACGTAAATGATATTATATCCACAATCGCCAAAACGTTTAAATAAAAGCAACGGCTATTTTAAAAGCCATAAATTTTTTTTTTAATATAATAATATTTAATTAACTTATGTGGGTAAACTAATATAAGTGAAAACAGCTGAGGCCGTGACATTAAGCAGACGATCTTGAGACGGCGTTAAGGATAAATATTGTCAATTGACCGATCACATTACCACATTCAGATTTCGTAGTACAAATTACGTGGGTAGTTGTAGATTACAACAATCAATCGGCAATATTAACCACATCGAATATCGTTACTATTCGTATCTATATAAGCATGTTTAAAATAATCAGATTATTGGGAATATAATTAAAATAATATTTCACACAAACATTCACTGGAAATTATTTAATCTTCATAGGTACCAAACGCTTGACCTCGATTTCGCATGTTAGTGACAATGAGGATGAAGCTGGTGAATCATGTTCCATCTTGATTTTTTTTTATTTCACAAACGGTTTACCAGATGGTCAGCAATACGCCCGCCTATAACTTGGCGCTAGTTAGGACGAAGTACACTGCACCACACTCTGCCCAACGCCCTGAGACAGTATATTAAGTCTACTTACCCCAAAAAATTAACTATATATATACAGTTACTGTTCGGCAGTAAAAATCCGAGGGTACTTAGATGAACCCGGCAACAGAGACCTACCATCAGTAGAATACTTTAGCTGTCACATTTATAACAACCGGACAACAAAAAAGCTGTTGATATAGAAAAAATAAATATGTAGGAAGTTTCGTAAAATAGACTTTATGATTTGTTACCGTTTCTTTGTTTTTTTAAAAAAGAATTTTTTTAATATATTGAACAAATATTTTTCGCATTACGCAAATCACCTCCACATCCGGTTGATATGCATACGCGCCCATCCTTGTACTTTGCATTCGCATCTCCATGTAATCTCAATACGCACATTATAATTACATTTATTATAAAAGCACACTTATTTATAATTCAAAAAGATAAGGTGACCAAAACTTTAACAATATATTATAAAGAAGAAATATTTTAACAATATATAGTTTAAAAAAATTATAAACAAAATAATATAAAACATTTTAAAATCGCCGACAGCAATGAATTAGTGTTGTATGTTTAAAATTTGTCTCCAGTAATCCTCAAGGTCAAATGGCCATTATCCAGCGTAATAAAAAACAGCTGCATATACATATGAATATTAAATAACCCTATATGTATATGTGAAATTACAAATAATTTGTTTTTATATTTAATTTCATTAGAAATATTTATATATTGTTATATAATCTTTTGTAAAAACTTACATACTGCTAGGATTTTTTTTAATTAATAAGATCTACAGCGAGAATTTGCTTTTTGTGTTAAAAAATCAACAAATTTTAATTTTAGAGTACAACATCAAAGATGGGAAATTTAAACCACCCCCAAGATTGTAATAAAAATATGCAAGAACAATGTCTAGGGTTTAAATAAAACTGTACTTATAAGCCAATGTATAATATAATATATTTTTTGGTTTTATTTACTTACTTCTAACTCCATAATAGTAACAATTACAAGTATGAGAAACATCTCAACTTAGTAATAGAGAGGGTTAATAGAGATTTGATGTTGTATTAATTCAAGTTAAAAAATTATAAAAAAAAACTTTATTTATTGGTTTACTTAGCAAGGTCAATTCTATACCTGCAACATCAAATAGTGAACATTGCAATTTATGTACAATGTAGATTTAAAAATGGCTGGAGCTACTGTATTAAAAAGACATTTTATTTTTATGGCATTCAATAATCAGGACTACCTTTAAATTGAGACTACTCGAAAATAGCAGCTACCTTAAAATCAGATGAAAATATCTGGAAATATGGAAACAAAGGGTGTAGCTCAATCATTAAATAATAATTCATATTTGGTTAAAGGCTGTTGACATAGCATAAAGTTGCAATCATTTCTGTTGATAAGATGTGCTGCAGTCAAAAATTCTAGAACACTGGATAGGATGTTATTATATCACAAATAAGTGGGTGTTGGGTTAAACAAAAATTTTGTTGATTTATTAATATCACTATCAATACTTTATATATAGATAGATTTAATTTAACTCTCCTAAAACAAAAAGTTATCATAAAGCAAAAATTTAGAAACAATTTTGAAAGGAGAATAGTGCTAAAATTTAAACATTTAAGAATTATTGCTGTTAGTCTATAATTTTTTTATTTTATGAAATAGACTAAGAAGGAAAAATTTATGCATATTTATTTGTATCGTCACCCTTCAATTACTTGAACACTTCACTTTGTGGAAACATGAGTTTTTTCAAATATTGACTAGTGAAGATTTTATTAAAAATAGTTTTTTGAAAATACCCACCACAGGAGAGTTGCTTCAATGATATGCAAATATAAAATAAACATGAACTTTAAAATAAAACAGATAGTCTTTACCTCCACCAAAAATTAATATTTGATTTTTCTAAAAATTAAAATTTTTCTTTCATTACTTACTACTTGATCCTTTAGTTTCTTTTACTACATATTGGGTCACATACAATTATTTTATTACAGTAAATGTCATTTCCCATTTTTCTATAATGAAATAGATTGTGTAGAAACCTTACAAAAAGCTTATGGTACAATTACTTATATTCAGACAAGCTATATACTTGTCTGACTATAAGCAAATCCAGAGAAAATTTGAGCCACACTACACAAGTGGTTTTTTCACTTGCTCTCTGTAGGAAGAATTAAGTTTCAATATTATGAAGAAAAAACTTAGTGAAGTCAGCATTGAAAGTATACTTTTCTATAGAAAAAATGTTACTCTTTTGTACAAGATATAATCGCAATAAAGAAAAGAGAGCGGCGGCAGCGACGTAATTCAGCCTAATAAATAAGTAGCATTTTTATACAATAGTGGGTAGAACAGAGGAATGTGAGTCATGTTTCACACTCCAATTAAGATACCTACAATATCAATAATTATAAGCGAGCAAACAATCCAAATACGACGAACAAACGCACGAAATACAAGCGCAAGTGAAATTATAACTGCACTACTAGATCCTTAGTACATTTATCATTGTCATAAAATCCCGAGTTCTTTCTAAAGTTGAGGGTACATCAAAATAACTTCCGCTTATGCTTTATGCATAAAAATATCACAAAATTTTGACGAAATCGCCTACAAATAACTTTTTCAGTATTATTTGCGCAAAAAAAGAAAAGAAAACAACACAATCCAATGTTGTTAAATTATTGACAACAAATAAACTTACTGTTTTCTAGCGCCGCTGCTATATCGTCTCCGTTCTGCATTTTGATAGTTATTGCAATCGGGAGGAAATAGGTGTATATCCCACGATATTTAAAGGGAAATCATCAAAATTAAATGAAAAGTTGTATCCTTTTGCTGGACAGAACCGTCACACACAAAAATAGAACGCGAATAAAAAACAAATGCAACCAACTTCCCGACTACGATTAGATTGCAGAAGTGCAAACATGACAAATTGAAAGAAACGTTTCGTTTTTCATATCGTTATAACACTCGTACGAAATAATGAAAATTAATTAAAGTATTTTTATAGTTGATAATTCATAGAAAATTAGAAATTATTTATTTAATACGATTTTGATTGATGAATTAATTATTTTATATGTATCCAGGATTAAAAACTAAAATTGATGTAGTGCCCCCTAGCGCCTATTAAATAAGACTATTTTAAAATTTAAATTACATTGTAAAAACTGGACACAATATATATGAAACTTAAACTGAATGAGTATAATATTAGACAAGTTTAGAGGCAAAAAAGACAGATGTATATAAAAAAGTAGACAGAGAAATTAATAGTATTGTGAAAAAAATTACATTATCAGTATGTTTATATTACGATTGAGTTCCTTGTTATTTGTCTCTATTACACACGATTTTATGTATTGTGAGTATTGAAATAGTTTTTCGTCTATCAGGTTTTTTTTTTGTTTTACGTGGTAAATGCCTACGCTAGTTATGTCGGACTTGCACCGACTAAAACCCCACGATGTTCCGCTTCATCGCCAAGATGGCAGGGTCACGGGAACGCACGCACTCAACCGTGACCCTGCGGACGCTGGCCGCTTGCGCAGCCCCACCTCGCGAGGGAGGGATGAACTCTCCCTTTCCAAGGCGCGCCGGAACATGCAGCGCGTCCCCTCGTCGACCTCATGCGTGTATGGGCGACCGGTTCCCCACGGCGGACAGATGTTAGGCCTGCCGCTACCTGTCAACGGCCGCGGATGATAGGGAGAACGGCGCATCTCAATACCGGCACTCCTTTTCCCCCGCGGCCCCACCGCCGTCGCATCGCCGGTGCGACACCTGTTGGCCGCAGAGGGTATTCCCCCCGTGAACACACCTCGGCTGCGAGGGACGGTATGAAACCGCCCTTGCAGCCGGCCGCTAGGGCTGCACACAGCCGCCCCTGCGGCCCCCGGCCGCTCCGGTGCTCGAACCTGGAGCGGCCGCTTCGGCCAGCTCTTCGCCGCGGGCCGGCCGGGTGGGTTCCACTTAGCTTCACCGTGCTCCGCATCACGGTTGCTAAGCCCCTCCGCCACGACAAGGCGAGAACCCGTTGGAGGGGTCGTCTATCAGGTTACACTGGCATCAATTAGGTGTGATACTTATTTTTTTACACAATGATGTTAATAATTGCTACTTTAATAATAATAAATGTAAACCAATGTAAAATTTAAAAATATAAATGGTACGTTCTATTATTAATAGTCTTCCTTTTTTAATTAATGAATTGGCAAAACGAGCTGGTTTTTTACTTATTAGGAAGCAATAAGCCTGTCTATAATAATGGGGTGCTAGCTGGGATGGTATTCACACCATAACACATTTGTTTTAGAAACCGATGCTGCATTGATACCCATCTAAAGGATTTTGCATTAGGTACCCATCACTAGTGAAAAATAAACTATTTACCATATTTTGACAGATACAGTGAAAGCAATAAAAAACGAGCGAAATAAAACTTTAATCGAATAAATACAAATACAATAAGTAACCAATTCTTAAATACGATAAAAAACAATGTTCAATTAACGTATAGTCTGTGACATGTGAAGTGGTGTCAGCATAAGTTCAAAAGCCGCATCTTTTAAATTTGCGCCTCTTAGATTAGCTTCATGTAGATCACTACCTGATAAGTCGCAGCACTGAAAAAATTCAAGCATTTCTGTTAATTAATGTCTTAAACAGGATATAAGATGGAGTGGCGAAAAGTGTGCCGTATTACATGGCATTCATTGGTTCATTCCAGTAGCACACATTGACTAGTTTGATTGATGGTTGGATTTTTCCGATCCTACCTGGCCAGCGACTAATGTCATATTGCAATTCAGCTGCTTAACATCATTGTGTTCTGGCTGTCAACATATGAGTGAGATAATTCTGGGCGCACTCGTTTCTCTATCCACAGCATCACATCACTTAACGGACCAGAAAACAGATATGAAAGAATGTTGACATTTATATATTTGGTACACAAACAGCGTAACACATTATATATTATGTTTTAGGTATATTATACAATATTAAATATGTATGCAAATTATAGGTGTACACAGCTTTGGCCATAGTTTTGGATTTAAAAACGTCAAAGTGAAAAAGGAAATTAAAGACGAAGACGAAGAAGAAATCAATTCAAATATACAACTAAATTTTGAACAAATATTAGTATTCATACAATCAACAGACAAGAAATAATATGAAGTGTACATTCAATACAGTTATATCTTGTAGGAAAAATAGTCAATAAATATCCATTAATCATTCCAGAAGTGATTTAGCAATTTATCTTTAAAAGCGTTTCTAGAGTTGCTGAAAATATCTAACTCAGGTTATCTTTGCATTAAAAGTATTATAAGTATTGCACATTCTGGCTATTGGGGTGTCTATTACAAAATTGGTTCTGTATTGTAGGAGATTTAAAAAAATTGTTACTGGACGACAAGGGTAATTGTGGGATACACTAATGTTGATACTCCAAGTAAAGTGATTTAATTTTTATGTTTAAAACTTTGTGCAAAAAATGTAGTCAAAAATTAGGTGCAAATTGTGAAGGGTAGTCTTTGTAAAGAACTTTAAGCGACTGTCATAGGGATCTTTGTATGAAAATCTATTCATCTTATAAGTAAAACGTATGAAAATCTGGTTCTAAGTTAATTGCAATGATGTAAGACATCAATTGCAATGAACAACAAAAACGCTTTAAGATTCTTAGACCAAATTTTTACTGAAAGTGATATTTCTTTATTGTATCTTGTAATTAATAATTATATTTGACTTTCATGTAATCATCAATTTTTAATCCTATCATTATCATAACGCAGAACATATGACCCTTCAAATGATTTTAAGTTTGGTTTAACATTAGTTGCACCCAATGGACACTTGTGACCTCTATATGGTCCACTTAGTAGTTATAATAATATTAAAACCGACAACATAATCAAAATACCTCTAAATCTGCACCAGCCAAAACAGCACCTCTGAGATCACAGTTCTGTAGATTGGCATTTTTTAAAGTTGCCACTCTTAGATTCACACCAGCCATATTGCTTCCTTCTAAATTTGCACCTATAAAAATAATGTATTATATTATAACAAAGTGAATATCATGCCAGTTGCTTCGTTGAAGAAAACTATATAAGCACACTGAAAAAAGAACCTTAAATACATGATATAATAGGGAATAACATTACTATTGGAGATTTAAATCCTAGACACATTGCCTGTTCTATAATACTCTACTTTGTGTAGTTTTCTTAGACAAAATTAAAAGGTATTCATTTGAAAATTACCCTTCAAATTAACTCCTTCCATCACAGCCCTTGACCCAGCAGGGTCTTCCATATTACAGCCTTTTAAATTGGCACCTGTAATATAAACAACAATCATGTCAAAATAAATGTTCATATGTATACCCTTAGTGTAAGTTGATATATTAACTCAGCTTAAAAAATGTTATTTATATTTTTTCTTCGTTAAGTTAGATTGTACATGTACCACCAAGTGAACGTCCCGTTCGTCTTGTTGCTACAAAAGAATAAGTTGACATATATCATTAAGCAAAACTCATGTAAAATGTAGTAAAGTATTGGATTTGGAAATTTTATTTTACATGCCACTGACCGAAGAGGTCAATGACTTGAGTTGTACACTCATAATTAAATACAAATATATATACACATTTATACATACCCTCCATATTTGCACACAGAGCTTTCACACCAAGAAGCTGAGTTCCTTCTAAATTAGCATGAGATAAGTCAGCACGCTCTAAGCAACAATGAGACAGATTAGCGCCACTCAAGTTACATCGTGATAAGCAGGCATACTGTAAAGCAGAAATAATTAAGTTATAATTTTTCATTTATAATGTACAAACTATCACATAAGTTAGTTACCATACAAATTTGATCTCAATTTCTAGTATTAAGTTATAAAGATGCAAAGGATAGTAATATGTGTTTGTTTAGAATACTCTGATCCTTATGTAATAATAACCTACATTTGGATATTAAAGAAACTAATTTATTGAGGGCAAAAACTTGCCAGGTCAGTCATATGCACAATGTCATAATCACAAATAACTTACGCATTAATAAAAATCCTCAACATATGCTCATGGTATTGAACTACTGAATGACATGTTAAAAATATAGTATGAAGAAATAATAATCCTTGTTAATACCTCCTCCTCCTAATAAATCCTCCTACTAATTCATAATAACACCTGTTATGATGAATAAGTAAGAAAAACATAAAAATAACCAATATAATGGTAACATCACAAAGAATTAAAATCAAGTGTCTATGTTAGAATTGATTAATTAATGTCATAATATAAACACTGTCATGTCCTAACACCATTGTTTGACTGCAAAAAAAGAGCTGAGGTAGTACCTACACAAATGTTTTTACATAACAGAAAGATATATACAAACAGTAAATACTTTAAAGATTTTTTTTAAAATAAAACTAATTCTATAAAATTTTGTCAAACTAAATTCATATCTTTGTTAACTTTTCATAAATATACAACAAAATACAATATTATCTAAGTATTGTTTTTATCATCCTTCAATTTCTTTTAAATAACAAACCTTAAAATTAATATATCGCAAGTCCAATCTGTTCAAATCTGCCCCAGCTAAGTTGACTCCTTGGTATCTCAATTCTGAAATTGTTGGTGTCAATATAATTGAGCGTACTACATCCATTCGAGTCAATGAGTGATTATTAGTACTAGCTGATGTTGACTCTTCAATTAATTGGTTTAGATGGGGAATCATAGAATCTATACCTGTAAAATAAAAAGATTTTAATTTGAGTGATTATTTGAAATAAAAATATGATGTTTGTAATAAAAATAAATATTATATATCCCCTAAATGATCGTCCAAAATTACTCATTTAAGAAATTAAATATTGTAAAATAATTAATAATACTATCATCATAATCTAGCTGATAATTTTCTTCTATTATCTTTCATTTCAACAAAAATACATTGATTTAAAAAAAATACCATAAAACACAGCCTCTTCTAAAACTCCCTTGGGGTTAACATGCTTATCTAAAATAACATCACCATGTCTTAAATAATTTAGTATAGGCTTAAAATACTCGGGGCTTCGATCTATTAAATATGCTCCAGTGGAATCTGTGACACTTGGGTTCATAAGGTACACATTGTTATCGTCGGCGAACATACGCGCTAACATGGACAGAGGTTCTTTCGCTAATAAAGTCGCTCTTGATGTCGTGAAGTATTTTCCACCAACATTAAGAGTTATCCAATCGGAAACGGAGCGTTCACTATCCGTACTCGAATGTGAATAATGAGCTAATTTATTAACTGTCTCGCAGTCTTGTACTGATGGTGTAAGATCTAAAGATATGTAGATCTTTTCATCGTCTCTTATTACTCTTACATCAACAATCTCACAACCATTTGCTGAGAACAATTTAATGTTTTCTTGCGATAAATTAAACTGAGACACTATTTGCGATTTAAACGTTTCAATCGAGTCTTCCACGGCCATAAGTTTTCCATTTTTTTCACTTTTATTTTTGAATACATATACTCGTCGCATTATCTGCCGTACTGAAGTAATTAAATATTTATTTATTGTTTAAAGTCTGAACAGACTGAATTATGATGACCGAGCAGATGACGGATGACGTTTTGGATGTAATAACAGAATGCAATTTTAGTAGTGGGCAACACATGTAGAAAAACTATGATAATATGTTTATTCAGAATATTTAAAAGTTCTCTGTAAGGGTTTAATCGATAGTATACTTTTAACGAGCATAAAATCTGTTACAAAATATAATAAACCAAGTATTTAGAAAATCATTCCACTTTTATCACTAAAACTTTTTGTCTACAATTAATTTTAAAAGTGGTGTTAACTAATTAACACAACTACGATTTCATATGGAAATTACTAAGTGGCCATGGAAGATCATGCTGCGTCAGGACAATCCGGCTCTCATTTATGCACTGCGTGCATATACTATATAGAAGTGGTATCTAGCTAGGTGGTGTTATTGGATTATTATTCAATTGAAATTTAAATTTAAAGAGACAGATTGCTTCAATGCAAATCAGAGGCATCAAAGATTACATAGCAACATTGCGCGACTAAAGCAATACCAATAAAGACCCAATTAAGTTACAAGGATTTAAACGTCCTGGACTACATAACTCTTTTGCTAGAATATAAAGTTAATACATGTGATAAAAACTTTTATTATTATATAGAAAATTAAAGCAACATTGATACTTAAGTTTTTAGAACTAAATTAAACAAATGCATTCAAAGCGATGATAACAAATCGTTTAATAATGCAAATGCAATGTATTATTTCTCTTTGTTGCGGTATACAGATGCCTCTAACACAAAATAAAAATTTCTTAATTATAATTTATTCAATTTTACAACGATACTTATAAAACGAAAAAAAGTAACAAATCTAAAATATTTAATTGATTTACACATGCACATAATTTTTTTTAATGTGCAATTGTAAAAGTAAATCTATGTAAATTACTAATGCTGATTTACTTGTGTCCATAATAAGATAAATCTTTTAATTTGTATCAAGGATGTTCGGTTGATTACCTATAGTTATATACTTCAGCGTCCCAGATGAACCTTGTTATTGTTCTCTCGGGACCAATGGCAATTAGTCGGTCACCATTCGACGGATTTTATTATGATATAAATTGTTATTATTCAATGATAATAAAACATTATGTACTGTACGTCAAATACTAATGAATGAAAAGAATAGTAAGTGTTGGAATAGATGTTATAATCTTACTCAACCTGAAATTATTGTGAATGTTTCCAAGTTTAAGTTTATTATTATAAGGTAGTTAAATCATTCAGGAAACGTAAATTAATTATTTTTCTAAATGTAATAAATTCGGAGAATTCCAAGACAACAAAAAAAAAGAGGAGAATAGGGTACAAGAAGAAAAGTCAGTATTTTTTATTGGCTGAGATTCTATGTTAGACAGGTATTTACACATATAACGAATAAGAGATATGAACATTTTACGTCTGCTTTAATATAAACAGCCTTGCCTATATTACCATTGCTGGGTTTTTGAACTTTCTATCACATGGAGGAAGGGTAGGCTATTTTTGGACCATGTGTATGTTGGTAGATGTCACATGTCCAAGAAAGTTGATGATTCTTGAACGAGGCGTTTTCCGGTACATTTTTTTTCTCAGGAAATACAATCTCAACAGGCATCAACGGCATAATTTGGAAGAAATATGTTACAGTATACGATCCTCTAAAAGGTTTCGTTTCCGCACGAAAGAGAAATCTGAAAAATGTATTATTATTTTAGATTTTAAAAACAGCACTAATAAAGCGATTTTTTATAATATTTATTATAATTAATTAACACTCGCCGGCAGCTATGAGCCTTTACACATACTTAATTAGAAGTCCGTTTCGAGTGCTTTGGACAAGATGGCGTTAAAAAACGATGTCTAGTTAAGTTTTACAAGTTCATGTAAATTAGGCTCTTTTAAGTATATTTATAAACTACGCGAGAATTATTAATTTCCTTTTTTTATTTTGTAATCATTAGTCCGAATATAAAAAGGTCAAAAGTAGTTTCACTTTCTTCCCAATAACAATGGACACAAAAAGCACCGTTGTTTATTATTATAGTATTTGAAGAGTAAATTGACCAAACAAACATAATCTTGTCTTTGTAGGGGAAATGCGGTCATGTATTTGCTAATGGTGGCAAGGACAGGTTAAGTTGAACATGAACTCACTGTAATCCTGTCGATATTCCGTTTTCGCTTTTTATTATTGTTAGATTAAAAGATTATAGCATTATTTGTTTACACCATTCCAATACCAGAGAGTACAGAATACAATGACTAACAAATGTACACCAGTTAAGGAATGAAGGATTTCTTTTTATTTTATTATTAACAAAGAATGTTCATGTTTATTACAATAAATTTATATGTTTATTATTTCTTCTTTATATCTTAGTCAGCGTTGTTGAGAATTACTCCTAAAAACCATCTTTATTTCTTTTCTGGCATATGCCATTGAAACATAACCTAGTGCAATATTTTTTGGTCTTTGGATATGGGACTAAAAACAAAATGGTAGTAAAAAGGTCAACAGTGAATTATTTTTAACTTTAACGTAATAATAGTTATTGTAAACATCTCATTACCCTAAAACACACCGAAGACATGAAATTGCACATGGCCATCGTAAAATCTGTCCTCTCTGATGTTTCCAATAAGCGTGTGATTTATGTTATTGACATAGTTTCTGAGAATATGTAGTTAGTAGTTGTAAACGGAATAAGATGTATTATATATGGCATTTGAATTATTAAAAGACAAACTGTTTTCCGGTTTAAACGGGTAATTTATATATGTTGACGCAATGATAGCTAGTGGAATTACTGGGAGTTATGACACTATGACTACCGCTGTAGTTCAAAGGCTATAAGCGCTTACTTTATTATACAGAGGTTTCTCTTTTGATTCCAGAGTCATATATTTTTGATCTTGGTATGTACCATAGTTTTTTCGAATTAGCTAGCTACTATTCCAATAATGCTAATTCAGAATACTCTAGTGGTTATATATTAATTTTCTTTGTTGTTTCTTACAATATTACGCTTGCTTTGACGTTACTAACAATACGTAATTGTTGAGCAGATTCTTACATTTTTTTTTCTCGCATTTAATATCTTAAAAGATAAAACATTACAAATTGTAATTTCAAAATCGTTTCACGGATAAAAAAGATTAGATAAGCAGAAAAAAAATCGCGAATAATTATAAATTTTACCAGACAGCGTTGATGAATGCGTAATAAAGCTGAAATAACAAGGGTAGGGCCCTGTGGTGTTTTGTATTTCCTCGTTATCGAATATACAACAAAAGAAAATTAGATCATTATAGATAATGATCTCAAATTACAGCTTTAACGAATAATTTGTTTATTTTTAACATTATATAAATGAGTTATAAATATGGATAATTTTAGAAAACAAGGTCCCACGTCGTATATCCACCGTTCGGATAAAGAAGTGTGAGTTCACCGAAGTTACTTGCGACAACAAATGTCCATCAAACTAGTACATAGATCTATCATAAGATCAACTCTCGTTTATGAAGGGAAGTATAAGCAGGAACAAAAATCATTTGCAGTCCATTTGTAAGAAGAGACGAAAATATTGAGATAAAACAAACTGTAGGAATACCCACTGTGATGGTATATTTATATCGAAACTAGACCCTTTGAATATATAGTCAGTAACCGTTTAAAGTTTTAGTTAATTGTTACAAAATAATGAGTTAATTGTAGTACATTACAGTTGGTTGTATTAAGATATAGAAAATTAAGTCGCTTGTATTACGCATACCTTTTAAGATTATATAAATATGATTATAACAAAAATGAGATTTCCTTTGTGCAATGATTTGCAACATTGCATGTTCTCCAGTCGTGGGAACAAGATATGTACCGCGAACTCTGATGACTTCACAGTTGTTTATTTATTTAAAAAATCATCATCGTACAGTGAACTATAAAACGGCGTGAATCAGAATATAAAAATACATTGCCAAGTAAAAGCCTGTCGCGACTGGGGAAATAATGATATCCTCTGCATCAAAATATAAAACATTTAGAAGTGATGTTAAATAAAATATCAAAGAGAGCGAGAGTTGAAATTTATTATTTAATTTGTGATTCATGCTTAAAATTATTTTTGTCATATAATACTGTGAAACGATAAATGAGTCAAAGTTTTGTTCCGAGTGGATTATTTGTCACGTTGTTAAAGGGTTTTAAAAACGTAAGACGCGTTGATTTGATTCGACTGCTGTCGTAAATCATAAGTTCTTCAGTTGATTCTAAATTTTACAATTACATAAACTGAATTACAAAATTAAATAGTAATTAAAATTTCAGATGGAGTTTAATAAGGTTAAAACAAAAATTAGTGCTTGAAACTACAGTGTGCAGATCTTACAGAGAGCAGATCTTACAGATTGTTCACTTTGTTCCCTTAGGAGATACTGTGTTATTTTGATAAAGTGGTTCTCATGCTAATGAATAATTTTTCTAATATCCCGTTATTTTTTTTTGCAATAGACACTTAACTGCAGTTTTACGTGATGTTAAATATGAAAAAGCTGTGGTTGGTGAAGCGATTTCACAAGAATGCCTTGGCCTTGTCTCATATGTCGACAGACAGAATAGAGACAGATTGATGCGGTAACAGATTCACAATACAGGAGTAGTAGCTAGCCATGCGGGTCCGAAAAAACCTTACCACCAAACAAACTCCATAACATGTGGCTCCAGAATTGAACTTGGGACCCCAGTATTACAATAATGGTAATTTAAAAAAGGAATTAGAAAACAATTTCATAAATTAATGTAATTGAAGATTTGCCTTTATAATTAAATTCCTCTATCATTACTATAATGATTGCTTTATTACAAAGAAGCTGGAGACCTAATTGGTATTGTTAATCGGATCGCCAGACTTCAATTTCAAAAAGCGAACTCATGATGATGAATTGAAATATCTATTTATGTATATATTTAAAGTACATATATTTCTAATTTTTTCTTACTATTTTTCTCAACACTGCGGCAACCTGATGTTCCATTGATAGATGCTCTTATAATAGACACATGTCTAGCCAGATATAACTCGTTGGCATTCGGGAAAATTCCTGGCGCTTGCCGGTCGTTCGACCCAAATTGTTGTCAATTTGTTAAATATGAAAAAAAAAGAATACATTTCTGAGATGAATTGTAATTTAAATTGAGATGCAATAGACGACGTAAATTACAAACCCGGAAGAGTCAACGGACTCAAAACAACACAAAATGTATTTCAATTGATTGTACATAAAAACTAAACATTTATTAGGTCGTCGTTTTCTTCATGTTTTTTCTATTAAGAAAACTTAAAAATCAATTCCTTAGCTAGATTCACGATTTGGAAAAGTAAGCAAGGAATCATTGGATGCAAGGGAAATCAAACCGGTCGCATTGTAAATTGGTTGGGGACATATTTAGAAGTAGATAAGAAGAATGATAAGCGGCTCAAAATATGATGATGAAGGTAGCAGAACTGTCTGCTATTCGATCCATACTCGCTAAACAGTAACATTATTTCACTGCCTAGATTTTCTACTCGCAAACCAAAGACTAAGCAAAAGAATTTATATTACTCCTTAATAATTCTAGACACAATATTTTAATATCGCAAAAACTGTAATATTTTTGATTTACTTCATAACAAATTAATTAATTTAACAAGTAAAAATCTAATATTTTTCTTTATAATCATTGTTATTATAAATAAATCAGACTTCCGCAGTTCTAACTGCACTTTAGTGCAATTTAGTTTGTAAGGAAACAGTAACTAGTTCAAAGAAACATTTTAATCATTAATCTCTCCACCTCTTCTAAGAATCAAACCTGAAACTGTGTATGTAGAATGAAAGTAATACCGTATCCGAAAGACGCGAAGGTGTGAATACGAGTTTTCCATGTCCCAATGATGGTAATTTCGGCGGAACACTTCATAAACGAGATGACATCCAAAGAGCGGATGATATAACGAGAAGCATTCCCTAACTCGAGTTTTATTTATACCAGTCTAGTCCCGACAAGCACTCGTGGACGTCCACCGTGTATTATAATCTCGTATATTCGTGTATCCGACGTGGTCATCATTACGACACATCGGACGCCGGCGCTACGGATCTTGGCGAGAGTGCAGCCGTATCTAAAACTAACTTCATGATAAGACTTTAGATAGAAGATAAAAAAAATGACAACTTTAGAACCACCACGTCCACCATCGAAGAGGATGTCGAGGCCAAAGATAACCCTTCAAATACCGGACGCGACAACACCGACACTCGTGAAAACACCACAAACTGCATCCTCTGTTTACAAGGGCAGTCCGAGATACTATAAACCGCCTCCTACACCAGGTTCTCATATCTCCGATCCCAATGGAAACCCATACTACAATCCCTTCATACATATGTACCATAATAAAGCTTCAGAGTTCATGTTCAAACAGTTCGAAGGCTTTAAAGACTTCACTATGAACACCGCTAAGAGTGGCTTAAGTGCTGGTGAGAAATCAGCCTTCTGGTTCTATAACAGGCTGAAGTTGTTATCTAAAAAGTGGTTCACGCATTTTTTCTTAACACTGTGCTTAGTGTTGTACAGTCTCATTGGTGCCGGGATATTTGCAGCATTGGAAGGTAAGTTACAGTTAAGCTTAAGATTTTCATAGTATTTTTACGGAATTGTTAACATTCGTAAGGAATAGGAATTGTTAAGTTTCGTAAAGTGAATTAAGTTAGTAATGGGCGATGTTATGGAGTTAGGATTATTGCCGATTACCTGACGGGGAATAGGGTTCAAAACTCGACGAGTACAGTTTTGTTTTTTTTTTTATATTTATCACGACGTATACTTGATTGTGATAATTATTTATTATAGAAAACATATATATATAAATCAAAGTAAAAAATACATATATATATATATATATATAGTAGAAAAGGCGTAATTTGAACTTGCTTAATGTTATTATATTACCAAACGTTTATCATATCTAATATTATATATTATTTCATACCTCAAAACATAAAAAAGCGAAAGTTTTAAACGTCAATAAAGTTTAAGTAATAAGTTACTATTTTGAATAATTTATACTTAAAATGTCATGAAATATTATTTAAACTTTAAAGATTTATCTATTTTTAAGTAATTTTGAGTATAATTAACGGAAACTGTTATTTTAATTTTAATATACCTTATTAGTATCAAATTCTTATTTACTGGTACATCAAATAAAAAAAATTCTGATAATTCTAAGGATATACTTTCGTTTTCATGTTCCTATAAAAGCTCTAGTGTTGTTTTAGCTAGATTAATAGTAAAAATCGAACTCCATAATAATTTTGCAAAAAAATAACAAGATTAGATAAAAGAAAGAAGATAACAGAGTAGCTTTTGTTAAGCTGTGTATCTTCCGCCTTTTGTTATTATGCTGTATAGTTAAACAAACATTACCGAGGATGAATCACTCAACGGCCGCCGACAAAATTGGCAAGAGAAAATGTAGTATAACATATTGTGGAAAGTGAAATGATTTTCTATACATTATAATTGTATTTTATCCAAATTACATGGAAAACAACTTTTATCTCATTTCTGCGACTTTCAAATATCATTTGTCAATAGACATGGAGATGATTTTCAGTAGGACTGGTTTGTGAAGAAGTATTGTATTTTTCTGTTTTCTACGTTGTATTTTATTAGGAAAATCAGATTTGTTGTTCAAGTAGGTCTAAAGAAAAGTCGTGCTTTATTTCAATGAAAAGAAGTCTGTAATTGATATTATAAAACAAGTCATTAATGTAAGATTATTCAATCTTAAATTAATGACTTGTTTTATCTCCTCTTCTATCTATCATTCGATAGTCAAATGTATTAAATAAAACTGATATAAAATAATATAAATATTAAAAAATGTATTAAACTTTATATTTGACATAGTTTTTAAAAGATAAAAAACCGTGTAAATAAAATAAATAATACATGATAGAGTCATTATCCGAAAATCATCCGGAACGACGAAATTCGACGGACAATTAAAGTTGTCGACGTAACCCTCAAAATCTGTAAGATGAAGTGGCAGCGGGCTGATCATGCCTGTCGTGTCAGTGACAATCGATGGGGGAGAAAAGTCTTGGTGTGGAGGCCGCGTACAGGTCGCAGAAATGTAGGACGACATCATCAGGTCGGTCGGAAGTGGGTGGATGCGAGATGCTGAGAATCGCACTTGGTGGAAGACGTTAGGGAAGGCTTAGATCCAACAGTGGATAAACAAAGGAGAATAATGATGTAGGTGACAGTACCAGAATTATTTTCCATTATATTTTAGTCAAGAATAGAAATTTCCAGGGCACGGAATTTTAAAGCAAATCCTCAAGAATACTGCGACTACATATTAAACTGAAGTGAATTTTTATAAGGTTACTAGAAATAGGAAGTTTAGACGTGTCTTTTAGGAACATTTTTTAATTTCTATTAGTTAAAAATTTTTCATGAGTTTAGTGAATATTAAACTAATTGTATCCTTCAGATTCATCATTGGTCCAGATTGACATAGTTGAAATGTAATATTTATAATTAAACGGATAATTAAATAGTATATATAATATTTTGTATAAGAATAATCTGTTATTATTATTTTTTTTATTAAACTAATATTTCTATGAAACATCAGTAAAAGTAGCTAGTGAATTTATTGGGGTGAGTAGAGTTGACATCTTATGTTTCAAATCGAGGAGCAGATTATGTTGTTGTGTATATGTCCTAACTAGGACCACTTTGTTATAGATAGACTGTATTACTTATCATCAGGTGAACGTCTTCCTAAGAAAGCCATTGACTTTGGATTTCGTACTGTTGCTATACTCGTAGTTATCCTTGTAGGTTGCCCTTAAACCGGATAATAGGACATTTTGTTTTATGAACAAATAATAATATAAGGTTGTTAATGTTTTGTATTTACTGTTCAGCCTGTTTTGTGTTACCCGGTAATCGAAACTGGCACATGGTGCATAACCAATTACTACTTCGGTGCAGTGTCTTCAATGATTGAATGCTCTAGATATAAATGAAGGAGTAATTTCCTGTTAAAACTCTTCAGCGAATTTGCGTCAACTGGTGGGTGAGTAATGTACTTTGACCTCGCGAGAAAATTATATTTCAAGAAATTATCGGTCCTGAAACACTTAACTTAAAAGGGCCATCAACTGGCTGGCCAACATGGATAAAGATTGAAAGTAAACTTCGAAAGAATTTAGTCTTAGAGTTTTCTCGAAAAGTTAAAAATCTAGTTCAAAATTTGTCTAACCGTTTATAGAGTTGTGTCTTCATTAGCAGTACACTTTCTTCATTTTTGTGTTGGAGGTAGAACATGACTTAATGAACATAATCCAAACGTCAAAAAAATTTATTTCATTTATTTAATTTGTATCATAAATACTGATATTTTATACTTCTATACTGTTTTCCTGGCACCTGTCAAGTCAAACTTGGCCAGCGTGGTAGATAAATGGCCTTGACTCTCTCCTCGTGGTACACGGTATTCTGTCAGTTATTTGCGTCGTTTCCATAAAATTGTAATGTAAAATTTTACCCGGAAATAAACTATGATAACTTTTATTTTGTATTTTACGTATATGTATGTATATTTATTTGATTTACCAACGTTTGTATACAACAATATAACACGAGACGAGCAAAATACAAATATCGTAATCTAACAAAGCTATTAAAGGTAAACTTAACTAAAAGTAAAGTAAACTTAATTTACTGGTCGAAGGTTTCTGATGCTGGAGACCGTCTGGGTAAGTACCATCGCATCTACTATTTTTGCCGTCAAACAGAGGTGCCGTCGTTTGAAGGGTGTTGTAGCTAGTGAAATTTCTGGAGTAACGTAAGATTTAACATCTTATGTCTCAGGACGAGGAGCACAATGTGGTGATCCATATACTATCTTAATTAGCGCCACGTTGTTATGGGCAGAAGAATCACTTATCCTGAGCTGAACTTCCCGCTAGTTTTGTCGCTTAATGGAAAAAAAACAAGTTAACAATTCAGATTATTACTGTGTTAATTCGTATAATAAATAACATAACCTGTAAAGATGCTGTGTGTATTGCCGTTAATGGCTTTCCGTATTACACCATACAAAATCGGAAACGAATATTCTCGTGACGTATAAGTAATTGCTTTAAGTTAGCGAATATATTTTGTTTATATGAAAAAGTCGATGTGGTTTAGTAAGAAAAATTACACAGAGATTTGTCTTAGTTTTAACTGTCTCCAGTGTCTAACCCGCTTGGCTAGAGACACGATCTTCGGTTCAATTCTGAAGTAACTTACTGCCGAGTTTGGTGACTGGTAGCGTTTTTTCAAAATCGACTACTTTGCTACCACCAAAACAGCTAATTTACATCCCCACTGCTGGGGCATAAACCTACGCTCAATATGAGGGCGATAGGGCTATAGTCACCACGTGGGCCCAATGCGGATTGGTGACTTCACACACACCTTAGAATAAACTCTAATTCATGTGCAGGTTTCCTCGCGATGTTTTCCTTCACCGTTTGTATTTAGCTGTTGTTACTAAAGTTCACAAATGTACATAACTTAAATATTAGTCATTGCTACATGCCGAGATTCGCAGCCGCGACCTTCGGAATGAAGGCCGCACGCTCTAACCATCAGGCCAGCGACAGCTACCACACTCAGTGTAAATCTGATGCCACAAGAGCATTTTTATTATTCGAAGAAGCGACGATACTAGTTAGATTTTTACCTCATGGTTAGTGATCTGCCCGCCTATAATAACGTGGCGGTAATTAGTATGATGCACACAGCATCACACAGTGCTGACGGCCTTAAGACATAAGGTATTATTATTGTAATTTACATATATATTTTTTTGTTACTTGCACCAGCTGAAATTCAGCGTTGTAGTTAGTTGCTGTAGGCTGGAGCATAGCTGGATGCCATTTCGGTGTGTGATAAAATTAATATGTACGTTAAATTGTAATGTGCCTAATAAATGTTTACTTTTCTTCATTAAGGTTTGTTACTCAGGTAACAGCTCTAACTATAGTGGCCCTTATACCGGAACAGTTATTACTGTTTGGCGGCAGAATAAGCGCTGCGGTGATACCTGTTTCTTTTTTTGGTTTCGGAGTAAAATTCTCGAAAGGTACTTTGCTTCTGGGGGTAAGTCGGAGTTATGTGATGATTCTTAATCATTAAAATCCGCCTTATATGACAGGCTGGGTTTACCTTAGTTCTATTCTTACTAGCCCAAGACTACTGGGTATAAACTGCAGTGGTACCTAGACGGTCCTGCGCAACAGAGACCTATCACTAATTAAAATTACTGTGAGAAAGAAAAGGAGTATTAATCTGGAACTTCACCATCCATTGTCTTATCGTTACAATACCATTAGTGAATTTGATATCAAGTTAGCCTAAAGTAGATAGAAAATATAATTATGAGGATACTTTGGGAAGTTCACTTTACTCTTAATAATGTTCACAATATTTTTAGATACGTGGGCGCCGCTCACTAGACGCTGTCATCGAAATTTTCTTTGAACAATTAATTATTATTCTGTTGAATACAAGCGACACTCTTCCGACTAAAATGTGTCATCGTGATATTATAAAATCATAAACGACTTAACCGGAAACGATTGGCGAGATAAAAAGAACTGCTTCGTCTACACCTGCGATGACCCTGATATGAGTTTTATTGCAACTGAAAATAACTATACCTTTATCATCAGCCGATACACGCCCACTACATCGGGTAAGGATTCATATGGGGGGATTTGGGCCATTTCCCACCACGCTGACCAAATGCGGGTTGGTTGGAGCCAGAGCTTCGTTTTTTGATTAGCAGTGTGCACCACGAGCAGGCGAGGTTGGCTTGGATCCCGTGAGTTGTTGTGCTGGAACTATAACATCCCAAATATATCTTACATTACTGAATAATTAATATGTTTACGTATAATTTGAACTTATGCTTAGTCTAAGTTGCATTTGAATGGACGAAATGAGTAAAACGTTCACCTGATGGTAAGTGATACGCCTGTCCGTAACAAAGTGGCGTTAATTGAGATAATTGTCGTCTTGAGACATAAGAAGTAAAGTCTCGTTACCGCAGTAACTTCACTAGCTACAGGGCCATTCAAACCAGAATACAATAATGTGTAATCGTCACCTTAATATATACGATGGTCATTTTCATAGCAAAAATAAATCAAGAAAAATTCGTATTACTATGTAACTTTTTCTGCTGGTAAGTCTATTTCCGGAGAGCGACTAGGTAAGTACCACCGCAGTTCCCGTTTCCGCCGCTAAACAGTAGTATGCAATCATTACTGTATTCCAGTTTGAAGGACGCTTTAGCTAGTGAAATTATTGGGGTAACGAGACTCGACATCTTATGACTCTGGCGACGTGCACTAAGTGGTGCAGTGTATATCGTTTTAATTACGGCCACGTTATGGACAGACGTATCACTTACCAACAGGTGAACGTCTCGTTCATCTCGTGGCGACGTTGAACGAATTAAAGCTTGTAAGAATAATGTATTTATTCTTCATATAATAAGTAATACGTGAACAAGTCGCAAGCAACATTTAGTCAAGTTATCTTTTGTTTAATTATTAATAAGTTAAGATTTAATTAAGGCTGATGTTTCTTAAAATTTCCGATATTCAAAATGTAACGGAATTCGCTTTCATCGGCCGAAAGTTTTAATGCCCAGAAGTTGAACCTCTTTACTCCGCGAACTTTGATAATACGCATCGTTTGCAGCCTTCAGCGGGAGTTCGCGACGGAGATGTAACGTCGTTAAGTAACACAAAGTTAAAATGGACTCTAACTTTGAAACTAAAGCATAAACAAAATGAAAAATATCAGTAGACAGTTTACCACGGTGTTCACGATAACGACACTCGCCCATGACAATGTAGCGCTAGTTACGATGACATATACAGCATCATATTATCATCTCGCCTTGAGACATAAGATATGTCTCGTTACTTCAGTAATTTCACCCTTCAAACGAGAAATCTATCATAAGTTGCGATGGTATTTATCTAGTCTAATTTCCGGCAATAAACACCCTCAACCAGAGCAAGTAAATAAACATTACCCCATCGTCACTTAGTATGATGAAAACATATAAAAGTATTTGATTTAATTATATATATGTATATTATTAATAATAAAAATATTATCATGAATATTATCATCCAGTAAATAATTATGAGCTGCCCATTTCAAGTTGTTATCTCGCGACCTTCATCAGCTAGCGGTTCACCCTGTGGGAGGCAACAATTACAAACATAAATAGAACAACGAAGTAAAGAATTTACTAATGCTCACATGTTTACCAGTTACTAGTAAACGAACTGTACTTTATTATTAATTATTCGAAATACAAATTAGTGCTATCTTTTTCTCGTAATTTGACTTGATATAAGGAAGGACAAAAACGTAAGGAATACATATATTTCATTCTTGAAGACAAATTGTTTTCAGCGATTGGGATCAGATCTAGGACCCGAAATTTTTATAATACCTATTTCTTATGATTAGCCTTGTAACTGTCTCTATCACATTTCATCGTATTTATGTTTTTTTTTTTTTGCACATGCTTCTTAGGGCGGGGTTAAGTCAACCCTGGGAGACCACCCAGAGTCAACCCATGTATATCTAAAGCAAGCGTAATAAAGGATGTAATATAAATAATATATAAACATATATTAATGTATGTGCCATAGATAAATTAGGATTATTTATCTGTGGTGATGTTGAACTTTATTACAAACCGTAGTTCTAAATATTACAAGATGGAGATTGAAAATTTAATAAATACAATAATTGTATTATTAATCATAATTATTATTCCGAAGGCTAAGATTATAAAGCGAAAATGTTAATGTTATTATCTTTTGAGTTGATTGGGCTGTGGCCGGAAAATCGTGATAGCTCAATTTGTTAGGCGATCGTACTTGCGATAGTTCTTAACGGCATAGTTGCGATTTCCGCTAAGTTTGAGCTGAAGGAAGACGTAGAAGGAACTGTCACGTTGAAAGAATAATAGCTTTCATGGATATGTGATATCTACCAATCGCAATTAGCCAGAGTGGCGAATTTTAAGTGTCTCTGTGTGGTTAGGCCTTTACGCACGATAGTGGGAACCATGAGTGGGCTGTTTATTATTGGGCTAAAATAAAAGAAAAAAACAAAAAAACAAATATCTAAAACTGCTGTAAAGTTTCACATAGCAGAGGTAAAAATGTATGGTAGTGTAGTAATTTGTGTACATTTCACGTGTTTAACAGATATAAATAAAATGTCTGAACTTTGATTATGACTGAGTAATAATTTAAAAATAACGTGACCTTGCTTATAATTATTCGTTTACATTTAAAACTATATTTATATTTTGAGAGCATAGTTATTTAGATCACTATCATAATTATACAATCCCAGGTAGTCGCATTTATCGGACGAGAAGAACAAATAATTACTTTCGCGATCAATGGCATTTTTCTAGATAATATTCAGGAAGCTCCTGTAAATACTATTTTTTCGAGTACCATAATTGTTTTGACTGAAAAATTTAGCCGTCCTTTAATAGTCTTAAATTGTTTTAATTATAATAATTATAATGATTACTCACCATCTATTTTTAACTTAGAAAGGAAGGTAAGAAAAGAAGTTTATTTAGCAAAGATTACTAGTTATTGTAAGCACTAAATTTTAAAAAAAAATTATGATATTAGGAAAACAAATAGCGCTAATACTAATTCGAAACATTCACTCATGGTAACATATTTTTGTATAGATTAACAAATTAATATAAGTTAATGTATATTTTTAAATTTTCTTCTCCGGTCCCATATATATGAGGAACATGTCAGCGTTAGTGTTTCATTAAGAGCAAATGATCTACCTCCACCAGTATCTATCAAGTTTTTATTTTATGATTGTGTAAAATTGGAGGACAACGTCTTTTACTTGATGGATCCATCTTGTTGGTAAAGGATTGAAATATCTTTTATTCGTTCCTTTTAATTTAATAAGTTAGCATTACATATATAGAATCTGTTACATAAGTAGCGGCAAATGAAAGTCAAGTAATTAGATATTATGCTGTTAGATGTTTACGCGTTGGTAATGAGATGTACTAGCAAGTACAGAAGAAAATCTCTTAATACAAAATAAAAACAAGTTCCCCGTGTCAAGTATCTCAACTTTTGCGACAATCCAACATTCTCCTGATAAAGCAGCAAAGTACTGAGCTTACAATTCAAACATTGTAAGTTCAGCGAACATTTGCCTTAATTAACACTTTACCCTTACGGCGCAAAATTTCGAACAAACAGAAAGGTATGTTTGCTTATCTCCTTTGTTAGAGTTATGGCCGAATTAACGTGTTTTTACCTGGAGTTTATATTTTAGACGGCAAATAAGTGATATTCAAAATATTACCTTAACTGAATAATCGTTCATCAATTGATAGAAAAAAGTACTCATAAAGATCTCGGTATCTTAAAATACTACGCTCCAATATCAAGTATAGAGAAGAATGAAATTTGATGTAAAATAGCAACCTTGTATCTACTCATCATATCACTAATTGGAAGAAGTATAATTATAACTAATGGCTTTATTATTTATAGATCTCTATTATCAGAGTGGATTTTCGATTTTCATTAGTTAATATCTCATAATCAAGAGACATATCTTGATTGATGCAATATGAAGATATTTAAATTGTAAATCATATGAATTAGCTCAAAGAAGATAAATATAGGTTATCATCAAAACTAAAGAAAGAAGGTAGAATGATGATTTTTATTCTCATCGTAATAATAACATTTTACGTTAACGATTATGATTGATAAAATTTGATTAAGCGAAATTTCTAAGTTACTCGATTGCGGAAACATGATTTATCCATTTCAACGAAGAGGAAAACAGTTCGGAGCGACGTGCTCTTGTAATCTGTAATGGTTATATTGAAAAGCCCTTGCTGATCCTTAATCCTTCGAATCTACTTCAAAGGAAAAATAATATCAAAAGAAATCGTGATTTCTTATTTATGCGCTTTACATGTTTATAAGTTTTGAAAGAAAGACAACACATTTATTTGGTACTCTAATATATACAGGGTGAAAGGTATTAGGTGTAAAAGATCTGGTGGGGCTAAAGTATAGCTCGTACCCTATCTATCTATGTATGGAATACAACATTTAAAAACAATGGTTCTGAAGTTATTAATTTTATAAATATTTTTCAAAAAATTTCCGATTTTCTTGTAAAAATTGATTTTATTTCTATAAAAAAATATACTCGTATATAAAAAGTAAGTATGACGCCTTATTTTTTACTGTCACGACTTTCAAAGAACCTAATTGAAAAGTTTAAGCCTCTAAGTGATGATTATTCATTTAATTTAATAAAACAATGATTAAATAATAATTATTATATTAAAATTTATGTAGAAATAAGTATGAAATAAAATCATCGAAGTTTTCCAAGAAAATCGGGAATTTTTTCAAAAATATTTAAAAAATTAATAACTCCAGAAGAATTGTTTAGGTATGGGGTATTCAACACGTAGATAGATAGGATACGAGCTATACTTTAGTACCTCGACATCTTTTACACCTTTCATCCTGTATAATATAGCTGTATCCAGCAGCAAAAATTGCAGTGTGGTTTAGTATATAATATATAGTAATCAAAAAATAAATAATATTTTACGAATTGTTTTCGAATATTAATATATTTACATTTGTCTACTATTCAACATTTTTCAAAACCACTTACAAAGGAGAGGACAACTCAAGGAAGTGAAAACTGGCAAAAAAAAAACTATTATGTATATGATATAAAAAGCGGTTTTTCCATATATTTTCAAATATTTGTGTTCTGGTTTGAAGTGGATTGTAGCTAATAAAATTATGAGACTTAATGTTTAGTGTTTCAAAGCAACGAACACAATGCAGTGCTAGGATGATGTACACAGAATCGAATTGTGCTCATCTCCTCTACTCGTAAGATTCAGAGTTTTGTTACCCTAGTTACACCGTCTTTCACACCGCAGTAATTTTTACAATACTACTACTGTTTTGCGGAGAAATATGAGTTACGATGGTTACCTACTTAGACATTCCCGGGACATAAACTTACCACCAGTAAATAGTTGTGTATATCATTCTAACTAGCGCAACATTGTTATGTATTACTTTGTACCATGTGAATCGTATACCTAGCTCGTATCGTGATATAAAAAAGTGAAAGATCTATGCAACACCTACGATGATTTCATTGCAAACAACATCATAATGCATTATGAATCAGCAACGATTTTGGATTAGTATGTTATTCTAAAAATTTCTACATCTAACCTTATATATATGTAAGTATATATATATATATATATGTATATGTATAAGATTTCTACCTACGTAGAGATACATCACGTAATCCCTGGAACAATAAGGCCTAGAGACTTGAAATTTGGTAGGAATATTCCTTTCAACAAATATAGATAATTTAAGAACGGATTTTACAAAATGTTACTGCCAAAAGGGGTTGTGGGGTAGTTGATAACGTGGTCAAGCCCGGAGGGTAGTGGGTTACCGCCAAGCGGGAATATTTAATACAAAATTCTGGTTTAAATTTCAAATTCTCCATTATATCACGGCCAGCTAAACAGACAGGAAAGAGCTAGTTCATTTATATACATAACATTATTAATACATCTTATTGGTAGGTCTCTGTTTCCGGAGACCGACTAGGTACCACCGCAGCGCCTATTTCTGCTGCCAAGCAGGAGTGTAAAAACATTACTGTTTTCCAGTTTGAAGGGCGTTTTAGCTAGTTTAATTACTGGAATAACGAGATACAATATCATACGTATTAATGCGACGAGCATAATGTGGTGGACTGCATCATCTTATTTAGTGTCGTGTTGTTATGGACAACCACATCCCTTACCATCCGACGAACGTCCCGCTCATAATTGTATATATATCTTCTACTTTCTATTACAAATTTTTTAATACTGTCTATTACTTAGTAAAAACTACTTAGTAAACTACAATTTTATATCTTTCTTTCTTGAGGTCGTACAAATTACTTTAAGCATTTTTTTTGTTTGAAAGACTGATTTTTATAAGCAGTAATCATATAAAGAAACATAGTGAATAATATTTCATTTTAGTATTAAGTTGGTTTTAAGCTGCTGTTAATATCGGAAGAAAAAAGTAAGTCAAACTTCAGTATGGCGCGAATGAGGTGAATATACACTGCACCATAATGTCGTCGTCAGTTTAGGATACGGTATCGTCTTATTATTCCTGTAATTTTAGCTAATATTTTCATACTGCAACACAGTAATGACAGTATTGTTTGGCTGCAGAGATTGGAGCTGCTGTGGTACCTACTGAGACGGCCTCTGACAACAGAGACCTACCACTAGTTTTATCTAGATAGTACCTTGCAAGTTCTGTCACCAACAGTGCTGTCTGTTCATTCTTTCATGTATAATTATTCTCATGTTATTATCATCAGCTGATAGTTGTCCACTGCTGGACATAAGCCTCCTCCAAAGATTCCCATATACAGTCAGCATGGCTTCTAGTATCGCTGGGCAATAGAGACTGTCGTATGCATGGTTCATATAAGGGGATTTGGGCTATTTCCCACCGCTCTACCCCAATGCGGGTTGGTGGGAGTCTCCCTCATGTTATATTTTGTTGTTTTCTTATTCAGAATGCCGTAAGTTTGTTTCTTAAATTAATTTAAAACTAAGTTATGGTAATCCTTTCGTAAAGCTCTTACAAAACAATCCCCTTGGACCGTTAATTTTCGTTGGTGTCAACAGCGGTCGCCCGGTTTTCATTTATTTAAGTCTTTTTAACTTATAATTTACATTTACTTAGTTAAAATTTCTTGTTTTATCAAATCTGAAGTAAAACATATATGCATTATGTCATATATAATGAAAGTCGTGTGTTTATTATTAAATATTTAAACGTATTTAAGAGTTAACATGATTTCGTACAAATCAATTCATGGCTTATGTATACAATATTAGAACACCATGTTTGATTATGTTGATCTAAATCTTAGATAAGTCTCATCTTAAATAATCTTTCTACATGTATAACTATGGTATAAACATTCAGTTGAATTATGTATGCATATAATCTTATTACTTTGCAAAGTTTTAAAAAACTTCTGCCCACAAAAAACAGTATGAAACTTTCATTACGGAGATAAAATGAGTATACAGTTTTTTTACGTACTTAAAGCGAAAGTAAGCAATATTTTCTGAAGGATTATTCTCATGAAATTTTAATACTAGCAATCTTTGAAAAACCCAAACGCAAAGAAGGTTCATTCTTTCGACTGCTATAAAAGTGGCTTTTATAACTTGAGGGGATTTATTCAAATTTCTTTTGGGGTTTATTAATGCACTATATCAACATTTCGTAGTTGTGACTTGTATTCTCTTACGGTTTTTCTCTAAAAGAACACGAGCAGGGCTTAAGGAATAGCTTTTACTGGCAGATACTGAATCTTAACAATTAGTTAAGATTACTAATTAATTCGCCCTCTTCTTTTACTAACGATGTAAGCTTTTAAAACTTATTAATTACGAAGCAAACTTAGCGAGTATGGTTTGAAAGCTTAAAAGCTTTACAGGCCACTTACCCCCAGTAAAGTTATTTCGTGTATCGCACGCTTTAGGAATTAATTATTTTCTAGTTTTCTTACAAACCTTTTAAAATAATCATATCAATAAAATTATATGCACAGTTATTACTTTTAGTTAACAGTGTGTTGTAACAGTTATCTATTTTCTTAATGCCTGATAACTCAGACCTTTAGAGACTATAGTTTCTTTCATTTGGCATATCTTTAAAAATATTCTTTATACTATGTAAATTGGAACATGAATTAAAGTCGACTATCGTGTAATAATAATACAGTGGTTTCCACTGCAGCCTTTATTTTTACTGACGTACACTGCTGTTTGTCGACCGACTTTTGAGGAACAAGCAAAGTAGTAAGCTTGTTTCTTGAAGGTCGGTAGCATACATTCGATCGTTTCTGTTAGTTCAGGCTTGGTTCATAGGCGGCGGTGATCATTATGGTATCGTGAACAGCATACTCATCTTCTGAATCAGTGATTCCCAAAGTGGTCTATATCGGCCCTTAGGAGTCTATGACAACCTGCAAGGGGTCTACGTCAGCGAAAAAAAATTTAGGGGTCCATGAAATGAAAATGGGGGTCCATGATAGTGGATCTCAACACTTACAATGATAGTATCTATTTACTCACATGATACTATCTATAAAAGTACCTATGACGTAAAAAATTATTATATATGTTTATAAAATTGTGCAAGTTGTAGGATGTCGGTAGTTTTAATTTAAATTCAATTAATAAATGTATTAATTAACATGTGTTTTTACTTTAAGTTTTTAACACTTAACTTCACTACAGTTGGAAATTTACAGGAAATCAATATCAGGTAAGTAGGGGGTCTACCCAACACGGAAAAACATGGCAATGGGTCTACGACACAAAAAAGTTTGGGGAACTCTGTTCTAAATCGTCAATGAAAAGTCAATGAAGCTGTATATGCGATGCGATATACTGTGATGTAAAACTTGCTTATTATGAATAATGTAGAGGTAAATTATGATTCCGTTTAATAGTATTAGTGGAAGTATCACGAATTATAAATTTAGGTTATGGTGATGTGTTTAACATAGATATAATAATTTTTTACAAAATATTGATATAATAAAACTGTCCACACATTCCACAGTGCACAACGCAACACCCACGCTTCTAAAAATGTTCGTGAACGGCAACCGAACTAAAGTGTATAACAAAATGTTATGAAACAATTTTTTTTTAAATACTCTTGTGTAACGATTCATCCATTTGTAATGTTAATAACGTTCCCACAAGTGGACTACAGGTTTTTCTTCACAAGAATCATAGCAGCCACGGTGCCAAAGTAAGCGTTGGTAGATGTCGCATGTGTACGTAAGTTATTCTACTTAGAACGTGTCGGTATTTTACGAAGTTTTCTTTTAAATGAAGTTCGATACTAAAGGAAGGCGTTTTTGAAACGTATGGCTTGTACGACCGTTTTAAAAACTATGATATTATAGCTTTTGGCCTAATGAACTATATAGGAGAAAGTTAAGTTTATATATGTCGGTTTTCCATGTTGTATTCCGCTAAAATACATTCCGAAGACATATGAATATAAATAGCTGCGCAGCCGTAGGAAATGAGCACTTTAACTATGTCTCATTCAGCGAGAGAATAACTACTCTCTCTAAAAAGCTGCATCATTTGCAATGGTCGGACAGAGTAATGCACATTTTCTCTATTGTGTCTACTTATTATATCTGAATAGTATATGACCGCGAACTCTACATCCAACAACCGTTTCCCTACAAAATTATAGAAAAAAATTTTTTCATGATAACTGTTAGTTTAGGGCAATGTTCAGAAGAGCTGGTCTGATTTTAATAGAACTTCTAATAACGTATAGTTGACGTTAGTTAGTTAGTTGTTAGTTGTTTTATAGCTTTTTTTTAATTCTACAAAGCGACGAGACCAATTAGACGTTCACGAGATGGTATCACGTAGGTGACACGCCTGCTTGTATAAAGTGGAACTAGTTAGGATGATATACATCGCGCTACATTGTACTCGTCGCTTTGAGATATAAGATATTGTCTCATTATCTCAGTAATTACACCAGCTATAACACCCTTCAAACAGGATCATAGTTATGAATGTTGGCGGCATAAATAGGGGCTGCAGTGTTACCTATCCTTTCCGGCAACAGAGATTTGATACGACGTAGATACATTTAAAAGTTATACTTTTTTCTACCTACCCGTTATGTATAATAAGCAAATATTGTAAAAAAAATTATCCTGTAAAAGATGGACAATATCTTATGAATTTCGGCGGAAAATAAGACAAACGACAGAATGTCGTAAACATGTTTGTTTGGTTGTTGTGAATAGATAAAGTATCGTATTTAATGCATCATTGTCGCGTGCTTCGTTGAGTTCACAAATAACACTTTACATATCTGCGCTACAGAACAATTTTTTTTTAACTCATGACCTAAATAGAGTAGTGTTGTAATTTTAACGCTTGTGTTCTCGTCTGTATGTAGCGCTATAAGTACTATCTAAACGGCAATAGAGTAGTGTCAGTTGTTTTGGAAAGTGCTTCTGATCTGAGTCGTTATTCAAATGAATTTATTCAGCCGTCCGAAGATTACGAGCTACTTTCGAGATAAAAGTTAATTTAATGTTTTTAAATAACATTTTAAATTACCATCTGTTATTCTTTTAGAGAAAATGGTAGAGAGTCGCCTGCGCAGGTACAGCTATGTTATGAGAAGATCAACAACGCATATGGTTAGAGTAGCGCCGGATCTTTAAACTAAAAAGAGAGGCCCCCGGGAAACCCCCAATTACTTGGTGGACGATGTTCAATAAAGTTCTAAAAAATAACACAGAAGCTATCACACAATATAGAGATAGATTTAAAAGGGCCGGCCCTAAGTAAAGATGGGACAAATTCTAGCAAGAAGAAGAAGATCTGTTATTCTTTTACCGATGAAGTTCATTTGATGGTTATTGATGCATCTATCCATAACAACCTGTCGCTGATTGGAATGATATACACAACACCACATCGCGCTCGTCTCTTTGAAACATGTGGTTGTAAGTCTCCTTACCCCCGTAATTTCATTAGGCGCAACTCTTCTCAAACCGGAACAGAAGAATGATTGCACAATACTCTTTGGCAGGAGGAATAGACGCTGCGGTGTTACCTACTTAAGCGGTTTCCGACAACAGAGACCTACCACCAGTGAAGTGTTCTTGTTTAAAGTATTATGTTGATTCAGTTAAAACCAATTATTTTAATATTACAAACAAATATTTTAATAGTTCGTTAGAAAATCGATTTTTCTACCATCTAACCTAATTGAAGGAATATATACGTGGTCACTATAGGGCTGGTCAAAAGTACAATAAAGAAAAAAGTAATCTATTAAATTATCTATAACTCATACAATTAAAAAAATATTTATACATAAATTTAAACAGTATTATAAACAAAGTAGTTATTACATTGATGACGTTAAAAAGTGCTGCTTAAAGTTTTTTTTTATATCCTGTTATTAATAATATTTATTAATTTGTATATATTATCATATCCTGTATACTGTACAGCTGCTAATACTGACAGTTAATCATTGTTACGTAGTTTTAGTTTTATTGTGACTATATATAAATTTGTTTTTTATCTGTATTAATCATCATCAGTTCACGTTCAGTTTTATGATGATTCGTTGCGTTACAGCATCATTGCAAGCTTCGCGAAAATACTTGAGTTACTAACTAAACGATAAACTTAGTCTGACACGTTAAAACTTCAAAGCACTAACTTTCATGGAGTGAAGGCAGATTGCACAAGTTACGTCAAGTTTATTTTAGTAGTGTATATATTTTACATTATTCTTTGTTGTGTAGCGTCCAAACGGAGACATCATGATACAGATTATATTTTACATTATTTCATAACACTACATATCTTGCTGATGGTAGGGCTCTGTTGTAGAGACTGTCTAGGTCGGACCACAGCAGCTCATGTTTCTGCCGCCAAATAGTACTGTGCAAGCATTGCTGTGTTCCGGATTGAATGGAGTTGTAGCTAGTTAAATTAATGTGGTAACAAGACTTAACATCCTATGTCTCATGGTGATAATTCCAAGGTGCTGTGTATGTTGTCCCAACTATCACCACGTTGTTATGCGCGGATGAATTAATAACCATAAGACTGAGGTTATGCTCATCTCGGCCCTCCGTCGACTAAAACTAGAAGTTGACTGGATAGTAAAAGGCTTATATATATGAATATAATGCTGGTTAGGATGACATACACTGCACTAAATATAAGTCGCATCATTGTTTCTATGTTCACGAGGACATTCACATTTTATGTAGAGGTCCGATTTTGAAGATTGAAAAAAAATATTTTTTTGAAACCATATGTTATAAAATAGAACTTGATATATGAATATTAAAAAAGTGGAAAAGTGGGATAATCACATATTCACGTAATTAAAATTTTTTTTCAACAGCCAATTTACGTCACTACTGTTGGGGCACAGACCTACCCTCAATATGAGGGCGATGGGCTATAGTCACCACGCGGGCCCAATGAGGATTGGCAACTTCACACACAACTTAGAATAAATTCTAATTCATGTGCAGGTTTCCGCGCTATGTTTTCCTTCACCGTTTGTATTTCGCTGTTGTTACTAAAGTTCACAAAGTAAATAACTTAAATATTAAAGTGATCGGTACACGCCGAGTTTCGAATCCGCGACCTTCGGAATGAAGGCCGCACGCTCTATCCATTAGGCCAGCGAGAATTTTTTTCTGCAACTATGTAATTCTGATGATTTTTTTTTTGTATTAAAACTTCTTTCAGACGGTTTGAATTGGATTTTATGAAACGGAAAAGTATTACGAAAAGCGAACAGATATAAATGTAAAATGAGAAGTCAGTTTAGCTCGTGTCAGTAGTTTCTATTGAAATTAAGTTTTTTTTTTTATAGGTTTTTGAATTTGTTTATACTTTGCGCGAAACATTACGAAAATACATGTGCTCGGTACTCCATTAAGTCTACTAACTACATCGCCCTTGCAACGCAAAAATGAGAGGTTTGTATACAATTGTTTAGTGACATAAATAGTCCCTGTCGCTGCTAAGTCTCTTTCCGGCAACAGATATCTATTACAATTTGTATTGAAAAATATTCTTCTATCGTAAACATAAACAAATTTTACTGGTGCTAGGTCTCTGTTGCTGAAGACCGTCTAAATAGGTATCACAGCGTCCCTTTCTGTCGCCAAACACTACTGTGCAGACGTTACTGTGTTCCGGTTTGAAGAGAGTTGTACCTAGTGAAACTGTGGCGCTGTGTATACCATCCTAACTAGCACCACCTTGTAATCAGGCGTATCGCTTCCATTAGGTGAACGTCGCGTTCGTCTCGTCGCTTCTAGTATAAAAAAAAAATACAGAAACCAAATGTAATTTTTTTGCTTCTATAAGCTACGTAAGCAGTAACTTCAATTTTGAATAACAAACATCGTCGGTTCATTTCCAAAAATATTCTGTGAAAGTTAGGAAGAAGTTACGTACTCAGACTGTGAGTCAAACAAATTCCTGAAAAGATATATTACAGTGCCAATGATGTTTACTTTTATTATGTCAGTGACTAACATTTTTTACTGAGTTAGTACTGCATAGATTTATTATCTTGGAGCAAAAATACGAAAACGCGAACAGAAATATAACAGCGGTAAATCTTTTCCAAGGTGTGGAAACGAATCTTTTACTAGAGGTAGGTCTCTGTTGCCATAGACTAGACTAGAAATAGGCGCTGCGGTGGTACTTACTTAGACAGGTACCACCGCAACGCCTATTTCTGTCGCCAAACAGTGTTCTGTAAACATTACTGTACTTCTGTTTGAAGGGCGCTGTAGCTAGTGTAATTACTGGGGTAACGAGACTCAACATCTTATTTTTCAGGCGACAAGCGCAACGTGGTGCTATGTTGTTATGGGCCGGCGTATCACTTATAACAAAATATGTTTCATGTGACTTTCTTTCAATTTTTTTTTATCTGTATACATCTCTAAAAAGATATCCCATTGTTTGAGGGGAGGTGAAGGTTATGAGAAGACTTTATCCACCAAATTCGCATATATGGCCGTCGTAAGCTTATATACTGCTGTCATCAGGTTTTTTATTAATATCACAGCACTAACGCAGATACTACCACAAAGGCTGAAGCTGAAGACTACGTCCAAGCATTGACTTTAAAAGACTATTAGAAATAAAATGATGAAGAGTCTACGAAACTCGGAGAGTCAAAAGACTATAACCATCTATGAATTATTCCGCGTCGAATGGCCATCCTCCCGATTCTATACATCACTAGTTTTCATGTAATTGTAGTACATAGAAAACCTATTTTTATTATATATGTATATAATATATGATACAGGTGTATAATTGAAAACTGTTTTTTTACAAATTATGAGATATTATTTATAGTAAACAGTTTAGGGGTATATCATTATTCGTCTTTTTATTCACTACAAGAAGACCTATGAGGGTATTTGTAAGTATATTATTGCTCTTAAAACTTAAGGTACAATTAAAATAAAAACTACTTTACTATAGATATATTTTGTATTAAAACATTACAGAGTGTTTCTGTTATATTTTACTTGAAGTGATCTTGCGTCATATGTTTACGTGGCGCTGAAATATCTTGAAATAGTAAACGTCGGCGTGATGCTTCCGTATGTTTATTACTGCTTTCGTCAAATATTAACGCAACGGTATTAAAATACAACAATTTCGAAAATAAGATTGTTGCTAAATAGGAAAAGTTGATTTCTTTACAACAAGGTTAAGTTTGCGCCTTTATATTAACGGCAGATTATTCTTGGACATTCAAACTTTTAATTAAAATTTCCAGTTCGGTTTAACTTTTAAGTCGATATATATTGAAACATAATGTTAGTAAGTTATTACAATGTTTTCAGCGGTAAATGTATTGAAATTTTTTTTGCTGATTTCCAAATAACCAACAATATTTTTCCTTTCTTTAGCAAGCTGTGCATTGAGCTCAATATATTTCCTTTCGTGCGCCGGACCCCAGTATAATCGAGCCATTTGTTCAAATAAGATAAATCTTTATACAGAATCTATATCCGTTTTCGTTTTCCTTGAATCTTAATCTTAAAACTGCTTTAAATATGAGACCGACACGTTATTAACCAAAGTTAAAGATGAGGTTCTCAATTTGTCTCGTTAATTTTGTAATATTTTTGTTATATGGAAATATACAAACCTTTATATAACCATTCGATTGTTGGTTTATAGTTATAATAATAATAATAAATTTTTTTATAATTATACATATCATCAGACTAGATAGGTCCCCTCTAGACACTGATCCCGTGCTGCTCGACCTTCATCAGATTGTCGGTTCGTTTTGAGTAAAGCAAAATACCAATTATAATGTCTCGAAAACAGAGTGTTTTAATACCTTTCTCTAGGGGTTTAAATAATTATATATTATATTATTATAAATGCATATTACGGCACTGTTGTCAGGGTGTATGTCATAAAACGTACAGCATCTCATATTGCATTCTTTATTACCTTAAGACGTTTTGTACAAAGTGGTACAGCGAGATCTTATAAAACCTTAACGTCGCTATATAACAAAAGTGTGTTCTGAATATATTACGTGTAATAACTTAACGGACATAACATATGTAACTAAAAATGTCGGTCGGAACTTTATATTACTATCATTTACCATCTTTGTATAGTTATATGTAGGTGAATTCCACAGATGTCCTCATCATCGTCATCGTCGTTCTTCGAGACTTACTAACAATATTTATATATAAGATTTATTTAATCTCAAGGTGTAGCTTCTAAGGAAGTAAAGCTAAAACTTGTAACATGATGGTCTCTGGTTCTTCTCCGGTATCAGATGGATAAGCGAATGAGGATGTAGACAGGTTTTCTTTTCAACTCGCTTGGTTATTACATAAAACATCGGATTTTTAATCATCATCATCAGGTGCCCTCTTCAAACTGAACTTTGACGATCAGATGGAGAAAACCAATTCGATCCTCAGCTATTCTTTTTAACTGATGGTATTTAAACCCGGTCCATTTCTTTACATCGTCAAAAAATTTTTTCGCTATCTGCATGTTTTCTAGGAATTTGGCACTCCAGGATCAATCTTGGGAACTCTTTGGGTCTTTTTCCTGTGTATACATAAAAGCATTTGCTGTGTTCCGGCTTAAAGGGCGATGTAACAAATGAAATTACTAAAGTAAGCAGACTTAAACTCTTTTTGTCTGAAGGCAACGAGCACAATGTGGTGCTGTTTATATAATTCTAACCAGAGCCACATTGTTATGGGCATATAACTTACCATCAGGTGGATGTCTCGGTAATTTCCTCACTTTGTTCAAAAAATGCATAATTATGAAGGGTTTAGAAGTTTATAAGCAATCCTATTAGTGGCTAGTTATAACAGAACAGCATTTATGTGTTAACAATGTAGAACCACTGTATGCATGCAACAATCTACATCAGCCCTGTAGTTTCAGGGTAGTAAGAATAGGACTAAGTGAAGCCCTGCTCGTCGTAAAAGGCGACTAAAAGAGTCTAGCAATTTTGCGAGCCCTGAGGATGGGAGCCTTTATCTCTCAACAAGCAAACCTGCGTGGTACAGCATATGGCTCAGGAGTGTTAAGGCCTTCCTCAGAGACGTGCTAACGCAAAGTGTAGAGGAGCGCCGGTGCGTCCTATAAACGATCCCAGAGACTCCCCGAATGCACTGATGCAGACCACCGAAGGGGTTTTAGTGAGTATGAATTTCACATAACCCTAACTTCCCGCCAGAAGATTTCCCTTTCGAAACGCAAAAACAAGAACCACTATAGGATGTATATCTGACCCCCAAGTCAGAGGCATGCTGCTAGTGAATCTTCAAGCGCATGCTGTTGCTGAAGTTCAAAACAAAAACATAGGACAATTTATATCTTCAGTGGCGACAGCTTGCATGCTTAAATTTACGTTAGTTGGAGTAACTTACGGTTTCTTAGCACGCCCAGGATTTATCGCCGCTATGATGCAACTTATCGAACGGACGTAAATTGTGAAGTGTAACGAAACAGTGAAAAATTGCTGTCATTATTTTTCATGTAGGATAGGGGTTGAAAAACTTATTTTTAATGTACCTATGCGAAACCTTTCGAAGGATAGGAAACTTGTAAGTAAACATATAAACCGATACACATAAATAAATAAAAATACCTTCATTTATACAGGTACTAGATAGCTGTGTACAGAACCTTCCAAAGGACCGTCATCTGACGATAGACAACCACTGTTGAACATTAGTCTTGCCCAAAGATCTCCTATGTTAGAGTTCATTCAGAGGAATCGGACATGAGCCATTTCCCACCATGCTGGCCCAGTGCAGGTTGTTAGAGCCTCGTCTGATCTCTCATCTTACGGGATTTAAGCCAACTTCACCTGCTCGTGGTACACCATGTTAATCAACAAACGAGGCTCTCGCTCCTATCAAACTGTAATGGGCCAGCGTGATGGGAAAAAGGTCTGGTCTCCGCAAATGAATCCTTGCCCGATCGATGTGGGAATCTTTGAAAGAGGCTTTAGTCAAGTAATGGCTGATGATGGTGATGATGATGTAATAGTGCAAGTAGAGCTAGAAAATGGACCATTTTTTACTAATGAAAACCATTAATTCGGTAAACTGATAGGAAAAAAGTAGAAGGAAAAGCAGTAAGCTGGAACTCATTAAAGTTATCTTATGTGATGCTGTCAATGTATAATGCAAATGTAAACTAACAGCAGATTGAAATAATTCAAACTGGAAGGCTTTAACTTTAAGTTTATTTAGAGAACATGACAAAGGTAGTAAACACAAAAGATCCAATGAAATTATTGCTAGAATCAAATGCTAGTTTCCTGCTGTATAAGAAATAGGAAGATCGAGATTTTCATCTTATATGGCGATACGATTATTGGATATATATATGAAAGAAACTTTTCTTATTTTAATGATGTACTCTACTAATCATTTTAAGTTTGTCCTAAGTTTGTATGTGATGATGAGGTCTGAAGGTCATTGTGGTTTGTTACTATTATTGATACTTATTTTACAGTAATTCATCTCTAGTACTTAGAGAGCAGTAAGATCTGAATATCACTTGTTACAGAGAGGTATATTTAAATTTTACGGTACAATTATTATATTCATATTTTTCATCTTATAAAGGAGAACAGTGCGGTGGACCATTTACTGTGATGTCTTATAAGATATTGTTTAGAGAAGCTGCTGTAGGAATAACTATTTCAATTGACTTTTTTTTTATTTGTGCCGGTTCAATCTTGACGGGATTGCGGCTACGGCGGTATATTTTTGTACATTTGCTTATTCGAAGTCAAAACACACGCAACGAGTGAAGTTTCGGACGCCTGCACTATTCAGTTCTGTGTGCCGTGCCTGTATCGGTTGAATTTATTATAAGTAAAATGGGGACCGTTGAAACTGCTCCCCACCGTCCGCTGAAGAGTTCCTCCAGGCCTAAAATGTCACTTCATATCCCTCCAGCTTCAAACGCTTCCTTCGGCGATGCTAGAAATAATTCTTCAGTTCTATACAACAATGCGAAGTACTTCTTGCCGAGCAGGATGTCCGATCAGCACGAGAATCCATTTATGCATTTATACCAAACGAAAGCTTCCAAGTTTATGTTTAAGCAGTTTGAAGAAATCAAAGATTTCACCATGGACACGGCTAAGAATAGTTTAAGTGTCGGCGAAAAGTTTGCCTTCTGGTTCTATAATAAGTTGAAGTGGCTCTCTAGGAAGTGGTTCACTCATCTGCTGCTGCTATTATGTCTACTGGCCTACACCATTATTGGTGGTGTTGTCTTCACCACTTTCGAAGGTAAGTCAATGAAATGTATTATTAATTATTTGCTTGTCTAGATCATTTAGCAAAACAAGCGTGGAGATGATAAAGACGTTTACCTGACCTTTACTGTTAAGATGGTTCATAACATTAAAGCGCTAGTTAAGATGTTTACACAGCACTAAATTATTATTGACGTGCTGAGACGAAAGATGTTTTCATTACATGATTTTACTGGCAACAGCGTCCATCAATTGGTAGATAGTAATGAATACTGCTTGGCGAGAGACACTGAGGTTGTACCAACCAAAACTGTCTCTGGAGTTTGGTCATCAAAATTTAATCAAATAAAAAAATTATTATTAACAATATTAGTTAATTAGTCATAATTAACATTGTTAACTTTTGAATTTATTTATTAGAGATATAGGAACTCAAGTCAGGGCAAAAGTTAAAGTAAGTTAAAATTTGTCTCTTATTATGAAAAATTAATCAAATATTATAATAATATAAAAAAATTTATAGGATAACTTACGTCTCGAGACAACAATAATAAGGTGCAGTGTAGGTCATCTTATCTAAGAACACATGAACTTCTAGCTCAGTCAACTGCTTCTTTTAATAAAGGAATCGAAGAAGTCGCTTTACTTCCGGCTAGCTTTCTTTAAGACCATTAAGTCTAATTTTTTTTGTTCTACCAAATGACGATTAGCGAGACTTTGGCGCGTAAGTGATACGTCCGTTTTAAGACGTAAGATGTTGTCTCGTTACCCCAGTAATTTTAATAGCTACAGTGCCCTTCAAACCGGAACACGGTAATGTTTGCACAGTGCTATTTGGCACCAGAAATAGATGCCTAACTAGACGATATTCGACAACAGAGATTTACCACCATTGATTAAGAATAGGACTAAGGTAAACCTCACCTGTCGTGGTATAAGGCAACAAAAAGGGTTCTCGTATTCGCAGGCTTGGAAAAAAGGGGTCTATGTTGCTTAACAAGCAATCCTTTGGTAGGTGAGAAGTACTAGACTAGATTTCCGGCAACAGAGACCTACCTTCAGTAAAGAGTTTATCTGCTTCATCTTTTTAAAATGCCTCTCCAACTAGTGAAGGTTAGCGATCAGCATGATATAGTCCTTTCTATTTTTGGTTCGTCGGAACAAGTCCGACGCACCAGATATGCCAGTCCATTCCCTGATATTACTCAACCATGACTTTCTTTTTCCCCACCTTGCGTTTATTTCCTTGGTAAAAGTTATTGTGGTTAGTATATAAAAAAAATCTGAAACTGTCTTCCGCGCTTACGCAGTGGGAATAAAAAATATAGGCGCGTCATTTCCGTTACCGACTGTGTAACGAGCTTTTTACGCGCACCCCTAAAATGTTACGCGCTTTATAAAATATCGCAGAAACGCCTTTATTACGACTGACCACAAAGGACTGTATAGACGACACGCGGAGTAAGAAAATTTCTTCTCTCTTGCCTCCGTAGTGTTATCTAATGGGGTCTAAATAAACTGGTAATAATGACCATTGTTGGTTTATCGTAAATTTTTAACGATGCTATAGGAAATGTAAAACTGCTGTGTTTTGTTGTGGTTTCAAAGGAATTCGAGATTTTATCTAGTGTTTATCATGAGAAATGTTTAAGGTAAAATTTCACGAGTTTATTACATTACAAACATGAAACTGTGGAAATAATTAAAATGTGAAAGGTATTTAAATGTTTCTGTGCCACAGTACAACGAAAATGTTTTAATGTGAACCCGAAAATATTGTTGGACGCTGGTTTGGATTTGGTCGAATTAAACGATATTACGAGATGAAAACGTTTATTTCATCTCGGAATGAAAAGAAGAAGTTATGCTCTTCACAAGTACAAAATCATTAGGTATATCGTATATCGCTCGTATCGACTGTACTGATTAATCGCAGTATCGCCTCAAGTATCGCCTTCAGAACGAGGATAAATCATCCGCTAACCAATCTATCTATACAAATAACCTCCGCTTACCACTCTGAAGATTTCTAGAGAACGTCTCTAGAAGTTTCTAGAAAATTCCATGCCCACATGATAAATAACAAGCTCGATGATAGCGAAACTTTCCCATTTAGATTACTCTAAATCTAAAGAAATAAGTGCTGTCTTTTTTTTAATTATATAGACTAGCGGTCGACTATGATTCCACCTGATGGTAAGCTGCGATGTAGTCTTTAGGGGGGCAGCGCGCTAATCTAAAAGTAGCATATTGACTCATCTCTTAAAGATTCCTACATCATACCTGGACGGAAACTCTGACGCTAGTAGACTGTTCCAATCCTTTGGTGTTCTCATCAAGAAAATCGAAGCGAAATACTTTATTTTTTGACATCGACAACGAAGGGACGAATACTTCCGCTGTGTTCGCACGTCTGGTCAGGAGAGAGAGTAGGCGGAATCAAATTATGCAATTCCTGCACACACTCTATGAAATGCATTTGGTTGGATACCGAGGATAGCTCCTCTACGCCGATATCTCTCTTGTCTCTCTCTCAATGTTAATTGTCGGAACACAGCGATGATGCCATAGTGATGATATTTAGTAATTTAGCAAGAAGAAATAATTTTCGCTGTATATTCTTCAATGTATCGAACTTCGTTTTAAACCACAGGATATATAATAATCGCGCGATCAAACACAGCCGTATGATGAAATAAGGATTAATAGTTTTTAATTAAATTATGGATCAGGTTAACGTTTGGAGATTATGAGATTTATTCATCAATTGATAACAATATAACAATAATAATATTCTTAATAGATTAATATAAAATAAAATGTACAATGGGCGGCCCTATAGCTCTCAAAGCAATCTCTTCTAGACAACCCACTGGAGAAGAAGATACAATCTGTGTGTAAAAAATTATAGTAATTAATTAAAATATATAAACCTAGGTTAAACCTTATAGTAGTATTATTCCTATATTTGTTTTTGTTATTAAGCTAACTAGTTTTCTTCATTCAGCAGACCTACAGCTTCAGTGGTCTATTATACAACTGTAGATAGGTTTTTATTAAAGCAACTACATATTTAATAAGATTTAATTATACAAGATTTATGGAGTAAATTTAAACAAAATAAAAGCAGTATAATTTAGTTTTATTAAATATGTAATATTAGTGTAAATATAAGAAATCATAACAATTAGATAGTTTAAGAACAAACGGAACTCTCTCTAATAAAAATCGATATGATTATTGAACCGTTGCAGAATAAATATATATAAATATATATATATATATATAATTTTCACAGTGAGGGTTGATTTTTTTATTTTTATCGTACTAACTTTAAATTGATAACCTTACTAAAAAAAATTATAAACATTGAAACGCAAAAAAAATGCAGACACGCTTTAAACATTTCATCACACAAGGTGGTACTGTTAGTGATAGTAAGTCTCTGTTATCAGAAAAATCTATAGTACCACAACAGCTTCTACATCTATTAAAATGTTACTATGTTCCGGTTTGAAGGGCGGTGTAGCTACTGAAATAACTTGGACAACGGCATTTATTCCCTCATGTTTTAAATCGACAGGCACGATCTAGTGCTGTTCTCGCTTCAAATTGTTATGAACTTCCAGCTCGTTTCTTCTCTGCGTGGAGTAATAAATCATTTTTAAGCTTCAAACGTAATAATGTATTAAGCCTTTTAAGTGTAACATTTAGAGCTTCATCAATTTTAACGATGTATTTCTCGCGGAGATCACGCTCCCACTTAAGCTCTCTAAGCTATCAGTTTTTATCGGTTTCTTCAGTTTAAGTGCGCGTCTGCATTCACTTTGAAAGTTTTTCAATGTCTCGGTAAAACGGTTTAATGAAGGGGAAAATGTGATTCGCTGAAGTTCTAAAATCTTTTACAAACCCTTTTTCATTGAAGGAATCTTTTTCTTTCTCTATAATAATGAAACTTTATTAAAAATGTCTATAATTAAGATTTTATAGCAAATAGTATTTTGTTGGAGCTACTTTTTGACTAAGAATTTTTAGTTAGTTCTTTCGTGTGCACGTATCATATAAATCTAGATAAATCATCAGACAGTTTTCGAGTTCAAATTGCAGTTGTTGTGTACAAATTAGTTTCTATTTTTCAGATTCTTCCTAGTATATAAAAGAATCTGAAAAATAGAATTCCCTTTTATATACACTTATGTAATTTACTAAGTATATTCAAGAAACGGGAAGTGTTGTTAAACGTAGGTATAGAGTTTTTTTTTCTACCGCTGAAAAGCTGTCTGGAAACATTACTGTGTTCCGATTTGAAGGGTGTTATAATTACTGTGTTAACTGGGGTAACGAGACTCAACATATTATGTCATATTATGGGCGGATGTATTACTTATCATACGGTGAATGTTTCGCTCGTCTCATCACTTAATTAAATAAAAAAAAACATTCGACTACTGATTTACATAACACAACCGGAACTAAGTAATAATTGCAGACTATTTTTAAATGGTAGAAAAAAAAAGCTGTGGTAGTACCTATCAGTGTATTAAGAAAACATGGTTATTGTTCAGAGACTACCTTACCTTTCATTTTATTATTTTCATTGTATATATAAAAGATGTATACGAGTCGTATTGGCTGGGTAATAGTGTTACAGTAACATTCTGTTTACTACCACTAAATAAATGTTTGCTAGCCAAAAATCGTTTATTCACCTCTGCGAAATAAAATACATCGTAAACACGGCCGTTGCGGTCGAAGGGCAAGTAACATTTCGGCCATTTAATGCTACATTACCATAACGCAGACCGTTTTATTTCATACCTGTAGATATTTATTTATTTTCTTATTCCCAACGGATTTACCCAAGAATGATATTTCATATGGTTAAGTAACAACTAGGCCGTGAATATTCAAAGAGTAGTCGCTCTGAATATACTGACTCTCATACACTGACAGACGAAACGCACTGATGCTGTGACAAATTTACAGCAGAAGTATGGTAGTGCCCTAAGAGTGAATACACTCTTGTAGTCTTGGACGGGATCGGACTTAGATAGGCCCTGTCTCTCGTGACTGAAAAGATGTTCGTGTTCGCGGTTGTTGAGGCCTAACATTTCCACTAAGCGACCCCGAGGGTGAACATAAAAGGTTCAGGCACCGGTCCATTCTATAGGAAATCATAGGGCTTCGCCTAACACATTGAGAATGACCACCAACGTGTTTCAGTAGGTTAAAAAACTCACATGACGCTGTCCTTACTCCAGAAACATGGTGTCTTTCCAATATTTCTGTCTGATGAAAAAAAGGCCTAGAATGCCCACAGCGGAGCGGTGATGATCATAGTAATAAATGATCATTTGCCAAAGAGGAATCTTTAGTAGTTAAAATTGAAAATTTATGACGTACATATAGTATTGTAAAGTTTTAAGTTGTGTCCAATAATAAATGTTTTTTTTATTTCAATATATCTATCTACGAGTATATATATGTATACTAGTATATAGTACGTCGCTCTTCAAACCAGAGCACAGTGATATTTGTATATTACTTACTTAGACGATCTGCAGCAATAGAGATCAACTACTACATCATTTCCTTGATCTATGTAAGTGAACCCATAGGTTTCCAAGCTTTAGGGCACTACCACACCCTTAACAAAAAATTCCAATGCCTACATTTACATAGCAGATAATTGTATAAATTTTATGTCTGTTTATTATATACATATATATCAATAATCACAAATTAGAAAATAATTCTCACTCTCTTTCTTATCGTTTTATAATACAGTTCACACGCCTATTGAAAGACAGTGTCGTCTGCTCTGGGAGCTTACCTCTGCTTCTATATTGTAGCAGTTTTCTCGAAAACAAATATTCTTTTCGATGTAAATACAGGAATTATTAAAGAGGAAACCGCAACGAAAAACGTAATAAAGATATTTTTAGTTCTCAACTAAAAAGAGTAGCCAACAAATTACCTGTGAAAGTAAATAAAGTTCTGATTATATTATTACACCGTTTGCGAACACAATTTAATCTACTAGAGATTCAACTTTGCGGTAAATTGCAAATTTACAGTCTCCCGTCTCGCGGAAATACATTTCAGAATCCTTCAATCATGATAATCAGCTGGAGTTATTTTAAAAAAAGAAACTTGCTGCGGTGGTACTTAGACAGGCTCCAGCGTCTACTACCTACTAACAGTAACATTGGAACTACGCGCTAGGTGATTCAAATCCCGGGTTCGATTCCCACCGAGTTTACTATGAAGATCAAGATCACGAAGATCAAGGCACTATCATATTTTCAGAATAGCAGTTATAGAGAATAGCTTAACATACTCTGACTCCGAGGAAAGATGTTTCCAATGAGAGGACATAGTTTATGTCGTGTATTCATGCGATCATAAACACGTAGACAATTACACTATATGATAGCTCGATGTCCAAAATTATAATATTTCGCGAAGTTCCTATGAATATATTTAACATGTTATCCGTAGGGGTGTAATAAAATCAGCGTCGTATTGTTACACTACTGTTATAATGTTACGATCAATAAAGCGGTATCTGAAGATCGTAAAACGTCCATAACTCTCCTATTGCTTAGCAATAACTCATTTTAGGGCATACTGTTAACGTATAATAAATCACGGCTTCTTAATAATGTGTTATATATAATAAATTAAAAAAAAACTTCAGTGATATATTAGTAGGAGAAAAAAATATAAAAATGTAGTGACAAAAAGTTTTCAAAGAAAACAACAGATGGCGCCACCACAAATAATAGATCGCGCTTTCATGTATCATAACAGTATCAGATGAGCTGTGAAGAGTCGCTATGGCTTTTTCGAGCGCTTGCTTACATGGTCAGAATCAAGGCAAGGACAAATGGACTTCGCCTGGGTCCAACAAGTCATTACGGAGTGAACGATTGTATCCCTTTTACATGGATCTCTCTGTAATTGCCAAGTCTTTGGTCAACAAACATTACGGAATTGTATCCGGTTAACTGCTGGGGATCTCTTTGGATCTTTATAGTGCCAGGACAGCCCAACAAGTTATTACGGAGTAAGGTTCTAAAGTATTTGAATATAACTGCGCCATGGTGACACAACGGCTTATTCCTTGCTTACGAACAAGGAGGGCTTTAATTCGATTCTGAAATCACACGTCGGACCCACTGTGTTCACCACCTTTGATAAATTTTAAATCTGCGTACCAATCACTGATGATAGGTGACTGTTGCTGAAGACCGTCTAGGTATCACCGCAGCTCTTATTTCCGTCGTTAAATATTAAAGTTGTTACATTATCGTGTTCCGGTTTGAAGAGTGCTGCTGTTAATAAATTTATTGAAGTAACGAGATATCTTGTATCTCAACGCGACGAGTGCAATGTGGTGTATATCATCCTAATTAGCGCCACGTTGTTATGGTCAGGTCGAATCACTCACGGCTCACTCGTATCAGACAATGGTTCCACTCGTTCCATCGATAAAAAAAAATTGTTATGAACATGCGAAATACTCGAGTGAGTCTAGTTACCCCAGTCGTTTCACTGGGCACGGCGTCCTCTAAACCGGAACACAGTAATGTTTGCACCCCACTGTTTGGTGGTAGGAATAGGCGCTGCGGCGGTACCTACCTAGACGGTCTCTAGCAACAGAGATTTACTAGTGGTAAGTCTTAGAAGTAATGGATCGTCGTTCATATTTGAACTATATTAATCTTAAACTCTTATTTAGTACTGGATACTTGAAGGTATAACATCGCTAAAAATATTTGAGGTTATAATTTTTTTTTATTGAATTAAGCAACGAGACGAGCGGTACTTTAACTAGATGGTAAGAGATACATCTGCCAAAAACAACGTAGCGCTATTGGAATGGTACACACTGCACTACAATGTGCTCGTCGCTGGAAACATAAGGTATATAGTTTCGTTATTCCAGTAATTTCACTAGTTCCATCTCTTTAACCGAAACACAGTACTGTTTGTCCGCTACATAAGGCGCTGCGGTGGTATCTACCTAGACGATCTCCGGCAACAGACACTTACCACCAGTAAAGTACGACTAAATATTTGTTAGTCTGTCTGCCCTTGTAACACATTTGAACTAATTTTAAGAAGTGTGAAGCGCAGTCAATATGTAGATAATATATTAAGTCAAACGTCCGACCGCTTCTTAGAAAAACGTAGTCAAATAAACATAGAAGATTTATTGCTTGTTGTTCGCAGTACGAGCGAATGGCACTGGATCTTGTACGCTCACGCTTGTCTAAACTGGAAGTAACGGTCTTAGAAATAGGTGGATGGGTGACCTTACATAATTACGTAGTCGCCACATATTTTTTTTTATTCAACGAAGCGACGAGGCGAGTGGGATGTTTATATGATGGTAAGTGATACTCCCGCTTATAACATCGTGGCGCTAAGTATTACGTTATATATAACACCACATTTTACTCGTCTACTTGGGATATAAGATTTTAAGTCTCGTTACCCCAGTAATTTCATTACCTATAATGTATACATGACATCCTTCGCTCGTAACTTGAATCACATAAATTCAATCATTAGGTATCTCTTCTTATAATTTTCTATTTTTTAATACAAAGAAGCAGCAAGGCGAGCAGGACGTTCACCTGCTGGTAAGTGATACACCAGGCAACGTGGCGTTAGTTAGGATGGTATTCACAGCATCACATAGTGTTCGTCGCTTGAGACATAAGATTTTGAGTCTCGTTACCCCCCAGTAATTTCACTAGCTACAACTCCCTTCAACCCTAACACAATAATGTTTTCATACTATTGTTTGGCGACAGTAATTGGCGCTGCGGTGGTACCTACCAAGACCGTCTCCGGCAACAGAAACGTACCACAAGTCTAATAATTTATGTACATTATTACTATTTATTCCTACGTTCAGTTTTACTTTTAGATCATCTCTATCTCTCTCGTATATGAGGCATTCTGTAATCAGAGGTATTTTTTATGATTTACCATTATCATATCCGATCCTTACAGGCACACGTCTAGGTCTCTTTACACTTACAACTTAAACCCTCCGTATCCCTTCATTACTTCTACAGCTACCGACTTATATATAGAGTTATGTCTAGTTACTGCAACTATACTTTATCTCCTTAGTTCCTAAAGCCGAAAACCCATGATATTTATACACAATTGTTTCCAGGCTAAAAAAGAAACTGCAGTGTTACGGTATATTGTTCCCTGTAACAAAGACCTGCCACAACAAGAGCAATGAATACTGCAAACGTAACTTTCACAAATTGTAAAGTTTAACTTAGCCTTATTACATGAACAAAGTTGCCAGACAGATTGCCAGAGAATTAACATTCTCTCCTTATACAAATTATATTTAATTTTGTTTCCGGTTTCTGGTTTTAACAGTGCACGTTTAGAAACAGAGATAATATTTGCTTACACGACAGAAATAAATACAACTGTAATGTTTACTAGTGGTATGCCTACGTTGCCAGCCCTGTAGTCTCGGGCTACTAAGAATAGGACTAAGGTATTTCCTGCCTATCGTACAAGATGACTAAGACGGCAAATGCATGGTGGTCTTGTACTTGCCGTAGCACTGTGTGGGTGCTAAAGATGGCTTTGCCATTCCGTTGGAGATTTCAGCGGAAGTGCAGAGGGGTACCGGTGTGTTCCATAGGAGATCCCGGATCCCCTCCCAATGTACTAACGGAGACCATCGAGGGGGTTTTCGTGGGTAGAAGCCCCACATAGCCTTATCTTCCCCCCGAAGTAAGGTATCTTTTAAGATTTCCCCGCGATAAAAAAAAACCATCTGTTACCAAAGACCGTTTAGGTGGGTACTACCGCAACGCTTATTTGTACTGCAAAACAGAAGTGAGGAAACATTGCTGTGTTTGAATACAAGGAAGTTGTAGCTAGTAAAATTACTGGGGTAACGAGACTTCGCATTCTTTGTCTAAAGGCGTCGAGCGCAATATTGTGGGGTGTATAACGTTTTACTGGTGGTAGATCTCTGCTGCCGAAGACCGTCTAGGTAGGTACCCACAGCGCCTGTTTCTATCGCCAAATACTACCGTGCAAACGTTACTGTATTCCGGTTTGAAGAGAGTTGTACCTAGTGAAATTGTGAAGCTATGTTTATAATCCTAACTAGCGCCACGGTGTTATGGGCAGGTATCATTTACTATCAGATAATCGTACCGCCCGCCTCGTCGCTTCATTGATTAAAAAGAAAAAAAGTATAAGATCCAAAGACCATCTAGGTTAAATACTCATTCTGCGGCTACCAGGCTTTTGTGGTTGGTCCATCAACGTTACTTTATTTTAAGCGAAATCGTGTTATTGGAGTACCGTGCAAACCGAGGGTCAGGTGTATTTCAAATATAAAAATAAAAATGCAGTCTAGCTTTCGGTACTTAATTAGACTTAACGTGATCTGTGCAATGTAGTGTAGTGTCTATATAGATACTAGCGTCATTTTGCTATGAGTATGCGTATCCCTTACATTCAGGTGAATCTCTCACTCGTATCGTTACTTTGTGATATAGTAAAAAGCTAACATTTGATACGATCGTTGTTCAATCAAGGCCAAACACTTACGTTCCAGTTTCATTTGTGTAGAGCTCGTACTGTTTTATAGGTGCGGATTCAAAATGTAAATAATATAAATTCAACACCGGCGATTCTAATTTCATTGGCACCATAATTTTCCTGTTATTCTAAGACTTGGATATTGCATCCTGTGTTTAAATTTGCATCGCCAAGTATACAATAAAACGACTGCGGAAACATCACGGGCGAGTATTCGAGCGTTCGCGTCCTGAAGCTGTTTGAACGATAACGATTAAATTATATCGATTTTTTAATTTGTAACGATTTTAAATAATTTCAATTAGTATTATGAGTGTAAAAACTTAAATAAAGTATTTTTGTTTTTTAAATGTATTTTTGGTATTATTATTAATGTGAGTAATTTTATTTATATTATGATTGTACACAAAAAAAAAGACGATACCAAGAAAAAGTATATACAATGAAGGAGGTAAGGGAAAGCTTCTCGCTCACAGCGATTTCTCCCAGACAACCAGTAAATGGGCATAGACAAGGGTTTCACGGGGATGGGGAGGTTTGCATTGTAATGCATATAAACATAAACACCTACATATATATATATTAAAAGGATAAAATAAATATATATTAACTTAAAGTGAGATTGTGAAAATTTACCAGTATTTTGAGATGTATTATTAGTGCTGTGAAAATATTTTATATAAAAATTATAATTTTATATAAAAATTAAAAACGTTGAGTTTTTTTTTATGAATATTAACAAATTTAAAACAGTAATTTATTATAATAATTATTACTGCTTTCAAACAAAATGGTTAGAAAAAAATTTGAATATTTCAATAACGACATTTCAATGTACCAGTCAATCTAAATTTGCGGTTAATATTTTTAGTTTAAGCTTAAATTTTTTGTAATAGTATACAATCATGATTTTTGGTAAAAAGAAAAATGGTAAGTGATTACAAAGAATATTTTTAAAACATCAACGTTATTGGTTAACAGGATTTCTTATAAAATTTCTTAAGTTTAAAAGGTTATATATGAGAAAATCAGCGCAGTATATACGTAGAGTAAAAAAATATGTATTCCTATGTTTAGAGTACAATTAGTTTTTTCCAAGATGTACATAATTTATTGATATATTCTAACAATAGAAATATAAAAATTTTATATCTCTGTTTTAAGGCAGACGTAATTTTTTTTTAATTTTGGCTCTCTGGGTAGTACTGAACCTGTTCGTCATTGCAAAACGGATTGTTACACAGTTTCAAGTAAACAGGAATAATATTACATTTAGTTCATATATGTTCTACTTTCCTTTCTACATTTCGTTCGTCTAGAACATACTGCCTCTGAACCGGAGAACAGCGATGCTGTTATGGTGGCAGATTTACAATATGAAGATGGTAGCTAGCCAGGGTCCGAAACAAACCTACTACCCTCCAAACTACACAAAATGTGATTTCATAACTGAACGATAGTTAAAGTTTACAATGGGAGTATTTAATTAGATTTTCTTTTCTCGTAGATAAAGAGGCATGCCCCACGATGCAAGCACCGGTTCTGGATATGCCACGTTTCTCCATCTGGAGTGCAATATCAAACATACTCATATGCTGTTCCAATATATGTAACATAATGTGCTACTGTTGCATAGCACTGATTGCACTGCTTATGAATATTCTATTCTGTCTCTTCTTGTGCTAGTGTATGTGAAATATTTAAAAGTCTAAGTCCTAAGTGTAGTTTCAGTTTGTTTAGCTTATTGAAAAGTGTCTCTATGTTAAATACAATGAAGGCGTGTTATTTAATAATAGTTTTTTTTTAAAATACCTTGAAATGTTCAATGTGAATTTAATTATTTTTGTTGGCTTAAAAAGCATTTAAAATCCAATAGCTTATGATTGTTGTAAAAAGGGTTATGTACTTTAAAACTTCTGATCAAGATATTTACAGGGCTAAGCAGTTTTTGTTTAAGGTCCAACTTTTATTAATTTTCCTCATCAAGAGATTTGCCTTTGGATTTTCTTCCATAGAAAATGATAGCGGAAATATTACGCTGAACTCTTTCCGAACAAAATTTCATGATATTTCTCTTATTGCCAACTGAAACTTTTTTAGTGAATTATATTACCTAGTAAAACTATAGGGTCTCCATAACATAGGGTTTGATATTGGTCGTATTTAATGAGATTAAAAATCAATAACAATTATATACTAACAGTAAAGCTACCTTATGGTCCACTTTGCGAGAAGCTTAAAATACATTGTAATAAGCTTCATATTTTCAACAGCTGTAAAACTCTTCAGGGAGAATTTATTAATTAAATACTACTTGAAAATTTAATAAAGCAGAGACGATAACAGTACTTATAAAAAAATTGACATTACTTTTAAATTATAATATGTATTTCATTTATAGTGGCATTTACTGGCAGCACGGTCTTAAAATTATTACGGGAGACCTATGTCTAGCTGTAGACGTCTATTGACTGATACACCCTGCTAATCAACAAACGAAGCTTTAGCTTCCACTAACCCACATTGGGCTAGCGTGGTGGGAAATGGCCCAAATGCCTCCATATCAATTCCTACAAACGACGGCCCCGGGTGCTCGGCAGGTCGCGGAAAGTCGCTGGATGCGGGCATCGCAGGACCGATCGAAGTGGGGATCGTTGAGGAAGGCCTATGTCCAGCTTTGGACGTGTATAGACTGATGATGATACTGCACCACATTGCGCTCGTCGCCTGAGATAAGATCTTGTATTTCTTTACCCCAGTATTTACACTAGCTACAGCGCTTTTAGAACTGGAACATAATAATGTTTGGACACTACTGTTTGCCACCAGAAATATGACCAGTGGTGGTGCCTACCTGGACGATCTCCTGTTTATCTCCACCGCTATACTACCTTTGGCTTGTCGTAAAAGGCGACCAATGAAGGAAAAATACAGGGAAAAGTCAGCATAATATTTTTACCACCATTACTAGCATACCCTGTGGGTGGGTTCATTTGTCCGATGGATACGGGTTCACGCCCCCGAAGACCACAGATGTTACTATTCTTCCCCCAACAATATTCCAAATAGTAACATCCCTCATCACCCGTTTGTCCTGTGCATTTTGCAACATTCCTCTCAAAAAGTTTGCTTCCTCGCACATCTCCCTTACCCTTCCCAATACCTTACAGACACCAACCGGTATGCACAGCGTGGTAACTTATGGCCAATACTACCCAAGGGATAACACTGGCTACAAAATCCTTTAAATTAATAGACAGTATTCACACAGTATTACTTGAGTTCCTGGAAAATGTGCTCCTGGTAGACAGCAGTGGAAATGATTTGACGTCATACAGGAGTGGATCGGGCTTAAATGCCATCAGTTGATATGAAAAGCTGAGAATACAATTATTTTTCTTAAGTTGATCGCCAAACTTCAGTTTGAACAAGGTACCTAATGATGATGATGATTACTTGACGGTAGAAATAGGAGCTACGGTGGTACGTACTGAGATGGTATCCGGTAACATAGACCTAGTACCAGTATAAAAGAGATCAGTCCGTAAAGAAAAACTATGTACCAAAAATGACTTAAAGAGTACATATTCATCATCAGCCAAAGACAGTCCACTGCTGGGACAAAGAGGCGTGCGCTTCTACAAGTAAATAAGCATTGTACACCCTGACTTCCAAAACTTGTCTGAATAACAATCTCTCAAGTTACTCAAAAGGTATACAACTATGTTTAGGCTATAGCTTAATTAGTGATAATATGACTAAATTGTGAAATTTATTTTTAAGTATAAGTAAGCACAGCAGGGGATGTAAGGGGTCGCGCAGAACAATTCACGGGATCCAAGTCAACATTACCTACTCGTGATGCACCCTGCTAATCAACAAATGTGGCTCTGGCTTCCACCAATCCGCGTTGGGCCAGCGTGGTTTGAAATGACACAAAACCCCCACATGAACCCCTACATACTACGGTCCCTGGTATCCGGTGGTACCGGAGGCCAGGCTGAATGTAACTGACGTCAAGAAGGCGCCGGAACCAGGGCAGCGCACGACCGATCACTGTGGAGATTTTTGTGGAAGCCTATGTCCAGCAGTAGACGTCTATGGCATGATGACGACAGGTAAACACGGAGACTCAGGGTGTGGTTTTCATACCCTATCGAAATCTCTTTACACATTTCTAGCTGGACACACGACTCTCCCGTAAAGCAGACACGATAAGAGAAAAGTGAATATTATCTGTTACCCCCACTTTTATTATTTTTTTATTCCAGTACTACAAATAAATTTCAACAATAAATACGTTATAAATTTTAAATTTAAATAAATTCTTCACCACGATACTGGTGTTGTGGTGATGTGATCTGTGATGGTAAAAAGCACTTCTCTAGCAATACTCTATCCATTCTTCTTTTGAAGTATTGAAGCTTGAATCTTAAAAATCGTTAACGACTGAAGTAATATATATGTATAAACATAAAGGAAATAAGCTAAGCTTTAACTTAGAAGTAATATTGTAGATTACTTAAATATCCTAAATTTTTAACTATCTCATTCCTTCCCCGAAGTAAAATACCATGAATCTCGAAAATCTCGGTATTCATTAAGATTTCTATCCGTGTTATGGCTTCGTAATTATTAAATTCTGAACTGTTGCTTTAAAGTCTTGGAATGGTAATCTTCAGGTCATTTTGTAGTATATTTTGCTGGGGTGGTCCGGGAAATAATCTGGGGTTTGATTCCAATTAATATCTTCATCAAAGACAACATAGATACTAACCATAGTATTATCTAACTAGACAAGACAGTTTGATAAACCTTAATAAACTTTAAAAAACTCTACAACATGTAACCTCAGAATCAAACCAGGAACTTAACAGGACTCATTAATCCCATATAAACTCCACTTCTTCCCTAAAACAGTATCTTGAGGAGATTTTTTCAGCGAAAATAAAAAGGTACCCCTTGACAACTATGACGTCAGAACAGTCAGCTAAGACCTAGTAACTGTGGCTATACTCAAACTGTTGGGGTAATAAATTAAAAAAAAATCATAAATTACTTTTTTAACATCGTCATCGTTATCAGCCTATAGACATCTACTGCTGGATACAAGCCTACACAAAAGTTCCTCGTTCTGCGCTGTTGCATCCAGCGGCTGCCCGCTACTTTCAGTGGATTGTAAGGGTTCATATGGCGAGATTTGGGCCATTTCCTACTTCACTGGCCCGATGTGGGTTGATGGAAGCCAGAGCTTGCTTTATTGCTTAGCAGGGTGCACTACGAGTAGGTGAAGTTGGCTTGGATCCCTTTTAATTCATTCATTCAACAGCCAATTTACGTCCCTGCTGTTGGTGCACAGGCCTACCCTCAATATGCGGAACCCCTTCCGCCCCTTTTTTATATATAAAATAAAAAATATAGATATCATACAAGTATATGACATTAGGAAGTTTAATTAAATAAAACACTTCAGCACTTCGTACGCCTAAATATAAAGCGGTGTTTTTTATGAAGGACGTTTAAGTGACAGAATGAAAGCGGGGAGCACTCGCAGATACATCGAGATTTATTAAAATTTCAAGTCGTCTCAACCCTGCCAGCCCCAAGAGGAGCAGGTGTACCCTGACTGTGGCTCAAGTCAAACGAAAATATATTGTATCTCATTTATATAAGGTTCCTTATTGTTGTTAATTTATGTTCGTTTACCTTTCTGTACCTACTTTATTTAACAGGGCGGGCTTTGTAAGAAGCGATGGAAGTGGCCTTCTATGAAACTATTTTGACCCATGATGGCACTTTTGACTGATAGCTTAATAGCTTCATCAAAAAACAAAGCATTTGGTGTCCAACTGGTTCATGATCCTACATGACTGGTATTAAGGATGGACATGTATAATAAAATCTGCTTTTACATTAGATGAATATTTTAAATATCTTCGAGAGGAAGAAGTAAAAACATTTTTATATAACTAATAATACTTCTTCATATATTATATATATATATATATATATATATATATATATATATATATATATATATATAAAATATTTTGAGTCATATGAAAAAGTTTCTCAGCAATGAAAATACCGGTCCACTACTTTAGGTTTACCTGATAGGACTATGCCAAAGATCTATGGTATTTAGATCTTCAAAAATAACGCAACAAGGTTTCTTTAAGGTTGAGGAGGTGTTGGCAGGTCGTATACCTTCGCTTCTTCAGCAGTATTAAGAAATAATACTCCAGTATGAAGTCATATTTGAAACTATGACCTTATCACATTCGTTTGAACTTTGATATTTTAATGAAAATATTTAAGCAGTTTTAAACTGTGAATCATATCACATTAATCATTAATGATATGGTTATTATGCACTGCTTTCAGTGGCTGTACCACCGCGATCACATTAAATTAAGTGAGCAGTGTGATGTCTAATTGTTCATAAAATGCGACTGATGCCGACTCATTAAAAATTCATGAAGCACGATGACTAAGATCCTCTTATTAGTAATGTTGCAAGTCGTAATACTTTAACTAGCCGTCTGCAAACTGAAATAAAAAGGATTTTAGAGTTTATGAACTTAGGAGTTCAAAATGTAAATATTTTCGTAAAAAAAAAACTACTAAGACTTATACCGAAAGAGAATTATCTGTAAAGTTATCAGCGAACGCAACACCTGATGCGTACCTTTATTAATTAAGGACAAAGTCTGCGGCATATGAGCTTCTTAATATCAGATGAACAGAGATCAGATATTTTGACTTAAAAAAAAAGCTCAGTGCTGTACGTATTTATAAAAAAAATACTGTGTACAGTTAATACATCGGCAGGAGAGTTTAAAAATTCCGAACTGAAATCAGATTACAGAAACGGACGCAAACAAAAATAGACGAATTAAAATCCCGCAATTTGAATAGGTTTTGAATAAAAAAGCAATCCCCGTATTTAAACGAAACCCTTTCATCCTCCCCGTTTGATATAAAGCTGACAGATTGTAATTCATTCAAACGAATGTTCGCGGATTTTCAATTAATATTATCGCCATATTTTGTATTTAACCACTCAGTTAACCAATCATAAAAAAGGAAACGTTGTTTACAGCTAAACTCTGCAAAGTATTTGTAACATTAGTTATTAGCTTGAAGGATTAACAGTTATTTTCTTTATTAACAGTTGCATAGGTTTCTTTTTTTTTTATTTAATTAAGCGACGAAACGAGCGGGACTCTCATCTGATTGTAAGTGATACGTCTGCCCGTAACAACGTGGCGCTGGTTAGGATGATATATATTGCATCACATTGCGCTCGTCGCCTGAAACATAAAATGGTCGAGTCTTGTTACCCCAGTAATTACACTAGTTATAGCACCCTTCATATTGGAACACAGTAAAGTTTGCACGGTACTGTTTGGCGCTGGAAATAGCATGCTGCGGCGATACTTACCTACACGGTTTTCGGCACCAGGCACCTACTACCAGTATGCGACAATACGACGAGACGAGGGATGTGTTCACCGGATGGTGAGAGATAAGTCTACCCATAACAACTTAGAGCGATGTACACAACACCACATCATGCTCTTACCCTTAGGATGTGAACCTAATATTTTCGCTAGTTACCTTTAAACCGGAATATGGTTATGTTTACACAGTCTCCGGCAATACTACCAGCAGTATTTCGAAAGTTTTGGGTATTTAGCTATAATTTTTGTTATTTTATTACTTTTTTTTTCAAATATATATTGTATATACAATATGTGTAATAATAGAACTCATTGGGTTCATAAATAAAACGTATAAATAGAATTTAACTATATATAGATGTTGGAACTAAGACTCATTGTATCTGAAAGGCGTATCTGAGTGATCATTACGAGTTTGTAAAGTGTCAGAGATTTATGTACAATTATTGTGAAATACGGATTCGCGCTGTGAGATTTGCCAAGGGAATATAATCCTTTATTAAACAGTTAAGCTATATCCTAAATACTTAATTACATGTGTTATTTAAATTTACGTACACATGTGTCCAATGAAACTAATTCACTACGATCTGTATGACTATTACGTTGTGATTAAGTTTTCATTTCGTTACAACAGAATCTTGGTTTAGAATTAACCAAAATGGTTGAGATGGCATGCACTGCACCGCATTGCGCTCGTCGCTTGAGATATAAGATGTTGAGTCTCGTTACACCAGTAACTATAGCGCCCTTCAAACTGAAACGCAGTAATGTTTGCACACTACTGTTTGGCGGTAAAAATAGACGCTGCGATGGGTTCAATTGTATAAACTACACCTTGCTCGTAATAATTAATGTAACTAAAGTAAATTAAAAAAAAATAAGTATAGATATGCTATAAGATATTTTTTTTCATAATGCTACTGCATTATCTATTTCTACAGGTAAATATTAGCGTGCGAATATTGCTATGGTCTGGTTTGAAGAGCGTTGTAGCTAGAGAGATAACTGATGATACTTAACATCTTATATCTCAAAGCGACGAACTCAATGTGGCGCTGTGTATATCATCCTAACTAGCGCCGCGTTGTTATGAGCAGGTATTTCTTACCATCAGGTTAACCCGCAAGTCTCATCGTTACTTCGAAGAAAAAAAAACCGGACTTGGATTATCACTAGCTAGTAAATCTTGTAGTAGTGTTTATTAATTGTATAGCTATTATAGTAGCTGTATAAAATATATTACACACATTTCTTATCAATCTCAAGTAAATATTATATATTTTTTTATATTCTACGAAGCGACGATGCAAGCGGGACGTTCACCTGATGTTAAGTGATATGCCCGCCCATAACAATGCGGCGCTAGTCAGAATGATATACACAGCAGCTGATTGTGCTCGCATTGCAACATAAGATGTTATGTTTCATTACCCCCGTAATTTTACTAGCTACAGCGACCTACAAACCGGAACACAGTAATGTTTCTACAGTACTGTTTGGCAGTAGAAATAGGAGTAGTATTGGTACTTACCTAAACGGTTATCGGCAACAGACAACTACCACCAGTGAAACAAATATTTAATAACCACTTTGCGCCCCCTGTGAAAATATAAAATTAATTTAAAAGTAAATTAATTTTAATGCTAAGTAATCATTTCAATAACTTATCCTATTAATATTCCAGCAAGGTAAGCCTTCAGCCTTTTCAAATTTGTTATTCAAAGTGTACCTTAGCTTTTTGTCATTTAACTTCAATATTATTAAGACGATTATTTTAATTTCTAAAATATCAATTTACGTAACAAATTCAGAATAAACTAAGTTAAACAAACAGAAGGAACCTAAATTCATATTTCAACTTAGCCGCAAAATATTTAAGTTTTTTCACTTTATGGTAAGTGATAGGCCCGTTCATTACAAAGTGACGATCCTAAGATGATATATATACTTAGTAATATGAGATGATAAGTGTCATAACCTCAGTTATTTCACTCGGTACAGTCCTTAAAGCAGGAAGAAAGTCATGTTTTAATTCTATTTGTAAACAGAAACAGAAGTTGCGGTGGTACATATAAAGTCTCCAGACATATTATTATGGGTATACACAAGTTAAAATATATGTAATAACTAGCTCTTCCTCGGTCACTTTACTATCTGTAATATAAAATTAGACTGCAAATGACTTTCTATAACAACGGTTACTATAGCAACCGGATAAATAATATGAAATGAAACATTGAAGTAAATTAGAAATAAAATAATGAAGGATCTATAAAATTTAAAAATTAAATACGCTAAAAACGTCTACAAATCATTCCGCGTCGACTGGTCATGTTGAAAAATCGATACGTTCACTAGGTTTCACGTGATTCGCGAAGAAAAGAAGCTCATTTTCATTACATATATATATAAATATATATAATGAAAACGACTTTCTTCATATATATATATATATAATAATCTATTCCTATTCTTTCTTATGTACTCGTATGTAGTAAATCGACTTTCATAAATCTCCCAAATGTAGATATACTTTGGAATGTAAATATTTATCTGGCAACATCATAACACTGTATAAGCGTCAAGGTCTTCAGTTATTGAAGAATCTCAGTTGGACTTGCAAGTATACTATAAAAATATTACTGGGGTCTTTGTCATTTCGTTTTTATATCTCGTTTACTATTCGTCTATAGTTTTATAGTATACAACGGCAATATTTTACTGTTGAGCAATAATCAAATTTTTATATCTTTATTGGTTTTTCTTGTGGATATTATATAAAAATGTATTAAGTGATTTGTTGTTTTATAATAAAGTTTTTCAATAACACGACGAGTGTCCTAAATGCTATTTACATTGTTTAACTTACTTTTATTCATAAATACACAAAACCTATTAGGAAAGAAGTTAGTAGGAGAAAGCCTCTATTTTAAAACAGCTCTAACAATAATAAAATACGATTATATAAAAAAAAAAGAAATTTGTGCTACTATTTATCTTTTATGCATTTTTAATTATTAATTTTGTGTCTAAAAAAAGTGAAGTTAGTCTAGGTAATAGTTCTAAAAAAAAGTTTATCGTTACAGTGAGAAAATCGAAAAGAGATTTTAGGTCTGATAATAAATTCTGTTCAGTTTACCTTATAGCAGTTAAAAAGTGAAGGTTATCTAATTTTCGTCCCTGCTGCTCTTAATAACATTTATCAAAAACATTTTATTGTTAAAAGGGATTGTAATTATATTATCTACAGTGATAATTATCATTATTATTCTTGTTGTCTTATTAGGTGAAAAATGCCTGCCACTAGAAAATATATTTTACATTCTTACACTTTTGCCTTCATAATATGGCAGGCGCACTAATAAACGTTTTATGAGAGTTTTACTTCTGATGCAACTTAGCAAGGCTACTTGAATCTTTGACTGAATATAATGTAATTGTAGTATCGAGTTATAATTGATATATAATAGGACAACGAACATTTCATTAGCAGTTAAGATTGTTGAAGCCTATTTTTCAGTAAGCTTTAAAGACACCTTTAGTGATGAAGAGAAATACTATGATGTTAACGATTGCAGCCTTGATACCGTATCTTTAAACAACTCAGGCTTTTAATCAAAGATATAGAATAGAGTAAGATACATATAAACAATATTACCCAGGATATAAATATCATAACAAGCGGCAGTAAAGACAGTATAGCGAAGGGTACCTGAGAGTACCTTACTGGTTATAAAAATTTCACATCATCCGAAATTGCGTTGTTCTGGGCACAGGCATCTGTTATTCTCGGAACAGAATGAAATATTTGCTAAAGGATTTTGTTAGAAATCTTACAACATCACTATCTTTTGTCGTTATACAGTATTATAATTGTTTATTGTAGCAATACAGAGGCATAAATTTTTTTAAAGTAGCACCAGAAGTAGACGGCATATATTTAGATCGGTCTATCAGAAGTTACTTGTATTAAATATTATTTATTTAATGTGGGAGTACACCCTATCCCTTAAACATTGCTCTTTTCACATTTGCTAATTTCGTTCTAAAAGTTTAAAACGTTTTACTAATATCCATGTTATCTGTATATTGAAACCATAGCTAAATTTTTTCCTTTCTTTAACGTTTTTGTTATGAAATATTGTACGGTATACCTACTAGGTACGATATTTTTTATGCAATGGAGTAATATTCACTTTATTAAACGGATTAGGCATTTTTATACTGGGTGCTAGGAGACCGCTGCCGAAAACGAAGACAGACGATAATACTAATGACACCTTTGATGATGGTACGGAAAAAATCGATCTTGATTAAAAAAAAAACATATTTTTAAAGACGTTTGATTAACATTATCTACGCTCCATCATGTTCGTACAGCTAGATGAAACGATAGTTTCATAAAAAATACATTACTTTACTAAAAAAAAACAGTAATAAAACACAAAATTAAAACAACTGAATGCTCAAAGATCAAAGAACGCCCGGGCGCGGCGCGGTCTGGTCAATGTAAATGCTCCGTGGCCCTATAAGGGTCAAATTGAAACCAAATACATCTCGAGTTCCCTCTGCGCCCGTGCGTTCGTTGATCCATTCTAATACATCTGCTTTATTGGTCGTAACACTCCCGCAACTCCCTTTGGGGAAGGAATTTAATAAAGTCCATTCTTATCATCATCATCATCATCATAAACCAATAGACATCCACTGCTGGACATAGGGCTCTCCCAAATATCTCCACATCGATAGGGTCACAGTCAGCATAACCTGCGATAGCATCGGGCATTGAGGGCTGTTATTTGTGTGGAGGAAATTCATTCTTAGGTGACTTAAATTGCAGAAACAATATGTCCACCAAATTTTGAAAAACTATAAAACGTATAATTTAGAAATTTTACGTTTTATAGTTTCCGATATTTCGTGATGAGTTAATGAATCTTCATATCCACTATATATATACAAATAAGATTATATTATAAAAAAATATTATTATCATTGTCGTTATGTACTGCATATAAGAACTTTAAGATAGATATGGAAATACGTATATATAGGACAATAGAAAATGAATATGCATTCTAGTCATCAAAACTGTATACTGGACAAGTGATATCCGGGACACTAATAGCTTTGACTGGGTGGACTCTCGTTAATTAAGTATCAGCCATTCCCATAAATTGAAAAACTTGTAACAGTTACTTGAGTACGTGGTAAACTTTAGGATATATGTATATGTTGGGTATGCCGGAAAACAGGATATGTTTTATTCCGATCGATAACTGCATTTTACTTTCTTTTGGCTCCATTAAATATCAGGTTGTCAACTTTATTGTTTATGGTGGATTTTATTTTTAATTAAAATAATGTAAAGAATGGAAGTTAAGTTTTAGTATGTAAGTAACAAAATTTTAAAATTCTATGAATTCTCGTAGCTTATTGAATAAGCTTTTCGAGAACGAGAACAGAGACCGTTGAATTATTATTCACTGCCTGATCTTAGGTTACTAAAGGTTGGAGATAGTTTATTTCTGCAGTTAAACAACAATATGCAAACACTACTATGCTCCAGAATGAAGTGCACTGTAGCTAGTGAAGTTACTGGGGTAACTATCATTGTAAATTTTATGATACCGCAGAAATATTCTTACCAGTTACAGGCGTTTCATTTACCATAAGTTAGATTTCCTGCTTATTTAGTACCTTCAACATATAAAAATTCAGATTTCGCCTAAGAATATCCAAAACGATATATACGAGATATCTTTGTTTTACCCTCTAGGGAATATATTTAAGTGTACACCTGCGATATTCAACCCTTTCAGCTTTTGAATAATAAAGCTTGTTTAAAAAATTCATAACGGATGTATTTTTTTAGTAGCTTTATGATTTAGGGTCCTAATTTATTTGACAACTTGAATAAATTTTTAATTCCTCCAGACATGAAGGGTTTTAATTTACATGATGCTTTCATTATTTTACTTCCACTTTATTTGGTGAAAAAAAATCTGAATATCTTGCTAAAAATTCTACTAGCAATGTTCATATTAATGGTAGGATACTGTCTAAGTTTTGATTTAAGTTTTTTTTAATGAGAGATTTTTATATAAGCAAGCAGAGTATATGCATAGTGCTTTACTTTTTACTTAAAAGACTTTCCCTGGGAGGACATAGTTTGTTTAAATTATCACAGTAAAGTATCAACTGTTTTCTTTATATATTAAGGGTAAGTGACACCTTTAATAACTGTCTGTTGACCCTCAGGCGTCAGGTATATCCATAAATTACCTTGCGGTCGACGACGTGTTAAGACTCTAGAAATCCCTTATTATTAGAAAGAGAGTGTACACTCTTTTCGCTATTTTCGATACTTACCTTTGTTTATCTCTCGTTCTAAAGTAGTTCCCTCGTGTCTGAGGATCATAGTCAGTGCAAGGTATGCTGTATGGATCAGACGATCTGCTTCGATCGGTTCCTGACCAGCGCATCTCTTACGACTGTGTAAAATTTAGGAGATGAGAAGTCTTTAACCTGATCGGTCTATATGGTTTGTTGATGGTCGATCCCGGATGATCTTTTTCCTTCGGTGTACCCAAGGACAATCAGTTTTTCCAGAAAATTGTTGCTTCTGCGGATTGTGTGGTTGAAATAGATAAGGACCATTGTTTCTAACGGTAAATTTTTGGAACTTTAAGACATGATTGTTGACTACTGTTGATTTATAGATGTGTCATCGATGAGGATAGGATTGCTATTAATGCAAATTATCTCTATGTGAAGGAAAAAGCAGTTGATAAGTAACGGTGATAATCGAATTCTGAAAGTAGCAGGACGGTTGGTTCACTGGTGATAAGTCTGTGTTAGTTGTAGGTTTTTCTTGCAGAAGACTATCGAGGTAGGTGCCACCCTTTATTAAAGCCATAGTCAGTAGTGAGAGGTCGTGGGACGCCGGAGTGGCGTTCTGTGAGGAGGTAATACCATTCTGTGAGGAGGCAGCGCGAAATAAATACCCATCTCTCAATATGCAAGCAGAGATCGGGACGTTGAAGGAGGATATTTTACGCCTTCCGACTCTCATAACAGAGGCCATGGTGGCGGATTCGGGGGTAATCTGTTACCAAATATAAAAGGCCTGAAGGTGGTGCGCACGGTACTTCCTCTCAAGACTTTTATAGGGGCTGGAGAGCTGTAGTTCCTTTCTGAGATGTAGTCCTATTAAAGCCTCTCGCTGTTGGAACCACGGTTGTGTGCAAAAGCCTTCACGTGGTTTCGGTTAAATGCGATGAGTGGAAAACCGTGGGGTTTTAGCCGGTTAGAGTCCGGCGTAACTCTTTTGTTGCCCCGACAACAGAAGAGTATCTAATGTAGGTGCCATCGCGGCGAATATATCTGCCTCAGAATATTGCTATGTTCCGGTTTGTAAGGCGCGGTAGTTAGTGTAATCACAGGGGCAATGACACTCCACATCTTATGTCTCAGGCGACGAGTGCAATGTGGCGCAGTATATATCATCCTAAGTAGCGCCGCATAGTCATGGGCGTATCACTTACCATCAAGTCTTGCTCGTCTCATCGGTTTATTATATAAAAAATAAATGTATACTATCACTTATTCTTCGTCGAGGTTTCTTAAAACAATAAAATACAATTAGACTATGTATAATGTAATATGAATACTTCAATACAATATTCTCTTATAAAGAAACTCTTACCATTCATTCATTCGAACAAATAACGACTCTTGATATAAATTGGAATGACAAATTTAATTAAGAGCATCAGGATTAATCTGGAGATGGGACTCTTAAACTTTTATGTTATAAATGATGTCCTCATTTGTCTTTCGCAAGTCGTTCGCAAGATGTTTTTTTTTTATAATTCACTTGCTATTCCCTCTGAAGATATTTCATTATACTTTTAGGACGGCCGTCCTTCCTTGCAGTTACAAGTATACATCTATAACGTTTCTAATTCAAAGGAGAACTTAATCATTTAGGAGTTTTACTGGTGGTAGGTCTCTGTTGACCGGAGACTGTCTAAGTAGGTACCACCGTAGCGCCTATTACAGTCGACAGGCAGCAGTGTGCAAACATTACTGTGTTTGAAAGGCGCAGTAGCTAGTGTAATTACTGGGGTAACGAGACTCAGAATTCTTATGCCTCAGACGACGAACACAATGTGGTGCAGTATATAGCCAATTAGCACCACATTGTCATGAACAAGCGTATCACTTGCCATCAGGTTAATGTCCCAGTTGTCTCGTCGTGGTAGAAGTATAATTTTGTGATTCAATTAATTTCTAAAATAATAAGATGAATACTCTGTTAAAATGGTAAAGAGAGACAAAGAAGAAGAAAGATCAATGATGATGACAATGTTTTTATTAATGAATATAGGAAAAACGAAGCATATGGAAATTATATAGACTCTGAAATGATCTTATTCTGTCATAGTCTAATCTCTGTAAAGAACTTTATCCTTGTCTTCTTTTTCATGTAATTAAATTCGTACCGTCTCAAAAGAAGATTCATTTAATTGACTTTCTCAATGAGGTTTAACTGTGTTTTTTTTTTAAGATCGACCGAATAATTTTATCGGTTTTTCCAACTTTCATGATTAGTTTCAGGTAGTAAATTTTGAATTCTGTTATATTCAAGTCTGCTTGTGATGACAGTCGTAATTTTCACCTGATGGGAAGTAACATGCTTGCTAATTTGTCTCTAACTCTGATGATAATCATTACACTACATTGTAGTTATCGCCTTGAGACTGATCATGATCTTAAGTCTTAGATCTGATCTTAAAATTACAATCTGATGACATGATCTTAAGTTTTGTTACCCTAGTTATAGCGCCTTTCAAAGCATATACAATAACGTTTGCATACTACAATTTATCAGCGGAAATAGAATTTGTGGTGGTACTTAACAAGATGTTGTATTTTTGTTGTATTTTGATTTGTAAGATTGGGGTGTGATTTACACCTATTTATTTTACACGTACAGAATATTATCAATGATAACAAATATAGGAAAAGTAAGCTTCAAAACGGAGTTTTTCACAAAATTGCTTTGTTGGTTGTGTTCGTGTTTAGTCAACGTTTCAGTTCTATTTGTCAACATGCCCGGTTAGTTGGATTTGTGTGTGCTACTCAAACTGTTTCATGTATTCATTGATTTTATTTCTAGTTGCTTATCGTTGATATTTACAACATGCAACTGAGTAATCTTGATGTATATTTTCCTCATTTATTACTATATCCATTACAGAAATATTTAAAGAATAAATAATTCATATTTTGTTTCATATGCTTATTTACAACCTGCAACTACTTAAATGGTCTATCGGCGGTTTATAAATATACAATTTTGTACTGATTGCAAAAGTATCAAGTTTTGTTTAAGATAAATTTAAACCTAAACTTAAATGTATTAACTATGGCATTGTTTAGGTTACTCAGGCATTAAGTATATTTTGTTACTGTTTTGCTTACTATTTTGTTTTCATTATTCAAAGAGAAGCGAGAAGACGAGCGAGACATTTTCTCGATTGTAAGAAATACGCTCCATCATAACAATATGGTGGTAGTTAGGATGGCATACACAGCACCACATTATGATCGTCGTGTTGAGACATAAAATGTTAAGTTTTATTACTCCAGTAATTTCACTAGTTACAACGTCTTTTAATCAGGATCCATACACATGAATGATCGGCGGCAGAAAAGCTGCGGTGATATCTATCTAGACGGTTTCCCGCAACAGACACATATCATCAGTAGTTTCTGTTAAATAACTCAGCATCTACGCTGAGTACTGAGAATATTTACAGTTAACCCAGACAATTTGATGATGAAATGAAGAGATCTATTTTTCCCGTAAATTTGTTTGTGGTATCTTGTTAACATTGCTGCAGAAATAACAGCGATATATCACACTACCGGCCTGGCTGAAGCAACTAAAAGGAACAGGTAATAACTTCTCCTGTGACTTCTACAGTCGGTAGACAGGAACTCGGATGGTCTGCGTCCAGCGGTGAACATCGTCAAGTTAAAATGATAAATGACGTAAACTTCTGTCTGTAAATAAAACTGTAATATGATTTTACGAATTCTACCAGATTCCGACAAAAGTTATTTTGAATTGCAGCATTTTTGCAAAACTGGTAGTAATCGAATATTCTCCGTTTCTTTGTTTTGTATTGAAAATAAATATGAAAAGATACATTATCTTCCAATAATGATCAACATCTTCCCAGCGGTAGTTGTGTATTCGTTTCCTTCGTACAAAGAAAATCCTTCGTGAAAAGGCATTCGAGATAAAATAATTGTCGTGTTTGTTTTTTGATTTCCTCTTTTTCAATGTCAGAGAGGTGATCGAATGTTGTGGGAAACGACGACGAGTTTTGCTTTTATACCATTGTGTTGTGAAAATTATTAGCATCGTTTGTTACATTTAATAAAAAAATCAGTTAAGTGTTGATTCTATCATGATATTACTATGTTTGAAAATACCTAGTGTATTGTATATAGACAGCATTTGATGTTAAATGAAACCGCAGCCTTTAACAACGTGGCGATAGTGAGGATGATATACACAGTATTACATTGTGCTCGTCGCTTTGAGACATAGAAAGTGTTTTCGTTACCCCAGTAACTTCACTAGCTACAGTACCATGTAAACCGCATAATTTTTGCACAATATTGTTCTGAAGTAAAATTTGGAGTTGCGGTTGTGGCTAATTAGGTCTCAAGCGAGAGATACCTAACACCAATAGTAGTAAAATACTGTTATTCAAATGAAATAATAATTTTACATAAAATTTTGAATTATTATAATAACATAAATATAAATAGTTCTCTGAATATTACTAACTAGTAGTAATATTCATTTTCTCCTTGTAGGATAAGTTCTACGAGAAGAGAGTCACAACGCCGGCCAAGTGTAGGTGGCGATGATGTTTGTGGTGGAAACAAATTATTCTTGGTAGATGTCGGTTTCTTCAAGATGTTTTCCTTTTCCTGAAGCTTAAGTTTAAGAGGATCGATATCACCCTCTCTGCATTATAACTCATTATAACTGGGTTTAGTATAGGTACGGGAATTTATAAAGCTACGAGCGCAAGAATGAGGACCAGCGCAAATACATTTTACCCCTAACTCGCGAAACCGCTTTGATAATTTCAAGTGACCTACTTTAGTTCCTAAAATGAAATGTATTGGCTAAAAATAAATTATAACCAGGAAATATCTAACGCATAAGTAGTCATTGAACAATGCTTGTTTGCTAGGGTTTTTCGAACCCATCTGGTTATCAACCATCTTCATATCAATTAGCCGCTATTATAACATTTCCGTATTTCGACAGCCAAGACATGACAGTCGGAGTATTCTGACATTGCTCCATCCATGGTGTAAAAGTAGCTCACTGAAAACTACAAGATTTATAAATAATTTGTTTCTGATACCAACGTGACATTATACTTTTCAAGTGAACGGAAACGGCACACTGCTGGAGCACAGATAATATTTACTCATACTCTTTAAAAAATAAAAAAAAAACATTCACTTCTACGTGTTTGTGAAGGCACGATGAAAACGCGAAATGGCCGCGATAACATTTAATGGAGAATATTGAAATGATGTATGTTTTTTTTAAGTGGAAATACTTTTAGCCTAAAATAACAGTTTCAGTTGTTTTACGGATACTGAAGTATTTGTGGTTAGCTGAAAGTTATGGAGCTAATGTGATCTAATATTGCCATACTTAATGTACCATGTTATACTTGCGTCTCAAGTTAGACTAATTTTTATTCTTGTTTCCTTGGAACTTTTGAAGTGAAAAACTTTGTATTGGTGATGATATAGGGTTCACTGCAGCGAGTGGTACTACAGCCAAGGGTTATTGTTAAGAAATCGTAGTAGCTAGTGAATTTCTGATGTAAAGGGATTTTAAACTCTTCTTTTTTGTGATGAAGATTGCGCCGCTAGTTACTTTGACAACCATAGCAGCTTCATTGGACCCGAGGCTCGCTTCCTCCTAAATGTGCCTAAAAAATACGCATAGTTGTAAACATCACAATTATCATTTTGAGGTTATGAGTAGAACTATCATTTACTGTTGTGATAGTCGATTTGAATTTTAAGTAGAAAAGCACATCTTTCTTTTTTCCTTGTTCCTGCTTGATCATTAAAGTTATACAGTCGTGACTTGGCTACAAATTTTGAAGACATTTCTTTACATATAAGTAGTAAAGTTAGACGTGGTAGTATCAAAGTAGAATGGAAGATAAGGCCAATGGTATTAAATCCACCTTCACACGACGTGTAGAAAGTTAAATAAATAAAGTTTGGTACAATTATAGAAAATACATCAGCCGGATTAATAGATGACTTTAAATACTAAAACGACTAAGAGATGGTATTAGTATCTGTGGATAATTGATTGTGTTTATCTCATTAACTATAACATTGTTCAGAGAAAGGTACGGTAGCGTGTTTGCAATATTACTGTAACTTCGTTATCTGTTACTTACTTAAAATAACTCACCGCTGAACTTTGAATCATTACTTAAACATTATCGGAATTCAAGCTCATTTATTTTTTGCCGTTTGTTATTTCAACATATCCAGTGCGATACGAATGTATCTTCTTACACTCGATAAACAATAACTATGTTTGGCGATGTTCACTATTATATTTACAATAAACAAAGTAAGGTAGCAAATGGTACCCTATTCGTTTAAATTTATTTTTAACCCCCTAAGACACTCCCTCTTTAAGTAATTGGAATTAAATAGTATCCATGGTAGATAATTAAAATTTAAGTGTGTCGTGAAAAAAGAAGGTATCTTAAAATACGTGAAATTTATTTTTATTGGTAAACCTAATCTATTGTTCCGACCAATTTCTGTAGATATTTGATGTCATATTTTTGTTTTCTCTTTTCAGCTCCCAGTGAGGAGAAATACGACAAGAGTCTCACAGTAATTCGCAGACAGGCCGCGGTGACCATACACGATATTTCATTAAGTAACAAAACTTCCTTTGAGGTTGGTATAAACAATTTATTTATTTAATAGAAGAGATTGGTTGTAGGAAACTACCAAACGATGTAATTCGTTTATAATTATTAAATAAACAATTGAAAAGTCTTGTTATATATATTTCACAAAATAGAGCACGATAAAACTCAAAAGATCGTTTCATAGATGATAACATTTAGAAACGAATTGTTTATTTATAAAAACAAGACTCCCGCTGTGTTAGTCAGTTCATACCAGTGAAGAGCGCGTTGCGTTTTTATTTTAAGAATCTACAATAAAGTATTAAATGTTATAATATAAATCCATTATAATAAAGATATTTGGAGTATGAACTAAATAGAAAAGTAACTAATATTCGTCACTTCTTACTCTACAAGAAAATATGAAAACATTTTATATTAAAGTTATAAAATATGTTTAACTTTTTTATCTTCAAATAAATGATTATAATGGAACACAATTCTCCGAGCCACCTTTTGATGGAAAAAAAATATCTAGATACTAATCAAATTTATATTAGATATAAATAATTAATATACAGCGCTCTTAATTTTCCCATTTGGCCTCCGACTGTTTTCTTACTAGGAGAGAGTAATTGTTTGTCCTCTACGCTGATGTTAATCATGATTCCTACAGGAATTACAAGCTTGAGCAGGACTATTAAGGATATAATCCGTATTTCCTAGAGTAACAGATACAAATGGAGTCCATCACTGTTTCATTATAATTGAATTATATTTAAATAATATTTACATTGTTGTAGGATATTATCATCTCCATAGTGCAGTATCTGAAAGATTATGAAAACGACTACTCGGACTGCATAAAACACATGAATGACAACGATACAGTGAAGAAGACGTGGACATTTTGGAACTCGATGTTCTACGCGGGAACAATATTTACCACAATAGGTATACTTTACCTTTACCTTAATTTCTAATTAAACCTATTCCATAAATTATTTAATTCAATAAACTTTTAAAATAGCAAAATAGAACCAAATTATCCCTGCTACCGTGCTGGGTAATCGGTGTTACATCATCTAAAAAGAATATGAAACCTGTGGTTATTGTATAAACCCATATCGATTATAAATTCTGTGAACAAAACTCAATTACAGCAGAGTAAACAAATAATATAAAACTCGTACAATCACAACAGGAAAACAGCCAAAGGCAGTTTATTGAAAAAGAAATTTATTTTGCGTATCGCGTTCAAAGAACAGTATAATGAGAAAGATACGTCTATAAAATGTAGAATAAGGCAAAATGGATAACAGCAATCGTATTGAAAATTTAAATATAGATTTTGTTATGCAATTTTGTATTGAAATTAAGACTATATCAGACTAGTTTAATTCCTAAATGTTTACAAGTGGATTTCACTGAAAAATATTGATTTATACACTTGAACTCAATTATTGATTTGAAGTAGTAATAGCACAGTTATAAATGAGACAGAATATCGTGTTATAAAAGTGTCGCAGCTTACACTTAACTCCTTTTTATTTTAAGCTCACGCACACACACAAACTCTCATCGAACGAAATGTAGCTGTAGTTGTTGCAAAATTGGAACTGTGCCCAGCGGCATGCTCGTCGTACGCGTGCAAGCTCAGTTTTCAAACGCCCATACTGTACAATGATTTAAGTTTTTCACTATTTCAAGTCTTTATTTTATTATAACAGACGTAAATTTAATATTTTTCTTCACACGTCACTAATCTTTACGTTTAAATCGATCGAATCTTTTAGTTACTGGCTTTATTTACGTTGTGATGTGGTAAACTGTTCAAAATAGAATCTTTTATTAGATATATTCGTTGACCCCGATGAAAAGACTGTGTTTCTGGAATGAGTCTACTGTAAACGGTAAGTTGATTTTGTATTGTGTTTTCTGAATTTTAATATAAAATGATATCACAACAACTATATTTTCAATTACAAATATTTGGCAATAATTTTTGGTTAAAGCAGCCAAACTATTCAATCATGTAATGATATAGTTAAAATTATTTTATAATTAGCTTTTTTATTTTGAATTTAAGATTTATATGTATTTTTATGTTATTTTATTTTATGTTTAACTATTCCAGTTGCTGTGACATAAGTAATGAGCAAAGACGCCGAATTACAAAATACAATTAAAACTTGTGTTACAAAACAATCATCCCAAACCCAAACATCGGGGAAATTTGTATCAAGATTATATAAAGGAGACAAAACAAAGATGAACGAAGAACCACAAAAAGAACTTACGTCCACACGGAAACGAAGAAATTTGTCTAAAAATAGAGGTCAAACAACAAGACAAAGAGAGAAAACACCAGAACCTGGTCGAACTCCCATTCCGTTTGAAGATACAACAACATCTGATGACGAGGATATAAATCCACAGAGAAGTTCTCGAGAAATTGAAGCTGATAATACGTACGAAGAAATGAAACGTTTGGTTCAACAAAACGCTAACCTTAAAGATCCTATATATGATTTAGATAGAGATGAAGTTCTTGAAGCAAGAGCAATGGCAGCAAATGAAAGACGACGAAGAAGTATATCACCATTTGCAATTCCAGATAAAGAAGAATGTAACTTACAACGCAAAGGAAGCTTTATTGACCCGACGAATAAACTTTTGTCTACAAGTTACATATTAGGACCTAAAGATGATGACTCGAGTAGACATAGTTCAACGTCGATTGACAGTTTAAGAGGTATTGAAAAAGCGAGATCGCTATCTCCACCTTCGCCAGAAAACTTATCGCCAAAAGAAAAAAATTCTCCACATCCTTTACCTACCACACCCAAAAAATTAGAAGAGATAGTTTATCCTGATGAAGAGGAAAGCGACTTAAAATTATTATCGAAAAAAGAAGAGGTTAAAAATGATGAGGATAAAAATATTCAGTCACTGAAATCGAAAATTCCTAAAGCAATAACTACATCATCTACTACCGGTGAATTAAAAAATAGAGTAATGCAAGTAGAAAGAACTCCTAGTAAAAAGTTGTCTCAAGATCAAAAGCCTATAGTGGAAGTAAGAGAACGAATAGTTAGGACGCCAAGTCGTAAAATATCTACCGATCAGAGACCAGTAGTAGCAAAGCAAGTGCCAAGTAAATTTTCAAAGGAAGAACCAAAAAGCAAAATTCCACCAGTTAAGCCAGCAAGGAGCAAATCTGCAACAAGATTTGTGGTCAGTTTGAATGTAAAATTTATTTTGATTCTGGTACTTATTTCGTTAATAGTGTTGTATTCTGTCATTAATTATCTTTTATAAACATAATTGCAAGAAATAATGATATGGAAATATTAAACAATAGTTTAAGAAAAATTAATGCTTATTAATTCATACTAAAATTTGCAGAGTAAAACAAGTGAAAGTGAAATGAGTGAAGATCAACATAACCACCAACAAATAATCGATAACGTACCTAAACGTAAAGTAATCCCGACACCACGTCGATTTTTAAAAAACAAATCTCCAAAGGTTAATCGTTCACAATCGATTAACAGAAATGTAGACACAGATAATATCATCGATAAAACTGGTACAGGAATAAGTCAAACCAGTATAGAAATAATAGAACTTATGCAGAAAGCAAGAGCTAGGAGTTTGTCGATTCCTAAAGATGATCCAAGACTGTTAGCGGAGTACAAAAATTGTAATAACAGAACTTTACAAACACCTAATAAAACTCCAACAAATTTAAGACACAGTCGTGGTATTTCTTGTCCTAAAACTATTCAGATAATTAGTGACAAAGAAATATTATCAGGACTTACATCGAATAAAAAAACGGATCAAGAACAGAATAAACGAAGTAGGCATAGTTCAGGATATGTAGACGCCAGTCAATCTGAATATACATCAAGTTGTTATTCATCATCTCCTAGTGAAAACGAATATGAATTTGATTTATCTGAAAGAACAGCAGAACTTACACGTAAGTTAAACCTATTAAGCCAAGAGGTAGATAAAAAAGTTTCTACACCAAACACAATCTCTGCACCTGTCGACAATATTTTGCAGAAAAATTATCAAAATGTAATTGAACATAGACCTGCTTTAAGAAAAAGAAGTGTAGTAGAATCTCAAAATGATTTAAGAAAAATTGTTCAGGATAAAAGTGATCTAGGACTTCGTGACAATAAAAAAGCAAGGACATTAAAAAGCAGATGGAAGCACATTGCACGTTGGCAGCAATTTCGAGACGAGCAAAAAGTTTTTTGTGAAAAAATTAGGTTACTAAGAAATCGATGTTTTTGCGAAATGTTACTTTTGATAATATTGTGTGGTTTAGGAGGCATGATGTTCAAGGCGTTAGAAGGTTCTTTTGAAAATGCTTATAAATGCGGTAGTAGGAGTGTAAAAAGGGATTTCATTGAAAGCCTTTGGCGTGGAAGCCACTATTTGCGGGAAGAAGATTGGAAGTCTATGGCCAGAAACAAGCTTTTTGATTTTGAAAATCAATTGCACACTGCCCATGAAGCAGGTGTGACGTCATATAGTGGGCAGAGGTCGTGGAATTTTATGAACTCATTTGTTTATTGTCTAACGTTGGTCACTACTATTGGTAAGGTTAACACAAACAAATATACTTACTTTTAATCCGATAATATAAAAATTAAACAACGTGTACATGCGTTTCATTTAAATTTTTTTATTTAATTAATATCTTTTATATATCATTTAGTTATGTATCATCAATAAAAATTGAAGAATTTTTATTTTTATTTCAGGTTATGGTCATATTGCACCAAAAACAACATACGGACGAGTGGCAACAATTATTTATGCTATAATTGGAATCCCATTGTTTTTGATCGTTCTTGCAGATTTTGGTAAACTTTTTACCAGAATTATAAAATTCTTTTGGGCGTTCATAAGAAGATTTTATTACACAAGGAGCTGCCGAAAAGTACGCAGAACAGTACCAGTGCAGGTAAGTGTAAACCTAAATAAAGCAATAAATAAACTAATTAAAAATATAGTTACCAGTAACGTTTTATAATTCTTCTAATATTATTTTTAATTTCTTAGCTAGTTATACCAAGAGTTCTTGGGGATAGCTTCCATTAAGAATATGAATACAAATAATTTGGCCTTTGCCATGTACACACGTAAATATTAAAATCACAATAAAATTCATGAAAAATAATATAACTTGTCTAATCATAAATAATTACGTATATGTTATAATAAATGATAATGTTGGTAAAAATCTAGACCATTGTTTAAAAACTAATCCAATTATTACAATCTGGTATTTTTTATAGGAAGTAATTAAAGGACTAAACATAGTTTACGACGTAGTCCGACGACCATCACAAATATTTTCTGAAGAGGATATAGATGAGATTCACGAAGGTAAAAGACCACCGCCAGTTGTAAGAAAGGACAGCGATGTACCACCTCCTTTACCACCTAAGCCCGGAACTTTGAGACCGGACACGGAAAATGCTACAGAACCAGATACACCTGCGCCGTCAGTTTTTGAAATAGATGATGAGTTTAATTTGCCTATATCTGTAGCAATAACTATTTTAATTGTATATATCATCATTGGAGCTCTTGCTTTTAACATATGGGAAAAATGGAATTTCTTCGAATCCTTCTACTTTGTGTTTATATCTATGTCAACTATAGGACTCGGTGATCTTGTACCGGATCACCCAATGTTTATGATGGCATCTATCTTATATTTAATTTTTGGGTTAGCTCTAACATCTATGTGTATAAATGTGGTACAAGTTAAATTATCAGACACATTTAAACAAGCTAGTGCTAAACTTGGAGCAACTATTGGCTTAAAAGTTGCAGAAGAAGATGGTAGTTTAGTACCTATTACGCCTCCTCCAGTGGAAATTGCTCCAGTACATAAACCTAAAACAGAAACAGCCATAGATAATAAAAATAGTGAACCCAATGAGGTTGAGAGTAAAAATAGATAAAATAGAAAGAAAATAAACTTGTCAATTAATTTAAAGCTAGATATAATCATGTGGTGCTAAATTAATTATGTAACAATTGTATAATGTGATATGTTAATATTTATTTTTAGTCATCTTTATACAAATACTCTGTTGATATTTATATCTATTGTAGACCATGATTGCTGTGTGTTAAGAAATAAAAAATAAAATATCACTTTCCTTTTTTTACTTTTCTCGTTGAACGTGAGACGCATTGTTTACATTACAGATTTTGCCGTTTATTGTTTATGAAATTAACACAACGTCCATTTAACCCTTTGACTTCAAACTTACCAAATCAATCCATTAAACCCTTTGACTTCCCACCTAGATGTACTTCGATATAAAAGAATTATCACCATTAATGAAAACAAGAACCGGTTTTATTATAAAATTTATACTGATATAGCAACAGTGGTCATTATCGTGTGTACATTATTTTATTATTCAATACTTTTTTTTAAACTTGTTTACTTTTTTCATGTTTAATGTTATTATAGTTAGTTATCGTTCCAAGAAATATGTTTGCTATATGATTTTCTATGCCAAGTGTGAATATTATAGTATTTTTTTAATAGCTTCATTAAAGTTTTAAGTGTCTTTTTACTTTCATAAAATTTATAATGAATGTACTCTTCGATGACGTGTGTACTGTAATACTGAGACATTGTCTCGTATATTTTATTTTCTGTCTCAATCAAATCCAATAGAGTCTCATTACACCATATAAAATTTGGTAGAATTATATTCATGTTCAAGTGATCCAATTTATAATAATACTCTATAGAATGCAAACCTTCTTTAACATCATTTATTCTTGCTATTATATCGCTATTTTTAAAAACATACTGTTCTAGACAACCATAAATTTTACTCTCTTTAAATTTGCAAGAATAACTATCAAAATTTTCTAAATCTATGTAATCTTCGCACTGTAAATACCTATTGAAATCGCTCTTTAAATATCTTTTGAAAACACTAAGGGCATCTCGTGTATACTTACCATCAATAGAACCTGTACGAAAAAGCTTAATGAGCAATAAGTTTGCTACTAAACTTGGTATAGATGTTGGAAGTAACTCACAAAGCGGATCCATGTGGCTATAACGAGACCATCCTGTTAAGATTATACCTTTAAAGTTGTAAGGCTTTCTCTCTCCTCCGAATTTGTAATTTAGAATAAATTTAAGCCATTCTAAATGATTAACGAAGCGATTTATCAAAATAGGTAGCGTTGCTGTGCGTCCATCAGCCCCTTTGAATGCAGATGCTATCCAGATATTGTTGAATTTCGTATGATAGTTGTACAAATTTCTATGCGATACCCGTAAAGATGGCGCATAATCCCAATACACTGGTTCTATGTCGTTGGAATTATATATTAATTCATTCCAGTGCTTTGAATTAATATCGCGTAACATATCATCCCAGAACAAAACCGTAGTATTCGGGCTGCGAAGCTTAACAATTTCTGTTACTTTCCTCAGATGATCCATGTATATATCACTGCAATTATACTTGTAATCAAACTTAGATCTAGATCTCTAGAAATATTATTTAACTAATACTTTTATAAATATCGTGAGTTGAAGAGATTCATTTAAATTAGAATGGGGATACATCAAGGTGTATAAACAAAAGTATATTTATGTTGCTCCTGTAATATTGTGACATATTGAACAAAATTTTTGTTAATAAAACGTAAAATCTCTATATAGTTAATTTTAGGTATTGTTTCTTTTCTAAAGTAATAAACATGATCTAATTATTAAAATGGATTTTTAAATTATTAAAATATGGGCTACATATTTGTTACAATAGTTAACTTACATTTCCGTCAGCACCCTGCCGCGGCATTGTGCGCATTTGTTTATTTGGTAAACTTCATCACAACCAATGTGTAAATGTTTAAGAGGTATCACCTCACTATGAAATTGTATAATCTAAAATTATAGGCTGCATTAAATTGCCATATCATTGTTTATAATATTATATAACAGATAACTAGTAATGAGCCAATGATTATATGAGCATGTATGGTGACAATGTACCGAGAGTGAAAATGAGATTCAAATTCCTCTTCGATTCCTTCGGTTACTATATTGTTTATACGAAAGCATGATTATTACTATAAGTTATTTCTTTTATCTAATAAAATAATTACAGTTTTATCACACAGTTGAAATATTGTTGATTTTATTTTGACTGGAATTTTAATTTGGCATTTAAAAATTAGCACTATCAATACCATGTATGCATCAGTTTTACAATTTACTACGTGGTTTCATTAGTTAGTATTCACCGTCTAATTTTGTATATTACAGTGTTAGTACAACTGAAGGTTACCTGGTTTAAGATGTTGTTAATAAGCACCATGCTCTCCATTTTACTAGGGCAGATTGAATCAGGATATAATGGTACTTCTCTCAAATGCGACAGTTCAGACAATTTCAATGCGTGCTCCATATGACCAAATGTTTGGATCAAAGGAATGATTTCAAAACCGGAGTTCCATGCAATTTTGATAAAGTTTTTAAGCTGAAAACCATTAATAGTTATATGTTAACAAATATCTCAAATTTAACTATCTAAAAGACAGAAATTATTAATTGGAAAATTTATACTTTTATAGCTAAATTGTTGACAAGTACTTTTTAAATTGTTAATTATGGTCTATATGTGATATAACCTTATTACTGATTGGTATGAAGTAGTAGAAGTAGTTTTATTATGTTTTTTATTCATTATCTATTGTCATCATACCTCATATTCTTTGTAACAAAATTTCGAACTTAAATTCGCAATATCTCCTTTATATGGAAACATGTCTTCGTACTCCATCAACAATCCATTCACGCCGAGATCCTTTAACATTGGAAGTAATGATTTTAAATATTCCAACTTCGGTGGGGATCCCTTTAAATCGACGTGCACTATGACTTTTGATAGATTGACACCAATTTGACGCATTGCCAACAGCTTATGTTTGTGCAGAAACCACACGTGTAGTAAAATGTAGAATAAACACAAGTACAAAGTCCCCATGAAGATGTTTATAGTGTTGAATTTCATTTTGAAACACTTCAACTTTAGGATACGGTGGAACATTTCACTTGTGATGGAATATTACTTTATTTAAAGTTATTGTGAGAGAGCACAGTTACGACACGACATGCTCAATTCTGTTCGGGCGGCGGTACTCACATGTATTGCTTCAGTTATAATTCAATTAGTTTGATTACGTTTTAAAAGAGAGCCGTTCGAAGGGAATGCTGCAAACGGTCTTCATTCATCTACAATATTGATATAAAGCGGTTTCTGTTTAGTTCGTCCTTTTATAAATTGTGTAATTTTAGAACGATTGTTTGTTTAATTGTTATTTGGATTCAAATTTTTGGGTGATTATAGTTTTTTTTCAAATCCTGAATTAATGCAATTGTGCAATATTATTTTGCAACTCGGTTAGAGTAGTGGCAGGAATTTATGTTGAATCCTTGCGACGTTATTAAATAAAATTATGGTTTTTTGTTAGTTTTTTAATTAATCCTTTCTTCTGACCATTTGCTCCGGTTCCTGATTAAATGTTGAGGTCTATAGAAAATGTGAATCTTAGACGGTGGTGGATTTTTTTCCAATCCGTATGGTTGACATTTATTTTCAGTTGGCCGCTATAATTGCATTGTTCAGTTCCAGCATACACACATTTCATATAAATACGTAATATATATATATATATATATTATTCTGGACAAGTACACATCGCTATGATGGGAATCATTGTCGCAGTACTTTATGAATGTAGGTTTCTGTTGCTAGAGAACATCTAGCTTGTTACCACCGTACCGTCTATTTCTGCTGTCAACAGTAATGTGAAAAGCTTACTGAGTTCCGGTTTGAATGACGTTGTAGCTAGTGACATTACTGTGTCAATTAGATTTACCATCTTTTGCCTCAAGGAAATGACCACAATGTAGTGCAGTGTTCATCATCCTAATTGTTATGGGCTTATCAGCTGATTGTCTCGCCAGTCTCGTCGCTTTGCAGAATAAAAGCATCATATAATATTTATTTGCATTTGATTTCGAAATGGATTTATTTTACAACTTTTTTTGATTAAATCGAATTTTCAATATATCGTCGTTGCCATTTCATCCATTATAATATTTTGTTATAATTCATTACGCTAGGATATGATACACGAGGTAAAGCTTTTATCTCGTTATATATTTAATACGATATGAAACATTGGAAAATTACCATTTCACACATTATCAGATAACGGGAGGACCTAACGCATTATTACGATTATAATGCATTATCTCCTGCCGTTATTTTCATTTATTAGGTGTGATATGATGATAGTTAATAAAAATCATATAACAATAATATTAATACTCATTAACAATAATGGCTAAGAAAAGTTTTGATATAATTGAAACCAAAACAAGTATTCCAAATATAGCCTATTTTATATATCAACTATGATATTATAAATAAATATTTATTGGTACGATATATCGACTGCGAATACAGGTACAATTTTCTGTCAAAAGATCCAACGATCCTTATCCATGGCTATAAAGTAAAGCAACATATTTGAGGGTAAATTTATAGCAAAAATTTTGTTACGAAGTTCTTCGCTGCTGGTTATTTTGTATACTTTAAATTTAAAAGTTCGACGGGAAGCGAATATTTCGCGTCGGAGGTGAATTTCTGCATTGAGGAATAAATTTTAAAGCCAATATATTCGATGTCACACAGCAAACTTTCAGCAACCAAAACATTTCAGTACCACCACTGGAATAAATGACAGCGTCAGTTTATAAATTTAGCTTGAAAAGTGTGGTGGTGTCTGTTGAGGCGTGTTCCCATCCAATCACAATTTTCGAAACATAAGAGAAATCGTATAAAGTTTATTATTCTATTAGAATTTTATTTCGATAAAACTCTATCTACGCTTGACTGCTGTATTTCCCTACGAAAATGTTTTAAAGTAAATAACTTATAAAGAAAACACTGTTACACTTTCTAACCGTGTTACTGCGCTAAACAAAATTAATTTCTCTTTAATAATATTTCTTAAATTTAAGGTAACAACCCTCAATTAATTTGTGGATGAAATATGTACGCAAAATTTAATTATGTCGAAATTTTCAACGCGCTTAATAAATTTTTGCATGGGATAAAAATCTGGTTTTAATAATCTGAGTTAGCTCATGAATTGTGCATGAAATTTTTTTTTAACCAATTTTTTATATAAACTTACTTTACTAGGGCCTTTATTTTGTAGTGGATTAAATAAATTCCCTGAGACATATAGAAGACAGAGCAGTGTGGAGGCAACCGGTTGTAAAATCTTTAAAGGCATTTTAAGACAATGTATCGTATAAAAGAGAAGAATAAATAAATAAAATAGTATTCGTAGTTGAGTGTAATTAAAGCGCAGTGCCAAAGACGCTGCAGTAGTAAAATCTTATGTCCTCGTCAACCGCTTTGACAAACAACAGAAGAGTTTTAGTGCATAAAACTTTCCACATAACCCCCATTTCTCTCTTGAAAATAGAACATCTTTATGAAAAGACCTTCCTTGCACATCCCTCAGATACTAAGAAAAGACCACTCTGGTGTAACCAACCGATCGCTATGAGCAGGCGTGCTTACCATCGACATATCCGTTTTGTTCTTTTCGTCATTTATCACAATATTATAAAGCAATGTACCATAACAGCCAAATTACGTCCTCTCTATTAGGGTACAGGCCTACCCTCAACATGAGGGCGATGGGGCCATAGTCACCACGCGGGCCCAATGCGGATTGGTGACTTCACACACACCTTAGAGTGAATTCTAATTCATGTACAGGTTTCCTCACGATTTTTTCCTTTACCGTTTGTATTTCAATGTTGATACTAAACATCAAAAATGTACTTAAATATTAAAGTTATTGGTACATGCCGAGATTCGAACCTGCGACCTTCGAAATGAAGGCCGCACGCTCTAATCATTAGAGCAGCGAGCTACTATAAAACAATATACATTACGTGTATATAAATAATATTAATATGATATTATAATGCTGAATTTAGTTAGTTAAGTATAAAGAAAATGTGGTTAATGTTTGTTCGTTCTCAAAGGAAACACGTAACGTGTCGCCGGTTCGAGAGCACCTAAGCAACAAATTTCCCGTTCCGCGCACTTCCTGCCAACCTGCCTGAAAAATATACACGTACTATCATAATGTTGAAAATATTGTATCTGTTATTACTGAAACGTTTTACCCGTACAAAATATTTGTTTAATAGAGAGCTAATATGATTAACTACACATATTTAAGGCTAGTTGTTTTTAGAATGAAAGCAAGGGTTATTGCTTTTTTAAATTATTTACTTAATAAGTTAATCAGCTTTGGGAAAACTGACGTGGATCAAGGAGGTATCACTTTTTGAAGTTTAATTATTGCTATTGATATGTATTATATAAAGCAAAAAATTTAACAATCTATTTTAACGGTTATTTCGCTTTAAGTCCTAGTAAAATAACATAATCAATAAGAATATAAGAAATATATGACTTAGACCATTTTCAAAATCAAGGGCTCGAGTATTGGCGCGAATGACATGAAAAGCTGCGATCTTCTAGAGAGGTAGGTATAAAGGACAGAGTGAAATAGAAGGTGAAAAGCAGGAAACCAGATGCCATCACACGATGAGTCAAGACAAATAAGGGAACTGGTCAATTTCACTGATGTTAGGTATCTGTTGCCGAAAACCGTTACCACGGCTATTGTAGCCTCCAGAGAGTAGTGTGGAAACGTTTTTGTGTCCTAATTCGAAGAGCGTTGTATTTAGTGAAATTACTGGGGTAAAAAGACTTAAGTTCTCATGTTTTAATGCGCTTAGCACAACGTGATGCTGTGTATTCTATTCACGGTATTATTAGCAAGCGTATAATCAGATAAACATCTCGTTCATCTTATCGCTTTATAGAATCAAAAAAAGGAGATATTCCCAGTGAAGATACAATATCATACAAATTTTCATTTAAAACTAATTACTTTGTAATGGATTAATTGTATTAAAATTCTTCAGTTGGTACACTGTATATATTATAAACAATAACAATATACTGTAGGTGTTAACATAATAAACAAAATGGATTAAGTTTATTGAACGGTGTCCACCAACGCACCAATATAAAGTTCTGTAACGAAGTTAAGACATCTATGTAGGGCGGAGTTAAATTTAATTAACAATTCAGGATCGATCCCCGGATGAGGAAGTTTACGTCACCGGGGATGCCATGTCGATAAGTTTCCAAGTTTATGGACTTGCCTCCTGCTTATAAATGCCGAGAAATATTAACCTCTGTTCAAGGTTATAGATATATCTAATGGAATATTTAATGGAAAATATATCAATACTTTGATTTATAATGAAGGTAATAAAAAAAATAAGTTATAGTATGTACCTTCACATCATCATCAGTGGATAGACGTCACCTAAACCTTCACATATATATTCGTTACTAGTAGGAGAGGTATGTGAAGAAGATGGTTATATTGTAACAAATTAAATAATATTAATCCCATGATAAGACAAATGATCATCATCATCATCATCAGCTGATAATACTAAGTTTGAATCGATAAATACTGTTAAGATGATTCTCAATTTTTTGAAACTTCTATATCAGGAAATCGACTTGATAAATAAAATATTTCAATCTGTAGTCGGTATCCTCCTTAATTCTTGTGACTGATGGTCGTGACCATCACCAACACTTTTGTCTTCGTAATGTTACGCCGTCTCGTTCAATCTTCGACCATTTGGAGACCGTTGCGGATGGTGAATTCAAGGGTGTTGCGGATCTAGTCAAACTCATTCAGCAGTCATTCAGGCTTTTTCCTTCCTCTTTACTGGTGGGAGGGTTATATTTCTGTAGCCAATATAAGTTAATATCACCGTGGTGCCTATTTTTAGAGTCTGCAAAGATTACTGTGCTTCCAGTTTGAAAGGCACTTAGCTAGTGAAGTTACTGGTTAGTGTAACTATATATCCTGTGTCTCATTTTTTTATTCTGTTTAGCGACGAGTGATACACCCGCCGTTTTGAGATATAAAATGTAGTCACGGTGATAAGAACAACCTGGTGCAGTGTATATCATCCTAATTAATACCAAATTGCTACGGGGGTAGCTTTCCCCTTTTTAAGATCACCTCCAACTTTCTAGTCGATGTGAAGAACTCTATAGTGGTTAGAAGCATAGAACCTAGTACTTCAATCAATTGTAATGATTCTTGTGTTTTCTAGGTTTCTGTTTATAGTCGATTCGTTTCTTTTGGAGAACTGTTGTTTACATTGAAATTGATTTATTTATTTATAATTAAGCAACGCACAAAGCATTGCAGTATTGAAACATGGTCTGATGATGTAATTTATGCGCATATAGAGTGTCAGTGAATGGCTCCAAAGCCAAGTGATACAAACACGAAGATGCGCGGTAATGGTCACTTTACATCAGAGAGTGCTTCCATTTAGCGCAGAGGAAGTTTTGACTTAAAAACTTATGTTACTAACATTCATAACATGTACATGTAGCTTAAACTTTTTTTAAGATATGGCAACAATTTTTTTTATTCAACGAAGCGTCGAGAATAGGAGGAAGTTCACCTGATGATAAAGCCGCCTATAACAAAGTGGCGATAGTTAAGATGATATAGACAACACCACATTGCGCTCTTCGCCTTGAGACATAAGGTTTTAAGTCTCTTTACCCTAATAATTTTCCTAGCTACAGCGCCCTCCAAACTGGAACACAGTAATGTTTACACACTACTGTTTGGGCTTAGAAGTAGGCGCTGTATTAGTGTCTACCTAGGCTGTCTCTGACAACATGGACCTACCACCAGCAAACCGATAAAATTGTCTATGACGTCACAATAACGCGTTTATAGATAAAAGTTAAATTTATTAAGTAGGACTTGAACATGTAACCATTATCGGAAAAGCTAGATATCTCCATTTCAGCGCTGTAGTGTCGGGCTATTAAGAATAGGACTAAACTGCCTGTCGAACAAGGCGACTAAAAGGATCCTCGGGTTCGTGAGCCTTGGGAGAGGCTCTCAGAGCTAAATAAGTGAGCCTTGGGAGCACGGCAAATACATGGCGGTCGTGTATTTGCTGTATTACAACGTGGGTGCTATGAAGGGCTTTGCCCATCCGTGGGATGTTTGCGGGAGTGCAGGAGAGCACCGGTGCGTTCCGTATGAGATCCCCTGCACTGCGGTAGACCACCAACAGGGTTTTAATGGTTAGAAGCCCCACATAAGCTTGTCTTCTCCCCTGAAGCAGAGTATGTTTTAAGATTTATCACGCGATAAAAAAAACTAGATATCTCCATTTACTTATGTTTAATATTAAATTGGATAAAGAAGTAAATCTCATATATAATAATCTCTAACGTAGTCTCTAGTCTTTAAAGTTAAATTGGAAACTGACAACGAGTTTGTCGTTAATCCACTTGGATTATGTTTCTTATCCATCATTTGAAATTATCTTAAGACCCTTTTAAGCTTTGGTAGAATATAACTTACAAAAAGTATAAGAACGAATATCATTTGTATCAAAATGAATTCAATTGGTGATAGCTCTCTGTTGTCGCAGCTTCTATTTCTGCAGGCAAACAGTTCTGAGCAAACATCACTGTCCGGTTCGAATGGCTTCGTAACTAGTGAAATCACGGAGGTAACGTCGTAACATCTTACCTCTGTAGGCATCGAGAATGTGGGGTCGTGTATATCATCAACCAGCACCATGTTATGGGCAGACGTATCATTTACCATCAGGTTATCATATCGCTCGTCTTGTATAATAAAAAATATACAATAATTTGAATCATATTGTAACATATCGTCATCATCGTCAGCTGTTGGACGTCCACTGCTGGATATGGACCTCCAGCAAAGATTTTAAAATTATTAGTTACTAATTATAAATTTAGTCTAAATATTATATGTATTATTATGTATATTTAGTAGGCTTTTATTTAGGAAAAAGCTGGTAATGCTCGTTACTTATGGTAATCTAAGTTCAAGTAGTTCAATTTATATTCATAACTCTTAGTAGAACCGTAAAGATGCAAATGAAGGAACAAAGTACTAGAGAAAAGGTTAAGCTTTATTATTTACTTATAATAAATATAAATAATAATCGCAAATTATTATTAATAATATTACATAATATTAACGAGATGAATGAAACGTCCACTTATTAGTATCTGATGCACCTGCCCTTAATATAGCGCTAGTTAGGATGATATACACAGCACCGAACAGTGTTTGTCGGTTTGAGACGTCTCACTAGCTACATCGCCCTTCAAACCGATACTCAGAAATGTTTGCAATGTTTCTTGGTATAAGAATAACAGTGGTAACTTGCCTAGGTCTTCGGCAAAGGAGACCTACCACCAGTCAAATATTAATACCTAAACACTTGCCTTGAGACGTAAGATGTCAAGTTTTGTTACCGTGTCATTTCACTAGCTACAACGCACTTCAAACCGGAATATAATAAATGTTTAAACACTATTGTTTGACTGCGGAAATAGAAGCTGCAGTGGTTGCTATTATATAAAAATATTTTTAATTGTTAAGTAATTTTTGTATAATAAATTTTCATATTGAATAATATATATTTTTTTTTTATGAAAACTTTCTCTCGCCATGAAACTGGCCGTTAATATATAAAACTTCCCAGTCACGTTTCCCATAAAATCGGGTTTCGGTCCTGTAAGTATTAAGCGGTACCGAAAAATGTGAAAAGGTTTAATATAATGAGGTTATTCAAGAGTATTAGATTTTATGATTTTAGGAGTAAATAAAGAATTATAAGCTAAATACTTAATTACGGTTTTATAAATATGTTAATTAACAAAAAATATATATATTGTATTCAATAAACCGATGAGATTTTAACCTAAAATTGAGTGGGAAACTGTTTTTTTATTCAATATAGCGTCGAGAGTAGCGGAACGTTCACCTGATGATAACATAGCGCTAGTTAGGATGATATATACAACACCACATTATGCTCATAGCCATGATATTGGCTATGATATCATAAAAATGCATTTTTTCAACGCTGTGTACAGTTTGAAAATCACATATACAACATTCATGAGCAATATCGACTGACGCTGATCGATTTCTCCGGCAGTATACTGCCCATAAATAATTCAGAAGGGCCTCCATATGAGGATGCGATAGAGAGTAGGAACTTCATCTATTAAATAAATTCACAGTCAGAGAGAGAGTGAACACGTTTTATATTATTTATAGATAAGCAAAAACACTTATAAATATTTCTTACTACCCACCAATTCAATTCTGTTAGTCTAACGTCACAACATCATCATCAGCCTTCGTTAATCCACTGCTGGATATAAGCCATCGCCAATGTTTTCTACCAAATGGGATCCTCGGCTATTAGCATCCACCGATTTTCGACCGTCCGGATGATGTCATCGATCCATCTGGAGAGAAGTCCTGTATACGGCCTCCACTCCAAGACCTTCACGAATGTATTCCGATTATAGTCTTTATGAGGTTGGGGATAAGTCGTATCTTAATGTGAAAAAGTGTTAATAGATACAAAATTTTTCAACTGATTTTACGTAAAAAAAAATATGTTTTTTTTTTATTTGATCCTTACATTTAAAGTATTTCATATATACTGGTGGTAAGTTTGTTACCGGAGACCGGCTAGTTAAGTTCCTATCATCGCAGCTCTCATTTCCACCATCAAACAGTAGCGTGCAAACATTACTGTTCCAGGTTGAAGGTTGCTGTAGCTAGTATAATTACTAAAGTAATGCGACTGAGCATGTTACGTTTCCATCCGGTGATCATATACCTTGTCTCCTTCGTTGCGAAAAGGTTACCACGAGGAGAATATCTTGCTCGTTGCTTAAATGTATGAAGGGTCAATAAACTGACAACAAGATTAACAGCTTTAAACATCTTTATATCACGATATATGTATCAGTTTTGTTGGTCATATTTCAGGATTTTGTCTTCAATTCGAGCATCGCCCATTTCGTTGTATATATTTTAGGATTTTCCCTTCAATCCGAGCTCATGAAACGAGCGGATTGAGTAATCCTCGTGGATTAGTAACGTTGTTGCTGCTCTGTAATTTAACTTTCATAACAAAGCGTCTCACTTGCCTACGCTCGTATTAAACGAGATAAAATGTATTACGCTTTGTGTTAATCCTCCGTGTAAAGTGTTCTGTATCCATTGTTATACGTTTTATATACCCTTTAATATGTTCCAATTATTTTGGTTACATATATATATGTATATACCAGTTTCCACGTGATTGGCGAACGAAGAAAATCCATTTTCATTGTATATAGGAGAAAGAGATTCATTGACTCATCACTAGATCTTCAAAATTATTAGATGTAAAGACTCAAAATTTGATGGAGATTGTGCTTCTACCATTTATAGATCAGCTATAAAATAGATTTTTACAACATTCTTTCCCAAAGGGAGTTGCGAGGGTTTTAATAACGGGAAGAGGCCCTGGGGGCGGCGGGATGTTGCCGGGTGGGAATATTTCTGACAAATTTCAAATCTAATTTTATATTACCGCCAGCAAAACGGGTGGAGAACAGTTACTTTTTACAACAAAGCAATGTATGGAGGATTAAATCCAAATACTTTCTTCCAGTCTTTTTATCATAGGTCTGGACTAAAATATTTCTCAAACTCATTGTAAAGCAGTCATGGAGACTGTTAAGATCAGCTATGTTGAAAGGTATAGATTTACAGTGAATAATAGACAGCCTGGAATAATCCAAAGCATTCATGAAAACCCCATATGTGTAAAGTCATAACAATAAAAAATTTATAACTCTTCGAGACTGCTCTGGTCTTCCTGAAGTTGTAGTTGAGTAGAAATGTGTCGGGATAAAAACCTTTGTTTGTTATAAAAGATTAAATATCTAAACCTTTATTGTGATAATCTATATTCATATATATTATTATCAGTGCGTCAAAATGTTAAATATAAATCCATAAAGTTATAGCAATTTTTATAAGTAAATATGGAAAAGAGAAATAGCATTACCGCCGCTTGAACATCTTCGCGCTGAGAGCTTTAAAGATTACATCGAGATTTGTATTAAGTGTGACGTCACAGTCCACTACCGGTTCCAAGCTTTAATGCGTAGGCATTTTCTTATCGCTATACATAAAGTTATAGATTAAGATATAACTTTATAGTATTATGTTTTTTTCCGTAAACGAAATCATCATTTAATATCTGCTAAGATCTTCAGTCTTTTCAGCAAGTCGTTTTTATTTTGACGGTGTTACACAACTTCTATTGCACTTGGGTGTTAAGTGATAATGAAGCTGTGGATGGTGAGGGGTGTTCGTCCAGAATACTTCAGCTCTGACATGTTTATAGCAGGAACACAGCAACGCTGTTACGGCGGCTGATATACAGTATGAAGAGAACTATCTAGACAGTCACTGTACTATCGAAGCAGTTAAACTACTTTTACTCCATCTTTAACTTTTGTTTGTTGCAAAATTATGTGATAATAATAAAATGTTAATATGTAAATAGTAATTTTATTTAGTTTATTTAAATCCATGATTCGAAGTATATATGTACTTGTAAGAGGCAGTAAAGTGCTTGACTGGCGGCCGCGTACAGGTAGACATAGTGTTGGGAGGCTTCCACAAGGTAGACCGACGATCTGGTGAGTCTTGCGAGTGGGCACTGGATGCGGACAACGCGGGATCGATTGATGTGGAGATATTTGAGGCAGACCTAGTCCAGTATTAGAAGCCTCATCGGACAACGATCACCGGCTGATGATGATTATGTACTTATCAATAATTTATGTGTTAAAAGTTGGCGGTTGCATAGAATTAAGGTAGCTCGCTGGCCTAATGGTTAGAGCGTGCGGCCTTCAATCCGAAGGTCGCGGGTTCGAATCTCGGCATGTACCAATGACTTTAATATGTAAGTTATGTACATTTGTGAATTTTAGTAACAACAGCGAAATACAAATGGGGAAGAAAAAAAAAAAAAACGTCCCCAAAGATTCCCAAAAAGAGGGTTGATGTCAGGCAGGCGGCCGGTCGTAAAAAGTTTAGCCAAAACTATTTACAACATATTCGGTAATGAAGAACATGTGCCGACCCTACATAAAGTGGGACCAGGGCAGGAGAAAGAAGAGGTTGCATAGAATTAAGATGCAGCGTTGTCGGATCTTTAAGAACTTGTGGAGAAAGTTATTTTTACACTATAATACTAGCCACGATTAATAGCCGGTAAGTTAATTTGTAACTTTATGACATTTCAAATTCTAAATTACTGATTTATTAATAAAAAATTAACAATTTCTACTGCTTATAGTCTCATGGCTAAGTTTATGCTGAATGGACGATGAAGTTAGTTTTAATTTGATTACTTGTTTTCTATTAAGTGTAGGTAAGTACACTACAACTGAGATCGATGTATAGGTACATGTATCACTTATAATAATTTTATTCATACATTCATAGAGTCGCGGCTTATAATGGTAGGATATGAGGACCGACCCAGATTATCCCTCGGGTATGAGGCGACTGAAGTTTTCCCATATCATTTTGTATATACACAAAGTGAAACTTCTATCGCCGTTAGCTTTCCGCCATTAATATTAATTGCACATTCATGTGAACTTTTTCCAAATGGTATAACTTATTGTGATCATACGAAAAAGTTGTTTTGCTTAGTTTTAATCTTAATATCGCCTAAGGCTTTCAGTCGTCACATTACGCTCATCAGCTTCACATATACATGTCATAGTCATTCAAATGGGGATTTGGCTTCGATGTTTTGATGCTATTGCTTTCTTCTTCTTCTTAAAGTGCCTCCCCAACTAATGAAGGTTGGCGATCAGCGTGGTACAATGCTTTCTGTCTCTGGTTCGGCGGAACAATTCCGATACCTCAGATATGCCAGTCCATTCCTTGATATTCCTCAACCATGATTTTTTCCGTCTCCCCACGTTTTGCTTTGCCTAGTTCTAAAAGGTCTTCGGTAAGAGACATTTGTTTTTGATGTCAGAGCGAAATTTTCAAGATACCTCGTTTCTAGACGAAGTTAGAGCATTAGGTGTACAGGAATCTCCTAAGGATTGCACCAGTGCTCTTATGGCCTTTGGCTTAATTCATCTCAAGATACAGCCAAGTCCTCCTAAGCATTATTTTACACGGGTTTACTTATCGAGTTATAAGTAGACTCAAAGCTCCCAAAACAAGTAAACTCTCTACGGTAGGCACGTTAGAACAAATCTTAATAGCCTGTGACTTAAGGACTGATGGCAACAGAGGCTTAGCTCCACTAAGCTACAGTAAAGTCATTATGTTAGTTTTTACAGTTTCCATAGATTCCTGTTTCCGATATTAATGTAATTATTAATATAAATTTCATAAATTAATATAATAAATTATTTTTAACAATTTTAAATTTATGTCATTGAAATGAGACTTAACAATAGTCCATGGGCCATTTCGCTTTTTCAATTTAATTGAGGGACGGTGTGTTGACTGGGGGTGGCGCGAACACTCCACGTCGACAGCATCCTGATACATCGATGTGTATCAGAATTCTGTCGACATGGTACTACTATTATCCCTGTAAAATTCAATTATAAATAATTGAAATGAGACAAAGGGAACGATCGCTCGGGACAAAATTAAATTATTTCGTTTTTCGTACAAGCGCTCTCGCCCGAACAATTATCTTAATGAATTGCAGAACTTTCCTGTTAAAGCCTGTTAAATATTCACGTAATTGCTAACTGTTGGGCATACATTTTACTATTAAGTTTTGCCTTTTTATTCTTACAATTGATACCAGCCCTTTCACCCTCGGACAGCAAATGCTTAAAATTTTACCTTTACTATATTATTTCTGAATGTCGTGGTGCCGCTGAATTAGCATTAAGTTTTTAAATTATAATATAGCGCAACTAAATATTTCTTCATAGGAAGCATTGATAATAACAAATAATTTTTTACTGACATAAAAGGGGTTGAAAAGATGTCAAAAAAAAGAAATGTTGAATATTTTCTCTCACAATTCGGAAGGTTGACTGGAAGAGATTGCCTTGCGGCATTATGATCGCCTTTTGGATTAATCTATCTGTATTATATTTTTTTATTGTGGAATAAAGTTTAATAATAAATAAATAAATAAGTTTTAATAAATCGATTATTCGCTATTTACGAATTGATATTTAAAGATCTTAAAACAGAGTTTTATCGCTTGAAGATGTACAAGGCAGATGCGACTTCTAAAGAGTTGAGGTTGTCCACAGACAAGGATGTTGAATTATTATCATGTGACTTACTATGATGATGAAAATATAGGATGTATATATTATACGCAGGACTTTAAATTAATCTTGTAACTCCTTGCGTAGATAGGTAACCATTATTATATGAACATGATATTAGTCTATTTTAATGAACTTAAGCCAACTTTAACTAACATAATATGACAGAAAGGCTAAGTAACTTCAACATAGGAAAGTTGTCAATTTACTTGACACAGTTCCGTTTTTATCGGTGTGTTATTTTTTTTATTATTATTTAATGAAGCAATGAGACGAGCGGGATATTCACCTGATGCGAAGTGCTACACCAGCCCGTAACAACGTGGTGCTAGAGCAGGATGATATACGCTGCACCACATTGCACTCATTGCCTGAGACAAGATGTTGAGTCTCGTTACCCCAGTAATTACACTAGCTACAACGCTATCCAAACTGAAATACCGTAATGTTTAAACACTTCTGTTTGGAGGCAAAAGTAAGCACTGCGGTGATATCCACCTAGACGGGCTCCGGCAATAAAGACCTACCACCAGTGAACCATTAACCTTTAGTAGCCTGATTTACGAAAGTGATTTATTTTTAATATTACTATGTTTACTTGAGGGTCTAGATGAAGGGAAAAATAGCTAAAAAATAATTATATCATAGCGAAAATAATATATTCACTTACCTCAAAAGTATTTATATTCTTCAGAAAAAGAAAATATATCAAATTTGTATTCAACAAAACTTTTACTAAAATGTGTTTACTTGTTCACTTTGCCGCGCAAGTAATATGTCATAGATAAAATAAAACAATAATGAAATTTGATTTTTTTTTTAATTTCATTGGGAAGAATATTATACAACAGTAAAATTCGTACAGCCAACCTATAAAAAAAAACTAATAGTAATGTGAACATTCGGTTTAAAAGATTGGTATCAAAATTGAAACTCTAGGTTATTAAGGGTTAAGATTATTATATTAATTTCCTATTTCCTTATTAGATCTCCTGATCATCTAATCATATACTATATGTTTTGACAGAAAGAATTTTCTATATACAATTTCCTTTTACTCATGAAAATGGTTAGAATAATAATGATGATGTAGTCACAATTCTTTAATAGACAGTGATTAATCGAAGTCATAAATATGATTTTCCTAAAAAAAAAAACACATTACTTTGATTTGTTTGTTTCCCAGTTAATAACAAACAAACATTTTTAAAGGTTTCCTATATATGATAAATTCCCACTTCTCTTTATGAAACAAAGGCAGCGTCATTTCTATGTATCTTCCTCAGTTTTGGAGTAAACTGATAATATAATATTTTAAAGGCATAAAGTGTTTGTTTAAAAATATTGGATAATATTTCAAAGTAAATATTTAAATGATTTTTAGAATCACGCAATAACGTTATTGCTCAAGTACACTATAAGATCACTATTGGGAACGTGTTTGTGATCGCTATTGGGATTCCTTTTTCCTTCAAAAGTATCAAAATTATCGTCAAGTGTTAAATAAATTTAGCTTCCTGTCAATCGTTGAAGTAATAAAATACAATTATGGGAATAAACTATAAAAAATAAGGCACCACTTTATAAGTCTTTTAAGTGTTTTGTTACAAAAGAAGCAACTTAGCTGTTCGTTTTCTTTTTTCTATCCATAAGGAGTACAGCAAAAAACCTAGCATAAATGATGACAACTTAATGACATTACGTAATGATATATCTTGTTCAAATAACACAATTATTAAATAGATATAAATAAGTAATTTCTTTACATTTTAAGTACATGCACATTTGCTTAAAAATACAAAGAATTTTGATAACATAGTGTGTAATTGATACATCAAAATTATAATGTTAATAATAATTAAAGTTTGCTTAAGTCTCATAGGCCATTAAGTGTAAGTAAGTTGGTGACAATATTTGTTTAAGAGCTATGCTATTAATAAATTATTATTTTATACAATAATGGTATAATATTATTAGTTAAGTTAGTAACAATTTTTTTATTCATAGGCTTTGTTAGTAACAGGTTAGTATTTAATGATATTTTAAAATTATAACTATGTTTCTAAATATATGTAAATTTATAAATGTATCGATTTAAGTCATTTTCTGTATTTATTGTCTTTCTATTTTTTTTTACTTTACAGTTGAAATGCTTATCATCATCATCGTCAGCGGATAAACTTCTACTGCTGGACATAGCTCTCCTCAAATATCTCCTCTTCGATCAGTCCTACGCTGCCCGCATCGCTGGTTACTAGAAGCCGTCGTTTGGAGGGGTTCATATGGGGCATTTGGGCCATTTATTATCACGCTGGCTCAATGCAGGTTGGTGGGAGTCAGAGCCTGGTTTGATGATTAACAGGGTGCACCACGAGCAGGGGAGCTTGGCGTGAGTCCCGTGAGTTACTGTGCGGGACCCCTTAAACTCCGGTATGGTTAACTGGAACATAACGACTTGTTACATTATGTGCAACTATTAGTTTACATCTCTTTGGTGGAAGACATTGGGGAAGGCCTGTATCCAGCAATGAATAAATAAAGGCTGATAATGATGATTATGAGGATTTATTTGTCTCTTTACTCTAGAAAACGAAATATCCAATACTTATTCCTTACTTATAACTTGATTGATTTTGAATTGAGCGGTGGTAGGTCTCTGTTGCCGGAGACCACCTAGGTATGTACCACCGCTAGACCTATTTCTGGCGACAAGTAGTAGTGTGCAAACGTTACATTTTTCCGGTTTGAAAGGCATGGTAGCTGATGAAATGACTACATCCTATGTCTCAAAGAGACGAGCACAATCTGGTGCATTGTAGGTCATCCTATGATTAGGAATTTTTCATAATCTAATTACTTAGTTTGCTTATGCTTTATATCTTATTTTCCAGGGTTGTCTGAAAGAGATTACTTTCTAGAATAAAAAGACCCTATGTTGAATTCATGTATTTATATTTATGTAAACGGTTTACAATGGAGTATATTATTATTATTATATAGACTACGTTGCTATTCATCTAAGGAGGTATGAATGGGTATCCATTAAATCCCATTGTGTAACGGGTTCAGTCCGTAGAATGTTCTAGACCTTGTTAAATCAATCAATACCACACGTGCTTCGCCTGTATAACGGCGGTCCTCGGAATTGTTATCGCCCTTTCATGAAGTGAGGTCCTAAATATATTTCATCCTTCAGCCTCGCCATGATTTAGTGCATTAAATATGTAACCTTATATATAATGAAAATATAAAATCTTGTGATACATTTAAAACCAACCAATGAAGTAAGTATTTTATGGTGGTAGCGAACTATTAATAATAGCCGAAAACTATGGAAAGAACTGCCTGTCGTAAAAGGTGACGACTAAAAGAGTTTTCGGTTGTGTGGGCTTTGAAGATGGGGGCTCTCATTACCTATTAAAGGATAAACGATAAGTACGACTTTGCTTAGCGCTTGTCCAACCAAAAAGAGCGTGCTAAGGAGGACTACTGTTCTCCCTGAGACGCAGTGCTGGAAGGCACAGGTGCATTCCGTGACCTTTCGTGACGCGCTGAGGATGACCATCGAAGAGATTTTAGTACGTAAAGATCCCATATATCCATGTCTTACCCCCAAATGTAGGGTAACTTTTTAAAAGATTTCCCCCAGTAAAACAAGAAAGGTCTCTGTTGTCGATCGTCTAGATACATACCTCCGCAGCTTCTATTTCTGCCGCTAAACAGTAATGTGAAAATATTGTTGACTTCCGGTATGAAGGATATTGTAGCCAGTTAAAATTGATGGGGTAAAAGATATGACATCTTAGGCGACGAGTACAATTTGATGTGTGCGTCATCGTTACTTGCGCCACGTCATTAGTTATGGGCGGGCGTATTATGTACCATCAGGTCCTACGTACTTTGTTGCTTCGTGGAAAATTAATACATATTGATATTTGTTTGTTTAATATATCGCCTATGTTACATATTTTATATAATAAGTTTTCTTTTTAGTATTAATAATGTTTTTTTTTTTATAGAAGATAAAAAAAGGCAAACGAGCAAGACGGGTCACCTGATGGTAAGTGATTCACCGCCGCCCACGTCACTAGCGACGCCAGTGCGTTGCCTACCCTTCAGGTAAGAATATGCTCTTTTCTTGAATAACCCAATGTCGCAGTTGTTGGGGAAGACCGCTGATGGCAACGAGTTCCAGATATTTACTGTGCGTGGCAGAAAACTGTTTTTAAAACGCATTGTAGTGGAACGCCAACCTTCCAGATGGTGCGGATGATAGTTCCGGCGAGATGGTCGGTTGCAAAAATCAGCGGCTTCTATCAAATTGAACAACTCTTCGGAACACTCCCCATTATAGATTCTGTATAGTATGCATAGGGAAGATAGATCCCTACGCAGTGCCAAAGGATCTAGCCGATCGGCAAGTTCAGGATCGTCGACAATCCGAGATGCCCTACGTTGGATTCGGTCAAATGGAGATAGCTGATAACCCGGAGCCCCGGCCCAAAGGTGGCAACAATACTCCATGTGAGGCCGCACCTGTGCCTTATACAGTTTAAGGCGGTGAGCCGGCTTGAAGTACTGTTTCTGTTTTTAATGATGACTATATATAAGAAATACATAAGCAGAGTACTTAAATAGGATTTATTCCTTTTTATTTTCAAGAAGCGGGACGTTTACCTGATGGTAAATGATATGGTGAACCATAACAACGCGGAGCTAGTTAAGATGATATACAATGCACCACATTGTGCTGTCGAGACGTAATATGTTGTCTCGTTACCGCAGTAATTTCGCTAGCTACAGAGCCCTGCAAATAAAAACGTAGTAGTATTTGCACTGTACTGTTTGACAGGAGAGATATATAACTGAAATATTGTTGTATTAACTAAAATATTTAACAAACATTAAACTATTTATTAATCTTAACCGCTAGCATGGTTCTGACACAAGATTGCCGCTAATTTAATGCAGCCTGAGAGTTTACTTGGGAATAACTGCACAAGCAAGCTTTTTGTGGCTTAAACTTTTGAGCCAGTGGCATTTGGCTAATACCGAGCCCTAATTTGCGTTTGTTATAATAAAATACTAGTTAAAATTTAAACATAGTGATTTTTAGGTATATAAAATCAGATATACGATTAATTGAGATTAATTATCTTATGTATTTTATTTTCGTGGGTCGCCCACAAGGTGGACCGACGATCTAGTGAGGTTCGCGGAAACCCACTGGATGCGAGTAATGCGGGACCGATTGATGTGGAGATCTTTGGGGGAGGCATATGTCCAGCAGTGGACGTCTATCAGCTGATGATGATGATGATGATAATATATTTAAATAATATTCAATTATAAGTAAATTCTAAAAAAAAAATATCGAGTTAGTGACAAATGTTTACTATTATGCGTTTATCTGGGAACATAGTTCAATTTAAGGGTAGTAAGTCTATTTCGCCGGAGACTGTCTAGGTAATACTAGATACTACCGCTGCACCTACTTCTGTCGAAGAAACTGCAGTGTGTTAACATTATTGTGTTCAGGTTTGAAAGGCGATCTAGAAAGTAGTAGGAGTATCGATACATAATATCTTATATTATATATCAAGCAAAACGTGATCCAGTACATATAGAGAAATAGAGACCCATTATAATGAGCTGGCGTATCACTTACCATCGGATGTACGTTTCACTGATCTTTTCTACGGGAAAAATAAATGTTTGTACATAATTATGTTACAAGAAAATTTTCTAAAATAATTACACACAGTGTCACATTTTCACCGTTGCCATAAATAGTACATATTGATATGATAGATAAAAAAATAACGTAATAAACCGCAAAATCACGTTCCTGCTCTATTTATCAATAAGTAACACTACCGAACTTCGAGTGAAACTACGTGAAGTTTAATGAGAAAATGGCGCGGTACTTCGGACGAAATTGGAAAACTAACTTGCAGCTGAAGTAGCTCTCGTGAATTCTTGTCTGGAAACAAAAACGACCAGATGTTTTTCTCTGGATGTAGAACTTTGTACATTTTAGTGGTTATACGGGTGATCTTCATAGTCTGTCTAGATTATTTTAAAACTAGGAATTAACATTATTTTTAGGTAATTTTCACTACATATACAGTTAATTGGGAGGGACAGTCATATAGGCATTAAGTCCACTCTTTATTACTTACGTTTATGGTTATAAAATAGGAAATAAATAAATAGATAATCAATGAATAATAAATAATTAAACCGATTTCCACATTACTACTAAGTAACAAATCTTAACATAAGTATTTTCAGTATTATTTCGGCCACAAACATCAAACAAGACTCTTCACAACTTCAATAAGTTTAAGTTCTGTTGTGAATTTCAAAAGAGTTATTTATTTAAACAACAATACTTTGTATGTTAAATAAGAGAAATAACGTAGAGTCTCTCTATGTGATAGTTATAAAAAATAAAACATAATAAACATAAAACAATCTATTGTTTACAATATAAAAGAGTAGAAAAGTTTAATTTCCTCTCGCCGTAAACATTTATCTCACCTGTGCGTAGCTGTGCACCAAGTAAATTGTCGTTGAATGCGACAAAGTTTTTAGTGCTGCATCAATTACTGCGAATTTTTTTTTTAAAGGAATATAATATAAGCAAAAGATGTATAATTTTCAAAAGGATATTATACAAAATTAATTAATTATTAGTACGTGAATACTACCCCATTAATTTTAATGCAGAAAACATAAAAAAAATAGTTTTTTTTTTTAAGTACAGCCTAGTGCTTGATTACGTACGTTGATCTAGGTAGTAAAGCGTACTCGTCTCTTGAAGGCTCACAGGTTAAAATGATTATAAATAGTGACAGGTCCCTTTTACCGGATATTAATAAGATAAAACACGAAGCCAAATCAAATTTTTTATAATTCGACGAAGGGACGAAACGAGCAAGACGTTCACGTGATGGTAAGTAATACGGCTGCCCGTAACAACATGGTGCTCGTTGGGATCGTATACTCTACACTATATTGTGCTCGTCGCGTAAACATACGGTATTAAATCGTATCAGTTACCACCACGTAGACGTATTGCTCGTCTCGTGGCTTAAGTGAATAAAAACAATACCAACTGTAACGTATATAAAACGTAGTCTATCTCTCTCTCTCTCTCTCTCTCAAATTTTATTCAAGCAACTAGTACATAAGTATATTTCTAAACTTTTTAGAAGCTTCGGTAATAATATCATAACTACTCTATGTATAGTTGTGTTAATGTAGGCATTCCAATAACATCGTAGAGCTGCTACGGTTCGTGCTACGTGTGTTGCAACAAGCGTTGCTACAAGCATCGCTACGAGCTTATCGAGGTTATTGCATCGAGCACCTGTGCACACGGGGATGTACATCGCACATACATATAGCAATATTCATTTTCGTATTATTTCTTAATAAAATCATAAACGATAGTAACAATAGTAAATAATTTAAAAAATATATATTTTGCAGGTAATTAATAAAGATCTTTATTAATATAACGGGTTATATTTAATTATTTGTTATCTTGACGTTTTAACCGCTTTGCAGCAGCCATGATAATAGGACTGAGATGACAGATGCGACGTCATATTTATCTCAAAAAACCATTATTTCGTCGAGAAGGAAATCTTTAAAAAAGGTACCCTGCTTCTTTGGGAAAAGACGGTCCTATGTGGGATTTACACTTACTAAAACTTCTTCGGTGGTCATTCTTAGTGATTTGCAAGAGGCGCCGGGATCTCCTACTGAATACACCAGTGGCTCTCTGCACTGCGCCTAACCACATCCTGGGGGTTCTGTTAACAACTCCACTACCCTCTTTTTGCTACGATAAACACGAGGCCATTTCGTATTTGTCGTTCACCTCGGATTTATTGAGACAGCCATGAGAACCCCCACATTCAGAGCTGGATAAACTCGAAATCTCTTCTAGTCGTCTTCTACAACCTTAGTGCCATTCTTAATAGCCTGAGACTACATAGCAGAGCTAGGAATACCTACACCTTTTTTGGTTATCATTAAAAGACCTTTGATTTATTCCGCAAATGATCCTCTGTATTTTCAGGTACTATTTTCTATATCCCTTTCGATTTCCTGTTAAGAAAAAACGCCTATCTTTTCTTTTATCTAATCTCATAAGCAATCTTCGATCTTTTAGTAAAGAGAGACAAGAAAGAAATTAATCATCGCTTCATCTAATATGCTATGATCCTGAACACGAATTTTCAAGTTATAATAAGTTTTCAGTTCATCTTCATTTCATTATAATACTAACGCCGATGAATTGTTGATATCCTGAAAGAAGTTTAAAGATGGATAAGAGGAGTAAATTATGGTATGAATAATAATGAGCCTCACTGTGCCGTCTTCATTATAAGTTTGATAACTTCCGTCGATTTTCCCCAGTTAGTGGGTCATCATGACATTACTTAATAATTAAGAATATAGAAAAATCTGAACACATAGCACTTGATGTTGGAATCATGTTTAGTTTTATTTACAGTTCATTTTAATGTTTATTTTTATGGAAGGTAGTCTGAAAGAACTATATGAAAACTAGCTAAAAAATCTTTTCTTTTACCAAAAGCTGAAATTTAGTGAGGATCTAGTCTTCTAATTGTAAAGACTACAGTGTTTAAAAATAAAGCTATCACATCTTTAAATAAATTAATTGCTTAAGTAGAATTGGGAATGCTTATTTATAATTATGGTTATTATTTTATAGGAGTTTTACGACACTTGAGTTTCAGTGATATATCAAAGGTTTATCAAATTTATGTAACTAAATAAAAGTGCTACGTGTCCCACATCTGTTTAATTAATTCTGGGAACGGGGCGTAAAATATATTCACCGACATAATTCATATTTTAAACAAGTCAGGATATGAGACATATTTAAACTTCTATATATGTTATAATAATATATTTATATCCGTTTTATTAAATATAACTTTTTCAATGAAAATAGTACACTTTTTTTTTAATAACAGTCAAAGCATTGTTCACATTGAATTAGATTAGCTATTTGTTGATATCGAAAACTAAGAAATCCGATTTTCGTTTCAGTTTCGTTTAGTAAATACTTTTCTTTAAATTCTAAGAAATACTAAAATTTGTTAAAATAAAGGATTTCTCAATTTTATATATTACATTTTTATTCTTTTTTAGTTTCTTTAACAACGTATAATAACAGTGCGGTCCTAATCGTATTATTCTTTTTTCTTTGCAAAATTCATAATAAAAGTAGCCCCTGTCAAAGTTAAAAGTAAAACAGTTTGAGGTAGCGACGAAACTAATAGGGCATTAACTTGATCGTAAGTGATATGCCTACCCAAAATAAGTTGACGCCAGTAACAATGATAGACATACCAACATATAGTGTTCGTCGCTTTCAGACAAATATATATATATATAATATATAATTTAATTTCGTTACCCCCTGCCATTTTGATACATACAACACCCTACTCGGAACATGGTAGTCTTTGCACATCACACTTTGTCGGCAGAAATAGGATCTGCGGTGCTATTTAGACGGTCTCCAGCAACAGACACCTTCATCATCAGATGACCGATAGACTATAGACATCCACTATTAGACATAGGCCTCTCCCAAAGATCTCCCTGTTAGAGTTCGTTGATAGAGGAACTACAGACCTACCACCAGTTAAAAGTCATATACAAGAAAGGAATGTAAATTTTAAGAGGAAAACCTTGAGTTCGAGAGATATATTAAGTATTTATTAAGATAAAATATCTTCCATAGTTAAATTAGGTAACTGAGTAGTATTTATGTTATAGATTATATTTTTATCTATGTTAAATTAGGTCACAAATTTGCAATGAAATTTCTTTAAAAAACTTTTTTTTATTTTAATTACTTGTAAATTAATTTTTTAAACTGTCTCACAGTAGACGCGGAGGGACTTATGATTTTTAAATTAATTTAATTTGATCTTTATATTTAATTAATTTCAAAGTTCATTTCTCGTTTTCATAAATAACTAACTTCCAAAGCTATATTTATTCCTACAAATATACTATCAACAACCTTACGAAGATCTTTAGATACGAGACGCGTCCAACAAGTGACGCTGAAAATTTCTGGTCGAAGCCGAAGTTAATTACAAATGAATTGATCGAATTGATAATGATGATGACCATAATCTAATCGTAACTAAAATTTATACTACTCTTCAGAAACACTATATCATAGCTTGTAAAACCATCATTAGAAACCGTTTGAATACACCTTCATTGATAAATCACTATCTATTTAAAATTTCCTTATTAAGGATTTTTTTAATAAACCAAACAGGTCATTGACATGTAAGTTATATACTAAAAAAATTAGATTAATTTTTTTATAAATTTTTCTTTATTCTTTCGACTTGAAATTTGTCAGAATTACTCGCAGTCCGGCGGAAACCCGCTGCCCTCCGGATTCCTTCCTGTTACTCCTTTTGGGGGTAATATTTCGTAAAATCCGTTCTTAGCTGACCTATACTCGGCAGAAGGAATATTCCTAATAAACTTAAAATCTCTCGGCCTTATGGTTGCCGATGAATATAAATATGAAGTTTTAAATTATATTTAAGTAAAACACTATGCGATCTACAATCTGGTGAAGGTCGCAGGAAGAGTTGGATTCGGGCAGCGCAGGATCGATTGCTGTGGAGATCTTTAGGGGAGATCTATGTCCAGCAGTAGGACATCTGTCGGCATGTTTTATCCAAAAATCAAATCAAAAAAAAATAGAGAGAATAGTAGCGTATAATAACTAGTTTAGAAATCAAAACGAAAAAAAAATAATAATTGTTAAACTCAAGGGTTTCAGTTTATATTTGTATGCCATTAAAAGTTTCTTGAATTAAATATTGACGGAATAAATAACATTAATGTGGCAACCCCAGAAGTTGTTCAGGACATCTTTAGCTTAAGAGCTTTCGAGATTACTTCGAGATGCGAATTAAGTGCGTCATCACGGACAGCCGCAGGCTCTAAATTTAATATGTACTCCGATTCGTCGCTTGTGTATATATTCTACGTAATGACAGCTAATGATATTTATTAATTAAATAAATTCTTCGTCCCGAAATAGAAAGCTCTTAAATATTTGCAAGAGACACAAATATTTGCTGTCTCTATATGTTTAGTAAAAATGGGGTGGCAAGGATAATTTGACACATCTGTATAATCTGTAATCATTAAAGTATTCTTTAAACGAAGGTAGCAGTGTAAACATTTTAAATTTACATTTAAAATTCAGTGAACGAAAATCGTTCGTTGACGGGGTGTAAGGGTTCCTGCACAGCAACTCAGGGCGTCCAAGCCAACCTCACCTGTTTGTGCTGCACCTTGCTGATCAACAAACGAGGCTATGGCTCCCACCAACCCGCATTGGGCCAGCGTGGTGGGAAATGGCTCAAATCTCCCCATACGAATCCCTACCCGATCTTGTGGGCGTGAATCTTTGTGGGAGGCCTATGTCTATCGGCTGATGATGAACGAAAATCAGATTAAAAAGTACCTTTTAATCAGATTGAATATTTTTATACCATTTACGACCATTGTAGTGGTAATATACATAAAAAAAATCATGATTATTAGTACAAACCAGCATTTGGCAAGCGTGGTGGTTTCATGACCTAGACTTTCTTGTAAGAGAGTCTAGGTCATGTAACCTAGTCCCAATATTGGTAATATCAAGTTAGCTGTTCATTGGTATATATTACGTTTTAAAGTAGTAGTGGCTCAATGGCTATGATCTCGGACATCACAATCAGATGACGAGGGTTGTAATCCCGGCCGAGGCATTCAGCTCCTAGGCAGTTTCTCAATGCCTAATGAGCATATTGTTACAACTACCACGTACTTAACGGTGAAGAAAAACATCGTGAAGAACCCCGCACACTGAAATTATCTTTGTGTGTGTGTGGTGGCCCCAATGAAGTGGCAACAGGCTCGCCCCCTGTTACATGGGACTTAATTTGACCACATCAAAATATTTATATTTTTTATACGTCGAAGCGATGGCACAAGCGAGACGTAGACCTCATGATAAGAAGTTAACTCTCATTATCTCAGTAATTTCACTAGCTGCAATACCTTTGAACAAAAACACAGTAATGTTTGCACTACTACTTGGCGGCAGCGATTGGAGCTGCTGTAGTACCTCTCCAGATAGTCTCCAGCTTCAAAAATCACTCGCTCCTTGGTGAAAGAAACACCCTGCGGTCTAGGTTTAGATGTTAGAAGCAGTCTTAGATTTGATTAATTGTTGTTTATTCTATACATATTAATGTTAAACTAGCTATAGTATAATCTGTTGTACGAATAAACAATTATCTTAATGAGTTGCAGCAACGCTTCAAGGCTTCTCATTATCTTGAAAATTTCAAATTGTACGTTCTAAGTTGAAATATCTCGAGATTTCTCCGGACGTAGATTATTCTCGGTGTAGTAAAATGAGGAGTAAAACTTCAAAAATGAAAAGCGGGTAGTAAGTTCTAATTAGTAAGGATTACATCAGGAACTTTTTTGAATTGATATTTGCCTGATGATTTTTTAAAATGTGCACCAAGCGTTCACTGTTCTTATAAACTAAAAAATCTAAAAATATTATAGGCTAAGGCGTTATAATTTATTACAAGTAATATATTACCAAATTACCATTATACCAAGTACCATAATAGTAGACAGTAAATTTAGTTTAATACAGCAATAAAAAAAACTACTAATTTCAGTATCGTACATAAAGCAAAAATCTCTGAAACCTTCGTTAGTGGGAGTTAAGTTAAAATGCCGTAAAAAGTTGTATGTTAACGAATCGCTTTTGTCCGGATCCATCGGAACTTCCGGCAGTGATGCAAGTATTATATTTACGTCATAAATTTTGTTGACAGGGATGGAATTACAGACCATCGTTCTTCCTCAAATTTATTTTAGATATAACAATATAGATGCAAATGGTTGGTGGTAGTTTTTTAACCCGTCTACCATCGTTATATTTTTTTACCGGTGGTAGGTCTGTGTTACCGAGAGACTGTCTAGGTTAGGTATTACCGCAGCTCGTTTTTCTGCCGCCAAACAGGAGTGTGCAAACATGTGTTCCGGATCAAAGGGAGTTGTAGCTAGTGAAAATACTGGGATAATAAGACAACATCCTATGTCCTAGGGCCACAAGCGTAACGTGCTGCTATATATATCATCACAAGTAGCGCCGCGATATTGTAGGCAGGTGTATTACTTACCATCAGATGAACGTCCTGTTCGTCTCGTCGTTTTAACAATGTCGCTGTGTTCTACACACATCATATTAAGACCTAGAATATTCTGAGGCTTAACTATTGACAGCCTCTTTGTCTCTTTATATCATACGACATTGAGTTCATAATATGACCCCATAGTAGACAAAAAACGTGATGATCGCTGGACCTGTCGGTTCTATAAAATTTTCACCAAATTTCAATAGTACAGAAGGCCGCAGGTCAAAGCATTGGTTACCTACTGGAGACGACACAAGAAAAAAAACGGCACATGTATTTACTCAGATTTGTCTGATAACAGTTTACTAGTATTGTAGCTAAAGCGAGCTAAATTTAGGATTTAATCAGTAAATATAGCGATTTTAGTATCCTAAGTATGCTATTATGGTTCTTTCCTATTGCTTAAGTTTTATTTCAGTTTGTTTTTATTCGAAAACTTGAGTTAAACGACATTATTATCATTTGTTCAGAATCGCCGACGCAAGGTACAACAGAACCGTACCGATGGCTGTTATATTAAAAGTTTTATCCTAAAAATATATAAATTTTTAAGGAAATCTTGTAATATATACGAATATTAAGTTACTGTGTATTTTATACATATATATTATTTAGTATTTTGGTTTAAAAATTAATGAAATTGTATAGAAAGGAACAAATTTATATGTATTTGTGGAATGTCGCCGACCGTGGAAATGTTATTGCATCGATTACATCTACAATGTGCAATATAAGCAAATATTGTTGGATTTCTACTTCATTGGCCGAAGAAGTCAGGAGAGGAACCTTCGAAAAGTTATCTTTGAAGGAAAAGTCAGATTTATGTAGAGATTTTTCCCATTAAAAACCTCCCGGTTATTATTAACTATTTTGGAGGATACGGAAATGGCTGATTGGAAATCATCACATGTGCGAGTAATCATATTTTTCAGAGCCTAATAGAGAGAAAGTCTTGTATAGCATTTTAGATGAAAATCCTTCCAATCCAGTTGCTGGGCACCGCCGTACCTTTTTTCATTCTGGATAAAGTGTGTGTGCAATGCGGATTCCCGGCCCCATCCACTGCAGTTGAAGAAGTTTGTTGTCGCTTCCGTCCAATCTTACACAGAAAATCACGGAAACGCCTATTTCCGGTAATCAACTGTGTTTGAAGGTGAATCTTTCTTTTCATCTTGAATTCGGGCTTTAAAGAATTGCAAGAATGAAGTAATAGTTTAAAATTGAAAGTATCTTAAAATCTCTATCTTTATCCTCTCTATCAATACTTCTCTCTCACCTCTGTCTCCTTATTCTTTTTGCTCTCTATTTTGTCTGTCCATTCTCAATTTTCTCTCATTGTCTTTAACCGTCGACCATTATGTGATGCTGAGTTTTAAATAGAAGAACTTCTTACTAGAGAATTATTAATAGTAAAAATAATCTATACCTTTAATATGAACGAACTGTAGAATTAATCTGTTATCTGCGGTAGAATACGAGATGAATTCGCATTTTTGCTACAGCTCTAGACATATACAGAATATCTAATATGAATGGAATGAATGGAATGGTATAATGGAGTCTCGTTTCCTTTACAAAATGAAATAAAACCCTATGGAATACGCTTATTTTTTAAAGCCACCTCTACGTTGTTTTAGAGCTACTGTGCTACAGCTACTTATAACATGCAAATACATCTAATGTATACATTTGCTAGTATTATAATAAACCTGAGGCATACTTCGAGCTGAAGTGCTCCAGTTTCTAGGAAAATAAAATAAAAAATATTTATTAAAGATCTATACTAAACTTGTTAAAATGAAGGAGGTTCAAAAGTATATAATTTTTTTTTTGTTTACAGCAGGTTTGAAATTTTAATTGAAACCTTTTTAAATTTAACGTTTTCCTAATATATAACACAGATTATGTATATATATGATCTAAGTCGAAGTGTCGAGACGAGAGGGATATACATCTATTAATAAATAGTACCCCATGAAACATAAGATGAATTAGGAACTACACCGTTTGAACCGGCTTAGAGTAATGTTTGTAAATTACTGTCTGGTAGTAGAAATAGATGCTGCGGTGGTGTTAGCGACAAGAAATAGAATTGAACAGTTTTTGTTCGAAATGGTGTGTGTATTAAAGCAACAATTGGAGAGAGGGACGGGTAAATATTTGCTTTCGGTAGCGTAGTTTGCTTATGCTCGTCTGTACTGTATACGCCGCCATTAAAACGATCGAAACGCTATAAAAGTTGTTTATTCGCTTTATTAAAAATTCTTTGCTGAACACAAAGTTTGAGAACAGACACACAAAATTATTTTTGCTTTTGTATATGCTACATTCAGAGTGTTTGTTTATATTGTACAATAAATTACCAAGTAATTAAATATTTCGAAACTTATTTCAAGCTGAAGTAGTAAAACCCAAACAAGGTAACTAGGTCGCTTTAGTTGCAAAAGTCACTGCAACTGACACGTCTTGTGATCGATACATTTTCTCTTGGTCGGTTAATACTGTCATGTCAACTGTATCTTTGTTATTTATTACTAAATCCATTTATTTTGATTCTAGCTCTTATCTGCTGTAATCCTTCAGTAATTAATTAATTTAAATTAAGAGACGAGCAGGACGGTCACCGGATGGTAAATGATAAGCTTGCCTATAACAACTTGGGGCTAGTTAGGATAGTATATAATTCACCATATTGCGCTCAGTGCCTGGGACATATGGTTGAATCTCGTTACCCCAGTAATTACACTAGATGCAGTGCTTTTTAAACCACACCCCAAGCATGTTTGCATATTACTGTTTGGTGGCAGAAATAGGATCTGCAGTGGCTCCTTTTTTTATCGAAGAGGAAATCTTAAAATATCCCTTGCTTCTGAGGAAAGATAAGGTTATATGGGGCTTCTACCCACTAAAACCCTCTCGTTGGTCTCTCTCGGTGCATTAGGAGGGGATCCGGAATCTCCTACGGAACGCATCGATGCCTCACTGACGGTGGTACCTACCTAGACGGTCTCGGCAACAGAGACCAGAAAATACTGTTATACCACCGTAAAATATTTAAATCGGAAGCTGAGAGACCAAAACAATAAGAAAACAACCACACTGTTTTACTTTTAAGAATCGGATCACGTTAAACTATTACTAGTAAAAGTGGTTTATTTGTCATGTCACGAATTTTGAATTCAATTTAAAACTTTGTAAAAAAATAAACCGTATTTCTATATAACAATAGTAAGATAAGGGATTCTTCTCCCGTGATGCATCACTTCTTGTGTAAACATTAATTTCACCCAAACAAACCGGAGTAAATTGCAGTTCGCGTTGACTTTGTTCCGGAGATTTTATTTAATTCAACTCCTTTTTTCTGAAAGGCAAAAAAAAACAGCATGTATAGTGAATAATAGAGTCTGAAGATCCAAATCCCATTTATTTTCAGGACTTTACTTCTCTTAAACTCCCAGAGGAGTGGATTAAAGTATTTGTTCTTTTTTTCTATACAAGTTTGTTAACCCGTACAGAGAAAAACAGATGCTGTATGATGATGTATTGTTTTATTTATTATATCGTTTGGTGTACAATAAAGATTATTATTATTACTTGTTTAAGCTGTCCCCAAAAAGCTTAACATTCTTTACAAGCTTCTAATGAACGTAGACAAGTTTTTTTTTAACAAAATTTTGTCAACATTAACAGAGTTATGATGATGTTTGATTTAATTTCAATTATTTTAATCGACATTGTTCTAAAAAGATTAATAGTTAATAATTCTCTTTGAAATTACAATATTAATTAATCAAATTATGCAGACTACATTAAAGCAGCACAGAAAATAATTTATACCCACATACTGCAATTAATTAGTACGCAGCTTAACAGATTGATAGTGGAATTGTTTAATGCTTTGTTGGCAGTAATATAAAATAACACCGCAAAGGACTTTCTATAGAAAATATTTATAAAGTAAATTAAAAATAAAATGATGAAAGATCTATGAAATTCATAAAATAAATAGCCTACAACCATCTACAAATCATTCTGGGTTAATGGTTGTTTCAGTGTCGATACGTTCAGTAGTTTTCACGTGATTAGCGAACAAACAAATTCCATTTTCTATATATATATATATAGAATACAATGTCTAACACTATTTTATTGTTGTTATTTAAACGGTTATTTAATAATAGATACGCACAATTCAATATTAATTCCTACAGCTGTACTCTCCTCGACAGTCAGCACAAGTCAGACTGGTTACCAACACAAAACAACATTGGAAAGAAACAGTGTTGCCACCTATCTAAAATGTTTCTAGTTTCCGCTTTAGTTCCAAATACACATAACTAATATAATTTGCAAGGAATTATTAATATACTTATTGTTATAATACTACATGTGAAATTGCAATAGTTTTCGATTTTTTTTTTTTATTAATTTCTAATTCTCCCTGATATTATCCAGGGCTTTGCCTTATCCTATTATTTCCAATATTTACTTACAAAATATTCACTACTAATTTATATATTTTTTTTGCATTATCTATACTTATGCTACTTACTATCTGATATACACAGAAATACACAATATTGTTGTGTAGATATGGATAAAGTAACATTTATTTGTACTTATTTCTATTGTTCACTATTTTACATATTTTTACTCCGTCAGCAAATGAGGAACCGTTTCCTCCACGGCGTAATCACATTTGCACGACGAGGTCTCCCGACACTTGAAACGTTTCAAGTATTGGGAGTATACGCCGCGGCCAGTGAATATCTGGGTTAACTGTCCAGTTGTCCGGACCTTCCTTATTAACTGATATGCCTTTGCTGCGTTCAGGAAAAATAACTCTGTGATGGACGCGGTGCTGCCCTTGCAGTATCGGGCGCTCCATCTCGCAACTGAGGCATATCGAAGCAAACGTTTAACATATGATTCCGGGCACTGGTTATGACCTGGCTTCCTTCTACTGTTAAGCAGCCAGCTTGGCTAATTCATCAGCACGCTCATTACCAGGAATTCCCGCGTGAGTTTTAACCCAGAGCAAAGACAATAGTTTTCGATTACTTTTGCTATAAAATAGTACTTACGAACATTTCCGTTTTCTAGTTAAACGTATTGTATAAACATATTATCTAATGAGATCATTATTCAAACATCATATAGAAATCCTGCTCGTCCCATCGTATCACAGTTAAAATTGATAATAATTAATGTGTTTTTTTTTTATCACTTATTCTACACTACATTACTTGTCTGTTGCTAGAGACTCTAGGCCAGCGGTCGCCAAACTAAAAAATTTTTGCTGGAGTACAGAAACATTTGAGATATATTAATACATTATGTTTTAAAATGAAAGAAAATTGTTGGTTTTATTAACCTGTTAACCGAATGGAACATATAAATACGTCAAACGGAAACAATAGCGAGTAGGGATATGACATATACATACGTCGTTGAAATATATGTTGCTAACTGGAACGAGTAGGACGTATAGTTTCGTAGAGTTCGCGCCCGTTATATCTTGCGCAATTAGAAAAGGAATTCCCCGGTTAATAGGTTAATAAAGTAGTTCTTAGATAACAATTGAAATTTACTTGATTTAAATCTGGCACTGGTCTGTGAGTTAAAAAAGTTTGGCGACCGCTGGTCTAGGTAGATACAACCGTTTAGTTTATTTCTACAGCTAAACCATAGGTTACAAACATACTCCGTTCCAGTTTGCATAGCGCTATAGCTAGTGTTATTTTGTATCTAGGCAACGAACATGTGGTACAGTGTATATTATTCTATCTAGGTCTATCTTATAGCTTTATTTATTATTGAACAACTTTGAGCTGCCTTGTTTTTGTAAGAATTAAAACTGAGAAAATGAAAAATCCTTGGTCTGGAAAGATAGTTTTAAGCGTTGGCAGATATAAAATACACACACAACCGGAAATCAATATATAAAGGACAGAGCAGATTAACATTTAAATACGTGAAGAAAAATTCCCAAATAAATCTCGCAGTTTGTCAGTGTTCACGGAATGTAATGTCCGCGAAGTTTGATATTTCCTGCAAAATTTTCTTTCCATACAATTTTTAAATATTCTAGAAAGAGTTTAGATTTTGCTGAATATATTTTTATTAGTACCTACCTTCCTTACCTTTCTACCCATACCCCCCAATAAGAGAATCTATAATAGTAACAATGAACAACAGTTAATTATAGTGCTATGCCCCGTGTATAAGATAGGTTAAATCCCAGATGATATTTCTCCCTCCTGCTTCTCGAAAACTTTTTCAGGTGTTTACAGCTTATGTATTCAGATACAGACAACGTAGGTCTATTAAAGGTTTGTCAGTAATATAAAAACAACTTAGATCTATATTAGAACTTAATGTCTAAATAGGATTTATACATACTAATTAAAGTCCATAGCAGTTGACTGTCCTCACTGTCAGCAATCACTTGCATTATGACCAATACATCAAAAGCAGCTCAAAAATTAAGCTATAACCTCAGAAATGAAGACCTGTGTTAAAAAGAAAAATTATTATAAAAATGATATTATTTTTTTTTATATTTCATGAGTTTTATGAACAATACTCTCTCAAGTTTTATTTCTAAAAGAGTAGTAAAAATATGCTATTTATATTAAAGTTAGCCGGAAGTGATAACATATCATAGTACTACGTTTCGTCCAATTAGTGAGGTACGGTTTAACTTCAGTAGGATAAACTGAACAGGAAACTATACATGAAACTTAATTGTTAGAGAGATCAGATAAATGTAAACATCGATAGTACAATACTAGGACAGTAAAGATCCACTAGAGGCGGTGGTGATATTATTACATATCTACCACACGAAGTAGCTTGACTAGGATGGAACAATTTCTGGAAATATGTAGCAGTCTCTTGTAACTTTCCCACCATAACAAATATTCCAAATTCTTACGTTATGCCGACGACTTAAAAATTTTTGGAAAATTACTGAAATTTTAGATTGTACTTTATTACAGGAAGATTTACAAAGATTTGAAGACTATTGTCGGATAAATAGCCTAGACCTAACGTAACTTAATGTAAATTTATCGCTTTCACCCGGAAGCCAAAGTTCATAAAATACAACTACACTATTAATGGAAGTGATCTCCAAAAAGTTAACGAAGTACGCGATCTCGCAGTGTTGCCCGACTCAAAACTCACTTATAGTTACATTGACTATTTATGTAAAAAAAAGGCTAATAGGACGATGGGACTCGTCTTAAGGTCTAGCTCACAATTTACTGATATTAAAGTATGCAAAATGCTTTACTGCTTATTTGTGTGCAGCATCCTCGAGTATTGTTCCCAGATATAAAATCCCCAGAGTATGTATACGTGGATAGGCTGGAATCAATACAGAATAATTTTTTTACATTCGTGCGGTACAAAAAAAGTATGTTATAAATTATGAAAGTTACGAGGCATCATATCCTCCGACTTCAAGAAAGACGGAAAATTGCTGAAATTGCATTTTTAGCTAAAATATCTCAATCGCACATATCCCCGTATCTACTCTAGAAAGTAAATATATGTATTCCTACAAGGTCGCAGCGACGCTCTAACTTTTTGTATGCTCGCTTCTTCAAGTCTAATTATAGAAAACATTCATTTTTCAATAGATCTGCGGAGGAATTTAATGAATTGGTTGATTGGACCGCTCTTGATCTTCTCCCAACATAACCGTATATATTGAAATCTTCATTAAATAAGCATTGGTTCGATAACTTGTAAGTACATTTGGCAAAATATGTTCAAATAATACAGCGCTCATGAATAACTTCGACCAAGAGACTTAGATATGAAAACATATTAATCGTGCTTAATTATAATATATAGATTTTTTATAATTGTATTATAAGTCACTGTTACTTTTCAAAAAAAAAAAACTGATCACCAAACATCCAAGACTACCAAATTCGTCAGGACCATTGCTCCAATAAAACAATCTGAATTACATTCATCAGTGTTAGGTAGCGGATGTCGGAGATAGCCTAGGTAGGTAACATAGCAAGTACTATTCCTACATTCAAATAGTATACAAACATCAGCGTTTTCCGGTTTGAAGGTAATTGTAGTCAGTGAAATTAAAATGGTAACATCCGGTATGTATAGTGTATATTATCGTACTGCTACATTATGGGAAGGCAAACTTACCGTCAGGTTAGCAACTCCTTGCTTCGTGAAATAAAACCAATTTCCGGTCATTTTTTCTGTTGGTTAGTTTAAGTAATGTAAGTATCTGTTAAAGGGTATTCTACTAATAAAGTAATCTTTACAATCAGAGAGTATCTGAAGTACGCTATAAAGTAGTTAAATATTTATACATTACGTGTAACGCAGTTTTTCTTATTTGAATCAGGAATCGGTTCGTCATTTCTCCCGACTACCCCTCATCCACTCTACGGCTGAATTATTAATATATTTTCCATTTTTCTTTAGCTCAAACCAATACAATAATTCCCAAAAGATTTCTACGTAATACTTCATTTATTGCCTGCACTTTGTAACCCGTCGTTTTGTATATTGACACATGTGACATTAAGTGACAGTGAGGACGTAGAGGTGAAGAGTGCTCAATTGTAGAACTCTGACGGTTCACAGACAGAATACAGCAATATTATCATCATCATCATCAGCCGAGAGACGTCCGTTGATGAGCATAAGATTTCCTTAAATATTTCCACGTTAATCGTGTAAGTATTTATATAGGAGGATTTGGGCCATTTCTCACCAAGAGAGCGCCAGAGCCTCGTTTGTTGATTATTAGGGTGCATCACGAGCACGTTAGGTTGGCTTGGATCCTGTGAGTTGTGCAGAAACCCTTAAACCCCAATTTATTTAAAAAGGCATATTAACAAGCTGTTAATGGCATCTAGCTTACGAGAAAGTGGGTTCGGAATCGAACATGTGATCTGCAGACATCAAGGTGGTTATCTGGTACGCTGAGTAGGCATTCATATATTTTTCATTTATTGGGCTCAACAAATAGGTTATACTACGGATACATCTGAAATAAAGGCTCAAGGCGACGAGCACGATGTGGTGCTGTGCATATCATCCCAACTAGTGCCACAATGTTTAGAGGCAGGCGTAACACTTACAATCAGGTGTACGTCACGCTCGTCTCGTCGTCGAGTAGAATAAAAAAATGGAGCAGAACTTACCATCAAATGAACGTTTCCATGTGATGGTAAGTACCGCCTGTCCATAATATCGTGGTGTCAATTACTATAATATACAATCATCAATCAATTAATCATCAGCCGAGAGACGTCCACCGCTGGACTATCTCCATCCTGATCAGTTTATGCTTCCCGCAACTTTCACCAGATCCACTCAGCATAAATTCCAGTACCACTGGGCACAAAGGGCCGTGATTTGTAAGGGTTGATAAGGGGGATTATTATCTTAAGTCTGTATAAGCACAATATGATGCTGTGTATATTATTTTCCCTGATAATATACACAGCGTCACATTGTGTTTATACAGACTTAAGATATTAATTATCATCACTACAGTAATTTTTAGTGGTAGAAAGAGCTGCAGTGGTACCTAGGCTGTCTCCGACAACAGTGACCTAGCAGTGAATCTTGCATCTTCGAAAAGTAAAAAGGATTTATTGTCAAAGAAATAGTTAACATTTATACAAACTTGTTAATATTTAACTGAAACAGGTTAGCTCGGAAACGAACTGACGTCCTCAAACGCTATAGTCGTAGTTAAGTTTGTAATAACAAGAGAAATTAAATAAAGGGCTTGGAGTCGAACAGCGGAGCCAACAGTTGCTCCTTTCATAACTCAATACCACGTTTAAATACCATATTCGACTAACAATGGTACATTGTTATCTTCAAGCCGTAGTTCCGTTACTGGGCTATTGTTATAAATAGTTCACTTACAGCCTCGCTAATCAACGAGCAAATAGTTCACTATTTCGCAATTAACTATTGTCGGGAACAAACGTCCTCTTTATAATAGCTAACAAATATATTTGTATATATATAATAAATTTTTCTCTTTATTAATTACTAATATTATTCAGATTACAGAGATAAAAGAAAAATACTTTTTGTATCTAAAAATTTGAAAAGTAAAAGATTTAGTTTTAAAATAAATATTATTCATATGCTGTATATTTTACTCTGTGGCATTAAAGCTGATTCCAGATATTTTTTCCAGCGGTATTAAAGGCAAATAAATGTCACAGCATAGTAAAAACAGATACTATATTAAATATATTATATAAAAACAGATATTATATTTTGTTACATACAAAGTTTATAATAATTTCTAATACATGACAATTGTTTTATATTTAGATATTAGCTTGTCCATAATCACGTGGCACTTGCTAGAGTGAAACGTTTCACTGTAGCAAGAATCGAATGTGAACATCGAATGGATCAGTTAGTTACACAAAAAGAATAGGGCAAATCATGCAGGACGACATCAAAAGAAAAATCTTTGAGACATCAAAACAGAGATCATGAGACACGTTAAAAGAACAGAATCTTGAGTACACAGTTATCAAGGTTGCTGCTCAACAAATCGGGGCAGGTACTTTTTTTTTTTTTTTTTTTTCGCATTCCCCTGCGTATTGTGGGTCAGGGTCTATTTATTCCCAATCACTTAACATCTATTATATTCTATTTCCTCATTCTCCTCTTTCATCCTTCCTATCTATCTTCCTCTACTGATTCTACTGATTCCTATACTGATCTTTCTTACTCCATTCCAATTCCTTCTTTCGCTCATCCTCAGTGGTTGAAGTGGAGACTGCCTCTTCCGTATATTTCTGGAGGGGGGGAGGGCCTGAAACAATCATTCGTTTTCATCGTATATCTTCATGCTCTGGTTCTTCTTCTTCTTTCTTCTTGTTTCCTTTTTCCTTTTTCTTTATTTAAATATTTACTATATTTATTTATATTTCTTTCTTTACAAAACACTTAACACTTAATTCTACTCAATGACTATTTCTCTTTATTATTTTACTAACTACTCCCCTACCATATTCCAGAAATATGGTGCGACTATTGTCTTCACCCATCAGGGAGGCGATGGCTCCTTCTTCTATCTTCATGCCCATCTCCACTTCACACTCATTCCTTTCCCTTTCAAAAACGGGACAGGAAGTGAGGATGTGCACTACGGTCTGGTCCACCGATGGATCACAAAGGCACGCGGGACTCTCCTTGAGCTTAAACCTGTGAAGGTACTCAGAGAATCCCCCGTGCCCAGTGAGCATCTGGACCAAGACCGCGTCGAGATCGATTCGGCGAAGGGTCCGGTAAGCCGACACGACGTTCGGGAAAAACTTCCTCGTTGTTGAAGCCGTTGTACCTTCCACATACCTCCTGTTCCATTCGTCAAGCGTTCTCAGCCTAAGCTGACGCTTGACGAATGGGCAGGTACTTACATAAACCATTAAAAAAAAAAAAAAAAAAAAACATGTGGCACTAGTTAGGATAGTCTACATTGCATCGTGCTCGTTACCTTGAAACATGTTATTGTAAGTCTCGTTACCATAGTAATTACACTAGTTACACAACACGGTAATGTCTGCACACTGTCGGCACTGTAATATAAATGATTAAACAAGATAAATTGTTTATAACAAGTATCAGCACAGAAATACTTTAAGATAGATCAAAGGAATATTCAACTGCCACCATGTCGCATGTGGTACCCAGTTCCATCTCAGGGTTACAATATGGAGTACGTTTGTTGAAGGGCATTTTTGGAACCTGACTGTTTATCCTGTATAGAAGTACACCAACCTCTTATTGTAAGTTTGCCGCAATAACAGCAGCGCTGGGTAAGGTTGCTTCACCAACAATTATTGCATCATATGCAAAATCCAAAATCCAAATGTCATTTATATGCAAAAACCAAAAAATAGATAAACAAGATTTTTTTTTCCTAATTTATGTTATACTATATTCTTTCAATCATATAATATGTTCGATTTAAAGCAAAACATTTTACAGTATGATAAGACGGATGCACCCTTTGGCTCTAATATATGAAAAGCATTTACATAATCCCAACTTCCTGTTTGCCGAACGTGCCTCACTGTGCTCCACCTAACTTAGATTATAATATCCAATAAGTAAATTAAAAAGTAAGCATTAAACTAATATTTTTATAGATTTAAAATAATTAATAATATCGTACAGGACAATCAAGAACAAAAGTCTCAGCTGTAGTCTAGGGCGTTAGTTAAAACAACAATTTAAACGGTCATTGAACCAGGACCCTACAGTAGGATCCTGGTTCAATAACCTTATTCTATACAGTGTAACGTGGAGCTATTAAATAGACCATTAATTTTGATCTAGGACAGAAAATCGACGAATGTAGGTCACATTAAACCGGACACTTGAAAGATCGATTGATGACAATAACAATATAGGTATATTCAAATACAAAAGTTTTTATTTGGTTTTCTCCCACAAAATTATACAGCTAAAGGTTAATATATATATATATATATATATATATTTTATGCCCCTAGCTATACGACTCCTGGCTCCCCCTCTTGGGTAAAGTATTGATGTATTCAAGGATCTGTTTGTGTGTGTGAATAACATACGTTATTTCTGTTTTATAGTTTGAGATAAGTGCACTTCCTGTATTCGTGGTACCAGTTTTTCTGTATCTTCGTAGTCCAGTTCCTGAAGCCATTTGGTAGTGTTAATTTTGCAGTCCTTTTTTGTAACTTTCACGAATTTAAGTTTCTTATTAATTCATTATTCATCATATTATTCACTCTTAACAAATTCAACATGTTCAATATCTAGTCTTCTTTTAATATTTTTTATTATTTCATAAACATCCTATTTCATTTACGTGATTAATATACGGCAAAACAAACCTTTTAAACTACTGAACTTTACTGAAAAAAAGAATTTTTAGAAATATTTATTAAAAAAAATTCTATAACGTTTGCCTAAGTCCTTAAAACAAAGCTATACTTGACGCCGTAAGTAATAGATAAAACTTCAAGTCACGTTTGCTATAAAACGGGGTCGAATCCGATCTCATAAAAACCGAAGAAAATGAGGAAACTGAAAAAAAAAATTGTCAACTGGGACACTGGATTCCTTTGTTTCTCATTTCATCTTAAAATATTAAGCAGTAAGTTTTGTTTAAACACTATTTCTTTTTATTATAAACTCGTCTCGATAAATGTTCGTCTCGTGAAGAACACTTCTTAGCCTAATCTAGGGGTTTTACCAACCTTCAATGGCTGGTCGCTCCTCTATGTTCTTAAACCTTATCACCCCCCAATTACATTATTGAAAGGCTATGTCACGATAGTATTCTTCAGGTTTTTAGGATAATTGTATACCACTGCTCAAGATTTAAACTATATCTGTAGTAATAATTAATATGTAGAAATAATGAATTGTATATATATATATATATATAATGAATTTCTGTGTGTATCTTGTTCGCCAATCACGTGAAAACTAGTGAACGTGTCGTCATGGCAACCTTTCGATGCGGAGTTATTAGTAGATAGGCTATGTGATTTTTTAATGTCATAGATCCTTCACCATATTATTATTAATGAACTTTTATAAACATTTTCGTTTAGTATTATTTATACGGTTGCTATAGCAACGGTTGGTATAGAAAGCCATTTGCGGTCCAATTTTATGTCACGGCCAGCAAAGCGGACAGGGAACAGCTAGTAATAAATAAATTCAACTATTGTAGATATTGCATGTTGAACAAGTTTTAGTATAACAATAAGTATATTAAATTTCACTTTAAAATATTTCAACTGTGAACTGTATTTTAGGCAATAGCTTAAATGTAAAAAAATACTATATAATTTTATGAACACCTATATGTATAGGAGATTAAATTGAATTGTTCATATATTTATAAATTCATAACTGTGAGTTTGTGTGTTAACGCTGCGGGAAAATCCACATTGTTAATATTACAATATCTGCAGCGAACTCTGAGCAGCAGAACTATAACTTAATACAAACAATCCTTCCATTGTTAACGGAATCCGGTATTTGTTGTACAAGACGGACAGTTTGAATTATTTACCAACGTTTAACATCAACGTCACCAAATAACTTATTAACTAAATAAATGACGGATATAAGAACAAAACTTGATATAATCACACAACCACAAATTTATTATATTAACTGTTGTCGTTAATTCAATATAAAATAATAAAAAAGTAAATATGTTATCGTCTAAAAAAATAAATAAAGAGTATAGAAAAAAGATAAATAGTTTATATTAAAAAACAAGGATAAATAGTTGTGTTAAAAAGTATTTCAATATCTAAATATTGGTGATAGGTCTTTGTTGCCGGAGACCGTCTAGGTAGGTGCCACAAGAGCCTATTTCTGCTGCTAAACAGTAGTGTGCAAACATTACTGTACTCAGGTTTGAAAGTCGCTGTAGTCATTAAAATTACGGGTGTAAAAACACTCAATAACTTGTCTCAAAGCGACGAGCACAATGTTGTGCTGTGTATATCATCCTAACTAGCGCCACGTTATGGGCAGGCGTATCGCTTGCCATCAAGTGTGGTCGCTTTAATAAAAAAAAATTCACAAATATTATCTATCTCGAATTTTATTTTATAGAAAATTAAAGAAAACCTACATAAAAATGAAAAAACTTCTCGTATTCTTATTTCGTATATAAAATTACTTTCGCCTCTTCCAACCTCGGCCTGTTCCAAATCTCCGCGTGTTGGATATCACAGATATAGACATACAAGGTTCGTGATTTGATTTCACGTAATATATTAACATTTTTAAATATCACAACAAAATTAAAAAAAAAAATCACAGCTGTGCCTTTTAATGTTGTACTTTTTATTGTGTTCTTTTATGATATGTCGCATACTTTTAACATAGCTATATATATACGAAGTGACGAGGTGAATATATAACAGTTCTTGTATATAATATGTTTTTATTTCAAAGTATAATTATATATACAATACCCCATCTATTCTATACCATTCTTCTAATTTCTTTTTTTTTTATTACCTTTACAGGTATATCTCTGTTAGTCTCCTGATATTTTTCTTACGTAGCGAGAGGAGCGAGGCTTTCAACCGATGGTAAGTGATCCACCCTCGAATAACAACGTGGCGCTTGTTAAGGTGGCGTACACGACATCACATTGTGCTCGTCATGAGACTTAAGATGTTAAGTCTTGTTACTCTAGTAATTTCACTAGCTGCAATGTCCTTTAGAGCAGAATACGGTAACGTTGGCATGCCACAGTTTGGCGGCGGATAGAGAAGCTGCGGTGGTACCTACTTAGACGATCTCCGGGAACAGATTTTCCATATTAATCTGGAAACGATTTTTAGGTAGAAGTAGATTCTTTCAACACTTCGGCAAAGCACGAGGTGGCGTCTTGTAGTCTCGGGCTAGTAAAAACAGGAGTAAGATAAGGACTGCCTGTCGTAGAAGGCGGCTAGGAGGGTCTAGGAGCTTTGCGGGCATTGAGGGGCCCTTATCGCTCTACAAGCGAACCTGCGTGGGACAGCGTATGGCTCAGCGATTGTACCTAGGAGGATTTAGTCCGTCTTCAAAGACGTGCTAATACAAAGTGTGGAGGGGCACCGGTGCGTTCTGTAAGAGATCCCGGAGCCTTTCGAAAAGCACTGATGCATACCACCGAGGGGGTTTTAGTGAGTAACAATCTCACATAATCCTATCTTACCCAAGAAGAATGGTATCTTGCCTAAATTCCCCCTTCTTTCCAAAACAAAAAAGATACGAGATGACAGCACCGGGTGATTGACTTTTGATCCATGTTGAGCTGTCTCAAGATACCGATCTCAGTATACCTCTCATAACTATGGCAAAACTACACAGGAGTAGTAAGGATTTTGTGTTTCATCTTTCTCCATGTCCACGTCAGAATAATGAACACCGGCGGAAGCTTCGATTGACTTTGAAATCATCATCATCAATCACAGTGTGCTGCAAACGCCTGTTGTCTTTACCTTCATAGCTTCTACACCATAGATTCGGAGCATTGGTTACCCTGATACAAGGAAATTTCAAATCGAGAAGTTACTGAGTTAAACTACAAGTGTAATATCTCATACGTAGAAACAAATGATCCTTAACAGGATTTCAACATAGGCTGGCGTGTCACTTACTACCCAGTGAAGGTCACGTTCGTCATATAGGTTTAATGTTACTACGTATCTTCTTAAACTACCTCTCTAACTAGTGAAGGTTGGCGATCAGCGTGGTACAGTTCTTTCTGTGTCTGGTTCGGCGCAACAATTCCGACGCTCCAGATATGCCAGTGTATTCCCTGATATTCCTCAACCATGACTTTTTCCTTCTTCTCCTTTTACTACGTATATATATATATGCAATTTATGTTTAATAATTTATATCACGTTGAACACAGCACTGAATAAATTTATATCACACCGGTGCTCACGTTGAAGTTTAAAACATTTTTCATTAAAGCCTACCTCGTAAAATAAGATATGTGTTAAATTTAAAAAATGGGTAGATTGTTAAAAAGTTTAACTTTTCGTTAGTCCCCCACCAGTGTATTGTGTAAGCGCTTTATCATATTTTTACATAAGATATCTAGGTTATATGTTAGTTTTGTGTTTTGCTTGTCTTAGCTCCATTGCATTATAATAAACTGCACATATAATGAAAGACATTTATTTAAGACCCACCATGTATACTATAGAATACCGTAATATTCCATATTTATAAAAATATGATAGATAAAGCTCCGGTTAATATATCTATGTATATATATATACATAAATGTAGATTTTCATCTATGTAGAGACATCACGTTATCTCAGGAACGATAAGCCATAGTGCCTTCAAAACTGGTAGAAATATTTCTTTCATTGAGTATAGGTCACCTAAGAACGAATTTTATGGAATTACCCTCAAAAACGGGTTGTAGGAGTATTAATAGCAGGAAGGGGGACCGGGAAGTGGCGGCTTACCGCCGAGCGGAAATATTTTGACAAATTTCAATTCTAAATTCCTGATGTAATTCTATATAGGATATATTCAGAGATTCATTGCTTCATCATGAGATCTTCGTAACTATAAGACGTAAACATACAAAATTTGATAGAGATATTGCTTTTGCTATTTCCGAGGTTGGCTAAGAATGGATTTTACAAAATTCACTCTCTATAGGGCATTGTGGGGGTGTTACGGTTAGCAAAAGGAGCAGAGAATATCAACATGATATAGCTTAATAGGAAAGTATTCAACACGCGGGCTTAGACTCTACAGATTTATTCATATTCTTAGTCGTGAAAGGTATTTTCCCGAAGACCGTCTAGGCAAGTACCACTGTAGCACCTATTTTTACCACTAAACAGTTTGAATACAGAACAATTAATGCACAGGACAGATAATGCAAGTATTACAATGTCCCGGTTTAAACGGCGCTGTGAAGACAGAAGTTATATAAGTAAAAAGACTAGTATATGGTGCAATGTATATCATACTTACTGGCCCCACATTGTTCATTAGGGAAACGTACGTAGTATCAATGTTTTGTCGAATAATACAATCGGTATTAGGCAGCAATTATGTACATATGCCAATAATAGTTTGAATATAAAACGACCAGCACAGGGGTCATCGTTTGTACTGTTACCAATATGTTGCTGTAGCAACTAAACGGCTCAGCCAGGATACAAATTTTTTGATCAACGTCAGTCTGTCATAATGGCTAAAGGCTATAGTATCAAGAGCTATTAAATTAGGTAAAAATTATTATTTAGTTTCGATTTGACTTTCACTTATAACATTGCTGTAGTAAAAACGTAGGATACAAGAGGTATCTGTATTCATGTATAAGGTTTTAGGATAGGACTTCAGGCGGCTTAGATTGCTTAGTATCGCCTCTGAGCTTCATCAAAGCTGTCTGTCGTAGTACAAATCGATCTACATTTCTAAAGCCTTGATATGTAAATTGCTTTAGCCCGCACTATACAGCTAAAGTTCAATACAAACGTTTCCGTAATTTAAATAAACTTATGAATACTGTCTGAATTTTAGGGAAGTGGTAAGTTTGCCTAAAGACATTTCACAGGTTCAAAATGTCTTATTATTAATCCCAGTACTTTCGCATAACACATGAGATCAATTTATCTCGAGATAAACGTGTAATTCATCGTTGTCAGAAGTATTTTTACTCTTCAGATTTTTTTCTATAATATTTAGGACTACAAATATTATTCGTTTGTAGTTATAAAACAGTTAACGTTAAAAAAAATGCTTATTATTATATAAACTAGTTAATAAATTTTAATAAATATTACCGTCGTATATACCAATAATAATAATATCGTTAGTTAATATTATATACCGCGCTACATCGTGCTCGTCACTTCGATACATAAGTTGTAGTCTCTTTACTCCAGTAATTACACTAGCTACAACGCCCTTCGAACTGGAATAAGATAACGCTTGCATACTGTGTCGTGTAGTATCCATAATCCTATTTAGCGTCACGTTGATATGGGCAGGCGTATCACTTATCATCAGGTGAACGTTCCACTCGTCTCATCGCTTTGTAAAATTAAAAAAATCTTAAGTCATCTTTTGATGTCGATTAAGACAACAAGATTTGGGAGTAACTGCTACACCGTTTGGTTCTTAAATGAAAAATAAAGATGTGATTTTCTTTAAGTATTTTTATTTAAGTATTCTTCATCATGAGGTGTCTTCTTCAAATTGGAGTTTGGCGGGCATATTGAGAGAACTGATCCGGTCATCAGTTAAATAGCCTACAACACGCCGGGGATAACGCGGCTTTGGAACTAACTGAAATATCCTCGTGTATCTCTAACTCCTGGCTTCTCTATAATGGTAGGAAATGAAAGATATAAGCGTCCCTGACTAATAAAGATTATATATTAAACAATTTAAAAATGTCAATAGGAACTCGCTATAAACATGACATCAGGGACGGAAGGCTATAGAAATTCTTTATGTCCTAGACTAAGACCGCTCCTTGCAATTTATGATGCTGTGAAAGAGCTTGTCATTGTTATCGTAAAAGCATCGTATATTATCCGCATCCCATCTCCTTTGTTTTATTACCAAGTGTTATCTTTACTTTGTTTACATTCTTTACGCACCCTTACATAAAATGTATATTTTTAATATGTTTTTTTCGCTTTTGTTTTACAATGAATATCTTCCTATCGAAATACGTTGCGGTGAATTTAAGGAGATGTAACCGAGATACAAACACACCTTTCTCGTATAAAATAGAAAGAGAAATAAGAGATAGATGGGATATAAAGTGTACTATTCAATTATTTATTTTACTATTAAACTATTACCGTTTTATTAATTATTATAATAATACTAAACACCGTAAGATTTGAGCATAGCATCCTTATTACCTTTGTAAGTATAAATTACTATTAAAAATAGAATCAAGGAACAATTAACAATAAGGTGGATTGTACGGTAGACCTATCTGATAATCAGCTCTGTCAGCTACAGTCAAGGTAGTAAGTATCTAAGGTTAACCCTATTTTTTGTAGGCTGGGAATAAGTCTTCGAGTTCTCGGATCATAAGCTCTGTAGTTCTCATCGCTGAAGGAGGACAGCTAATGCGAAATAGTCTAGTGTCTGCCGTAACAATAATGCTAAGAAGGCTTTGTAGCTCCTTGCGACATGCTTATCCAAAATGTAAAGGGTTACCGGTTCCGCAGGAGATCCTGTATAATACATACTTCTATCTAGAAACAGGATATTATTAAATTTCTTTACCGTCGGCAAAATGCCTATATGATAATGTAGCTTTCGTAAATGTCTTTAAATTGTATTAATACGGCAATAGTTTATAAGAATTGTATTATATTAAGTCAATTTTTTTTCTATTAACTGATGATGATAGACGAATTACCTAACGATTTACCTGTATTACGGTCGTCCATATGGTGATAGTAATAATAATATATACTGCACTGCGTTGTACTCATCACTTTGAGACATAAGATATCAAGTCTCGTTCCTCCAGTAATTTCACAACCTTCAACGCCCTATAAATTTAAACATAATAATATTTGCACACTTCCGTTTGGCGGCAGGAATAGAAGCTGTGGTGGAGCCTACCTAGATAGTCTTCGGGAATAGAGATCAGTAAATCGTATAACAATTGTCACTGCGTCGAATAAATACACTACATAAGGAATCATCAAAAAATAAATTAAGAAAACTGATTCTGAGGATTTATTTTCAAAATTTATTGGTGGTAGGTCTCTGTGGCCGGAGACCGTCTAGGTAAGTTCCACCACGGCGTCTATTTCAGCCTTCAAATATTAGTGTGCAAACTTTACAGTGTTCTGGATTGAAAGGCGCTGTAACTAGTAAATATATAGGACTATGAGACTTTACATAATATGTCTCAAAGGGGTGAGCACGTCGTGGTCGTCATACTAACTAGCGCTTTGATGTTATGGTCGAGCGTATCACTTGCCATAAAGTGAATGTCCCGTTCGTCTCGTCGCTTAATTAAATAAAAAAAAATATATCTTTACGGTGATTAAGTAATATAAGTAAATAAATATGTAGATTTAAAAACGTTCAGCTGTAGAAGACATTTTACGTTTGCTACAGACTAATCGATGGCTCGGCGTCGAGTTTCACAAATGTCTCCGCTTTTCGCAAGTTGAAAACTGTGCCAAATGTTAACCGAAACTGGAATTTATCTTTCTGCTCTAATGGTACACGAAGTTTCTCAAATTCAACCTCTAGGTATACCTTTTAGCATAACTACAAAAAAACCTTATTTTCCAGTTGACATTTTCTCTTAAATCTTCTATGAAGTGGACTGACCACTGAGGCAATGAATAACTCATTACACGAATGCTCGGGGAAGGCGGCCATCAGAGAAGAGTCTGAAGTGATGATATATTTATGCAACTTTTTACTTTATAATAACTTTATTTCCTTTATTAAAAGTATTTCCTGCTAATGTAATTTTACTGGTGGCAGGGTAAAAATACACTCTTCCAGATTGTCCTCTGACGTAATCAGAGACCTTTTTGTCTTTACTATTAATGTATTGTCCATATATTCAATTAAATATCTATAAATAAAAATAAAGTTTCTCTGTAATTGATTAATTATTGTGATTTCTTCGTGTAAAATCTAATTTATATAATCACTGGTGCTAATCAAAATGAATTTATCAACCAAGAATTAAGTAAGTATTGTTTATTTACTACCATGCTCTCATATATTATAAAGAGATGCATAAAATAAAATAAGAGTAATAATAATAACAAAGTAAAATCAATAATAATGATAATTTAAATTAGGCAGGTCTCTGTTACCGGAGACCGTCTAGGTAGGTACCACCGCAGTGCCTATTTCTGCCGTCAATTTATAGTGTCCCGTTTGCAGGGCGCTGTAGCTTGTGTAATTACTAAGACAACGAGACTCAAGATCTTATGTCTTACGTTGACGAGAACAATGTAGTGTATTATCATTCTAAGTAGCGTGTAAGGGGTTCCGCCCAACATCTCACGAAGCCCAAGTCAACCACACGTGCGCGCCCTGCTGAATAACAGACGAGGCACTGACTACCCACCGACCCGCACTAGGCCAGCGTGGTGGGTAACGGCCCAATTCATTTCAATGAACTCCAAAAGACGGCTGCAAGTGCCCGGAGGGACCAGTGGTCGTGCCGATCATGACGGAGGATCGATCAATATGGAGATCATTGGGAGATGCCTATGTCTAGCAGTGGACGGTCGTCAGCTGATAATTAAATAATAAAAAAAATAGCACAACGTTGTGATGATCAGGCATACCCTTGGCTATAGGGTGAACGTCCAGCTCGTCTGATCGCCTAATTGCATTAAATAATATATACTCGTATAATTTTGACACTTAAAGCCTTTAAAGTCTCTTTGCAAAAACATTAAAAGTATGAATGAATTAATGATAAAAAGTATACATTTGAAAGTTTTTTTTTAAGCTTTTAAAATTCATGAAGATTATGGAATAATTTCGAGCACATTTTTTTAGAGCACTTCAGTAGAAAGAACAACGCGGCGGCGTAATTGTAGAGCATAATTTTTTATTTGCATTTCAAAATGAATCTTTTTATGAATTTCAATTTTATCGTTATGAAACTTAAATATCATTTTTTTTTTCATTTAAACGACAGGACGAGCGGGTTGTTCACCTGATGGTAAGCGATACGCTCGCCCTTAATAATATAACACTAGCTAGGATGATATATACAGCAACATTGTACTCATGGTCTACAGACATAATTTATTAAGTTTCGTTACCGCAGTAAATTCTCTAGCTACAACACCCTTCAAATCGGAATACAGGAAGGGAACACCTTATACCTACCTTTTTTTGTTTTTTTGTTTCGGGGAGAAATCTTCGAAAGATACCCTGCTTCTCGGGGAACAGTCAGGATTATGTGAGATTTTTACTCACTAAAACCCCCTCGGTGCTCTGCATCAGTGCATTCGGAGAGGCTCCGGGATCTGGTATAGAACGCACCGGTGCCCCTCTGCACTTTGTGTTAACACATCTCTAAGGAGGGGCTTAACCCGCCTAGGCTGTCCCACACAGATCCGTCGATGTTGAGCGATAAGGGGCCCCCACCCTCAAGGCCTGCGAAACTCCCAGGCTCTTTTAGTCGCCCTCTGCGACAGGCAGGGCTTACCTTAGTCCTATTCTCACTAGCCCGAGATTACAGGGCTGACCTTATACCTACTTAGACGATATTTCCCAATAGAGACCTACCATCAATAAAACGAGTTATTCATCTATACTTGTGTCGAATAGTCCTTTACCTAAAACCTAAAAATTTTTTGTTGTGTTGATGTTAGGTCTCTGTTTCTGGAATCCGTCTAAATACTTACCGCGATTCCTATTTCTGCACCCAAACGTTGTTATGCAAGCATTACTGTGATCCGGTTTGAAGGGCGCTGTAGCTAGAGAAATTACTGACGCAACGATACTTAACATGTTATGTCTGAAGCCGACGTACACAATTTGGTGCAGTGTATATCATCCTAACTACTGCCACGTCGTTACAGGCGGTTACTTATACGCTTGTATAACTTACCATTAGGTGAACTTTCGCTCATCTCTAATTAGATTAAAAATAATATAATACAAAAAGGCTTAAAATTTTATATTTAAATGAATGCGCCAAATATCAATCGTGTAAATATCTTAACTAATACGCAACATTATCCTGAGCAGGTGTGTTGAATGGAAAAAAATACTGAAAGCAACATTATGAACGTAGAATGTAAATAGTATACAATAAGTAAATATCAAGTGAATATTCCGAACTTAAGATAAGCAAGAAAACGTTCAAACTGTTAACTACCTTTGATGCTGCATGAAGATTAAATTTTAAGATTACGCAAAGTGGTTCCGTCGCTTCTAATTTGTTTCGCTTAAGTTCTCACGATGTAATGACTTAAGGCGCATGCACAACTTCAACTACTATTTTTATACAATAGGAAAAAAAGAGAATAATAACAGAATTCTTTTTTATTTGACGAAGCGATGAGATGAACGAGATCTTCTTATAGCGAGATATTGACCATAATATGGTAAGCTCATCACTACAGTAATTTCACTAGCTATAACCCCCTTTAAACCGGAACACAGTAATGTTCATACATTCTCGTTTAGCAGGAGAAATAAAAGCTGAGCTAGTACCACCCTGGATGGTTTCCGACATGGACTCACCACCAGGACTTGATAAAGTTGTCCGCCAATTGGAAAAGTCGCGAATAAAATTATTTAAACAGTCTCTGTGGTGAAGTGACTAAGCACTTGCATTGTAAAACGGAAGTTCCTGGATCTATCGGCCACATGGAGAGTTTGGTTGGTGGTAGGTCTATTTCGAACCCTAACTGCTTGTCATCTTCATTGTAAATTTCTCGCCTTAACTGTCTGCCATTACCGTGTTCCGGCTGTCAACATATCAGACTCAAGGGTTTCTGGGCGAGCACACTTCACCTTCCGCGGCATTATTCTCACACAACACCGTTTGAAATTTAAGTACTAAGTGACAATAAAAAAAAAAAGAAAAAATACTGATGTGTTTATTACTAAGTTAACTTTTAGTCTTCTAGCCTACTCCTACCCACACGGGTATGTTTAAATATCTAGCATCTCACTCTTGCACATAATTATGATCTAAAAAATTCGTTCTATCAAAATTACTATAGTTTTTTTAACTGTATCACAATTGTTATATATTTTTTAAAAGACGGAAATATATTAAAATATATTCATAGATTTTTCAAAGTTAATAGACCTTTTACATCATATCAACTTGGTTAGTGATAATGTTCGCTTTAAGCAGCGAACGAAACTTCGAAACGGTATAAAACCAGCGTCTAGCTTACCCTTAATTTTTGCGTCATTATATTAAAGTGACCGTTGCCACCTATGCTTCTGTAATTAAGTACTAGAAACTATTTGCTAAAGTACAGCTTTTTCTACTGTATTATATTATAAAAAACAATGAAGACAATAGTTTTCTGTTTAAATTAAAATATCCGATTACTAATAAAGGATAACTTAAATATGTTATATTTCTCTTAAAGAAAAAACAGCTTACTTTATGTTTCCAGTGTTGGGCTGTAGTAACAGGAAAAGACAGTAGATCCATATCTGCCATGGTAGCCAATGGTAGGTTATTTTTTTATTTAGTTAACCGAATAAAAAAGCCCATAACAATGGCGTTAATTAAGATTTCACCACATTCCGCACGTTCCATGAGACATGTTGCTTCTCGTTACCCCAGGAATTACACTAGCTACAACGCCCTTCAAATCGGAACACGGTAATGTATGCACAGACCTGTTTGGCATCAAAAATAATCGGTGCGTTGGTACCCATCTAAATGGTCTCCGGCAGCAGAGAACTACCACCAGTGAAGTTGGTTGATATTAACTACTTCTGGTTTGAGCAAGTCGGTTTGACTCGTGGTGGTCTGCTTTCATCGGAGGTTCAAGCTTAAAACGGATTTAAACCTGCATCTCTTCGAATCTAAACTTGTGTATACAGCTTGTTAAAATATCTTTGCTCTTATTTTCGAAATGTCCACATTAATATGTTAAAAAAGCAAAGATTTTTTTACTACATCTTTCGTTCTATCTAATCATTTATATCAAAATATTAAGTCCTTACATATAAAATTGGCGTTTTGTACGGGAGGAATATAAAGTAAATTTTTTTGTAAAATATATTTAATTAATCAAAGTATGCACCTTTGTTATCTATGCACTTTGGCCATCGCATAGGTAGTGCATTGATCCCTTTACTAAAAAAACCTTGGGGGCGAAAATCAATCAATCAGCCATTGCGACGAGCGCTTCCGATTATCGTACAGTATTCACTTTTCACCACAAGTCATGATTTGAATTAAAATCCCTTCATCATTGTATCGATTGAGCGAAGTAACACAGCAGCAGCAGTCGACGCGTGTTTGCAAGTTCGATTCACTCAATTCATGAGGTACCCATCGTTCTTCTTTTTTTGCTTTCCCGATTTGCTTCAAGTGGATTAATACAGTTTTGTCACTTACCTCGAAACCTGCATCTATCTCTGAAGTGCTTTGTGATGGATCCGCTTCCACAACATCTTTTAATTCTTCATTTTCTACTTTGGTCTCCGGCCGTCCACGGAGTTGGTTCTGAAGGTCGAAATTTCCAGAACGAAAACATTGAAATCAAAAACATACCATGCTTCCTTTTGCGACACCAGCGCCGTACATATCATTAATCCTTCGAGCTGTTTCTGCAGCACTGGTGCTGGTGTCACGGTAGAACTCGTATTCGTAAATATACCGATGTTTCATGTGTTCCGTTGCGCGGTAAGAAGCGACACCAAAGAAAAAAATAATGATGAAAAAACAAATGACTGTTTTCAAAACTCAAATGTAGCAGCTAAATGAATTTATAAATTTGAATTTGGAATTCTTAACCAAAGAGGAGATATTTCATATCAAAGTGGTCAGTACGACAAAACGCTAATTTCATATGTAAGGACCTAATATTTATTGTTACTAGTACATGATATAATATTATAATTGGTTTTCCTTTATCAAGGTTTGTTGGAAGAAATCCTTTTATGATTAATCTCGCCTTTGTTCCATACATCTCTATATATACAATATAACTAATAATTTATATACAGATATTTAATAAATAACAAAAAGAGAAACAGTTTCAATCAGCCTTTCATCATCAGCCGATAGACGTCCACTGCTGGACATAGACCTAATTAATTACTATTTATTTATTTATCTTAACACCTTAAGCTAAGGGTACCGAGGGCGGACTTAATGCCACAGAGGTATTCTTTACTAGTGAACCCAGAAGTTTAATTAAGTTTAATTTATTATTACTACCACCGAGAATAATTACTAAAAATCAAATATTATATGGTCAATACCGAAAAATATTTATTCTGTGTAATGTTTATTAACAAACAAATGTATTTTCTGTATTATATATAAATAAAAGTATCTATTGTAGTGTGTACTTAAGAGAATTGTTTTTTAAGCAAATACAAGGTGCGAATGGAAAACCGTTCGCGTAAGTCGTAAACAAACGATTACCCACCGTAGACATGTTTTCTTTGGCCACCAATATTTATATATAGTGGTGGCAGGTCTCTGTTGACGGAGACCGTCTAGGAAGGTACCACCGCAGCGCCCATTGCAGCCGACAAACCGTAGCATGCAAACATTAATGTGTTCCGGTTTGAATAGCGATGTAACTAATGTAATTTCTTAGGTAACGAAACCCAATATTGTGTAGAGTTAACTATAACAACCGTTATCATGTACTAATCCGCCGGAGATCAAAAAACTTGGTGACAGATAAAATGACGACCCTTCTCAGTCTAGTGGAGTAATGAAGCATCTGCATCATTTCCTAATGGAAAGACAAACAACGCAGCTGCGACTCTTTTAGTATTAGCAATGATCATGAGAGAAACGGCTATTTGACGTAGTGTAACCGCTTTGTTCAATTTACTCTTTCAACATGAAGAAAATAAAAAAATAGAGAAAGCATATAAAAGAAATCTTTGCTAATTTTAAAAATATAACTTATTCAAATAACTTTTTAAATAATATCACTAATTATTTAACCTAAAGCTGTGATAGCGATCTAGATGCGATCAACGCGGAGATCATTTGAGGGAGGCCTATGTCCAGCTGTGGACCTCTATCGGCCGATGATGATGATGAAAGCTATAGTAAATAGCTCGGTTCACATCCCATTGTGCTTATGGTTCCTGTGATGAAGAATAAATCGAGGAAACCAATCGTCTAAGTAGGTACCATCGCAGAATTTATATCTGCTCCCAAAAAACCACCACAGTGCGTATGAAACATAAGATGTTGAGTCTCATTACCCCAGTAATATCACTAGTTACAGCACCCTTCAAAAACACAGTAATATTTGCACACTACTGCTGGGCGACAGAAATAGGTGTTGCGTAGGTACCAACCTATCTAGACGTTCTCCAGCAACAGAAATCTACCACCAGTAAATTGTCGCAAACAGACGAGCGCGATATAGTGCTGTGAATAACATCCGAACTAACACCACATAGTTATGAGACTGCGTATCACTTACCATCAAGTGAACATCCCGCTCATCTCGTCGCCTTAAACTACAAAAAAAAAATTTAAATTTTATTTTTCTATTGATACAATTTTACTTATTTTATAATCTATAATATGTCTTTGTCATATGACATTTATATGATACGTTGTCTAAAGGAGTAGTACACTGGTTTAAAACGAATTAAGACAGTTAAAAATTACTTAAAAAATTATCTAGGTATAATTCCATCTAATCATACATTACATGTTTATATATATATAAGATAAATACACAAATTTAAATTTTTGTATTTATCTTATATATATATAACTCATGTCATGGGTCATTCATTATCCATGTTAATTGATTAACGAGGTAATTATTTTATTATATCCTGAATGGTTCAAAGCACTGTAAAATATATTAAATATTTTATATATAGGTAATATTCTATATATAGATAATTCGCCAGAAAATCAAGGTTACTGACATAGCCTTCCGAGTGTGCAAACTGTAGTGGCAATGGGCTGGTCACATCTGTCGCAGAATCGGCCACCGTTGGAGTAGACCTATTCTAGAATGGAAACCGAGTTTAGGCAAACGTAGCACCGGACGCCCACTAAACAGATGTAGCGATGATCTGAAGAAGGCGGCTGCCAGCAACTGGATGCGTATGGCCGCGTGTGGGCGTGTGGATTGGGCTAAGTGGCGTTTTTTCGGAGAGGCGTTCGTTCAATAGCCGACTGCCGCAGGCTATTGATGATGACTTTATATAAAGGTAAATAAATAACCGGGGATGTAAGAGTTCCTGCATAAAAACTCACGGAATCCAATCCAACCTCATCTGCTCGTGGTGCACCTTGCTAAACTACAAACGGGGCTTTGGCTGCCCACGCACGGCATGTCCAGCCAGCGTCATCTAGAGCATCAACAGCAGTGATGTATTACTAAAAGTAATAAAAGTGAATATCAGTGAACCGAGTGGTATCACAAGTACGTACGCGTTGTTAGATGATGGTGCATCTATCTCAAAGATCAACAAAAAATTTGTTAAGGAGTTAGGTCTTTCTACTTCTTAATCTAGTCCTGTGAAATTTATTGATGCATTTGAAATTGAAGTTTACCAGTCCAATACTCCTAAAGTATTTACTAAAATTTCTAGATGTTATGAGAATAAAATTTATTATATTACTTTACATTACAAGTAGATAAAATAAAATTACTTAATCAAAATCTGTTCATTGTAAACAAATAAAATGTAAACACTTGTTTAATGTAAATGTGTTGTATGTAATAAATGGGTTAGCGCTTCGTATGTTAACAGGTGAAGATAACTACATATTTGTTGTTAGCTCCTTTACAGATACTGCACTGCAACAAGCACGAACCGTACGCTACGAGATTCCGTCTAGCTTTTTTTTCCGCCAAAGATTTTTTCTCTCTGGCGATCCTGCCTACGGCACTGTTACAATATCTTCTCTGACACAAGTCCTCCACCTTTATTAATGAAAATATATGAACACTTTGGTATCTTTAAGCATAATCAAAATATATTTACAATATTGCCAAGTTCTTATCTAATTATTATTATTTTTTTCCTATTTACTTTTATTCTTCATTAATGTCTTGGTGGCTGTGTATTTACAACATTTGAAGAAATTATATCTATGTTTCTTATCGCTAATATACATATGTAAACTATTTATTTCGCATTCTAATTCCAATTCCAACCTTTCTTTCCCGTACATAGAACATTCCACCAGTAAATGTATAACAGAACAGATTCCTCTTTATTTGGTTCGCGGGAGCATTGCGGACTCTCTTTACACTTGAATTTGTGCAAGTACTCAAAGAACCCGCCATGTCCCGTGAATACCTGTGTTATTATTTTGTCGACGTCAAGTTTTCTGATGATAAGGTAAGCCTCTATAGCATCGGGAAACATAAGTTTTGTCGTAAACGCAGTGTCACCTTTATAGCGCCTGTTCCATTCCTCAAGCGTTTCCATGCGGATTTGTCGCTTGACAAATGAATCAGGGCGTAAGTCAGAATTTGCTTTAGTTTTCAGTTTCTGCGTCACTTCATTGGCGAGATAGTCTGCCCTTTCGTTGCCTTCTAAACCGACATGTGCTTTAATCCAGAACAGAGATATTTCCTTGTCCTGGAGTATAGCGGCATTAATATTAGCACATGTAGTTACTGCCAGGCTGTGCATACAGTGGTTATTTATCACTGTTTCCAGCGCAGATTACGAGTCGCTATATATACCAAAACTCTTTTCGGGATGTGCTAAGATTATCTTTGTTGCTTCATAAAGAGCCAGAAGTTCCGCTTGGTACACAGTGCAGTACGGCGACAGCTTAAACTTGACAGCTTTTACCTCGGCTTTGCTGTTCCAAATGGATAGTGCTGCTCCGACTTTGTCGTCAATTTTGCTGCTGTCCGTATATATGCAGATGGCTTGCACATTTTTGTTTAGTTCCTCTCAGTTTACCAAGCTTTGGAATCGTAATATCATTTGTTCAGTAGGGTGGGGAGTTTTACTATGTACCACGATTCTTACGACGAGCATAGCTTGGGTCTTATATGGCGCAAATTTTAATTTATTGAGCGAACACCATCTCTGTACAAAGTTTAGGGTCGTTAGTCGGCTGTTCTTGCGCTTGCTGATGAATTGTCGCCGTCGAAAATGAGTAACTACATCATCGGCAAATGCCTGATAATATTGTGCCTGCTTTTCATGTTGGTGAGTAAAGAGTTCAGTAATAGATTCCAAAGTATGGGACCTCCTATCGAACACTGTACGCATCCTTTACTCGCAGTTCTGACGAGTTCTTCTCCGGTACATCTAACTCTAACAATTCTTTCCCGTGTATAACTATCTAATAATCTGCGAATGTTCACAGGGCATTATTCTTCTGCCAATCTGAAACTCCCACTATTTTGGTTATTAACTCTTGAGTCTTCTTTAACGTCTAAGGCAACGATGACAGTATGCATGGGTGCTGTAGATGCAAGACTTGGACGTTGTTCTTTCTGTAGTCGAACAGGTTGTACGTTCGCATGACTGCTGAGATCGTTTTTGAGCTCTGCTATACTCTTCGATATTTTGTCTATTTCAGCAAATGACAGTCTTTGCTCGTCTTCTAGCGGTCTAGGAGCGCTTTATAAGTCCGCAGTTAAAGCTATTGTGTGCTATTTACACTCCTCTAGTGCATTACTGTGGTCGTCTATGTTTTTCATTAGGTCTTTAATCAACTCCATTTGCGGTGATAACTCAGTAGGGATCGGCGTGGCTAGCTTTATTACTTTGTCAGTGGTTCTTGACTCAACTGGTTCTCCTACTCCTTTCGCAAGTTGGTAGAGTCTTTCATAAATACTCTGTGACACCAGTTTTAATTCCGACCTTTAAGTTCCTCGAGTCTCCTAGCAAGGTTTTTGCTCTAATGAGGCAAGCTTTCGCCCCTGCCTCTCAGCTCGTGTATTTGAGTTTAGGCGGGGGAGATTTTGATAAGACTTCAGACTGTTTACTGCTAGTCTTTTCCTGTGTTAGCTGGTCTCGCCTCACTTTTGTGACCGTGGAGGTCTGTATTTGTGAGCTAGCAGCAGCGACTTGTGTATCTTCCTTAGTGTTTGGAGTCTTTTTCACCGGCGTCCGGCTTGTTGCAAATATATTATAATATGTTTAGATAAAAGTACGGAAATTTGGAAAAAGTTTAGAAATCGACGTAAATTAAATAATAACTTAGTAGTTTATAAGGCACTTAGTAGATGCACTTGTGACCGATGAAAACAGTATTTAACAATAAATTTTGAGAAAAAACGGAATAGTTGTTTTGGCAGGAATGAAACTCCACTTAGACAAGAATAGGATAGTGTAGGAGCGATTTTTTCGTTTTTTTCGTCTTTTTCGCTATATATCGGCGCTAAAAGTGCGCGAGGCTCGATATGGGTTGCCCGTTAGTAGTTTTAGCAAAAAAAGGGGGAAAAACAATAAAAAAATAAAGATTCAAATTTCGACTCGTAGAATACAAAACAATGAACAATTCTTACCTTCCTTTGTGTGCCGACTATCCTCCATCACTCAGCGGAGCAACGAAGCAACGGAGATGGACACAGACAGAAAGATTGACCAACGATGTATATTATCTTCTTCTTTCTCCTGCCCTGGTCCCACTTTATGTAAGGTCGGCACAACATGTTCTTCATTACCGAACATGTTGTAAATAGTTTTGGCTAAAGTTAGCCAACGATGTATATTATATGCGTATATATAATGACGATACTATGCCAATATTTTTTTTGAAATTTAAACTTTATCGACATGTTGAATATATTGATACAACAACGGCGTACAAAAGCAAGCGAGAGCTTATATATACAACTACCACTACGTCTTACTATTGCGATCTTATTTGATACTGTTTTTTTTTTTTTTTTTTTAACTTTTATTTTGATCGTTCACCCCTGCGTATGGTGGGTCAGGGCCTATTCATTTCCATCACTTTACATCAGTTCATATGTAATTATTATTCCTTCATACTCGTCTTTCACTCTCTCTTGTCTCACTTTCCGTACTTATCTTTTACACCGTAACTTATCTTTCGCACTCCATCCCAATTCCTTCTTTCATGCATCCTCTCTGACCAAAGTGGAGACTGCCTCTTCCTTATATTTCTGGAGGGGGAGGGCCTGAAAACAAGCATTCCCTGTAGCATAATTTCGGACTTTCTTCTTTCTTCTCGCTTCTTACATATATTTATTTATTTATTTACATTTTCATTTTATTCCTTATTTATTTATTTATCTATTTTTACATTAATCTAACTAACTTTAATTTAATTTCCTATACACACAATTTTCCATTTTTCTTAATTATTTTACTAGCTACTTCCTTGCTGTACTCCAGAAATATGGCGCGACTTCCGTCTTCACTCATCAGAGAGGCGATGACTCCAGCTTCTATTTTCTTGCCGATCTCCACTTCCCAAGCATTCCTTTCCCTTCCAAATTGTCGTCTAGGTTGGTGCGTTCACAGTTACTACAGTTGCACTCACTCTTCCGCGATTAGCCAAATATTTCATCTCACGCACTACGATACACGGGATAGCGAGATAAAAAAAATTAAACATACTTACGACAGACTGTAGTGCTATCTAATTAGCACTAAGGAGGCAGTTATTGTAAGCGACGCGACCTTTATATTTATTAATAGAACAATAAGTTATGATGAAAGTAAGTGAGCGCACAATAACACCGCGGCGACAGGTACTTCGTACTTAGTACGGCGACGATCTACCCGTACTTTTTAATCTCGCGCACGAATCGATAGCACGCGGAGCTGATGACTTACCTAGTTACTACCTTAATCTTCAAAATCACATAGTTTTTTTACCCATCCCTAACACCCACTAACCCGCATCGGACCTGCGTGGTGGGAAATAGCTCGAATCCCCCCATAGGAATCTCTGATCGATGTGGGAATCTTTGGGTGAGAGTCAATATCCAGCAGTGGACGTCTATCGGCTGATGATGAAATAAATAACATAGCGGTAGTTATATCTTTGTATATAGTTTAACATGTAATTAATTTCGCTGCAGTAATGGATCAAACATAACCTGTATGATTGATTGCAGCTTGTAACATCGTGTTACTATTGTTCCTTCATGACAATCGATCATTATTCACTATTAACAAAGAGTAGCACATACATACGTTGTGAACCCCCGACACGGAGGAGGGTGTTACAAATTTAAGCGAGGGGCTTGTATTTTGTTCAATTAAAATCAAATAAACCTATTTTTTTCTTTAATAAATATTTTTCGGTAGAGCTACGAGACGAGAGATACATTAACTTGATAGTAAGTGCCTGCTTTAAGCATGGTGATAATATGAGCGCCATTATAGCAGAAATTACTTAACTGCAGTCGTACTTAGTTTTTCCAGCTGGATGGATATAAGGGTTCCCGCACAACTCACAGGATCCAAGGCAACCTCACCTGCTCGTGGTTTACCCTCCTAATCAACAAACGAGGCTCTGACTCCCACCAACCCTCATTACGCTAGCGTGGCGGGAAATAGTCCAAATTTCCTATATGATTCCCTACGCAATAGATGTGGGAATTTAATTTCACTAGCTGCAACTCCCTTCAAACCGTAACATAGTAATGTTTGAGCGGGCCCAACATCGGATTCCCGCCACCGCCACCCGCCACAACCCGCAGGGGGCCGGGAGAATTTTCTCTCTTGGCTCCCATGGCCTTTGGGCTACAGGTTCGGGGGAATCCGTCGCCCGCGCGACTGCAGGAGACCAAGGAGGGGGCGCACTGTATGTTCCGGCGTGCCCCTGCGGAGATGGAAAGAGAGGGATCAACCCTGTGCGGCGGGGAGGAACATCGTGAGGGTTTTAGTCGGTGCAAGTCCAACATAACCCGTCCTGGCCCCTACGAAGATGAGGATGCGTAGGCATTTCCACCACGTAAAATCGAATCAAAACAAATATCATAAAGTAAAGATGTAAAAACTAAAAAATTTTAGAAAAGAGAATAAAAAAGAAAACCGAGAGAAGAGGAAGCTAAAGGATGACTTTTTACGTATTCCAAGGAACCACAAGGAAGACGATCAGCGACGGACTTTACTTAGGAGAGGAGAATGAAAGAAGGAAATGGAATGTAGAACGAAAGAGAAAAGAAGCATGAAAGAAAAACAGAGTATGTAAGAAGAAAAGAATGATAGATGAGAATGTAGGAAATAGAATTAGACTAAAACTGTGATGGAAATTGAACTGTAAACAAAGGCCTTGACCCACCACACGCAGGGATTTAAAAAAGAAAGAAAAAAAACTGTGTCTACCGGTACGCGGGCGCCACTCAAGGACCTTAGCGCCCCACCAGCCGTCGGCTCTTCGAGCAATGTACCCTGTCCACTGCTACTTAAGTCAATCTTTTGGGTTATATCGGTGACCTTAGTTCTTCTGAGGATCTGATCTGATGCGGATTCGAGAAACTCCGAACATAGCCTTCATGGAGAAGGTCCATTGTCCTTTCGGTAACTTTGAGTGTTTTTATAAGGCCGACAGTAAGGGGCCACGTCTCAGTTCCATATGGTCAACACTGGCAATACGTACGAGATGAAGATTTTTGTCTTGGCTAGTCTATACGTAAAGATAATTGTAAGTTTATTAAACTTAAGGAATTACATTGGTTACAGCTGTAAAACGAAAGCAATTACTTTGTATTAACCAAGCTAAACGATACTTAGTGAAAGTTTTGCGAATTAAGATTAAAATTTCAGCGCAGTCGGACACTAAGTTCGTTATTATTCCGCGCCGCGTACTAATCCGGCGCCTGAAACTGTTAAGGCGCAGTCGCCGACGGTTACACAAACGTACCTTTCATTTGCATACACAAGCACATTACATTATTTAACTTAAGAGTAAGCAAACGTATGTCTACATCATTATCATACATCATCAGCCGACAGACATCCACTGCTGGACGTAGGCCTCCACCAAAGATCCTCACGTTTGTCGAGTTTCGTAACGGGAGATTTGGGCCGTTCCCCACCACGCTGTCCCAATGCGGGTTGGTTGGGGCCAAAACCTCGTTTGTTGATTAGCAGGGTGCACCAGGAGCAGGTGAGGTTGGCTTCGACTCCTTGAGTTGTTGTGCGGAACCTGTGTGAAGCGGTGAAGGGAACCGGGCGATCACTCGAAGGTAAGTGACTTGCCCACCCATAACAAAGTGGCGTTAGTGCTTCGAGATATACAAAGTTGAATTCTCTTTACCCCAGTAATTACACTCGCTACAGCGCCTTTTAAACCAGAACACGCTAAAGTTTGCACTTTACAGAAACAAGCGCTGCGGTGGTACCTATCTAGGCGTTCTCCAACAACAGAGACTTACCACCAGACTGTACGACTATATGGATTACCCACTGTCTTTAATGTGTCAGCATGGACTGGAACTCCTACGAAAAATACCAAAGGATTTCTCTACTATGGCTTATAGGATGACTCAAGGAAGGACAAGGACTTCCACAAATATGGGACCATTTTCTGATAATGGATTATTAGTCGTTTTCCACAAGACAAGCTGAGCGCTAGGCCATAACGTGGCGCTAGTTAGGATGATATATACTGCAACACGCGCGCCTCGCCTCAGACATAAGATATTGAGTCACTTTACGCCAGTAATTACACTAGATGCAGCGCCTTTTAAACCGGAAAACAGTAACGTTTTCACACAAGTGTTTGGCAGGTGCTGCGATGGTAGTTACCTGGACGGCCTCTACCAACTGAGACAATCATTAGACATCTTTATTAATACTTTTGACATTTTCTGATAGATTTAATTGAAGTAAGTTCTAGAATGTATCCTGCGCCTTAAATACACTACACAGCTCTAAAGTGACCTTAACCACACAGTCTTGATTAATATTACTTGATTCCGGAACTTTTCACTAACATGCTCCCACTTGGTGCATAAATAAACTATCACACTGGATTACTCCCAGTTCGCCTTCAAAGCTGTGTTTCTCATGTACTATAGTGGAAACTTACTTAAACACTACACAGTGCCGCAATACGTAGTTCCACGGAATGGAGACAGTTTTTATTTTAAACAAATTTTTTTATTTAATAATAAAACTAATACTTTTGAAATGGTCTCATAATTATCTCTGGTATTGTAAACGCCGTTATAGTTTTAATCTTTACTTCTACGTTTTATCTCGATAAGTAACATTTCTCATTGTTAACTGTTTTCACTCGCCGATCCAGAATTTCCCACGAGCTCTTTTCTATTTCTTCGTGGAAATGAAAGCAATCTCGTAGTATTCTGTAGACATACGATTTATTCACAGGCAGCGCTCTACTGTTGAGATTTGTGGTTACGAATAAAAGATTTATCTCTAAGCGATCTTTTTTTGATACAGAATTTTACAATAATTATTTAAATTTTAATACAAGTACATTAGCAACATACGTGTGTAACTTAATCGTTAATTAAGTAAATCAAACAAGTATAAAGTAGCTAACGAGTTAAATGATTGACGAAGGATTATTTGTATCATCTTATTGTTTGGATAACGTTGCTAGGCAAAGGACTCCCCCAATTCATTGAGCAAAATAGTGCCTTAGCCCCATCACGCTGACTCAGTCCGGGTTGGTGGGTGATCAAAGCCTCGCCTGGTGTTTAGCAGGTCACTTGGACTTCATGAGATGTTGGGCCATTGTCCGAAAGATGTTGTTTGTATGAATATGGAATTTCTATCCAATTCATAAATGGCGTAGTAAATAATATAACAGATTATCCTTTGTGATTAATATTAATACTCGATATTACTAACTTAAGTCATCATCGACATTTATTTAGATAGGTGGCTGCATTGGAAAGATCATATAAATACTGCTGCTCTGGAATCGCCTGTCAGTCTCTTCTCCTGATATGAGATAGTCGACTGCTTTTATAGTGATTAGTGAGTAAAGAGCTGACAGAGTGTTTAAATACTTGATAACAACCTAGTTATCTTGTCATTTTAACTATTTAATTATCGACTATGTAACACCATATCATCATGTGGATATTTTAATTACCAGAGATTATGTTATTAAAAGAGTATTCATGAATTTTTTACCGAAGAAGAACACTACTTAAGAGAGGCTCAGTGAGCAAACTTGTTGTAAAATATAAAGTAAACTTACCGACACTTATTTCAATACTTTCATAGCTAGAATTAGAGTCAAAATATATTAGTTATTAAGCATATATATAGTTATTAAGATTTTACATGTAAATATTATAGCAAATGATTATATTTTCATAGAAAATACATCGATCAGAGTTTTAAATATTTTAAAAGACCTTTGTATCTTTGCGTTAGATAAATGTTAAGTTTCAGTAACTTAACGGTTTATTTATGAAACAGATTTATTATCTAGGTTATTTAACGTAGACTTACTAATGCATCTGTGACATGGTATATAGAGCAGGACACTAGGTAGTGGTAATAGTAGTTGGGAGTTAGATAAGTAGGTGGTATATATGAAGAAAAACCAAATATTAAGTATCTAATATCTGATCCCTGGGATAAAGATTAAATTCCTCGTTCAGGAACTTGGTTGCATGGAGTGTCGAAGCCTTGTGAAAACACGCTATAAATTATCTCTATCTTTACCTAAGAACATTATTTATGGTTTGCTCATATTTTACTTCGTATAGAACAACTGCAAAAGTGAAAAGTTAACCAACCAGTGAAGTATTTCATGAAACGTTCAGCTCATAGCTTTTTAGAGATCAATTCTATAAAGGTGTAGGGTATTACATTATAATTTTTTTTATTTATGTTTTTATAACATTAGGGCAAAGGGCAATATCATAAATAAATCTACAACACTAGCATGCCATCATGAGATTATCTTTAGTCAACTAATACACGCAGAACTTTCTTAAAGAGCATTACAATGTACTACATCTTCATTCTTCCAGTTGTGGAGAGCGAACTTGAGAAGATCATTAGTCTATTAAATCAGGGCCTGAGAGGTCCTATACTTCGTAACTAACTCCCTCTCTGCTCTGCAGCTTTACTAACGGTGATCATTCCCAGAGTAGATAGATCCAGTCCATTAGCACATTTCAATTTGCATATTTGAAAGGGTATATAGATAATCTTATCCTTTTACCCTGTAGTGGATTATGTTTGCAATTTTGCACAAAAGAGGACACTCAGGAACAAATGGTGCAAATTTTGTTAGCAATTGGCATGTGTATTCATTAGAATCGATTTCCCGTAAAGGAGTGGAACGTACGCAAATTTACGTGTGACAATCTAATTAGTAGATTGGATGGGTTGTAGTTAACAATGTAATTTGATTAACTACCAAACATTACTTTAATTGAAATCTTATAATCATTTTAACCACTAAAACTATAATACAATAATTTTATGTTAGGTGATAATTTCTTAAATAACACAGAAATTTATTTATTTATATTGTTTTAATAGATTTAGACAGAAAGAGCAAGAGCGAGAAAGAAGGTAATAAAGTAAAGAATTGTAACAAAAGAAAAGAACTGAAGCCCAGGCCCACATTTAAGCTTATGATTTAAAATTTAAATAATTATAGAAAAAATATATACATGAATATTTAACTTCAATAAAAAATAAGTTATGATATTAAAAAAATATGTTTTTATCATAAAGTCTTGTAAAAATTGTTATTTTCAGTACAAAGACCTAAGAACGGACCGACGGCCCTGTAAACCATTGTATTACAATCTTGTTACGTTAGAATTTGGTAATATCGAATTAGACGCTTGGCTAAACCTTTTGTCAGTCTTATATACAAAATCGGATTAATTCGCTTTTGATGATAATCAGTATTAGATTATCATTATTCCATCCAATGAAACAAAGGAGACAAGGAAATTAATCATAAACGACTTTGTTGCGGTTAGAACGAGTTTCAGCGACTTAACTTATATAGGACATGGCTACATCTCAAACTGCTTTTATGTTTAAGTTTAAATCGACAAAGTAAAAAAAAAAAGAAATTCTTTCTATAGAGAATGTAGATAGAGCAAGTTGCTTATGTGATTTAAATTATAATATTCCACTGAAGAGATTACCAATGCATATTCATATCATGGGAGATGGTGCTTTGCTGAAATTCAAAACAGCTCTTTTCTTGAAGGTCTCCAAGTTATATCATTCCGCAAATACAGCTAGAAAGTAGGTTCAATTTTACAAATTAGAACTGCAGCAGACTCATGAAGTCCGGTTCCATAGATGTCTTCCTCCGAAAACATTTCAATAAATTGTGGAATAACTTAAAGTTGTTCAAAAAGAGTATGAATGATGAAGTGTTGATAAACTGCAGAACACCGAGTTTATCATCAGCCGATACATTTCCACCGCTGGACGCAAGCCTCGTTAATGGACCAACAACCTTAGATTTACATTTACATTTATATTTAGGTTTCTATAATCCCTGAATGTAGTATGAAATAGTAAATTATATCAGTACTTTTATTACAAATACTTCTCAAGATCTTCCTACTTTTGTGTATTATGGAAAATTAAGAAAAAGACATCTATAACACAAGTTGTAGTAACCAACTTATGTGTTAAAAGTTACAAGTTATATATGATTACTCGTTCAGTTAATCTTCATCAGACTTATATTAGTTATCTGCAGCAAAATTTTATCAAGAGCAATAACATTAATGCCATCGGTCAGAACATCTTAAGCTTGAAAGCTTTGGAGAGATTACATCAAGATTCGAATTAAGTGCGACGGGAAGGTTGGCCGCGGGCTCTAAATATAATATGTAGGATGGGGTACCATAAGTTGCAACATATGTATACCCACATACATGTTCGCACCTAAAGCTATACATAATATGTTCTTTAGTTCGATTCCATGGATAATTGTATAGCACATACATATATACCTATATCTACTCTCATAGTTTATATCTTTCACATTGCTATTAAGATATATATTTGTATGACACTACTACTAATAATCTGTAAAACAAAAAATCAAATATTTAATACATTCAGGTTAATTAGGTATTTTTATATATAGTTAAGAAAACAAGAACAACTTACAAATAAGACAAAATATTTAACTACAAATTCTATGATCAAAGACCTAATAAACTTGATTAAGGTACTGAAAATATTAATAATTTTTTTTATTCCAAGAAGCGATAAAATGAGCGAGATGTTCACTTAATGCTAAGTGATATTCTTGCCTATAACATATCCCTAGTTAGGATGATACACAGCAACACATTGGGCTCGTTGCTTTGAGACATGAAATGTTAAGTTTTGTTACAACATTAATACTTAATAAAGTACTTATTTTGAGAATAGTTTACATGCATAGTTTTATAACTAATTACTTAATAACTTAACCTCAATTTCAAATCGTGTATATCTTCTAGTATCGGCCGTCAGAACACAACAATGCTTTAATAGCAAATGAAAAATGATGTTAACTAACGAGGCGGGTTTAAAATAACCTTACCACCATCCAAACCCACCACAATATGGACGGAAGTAAACCATCGACCACCGTATTCCATGGTTTGCAAGGAGTTTAAATAAACCAATTAATAATTAGTTTAGTTAGCAAGCTTTCAAATTATATGATAAATAAATCTACAACGTGTTCCGGTAGAAAGATGATTCAGGCGGAAGTTAATAAATAATAATTAGTGTTTCATGCGTGTTGTATGCGCAGAGTAAAGGTTTGTGGTTCGCTGAAATAAACCGTTTTTGGTTTAAACGCATACAAAGTCAAGCGTTAATCAATCTCACCTAAACACATATAAGAGAATAACGAATTTACTTCTACTTTCAACGGTTTCGGTTTGTAAACTCGTTATTGGTTTGTTATTACGAGCTTCTGAATTATGGAACTGATCCAACTTGGCACGTCGAGACCTATAAATTTATACCCGTGAAATTCTACATTAAAATTCGTTAAAACTTCAATTAGAATGAAATTTTATTCATGATTTTTTTTCATATTTTAAAACTTTAAAAAAGTTGCTTAAAATATTTATAGCTTAAAAAGTAAAAAATGCTTATTAATATATTTATAGATGTGTACAAGGAGTTATATAAAAAAAGGTGAGAGACTGGGGGTAGATCTCTGTTGCCGCAGACCGTCTAGGTAGGTACCACCGCAGCTCTGATTTCTGCCGCCAAACAGTAGTGTGCAAACTTTGAGATCCAGTATGAAAGATGTTGTAACTAGTGTTACTGGGGTGACGAGAGTGGACATGTTATATCTCAGGCTACCAGCACAATGTAGCGCTGTGTATAACATGGTACCTAGCGCCACATTATTAAGGGCGGGCGTATAACTTACTATTAAGTGACCGTTCCGCTTATCTGGTCGCTTCGTAGTATAAAAAAAATCATGCCGTACCACGATCAGTATTCTTAGAAACATAGAAACCCTACAATTAAATAATGCAATATAAATGCGTCAGTTAGCTTTTTCTCAGTAATAAGAATATTTCACGAAAAATAATTTACTACCTTTTACTACATTAGAAGATTTATTGTTACAAAACAATTATTTCGAGTGATATTTCATTTTTTTTATTTAATTATGCGACGAAACTAGCGAGACTTTGAGATGGTAGTAGACTTAGATGGTGTCCGGCAACAGAGACCACCAGCAGTTTTTTTAACATTGAATATAAATCTAGTATTAAATATAGACACGCCTCATGTGGCTCAAGCACTATGTACTCGTATGTAGTACTTGACCTTAAGTAATTTCTAAAACTCATTGAATAGAATAATAACTTTGTATATTAAAGCAAGTATATATAACGTACCTCCTTCATAATTATTTTCCAATAAATACACTTACTTCTTACTAACTTATCAACTGGATAACTCTTACTGATTAACATAGGCCTTCATCAGATCGTTGGTTCACCTAGTGAGGGACCAACCCTGCGTCTTTCGGTATGCAGGCGCCATTCCAGGATCTTGCTGCCCCTACGACCGTGAGTCCTTCGAACGATGTGTACTGCCCATTGCCACTTGAGATTAGCAATCTTTTAGATGTGTCAATTTAGTTCTCCTGCGGACCGTTGATAAGATGTTTGTTTCTATAAATATATATAAGGAAAATAAAAATAAACTATAAATAATAGATCTCTGATGTTAAAACGGTTGTTAAATAGTGCTTCGGCGGCAGAACAGTTTTTAAGGATGACAACCTGAATTTCATATATATATAATTAAAATAAATATAATAATAAGACATTAATTTGTTTTAAAAAAAAACTTAAGTGTATGTGCATTAGGTTAAAAACAACAAAAATAAGTCATTACGTTATGCAAAAAAGGTCCAGTATTCAGTACATAGGCACCTGGTGCCAATTCTTGGTAGCCTGCCTTAGCCTAACACTGTATATGTTTATCTTGATTATATACATTCATCTTGAACAGATTCGGCTCCAAAGGGACGTAGCGTTAACAAGCACAGTATTTAAACGTAGTTTCGTACCGGATTTAATTAGCATCGCTCAGTACTACCTGACTTGTGTAGTTGTTTGCGCTCTTGAACTTTCTAACAGCAAGTGATTAATTACCAAAGTACTACTTAATGTAAGCGTTGCTTAACATGTTTCAATTATTGGAAAATATATAACGTTTATATTATATTTTTTTATTTAGGAAGGTACCACTGCAGCGGCTATATCAATAGTGGTATGAAAGTTTCAATGTTGTTTGGTTTTAATAATGTTTTTTTTTTTTTTTTGCATATATTTTTACATAAATGAATTAAGTGTTTTTTAAACTGATCAATGCTCATTGCTTACTATTACTCCTTTACTTCTTTTATAAAAAGGATCGCATTCATGATGAATGACCTGCTAACAATCTAAACGAACTTGAAAAGATTTTTGGGTCCCGTATGAATACGAAGGAGAATTCTTAAAATTAAATACTGAAAGCAAACACTCACCCTGATGTAGATTCATTATCCTGTGAGTATTCAGATTTTAAATTATTTATTAGGTAGTCGTTTTTCACTCTTAAAGCACAATAGCACATGTTGTGTACGGGACTGGACAAGCACGAGACAAATACCCTGCGACACCTTCTGACGCAAACATGCCTCAAAACTACACTTCTGAATCACAGAAGCGCACAACTGTTGAAATTGTTCAAATGAAGATTCATCGCTGCGTGAACAACTAATTACTACGACACGGAGCAAGAGCACTAGCGGTATTCTAAAATTGGTCGCATTATACCGCCCGCACTCGCGAACATTTTGTTGTGCAGCATAACCTCATCGGCGGACATTTTGCTCTTATTGCTGTTATGTTGGTATAACGAAATTAAACAACAACCAATATTCTCCGATTTGAGAAATCCATGGACTTTGATTGTAAATTTTTATTATTACTTTTTTTTCTTGTTATGAATATATTGAATTTTATTTTTCTTAATATTAGTATTTTACATATTGAGTTAATATTCATTACCTCATATTCAATGTACACGCGGAGTGAACATTAATTGGATTTTGTTTTTCCTCTTTACTCCAAATATAATTTTGCGCTATAATCATATGTTCACACTGGACATATATACTGTCTGAGAATTGTGTTTATACTGTATTTTTTTCTTTCAATGTAATGACTATACTATTGACATACTACGCAGTTTAATTATAACGGAAGTGATCGCTTCTCCCTACGCCACAAAGAATTACGAATGTAAATATAATGTACCAGTTGTACATATATGTTATAATGCTCAATTATTATTATTTTTTTATGGCTGTTACCAAGGTTTAGAAAAATTTCTTGCAATGTAGCAGTGAGATGGATGAGTTGAGCGTTTTTTTTTGGTTACATATTAAAAGTACTATATTGTTAACCACAACAATTTAATTATAACTCATATTCATTTACGTACTCAATTTTGTAATTATAATGTTTGCTTTTAAGTATATCCTTGCTTTTAAATACATTCAGATTTATAGATAACCGATAGACTTATTTCCTGATTTAAATGAAAGCTTTTTGTCGTGCTCATCCTCACAAAATAGTTATACCAATGCAATAGCAATAATTCCGAGCCTCTTGACTTGCGTGAATGGATTTTAGGTGTCTTTTCTCCTTATCCTAATTACCTGAACGTTACCGGTATTAAAGCACTAAACGTTCCTACCCATTATTCCGATATTCTTGCATCCATAAGCTGTAGTCATATCAACGCTCTTTTAATACCTGAAAGATTCCTGAAGCCTTCACTTCCCTCTGCTCAATATACGTTGCCTGGTTACGTATTAATATCAAACAATAGGTAGGCAAAGGCGTTGGCGGAATTGCGATTTACTTGCGAGCTGACATTCCATTTCAAATTCTTTGTGCTTCACCATCAATTCACTCAGAATCAGCAGAGTATCTGTTTCTTGAAGTTTACCTTCACCACAATAAAGTTCTACTGAAGGTTTTATACGACGCTGATCTTCATATTTATTATTTTAATAACCTTGATAGTATTCTCCGCTAATGTTCCCCTATATATAGATCTTGATGGGTGATTTTAATACCTGTTTATTCAAAAACAATGTTCGCTCGCATAAATAGCAAGCTCCGCCGACTTCGTACAAAGCGAGAAGACGAGCAAGACGTTCAGGACGTTCACTTCCTTATGATATTATACACTGTACCACGTTGTACTCTACGCTTTGAGACATAAGAAATTATCACGTTACCACAGTAATTTCACTAACTACAAAATCCCCCTTGAATCTGGAACACAATCATTTTTGCACACAACTATTTGGCACCTGGAATTGATGCTAAATACCTAGACGGTCTCTAGCAACAAAAACTTACAACCTTGGTTTCTGCTATTTTTTACCCTAGCTAGCTGAGATTAATAGCTCAGTGAGGATATCGGAGACTTTTTTTAATCTACAAGGTTAACGCTCCGGCACAAACCCACCTGAAGTTAAGTGGAGATGTAGTCTGCGGTAATAAAGAGCACTAACAAACTAACACTTCTATTTACTCTTCTTTTTAAGACACCCATGTCGTATTTTGACGGGAACACCGACGCCGGTAAGTTATTCCACTCCTTTGTTATTTTTATGAAGAAAGAGATGCTGAACTTCTTTATTCGCATACTGGGGATGTCCACAACATAAGGATAGTGACTCTTCGTGGGTGATCGTCAGACTATTGACTAGTGCCGCTTTACAAACTACGCTATCAAGGTTTGAATATGGCATCCATGATAATTTGAGTTTAAGTAACACATTAAGTCAACATCTGCCCAAATGGATATTTGATATTTGGGCCATCATACTGATAGTAAATGACTTTAAGTGGATGTACTTTCATTTGGCAATATATCAAAGACAACATAAAAGCGTTTAATCGAAATTCCGAGAATCTATAGCACAAATACTCTCCGAATACTATTCCAGTATAGAGACGACAGAAAAAAGGATGCGTCTTTTACTTTTTTAATATTATATTTGGTCCATTACTCTGTATTATCTTCTATCATAAGATAGATTTTGAATTTCAAAGAACTTTTCTGGCTTTCGCGAAGTGGTAGGTCTCTGTTGCCGAAGACCGTCTAGGTAGCTACTACCGCAAAATATTTCCGCCGACATACAGTACTGTGCAAACAATACTGTGTTTCGGATTGAAGGACGCTGTAGCTAATATAATTATTGGGGTAACTAGGCTAAACGTCTTATGTCTTAAGCGACGAGCGCCATGTGGTGCAGTATATACCACCCTAATTAGCGTCACGTTGTTATGTGGCGTATCAGTTGATCGTCTCGGTAGTCCCGTCACTTAATGAAATGAAAAGAAGTAAGTGTGTTTGACATGGTTTGAAGGTACCTTATAGTTTTATCCTGTAGTTTTTTTGTTAATTAATCCCAATTGCCTGTTTGCCTGTCTATGTCTATTTTAATTATTCGTTTCTTCTATTTAATTTTTCGAACAGAACAGAATAGAAGAGGTAGTAGGTACCATAGTAGGATCGGAGAACGAAAAGAAAACAACAGAATAGAATAAAATACAACAGAACAGAAAATAATAGGGGTGTAAGGGATCCCGCACAACAACTCACGGAATTCAAGCTAATCAACAAACGAGGCTCTGGCTCCCACCAACTCGCATTGGGTCAGCGTGATGGGAAATGGCACAAATACCCCCATATGAATCCGTACGAACGTGTGCCTGTAGTGCCCTGCGGAAACGGAGGTCATGCTGACTCGAGGGAAGCCGCTGGACGCAAGTAGCACAGGACCGATAGATGTGAATATCTTTAGGGGAGGCCTATATCCAGCATTGGATGTCTATCGACTGATGATGATGATGAAATTTTTACTTTTGATTTTCTCAATATGGTTTATCAATGTTGTAATCCAAAAATATTCCTATGGTCCATTAAAGATTCCATTCGATTCCGAGATCAAACGTTGTGAAGTTAAGACAATGGTAAAGTCAATCGAACACGCCTGGCAACAACAGCTTCCGCTCCTATTTAAAGAGGAATAATCTTAATTCAACGTCTAATATGTTATAGTAAAGAGTTTACATAAATTAATTATGTACTCTAGTTATATACGCCATCTACGAATAACTTTAGCCATGAACTTGACACTTTATGTAGTCAATAAATAACTCAATGTCAAAACCCCGTCCGTTAATTTACTAGATCCTTGGCAATTTGCCAAGTAATAGTAAGTTCTAAATTTGCTTACTATCATTCCGAGATAATATACTGCGCTTCACATGGATCCTTCGATTAGGTATATTTAGACGTGCAATTTAAACTATTATTAACTACGAGTACTAACTCTCCCCCGCGGCTCCTTTTGGGGAAGGAGTTTTGTAAAATCCATTCTTAGCTGACCTCTAACTAGCAGAAGCAGTATCTCTAACGTGTTTCGAGTTAATGAATCTCTGGTATATATTATGAATATTTTTTTTTCACTAATCACTTGAAAACTAGTGAACTTATCGATATGACAACATAACCTTTTGACGCGGAATGATTTATAGATGGTTATAAAGTATCTTTTCATTCCTAACTTTTATAAACATTTACATTTCGAATTATTTATACGGTTGCCATAGTAACGGTTGCTATAGAAAGTCATTTGCGGTCTAATTTTATATCACGGCTAGCAAAGCGGGCGGGGAACAGCTAGTTTCCTATTTATATACCAAATTAGCTGCTCCATTTGACTTCCGTTTAGATTATGCTTGTGCTAAATGTATTCACTACACAGACGTTTGTAATAAAAACACTATATACTAACTTTACTCTCGTACGTTTACTTCGAACGACTAAGTTTGAACTTCGTGTGTACTTAATATTTACCGCGCCAACACTTATGTTTGCGTACATGAATTTTGCATGCAATGTGTATGGAAAGTTCATAAGTATGGAACAACAAACAAAGTAAATAAAAATTAATATAGCAAAATGTCGGTTAAAACAAAAACAATTTGTTTTAATCGAATAAAAGAGTATAGTATAGCTTTATTATCAAACGTTTATTTATTTCAATAACTAGAACGTCCTTTAAACCGGAATACGGTAATGTTTGCATACGACGGTCTGTCCGTAGAAATAATAGCTGCGATACTTACCTAGACGGTCTCCGGCAACAGAAACATATTAATATTAATAATGTTTGAGAATTTATTGTTACTATTATATTATTATTAATTCAAAGTTCCTTTGTTTCTGTTATAGATACCTTTTTAAGTTCTCTATGATTATATTATTTATCTAAAATATTGTTGTTAGTTACGATATCTCTTACTAGTTATCTTTGTTACATGACCATTTAGGAAGGTCACCGCAGCGCTTATTTCTCCTGGTAAACATTACCATGCAATCATTACTATGTTTCGGTTTAAAGGGCTCTGTAGCTAGTAAAATTACTGACCAAACGTAACATGTGTTTCAAGTGGACGTTCATCACTTACCATTACGTGAACGTCTAACTCATCTGACTTCGTCGAATAAAGAATAACGAAGTTAACATGTGAATTTTATATAAGAGGCATATATATCAGTATATGCGGTGTGTTATTTCGAACAAAATAAATACATAAGGACCGATCGATGTGTAGGTCTTTAGAGGAGCTCCATGTCCAGCAGTGGACCTCTATCGGCTGATGATGAGATAAATATAAAAGAATACACAATTGAAGTAAAATGATACGCATACTTTAGCGAATTGTGGAACGTACGTATGCGTTAAAGCGACATATTATAATTCCGATGCAGTTGTGGAGTACCAGAGATTAATTAAGCTGACAGTGCAGGTTGAAATCACGAGTGAATAATGGTGCATATCGGTACAGTGCTGCATAATCGTGTGGTGATAAGTTAGCCGACACCGGCTTTAACATAGCGAGCGAGAAAACAATAGCTAACGGAAATTGCATTAATTAAACGCCGACTGTTAAAATCGCTTTACTACCCTCATTTAACATGAAATATGAAAAAAGGTTTTTTTTATTTAATGAAGTGACGCAACGAGGGAGACGATCACCCGATGTTAAGTGATACGCCTGCCCATAACAATCTGACGCTATTTAGGATGATATGTACTGAACTATATTGCGCTGGTCATAAGGAGAGACATAAGATGTTGTCTCGTTACCCCAGTAAAACCGGAACACAGTAATGTTTGCAAACTACTCTTTAACGTTTGTGTTTTAAATATCATTATAAAAAAGTCATTTTTAATAGGATTGCGATTTTTTTAAAGTCAAACTAAGATTTCTAATTCGTTAACAAAAAGTTAGTTAAAGATGTAAAAACGGAAGAGGACAAGTGTAAGAGAAAGAAGAATAAGAGAATGGCTACCACCTCAGCGACTATTTCTGCCGCCAAATGGTAGTGTGCAAACATTACCGTGTTCCAGTTTGAAGGACGCTGTAGCTGTAATTATTAAGGTGAGATTTAACATCTTATGTCTCAAAGCGACGAGCACAATGTGGTGCAGTATATGCAATCCTAACCAGCGTTTTATTGTTATGGACGATGTTGAGATGTATCACCATCAGGTGAACGTCCCGCTCGTTTCGTCGCTTTGTAAGATAAAAAAATTCATCTTCATCAGCCCATAAACGTCTAATGCCGGACATAGGCCTTCTACAAATACCTCCATGTTTGTGGGGGTTCATATGAGGAGATTTGAGCCATTTCCCACCACGCTGGCCCGATGTGGGTTGGTGGGAGTCAGAACCTCGTTTGTTTATTAGCAGGGTGCACCACGAGCAAGTGAGATTGGCTTAGGTCCCCGTGAGTTATTGTGCGGGACCTAAGCCGAACCCGTAACACCCCTAAAAATAATTTATGTATCAAAAGCAGAAATATGTATAGTACCCCTGTGTGTCCGAAATGTTGAAATCAAAGCTGGCCACGAAAACCTCATCAATCTCCGTAAGCCGGCGTGTAGGCGCGTGGTCATGGGCGGTGATGGAAGGCCTCTTTACCAATTACCTGATCTTGGATTTGCCGCGCTAATCAACCGAAATAGGAATCGATATGTTTCTTTTATGACATAAAAAACTTTTCAGTACTTCCGTGACATTTAATTGAATCGTGTCACAGTAAGATCCCAAACTTTCATTATAAAAATGTCATAGTTTTTTTTTTCATTTGACGAAGCAACCAGTCGAGTGAGATGTTCACTTGTTAGTTAATTATACCCCTGACCATAACAACGTGGCGCTGGTTAGGATGATATACACTACACTAAATAGTGCTCTTTTTGAGATATTAGATATCAAATATCTTTACTCCAGTACTTACTGGTGGTAGGTCTCTGTTGTCGGAATCTGTCTAGGTAGGTACAATCGCAGTGTTTATTTCTGCTGCCAAACAGTGGTGTGAAAACGTCATTGTGTTCCGGTTTAAAGGGAGCTGTAGCTAGTGAAATTACTGGGGTTACGAGACGTAACGTCATACGAGTATGTGTCAAGGCGAATAGCGTATATGGTGTTATGATTACCATCTTAAGTAGCTCCACGTTGTTATGGGTGGGCGTATCACTTACCATCAGGTGAACGGCACGCTTGTATGGTGATTCGTACAATAAAAAAAATCGCTAGCTACACCGCCTTTCAAATCGGAACATAGTGATGTTTGTACAGTACACTTTGGCGGCAGGAATAACCTACCTAGACAATCTTTGGCAACAGAGATCTATCTCCTGGTATTGATAGTAAAAGTTCCTATTATGTAGTTATATAATCCAGGCATCGAACTCATCAATATTAAGGCATCAACCACTGCACCTAACTTCTCACCAAACAGTACAACTGTGAAATTAATTTGAAACGTCAAGTAATGCGATAGCTTCTACTTTTCAAACGAATTTTGTACGGATTCAGAAGATGTTATTTTCGATAGTGAAATAAATATGGGTGCTTTCATTTTAATAAGTAATCGAATATTTGTAATATTAAAATATATATAAAATGAAAATATAATCGAAATAATTTGTATATAAAAAAAAAAAAATTATTTACATTGACTTTCTTTTTATATATTTACTACGTGTTCCCGCTTTGCAGGTCGAAATATAAAATTAGACTTGAGATTTGTCTGAAATATTCATTGATGCTGACTGCAACTCCAAATTACTATTTATAATAACCGTTACTATAGCAACCGCAGAAGTAATAAGTAGTGAAAAAGCTTACAAAAGTAATTTACAAATAAAATGATGAAGGATGTATAAAAATTAAAAACAAATAGCGTAAAATGATTCTACAAATCATACCGCGTCGAATATCCATGTTCCCATGTTGACACATTCACTAGATTTCAAGTGATAGGCGAAAAAACTAAAGCCATTTTTATTATAGATATAGATATGATAAATTACTAGTTGTATTCGTGTGCCGTTGTTGTTAAGTTTTGTTTTATTTACGTAAGTATATAAAAATAAAATGTATTATCAACCTAAGTAATTGTTATTACTTGAGTAAGTTGTGTAATGTCTCATGTATAACAACCAGGTCCTGTGACTGCGTAATAAATTTCTTTCTTGGCTTATTGGATCTAACATATTCCCTTTTGTAAATTACATCCATCAACGCGGCCGCTGTAGCAATTTGTTCCTTTCACACACGTCCCTTGATTGATAGCTTTTATTCACAAAGTATAAAACAAAAATCGTCTTACATTAGTATACATAAGTTACTAATTTAAATTTTAAGTTACTTCCATAAAAAGTATTCATTTCACAATGTATTTAATCAACAATCTAGCGCTAGTTAGTGTGATACACAACATTGTGCTAATGGCCTTAAGATAAGATGTTAAGTCTGGGTATCCCAGTAATTTTACTACAACATCAAACTGGAACACAGTAATGTTTGCACACTGCTGTTAATCAGCAGAAATATCAACTCCGTTGGTACTTATGTTTCTAGACGATCTCCTGCTACACAGACCTGTCACCATCAACTATATATATAATTATTTTGATATTATTATAAAATAAATTTCAATACTTAATAGTTAAATAAATAAAACTAAATATTCATAAATTTAAGTGTTATAATTTTCTCCATTCGATGAACCCTCAGAGATTATGATGATGATGAATGAATCCTGAAGTGAAGTTCAAAGTTATTCAGCGAGCTATGAAGAGAGTGACGCTTGGTTTTTCTTTACGTAATCGAATATGGAAACCCATAGACAGACAGAAATAACCAAACACTGAACTATATAGTACAAAGATCAGACGACCAATAGGAACAGAATATCCTAGAGCCACATATCAGCAAAGGAAGCATGATACTAATCCGTCAGATAGACGTCCATGGAAATATAAGTATACAAGTTAAACGGAACCATTGCATTTTAAACAACAAGAGCGCCCAATGAAAATCTATAGTAACGATGATGATGATGATGATGATGGTGATAAAACTTGTTTTTCTGTTCGTAATGAAATTAAAAAAATTTACTATTATAACCTTCATGGAATAAGTATATCGATCCAACAATTTTCTTCCTCACCATTAATATAATGATTTATTAGAACATACATTTTCATGGACATATTTAATGAGAATGTATGCTTAACTTAAAACCTTCGTTTTTATTAAAAATAATGTACATATATATAAAACTGGATGTAAGGGTTCTCGGCCAAAGATTCAAGCCAACCTCACCTGCTCGTGGTGCATCCTGCTAATCAACAAACGAGGCTCTAGTTAACACCAACCCGCGTTAGGTTGGTATGGTGACAAATGGCCGAAATCCCCTCACATGAATCCCTACCATTTCGACTTAGTACTCTTTGGGCGAGTCCTACATCCAGCAGTGGACGCGTATTGGCTGATAATGATATAATAATTAATAAAAACTTAAATGTCATTTATCTACCGCGCTGGCCAAGTGCCAGTTGGTCACAAACGTCACATATCTTTATATCTCAATATAATTATACACTATTACGAAACTTTATACACTGCTTCAAAATTTATTATCTCCACTGTAAAAAGTCATTTTTTTAAATACGAACGAGATGGTAACCAGATGGTAAGTGATACGCCTGTCCATAACAACGTGAGTTAGAATGGTATACACTGTACCAAATTATGCTCTTCGTAAGATGTTAAGTATTGTTAGTTCTGTGATTTCATTAGTTACAACCCTCTTTAAAGCGGAACATGTTTGCACATAAAAGATATTTCCGTTTACGATCACACAATCACTTACGTAGTTACTTACTGGTTGTAGGTCTCTGTTGCTGGAGACCGTCAAGGTATTTACCAATGCAGCTCTTATTTCAGCCACCAAAGAGTAGTGTGCGAATATTACTGTGCACTAGTCTAAAGGGTAGCTAGTGTAATTATTGGAGTAACGGACTTATCATCTTATGTCTCAAGGCGACGAGCACAATGTGGTGCTGTGTATACCATCCTAACTAGCACCATACTGGCATTCCAAACCGGAACACAAAAATGTTTTCTCTCAATTTTTTGTTTGCGGAAATAGAAGCTGTTGTGGTGCCTACCTAAACGGTCTCCGGTAAAGACCTACCACCAATAGGTTAAAGTATTTAAGCGATTGTCTGATCGTTTAGTAATGGAAATCTCTTTCGCGAACATCAATACGGCATCAGACGGGAGATAAACAGCAGCCATAAGCAAACAAAACGACCAATGTTAAATATTTGCCTTCGTCTCCAGTTACCTCTCCGCCATTATGTTACTTTCATCTAAACAGTTAACGATGTACGTCTTTTACTTTGTTTTTTTTTAATGAATTAACTTAAAGTAATCGTATTATATACATCAGCTCTTATTAACATCAGTCGTAATGGTATCGATGTCTGATGATAGGAGATAGGTGTCTGTTTCCGGAGAACAGGTAGGTGCCATTACAGCTTCTATTTCTGCTAACAATCAGCAGTATGAAAACATAATCGTGTTCCGGTTTTAAAAGCATTGTAGCTAGTGTAATTACTGGGGTAACGAGACATTTTGTCTCAAAGCGGCGTGCGCAATGTGGTGCAGTGTATAACATCCTAACGAACGCCACCTTATTATGGGCAGCGTTTTACCATCACGTGAACGTCCCGCTCTTCTCATTGCATCGTTGCACCGCAGCTCCTGTTTCTGCCGCCAAACAGTAGTGTACAATAATTATTGTGTTCCGGTTTGAAGGGCACTGTAACTGGTGAAATTACTGGAGTATGAGATGTATTATCTTATGTCTCAAGGCGATGAGCATAACGTCGTGTAGTGTATATCAACGTAACTAGCGCCACTTTTTATGGGCAGGTGTACCGTCAAGTCAACATCTCGCTTGTCTCTTCCCCTCTTGGACTATGTAATAAGGTAGTAAAGTATTTGGGGTAGCAAAATATTATCCTCTCCTATATCCGCAGCTAACATAATATGATATCATAGAAACAAAGTAATTAGTATCACATTATTACACACAAGAATATTACTTTAGCAAAAGTGGTAGTAGGGCTTTAACTTACTTGTGTAGACAATAACTTGAATATATCACCATTAAGTAAACTTTCTGCTTGTCCCGATATTTCCCTGATACTTATGTTTAATATATAATTAATTTTTCAAGAAAAAAAATTCACATTGGATTAAGTAAAACTTAATCTATGTATGTCGCACTTTCATTTTAATTCCTTAGCGTAAAGCAGTTTAATAGAATTTAAACGTTTAAAAAAACCTTAGAAATTACTACTACTACTACTAGGTTATGGCTATTTGTGGAAAATCCTCAAAAGCTTTGTAAAATACAAGACAAATTTGTTTTATACAAAGAATAATAAGAAATTTGTATGTAAATAATCCATATAATAATTTTCTTTATCTAATTATCACTACGTTTGAACACAAACCATGATCGTAACTCCGGCAGTTTCCATAAATTACTTTATTTGAAATCTGCGACCTGAATCGCAATAGACGAGGGAAATTGGAAGAGAGCGAAAAATATCATTTAAGTAACCGTTCCCCAACTCAATTCTCCCATAATCCTTTCTAACCTGGTTAAATAAGACATGGAAGGTCTTCGTGTATTTTAACTTGGAATTGTAATATTCCGAACTCTGTGTACTTCGTCTTTGTCTTTGTCTTTGTAAACTTAAGCACAATTTTTATTTGTTACTTTTGATTTCTTGTCATATTGTCACATATTACTTATTTCGCATTGAGACATACGTTAAGTTTCTAAACTTTCGTAATTTCATTAGCTACAGCGCCGTTCAATCTGGAGCATAGTAATTTTTGCATAGTACTGTTCGTCGACAGATGTAGACGCTACGGTGATACACTAGACAATCCCCGACAAGAGACCTACCACCAGTTAAATTGCTTTTTCTGAGACTACTAGCAGACAGCCTTCATGATAGACGTGGCTATTACGACATATCCCCCTATCTCTCGTTTCGAGAATTCTACTTCCGGCAGACTTCAATAGCCTGAAATGAACGAATAAATTAAACAATAAATGAATTACTCTGGGGTCTGTATTGAATTTCATAACTTGTCAACGATTAAACCTGATTTTGATCTGGATATTCTTTATGACAGACATCACGGGGGGTGTTTTTAACTAATAAAAAAACACCTCCAAAACCTTTACCTCTTATATCACATTTACACAGCAAGCATTATCTGTACCATTATGGGTGAAAAAGCATTAACGTATAGCGCAATCTATAAAATGTTGTCGGTCCGTAGTGCAAATAACAATTCTGCGCCGGCGTAGCCATAAGCTCCTTACATTTCCGACGTACCTCTATTTAATTTATAAGCCTGGCCAACCTCATCAGAATGCGGATTAGGAGGCTCCAAAGAGTATCAATATCAAAGAGGTTTATTTTCATTTAATTCATAAAATCTTCAATCAAAACATCGATAAAAATATCGAAAGTCAATCGTTTTGAGTAATTAAATTTAAAGGCACATTACCATAAAATGTAAATATAAATAGTATATACTATATATAAATTACATTTCTAGTCCTCCTTCTAGGACTCTAACCTTACCATATTACAACAGCTGACAAAAGAGATTAATTTCAAGAAGAAAACAGTAACTATCTTTGCTACTCTTACCAACATTACCATCATACCTAAAAAAAATATATAGAAACCTTAGGTTTCGCGATAGACTCTAATAAGTTAATATTATGGTCTTTTCTACCACTAAGCTATCAACTCATTCACTACGTTCACCTATTTGTAAGTGATGTACTTGCAGATAAGAATGAAGCGCTAGTTACGATTGTGTACATAGCACCACATTGTGCTCGTCGTCTTAAGATATAAGATGGTAAGTCACTAGCTAAAGCGCCCTTCAAACCGGAACACAGTAATGCTTGCACAGGTGTTTAGCAGCAGAAATGAGAGCTGTATCCGACAACGGAGACCTGTCAGTAGGATTATGATTGAAACTTCTTTTCAGTATTACTTGGACTCGTGTTTTCTTTCAATCCCGCATCATCTATAATAAATAATGCAGAAGCCTTCAATTCAAATGCAAATTCGTATAAATTTTCATTGTATACGGCATGTTTGATTTTAATCTCGTTTTACATTTATTCGATATCTACTTCCATTAAGATTGTTATTGCACACGCTAGCGTTGCATGAAAGTGTTTCAGGAATAACTTAAAAGGTTTCCTGTAAACGTATCGTATTCCATTCGCTATACAAAGTCTTCTTGTTCTGCATGAAGTTTATATAACAAGCATATTTAGTTTTTTTTTTTCATCTATTACTGGTGGTAGATCTCTGATGCCGGAGACTGTCTAAGTAGGTACCGACGCAGCATCTATTTCTACCGTCAAACAGTACTGTGTACAGATTACGGTGTTCTGGTTTTAAGGGTGTTGTAGCTAGTGTAATTACTGGGATAGAGACTCGACATCTTACGACAGACGACGAGCACAATGTGGTGCAGTATATCTAATCCTAACCAGCGCCGTGTCGTTATAGGCAGGCGTATAACTTACCATAATGTGAACATCCTACTCATCTCGTTAGTTCATTGAAAAAAAAATCTATTATTTATATGGATAATGGTCGCGTACTCCTGCGGCTGCGTGATACTCCTGCCCATGACAACACGGCGCTAGTTAGTATGACAGGCTGAGACTTAAGACGTTGAGTCTCGTTACCGCAGTATATACACTAGCTACAACACCATTCAAACCGGAACACAATAATATTTGCACACTGCTGTTTGTCAACAGAACTAAAAGCTGCGGTCGTATCTATCTAGACAGTCTCCAGCAACAAAGAACAACCAACAGTGATCACGTGATGAGATAAGGAATCTCTGGTTATCTCCTATACATATAATATTCACACTTCCGATTACTTCTCTTATATAAGAGAATCAGTAGAGATAAAGCTAATCTTAAACTTAAACAAAGTGGTACCCCCAAACCAATTAAAGTTATACGGTGAGAAATATTTTCAACGTAAGCAGTTATTACTTTCGTGACCTAGTATTTCAAATGAGTATTTATACTTCGATAAGAAAGCAATTTGTTTTCATACGTTAGAATTGCGAATCGTTCCGTTATAACTAAAAAGGATCAGGTAGTTAAAGTATTTTAGGTATACTTACAACATTAACAACTAATGCAGCAGGAGTCGATTCAAAAGTATTTTATAACGAACATATTGTTATTATAATTATCCTTAAACTTTAACATTTGTTCTAATTATCATATTGTATATAATTACAGTATTGCTGGTTTTCATTCATACATATAAATTGCGTCATTCGATATTGAGGTCAAATATATATATATTTGGCCTCAATACTAAATGAATATATATATATATATATATATATATATAAAAAGTGGATTAGAATTTTTTTTTATATTTAATGAAACGAAGAAACGAGCTGGACGTTCACCTGATAGTAAGTGATACGCCTGCTCATAATAATGTGACGCTATTTAGGACGATATACACAGGACTATATTGCCCTCGTCACCTGATACATAAGATGCCGAGTGTCATTACTCCAGCAATTAAACTAGCTATAGGGCCTTTCAAATCGCAACACAATAAAGTTTGCACTCTACAGGTCTCCGGCTACAGAGACGTACCACCAGTAACAACCAGTAAGCGATGAAAGATCGAACTCTCCAATGTTTCCCAAACAACCACCGTCTGTGGCCCATTTCTGGTCACTGCTCCTTCACTTCGGAGCTGCGCCAGAGTGCAGAGACGCAACTACCATCTCTCGCTACACGTCATATCTCGTATCACACATACTATTACGATATCTCTAGAAGCATAAGGCTGTAAGACTTAAAATTTGTTAGGAATATTCTCTTTACTGAGAATAGATCAGCTAAGAACGGTTTTTACAAAATGTTACCCCCAGAAGGAGTTACGGGGGTATTATGACCAATAAATCGGAACAGCTAGTTATAATACATAACCTATTCTTACAAAATCAATGTTTATTTCAATTATATTAAAATTATCAGCAAATTGAAATAAATACTTGTTATGGATTTAAGTTACAAGATATTAACAGCTCTCAAGGAACTGCTGGTATTCAAGTCTTTCTCATACAAAGAGAGAATCAAAACTGTTTAACAACAACTCTAAATAAGTACGGACCGGCGAATAATATACGTGTTCCAAAGCTGATGGATTTGAAATATGCCGGTACCCTCGTGATGTTTTCCTTCACCGGAAGCTCACGCACTGCGGGAAACCATTTCGAATAAAGCTCAACATTATTACACATAATGCTGTTACGGGAATTTGTGCCGGAAACGTTCTAATAATTCTGATCTTTATTCAATAATTTCCTTTTTATTTTGATAGTATTGATAAATATACAGCTGATACATAAAATATATGAATGACGCGATCTTTTTACAGCCTGACGTATTAAAGTTGTTAATGCGGCGATACGAGGCAGGTGCGTTCTACTTTATTACATTATCTTAATAGCAGCCATAATTTACAGAAACTCTTATGGGCCGACGAAAAATATGTATTCCTACATACAAAATGTATATCTATAATCAATAACTGTAAGTGCGAGCAAAAAAAAATTAATATATATATTAATTTATTGAAGCGAAGAGACGAGCGGGACCTTCACATGATGATAAGTTATACGCCTGCCTATAACAACGTAGCGCCAATTAGATTGGTACACACAGCACTACATTGCGACCCTTGCGTTGGGACATAATATGTTCAGTCTCCTTACCCCATTAATTACACTAGCTACACCGCCCTTCAATCAGGAACAGAGTAATGTTTGCACAGTACTGTAAGAGCTATAGCTTTCTAGGCAAGGGTTCGCATCACGCTCCATGACCTCGTTATTACTTAACACTATGTAATTTACATCATTAACCCATTCTATAACATAATATATACATATGTTATGTTTTTAAATTTCATTACTATGTGGAGGAATTACAGGTACTACGAAGGTATACGAAAATATACCAATAGCTTATATATATCTACAGGCACTATAGGATAGTAAAGATATACACGAAGCTTATTTGAATTAGAAATTGTATCGCTTAAATAACGAGAGTGTTACATTAGATCAAAACAAAGAAAAAAAAAATTCAAACGTGTTCACCAAAACCCTCGTCTAGGCCAACAAGCAAAGACCATTACATTAAAAGCAGTAAACCGATCAATCAAGTCGTCTGTGTGTGAAGACTTCAAGTGTCGTGTTGATCGATGACAATACACGGCGATGAAGAACTTTGTAGTAGAAGCGAGCGTGTAAAATTCACGTTTTAATATTGACAAATTGTCTCAATCAAATTTTTTTTTTTTTTATTAAAACAATTCGACGAGTGGAGCTTTTATCGCACTGTATCATATTATGGTTCTAATTTCACTAGCTACAACGCACTTCAAACGGGAACTTAATAATAATAATAGCTCATTATTGTTTGAAAAAAACTGTCAATGGCTACAGTGTTAAACTAACTAAACTAACTGGCTAAACTAACCTAACCTAACCTACCTAAGCGATCTGTAAATTTTATCAAAGCAAGTATGACAGTCCATAGCAATAGAGACCTACAAGCTTTATTAATATAGCTCATGTTATCTTTTCCTTTCTCAGCTAAATTCTATTCTAGCAACCGATGACATCATTGTCTCTGACAATAAAATACCTGTCAGGTTACAAGATAATGCACATATAGTTGAGTACTTTTAAGATCAAATCCTAATTCTTTCTGTCGAGACGACCAACTTTCTTTTAAAAACAAAATTACCGTAGTACTGCTTCTTTGTATATCCAAAAAGCGACGCATCCTAACACATTTTTACCACAACTGCAAAGCCGACGAGACCCAAACAAAAATTTACCTTTGAGACATAAGATGGCGTCGTTACTATAATAATTTCACTAAAAAATCGATCTACCAATATAAATATTAAGATTCTACAACGCGGCTGAAGAAATAGTCGTTCAGTTGATCAATTAATCAAACAATCTGCTATCATCAAAGAGATCTAGAAAGCTTGGATAAAGTGACAATTAATTATTAACAAAATTTTCAGCGTATGTGTAATTCGTATTAAAATCGATATCCTTCCGTCTTGCCGATTACAATACTACAAAAATAAAAGTAGAACGCTGAACGCCATCCGCCACAAGTCGGGTGAGTGTGTAACCCTTGAGAATTGAGATTGATTTCCTGCTACTAACTGTCTCGGTTACTGATGAGTTTCTTTCTACTAAGTTACTATCACAAACAACTTGTTAACATTTTTACTTAATATATAAACATTCGAGTCACGTAAAAAGGCTCCAACGGCTTTTGTAAACAACGATTAAGTCAAACGAACCGTCGCAATTCAGTACTAAATTAGACTAATACAACGCGGCTTAATTATCACTAATTGTTTTCAAACGTTTCCTTTCTTCTAACATTATTTTTCTTTATTTAACGTATCTTACAGTCAAAGTCTCTCTCTCTCTCTCTTTACTCTATGAAGCAAAGTTATTCACAATGAAATTGAATTAAGTTTTTGTTAAGTTTAGAAAACTACGAAACTTTATCGACCGTTTTACTAAAACATGATCCTTATGTATTACTGTATTATTTAAGAATCTATAACTATCATCGTCATCTTTATCAACCGGATAATCTTCTCCCAAGCCTCTTTACAACAATTGCTCCAGCTCTTCCCAAATACAGAGTTTTCACGGAAAATTCAAAAAACTCAAAAGTCCAATTGCGGTTCCAGCATTTCGTCTAGAGACTGCCACATAATGATCTTTCTAACCCAGTGGCAAGTTTTAAGACTCATGTCTCTAACTATCATCATCATCATCATTATCGTCAGGTACCCTCTTCAAACTGAAATTTGACGATCATATTGAGAAAACCAATTCGATCCTCAGCTAGTCTTTTTATCCGATGGCATTTAAACCCAGTCCACTCCTTTATGTCGTCAAACCATTTCTTTCGCTATTTACCAGGTGCACGTTTTCTAAAACAATAATTAGATTTTATCTTCAAAAACAGTAGTTTTCCGGTAGTGTAAAATTAAATTTCTCGAAAAAAGCATTTAAAAAGTTAAAACCGGAAAGGATGTAAGGATTTTCAAAGAGCGTATTCAAATAACTTGTTTGTTTAATAATAACTGAGTTCCCTCGAGGATAACTCAGCTTTGGAAGTTAAATGAATAAAAATCGGTTCGTTCTAGTATTATTTGTAACGGTAATATATAGACAGTAACATGAACTTACTACTACCCTCTTTTCTCTTAAATGTTTTCTTGCATTTCATATTAATATTTACGATAAAACAACCTTATCGAACTGAGAAGATAACATAATATTGGACTACCGTGTGTAATCTGCAGCATATCATTTTTACTGGAAGCAGTCCGTTAATGCTCTCTCCGTCTACGTAGGTCGTTTTTTTTTTTTAACAAAACGAAACAATATCGATCGCGTCGTCGCCAATTCGCTTTACAACTTACCCTCATAAAACCCGTAGATATGTTAACTAAAGAAATATCAAACACACGCCAAGCTCACATAAATCCATAGTTTATTGCTGAACTCTACATTTATATATTCCACATTTCACTACACGTTCATATTCCTTTTCGGTTCTTTACTAAATGTCATTATTTACTAGTGATAGACCTCTGACGGAGAAAGGTATCAACGGTGAAGACATGCTCAATGTACTCAGAAAGATCCGGCGTCATTTCCCCATAAAATATTGTGATAGAAAATAATCATCTGTTTGATACCTTCCTCCTGCCCTTCTACCTAAGCAGCATTACTACAGTTATTTCATAGCTACATCGAAATTTACTACTACCAATATAACTCTGGCGAAACGACCCAAAATGAAAAGACTCGACCAAACAGTTGTATACAAATATTTCTGTCTTCTGGTTTGTAATGCCCTGTAGCTGATGGAATGACTGAATTCACGAAGTTCAATTGACATTGAGCTTCTCATATATACATAGATTCTTATACGTTGTAGTTAAGACTGATGTCTCAACTACAACATATAAGACAAATAAATATTCTATAACCATTTATGTTTCAGGCGTGTTTCCATACCACGGTGTATGCATTAAATAAACTTTACCCCATTTGTCTAAAAAGAAAAAAAACTGACAAACTGCACGAAGATCGGCTCGATGGTATGGGAAATAAATTATTCGACTTCAACATACCTAGCAAATGTTGGAGACGAAGGCCGAGTATGCGATGGTTGGGTGTAGTAACTAAAGATATGATAAGCTGTGATCTCAAAGAACGCAATGTTTCAAATAGAGCAAAAGTAAAGTGAAAGAAGTAATAAAGCAGAGCCTGTTATAAAACGGAACAAGCGCTAAAAAGGAGGAGATAGTTTAAGTTTCAATTGAAAAAAGGAAGAAAAAGAAAGTTTAAAAGACAAAACGAGAATTCCTTTAAAAAATAGTAACAATTTTCACCTTTTCTCTCTCATTGAATATACAGTAGAAGTGAATCATACCTCTTTGTAATAAACTTTACACACATTACCCTTCATCTACTAATTCCTTACAATCATACAACAAACAGTTTTAGCTATCCTAACCAGACAGTATGGAATATTTAAAGGGATTTTAACCTCTAGTTTGTTCTGTATACGTTACGAATATTATTAAGGACACTACTTATTTATTCTTACTATAAGCGGTAAAGGACTTAATGCTGTCACAGCGTTTCCCTCCAGATACTTTGACAAGCAAGAGAAATTGTACGCAGATTCAAGACAAAGTAAAACCAATAAAATATACATACAACGTACACTTAAATAGTTTATATATATATATATATATATATATATATATCAATAAAATTATATATAGTTACAAATATTAACCGTTAGTTTTAAACTATTTAATATTGATGACATTTCGTGCTTATTATATCCAAAAGTCCAAAAATCTTATCTTCTACTCAACTCTATGGTAGACTGGAGATGCCTTTTTGAATTAAGCCGCATTTTTTGCTTACACAAAGTTTTAAATAAATTTTATCGAAAAAAGCCCTCAGATATTTTATTTTATCCACTGACAATACTGTCATCAAAAAACTATAACCTTTTTTAAAGCAGAGTAACGAGAACATCAACTAAAAAAAATTCCAACTCTAACAATGCTGTCATGGGCATAGACTTGTTTATATATACAATTATACCGTTAGTGGATTATCGAAAAAACGTTATACTTTGATGCGGAAGGAAACGCTAATTTTAAATAAATAAGTAATACAAACAAAAATCCAATTCATGTATCTCTATGAAAGGGCAGAACGGATTAACTTAACACGGATATCACGATTCGTACACGCTTGTGACGTAAATACGCCCGTGTAATACAACTAAAATAAAAATAAACTTTTCCATAACCTTTTTAAATAATAACGTTTATATATTCGATATTCAAAAATGTTAATTAGATATTTACATGATTTACAGTGATGTAGCATCTGTCTACATCAAGGAGCGTGCGCTTTATATAGTCACATAAGCACTGTACACCCCAGCTTCCTAAACCTATCTAAATAATAATCTATGAAGGTATACCATAGTGATGAACCTGTGCTGAATTTAAATTGATATGTTAATTTTAAAGTACAGATAAGCACAGAGATTTCGGTTAGGGTATGCATATTTTATCCAAAATCTTTTCACATTCTTGCTCACACGGCGCCGTGTAGTCGGCCCCACATATGCAGAGGGGTGCGCTCCATTTAAGCAAATAAGCACTGTGTACCCTATCTCGCTAAAGATATAAAAATATTACTCTCTTAAGTCACTTAAAACGTACACAATTTATTACTTAATTGAAATTCGTAAGTTAATTTCCAACCTTAGGTAAACTCTTCTGATCTAGTGTTTGGCAAGTCACTTAGATGGAAACCATCTATGTAAATGCAACTGCAAAGCCTATTCCTATCATCAAACTTTTCTATTCCGGTTTGAAAGGCGCTATAATTAGACAAATTACTGCAATAACAGACTTACCATTTTATTTCATGTGACATAATGATGAGCATAGTGTGGTGAACATACTAGCACAATATTTGTTAACTGACCACCATGTGAACATCCTATTCGTCTTTAGTATCATAAGAAAAAAACTTATCATAATATTACCATATCATAGTATTTTTTTATTTAATTACACGATGAGAAAAGCGGGACATTCATTTGATGGTAAATGATACGCCGACCCATAACAACGTGGCGCTAGTTAGGATAATATACACAGCACTACATTGCGCTCGTCGCTTTAGACATAAGATGTTAAATCTCGTTACTCCAGTAATTAAACTAGCTACAGCACCCTTCAAAACGGAAGACAGTAATGTTTGCAAATCACTGTTTGATGACAGAAATATGCGCTGCGGTGGTACCTACTTTTTTTTTTAATTGTTCCCCTGCGTGTGGTGGGTCAGGGTCAGGGTATTTACATGGTACTTATTTAAACGGTCTCCGGCAACAGAGACCCACCATTAATTCGGCAACAGAAACCTACCACCAACTGCCTTATTACTCAGTTATCTGTAACAAAAAGTTACATCAGGATTTTCGTTTTCCGTTTAAAAAAAATCCTGGAACCATTCGTCCTTTCCTATCTTATCCCGCGGCATTAAAGTAATCTATTGGAAAAGAAAACAGGACACGTACCAAAAGTATGTCGAACCATATTCCCGTGTGTATACACATCCATACTCAACTCCGTTAACTGTTTATCTTTATTCCTAGGTATTTCAAACCGGTTAATATAAAACAACATATAGATATATACATATAACAGGGATAATATTTATTTTTTATTTATAATTAATCAATTGGGTAAAATGAACATAAGTATTGTTATTTAAAATTTTGCTGACTGTATGGACATAAAAGTAAGGTTCGTCCAATCGTTTGATGATCTATGATAAAGTGGAGATCTTACGGGTCCGACACGTGGCATAAAACTGGCTTAAGTTGGTTCAACGTTGTGCTGTCTGCCGTAAGTTTATGTATATATACTTATTAAAATGTAATGTAATACATACATTGAATTGTAAAAGTAACTGTATTTGGGAGATATTCAGAGTTTCATTGACTAATCACGTGATTTTTCAAGTCATACAGACTTAAAATATTGTTGTGACATTGCTTCCGGCATTTAAGGAATAGGAAAAATGGATTATAGAAAATTCCTTTCCCAAAGGGAGTTGCAGGAATGTTACGGCCAGTAAACTGAGCGGAGAACAGCAAGTATATATATATATATAGATTAAGGTGGCATCTAACCAGGCAGGAATAAAATCTTACACCTTGTGAACCAAAAACTGACCATCTCTGTGTTATAAACTTAGCCACAGTCAGTGCGCACTTGTCAGCAACTATATTAAAATATTATTTGGTTTATTTGATGACAATACCAACGAGAGATTCACCTGATAGAAAATAATACACCTCCTCACAACAGTGTGGTGTCAAGATAATTTACACTGCATCACGTTGTCCACATCGCCTTGAAACACAAGACGTTAAATCGCGAAAGCTCAGTAATTTTACTGACTACAACGCCTTTCCAACCGGAACGCAGTAATGTTTGTACACTACTGTTTAGTGACTGAACATAAGCAGCGGTGGTACCTAACTAGACAGTAGTAACAGAGACCTACCATCAGACAAATTACTATAAACGTTTTACTGAAATCATTCAAAGAGCAAAGTCATACGAAATTATACTATATAATATTATTAATACAGGATTTATTTTTATTAGAATATAAGATATAAAATATATAAAAAAACCACTTAAGGAATCATTGGGAATTCCTTTATAATTACATAATACGATTTTGAAATATTAAAAGCTACAGGTGCGCCGCGCCAACCTGACCGGCGAGCGGTTCCAGTCGAGCCGCGAACACCTCGTCTGCTGGACGTCTGCACGCACTCCAGTGACGGCGCGCGATATGCCTACGCCGAAGAGAACGAACTATGAAACATGGCTTGCAATTTAAGTACTGCTCACCACACCAATAACGTGCTAAAAATGTGCTTAGACAACTCCGAAGTGATATAACAAGTTGCATCTTTAAACTTTGAAGAACTTACCCGTGCGTTCTTATATAGAAAAAAAAAGTTGTGCAATAAATTTTTAAAGTGAGTTTTGTGTTTGTTTAACAAAAAAATATTTTAATAACAACGCGGAAACAAATATGAGGAAATTTAAATATATTAACAGGATATCCGTTATAATGTAAAAGTAAGTAAAATTATTCCTCTATAACAGCTTTTTATTAATAGGTAATTATTTCCATGAAGAAACAAGTACGGAAATATTTCATAGTATTTTTTTATTATTATATATCAGTAAGTATCGATTCTATTTAGCACTGCAATTATTTAATAAACTAATAGTTTACTTTTCAATATACTTTTTAACATTTTATACCTTACATCTAAAACTGGATTAATAATAATAAACATATATAAAGAAATGTATTTAGAAGATTCTTGAACGGCCATTATGTGAACGAAGTATTTATTTCATATTCCTTGAAGATTTCCAAAAAGGAGCGATAATAGAGTATAAAGTACGGAAACACATTTTTCTTTTCAGTATCTATAAGTTTTTTTTTTATAAAATCTAAATTAATGTTAGTAGAAATATTAATTTAAAATCTTCAATACTATTATAATATCTTTATATACTTTGCAGTACAGATGTCGATTTTTAACAGAATTTATTTCTTAAATTTTCCTATAAAGAAAACTTGTATGGTGACGGTTACCAACAATCTTGTTTAAAATGAGATATTTTGTATTAAAAAAAAAAAGATTATATATCGGAAATACAATGCTGAACAAGAACTATATTACAATAAGTTGGTGTAAGAATAAGAAAGTTGTAAGCAGTTTAGCGAAGTCTTATTGAACAAAAGGAAGTTTTTGTTTTTTTCATGAACTTCCTTAATTGTATTTTGAATAAAACTTTGCGTTCAATTTACATCGGATCATTGTATTTGTTCTTTGTTCATTTACAATATAAATTTGAGAAAATATTCTAAGGGAAACACTAGAAAAAATTTGACATTAATAGAACTTACCCCTCAAATATATCCTGACTATATTCCTAAGCAAAAATCTAACACACGTATAAAGGTAGGAATCAAAACATTGAATTATGTCCTATATTTTTATTCATTGATTTCTAATGACTGTAAATAAAACATTGTCTAAATGAATAATAATTATAAATCTTAAAAATATTAACCCCCTTTCACTACTTAACACTATATTTCTATTATATTTACTGGTCATGTCTCTATTGCCTCATATTTCCACCGCCAATCAGTAGTGTGCAAAGGTTACTGTATTACGGTTTGAAGGGCGTGGTAGCTAATAAAATTACTGGGGTAATAAGGCTAAATATGGTATATCTCCAGGCGACGAGTATAATTTGCTTTGTATATCATCAAACTAGCGTCATATTAGATAGGGTAAGCATAGCACTTACTATAAGGTGAACATCCATCTCTTCTCATCATTTCGTAGTAAAAAGGATAAATCTTGGAGGATACCGTTACAGCATCGTTTTTCTACTTGAGTCGTTGAGATATACATCACAAAGTTCTTTAAAACAATGTATACTTTTTTTATTCGACTAAGCGACCAGATGAGACGTAACAACATATTGCTGGTAAGAATCGTATACACAGCATCACAGTGTGCCCGTCGCATTTCGTCATAAGATGTTAAGTCTCACCAATGTAATTTCACTAGCGGGAACGCCCTTAAAACCGGAACACAGGAATGTTTGAACTGTTTGTCACCAGAAAGAGGAGCTACTGTTGCACCTATCTAAGAGATCTCCAGCATAGCAAACGTACATCTAGTAAATATATAACATTTACTTCTTCTTAAAGTGCTTCTCCGTTACTGAGGGTTGGCCATCAGATTTAAACCATATGGAATACTAACCATATGATATTTAGCTATCTAACTTTTGTTAACACCCTTGTGCCCCCTTTGGGGAAGAAATTTTGTAAATTCCTTTCTTAGCTAACCTCGAAATGGCAGAAACAATATCTCTACCAAATTTTGTGTTTTTATGTCTAACAGTTTCGGAGACTTATAAGTCAATGAATCTCTAGATATCTCCTGTACATACTTAACTGATAGTCGTTAAATACGTCGTCGTTCAGGAGTGAAGATAAAGGATAACACTAAGCGTTAATAAAGAGGACATAGATCAGTGTTACGGTCAACTGTGTAGAGGAAGATCCAATTGAACTATTAAGAGATACCAGCAAATCGTAATAGCCGGTAACAGTGTAACGAGTTGAGCGCGATTCAATTCCGTGTTGAACGGTAACATGTTGCACTACGTGTCGAACGCTACCAACATCGCAATCATGCTCAATCCGCTCACCGGGATCCGGTTAACACCAGATAACTACATAATCTTTCCAACTAAAGGTACAATACAATATATTCATGATCTAAGTGGTAAGTCTCTGTTGCCGGAGACCGTCTAGGTAAATACCACCGCTGCTATTATTTCTGCCAGACGTTACTGTGCAAACATCACATTGAAGGGTGTTATAGTTGGTGTAACTAATGGGGTAGCGAGACATCATCTTATGTCTCGATGGCACGAGCACGTGATGCTGTGTATATCATCCTAACTAGCGCCACGTTATAGGCAGACGTATCAATCACAATAAGTTTAATCGTTAGTCCCGTCGCTACGTCGAATAAAAAACCTCAAGAAGCAGCCAAAAAATCAAACCAAATAAAGAAAATAGTGGTAACCTACTTCTGCAGTCCTACAGTAGTGTGCAAATATTACTTGTTATTTATTACCATCAGGTGAATGTCTTGCTTGTCTTATCCTTTCATCACTTCGTCACATTACTCTTTTGGAGCAGTTATAAATGCTATAGTGGTATCTAGATGATCTTCAGCAAGAGACCACCTACCTAAAAATATTTAGTAGATAATTTTCCAGTGACTTTTCAGGTTTCTATATTCGGTTAAAATTAATCATTTTCATTTGCATATAATGTTAAAGAGACTAATGCTTGATTAGATAGAATTATTTGTAGTAAAAAAAAACTGAGCGACCTAAATAAGCAAATCAGCATGCATTTTGAAACGGCAAATATATATTAATTACAATTATTTTACAAAACGTTTCCAATGTTTTAATTATAATAATATATTTTGTTTAATAATAATAATAATAAATCATTTATTTCACATAACTATGTGATCCATATTAGGTAAAAAACTGACGAAAATAAAATACACTAATCTCTTTGAGACATTAGTTCCATAACTCTTAAATTCGTCCCTCATTCTTCTACGAGATCACACTATTGGAAGACTAGGAAATAGTATAGGACTTACGAAAAATATGTACTAAATATTATCTAGAGTATGTCCTAATTACAATATTTTAACAAAAGAAGGTTTCCTGTATCACAATATTAATACAAGATCATATTGGGTATGGGTCTGATCAAGGTGTTTTGTATGTTTTATTCAAATAAATTTAAGAAGTAAATATAAAGTATCTATATCTAAACAAAAATGTTTTTGGCTTATGTTCTAGAAAGAAATATTAATACTTAAACTTTAATCTTGAATGTACATTTACCTTAGAATCGTCTGATTAAATTTTCAAAACTTATAACCCTGCCACAAGCAGCTGACGTCGCTCCATCATCGGGCAATATTTGACGGTCACAAGTAACGGTTGCACGAATGGTAACTTAACAAATACTGTTAACTTATTCTACGTCAAGGATTTTGCTGAAGACACTACATCTGCAAATGGATTGAGGGCTGATGAAATACTAACAACAAGACGATACACTACGTTTAAAAGCGAAGACTGGAATGTGGTGTCTGAGGAAATAACTCTTTCTTAATGATTCTTAATCCTTTTTTTTTGACGCAGTACTTCAACAATTAAAAAATTAGGCTTTTCACAAAGAAGGTAAGTTTATAAAATTATACTTACCATTAATTTACTTTGTAAAATAGTATAACTTTAACTTTATAAATACAACAGTACGTTTGTTCCTGTCAAAATATTTTGAACGGTTTTCTTTTAAAATTACGTGATTTAATAATTTTAGAGTACATATATAACTTTAATTTGAACTTTACTTGTAATAGAAGCTTTATAGTTTTTTTACATGATATATTAGTTAATTTTTTTGGCACGGTGGTTGAAAATCACTTATTGATCTATAGATCTATTCAACACCACTAGATCGTACGTCGTATATCTATCATTCTACACCTTTCTCAATTAATAAATATCAATATCTTAATATATTAGAATTAATTTATAATAATGTAGAATTATTAAATTAGATTAGATAAGCATATAACTTGCTTCTTTGCTTTTTTGTAAATAACTTAAATAATATATAAAGAGGACCAAATCTAGCTTAGTTGTATATGATGTCTTTTTTATCTACAATCGACTTAAACTTAATATCCGTTCTAATCATTTTGCTAACGTGGTTGGAAATATGTTTTAATGGAATATTCTACACCATTACATTATGTGGAAATTCATGATTGTCAACAATCTTGCGAGGCTTTGTGTCCCTCTGTCAAGGGGACTATTCATGGTAATGCTGCGTCATGGTGTCGTCACCTGGCGCCTGAATAATCCTCTCACGATTCCATTTTGCATTTCAATCGAACATGTTATTTACGTTGCTTACTTACACTTAAGTGAAAAACCTTAATTACATTTTACACTTAACTGTTTCTGTAATACCATGTTATCTATTGTTTATATATGTGAATGTTATAAAAAAAATTTAATGATACTCGACGTGTTCATGAAAACTATAAATATTATTACTCAGTCATTTCTGCAGTTTCAGCATTTTGTAACAACGCAGTCCCTGGTTCGATTCCGGTCTCGTATATTATGGAATATGGGTAGCTTTTCGACAGTCCTTACAGTTTCGGATGTCGACTTTTCTGTAGTGTTCTGAGCACGCTTTAACATTCACTTATAAGCACTTAACACCATGTGAAGTTCAGGTCAAGAATTAGCCCGTTGTGTTCAAGAAAAAAAAATATTTGTTTGAGTATTTCTTTTAACTATTTTTAATACATTAATAATAAATATTTTTTTAAATAATTCCTTCAACTATCATTGATTCCATTAACTTACTTAAGACAATAGATATCAAACATAGTTTTTACTTAGAAGTTGAAAGAAAATTATAGCATTGTTCATATGTAATTTTCTCTTTTTCTAACATTCAGTGAGAGAGTTATTATTTTCTAAAAATCTAACAATTTTATCAACCAAGGCCTGGCTAAGCTTTTTTTTATTATATTGGTTTAATATTGTATTCAAAGGTGTAATATTAATAACACCACAAAGACGGCGTGTTGATTCTCCGCCAATAATTTAATATAATGGACTCTGTGCAAATATATAGAATATTTCATGAAAGAACAAAAAATTCTCCAATGTAATGAACATCGTTTTCATATTTATGGGCGACCCTCATTAAATACAGCTTTATTCAAATCTTCGGTCGGTTTTAGCTTATAAATGTTGAATAAAGTAAATGTGTGTGAACGGCCGTATGTCAATGTTTCATACTACTTTCATATTCATCATTTAATCAAATTGTCGTCTTCAAAAAGAAGAATTCTATTTTTGGCAATACTGTAAGGAATTATGCCTTTAACATTTTACATAATCTGTAATAATAATGATACGTTATTAAAACTCAAATTTGGGTCATAAATAATAACTTCAAAATATAATGAACATTGTAATATCTTTTGAAGAGAATCCATCTCCCCATCTCTTTATTAATTACTATCAGCAACTGTTTATTTCCTTATTTTAATAACGAAGGATGTGACAGAGGTATAACTTTTAAAATAAAATCAATATTAGATAGTCCGTAATACATACAGTCGAGGAGTTCACAGATTACGGATGCTTGTCCTTTTCTCCGTATCTCATGGGAAAACTGAACGATATAAATCCCGGAAGGTCTGTCGCTGTACTGATTAAAGATTTTAGATCAACCCAGTAATGATTAAATATTTTTTTATACAAATAAATGCCTTATCACAATAATAAATAACATTTTGTTTTGGAATTTGTTCATCATCATCATCATTAGGAAACTCTTCAAATTGAAGTTTGGCGATCAGATTGAGAAAACTAATTCGATCCATAGCTATTCTTTTTAACTGATGTTATTTAACCCGGTCCTTTATGTCATCAAACCATTTCTTCTACTAGTATTAGTATTATTAGTAGTATAGATTACTGTCTTTTAATTATCATCAGATGTTTTTTTTTAATTGAAGTTTGGCTGCCAGATTGAGAAAACTATTATGACTGATAGAAGTTTTTTCTTTAGTGTTTCATTTTAATGATTATTTCAAGCACTAGGCCGTGTAGGTGGCTACAGCGACTGAAATTTGCTGAAAAGTATAATTCAGATTTCTGTATATTATATATTTTAAAAGAGTATTTCATATATTAAATGTTTTTTCTACAAAACACAAATCTGTGCTAAAATGTATTGCGAGCTGTAAAGGCACTTATTGTACTCTTAATACACTTTATGGTTTCTATTCTTGTGTCTCCGATGTGCTCCAACACCTTTAAGTAGGTCAACAGGCCAACTTCCGGAATGTTTTTATTTCCTCATACGATATAACAAAGAAACCGACAACCTTTCCTTTAACCCCATTTCTATTTCATTTCTCTATTTACCAACTAAATTAAACCGGGAGGGTAAAACGGAAAAATTTATAGATTTCATATTAGTTTTATAGTGTCGTTTATGATATTCATATAAATAACATTTGAATACATATATATATATATATATATAAATATATAGAAAATTATTCTATTTAATAAATGAGAAGCGAGGCGGATAACAATAACTTTTTATTCTTACAATATATTCATATACTTTTCCCTTTTCCTCTCCACTTATACTACTATCCGACTCTTCACTGCTCACCTCATCCAAATTCCATCATCTCACTGCTGGTGGGTCTATGTTGTATGACACCGTCTGAGTAGGTACCACCGCAGCGTCTATTTCTGCCGCCAAAGGTAGTATGCAAACATTACTATGTTCCTGTTTGAAGGGCGCTGTAGCTAATGAAATAACTCGGGTATCGAGACTCATCATCTTTTGCCACCGGCGACGAGCGTAATGTGGTGCAGTATATATCATCCTAAGTAGCGCCACGTAATTTTATTTTATAACGGAAAGTGATCACCGACGCCCATGCACAGTTGCACTACCAGAGGGATCACGGCTACGCTACCGACCGTTATAGGAAAGTGTAGCATTTACCGTCAAGTAAACATCACGTTTGTTTCATCGCTTTGTTGAATAAAAAAAAAACTTTCTCCTTTTCTTTTTTAGGAAAATCGTAAACATTTATATATTTTAATAATTTTTTAACCTTAAGTCTGATAAAGCTGCAAAAGTCGTCAAGAAGTCATAATAAAAATCATAATTTATTTAATGTGTAAAAATTATTATAGTCGTTGGACGAATAAACATTTCATGAGAAATAACGTGGAATTTCATTTATGTCATAGATTTCCCATCAATTTTTTTTTTTTATCAAATATAAATCAAACGAATAGGGGACGACTGGTGCGAACTGCGGATGGAGCGACCAAAAGTAATTAAGGCGGGTGATTGCATCGAAGTATTAAATGTTTTTAGTTATAAAAGCAAAAAGCAAAAGATTTTCTACGAAGGAATTCTACGTTGAGGTTCTACAAACGGTCGACTCACTCAACTCATTTACTGCTGCCGGAGACCATCTAGGTGAGTACCACCGCAGCTCAGATTTCGGCCGTCAAACAGTAGGATACTGTCACTAGTTTAATTCAAGTGGTAACGAGATTCAACATCTGTGGTGCAGTGTACAACATTCTAACGCCACGTTGTTATGTACAGGCGTATCACTTACCACAAGGTGAACATCCCGCTCGCCTCGTCGCTTTTTTTTAGACATAAAAACATTTTATCATGCTTTTGCATTAGATGCCGTTATACTCGTATAATATTTGAGAAACGCGTCACACGTACTATACGTCTTGAGGAGATGAGTGTTCGATCTCCACTCACCATGAACTTCCATCTTGGGTACTCTTAAATTTTTTTTAGACGCAACGTCAGATGAGCAAATCATTTGCCAGCTGGTGATACAATTAGGCGTTGCTTAGGATGACATACACAGCACCATGTTGTGCTCTTCGTCTTCAGACGTAGCACGTTATATTTCGCTGCCCCCAGTAATTTCACTAACAACAGCCTCCTTTAAACTAGAACACAGTTTTTTTTACACAACTCTTTGGTGGCAGAAATAAGTGCTGCGATGGAAAGTACCTAGATGGCAATAAAGACCTACCACGAGTAAAAATTCAATACATAAGTAACATAAATTTTGTGCAGGACAATATTATCTCTTTTTGATGAAGCGAGGAAATTATGAGGTTCACATGATGGTAACCGACCTGTCCATAACACGTGGCTCTACTTAATATGATATATGCAGAACCATACTTGACACAAGACATTAAGTCTACCAGTAAATTATCGATATCGATTATAAAGAATAATTTTCTATACCGATTATAAAAAATCGTTATCGATTAGTAATGAAAGCTTAGTCACAGTTTCAATAAAAATTGGAAAGTGCAAATAGAACTCATCGATGGTTTAAATGTTATAGGTCAAATAAAATTCTCTCTGACAAGGGAGAATCGTTGAATCTCTTAAATAATTCTGGGTTATATATAAAAAATATACACTACGAACTTAGAACTTAGTTATTATCATCTTCCAAAAGATACGGTATTTGTTACTGATATGTATTGATTGCTATGTTAAATTTAAGAACCAGTGGTAAATTTATTTAGTTTCAACAATATTTTATTTATTTATATCAGTTAAAATATATATTATATACATATAGAAACTGTATATTATTAGTAATTCTATTTTCATTACAGACAATGTCTTAAATGAGGCTATTTGAGTTCTAACAAATAATGACTATTATATAATATACATACGGCTGTAATACTTCAAAATGTACTTATTAACTTAAACTTTTAACTTATTTATTTGTGCTTTTTTGACGATAAATTATAATAGAGATCTTGCGCGATGATCTGCGTATTAATTGTTGTACGAAATTAGTTCTTTTTTTTAATCTGTCACAGTGTTAATCTCGCATGGCGATTGATTGATATCAATTTCACACGGTGTTAAGTAAGACCGTTTGAGGAAGCGTACTGACTTAGAATAATCCAGCTCTATAAAAGAAAACATAGTAAAGCTGTTAAGGTAGATTATGATGAGAGTGGCAGTTTGATAGCCAGGCGAAAAATCTTACCACCAACCAAATTTCACAACATGAAGCATTATTGTAAAGTCGATCTCTATGTATCAAGACAATCTGTTAAGCATTGCGTCACGGAGACAGTAATGATTACATCTACATCCTGACACGTTTAAAATGTTGAGCAACGGTTATCCCGTTTAACTAATATTATACAAAGTGTAGGTAGATGATACAAATAAAAACTTTGTCCTCATTAATGTAACCTCTAAACCAGCTACTTGTTATGCACGTCCAAAATTTATTGTCTGTTATAAAAGAAAACCATGTTTTATTTTTATGTTAGTACAAAAGTAATAATAGTTTGGATCGAGATAAATATATATAAAGTAATATATATATATACAGTTTATAATAATTTATAATTATAATAACTATACTTGTTTTGATTTCTTAAATATTCTGGTAGTAAGTCTGCTGCCGGAGACTTTCTAGGTAGGTTCCACCGCAGTGCCAATTTCAACTGACCAACATCAGTGTGTAAACAATATTGTTTCCGGTTTTCAAATTACTTGAGTAACCAGACTTAACATCTCGTATCAAGGCGACGTGCGTAATCTGGTGCTATAAATATCATCTTAACCAGCGCCACGTTGTTACGGGCTGGCGTATCATTTACCCTCAAATGAAAGTCTCGCTCGTTTCGTCGCTTCGTTGTATAAAATATCTTATGTCTGAAGACAACGATCACATTTTGGTGCAGTGTGTATCATCGTAACAACTGCCACATTATTATGGGCGAGCGAATTACCATCACATGAACCTCTCGTTCGTCTCGTCGTTTCGGCGAATATGAAGAAACTCTGTTATAATGTTTGATTAGTTAGTTATTTCAAAAAACAAGTTAAAGTTGCATTTGTTTTATTCAACTAATGGACAAAGTGAGCGGAACTTTTACCTGGCCATGACAACGTGACGATAGTTAGGAAGATATGCAATGCATCACATTGCGCTCGTCGCATGAGACATAAAATATTTAGTCTCGTTACCCCAGTAATTACACTAGAGCTATATCGCCTTTCAATCTGGAACACAGTAATGTTTGCAAACTACTGGTTGGCGGCAGAAATTGGCGCTGCAGTGTTACCTACCATGACGGTCTCCGGCAACAGAGACCTACCACCAGTAATATGTTACATTTATAGTAAAATTGCAGTGCAGTTAAGTGAAACATCATTTAAAATATTGAAATTTAATTAACGATTAACTGCAAATTTTAATTGGTGAGAAAAAAGTTATAATCATTTTAAAAACTCTACGAAATACCTTTTCGATATTGTCAACAAAGTGCAAATTAAAATTTATTGCTGTATATAAACTTACAGGCGCTTTTGAGTTGCATCGAAAAAAATATCAAATAACTTGATATTATTCATTATTGTTGTAAATAGTTAAAGTTAATGTATTAAAGTAAGCGCTCCAAATTCTAAATTTACTTCTATTTAATCATTTCATGAACAGTATTATCAAAGTTTTTTAAGAAAAAACAGGATCTTATGAAATTTCATTCTTAATGACATTTCATAATTAAGTAAAATATTAAATTTTTATAAATATATGCTTACCTTTAACAATTATGTCACAAGACGACGGACCCTATATGTTGCAGTGTATACCATCTTAACTAGAGCCACGTTGTTATGGTCAGGTGAATGTTCCTCTCGTTTTATGGCTTCATTGATTTGGTAACTTTCGAAAATTGGTAACTTCTTAGATTTTTGGCACGAGAGCTATGATAAGTTATCATCAAGTAACTCGTCATTTTGGTACAATTAAATTTAAATCAGGAACTAAGCATAAATTAGCAAACAGACTTATCTCTATATTCAGACTGAGTCCGCTGACAAAGTAGCTAAGGTTTAGCTTTGTAATATGTAACACGATATTTTTTTATTCCACGAAACTACGATAAGAATAACACTTTCACTTTCACCGGTCAGCGATACGCATACAACATAGCGCTAGTTTGGATTATATATACTACACCACTTTGTACTTGTCGCCTTGAAATGTAAGATATGATGTCCCATTACCTCTCTAATTTCACTAGCTATAACGCCTTTCAAGCTGGAACACAGTAATGTATGCACACTACTATTTGGCGGCTGAAATATACGCTGCGATGGTACCTACCTAGACAGTCTCCAGCAACAGAAACACACCACCAATAAATAAAGCAAAATAGTGTAATATTTATATACTCGTAATGTTTATTATATATACTGACGCTTAAGTACAATCATAATCATTAAGTCGACAATAAAAGTGGTCATATTTGCATGAATTTCGCGGACAATGGGGTCAAGATTCTAAAATAATTTTTTCATACATTTTCTTGTTATTTTCTTTAGTAAATATTCCAATAAACCCCACGCCTCATTAATTATGGGTATAGAATGAATATAACAACAACGCGATGGAACCGCTGTCAAATATCGGCGTCCAGCCATCCGGAATGAATTACACTGGCCGATGGTTCGTGAAATCAGTAAGAAAATAGTATCGATGACGCGTTATATGTTTTTCTCTACATATAGTAGTATTTAATTATATCAATCGATATTAATATTTACTAACATATAAACATATTTAGTTATTGACTGTGTAAACGCTTACAACCTTAAACATTAATTTATCTATCAGTGTGAAAATAGAAATGTTAAGAATTGACAGATCAATATTTTTTCTTAAAATTTTTCTACAAACTAATTAGTGTTTCCGTACTTTAAAAAAACTATAAAATAAGTATTTAATGTGTCTGGAGAATTTGGACGTTAATATTGTAAGGTGTACAATATAATATTTGATTACTAACATACATAGACGTACATACATGAACATACAAGGGGATTGATATTCCCTTTATAGAAAAATTCTAAGAAAAATAATTTATAGACAAAAAATTTCAGTAGGTGTTGTTATTACACCTTTGTTGTTATAATCATTGAAACTCAGTTGTAATATAATTTTTTGCATTTGTTACAGAAGAACATGTAATGTATACTCTTTTTCTAATATTTATATAGCATAGCTCAGATTCTTACCAAATCAGGGATTGACATTGAAACAGCTTAGTTTGCGTTGCTTAACGGAGGCATTGAGTTTATCCCCTTTTACCAAGTATTATGTAAAAATGTAAAGTTGTAGTAGTCGATCAGGTTAGGTAGTGTAACACAACTTATTGTCGATATATTTAGTTATTTATTCATTATATAGTTAGTAAATGTGGCCATATAATAAAAAAATATATTACTCAAGGAAATTTATTTCATCTTCTTCTTCTTTCTCCTGCCCTGGTCCCACTTTATGTAGGGTCGGCACAACATGTTCTTCATTACCGAACATGTTGTAAATAGTTTTGGCTAAACTTTTTACGACCGGCCGCCTGCCTGACATCAACTCTCTTTTTGGGAATCTTTGGGGACGTTTTTTTTTTTTTACTTCCCCATTTGTATTTCGCTGTTGTTACTAAAATTCACAAATGTACATAACTTAAATATTAAAGTCATTGGTACATGCCCAGATTCGAACCCACTACCTTCGGATTGAAGGCCGCACGCTCTAACCATTAGGCCAGCGAGCTACTAAGGAAATTTATTTCATATGGCTTTATTTTAATACCAGTAAGAAATCTACCAGCGGTTTTAGCGAAAAGTAAATAATAGTAATCGTTCTTATAGAACGAAAAAAGAAATCGGCTTTTTTGAGGATATAGGAAATAAAGTGTCCAAAAAAAACGCTTTTCTGGCTTCTGTTCTACTTAGCTTCCAATGAAAGAAGTTACATTATAAAGAATTTTTGATTAAGGGACTAATGCCTATTCAAATGCGAAAAGTAGAACACATCGATAATAATACAAAAAAAGTTTTAAAAATGAAATCATTAATGTTGCATATACCAATTGCGGGTCACGTGGTACCTGGTGAACCGTTCAATCACATGAGCAACAATCTTGCGCCACATTAAGCACATAACCTTTAATACTAAACTATGATCGGAAAAAAACGATCGCAAGATAAATCATTTATCACTTCAACAGTTTTATTCGACTAAACGATGAGAGAGTAGATGAATGGATTTACTGGTGGTAGGACCACAGCAGCACCTATTTCTACAGCCAAATATTAGTGCACATTACTGTGTTCCAATTTAAAGCGCGCTGTAGCTAGTGAAATGACTGTGGTAACGATACTCGACATCTTATATCAGGGGTGACGAGGCAATGTGGTGGTGTGTACATACCATCCTAATTGGCACCACGTTATTATGGGCAGGCGTCACTAACACTCAAACACAGTCAGCATCAGGTCAAATTTTTTTTTTTTTTACCGTTGTATGAAAAGATTTTTAAATTCATAATAATATTTCAGATGAATTGTGTGGTGTCAGTTTGTTGATAGCTTCTAAAGCTTTATCCGATCCAGGGTTTCCGGATTCGGAATCCACGAGCTAACATAAAAAAAATTAATGTTAAAATTCATATTTATAATATTTCATTCAGCTTTGCAGGGAATAGCTAGTTTAACAGCTTTTTTTCCACCGTCCGAGTCAACATTTTAAAAATTCCCATTTAGACTCGGTACCTATTTTCGAGTGCTCCTACACTATTTTTCAAAAATTTTCCTTTAAAATAAATAATAAAACTTTATATGCAAATTCTGAATTAAATAGCATATACAGGGTGGCGCAAATGTAATCCTCCTATCAGAAAATGCTATAAATTTTGCCTTGATGTAAAAAATTAAAAGACCAAATAAAAATAATCCACAAGAAGAATCAAAGATTTTCATTTTTCTTTTAAATTAGAGCCAAAAAACATCGGAAGGTTATTTTTGCGCCACCTTGTATTATAGTAATATTTAAAGCTTTTGTGGAAGTACAATGGAATCAAACTAGAAGACTTCAACTCTGCAACTTTCAAAAAATACTGTGAGAATCATGTTTTTGCCAAAAGTAAGTCTTTTTCCGGTATTGCTATATTAAGTAGTAGTGTGAGAACTTTACTTCCTTTGAAAGGTATTGTAGCTACAGGTGGCGCAAAAGTAATCTTCCTATCAGAAAATGCTATAAATTTTGCCTTGATAAAAAAAAATTAAAAGACCAAATAAAAATAATCCACAAGAAGAATCAAAGTTTTTCATTTTTTTTTTTAAATTACAGCCAAAAAACATCGGAAGGTTATTTTTACGCCACCTTGTATCTGCATAAGTTATTATCATTAGAGCTTTTTTTTATTTAGAAGTAATTTGGATGAATTATTTAGAAAACAGACAGGTTTTTGCCCCTGACATCATCTAGATAGTATAACTCTAACATTAAGTTGAAGTCTCTCACTTTTAAATTAAAATAACTTAGTCGATGCAGTGTACGCTTCTTAACTAACACCTAATTGTTCTTATAATAAAGTACTGTGCATCTTGTTAAAAAAAAACAGCTATAAAATCTAAAACATTGGTAGGTCTTCAGAGTAGCAGATTTTTTAAATTGGTATCAATGCAGCGCCAAAGATTAGTGTGCAAATATTATCAAGTTCAGTTTGAAAGAAATCCTCCAGTGAAATATATATATATATGGCTACAGTTCGACCAAGTTTAAATTACTCCCAAAAGGTGTAAAACTTGTGTGTGTGTACATATGTACTATCAAGATGTGCGCAACCCGTCCACGTTATCTTTGACGGTACTTTACTTAACGCACAAACTCATTATGCTTTACGGCAAGCTATAAACATTTTGCGGCACATAAGCCTAAGTGTACGACATATGACTATAATTAAACCACTCCAGTACTCCAGGTACAGTAAATAATTCTTATTGCTTTCAATTATTTTAAAGTATAAGGAAATCGTTCATCAGATGCTAACAAATACTAAGCTGTAAAATTAGTAGCTAAGACCAAATCCTCTACTCTAATACTTTATTCTTAGCATCATCAAACAATACCATTGAAATCGTGTCCAATAAATATTTTCAAGGCTATAAGGTATACGCAATGCGGTATCTGAACCAGTTTTATACAAGCGGAACTTTGCATCAGTCGACGGCAATTTCTCTGATGATGTTTGATGCTCATCGGATAATGGGCTCCCGGACCCCGAGTCCACATCGGCGAATGTATTTGGTTGTCGAAACCAGACTGAGGCCCCTTCTGCGTGATTACATTTATAAATATTCTTTATTTCTTTAAATATGTACTCATTATCGAGCAGAAAATATTCTAAAGACCTTATCTCTGGGGATAAGACTGGATTATGTAGGATTTCTACTGATAACCTAAAATCTCTCTCAGGACGTTGAGCCTTGGAACGCGCCGGTGCCTCCTAAACTACGCCAAAGAACATTCCGCGGATACTAAACGCTATCGAACTGACCAAAAACTTCCAAAATTATTTGCCATATAATTAAGATAATAATTTAATACCAGAACTTAACATTTTGGTGTATCGTAAGAAGTATTTGCATTTAGTTGCGATTGCTACTATATGTTAGCTCACCCATTCAACTACAATTAAAAATAAACAATTCTATACGTTACTAGTTAAAAAATTACAAATTTTAGCAAAAATTAAAATGCTGGATGGATTATCGAGAATCTTGGTATCAGACACACTCCAAGATTCCCAATTCTGTAATCCACAGTTTGGCTTATAACTTTACAATCTATTTATATATATATGTTATATCCAGAGATTAATTGACTCGTTACTATATTTCCGAAACTATTAGACATAAACACAAAAAAATTACTAGAGCTAATGCTTCTGTTATTTAGAGGTTAGCTAAGAGTAGGTTTTACAAAAATCATTCCAAAAACCGAGTTGCAGAAGTATTATGGTCAGCATAGCATGCGCGGAACAGCTAGTCTGGATACAGTACTAATTAACATCTCATCATTAGCTGCCGTCTTCAAACGTTCGGCGATCAGATTGAGATAACCAATTCCATACTCAGCTATTTTCTTCAACTGATGGTTTTAAACCCCGTCCACTCCTTTATGTCGTCTAACCATTTCTTGCACTGTTTACCAGGTGCACGTTTTCTAGAAAATTTTCTATCCAGGATCAACTTTGGGAATTCATAAAAGTATCCTCTTTGAGGAAGTATGACAGTATCCTTCTTTCGTACACCTACGATAAATGCAACCTTTCTTTCTTCCTGTTTTATATTAATAAAGTCTGCCATACCTCATGGGGCTACGAGTACAATGACCACTGTATGAACGCTATTATGCAAACGATGACATTGCTATTTAACGGAACGGAATCAAACAAAGCTTCAGGAAACCATACCATTCTGTTAATACGAAGAGCGTTTCACTGACGTCATTCAGCATTTCACCCATCTGTAAAGGTATTATTTCTTTGCTATAGACAGACATTTCAATGAAACGTGTGAAAAAGATTTCAGTTATAATTAAAAGTTAGATTACAATTTTTCGTTAAGAACTCCAAGTTATCATTGAGACCCATCCGTTCGGTTACTTGGCAGGTCCCCCAAGGTGGACCGACGAGCCAATTAAAGAGTTGGGAAGCCGCTTGATGCGTAGAGGACGGAACCGATCAACTGTGAAAATTCTTAGAATGGTTTAAAACCAGCAGTGGATGTATTTTAGCTGATGATACTTCACGAAAATATAGTATACATCAAACAATTATTTACATTTGTACAAATTGCTTTAGCACTATACTCTATTCGTTAACTGCTTTAAGCATTAGCACTGGTTTTTTTTAAGCTACTAGACTAGCGCGACGGTCCCCTGATGGCGAAATCCACAGCACCATATTGCGCTCGTCTTTTTAAACAAAAGATTTTGAGTCTCGTTATCCCAGTAATTACACCAGCTAAAGCGCCCTTCTAACCGAGACACAGTAATGTTTGCACACTACTCTTTGGCGGTTGAAATAGGGCGCTGCGGTAGTATCTACCAAGACGCTCTATAGCAACAAAGGCCTACCACCAGAGAACAAAAACCTTCCACCAATATAGTATGCCTGCCCTTTTCAGTTGCTGTGGTAAAATTTATTCATCATTCATCATCATCATTATCAGCCGACAGACATCCACTGCTGGATCTTGGCCTTCCTCAAAGATCTCCAGATCGAACAATCCTGCGCTGCCCGTAACCAGCTGCTTCCTGCAACTGTTACCAGATCGTGTGGGGCCAGCCATCACTACATCTTCCGGTACACGGTTCCCATTGAAGGACCTTGGTGCCCCATCGGCTGTCAGCCCTTCAAGCGTTGTGTCCTGCCCATTGTCACTTGAGGCTAGCCAGCAATCTTTTGGGCTATGTCGGTGACCTTAATCCTCTTGCTGATCTCCTCATTTATGATTTGATCACGCAGGGAAACCCCGAGCATAGCCCTTTCCATTGCGATGGGAAAAGTTTATTATTTTAACATATTTCTTTCGATTTATATTTTTTGGTATTAATAAAGATTGTAGTATATTTTGCTATACTATTCTTTTACAGCAAAATATTAAAATCTAAAATTTAAAACGTGCTACATAAAGCTTTCGAACACTAATATTAAGATTTATAGTATACTCTACAGGGATGAGCATTATAAAACTAATGAAAATTTCCAAAATGGTTAAGAAATGATCAAAATAATATATTTGCTTCTTATTGTATTGAAATCGTATCACATTATTTGGGTTTCAATTTACAAATAACCAAAGGTCAAGGGAGAGGTTCTCAAAGGATCGCTTGAATACGCAATGTTTGCGTTTGAAAGCTCCATTTATTTTTGAACGTTCGCCAAACGGAGTTTTTGAAATCTAAGGAAAAAGAAGTTACAGTAAAGAATAAGCGAACATGACCGTATTTATTCGACATGTTTATTGAATTGAAACGGAAGAAAATCATTGAAATCAAGGAGATCAAACGTTCTACAAACGTTAAATAAAAATAAACAGAATAACCAGATTGTTTAATCATGTTTTAGTTACAGATGAAGTGATAGATACCAACAATAAAAATATATGAAAACTACTCTATTAAATTTCGATATGAATCCATCATCATTGTTTAGATCTAATGCTTCCATCTATACCAGGACGAATCAGTTCAATATTATCAATTTCCAACCACATACCGGAACCTTCCCCAAATCTTCAGTCCACCTTATGCAGTTAGCAAATATTAATGAAATATAATATAATATTAAATATTTTTCTAAATGATAGCATTAAAGAATTATATTGTCGTTATAACGATTGTAACATTTTGCTTCATAATAACCTACAAACAAACAAAATTTAGATTTTCTTCAACAGTGAATACAAATATAACATTGTATAGATATGACCTCGTTTACTTCTATGGTATCAGTAAATAATGCAAATCTGCGGGAACCCATGTGCCAAAGTAATACATAACCTAAAATAATTACCCTTAAAAACGCTTCGTAAGAAACCTTTATAAAATTGTTGAATTTAATAAAAACATTATTATACCACATCAGAAGCCGCGATAGCTCAATTTGTAAAACCAACGTACCTACTATTCTTTCCGTAAAATCACGGGTTCGATTTCCGCTGTTCGTGAGCTTCCGGCGAATGTAAACATAGTGATTAAACCAACACGTTCACAGAATCACATGTTCTAAGAACGCATTGGCGATGAATAAATACGCTCGACTTTCTTTTTCTGTGGAAGTAAGTCCAGAGAGAGAGTTGTTTAATATTTTTATTGTTATACATTAAGCGTTCATGTATTAGAAATACTAGCTGTTCCCCCTCCCGCTGTGTTGGCCTTAAAATAATATTTAATTGGAAATTTAGACTTGAAATTGGTCAAAAATATTCCCGGCCAACCCGCTGCATTACGCGCCCCTTTCCATTATTAACAACTCTGCAACTCCGTTTGGGGTAGAAATATTGTAAAATCCACTCTAAACGGCAAAAGCAATATCTCTAGCATATTTTGAATCTGCGTCTAATAATTTTGAAGATCTCGGGATGAGTCAATGAGCCGCTGAATATATTCTGTGTATACACACCAAACATTTTATGTATATAGATTTAACGGCACCAAAACTATATGAGATTTAGATAAATATAATATATGTTAGCAATGAATAGAAAAAAAATAAGTATATATAACAGGTATATATTTTATACATTGAAATTAGATTGTTGAAATTTATGTAGTTTGTGTTAATTATGTTTATTAATTGTATTAAAAATTTGCAAAAGTTTTACAAACTGAATCGATATTAGAATTCGTTACTGTTCAAATAAAAAACTATAATATAGTAAATACTTCCGTTCGGCGAAGTGTCGGTTGTATATACTCGTAATAAATACAGAGCACCTCTTTATGACATCTTTAATATATCGCATGGGGGTTTCCTGTTCCAGGTTGTCGGCGTGTTCCATTACCGCTGTAACTAGGTTACCAGGTCGATTTCCGATTGACGCTCCTTTTCTATTCGTATAATTAAAATTCCATTCAGCTTTACTTATTTTTCATAAAGTAAGATGGAAGTCCGGAGAGACGAGAAGTTGTGATGTGGAATGATGATACACTCTGTTAACGCGATATCTTTGACATTGACATTTTTCAAATGTTTTGGTGTCAAGTAAATAAAATGGCTGGCGAAATTCAGAAATGACTTTTCGGAATGTCATACCTTTTATAAACAATATTTTGTATTAGCTGAAGTCTAAACATGATGCCTTATCAAATTGTGTATTCTGTTTATTTTCTTTACCCAGAGTACGTACTTATAGCATCCTTGCCAACAGGACGCAGGATAGAAGTGTTAACATGGCACAACAGTTTTTGCTGAACGATAAGTGATTACTGTATAGGCTCTTAGTACCTAGAAGATACTAACGGCCAGAGCATCAAACCACGAATGTATCTATAATGCTATTTTCGGTGAGGCTGAACACCCATAAAGTCTAACTCTCTGACTAGCCCTCTCATACATGCATTGCTTTTAGACCGCTTTAGAATTAGTTTTTTTTTAATTAAGATAGTTTTTGAAAACCTAATTCTGAAACGCCACAACTTGACTACCTAAAAATTATACTAATTTGTCCTTCTAAGGTTACATAAAATTAGGTCTAATTCTAGACGTCCTAATGAAACAGTTATCATGGAACGATCTATCAAAATTGCGTGACATTAGTAGACACGACCTTAGTGATAAAGGAATTTGAGTTAATTTGTTTAACGTCCGTTATATGTCAGAATGTTCTAGAAATAGAATGTTAGGGGAAATATAAGGAAAGCTCTAACCACTACCATATTCAAGAGAAGAGTGAATAGGCTTCATCTAGACTAGTGCGCTGTACTACCTAGATTATATTTGCGATCCCCGTCAGGTGGGATTTGAATATATATATATATATATATATATATATAAGTATATATAAGTATATATATATAGTTAAAGTAATTGTTTTTAATATTTTTAGAGCATATAAAGAATACAATGACGTACCGATAAGGTAAAGAAAAACTTGATAGAATTCACAATATCTTTCCTCATCAAATAAAATGTGGTTTATTGTCAACTTCGAAGTGGGGGAGTTTTTCGATTGGGAAATATTAAACAGTTTTAATGTATTACTATTCCAAAAAAAAAACATACCTTTATCCAAGCAAGAAAATTGTTATAAATAATAAAAATTTCCACACATATCCACGAACGAATATCCTGAACATGGAACTTATTTTTTGAAACAAATTTTTTGGTAAGTACGCCTGTCCATAACAACGAGGCGCTAGTTCGGATGATAGACACAACAACACGTTCTGTTTGTCGCCTTGAGACATAACATGTCAAGTCTCGTTTACTCCAGTAGTTTACTAATTACAATACGAATCAAACCGGAACACAATATTTTTTTTCAAACCGGAACTTTAATATTTGGCTAAGTTTTAATATCCCTAGGAATCTTGAAATAGCAAAATGTTAGCAAGAGAAGCCGTCTTTTTGTTATACCAGCGCGACACGAAACGCATTTACTCAAAGAGAAAAACACTGTTGTTCTGGAAACAAATTTGTATCCGGTTTTCACCGGAAATTCAAGGTGTGGAGGTTGAGCCCACTCTTCAAGTCAAAGCGAGAAGTTCCGCCATTCCTACATTTGTACTATGCATGACTTCGAACAAAAGTTTAGATCAGAATTTTTATTTTATTTAATTAAGCGAGACGAGTGAGACGTTCACTTGATAGGTGATACGCCTGCTCATAATATCGTGGCGCTAGTTAGGATAGTATACACTACACCACATTGCAATCGTCGCTTCAAGATATACTCGTATGATGTTAAATCTCATTGCCTCAGTAATTTGATTAGCTATAACTCCATTCAATCCGGACACAGAAATAAGCGCTTCGCTGGTGCCCATCTAGACGGTTTCCGGCAGCGGAGAGCTACCACCAGTAAAATTATATTGGACAGGGGATTCGTATTGAATATTATAACCATATAAGAGTTTCTAACACTAACATTGAACCTTATAACCATTTAGATATATGCAAACATTACAATGTTCCAGTTTGAAAGGCAAGTGTAATAACTGAGGTAACGAGACTCAACATCTCATGTGTCAGGCGACGAGCACAATGTGAGCATCCTGACTAGCGATACGTTATTATAGGCAGGCTTCATTTCCCATGAGATGAACGTGTCGCGCGACTCGTCCGAATTGAAATAAATAAAAAAAAATTTATCTAAAACTAGTACAACTTTTTAAATACGAATTTGCGTAAGCATGTGGCTCCGCTCTACAATGAAAACAAAACGAACATGCCGCAACAACTGACTTTTATAAACTACTTGTTCTATTAAATGAGTTGATAAGCCAGCGAGTAAACAGTTAAAGCCCTGAATAATTAACCGTAGTGATGCAGGCCCGTGTTAGTCAGGGGTCCGTGTTTAAACATCACAAAGGCCTTTGTTTGAGACTCTTAAACCTTAAAGCTCGATTAAATCAAACTTTAATATGGGCCGTTTTCGTTTTAATTTATTGAAACTTTTTTTATGTGAAACGAATTGAATTAGGATCGCTCCTATATCAAATATTTGAGCACTCCCTTCCGCTTCCTTCTGAGTGTTTTAACGAACTTCCACCTAATTTGGATTAAGTATCATGGATATATTTACCGAATTCCGTTTCGAGTCATTTTATAAAGACTCTTAACGAATTTTTATTCTTTTTGTTTTTTTATACGTTTAAGCGAGGAGGAAGTGATTTAACGTTCACCTGATGCTAAGTGACACTCGCCTATAAAAATGTGACCCTTGTTACGATGATATATACCACATTGTTCTCGTCGCCTGAGGAAGATATGTCGAATCTCTTTAATCTCTTTACCCCAGTAATTACACTAGCTACAAGGCCCTTTAAACCGAAACACAATAATATTTGCACAATACTGTTTGGCGGCGGAAATAGGCGCTGCAGACCTATATTGTCTAGACAGCCTCCGGCAACAGAGACCTGTCACCAGTAAGTTCTCAATAATAATAAATTATTATTTATACAAATTTTACGCCTAATATCTATCAGTTCTTGTTCTTTCTTACTGCTTTTTTTCTTTACTTATCTAAGCTTCATCTAGTCTGACAAAACCTATTCTCGATTATACGAGATTCATTCTACTGGTGCTAGGTCTCTGTTGGCGGAGACCGTCTTGGTAGATATCACCGCAGCACTTATTTCTGCCGTCAAACAGTAATGTCTTCCTGTTTGAAGAGCGATGTAACTAGTGAAATTACTGGGGTAACGAGACTTAACTTCTTATGTCTCGAAAAGACGAGCGCAATGTGCTGCTGTGTATATCATCCTAACAAGCGCCGCATTGTTATGGACAAGCGTATCATTTACCACCAGGCGTACCTCTGTTTCGGCTTGAGGCTTCCTTGAATAAAAAATTAAAAAAAAAATGGATAGATAAGCGAGAGCGTTTTATCCCCTTGAAAAAAAGCCTTCATTGACTGTCTGCTGTCTCTGCCAACTTCAATATATGATTAAATAAGATTTCATTTTTTTTATTCTAAATAAAAAATTATACATGTTTATAAAAATATATATAAAACGAAACCACAAGGTTTATGTATTTATTATCAGCCGACAGACGTTGACTACTGTACATAGCCCTCCCCCAAAGATCTCCACATTGTTGGAGTTCGTCGAGGGGAATTAGGCCGTAGCCCACCACGCTGGCCCAGTGCGGCTTGGTGGGTAGTCAGAGGCTCGTCTGTTATTCAGCTTTTTTCGATTTTTTTTTCTTGTCTTTTACTTAACATAATTGTTCAGAGCTTTAATTTTCTTTACTTATTATTTACACCATTTATATATTAATTACTAATTTACCATTTAAAAAAAACTTACTAAAAATAATAAAACCCTAACTAAACTTTACCCACACGAGAATAATTACAGTAGCCCCTGAAGCGCTTTGTCTCTTGACTCCAACTTGACACTATTTTTGGAATAAGTTTTATTTACTTGTTTTTCTCTAGATTTCTTTAGACTGCATTAGGCAAAGAAAATCCAGACATAGTATTTAAAAAAAAATGGTTTATACTTTATTTTATGTTATAAATAGGGTTGAATTTCAACTAAATTACAACATGACAACAACTTGATCTCAATTTCAAGCGTCATCAAGGTATAACGACTTAGATTTTGTTTATTTCTTTATTTAATGACTTATATATATATACATATATATGTATATATATATAAGTCATTAATATATTATATAAGTCATTATATACATATATATGTATATATATACACGTATATATATATACGGGACAGCGAGGAAATGAGCGGGACGTTTACCTGATGGATAATGTTACGTGTAGCCAATATAATGTGGGGCCAGTTACAATAATATATACTGTATTACATTGCACTCGTCGCCTAAGACATGTCTCGTTATCGCAGTAATTACACTAGCTACAGCTCCCTTCAAACCGGAACACAGCAATGTTTGCACTCTACCGTTCAACGGCAGAAATAGGCGCTGCGGTGGTACCAATAAAAAAAATATATTTATCCCTAGAATAATGTTAAAATAGTTACAAATCTTTTTAATATGTAGTAAATGTCGTAAATATATTTATCTGTTTGATATAATTCTTTTAGTATCTAAATGTCACAGTTTAAGTTCTGAAAAAATCATTAAAGAAGTTATGAACATATAAAACCTTAAAGACTTAAAAATAAAGTACTTTCTTGAATTATTATTGAAATCTTAGTAAACTTATATTTATTATATATTTGTGTAAAATAATTTTTATTTACACCGATCCAAGTTTCACGGGGTTCATATCCATTTAGGCAATGCAGCTATAATACTGAGTTTTTATTTCTACGAGCACATCGTATCATATATATTTTGTGGTGTTCAAGTTTGAAGGTCGATGTAGATAATTACATTACTAAGGTGACGAACATACCTTGTGTCTGTGATGAGCACAATGTGGTGCAGTCTTTCAGCGCCAATGGAGTCAGTGAACCAGCGCCAATTTATTATAGAAGATCGTATCATTTGGCAACTGTTAATATATATGGTCTCTTGTCTTGATAGAGAAAAATGTAGTATTATTGAAGCAGGTGACTGAAATATAAAAAAAAATTCAACACGTACAACGAGAACAAGCCCATATATTTTATTGGATCATAAAGGAGGGTGCCATAAGAAGTGGGCATCAAATAAATAAGGGCTGTTTAACGATTATTTCTTCGCTGTGTGTTTGTTGTACGACTCGCGCCTAACAAGCGTCCAGTTTCATTTTTAATTCTCTGGTAAGTATTTATGATATTTTTGTAAAAGGGATAAAGATACTCTACATCTTTATTTTTTTTAGGATAATCTAGAATGATTACTCTGCTCAGCGGCGGAGACGACAAAGGTTTATTATCAATCGGCACTACTGGAGAGCTTTCAAATAATGCCGCAGTAAGCATAGAAGACTTTAATAGATTTTCTTATAAATATGTACTGGACTATAAAAACATACAAAGGAATTTCTTAGTGATGATACTACAGACATGTAAATAGTCTTCTATCAGAGAGAATCTACTAATATCTCTGAAACTACTATGGTAGACAAATTCATCTATCACAAAATTTTTTCTGAAATATTGTCTTAAAATTGTACTTTGAATTTCTGTTTCAAAATCTAATTAATTAAATAAAAACAATGATAGCATAACAAAAGAATAAATTTGTACATTTTCAAGCACAGAATTTATACGCGCTTTATTTGTTTACCGGATGCTCTGAGATAAAACTTTCTAACAACGTGTTCATTAAAACTGCAAAAACTTCTATTTTTATAATAACATTTATTAATGTATGATATATAGCAATATTGGTACAAATAAAAATTATTGAATTAATTTTATGTAATAAATTTTATGTGTTAAGCAATTATTGATTTTTTTTGGTAACTCAACAAAAATATATCTCCCAGATCTATAGAGAAGGTTGCATAATTTCGAAACCTTACGTAGGTTTCGAAATTATACATTTTTTTTTAAATTGAAAAGTTATTTTTGTACATTTTAGTTTGTATATATATATAACAATAAGCGGTTCCGCCCAACATCTTACGAAATCCAAATCAACCACACGTGCACGTGGTGCATCCTGCTAACTAACAGACGAGGCTCTGACAACCCACGAACGCGCCAGCGGGGTGGCGCTAAAGCCCAATGCCTCCTCAATGAGGAACCTTGAGGGATAGCTACACCCAACAGCAGGCGTTATCTGGCTGAAGAAGAATATATAAATAATACTTTTTTTCCCTAAGATTTCAGTAATTAAAATATTTTAAAGCATAGATTGATATACATATAGAGTATAAAACAATTACCTATAGTTATATTTGAAAATTTGCTACTTTTTTAAATAAATCCATATATAGTATTTATATATAGATATATAAACACTATAATATATAGATTTGTGGGTTGGCAAACCCCACACAAAGTGGATAGAGGACATTAAAAGAATCGCTGGGAGCCACTGGATTCGAACAGTGCAAGACCGTGCTTTGTGGAACACATTACAAGAGACCTATGTCCAGCAGTGGACGTCCATCGGTTAAAATGATGATGAAGATAGTGTTTATATATTAAAACTTTCCACTTTATATATTAACGCCAGATTTTCTTTGTTCCAGATTGTTCAAACGACAGAAAGAGCAATGTAACAGCATGGAAAAGTGTTGCCAATAGAGAAAATATTTCTCCAACGTTTAGTGCGTTATTAAAATTAATAAAACCGAAACGAAACCAAAACTGTACCAACGAAACTCTAATGGCTCCTAGTCGAATCGTAAACATAAACCAAATAGTTCGGGAGCCGCTTGTTATATGTAATAAATGTCGATGGCGGCTTTCAAAGTCAAGAATGCCCGACGAAAGAATTCTTCAGACCTGACTTCAGAAAGAAATTAATCGCAAATATTGTATTAAAAAACTGGGTATATTTAAACCAATGCATGGTAAAGGAAGGACCACGAAGGAAATAATCGGTACCCCATCCCGGGAGTCGTATGGCGGCACAAAGTCTAAAATTTAACTGTTCACGGCCTAGCTTTGTTACTTTACCTCCGTATCTTCTCACATTCATATATTTGTTGTTGCAAGTAGATTTAGCGTTCGCATCGTACGACCTCAATGACATTTACTTATCCGAACTTAACGTCACCAACCTGAACACAACATTCAACTGGACTATATTCGAGAACACTTCGACGGTAGTCAGAAATATAAATATAAAGCACTCCAAATATTCCACGTTAGTTACTATCCTGCTGGCGCTAATCTTCATGGTCGTTATATTTGGAACTATTGTTGGTAATATATTAGTTTGTGTTGCCGTCTGTTTAGTTAGGAAGTTGAGACGGCCGAGCAACTACCTGATAGTGTCCCTTGCAGTCAGCGACCTTTGTGTGGCTACGATGGTGATGCCGGTGGCTATGATATACGACTTGCTAGGCACATGGCCTTTCGGGCCTGTCGTTTGCGATTTCTGGGTATCGAGTGATGTGCTATCATGCGCAGCCAGCATCCTTAATCTATGTATGATATCCGTCGATCGTTATTACGCTATAACGAAACCGCTGGAATACGGTGTTAAAAGAACTCCTAGGCGAATGCTGTTCTGCGTATTCATTGTATGGATGAGCGCAGCATTCATATCGCTTCCGCCTGTATTAATATTAGGCAATGAGAAATCGGAGACCAGCTGTTCGGTATCACAGAATCAGGGTTACCAAATATATGCAACTTTCGGTTCGTTCTATTTACCACTTATGGTGATGGTGGTTGTGTATTACAAAATATTTAGTGCTGCTAGGAAGATTGTTAAAGACGAGAAACGTGCACAGTCTCATTTGGAGACGCACTGCTATTTAGAGATAAATGTTAAAAATGGCGGTGCAACGGAAGCGAAACTGTTGGGCAACCAGGCGCCGCCGCCGCCGACGAGGGGATCCACTGCCAGCACCAATACAACGGTAAATAATTATCAGTTTTAGAGGTAAAGGTCTCTCTTGAAAATCTATTTAGACTACCTAAAAATCTAGTTTTGTAATAAACAATCGTTATTGTCGTTTAATTTAAATGCTGCATTTAGTTAAATCATTGATGTTACGAGATGAAACATCCTGTTATCTTAAGGTAATAAGAGTAGGTCGGTGTTTTGTGTCTAAGTAAAGCATCATTAATATAGGCAGATAAAAGCTATCCATCTATTGAAAAAAATTAATATAATAATTAATTGTATGAAGAAGTACATTTTTTAAATGAAGTAGCTGCTGCTTAAATACTATATTCTCTGTAATAAAGCTTCCATGAAATGTTTTTCAGTCTATTGTTATTGTATTATTAGTTAATATTCTCTTTTATTACAGTGCAGTATAGATAAGACGGACAGTTCCATTGGCAGATGTTTCGCCGGGCAAAGGAAATCGAATGAATCACAGTGTCCAATGCTGCAACACATAAGGACCCCGACGAGACCGATCCACACAATCAACAAACCACCTCCGAACGTGGAGCACCCGCGCGATAATAAACGACAAACGAAGGAAAGTAGGCGACGTCAATCATCCGAAAGCACTCACAAGTTGACCACCAGCAGGATCCGTTCATCACTGTCAAACTTTGCTAATAAAAGCCACATAGCTAAGGACCTGCTCCATCAGTCACATTCGCCGCATCAAAAGAAATTAAGGTTTCAACTGGCGAAGGAGCGCAAAGCCTCAACCACTCTTGGTATTATAATGTCGGCGTTTATAATCTGCTGGTTACCGTTTTTTGTCTTAGCCCTCATCAGACCTTTTGTCAACGAAGACACGATACCAGACGCCGTTAGCGCTCTATTCCTCTGGTTGGGATATGTGAACAGTTTACTTAACCCGATCATATACGCCACATTAAACAGGGACTTCAGGAAACCTTTTCAGGAAATATTGTTCTTCAGATGTTCAAATTTGAATCATATGATGCGTGAGGAGTTTTATCACAGCCAATACGGCGGACCCGATCAACATTACTGCGTGAATACAGCATCCAAGCTACAGAACTACGACGAAGGTGTGGAAATAGTTTCCGCTGTAGATAGAGAAGAGATAAGAGCTTCTGAGAGCTTTCTATGATTGTCAATCCCACGGGTCGAGATTAAAGACCTAGATACTGTGATCTTAAATAGGACTTAAGCAGAAACAACTTTCCTTTCATCTTTATTTGATACTTCTAAAGACAATTACTATAATTACCATAATATCAACTGTGCTTCATATATTAGTTTACACGCCTAAATAACCACTAGGATAATTATTAATACTAATAATATTATCGTCGATATCCATGGTAACATATAACGGATTTAATAAGTATATTAGAGTAATACTTAATTACGAAATACTTCATTATGTAATTATGACCAGATCTCGCTTTGTTTATAAAGACAGATAAAAACAAACAAATCAGATCAAGGCATTTATAATTATAACGACGGTTTTAAACAATTAATTATTAAGGTAAATATTACGACTAAATTTAAATAAGGACAAGGTTTGATTTCATATATATATATTTATGTATTTTTAATTCTATTAGAACACACTAAAATGAGATGACATTTCTTTATCTCTATTCTCTTTCCAAAGATCTTAAGATATGGGAAGATGCAATGATAGATTAGTTGTAATATTGAGTAAGGGAAATGAAAATAAATAACATATATTAAATATAAATTAATACACATTTTAACATAAATAAATATATATATATCCTGCTATGTAAATTATGAATAAATGTTTGTAAATAATTAATATTCGAAACGAATTACTGGAGAACCGTAATGAAGGTGATTATCATTATATCGATATAAAGTTATCTAACACTGTAGTCAAACTTGAACGGAACATATAGTATTTCAATATATGTGATAATAGTTATAGGTACATATTGGTTTTGCACTTTAAATAGTAATTAATAGGTTGTTGTATTATTGTATGTTTTAATATATATGTACTATATGTTCTATCTGTTGTTGAATTAGTTTAAATATGAACAACTCGTTTGTCTCTTAACTATGTTTCATATCCAATGACTATATATAAGAATAAAGTAGTAAACAAAATATTTTTTTTTTTATATACTTAATGAAAATATCACACGAAAGACATTATTAATATAAATATTAACAACGTTTGATGAGTTCATATTGTAAATATTATAATAATTAGATTGTTATAGAAACTTTTAAGGCATATATATTATTAAATATAATTCGCGGTACATACACAAGTAAATATATTTAAATAGTGTTTAAGAGGTTAGTGATAATGGTAAATATATTGCAGATACCGTGTGGGGAAACTACGCTTGCAAAAAAAAAAAAACTACACAATTGGATTCATTGGTGTTAATATTTCTTTGTGTAGTTTCATTATTCTCAATTAACATTAACGGAATGTAGTGCAATACAAATTATTATATTATAATGTACATACATGTTGATTCTACTAACTTTTTTACAGATGAAGTAAATAGATTGTTTATTATATAAGACACAATGAAATCTTCTATTATATAGATTATAAACATTTGTAAATATAACGTAAATTATATGTGGAGTCGTCGTGAATTATTTTCTGTATATAGGAAATTTAATATATAACGGATAAATGTATTCTAAAATATTCAAATAGTAGATGACTGAAAATTTTTCATTGTAAATTCTACCTTATGTATTTGATCCTAGGCGTATTTCATTTCCGGTAAACGTACAGTGTTAGTAAAACAAATAGTAAGATTACTATGTTCCAGTTCAAAGTTATTTATTATGTATATATAATGTTTTAGCTGAATAAATTTAATGTTTTATTTCATGTTGTGGATGGATTTTTTTGTATGATCTAACACAGCAACAACTATATCTATCACTAAGCAGTAATTTGCTATACTTACTGTTCCGATTTGAAAGAGGCTGGTTAGTAGAGTTACCATACTAGCTTAATATGTTATTGATGGCTTATTGATGAACTGAGCAATATCTCTACATCCTTCTAGTGTTTAATACGGCTAATGCGTTTATCGTATCACTTAACATCGGTGTGTAATAAAAATACTGTAACATAGTGTAAGTTTGTTACACATTGTTGTTTTACAACTTTGAGAAACGACTTCGCTAACAAGGTTCTTACATTGAAGTGATATATGGTGGTTTTCCGCTAGACATAGAAATATCAAAGCAATTCGTACTTCTGATAACTTTATGAACTTAACACCGCATTCTCGTCTAAGTTACCGCATAAATACGAGATTAAGAATATTTAAAAGTTCATTTTCCTTAATATTAACACTCAAGTAGTTATTAATTTAGTAAGCTCCAATTTTTTTCTATTCATTATGTAGTAACGAGCGAAGCTCTTATATTCTTCAAGAATATACTTTATCATTTCTACTTTAAAGTTACTCCTATCCGCCTAGTCAGTTGAAAATTCATTATTAAGTAAACCAAAACGATATATGTTATTACCAAAGAGTTTATAGTACAAAAGATATTTATTTGATTTTATATTATGAATACTTTAAATAGTTTTTAAGATCTTATATCTTTTAAAAAATATTTAAGATAACTATTATATACTGTGTTATTGAATTACGTAAACTGTTATTGACATTCATTTTTGTGCCATTTCTATATATACATATGTATAAAGCTATTATTTATAATACTAAAGTAAATTCCACATCTGTATCATCAGTTTAAATTATAGTGATTTTTGGTTGAAAAAAGGAAAAAAAGAAAGATAACGAAATAAGTAAAATATGCTCACATACTGAAGAAGTCAATAAACAGTATTTTTTTTATTGTTATGTCTTGTTTTAATATAAATTATTCTATATAAATTCAAATAACATGCAACGACTTTCATATGGAGTATGTATTATCTTTGCCTTCCACCGAAATGTCGCTTAATATCTAATTGAAATTTTTACAATCTTTTGTTAATGTTTTATCTTTATAACTAATTAATAGTAAACCTCTAAAATTCTCTACAAAAATATGTTGTATGCGTAAATCGTTTTGTGGTCTTATATTGGAAACATAGAGACTATTAATAATAGATCTAACAAAACTATTGAGTCATTATTGTAAATGTATTTTTCTTATGTAGAGTCAAAAAATGTGAAATAAAATAGATTACCGAAAATGCCTTGTTTTTTTTTGTTATACTGTCCATATAAAATAAAGGTGGTTATAATTTTTACAAATATGATCATTTTAATAAAGTTTTTTCAAAGTTTATGTTATTATATAATATAAACAAATGTCTATAACAAACAACAGATTACATTGGTCATATAATTTACCTCTTGGCACAGAGGTCACTGTGGTAAATGTATTATGTCATATGGTATGTATATGTATTCTTTTTATTACACGACCCCATGAGACGAGCTGGATTTTCAACTGATGGTAAGTGATAAGTTTTCCTATGACAACGTAGCTTCCATCATAATTATATACACAGCAAGTACATTGTTCTCGACGATTTGAGCTAAAAGTTGTTAAATCTCTAAGGGTGTAAGGAGTCCGCACAATAACCTTATGGGACCGAAACTAATCTCACCTGCTCGTGGTGTACCCTGCTAATCAAGAAACGAGGCTCTGGGTCCCACTAACCAGCATTGGACCAGCGTGATGGGAAATGGCCTAAATCCCCCATAAGAGCCCTTACAAACATGGACATCTTTGGCGGAAGCCTATATCAAACAATGGACGTCTATTGGCTGATGATGAATATGATGTTAAGTCTCATGATGATGTCTGAAGGTAATTTACTAGCTACACCTGCAGCGCAAATAGTTACTGCGGTAGTACCTACCTAGACTATCTCCGGAAACAGAGACTTTTCATCAATAAGTGATAAGACAATGAATCTCTGAATATCTCCTGTATAAAAATATAGATAAAGCCCTGAATTGTAAGTATAGAACAAAGTTTCATAACAATAAGTTAGCTGCCAATCATCTGTTACATATGTTTGGCAGTTGATTGACGACTAACTTTGTAAAAGCGAGAAAAGAAAAGAGAATTAGTTCTTTGGCATTTCATTTCCTCTAATAATAGAATACGTCTTACTCGAGTGTCGTGCAGGACCGTCTTTTTTCTTTAGCAAAGTTTCCAAAGCAATCGATTTTACTTATAAGTAAACTTTTATAAAAACACTAAGAAAATTTCTTACCCAGAATTCTTCTTTCAATTTTTTTTTTATCGTAATTTTACTGTTATTCTATGAAGACAAAGAGATGAGCTAGAAGCCCACGTGATGATAAATGATGCACTTGCACAACAACGTGAGGCTAGTTAATATGATATAGCTCTGTAATCAAGGCTAAGAATAGGACTAAGGTATTAACTGCCTGTCGCACAAGACGACTGAAAGGTCCTCGAGTTCGTGGGCTTTGAAGGTGAGGTCCCTCAGAGCTCAATAAGCGAGCCTTACCAAAACATCAAATGCGTGGTGGTCTTGTATTTGCTGTAGCACAGGGTGGGTGCTAAGAGGAGTTTTTCCCTTCCTGCACTAAAGAAGACCACTGTAGGGGTTTTAGTCTTCCCCCCAGAAACAAGGAATCTTTTAAAAATTCCTCCGCGATAAAAAAGAAAAGTTAAGATTTTTATACATAGCACCACCTTTTGCTCGACGCCTTGAGAAATAACACGTTGAGTCTCGTTACCCCAGTAAATTTCACTAACTATAGCGCCGTTCAAACCGAAACACAGTAATATTTGCACACTACTATTCAGCAGAAATAGAAACTACTCAGTCGATCCCCAACAAGAGAGACCGTTTGTCCTTACATTTATATCTCTCCTCTTTTATGTTAAAGGCAACTAAGGACGTCTTTAATGGGTTGGTGAGGTTTGCTTCCGTTCCTTAACCCTTAATAACATAAACGGACCCACTATAAAATCTTGTTGCAGCAATTGTAAGTGGTTACTGCCGACATTTTCTTTGTTTTTCTTTATGAGGCCGTAAAAGGCGAAAACGCGCAATAGCTCTAATCTTATTAACGAACAGATGCTGTTTTATTCCTATTTATTTAATTACAGACTACATACCTAAATCGATATATATAAAAAATATATTTTGTCTCTATTCTCATCAGAAATAAAAACGATTTTTCTTCTTAAGGTGCCTCTCCGATTAGCGAAGGTTGACAGTAAGTTCATCATACTTTGTCCGGTCTCTTACGAAGCGGAACAATAAATAATAAGATTAAACCTTATTTATTTACTATTCAATCTCCTGTCTTTTTTTCTTAAATCTTAACAAAATATATATATATATGTATATGATACTGTTCATAAATAACAGACTGAAACCCTCCGATTATTAACTTATTTTATTTTTCTTGCAATTATAACTACTTATACTTGTTACGGAACAAATTTCCATATACTTTACTGAATATACGAGTACATAATTAATGTTTTCTTTTTTGACACATATTGAAGGTAAAATGAAATATCGAAAAAATATAGTTTTTAGCTGGATTTGAAATAATTAAAAAAATCATGAAACTACGAGTTAACTATTGAAATTAACTAAAATAAACAACATCCTTCTTTTCTAAGAATTTGACGTTTCTCCTCATATATTAATTTTAATTACATTATTGACATACAACTTTCCATAACATATCCGAAATTATCCGATTTGTTATTTTAAAAAAAAACTACTCATTAACTATAGCACCATTAAGTACATCTACAATTTTAATTTTAATTTCTTCTAAAAACAGATATACAAAGATATCAATGTTTGTGACTAGAAAGAGGAATAAAACTCGTATATGCATTTCATCGACCAGTTTCCGTTTACTGATGATCAAAGCAAGACCTAGACAGATCAGATCAAGACTTTAACAATCTTGGTATTGGTTTTGGTACTGTCTGTTAGATTTTTCTTAAATACTTCTAGTTTTGTTCTTGGTGTTGCTTTTTTAAAATTACGAAAAAGCAAGATCAAGATCAGAGAGAGATCAGAGATCACTATTTTATTCTTTGCCACCATTTCCGTTACGTAAAAATTAGTGACAAAAGAGTTTATATAATTACGCTCCAGGTATGTAAAACAGACTTTAGAAATACCTATTACTACTACATCAAATGTAATTTACAGCTCAAAGGATTTGAATTGACTGTCAACATCAACGTCCTCTTCCGTTTGTAACGGATATGTGTACTAAACTAAACGTCATTTCCAAATAGGTTTGTTATGCCGACTTTGAACCATATAGTCTATAACTAGGTAGTTTGGTTAAACTTCTATGTACTAATATTTATCTAACTGCTTTAGTTAAATGTTTTCAATAAAGAATACGAAGAGACAAGATGAACGAGATGTTCACCTCATGGTAAAATAGTTGGGATAATATTCACTACACAATTTTTTTTGTTAGTCGTCTCTGTTGCCGGAGATCATCTGGGTAAAAACAATCATCATGATCAGCGCATAGACGTCCACTGCTAGACATCGGCCTCCCTCAAATATCTCAATATTTATAGGGGTTCCAATGGGAGCATTTGGGCCAATTCTCACTACGCTGGCCCAATGCGGGTTGGCGGAAGCTAGAGCCTCGTTTGTTGATTAGTATGGTGCAACACAAGCTGGTGAGGTTGACTTAGGATCCCGTGAGTTGTTGTGCCGGACCCCTGACAAATCTAAGAACTATCACAGCTCTTATTTCTACCACCAATCAGTTGTGTGTAAATATAACTCTATTCCGGTTTAAAGAGGAATATCTAGGAAATTACTGCATCACCGAGACATATGTCTCAAGGCAACAAACACAATGTGGTGCTGTGTATATCATCATAACTGGTACCACATTATTATGGGAAGGCTTATCACTAACCTTCAGATGCACATCTTTTTTAACTCGTCACCTTTATACATATGATAGTAACTTTGGTTAACCCTAGTAAGTTCAAATCAGAACACAGTAATATTTGCACACTACAGGTTGGAGACAGAAGGTGATGCAGTAAAAAGAACACATTTGATATAAATTCTTGAAAGTAAATTAAATGTTTATCCACTTCGAATGATTGATGACTGTTTTATTGGTGGCGGAAGGAAGCTCAAGAGGCCTGTAGTTCAATATCCCGACTGCGGATTGCTTCATTAGCGCTGTCGATTTGTAAGAGAAAACTTTGAAAAAAGTCTTGTTAAATACCCACTTTTCCATTTGATTTATCCATTTTTCATCTACGACCATCTAAAACTTGTCATCTTCAATATAAAATACTTTACTACATGAATAAATAAGTGAAAGTACTTTTTAAGATAATTGTATTTAAATGAATCTAGAAGCGACAACTTCCTATATCAAATATTCTATAACTTGAAACGGTGTTAAATAAATATTTAATTAATTTTTAATAAAATTTAACGCAATTTTTAATAATAATAACATACATTTCCTATCAGTTTATAAGACTATAGTTAATAAATTAGTATCAATTTTGAGTTAAGTTAAAGTTATGTTAGTAAAAAGTCAGTATTTTTCACAATAAAAAAGGTCTAAGTTTTAGTTAGTATTCATAATAATTTGATAGAGTATTAGTAAGGCATTAACAATATTCACTTAAAGCCTGTTAGTAATTTTAAAAAAAAATAAAAATAAGTAAATTTTTTAATTTACGTACCCTTGTGCGGCAGATACAATGGTTCAAAAGGAAGGAGGTATAACGTTCAGCAATTACTTTCCAAAATATACTGATTTTCCTGCCCATAACAACGTGGAGCTAGATGGGATGATACACTACAGCACATTGTCCTCCCGGCCTAGTAATTGCACTAACTACAGCGCCCTTCAAACCGAAACAGTGATATTTGCACAATATTATTTGACGGCAGAAACACGAGCTGCGTTTATACTTACCAAGACGGCCTCCGGAAACAAAGACCTACCCATCTCTTAGTTTTACGTCTATAGAGACGAGGACAATGTGGTACTGTGTACGTCATCCTAACGGCACGTCGTTATGAGCGTATCATATACCATCAGGTGAATATCTCCTCGAGAAACAAAGAGAAGCGTGCAAGTACACACTTTTTATATCTGTGAATGATTTGTAACACTGTGTTCGTCAATTCTTATATGTGGTAGACTATATCTACGTATTTTAACCAGCAGCATTGAAAACAGATTTACCAGAATTGGTCCCAATTAAACGCAAATGTATCTGATAGACTCTAAGACGAGGGTCCGTCCCGAATCAACCCCTTTGACCGCAAGCAATCAAACGCAACATTTCTCAATCGAATATTTAACTGTGATTTATTAATAATATGAAGAAGTAATGTAGCTAAGTTTATAAAGTTCGATCCCCACAGAGCTTAAACGTCCGGTTATAAATATAAACCATCGGGAAGAAATCGACAGGAAACGGCGTTCGTAAATGTATAATAGTTAAAATATGAAATATATGTTTATAGTTAAAAAATACTAGACGAAAAAGTTTATTTACCTCTTACTTTAACAGGGGTGTTATAAGGTTATAGCATTTAACGTAAAGTTTATCGCTATGAGTGTTTTGTACTAACAAAACTAGAACTGAACTAAATATTTTTTTTAAGTTAAGAAATGTTTTAGCAATGACTGGAAAAAATACAATTTTCTATCGGAAGTATATATAAACTATAACTTATTTGTTACTTTACAAGTCCGCTTCGTATTAGGTCTACGCGATAAAGGAGATGAAAGCTATGACCAATACTATTTCTTCTTAAAATAAAAATCAACCTCAAAACACTAGAAATAATATTTAGGTCTTATTTCCAATAGTTAATATTTTAATATAAATTTTGTGGCCATTTTTATCTAAAGAGAGAATGTAAGTTATTTTTCCAGTATCATTTGACAACGGAAGAGGGAAGTCGTGTAAGCATAAATGGGAACAAATAGTACTCCGGGGGCAAACAAAAAGTATCAACTCGATTTTGTATTGGATACCTATAAAATTAAACAAACACATCCCCGTGTTTGGAACGGATTAGAATATTCCCTTCTACCCACCCCCACTGTGTCGTAAAAGGCGACTAAAAAGGAGGAAAGCAATAGCTTCTTACTAATGTAGTCATGTCTACGTTTTTTGTTATTAAAATTAGAATATTTTATTTTTAATATATGAAAAATATTAACTATACATATATAATGTACGAAAATTACATAAAGATATATTAATTTTTTTACTCTATATATATATATATATATATATATATCTGTATTTGTTCTTTTCTTTCAATATATGTATATGAAATATTAGATATATCATTACTATTTACTGTCTAATGGCTATTTACTATCGTCAGGAAGGGAAGAATAGATTGTGTTGTTGTTTAAACATCTTAACCAGCAACGCATTGTTTTAGATGAGCGCAGACACTTATTATCAAGTGTGAAAATCCTTCTCATCTTTTCGTTTACACGAATAAAGAAAAATCTCTTGAATTATATATTCTGCTAAGTTAATGGGTTTCAGATTTATCAGAGAGTAATTTCCTGATCTAAATCAAGATCACTGCGGTTATAAAATTTTGCTAACCGATAATCGGTTCAGCCGTTTGCTTTTAAAATCTTAACAGAAATAGTCTGATATATATTTTTTTAAAAAATATAACTAGTTTTTTAATAGGTTACAATTGTTAGAAATTACATGTGGACCTGTTACAGTTATGAAACTATTTTTTATTATTCAAAGTTAACTGAATATTAAATATTCATTAATAACAGTTAACCTTAATTTTTTCAAAACTTAACATATTACTTAGTTTACATATTATTTATTACAATTATTTAACAACAAATAAAATATATCATACTTAAAAGTATTTTAAGTTTACATACTCTCATAAAATCTTGTCCATTGTTTTTAACATGGTAAATCTGATAAAAATGTCCTAGATGGTTATTTATTTACGTAATGGCTCCTTTTGTCTTTTTTCATATAATTTAATTAAATAATATAATTGCGAGTCCTTTACCTTTTTATTATTTCCTACATTATTATATACAAGTATGTATACTAATCCCACCGCCATTGTTCAATTAAGCCGGTTAGTCGGTGCTTTGTTCTTCTAGTATAATAGGTCCACAATGATATCAGCGAGATTAACTTAGGCAGAGATTAACTGAAAACTTTTCACACTTCTGGAAATTCTAAGAAATTTAGATATCTGTACCTCCATACCATATCAGTATTATATCTATTAGAAAAGGACAACTTTAGGTCGTACACGTGTAAATCTGTATTCATTGAATTTTTTTTTTTGGTGTTTTGGGATAAAAAGTACACAATTTACTAATGAACAATCACTTCCGTTATTGTCCCAAACAAAACACAAAACAGGTACAAATATATTTATATATATGGGAGATATCCAGCTTTCGATTGACTCATCACGAGCTCTCGGAAACTATTAGACGTAAACACTCAAATTGTAGTGGAGATCTGCTCTCAGAATCAGGTCAGCTGATAATATGTTTTACAAAATTTCTTTCCCGAATGGAGTTTCGTAGAAAAGGAATATTTCTGACAAATTTCAAATCTAATATAACGACCGGAAAAATGGTCGAGGAACAACTTGTTTTGTTATAAATTCTTTAATTGCTGCAAACTCATATACACATTAACAAAAAAAAAAATATTCTGTGTATATTTTGATTAATATTAGTTAAAGATTTGAACTGAATTTTATATAATAATAAAGTCTGATATTCTAAGCCTGGATTAGTTACCAACAAAAACCGATATACTTCAATATTAACAGGAAGCCAAAACAATGTACTCGTGTACTTAAATTACTACAATAATGATCAACAGAAGATTTACCTCATGGAGTCGTAATAATTGTTTTTGGAGTTTTTTTTTTTTTAATATTTAATTAATCTATTAACCAATTTTGATATTAAGTAAGTATACGTTATAGGTTTAACTGTTAGCGTTTTACATACTACCGGCTAACACTTTAACTTAATTTGTTAAGAGACAATGACGTCATTGATGGATCAGGCTTACATAGAATATTCTAAATTTCGTTTGATTGCCCAAAACTGGGGGATAGCTGGACAATTCCTCATCCAAACTCCATTTATGCAAATAGAAATAAATACGTCTACAGATGAAGAGGAGAGTTTTATAAAAAAGCGTTTAAAAAAACAAATTTGTTTATCACAAAACCCATTTTTAAAAATGTCGGTTGACGTGAAAAAAAATCCGAGCGTTAAAACGAATCTGTTTTGATATAACGCTGCTTATGCATGATAACTAGATGATTAATGTACCCCGTGACCTACCGGGAGCAATATGACTTTAACTTTGTACCTAACACCGCATTTTTGCCGCATTTTAACCAAACATATATATTATAGACTTACACAGATATTTTATAATAGACTGACTAATATTATTATATATAAAGGTTTACAACGAGTTGAATTCAATAGTCGATATAGAAATTATTTTACATAGTATATGACCATAATTTTACATAGTATTAAGTGACAATGAAGCCGTGGATAGAATAGCGTGCTTATCTATAATACTTCGACTTTAATGTATTGACAGCCACGACCGCAATGCAGTTACAGCGACGGGTTTACAGTAGTAGTATAGTAGAAAGGCGGGTTTAAAAATGACTATCACTAGCCAAACTCTACATATGACCACGGAATCGAATCAGGTACTTCTATTTTACTATACAAGTAGCTGCATCACTATGGATGTTAATATCAACAGTACTATAACTTTATGTACTACTTTGTAATAGACTTAAGTTTACCTTTTTTTCTGTTTAGATAGTCTCTGATTACAAAGACCTGCAATAAGACCATGACCGTCGCTGAGATCTTAGCTGCTAGCTCTCGTTTACTAAACATAGAATAAAAACTAAAAATGTTTATTTCCTTTCCGCTATTAAAGTAACAAAATTAAGTTGAGATATTCTAGTAAGCAAGAGTGAAGATGAAATAAATTAAAAGAAAAGTATTCAAAACAATAAAAGAAAAAAAAAGAACAGAAGGTAAAAAAAGGAAAAAATCAAAAACACATTGATAAGTGCTTGAACAATTTTAAAACAACATTCCTCATAAATACCTGAAGATAGAAAGTAGAATGTATAGTACTTATTAGAATTAAGTGTAATAAATGTTGCAAGTGCTGCGTCAGTTCAGTTCAGCTGATCTTTAACAGAGCTTCGGTGTTGTCATACTCCAGCGTCTTTAGTCATTCTGAAAGCGTTCTTTTGGATGCGTTGTAGTTCATGGGGTAAATATTAATTATTTTATTTAATTTATTATACAAGTTAACTGACTGTGTCCCGTACTGTTGGCATGCAAAGTTAGTATTGATCGGGTGAAATGGAAGAACATTGTCTTTTCGTCATCTATTTAAGATGCTTGAATCGTATGGTAGGTTTTAATGAGTTCTTAAGATTATGTGTAATATGTATAATTGTCTTACAGTTAAAACTTTACTAACGAAATACAGTAGACTCGTTGGGTATGTATATGGTTTAAGTAGAATTACTTTTAATAGATAACTTTAAGCCCTTTCTACTTTAATAAATTTAGTTTTGCAAGCTCCACCCCTAGCAGAAATACAATACGTCATAACAGGATGTGCTAGCACAATATATATTTTTACAACGAGACCGGTGGGTGCGACATTTCGAAGGGTTTTAAACATAATCGTTAGTTTTCTAATTCTATTAGCTACATAGTCAACACGAGTGTACCATGATAGACGTTGGTCAATCTTAACGCCTAAGTATTTGGTAGATGACGACTGTTCAATAGAATTGCAAGTACATGTCCTCGATCTCACATTTCTGGCTGACCTCTGCTATAAATAGAGAAACAGATGTAGTTTGTTTTATTATTATTAAGAGTTAAAAGATTACTGTCAAGCCAGGCTGATGCCTCAACGAGTCCATTTTCAGCATTATTGTGAACAGTCTACCAAAAATTGTCCGTAAATAATATTGCGGTGACATCCTCATATGAAAAAACATGTTTCTTAAATCGATTAACAGCATAATCTACTGCAACCTTCTTTCTTCTAATTCTTACCAGATTGTCAACCAGTAATATTATTTAAGAATTACTTAAACCTATTATTTTTTAAACATAACACAAGGAAAATTTTCTTAGATAACTTTAAGATCAAACGATACCCTCTCAGATGACTAACAATGTTTTTGGATGGAATTAATGGATTTAAGAGAAACAAAATATAACCTTTTGTAGCTACATACGATGCTGAATCTATTACTGAGGATGATAATATATTCAATCAGTAAACAATATATATTTTATTACTTATAAAATATGCCATATCTACAAACAAGGTGTCGTTAGCTGAAATGATGATGTGTACAATAAACGTTATAAATTATTTATGTTTAATATAAATATGTATAAATAATACTTTATATGTATATATTATATGAGTCGCTATTAGCTAGTAACAGCCAAAGTGGAAACGCTGTGCCGATGTTGATAGCGAGAAGATGATAATTGGGATAATCAGAGATATGCGGTTGGGGAGAAAGCTTATAGCAATGTGTATTCTGTTTAACATTCTGCTATTTATGTTGATAATTAATTTCGCAGCTCATAGCTTAAAGCACAAACCAATTCCGTTAAATAATATTCAGTAGTTACTATATTATTCCATTCTAAGTTTATGTTATGGCGTAAACAGCCATATAGCATTTACAACAAAGTTCGTTGACATGTTGTGGATTAGTAAGCTGAAATGGCAAGGCATGGAGAATATAGCGTAAAGATCGGATCGATGGTTCAGGAAGATCTTGGAATGAAGAGTATGTTACAGCAAACACATCAAGGAACGAGTTGGTGAAGATCGCAGGATATCATTGGGTACAGATAGCATCCAATCGATCACTGTATAAATCTATGTTAATCTCTATTAATGTATATAAGTACAATAAGTGAATATTCAATGTAACCGAATTCATATTTAATTTCAATAAATTTAATTGTTACATCTTAAAAAGCTTGAAGTAAATATGTATATGAAGATTAATGAAATGAATGTTACGTTAGAGAATTTTTTTTTCTTCATTAATTAAAAATCATGACAGTCCCTTCATACCATAAGTAAAGTAAGAGAATTGAATCATCCCTCATGTGTTAGTAGTTTACTTATTTCATTACTTCAAATGATTTAATTGTAATATATACTTATATTCATACAACATTTAATATGTAACAGTTAAATTATATATTCACTTATTGTTTGGTGAATTTCATTCATCTTTTCCCTTTCAATTGTCCTTGATATAAGTATACCATTAGTACTTCATCACCAGTGAATTTGTATACTGTGATTATAAGCTAATTCTATGCTCTAAAGTTGTTACATTCAGGCTTTGAAAAGGGCATAATAGGTTCCTGTATTATGTTCGTCTCATGATGGATCTGTTACGCGAGCGTATAAGAGACTTAATGGGCCGAATTAATGCCTTTCTATTCATTTTATTTTCAACTTTAAATGCGGTGCGATTTGTCATGTGGCAAGAGCTGAAAGCCTGGTTTTACATGAGCGAAGGCAGCAATCCTACCCCGCATTAAGCATCTAGATTTAACCGACGTTATATCTAAGAATTAATCTTGTTTCTTTTTATTAAAATTAACCACTTTAAAATACTGTGCCCTTTTAAATATTGACTAAAACATCTGTTCAGATAGTAAACTACTCTGTATTACATCAAGGTAAAACTTATCACCATGTGGGGCTTATCTCCATATCACCTACATTCATTGGAGACTAAGAGCCAACCTTTATGCCAAACGTTTGGAATATAGCAATCACTTAAGAGATAAATGGACCTGTGTTCAGTACAACAGTTTGTTTTATTCCCCATCTCAGCGCTTAAACCTGGTCTTCAGAATTAAAACGACTTAGAAAAGTTCTTTCGTAAGTACTAATCGTGATAATACTTTAGGATAAGCTTTAAAGGAAAAGATAAATTACGAGAAGTCTTCTCGCTGCGCCTCCATTAAGCCAGAAAAATATCGTTGTTAGACAAAACTATTTTTATATATTTTTTTTTGTTACGTTCTTCTTTTACGAAGTAACATAACGTTACTTCAATTTTGAAATTATTAGACTACGCTGAAGTAAGAGAATAGATAAATATTTATTTTTGATTGTTTTATGAAAAAGATGAAAAGAACCCCAAAACAATTCTATTCATGTCTAATCTCCTCAACATTAACTACACTATACATATTATTTCTATGTGTATTAAATATAAACAAGGACATTAAACTTTAATAATGTAAAGTACAGAAGGTGGTTTATTGCTTTTATGTATTTAATTTGTATATTATAGTAATTAAAGTATTTTTCATTATAACGTAGCTCTTTATAAAACATAAAAGAATATTATGTTATCCGAAAAAACTACAAACCTCATACATATAACTTATTATCCTGTACAAGAACTTAGAAAGTAAAGTAATTAATATTTCTCTAAGTATGAAAATAACTTATCTCCTATTCTAAACCTAATGGTTTCACGGATCCCCTTTTCAGGGTTTTCGTCCCGTGTAAGCTTTTAGCGGTGTTGACCTAAATATTTAAGTAGAATGTAACTTTGAACCCCTTTCCTAATTATAAGTAATGGTGGCGTGAATTCAACGTGTTCTTTACGAGATTTATTTTGTCAGTTTCAACTCTTCAATCGTTTTAAGTAGTTAATAGGATTTTTTGTTTAACAAAAACGATGAAGTAAAAGTTACCTTACTAGATAAATACTTTCCTTAGTAAAGTATTAAAAAAATATTGTATTATCAAAAAGTTTAATAAAATAATTTCCCACTGCAACTTATTTTTATTTCTCTCAGAAACCAGTTTCCGGATTAAGAGTTATTACGCTTTCGTGCAGTCGGAATGCCAATTCAATTTCCTTAGTAGCAGTAATATTAAGAGTAAGAGAATACATACAAATGGTTTCCTTACGTGTGTACGTAATGATGCTATTGCCTAGGAGTAACCTTTTATACTTAATAAAAACAACACAACATAAATTATTTTTAAATCACAAATACTAAAGGATTCTGTGACATAAACGAGTACTTAATGAAAATATAACAGTAAGTAACATAATAAAAAAGTAGTAGAGTTATATAAAATTATAATATATATCAACCAAAAAATATCGTAGTTTATTACACATCACTATTATATAAAAAAAAAAATTTTATTATTTCATGAAGCAACAGAACGTAATGGTTAGGGACGCTTGATCACACGGCGCCGTGTAGTCGGCACCTCAAGCAGGGCATACGCTTCATATAGCCAAGTTAGCATTGCATACCTTGCACGTCTATACACGTATCTAATAAATAACCACTCAAGTTACTTAAAATGCTAATCATGAACAATCTACATGATCCATTATTTCATATTTCATAATTTTTTATACACAAGTTAAATCAATTGGTACCTTCAAATGACTCTCTTCGAGTTTTCGTTGCGGAAATTACCTACAGCGAAAATCAACGTTTTAATTTAATTTGATTAACAGCTAAAAAGGTTTCTGACCTCTATATATATATATGTATATAAATATTCACTCCTTTAGTATACAGATACATATATATCAACGGTATCGCTTGTGCCCTTCATTACATATTTACACAAAACGCTCAAACTCTGAAACACTACCGCCCTCATAATCGTTTGTTAATAATCCTTTTAATTATTAAATACTGTCAAATATTTATAGAATATTAATCAAATGCACTTCTTCTCATTTTACTGCAACACAGTATGTACTTCAAAAACAGAATCCTTCATATAACATTAACCGTATAATTTGAATGGATTTCTGCTTCACGTAATATATAAAGAAATATACGTATATATAAACATTGCATATAATATATACTAGAAAGTTTATAGCACTTTATATTCGTGTCATGATCATCAGCCGATGGGCGTCCGCTGCTGGACATAGTCCACCTCCAACAATTCCCACATAGATAGGAATTCTTATGAGAAGACTTAGGCCATTTCCCACCACGCTGACCCAATGCGGGTTGGTGGAAGCTAGAGTCTCTTTTGTTGATTAGAAAGGTTTACTACGAGCAGGTGAGGTTGGCATGGATCTCGTGACTTGGTGTGCGGGAACCATTACACCGCTTTACTGTTGGCAGGTCTCTGTTGCCGGAGATTGTCTAGGTACGTACCACTGCTGCCCACATAACTGTGTTCCGGATTGAAAGGCGCTCTAACTAGTGTAATTACCGAGGTAACAAGACAGTATCTTGTTAGCGTTGTATACCTACCTTAGCACTACATTGTAGACAGGCGTATCAGTTTCCATCAGGTGGATCCATTCCAGTGTTCCGTCTCGTTCGTCTCATCGATTCGTAGAAAAAAATAAGTAAAATATTGTCTAATTTTAAACGCCTGAGGACGTACTAAAGATTTTAATGGGACAGCCAAGATCAAAGCTTAAGTTTTCAGCAAGATAAATAAATTTTTGATATGTTTTAATTAATTTCAGGGGCGGTTCAACATCGAGCTTATATTTAATTACCGCTTGATATATGTGTTATAATAAAATTGATAAGATGTTTGAAAGTTATTTTAATACAGATCGTTTGATGTAATGATGAGATTCGTACAACATAATAAGAGTAGGCGATGGTCTTTGATTATTAATCGCTCGTTGCCTGAGACGTAAGATTTTGAGTAACGTTACCCGTAACATAGTAATGTTTGCACACTACTCTTTGGCAGTAGAAACAGGCGCTGCGCTGGTAGCTACCTAGACGGCCTCCGGCAAGAGAGACCTACCACCAGTAAAAAGTTTGTGTTTTATTAATAAATCTAACCAACTAGTATAACTAAACATAACATACTCTGTCTCGAGGTGATTACCGAAATAATCATCATCTTCATCATCAGCAGATAGACGTCCACTGCTAGACATAGGCCTCCCACAAAGATCTCCACATACAGTCAGCATTGCCTCCGTTACCGCCGGGCACTAGAGCCGTCGTTTGTAGGGGTTCATATGAGGGAAGGTTGGGCCGTTTCTCATCACGCTGACCCGATACGGATTGGTGAGAGGCAGATCCTCGTTTGTGGATTAGCAGGGTGCACTACGAGCAGGTAATGTTGGCCTGGGTGCTGTCAATTGTTGTGCGTTATCCGTTACACTCCAAGCAAAATAATACAAAGGCATGAATATCCAACTATCCATCAAGTTACACGTTTTAGACTATTAACCCTTACTTTCTATATGTAAGTAGCTACTTAATCGCCATTTGAAATTACTGTCGTTGTGTAAACCTAAGTAGCAAAACACTGCGTTAAAAAACTTACGTAGTTATTTGTATTTAAATATTGGTGTAGTATTTTCTACAATATTCTATTCATTTAGCACTTAACATAAAGTAGCTTAGGTTCAAAATCGTTTGATAATAGCGTTAGAGAGAAAATCGGCTGTGTAGAGATGTCACCAATTTAAAATATACGCTACAGTACACATTGCAGTGCTCTGAGCGGCCACAAACAATTTGAAGCTGAAGTAAAAAGAAATCCATCCCTCATGATCACTGAAATTGTAAAAGATCTAAAAAAAAAATTCTAATGACTGAACGACTAAAATTTTGAAGAAAATACCAACAATTAAGAATATGTCAGTAATAAATGATTCTTGGGCATTCAAAATATTATATGCAATATTATATAAAATAGTATAGTTATAGTAGTAGTAGCAATCGGTGTGGAGGCTACTGAGAAGGTCGATGTCCAGCAGTGAACAACTATCGGCTGATAGTGGCTTTTTTTGCCTATTGAGGCAGAACTGCTGTCGCATACCTGTCCTCGCAGGACCAAAAAATGTCGGACTTGCACCGACTAAAACCCCCACGAAGTTCCACCGTCGCCATTTTACGGTAGGTCCACGGCAATACTTTCGCACACTTCTACAACCCCGCCAGCGCCCGTTGCACTATGCAGCCCTATCTCGGGGAGAGGAACCCCTCTTACTACCTGTGTAAGGACACGCGGAAACATACAGCGCGTCGTCCCATCGACCTCTTATAGTCACTTGGACAAGGGATCCTCCCCCAATCCATCACTCAGAGGCCATGGGAGAACTCTTCAGACTCTCTGCGGCGAACCTGGTCTTGGGTTTCGCCGCCAGCCGTTATACGGCCGTGGAGGGTGGGAAGAGAAACGAATATCAATACCGACACTCCTCCCCCTCCGCGAATCCACATCGGCTGCGAAGAACAAAACAAACGTGTCCGCGCAGCCCACCGGTACTCATCCAAGGTGAGCTCCGTGGGCTCACCTCGTAGCGGCCCAAGGTGACCGTAATTAGACTAGAAGCTCATATTTACTCTTCTAAAACCCAATTCTATGTTTATCACAACAGTATACTAATGTACTAATTGTTATATTTGTGCGAACTTTTTGTATTTATTGAAGGGATGAATCGAGAGGGATATTCATCCGGTGGTAAGTGATACGCCTGCTCAACAACGTGGCGCTATTTAGGATGGTATACACAGAACCGCATTGCACTTGTCGCCTTGAGACAGAGGATGTTAAGTTAAGGAGTGTAAATAGATGTTTTGTATTTCAGCGAATCCATGCTTACCAACATATTCTACTCTTCGATTAATCGACTGGTTCCGCACAAACAATGCGTCGGCAAACTGAACAATAGTATCAGTTTTATTATCATATACATGTTCAATGAATAGTTTCCGGTGTATAGAGTTATTTGTTCCGGTTAAATAATATTAAAATTCATGGGAAATATTACCATGGTTAATATATCATATAGACTGTAGCACATAGGTGTAAGAGGTCCTGTACAGCAACTCACGACACCTAAACCAATCTCACTTGCTCGTGGTGCACCCTGCTAATCAACCAACGAGGCTCTGGCTCTCACCAACCGGTATTGGGCCAGCGTGGTGAGAAATGGCCCAAATCCTCTCATGTGAACCGTTACACGATTGATGTGGGAATTCTTGGAGGAGCCCTGTGTCCAGGAATGGACGTCTATCGACTGTTGATGATGAAAGAAGATTTAATATCTCACTAAAAATTGCCCCGTGGGTAAATGTTTGGAAACATTTGAAACTTTCTCTAATTGTTTGAACAGACGATAAATGTGTAACTTTACTGTACTTTTATATTACTTTGTAAAGGTCAATTCGAATATCTGACCGCAACTTCAGCAGTTAAGTAGAAAACATACACTTGTTTCATCATATATTTTTTTACTTTTATCGCTCTCGGTCGGTAGTAAGTGTTTATCTCATTTTAACGACACTATAATATTTAACAGCCATACTTTGGTATATATATATATATATATATTTAAAATAGACAATCAAAATAATACTTAGAAGCTATTTCAGGAACAAGGGTGTGGTAGGCGTTGCCAACATTTCTATTTGGAGGATTGACAGGAACATATAATACATCCTACTCCTTTTGCTACTCCATTATACTAGTTGTAGATATCTATCTTCAGATCGTAAAACCGCAGCTATTTTTTCTGTCGACAAACAGAACTGTGCAAATATTTCTGTACTCCGGTTTAAAAGGACGTTGTATTTAGTAAAATTACTGGAGTAACAGTCTTAACTTATTATATCTTAAAGTGATGAGCACAATGTGGTACAATGTATATTGAGATATCAGGAATAGGCATTTTAATTTATTTTGCGCTTTGTTTTTTATGAGAACCAGATCACGAAACGATCAAAACGTTTACCTGATTATCAGTAATATGCCTGCGCATACCACATGGCGCTAGTAACGATAATATACACATCACCACATTATGCTCGTCGTAATAAGCAGATGAAACCTGTTACGACAGTAATCCTTCATACTATAACGCCCTTCAAACGAGAACATATGCATGTTTGCATATTTAGCGGCAGAAATAGGAACCGCCAGTAGTACCTACCTTGGCGATCTCTGGCATCATAAACCCTTAGTACTACACGTACTGGTTGGTTTAACCACTAGACGGGTGTAATTCAATTTTCCGATCAACCCTCTCTCCGGATGATGTTTTGCAATATTCTGGGATAACGTTACATTAGAACCATGCACTCAGCGTTAGTGAAACATCAAATTGTTGCGGGTACGACTGGTCTGCGGTCTGCGGTCGTTGTTTGCAGATAGCCTTTTGTCACAATTCAGCGAATATAGCTCTATAGGGCGATTGCGGTAGACGAAATACTCCTACTAACATGCAATTTCAAATATCATACTTGCGCTGCAACCTTTCACTTGATTCCCCTTACTGATGGTAAGTCTCTGTTGCCGGAGACTGTCTGGGTAGGTACCACTGTTTTAACAAGTCTTATCTTATGCCTCAAAGCGAAGAACAGAACGCGGTGCTTTGACCACGTTGTTATGACCAAGAGGAAAAAAAATTATAAAATTCGTTGTTTAAAAAAAATTTTTTACTCTACTGAAATAACAGTCTAGCATCAAGCTAGACATCAACGAAAGATCCCAAACATGAATGGTCGAGGATATTAAGTACCAGAAAACGACCGGATAAATCATGGTGAGATCCAAAGATGCTTCTTCCTACCTTCTGCTGAAGGTATAGATCTTATTCCATGATGAAGCACGTCTTATGTGCCGGTCAACAGGCAGACTAATAATAACCAACACTAACTCTTACTATTGCTTCTTTTAATAATAACAATTATATTATAAACAAAAACAATACAAAAGAGAATGGTCCAAATATATTTCATAGTATTAAACAATAGCAACAGGTAATAATCGAAAAGGATTTTAAAAAGAGGCTGCAAGATGAATATTAATGAGCCAATATTTGACCAAAACTAGCTTTTTACATAATCAGTATAAGCCTTAGAAATCACGAAGGTTTTATTTGCATATCCTCTAAACGTAAAATTAAGTAGAAGAATTTATTACAGCTTAAAAGTACTTACTATAAAATATTCAAAATTTGATTATTAAAATAACCAATACGAACTACGAGAGTGATGAGATAAAGTTCTACAATTTAAGATATTAATATTGTAGAGTTAAGCCTTACTAAGCTTTTCTCTTCGTTTTAAGAAACAGAATAGAATTTGAACCAAGATTATTAAGTCCTTAGAGCTTACAACTAAGCTATATGACAAACTACTTTGAATGATAAAGTATATCCGAATTATAGCTGATACAGCACCTGAGGAAGTATGTGGTAGACTGAAGTGACTAAAAAATCGTCTCTTTGATCTACTTTACTTACCCACTACAGTAGTTTTATCCCGCTTTAATAACAACAGCATATTACTTTTAAAATATCAACATTAGAAATTTAAGCGCCCCTAACAAGTCTTCTTATTAGTTTAAGAGTTTTTTTAGTAACAAAATGCATTGCCAATTATTCCGATTCATTTAGGCATTTAATTATTGCTGATAATTCATTTTTTTTTGTTGTTTCGTGACCTCGAATTGTTAGTGAAAATCGTGCCTGTTCGTAATAAAACCTACCAATAATGAAATGAGCATTCCGGCTGTGAACAAAGTAGTGATTAATGGATAACCCACCGGCCGGGTTTGTTGCCGCTGTAAAACCGCGTGTCAAATTGCTACAAGAAGATTACTATCGTAATTGTAAGGCTTATGCCTAATCTTGTAAAAAGTCAGTTTTATTTTTTATTTATTTTACTAATTATATAAAAATCGGAAATCGCTAAACAGATACTACCGCAACGCCTATCTCGACATCTATGCATTAAAAAACGAAATTCACTTTCCAAATCTTAAGGCCCTGAAATATGAAAATAACTCTTATTTATTTATTTATTTTATATCACAGTTAATAATGCCTCATTAAAAGCATTTAACTTATCACATTCAAAGGATCTGATCATGGTGTAGTCAGTAAAAAAAAACAATACGACTGTTAAAATATGTAAAGTAGACAAAAAAAAATTCATGTTTGAAGTACAAGATAAAAATACAAACTGGTACTAATTTCACTCTAAAATAGTGTCTGATATTTAAAAAAACTAATTCGACCCTCAGCTATTCTTTTTAACTGATGGTATTTAAACCCGGTCCGCTCCTTTATGTCGTCAAACCATTTCTTCTGCTGTATACCAGGTGCACGTTTATACGAACTTAGCTATACAAGATCAACCTTGAGAACTCATAATGGGATCTCATCGATAAACTCCAGTTTGAAGAGGGCATCTAATGATGACAAGGATCTGATATTTTATAAACACAACAAACCATATTTTTGTATAACTACACAGTTTGAACATAAACATAACCACCAACAAATGTATTGGTAGTTAGGATTATTTTCTGCCGTGTATATAACTACACTGCAGAACATTATACTCGTTACCTTAAGATATAACATGGAAAAATACCCCACTAGCAGAAGCGCCATTCAAACTGGAAAACCGCTGCAGTGGTACTCATTAAGACCGTCTTCGGCAACAGAGGTCTACCACCAGTAATATAGCCTTTTGCTTAGTTCATAGTTCATCTTAGATTCAATTATATAAGCAAAGTAACTGAATCTTTTTATTATTTTGTTCCTTAATTGTAAACTTACTAACGTACTTTTTGGATACATCACGAAAGTAATTCAGACAGATTAAGTAATACTTGCCCAAAAGTAAGAGCCCTTCACCTGGTAGATATTAAGCTACTCGTTCATATAAAGATTTCATTGGCCATCGTCCAAGCTTTGTTCAGTTTTAAACACATAACTTAATAAAAACTATATATCGTTTAGTTAAGTATGTTTACGTAATAATAATTATAATATAAAGTATTCCTATAAATTTCGATATTCCTCGATAATTATGCTAAACATATATTATATAGAAAAAATATATAAAATAAAATGTAAGGCTTCATACTTATCTTGCTTATTGTTTAACTATCTCAATGGCGTAGTAACTAGCTGAGGTTTTTGTTTAAATTCCAGGGCCACATGATGTAGCTAGTTAGCTACCGTCCTCATGTTTCGGCTGTCATCACATGAGAGCCAAAGTATCCTGGAGGTATACGCTTCACCATCCACGACATAATCATTTAACTTAATGTGAAAATAAAGTCAATATTAATCCATTGTAGTTTTTTTTTATTTCACGAAGCAACGAGACGAGAAATACGTTCACCTGGTGGTAAGAGATATGCTTGCCCATAACAAGGTAGCGCTAGTTAGGTTGATATACAGCACCACATTGTACTCGCCGCCTTGAGATATAAGATCTCAAGTCTTGTTACCCCTGTAATTTACAAGCTATAATAACACCCTTCAAATAACGCTGTAATGTTTGATAGCAGAAGTATATATTACGGTGGTACCTAGATTATGTTCGTCAATAGTGATTTACCATCACCAGAATGATATAAAAATACATACTATATATAACACGAAACATTTTCATACGTAAAAAGCGTTTTACAAATTTCTGTGTCGTTTTGTATGAAATTTCGTAAATCGCTTCGAAAAGCGAATCTAATTCATAGAACATCAAAGGGACAACATGAATGACATTTCGGCTTGACAGGGGTAAAGAAACCAAATATTATTGGGAATAATATTATGATGAACCGTTTACTTATATTGACACGATATCCAAGGTAAAGAGACTAATGTAATGAAACTTACCGGAAATAGTAAAAGTGTCATGGTGTAATACTTTTATCTTTCAGAACTTATTCCTCGAATAATTACATTTAATACTTTATTATTTCACAAACGTAACAAGTAACCAATAGATTATTTCAATCTTTAGTTAGCTTAGCTTAGCTTGATAGCGATCCTATCCCATGATAAGCGAAGATGTAGTGTTAGTATAAACTACTAATACTAAATTCTCCTAATCGTTTGTTCAATAGTATCCGTACTAGGTATTTTAAACTTAATATGATATTGATACTTCCCTGCGACTTATTTAAATCTACTTTAGATATTTACTAGCTGTTGGGGAACTTCCAGAGGAGCCAAAGCAAGCAGGGGCCTGTTTTGCTGGCCGTAATATAGATCTAAATTTAAAATTTTGTATTCCAATTCGCCGGAAATATTTCCACCCTGCACTTTCGCTACTCCTTTTGGGGGTATAATTTCGCAAAATGCTTTCTTATCTGACCTTTACAAGGCAAAAGAAATATTTCTGGCAAATTTGAATGTTTTTTTTTTAATAGCGTCCCCTACGCTTAGCGGGTCAGAGCCTATTCCTTTCAGTTGAAAAGAAGAGGCTCTCTTATTTATAATCCATTTATTTTTATACTTCTCTTTTCTCATTATCTTTCATACCGATTTTTCTTAACATCTCTTTGTTCCTCTTTTTGCATATATCACCTCTCCGACAAGATTTTTACATATTTATATATTGCACTCCATTATAATACATCATATTTATTCACATTAATTTTTCTTTCTCTTCCTTTGCTTTTATTGCAAATTTACATTAATTTCTTTAGTTTTTGCACATTTTGTCTTTATTTTTTTTCAGTTGCTTAACTGTTATTTCGATTTCTCTCTATGAGGTTGGCTGTCACTTCTTTGCGATATTTTATAAATATGCAGCGACTTTCGTCTTCACTCATCAGAAAGACGTTTATTTCTTTTCCGAATTCCATCTCAATTTGAAGTGTCTAAGCCTTATGGTTTCAGAGACATCGTGATGAGTTTCTACATAGGTGGAAATATATATAGATACATATATATACAGCGGTAATATGTCTGCCGAAATTGACTAGTCTTTAATATTGTTTGTGAGCATTGAAATATCATGTATTTCTCAATGATGGGTGCATTAGATATGTATGGACTATCATCATCTTCATTCGGTGCCCTCTTCAAACTGAAGTTTGACGATCAGATTGAGAATACCAATTCGATGCTCAGCTATTCTTTTTAACTGATGGTATTTAAACCCGGTCCATTTCTTTATGTCGTCAAACCATTTCTTGCGTTGTCTACCAGGTGAACATTTTCCAGGAATTTTGCCCTCCAGGATCAATCTTGGGAACTCATAAATGGACCCTCTTTGAAGGTGTCCGAAAAATACAACCTTTTTTTGCATGTATGGACGATATTTACATCTTAAAGATAAATGGTTGGACTATATAATCGCCGTCACCATAACCTGGTTTTGTTCAATAGAAGTAAACCCTTTTACACGCTGCTAAGATCGTTATAACTAACAGGTCATGTCGAGTTGATTAGAACGAAATTATTTAAAAAAAAAACCTTTACAAACCGTATAAGTACATAAAATATGTGAGGATGTTAATGAATAGCATATATCCGGTTAAAGTAGTAGTAAATGTCTCAAACAAATACACCACGTTATTATAAAATACTTTTTTCCACTCATAAGTGATCTTTTCTGTTGGTATCGAATCATTTGGTATCGATTCCTGTCGAAAGCACGTCGACCCTTTGCGTTATGAACAATGTATTGTATGATGAGAATATTTCGCGAAAAATATTTATCTTTCATTCAACTTATTCTCAGTGGAACATTGTGCTCCGGAACATTGGTTTGATTAATATCTGAAACGAGCTGTTACTTACCGCTTTGTCTGTGTGAAATATGTAATTTCTACCGCACGCCCTACTTACCCAGTGCGATGAAATATTTTTTCTATAAAAAGGGTGCATCTGTTTATAGAAATTACTCAGAACAAACTGACAGAAAACTGCCTTAAAATTGCTACATTTACTGATGGTAGGTCTCTGTGGTCGGAGGCCGTGTGGGTAGGTAGCACTGCACGGCCTGCTCCAGCCGCGAAACAACACTGTACAAACATTACTGTGTTCCAGTTCGAAGGGCACTGCAGCTAGTCAAATTACGGGGGTTACTTAACATCTTATGTCTCAAGGCGATGAACATAATGCGATACTGTGTATATCATACAAACTATCACCACTTTGTTATCGGCGGGCGTGTCTTTAACCATCAGTTGAAGACGTTCGTATCGATGCTTCATCAAAAAAAAAATTAATGGTGCAATATTTATCATTATTATATATCACACTATTCATTCGGAACATTGAATATATTATATTTCCTTCCCTTTTAAGTGCACTACATTATACTTGGTTAGTACGCTTTACTCTAGATTAGTGCACTATACCACCACAAATCACATTACTCTCTTAACATCAGCTGACTCTATCGATTTAACAAAAAAAATATGATAACATAGGTTATTACCTATGTTATCATATTTTTGGAACCATTACACTTCCTATTAAAAGTGTAAGGATTATCAGACACAACAACTCACAGGATCCAAGTCAACCTTAGCTGCTCGTCTCACCCTGCTAATCAACAAACGAAGCTTTGACCCCCAATGGACCAGAGTGGTGGGAAAATAGCCCAAATCCCCCCATATCAATTCTTACTCGATCGATGTAGGAATCTTTGGGGGAGGCCTATTTCCAGCAGTGGACGTCAATCGGCTGATGATGATAACATAATTAAAAAGATATAAGTTAGTAACGTATACAAAACGTTATAACTCATGAAAGTAACAGCTGAATGTTAATTTTCGTGTACGTCTTTTTTTTTCTGCCCCACAAAAACGTTTATCAAATTAATCGTGTTTCATATCTCCGTGATACATAAAACGAAAATTAACTACCTGTCGGATATGAGAAAATGGCATTTGACATTCTAATCGTGGAGAAAATTAATTCACTTCCGGCTTTCTGCGTTTATTAAAGCAATGACCTATTACGGGTAATGTCATATAATAATGTTGCTTTCATATTATTTCTTTATTTTATTAAAACTGCAGCGACTAGATCGTGTACTTGAAAAAAAGTTCATATAGTTAATTTTTTTATTCTTCGAAGCAACGAGAGGAGCGGTACGTTCAATTGATGGTTAGTAGTACGCCTGCTCAGAATGGTATACACAGCATCACTTTGTGCTCATCGCGTTGAGACATGAGAAGCCTCGATACCGGAACACAGTAATATTTGTAAACTACTGTTTGGCAATTGAAATAGGCGATATGGCGGTACGTACTTAGACGGTCTCCGGCAACTGAGTCCTACTATCAGTTTTTACTTTCCATTTCTTAGTTTCAATACTAGTAGATTATTTGATACAGGAAAAAAAACTGATAATTTTAATAAATTACCGTGTGGTGAAACGATCTTACTGCTCATTCATAAACATTTATTTGCAATAAGAAGAAACGTTGTACATATAGAGTACATTTTATTAAACCAATAATGTCAAGACAAAACTCGCTAAAAATGTGTTAATCAATGAATTTCGATTAATAGCTATTTTCTACAAAATTTCTAAACTTCATATTATTATTATAATATATAACATAATGTAAGTAATAAAACCTTGTTGCTATTGTCCTTATAGGCTTAATAAAGGACCACCGTTTAATGCTTGTAAAAAGGATCAGGTCGCGTGATCTACAGTACACGAATATTAAACTGTTTGATGATGAATACCAACCTTCCTCGTTTCGCGATGAAACAAAAAAAAAGATTAGTGTTTCCTTTCTTTGCTACCCTGCAATGTGTAAAACATTACTATCTTCTTTACCATCTTATGTCTAAACGAATATTAGTCGTATCATTCACAACCAAAACCCCTTTCCGGTGCTTCGTAAAATAAGATAAAAGTTAGGGCAGAAAAAATATACAATTCTGTGAAAAGTAATCCTCTCTTCATTATATCAATACTGACGCCCGCGCCACTGTATAAATATTATGATGCTTTCGTTTCTTTTGGTTTATTGAAAAAACAAAATTGTAGATGAAACATAACAGTTTATTTTTTTAAAGCGGTAACTATAAGAGCCGTAGGTGTGGTTCTCATTGGCTTCCGGTGGAAGAAAACAATGGGAGCGTAATCCGACTTATATTGACAACGCCTTTCAAATACACAAATATGATGTTAAAAATGTTTTAATTAGCAATGCATATGTTGATGAGTCTTCTTCTTTCTCCTGCCCTGGTCCCACTTTATGTAGGGTCGGCACAACATGTTCTTCATTACCGAATATGTTGTAAATAGTTTTGGCCAAACTTTTTACGACCGGCCGCCTGCCTGACATGAACCCTCTTTTTGGGAATCTTTGAGGACGTTTTATTTTTTTTTTTATTTTTTTTTTCCTTCCCCATTTGTATTTCGCTGTTGTTACTAAAATTCACAAATGTACATAACTTAAATATTAAAGTTACATGCCGAGATTCGAACCCGCGACCTTCGGATTGAAGGCCGCACGCTCTAACCATTAGGCCAGCGAGCTACCATATATTGATGAGTATTTGAATGATAATAATGTGTGGAAATATAAAACGAATCTCAAACAATATATTAGTTAAACTGTAAGAAAGTTTGTGATGTACAAAAAAAGGATATATTTGTAGCCCGCTGATTTTCTTGCTTCTATTCTTCTCAGGTTCGAAGCATTTATTTCGTGAATGGCTGATAGATTTTTACTTTTAATAAGTCTATAAATATATGTAATAAGTCATAAGTAATGTCTCCATTTCCAATAAAAAAATTTAGCTATGACTTTGCTGCAACCGTTAAATCTAACTTAGCTTAACTATAGATTTTTGGTTTATAATTTTAACTGTCTTCACATGACTATGTTCTTGAATTATAGGGTACAGATAAATGATATGTTCCATAAGTAAAATTACTTTTTATCTAATACCTTCAATTCATCTCAAGCTTGTTACAACGTTCACATCAATCAATCTATATAATCGAAATGTGCCTTAATTGATTTCGCTTATCAATCCCACTGGCCGTCCCATGTCAGGAGATAGCAAGTTATAAATGATATAGCCATTGCCTAACAAATTAAGATTTAATAGAATGAGAAAAATATAAGAACATTTATTTTATTGGTGTTAGGTCTCTTTTGCCGGAGACTATCTAGCTAGGTACCATCGCAGCGCCTATTTCAGCCGCCAAATAATAGTGTGCTAGAATGGCTGTGTTCCGGATTGAAGGGAGTTCTAGCTAGTGAAATTTCTGGGGTAACGAGACTTACCATCCTTTGTTAGTACGCGATGTGGTGCAGTGTATACCATTTTATCTAGCGCCAGGTTGTTATGGGCAAGCGTATGACTTACCTTCAGTAGAACGACCAGCACGTCTCATCGCTTCATTGAATAAAAAAAATACTAGCTCCTTAAGACATTTCTACTTCTTCGATTTCTACTGACTCATTCTATTAACCAAAATTTCTACTGATCAAAAACAGGAGCAATTCACATGTATCATATACCGAAGTACATAATTTACTTTCTATCTTTTCTTAACACTACAAGATGCTGTTGTCTTCTTTGATTAATATACACCTTTTGTTTTTCTCGTTCCTTCAAGTTTGGTTTATAAACATACTTTCATAGTTAAAATCTTTCTTATTCTATTTTTAATACTATTCTTCTCTGTAACAATCTCAAACATTTTATTATAATAGTTTTATCTCCTCGTAATCCATTTTCATCTTTCTCTAACAACACATCTCAAAAGCTTCGCCATTTCTCTGTCTCGACGAATTACAAGTATCAAAACAAATAACGTTAAAATCGAACAATCGTAATATTATTATTATATATAATAACAGTAAGTTACTTTACGTAGAAGTTGGTAAACAAGGATTTTCTTTCTAAAATCTATTTTATATTTTTTGAACCAAAGTAAGCCTCTATTCAAATAAGCTAAAGTAACGTTTTATCAACCGGAGAGGAATATATCTATTAATATTTAAACAAGTAATGTATTATTTATAATATTTACATTATGATAAACTTACTGTAACTATTATGTGATCTATAAGTATATTTAGTTACAAAAAAATTAATTACTGGAATAGGAAAAATGAAAATTGAAACTTCACTCATTTCACATTATAGCACTTTTCAAAGAAGAACACAATAATATTTACAGAAGTTAACGCTACGGTGGTACCTACCTAGATGGTTACTAGTAACAGGGTTACCAGAGTTAAAATTCTTAATCTTTTTATATTAAGGCATATCTACGTTAATGCTAAATAGACTCCCAATACCAAGTCCTTCAGACTTTAACAGACTCTGGCTTGCTATAAAGCGAAGATCTAAAGCTTGGTACCTATCGTCCGAACCTATCACTTAGCTAGTAGTACATTTGTGCCTATCCACCTCCAACGATAAAATACTACTTATACTTATTTTTGTCTCATCATACGTTTGAATGATTTATCTATCGTTTCCGTGTATGTACATAACCTAGTAATAAGCTATTAAGTGTCGAGGCTTACATTAATATAACCACAGTTGTGACATTTTCACAAATTAATAAATTAACCGGCGAATGCGAAGCAGTTGTTAATTACACCAGATGCCAACAAGTTCTCCAAACTTGAAACTAATAGTTGCCTAACTAACTTTAAAGTAACTGAATACGTCTTTGAAATTGTTTAGTTATAATTACGAGAGAACTTATTACAATTAAGTAAGCTAAATTAATTTTACAGCACACCTTTTGATATTTGATTACATCCGTAATTTACCTTCATTATTCAGGGAAAAGGTAAAAAATCAATATTTATAGATGATTTACCATATGTATGAAATGATTTCAACTATTATTTCTAACATACCTAATTAAATTAACCATTGCTAATAGAAAATGACTATAATATAAAACACCTAATGATTCCTTTACAACATCATACAAAATTTGCGGAATTATATTTTAAAGTCAAAAGCATTACTAGTAGTTTTTATTTATTTAATTGCCTTATTCTTAAGGGTAGACTTGATGCTGTAACTCTGGGCGGCGAGTGCAATAGGTAGATGCAAAAATAACATAATAGAGCACACCTGAAACATATTTCATAGATTTTCATACTTGTAATTCCGAAAATATACAGTTGAAATTAAAAAGACAAAAATATCCTTAATTACTTTACTAAAAGTAAACAATATCCAATTTGGGAATAATGAATAAGAAAAATCCTTTGTTTTCCAACAGAAATATATATCCGCTACTACAACGCCTTCGATCAAGATAGGAATCTATGTCCTCCATCAATCCATCATTGGTTCGGGTATTCATTAATACTGTTAGTATAAATATATGATGAAGTTTTTTATGTATGAGATTTTAATGTAATGAAAGTTAACTTAAGGTTAAGAGACGTATTTCCAGCAGTGGACGTATGATGATGAAATTTCCATTGGACACGCTTAAGTCTCTCAACAAGAATTAGTTAACTCCAGTAAGTAATCCTTGTAGCTAAATATTTTACAAAATTAAAAAGAAACGGCTTAAAACGGAATAATTAACTAAATCTTTGGATAAAAACCGTGAAATATAAAAATAGTATAAAATTTATAAAAAGGACCAAAGTCACCCAAAGGGCTGGATGTTTGATCGGTGTTCCTCTGCGTGATCGAATCAGAAATGTGGAGATCCGCAAAAAAACTCAGGTCGCCGACATAGCCCAAAACCTTGCTAGACTTAAGAGGCAGTGGGCAGGACATATAGCTCAAAGGACTGACGACCGATGGGGCAGTAAGGTCCTTGAGTGGCGCTAGCGTACCGGTAGACTTAGTTTTAGGAGACCTTCCGCAAGGAGGACCCACTGGATGGGAGCAATGCAGACCCGATCGATGTGAAGATCTTTGGAGGAGAGCTATGTCCAGCACTAGATGACTATCGGCATATGACGATGATATAATCTTTATAAGGTATGAAGAAGTTTTTTTATATAATACTAATGCTCCGGTTCTCAAATGTTAACAGTTAAAACACAGCAATGCTGTTATAGCAACCTATTTATAATACAATGATGGTAACCCCTCAGGAGGTACGGATGTTTATTGGTGGTAGGTCTCTATTGCCGGAGACCGTCTAGGTAGGTAACACCACAACGCCTATTACTACTGCCAAACAGTATTGTACCGGTTTGAACGTTGCTGTAGCAAGTGAAATTACTGGAGTAATGTGACTCGTCATCCTGGCACGCGCTCAATACCGAGCAGGCGTATCATTTATCATCCAAAAAAAAAGGAAGGTCTGATAAACTTTACATGTATTCGAATTACTCCAGGAATCTCCAGATAGATAAAAACTAACGTTATTGCTATTAAAGTAAACAATAAAATAATTATTATACTTTTAATTTAATAGTATTTACCAATATGATAGTAAATTATACGAACAAATTTGTTTCTTTACTGTAACTAAGTATACTTGATCATTGTGAAGTAGTCGTTAGCGAATGCTCCCGGTCAATAGTAGCGCGTAATTTAAATTGTCTGTTTCCCTTCACAACGGAAATTGTGAAAAGTATATGAAAACGGTCAGAGATAATTTAAAAAAAAAAACTTATTTTTAACAACAGTTTTACATTATGTACACAAGTTTTGATACCAAAAGGTGCGGAAACATTGTTATAGCAAACTCGATGAAGAGCCATGCTAACAATTGCCAAATAATTAAACATACGATATAAATAGATATTTAAAAATTTTATTCAAGTAATTTTTGCATATTATCTATTTATATATTCTTTTTAACATAAGTTGCCATAACAACCAATTTATGTCTCCACTGTTGGGGCACAGACCTACCCTGAATATGAAAGCGATGGGGCTATAGTCACCACGCAAGCGCAATACGGATTGGTGACTTCACACACACCTTAGTATAAATTCTAGTTCATGTGCAGGTTTCCTCGCGATGTTTTCCTTCACCGTTTGTATTTCGCTGTTGTTACTAAAGTTCACAAATGTACATAACTTAAATAGTAAAGTCATTGGTACAATTCGAGATTTGAACCCGCGACCTTCGGAATGAAGGCCGCACGTTCTAACCATTAAGCCACCTAGCTATTTTGATCAGTTTAAGTATTTAGTATCTAAACAGATCAAAGTTAAAATTTTTAGATCATATGTATTTTTATAACATATTTAATGAATTAAAATGTATAAACACGAAATAAATTAGTCTATAAATATATAATATAACATAATATAATATACTGTAACAAATATTTTTTAACATCCTTTATACCTAACATTTACCATTTACTTTAACATTTACTGGGAAAAAAGTTATTAATATATTTATCGTGTCATATTAAACGGGACGCAAGGGGTTCCGCACAACAACTTACGGGACAACAAACGAAGCTTTGGCTCACTCTAACCCTCATTGGGTCAGCGTAGTGGGAAGTGGCGCGAATCCTTCTATATGACCCCTAGTTCTAGTGCCCAGTGGTAACGGAAGCCATGCTGACTGTATATGAAGATATGTCTAGCAGTGGACATCTATCCACCGATGATGATGACTAAACGTATATAAACTTTGTTAAGATAAACCATAATCAGCACATGTTCATAATAAATATATTTAACGGTATAAAAATATTAAAAAGCGAAAAAAATATATTAGTTTTCCGTTATAAGAAGAGTTTAAAAATAAACTACACAGGTAATTCACTTTAGGCGAGTGTTGTTGAATGGTGTCAACATCACAAAGTGCCGTTGGGGAAAGTGTTAAGTGTTAAAAGCTCTATATAGCTACTTGAAAAGCCAGCTTAACTTTGTGAATGTGCGAACGGAAGTGGAAAAAATAACGTTACAAAATACTAACAATTCATAAAACATTTTTTTTAAACGAGAAACAAATTTTCATCTGCGTATATGATCTCGCCGATTTTTATATTTTATCTTTACTTATTTATTATATTTATTTTTGGACAAATAATAGTATTTATCTATAAACAATAAATTAGATATTTGACAGATAGTTTCATACCAGAAAGATATTATTCATACAATTCTACAATAAGTGACCCACGTTTAATTGTCAAAGCTGTCACGAATTTAATACTCCTCATGTCCAAGTATTAAGATTGCTATTATTTTTTTTTAATTCTTAAGCGACGATAGGAGCGGGACATTCATGAGCGATTCGTCTCCTATAACAATGTGGCGCTAGCTAGGATGATACACACAGCATCACATTATGCTCTCCGCTTTGAGACATAAGATAGGTCTCGTTACCCCAGTAATTTCACTAGGTACAGCTCCTTTCAAACCGGAACACACTAATGTTTGCACAGAACTGTTCGGCGCTATAGTTGTACCTTACTTAGACAGTCTACGACAAGAGTGATCTACCACTAGTAAAAAGCAGTTAAGCAGTACACACAAATGTTTTAAATTTTTTAGCATAATTTGGATAAAACAAAAAGTTATATTTTTAGACATATTAAATAATCTTTTTTTTTCTTCGACGAACGCGTTGCTACCGTAATATTCTGCTCCCTATTCTAAAGTGCTTTGTTCATCAGGAGACTAATCGCCAGTTGTCAGTAAAACGTTCCAATATCGACAATTTAATAAATAACCGTAAATTTGCCGTGACCTGATTTTCTACCCTTTGACCTGGAGCGTTAAAACTGCCCTGTAATGTGTTTAGCTTTACTAAGCGAATATTTCGGTTAGGAAAAAGTCTAAGAAATATTTTAAACAATCTCTTCACCCCCGATTTTCAATATTACTGTATATATATATATACATTTATTTTTTCATTAAGGAACAGGTAGAAGGGTAAGGAAAATTATTAAAAGCAATTTTCAGATGTATTTAATTAAATCAAGAGTTTGTCCGTTGAATAAAATAAAGGTACTTTGAACTTTCCATTTAGTTGCTCACTTATAATAAGAGGAAAATATAAAGTAATGGAATCATTAATCGAATGAGAATACCTTGACCAAAACCTGCGCCAATGTTAATAAAACCTCACGTTATATTAATGAACACCTAATGTTCTAAAGGGATCGCATTATAATAAACTATTATATACTTACTATCGCACATAATAAATTTTCTACATACAGATAGTAAAAAATACAAATTTTATAGCATTTTTTAATGTCTCATACACAAACAAGTATAAAAGTTTTTATAACAAAAAATGTAATCATATCAAAACAGTGATTATTCAAAGTATATTTAGTGTTATCGTACATTTGAAAAGGTTAATTTATTGAAAGAAATATTTCTTGTGGAAAATATGTTGTGTATCCCTTCGTTCACAATCCCAACATGAAAGAATGTCTTTATGAAAACATTCTCGAGGGTTTACCCGATTAGCCTGGATCCCTTTTTTAATAAATAATGCTCATGTGTACATATCACACATTACATTTGAATATAATACCTGTCGTAGTTATTTACTTAATCATTTCAATCGATTTATAAACGATAGATAATTAAAAACGAAACATCATTAACTATGAAACTAATGTTGAGGATTACAAACTGTGGAATGTGTTTTTTCTCGTGTAAACAACCTAACGATCCCGCGAGCTGTATTACAACCACACCGTAGTATTACAAAGCAACAAAAAGGAATCAGGAAACAGAAAATGTACGGAAATACGAGAACGGTCCGAATCCAAGTTTAATTGTGGTTTTGGTTGAAATTTAAGCTGTAACAAAAAGTTTTCCAACTGTGGGTATTTAAATTAAACTGAAAAAGTTTAAAATAAACTGTATCTATTTCTGTATTATGAAGAAACGTTCCATTGCGTAGATTTAAAAAAAAACGTAATTAAACCCCTGCTCTTGTAATAAGGAATTATTCCTAAAACCCTTATTTATATCGAGGTGACAGCGCTGTTCCTTATCTAAGGTTCTATGCATCTTTGCTCTGTAGTCTCGGGATATTAAGAATTGAAGTAAGGTAAACCCTACCTGTCGTAGAAGTAGGCTAAAAGGGTTTTCAGGTTCGCGTGGTTTGAAGGTGAGTGCCCTCATTGCTCACTAAGCGAGTCCGGGATGAACGACAGATACGAGGTGATCTAGTGCTTGTAGTACTAAAAATGCGAGGGTGCTGAGTAGGCCTACAGCCCTCCCTGGGACGTGCTTACGCATGATGAGAAGAGCATCAGTGCCTTGTGTAAGAGATTTCGGGGCCTCACACAACGCACTGGGCGTGACCACGGAGAGGGTTGTAATAAGTAAAAATCCCACGTAACCTTGTCTTTCTACCAGAAGCAGGAATCTTTTTAGAAGATTTTGCTCGATAATAAAATATAAAAAAAGGTATTATGCACTTACAAGGAATACGAAAAACAATTATTCTCAACAAACAAGATAATTATTGTATTTCTATCAAAATTTTAATATCAGGTCAGGTCAGTAGTACAGACATCAGGAGACATATTGCTCTTTTCAACTAATAAAAAGGATATGTTTATTGATTGAATCCTATTGGTATATACAATGTAATCAATATTAATGTTTGTATTAAACTTATCAACAAGAGTTAAATAAATAAAAATAATCTTAGAGTGGATGATTGAGTGATGATTTAGTAACTAGTGTATAAAATATCGTATCTGTGATAAGAGACACAGACAATAATCACAGATAAGACAGAGAAACTTATGACTATTACTATAATTTGGTGGTAGGTCTCTGTCGCCGGAGACCGTATAGGTAGGTACCATCTCAGCTCCTACTTCTGCCGCCAAACAGTAGTGTGCAAACATAACTGTATTCCGGTTTGATCGACGCTGTCGCTTTTGTAATAACTTGGGTAACGTGACTTAACATCTTAAGTCTCCGGCGCCGAGCGCAATGTGCTGTTGTGTATACCACCCTAACCAACGCGACGTTGTTATGGGCGGGCGTATCACTTACCATCAGGTGAAACGTCCCGTTCGTGTCGTCGCTTAATTGGATAAAAAAAATAACTCAATTTCACCACTAACCTGTTAACCGAGCGGACGTATACATACGTAATAACGGTACGGGTAGGACATATAAATACGTCCTTGAAAAATAATTCCTAGAAATTCCTCGGTTAATAGATACATTATAATGTTAAGTTTAAAAAACTAAAAAAATTTGGTTATGTTTATTTAGATTTTTTAAAGCAAACCCAAAAAAATCTTTTATATTCATTGACAATAAATATCAACATGAACACGTTGTTTAAATTATTATAATTTATTGTATATACAAGCTCGTCTGTTGATCTGTTCGTTAACAAATCTAAAGAGACGTGTAATTACGTCACGCAAAATGAGTAACTTTGCTTATAATTTGTTGAAAGTTCAAAAGAAATTCGACGCTTGAACCCTACAAAATGTTAATTTTACTGTTTTTCGACTCGATTTTTAACTTTCAACTTTTATAAATCCTTTGGATCCGTGATTTTAAGTTTTTAATGGACAGAGGGTCTGAAGCACGAGGTCAAATTACGGGCATTACCGTGTATATCAAACAAAAAAATCTTCCACTATTCGTAATTTTTGTTTAATTTAAAGTTCATTTAAAAAAATAATATGATTGTCTATAATACTAAAGTCAATGTTATTAGTGACAGGATTATTTACAAGATACCATCTAGATAGACACCAGCGCCTGTTTCTGCCGCCAAACAGTAGGGTTCAAACATTATTATATTCAGGTTTGAAGGGCACTGTAACTAGTATAGTTATTAGGGTAACAAGACTACATCATATATCTCAAACAACGAGTTCATTATCGTGCAGTGTATATCATTCTAACTAGAGTTACTTTGTTATGGGTAAGAGTAACATTTACAATCAGGTAAACTTCTCTCTCGTCTCGTCCTCTCTTCCCTCCCTCCCATCTGTTTTAAAATAATACAACATAATAATTTACTTTGGCAAATAATTTCGTCTTTTATATAACAACTAGCTGTTCCTCGCTCGCTTTGCTGGCCGTAATATAGAATCAGATTTGAAATCTTTGCTCTATTCTCGTGCCTGTGTGCGCGTGCGTCTTTACACTAAGTTTTTCCGCTTTGTATTGGGTCTGTCTGAGAAATTGCCAACATAGTTAAGAGTCTATCTTAGTATTGAATACACGTATTGTTCACATCAAATCTTCCCAAGTCATCCATAAATAGCTTGCTTTTAATATTAAACTCAAAATAATAGACGTGCCCCGGAAAGGCTACGGCGGATTATGAACGAAGCGTCTCGGTCAGATATTCCCTTATCAATATTTATACTAAAATCTCTTTCAGGTCTCTTTCGTTGCCGACTTTTCCTTATTATAGTTTTTCGTAATTTAATGTGGTTCTTTACACTAGTTTCAGTGTATAGTCCAAAACTACACAGTGTCCCGTGCTGTAGAGGAATTAGATTTAGGCGTAAAGTAAAATGAAAAATAACTCCTAACTTCCACTACGCTGACCACACGGATTTCAGTGCGTCATCGGTTAGAGGATCTTCAGAGAACTACGGACAGTTGTAAATACAGAGTATAGATGTAAGTAAAAAAGATATGGTTGTATCCTTTAAGGCCATCAAAACTGCAATAACCTTAAAGTTCGATCAAAGATCTAAATCAAAGCTCGAAACCCGAATCCCGTCATATGTAACAATAAACTTAAAACTCGAAACTCAAAACTGAAAACCCGAGACGTGAGACCGGAGACTCGAAACTCAAAACCCAAAACTCGAAACATTTTTGCGCTTATTCTCCAAGTTTAACAATGAGAACAATTTTCTGAAAAACTGTACTTTTACCTTTTAGCATATAAATAATAAATTCTTTAACCAAATAAATGTAAAAAGATATGTTATTTCGCATCTGTCAGAAATATTATTATAACAAAACAATATGTTTGATATTAGTAATAAAATTACGGAAAAGCGGAACGCACGGCATACTGAAACCAGCATACTGAAACCGGCATACTACAACTTGAAACCTGTACACTGCAACCGACATACTAAAACCAAGTTACAGTTTGCAGGTTGCAGGTTTGAGGTTACATGTTGCAGTTTTCGGTTTCCAGTTACGGGTCTCGGGTTTACAGTCTCCGGCCTCTGGTTCCGGTCTTTGGTATCCAGTTTCCGGTCTCCGGTTTTCGGTGTCTGGTCTCCAGTCTCCGGTCTCAGATTTCGGGTATCGGGTTTCCAGTCTCAAGTGTCATCCATTTCCCGAATATTCGACCCGTTTGCTTTACTCGGACCTACTACAATGATCGGATAGGTTCTGTTGCAACAACTATCGCTGTTACAACTAGGATAGGATGCAGCTAGAATGGAATAATGCGGTACCGATTGACGCGACAGAACGATGGAATCGGTTTGCAGCTAACCTTGTCACGTTAGTTATGTACGTGTAGTTAAGTATACATTAATGCGTTAAGATGATGATGATCATGTTGAGTTATACGTATAATATGTTAAGGAAGTATTATGCTCGCGGGTTGCGTTCGGAAATCGAATGCCGCCACACACGGTTTTCCAGATGCATCACAAACCACTTACGGCGCTTTCGCTTACAGTCGTATGTTGTCTCGAGCTGTTAGGAAAGCATGTTTTAGCTGAGGTTTTACAAACAAAAATAATAAATAATCTAAACACAAAAGTCTAAACACACAAACTAAAATTAATTAAATTATAAATTTTAGTTTAGAGTTTGTTAACCTCTTGAATACTGTTAGGTGTGTCGTTCGTCACAATTACTAGTAACAACTGCTTACTAAAAGGTTTTATATAACGTGTATCGCTAATAGCCTTTATCGCCAAACGATTGCGGCCGAGCCGCTCTTAACGTCAGGGAGGTGCCACTAATGGACTTGGATTGTGTACTATCTTTCATCGCGACTCAATCGATTTTTCTTAATAAAGTTTTTAATAAAAATAGTAAGATAATTTGCATAATTCAAAATTAATAGTAAGATATATAGAAATAATTTACTAATGATACATAACTGATGTCTGACTTTGTCTATGCAGCTACTTCAGTTTCAACTTGATGATAATGATGACGTCTAAGTAGGCACCACCACAGCTCTTATTTCCGATACCAAACAAAAGTGTTAAACATTACCGTGTTCCGGTTTGATATGCATTCTAGCTAGTAAAATTACTGGAGTGCCGACACTTAACATTTATTTTAACGGCGACGAGCTCAATGTAGAGTTAATCGAATAAATAAAAAAGAAACTGCAATAGTCCAACATATATTCGTTAAATTCTTGTATACTGACCATTTCCTCTTACCTTCAAACGTATCAAAAAAATATATGAGTTTTTCCCTGACCTAAACAAAATTTAAATATTAAGTTACACACCAATGTAGTTTTTTTTTACACTATAGACATTTTTTCAAAAATATTGTTTAAAAAGAAGAATAGGTGTAAACAATATTAAAATTCTTTTTAGACTTCACTTAAGAATTTGTTTCATGCTTAAATATTTTCATTCAATAAATATATTGTATATACATCAGCTATTCCCCGCCCACTTTGTGGGTCGTAATATAAAATTGGACTTGAAATTTGTCTGAAATATTCGTTGAGAGCAACTGCAACCATTATTATTACTATAGCAACCACATAAATAATACGAAGTATGCTCATATAAGTTAATTAGTAATGAAACGATCGAGGATCTACGAAATTCAAAAAATAAATAGCCTATAACCATTTACAAATCGTTCAGCGACGAATGGTCATGTTTTAGTGTCGATATGTTCACTAGTTTTCACGCGATTGGAGTACAATTAAAATCTATTTTGATTCATTATATATATATATATATATATATATAACGAGAAAGAGATATATACTTTTCATAACTTTAATTTAAATAAGTAAACCTATAACTGATAATCATACAAACTATATATATATATATGACCACCATATTTTCTCCCTAAAAATTTTGCGCAAATATATAAACAAGAAAGTCGATGTTATATACGTACAATTAAAATGATTTAAATGAAAACATTTTACTTAATAATGTGTCTTATGTAATTAACTCATACAAAATGCCATATAGTTAATATTAGAGAGGACAAGTATAATGGAGTGTCCTTAAGGGAGATTCAATTACAGGTAAATGTGTTGATTCTGAGGATACGGGTGTACGAAGGGATCAGAAAAAGAGAAACGTTAATTTATGTAGCCCTTTGTAATAAAATAAAAATCCTTGTATCAAAATAAAACCTACGGGGAATACTCATTAACGAGCACATGAAGTTTTACTCAATAGGCCGCTAATAAATGAGTATTCTCTCAACACGACAGAATATTATATAATTAAATCAAACACTTTTTGGTGTCATATCTATATATCATTAATTTTATCAGTTCTATTAATATACGTTTTTGAAATAGCAACTGCATCGTTCATTACTAACGTGTCCTTTATAACTTTGTCTAAAATCTATCTATCGTCATAAACCAGATAATAAGAAGTACAAGTTTTAGAGTTCGCTTAACTGTAATCTAATATTTATATCTTTACTCACATTTTTTTTATGATTAGCTTATCTGCGCCCACCTACTGGCCATAGTATAAAATTAGACTTGAAATCTCTCAGAAATATTCCTCGAGAGCAGCCAAAACCGTAAATGACTTTGTACAGCTACAGTTACTATAGCAACATAAATACAATAAAACGAAATTAAAATGATTATAAAAGTTAATTAAAAATAAAATGATTAAGCATATATAAAATTTAAAAAATAAATAGTTTATAACCCCAAACTCATGTTTACATGTCGATACGTTTACTAATTTTCATGTGCTTGGCGAACGAAAAAAAAAGAGAAAGATAATGAATTTTGTAACAAACATATATTATATAAGTATATTTAAACACACAGAATGCACACAAACTACAATACGTAACAATATTGATAAAAATGTTATTTTCTTAGTTAAGAACAAAGTATAAGCGAAGGCTTTAACTTATATTTGGGAGAAGTGTCATCTACAATAGACATTTAAGGTTCAAACTATTATGCTTGCCGAAAACCTAAGTAGAAATGTTCCGAAATTAATCTAGTGAAATTACTAAGGATATAGGACTTGATACCCTTTTTCAAGATAACACAATAATAGTAGAGGGAAGTAACTAAATATAGAATTGAACCCCAAATTTTCCAGTAAGTAAAATGTTATAAATGCAAGAAGCCACAACCTTCTAGTTTTATCGGTAGTTATACTTGCAGACAAGTTTTTACTGATGGTAAGTCTCAGTTGCCGGAGACGGTTAGGTAATTACCACCACAGCTCCTATACCTACCACAAAACAATAGTGTGAAAACATTACCGTGTTCCAGATTGAATGGAGTTGTAGTCAGTGAAATTACGGAGGTAACAAGACAACATCCCATGTGTCAAGGCGACGAATGCAATTTCTTGCAGTATATATCATCCTAACTAGCGTCACGTTGTTATGAGTGATAGTATCACTAACCAACGTAGTCGTCCTTTCTTAGAAAAAAAAGTTTTTCTTTGGAAGGGAAATGTGAGTAATTTACTAATATATCCACAAAGAAATTTCCATACAATAAAGAGTAATTTCTTGTGTTTTGTAATACTTATTATAATCATATATATTACTACTTACTATGTTATATTATTATGTTATTATATATATAATTTTTATAAGTACCTTTTTGAATATTTCCAATGAAATTTCCATTAGAGATATATATTTTATAAAGGTGATTCGTTGCGATCTGAAAATACAATTTTTTAAGATTATATGCGCTATCTTTTTTAAATAAACTGCTGATCGAATTTTAATAAAAATACCAATTTTAAGTCATCAGGGTATTCTTTCTATATTTCGGTTCTAAATTATACCAGCTGCTTTCACATATTTTGTTACCGACGTCTACACACTGAAAAGGAATATATTTAATGAAAAATAGTTTTGTGTGATTATTAATTGTATAAACAATGATCAATAATATATGGCATTTCTTTCTTAAGATCTTTGCCTCTGAGAGACATATCAATCCTATAGTAGCATTTAAAAACTGAGGATTAACAAAAAATTTTACTACTGGAAACTAGGAGAGAGTAAAAATACTATTGCCATCCAAATTCGAAGAACTCTAAACACATCAGATCACAAGAGTTCCCAATTACATATGTCTGTATATAAGGTATGTGCGTATTTATAAATTATACATATAAGCATATACATAAATATTTATTTACACATGTATTTATTTAAATATGTATGAATTATATGTTTATAAAATTATGAATTTATTTAAAGAACGTGAATATATCTTCACTTGACTAATAGAGAATGCCTATAGGCATAATGTTCGTTTATAATACATTTAATGTGCTTTAGTAAACATTTTTTTTTAATTAATTAGATAGAGACTATGATATTATTCATTAAATTAAAAAAACAACATATATTATACTTACAGTATCAGAAAATATTTGACTGTAGTGACAGCAGTAGAATATAGTCAACAATATTAAAAATGCACCGCATAAGTTTTGTAAATTCTCAAGTAGTCCATGTAACTAACGAAAAGGACACTTTTCATTACTTAACGTTTTATTTCTATTATAGTTGTGATCAATAATACTTACACGAATAGACAAACCGAAAAATGCTATTGTAACAGATACAAACAAGAGATGTGCAGCAAAAACGTTGCCAAAGCCTTTACTGACTTCTTTCACTAAACTGTCAACAGAAATACGCTGTTCATTATTACATACAATATAAATATAAAAATAACAAAATTTTACAAACAAACAATGTTATCAATAATCAGTAATAATTACTACATCAAGCTGATATGCCGTCTTATAACTTTTTTCATTTCCTTTTCGTGAAATGATCTTGCAAAAGGATAAATGGTATTCTTAAGTTATTCATTGTTATTGTTAAGACCAGCAACACCATGTTTATTACAAGATTTAGATTCATTCCTGTAAAACAAAAAAAAATATGTACATAATTACGTAATTTTATATCACAGCTGAAATAAAAAAACTTAAATAACGGAAATGGTGTTTAGACTGCATATTTAAGACAACAATTTCTTACCTACGTAGAAAAATGTCGCCTAAGTAGAAAATCATGTACGTAATTTTTATCTAAAGCAAACGGCAAAAAGAAATTAAACCTGAAAATGAAAACATGACAGACCTATGGAATATTCTGCATAGTAATATAATAAACAATTTGAAGTAAATAATAAAAACTTTATATTATAACCTTCCAAATCTATTATAGAAACTTACTATATATCAATGAAGATATAGGTTTCAAATACTCTTTATTAACAAGAACTAATTGTGGTTCCAAACCAATGTCGGGTGCCATTGCTGGTCTATTTCCTGTATACTGCTCTTAATAGTTGGTTTATTGATACAGAAAACAATGTATACAACAAAACCTTGAAAACAAAGTAAGAAACTTGTAACAGTGTAATATCTTATTTTGTAACTTCATCTGAAAGATGTTTATTTGTTGAATTTAACGTCATTGAGATAAATAAAGAAAATAATATAATGCCTCCAATAGTTACGATACAAAAGGAAATATCAAGAGACAAGTCGATTAAGTTAATGTTATCTTGAATAGAAGTAATTATAAAATAGTAATGAGACAATATGTAAATTATTACAACTATCAATTTCAAAACGAAGACGGATATCGTAATAACAGTCAAACTTGGAGATGTATTAACATTTTGTTGATCGAATAGATCTAGACCAGTCCACGCGAAAATTTTCAAGACTGTACTATATTCACTGAAAAACTCGGAGCTTATCATAATGCTGCAGACCAAAGCAATACCTGTATACACTGATAAACTTGACAATGTCAGCTATGAAGGTTTCGTCTAGCATATATATATTGTAATGGATACAACGGAGCTATGAATAAAACTATGTTCATAGAAATTATTATATCTTTTATTTTATTTATATTTTACTTTCTATTGGTAAAAACAAGAATGAAATTTTTAAATACATGATTTGCTACACCACTCTTTCTACTGATTGAATTCTTTCTTACAAAAAAAATATCTAATAATTAGTATAAAGTATGACAGTAGCGACATATAACATCTAAAGATTAATTTTATCAAGTATAGGCTTCAGCATTGATAATTCAAAATGTTTATATATTTAAAATAAAAAAAATTCAACTTGGATCACCATTAAAAAGTAAAAAAAGAGGTACTAAAAATGTGATTCTTCTCGTAAACCATAGAAATTAAAAAAAATCATAAAATTTGTAATACCTTACAGATTACAAATCTAATGTATCGATGATTGGAATCAAAATCTAATCCGCCATACAAATATTGATATGTATCCTAAAACATTAGTAAAGGCTAGAAGAACATTCATCAATGTATACATTTTATCAATATTTAAGAAAACTCTGAATCAATGATTATTTTTTATTTAGACGAAGTTCAGCTGATGGTAAGTGACGCACCGCCCAAACATCGCGGCGGTAGTTAGGATGATATACACTGCACCATATTAAGTTCATCACTTGAGACATAAGATATTCTCGTTACCCCAGTAATTACACCAGCTGTAACACAAACCTGTTTGGCGGCAGATAATAATGCTGTGGTGGCCCTAGATGGTCTCTGACATCAGATTCCTAACACCAGTAAAATTAATATAATTGTATACAATGTAATCAGCTTTTGCTCTGGTGTGTAAGGGACCCCGCACAACAACTCACGGGACTCTAGCTAACCTCACCTGCTCGTGTTGCACCCTGCTAATCAACAAACAAGGCTCTCGCCCCCACCAACCCGCATTAGGCTAGCGAGGTAGGAAATGGCCCAAATCGCCCCGAATGGATCCCTACAAACAATGGTTCGTAGAACCCGGCTGTACCGGCGGCTGTGCTAACTGTGGACCGATCGACGTAGAGAGCTTTGGGGAAGGCCTATGTCCAGCAATGGACTTCTATCGGCTGATGATGACGATGAACCAGGATTTTGAAATAAAAAGTTCTTCTTCTATCTATTTCATGCGTGTGTATAAAAGAGTAAATAGATATCAAAACTATACTTCATAGACTTCATCACCGCTTACCAGCAGGTGAAATGGTGATCAAAGAATATTTTTGTCATACAGAAAAGAAATAGGAAGTACGTGTAAAAGTAACGAAATAATACTTTGTACACGCAAGTAATCTTTTTTTATTTAAAGGCTAGTGCTTAACCATAATCCCTTTTAGTATTAAATGGTGATATGGTCTGTGGTAGTGAACCGTACTAACCTATTCGCTCTTTTATTAAAGACACCCAAGTCAAGTTCGAACGGGAACACTGACACCGGCAAGTTGTTTCACTCCTTTGCTGGTCGTCTATTCTTCTATTATCTGTTGGTAAGAATCTGTATAAAGTATCTCCGAGATGTACAGGTAAAATTAAATAAATAAATAATAACATTCTCTACTTTTTTACTACTCTCATTTCGGGAACATGTGATAACATAACATTTATTTCTTTCTTCGAACTCAAGTTAATGACACTTTATTACATTTGCATATAATTCCGACTATATAGAGAAAAAGATCCAGTCCCGTAATTATTTTAAATATTTATGCAAATATTATTTACTTTAAAATTATACTTTATTTAACAATAATTTATGGGGAAGCAGCTGATATTGACAGACCTTATGCTTTTACATATTCTATTGACGTACACAATAACAAATCAGAATTCAAATAAAACTATTCTACAGCTATAAAATAAACTTAAAAGTACTATGTATAGAATTTTTTTTTTATTTATATCTTTGTGCGCAAAATTAAGTTATAATAAATGTAAAGAAAAGATTTACTTATGTTAATAAAATGATGTAAAAGTGTAGAATGCTACTTTTTACTTTTAGAGATTTTAGACAACATCGCCAAGTATTAGTAAATCTCAAGACAATCTGTAACAATTACAGAGTGAGAATAGAGTTAATCAAGTATTAATTATATTAATTACATTACAATTAGAACAAAAACTAACCTGTTTTACTTCAAAGAACCTCTATCTACAATCCCTGATGATTAACTTTGTATTCTAAACAGACAAACTTCTGCACGCATCTTTATATATACAGGTTTGTAGGTCCTATGTGGAAATCTTTAAGGGAGGTCCATATCCAGCAGTGGACGTCTGTCGGCTAGTAATGATGATGATAATGTCCTATGATGCCTTCAAAATAGTTTTCACTTTGCCGTATTGAAGGACATTTGTAGCTATGGCCTGGTGTCTGACGTTAAAACGAACAGGAACGTAAATAACAAGTCCGTGGCTAAGAGGTGAGTAGGGTTGCTAACGTTCTTTCAGATTGACTCAGGTACTGACCGGACACGGGTGTTTCGGTGAGTATCTAAACAGAATTGGACGCGAACCGATGACGCATTGCCGCCACCGTAACGGGGACCAGGATTCCGCGCAACATACGCTCGCTGGACGCCCTGCGTAGAAGTCCTACAGACAAACCCTGATCAACAGGATCTTTCGCTGCCAGTTGCAGTAGCGGCTTCAGTGAAGAGCGAAAGTGATGGGCACTGTTGGTCTCCTTTTATGAAGCCGTAATGGTACAGAAGAAGGCCACCGAACGGAATTGTGAAAGGGTTGATTCTGCTCGGAGGAGTCGGGGCGATAGTTATGAAACGCGCCAGCCCGTCCGCCATGTAGTCTCGGGCTAGTACGAATAGAACTTAGGTAAGCCCTGCCTGTCGTACAAGGCGACTAAAAGGGTCTAGAAGTTACGCGGGCCTTGAGGTTCGGAACCCTTATTGCTCAACAAGCGAACCTGCATGGAACAAGGTATGGCTTAGCTATGGTGGCTAGGAGGGTTAGGCTTCTCTTCAGAGATGTGTAACAGAAAGTGTAGAGGGGCACTGGTGCGTTCTCCGACCTCTCCGAATGCACTGATGCAGACCACCGAGGCGGTTTTATTGAGTAAGATTTTCACATAACCCTAACTTTACTCCAAAAGCAGGGAATCTTTCGAAGATTTTCCTACCGAAACCATAAAAAAAGGGGTGCCACACTCTCCAAAAACCGACCCCGGATAGGTTTTATCGAATCAGATTTCGGAGTGGGGCTGGGGAAAAATATGAAGAAAAACTCAAATATTGCTTAATTTTTATTTTAATAGTAGACCGATGTACAGTAGTAAGCATAGTTTTAGAAACTACCGGTAAGTTTATTGCGTCCGAGAGCCTGAATGGTTTCCTATTGTTACTGGAGTCTCCCCAAAAATCTGAGAAGGTTGGATTTCGGTTGGTTTTCGGATTAACGTTTGGGAAGGCATCAAAGTGGTCACTTACCGCTTTGACACCTTCGCCGGCATAGCAGTACAAAAAGTATGACGCACCACATTCTCCGTAGGTTTTATTTGAAGAGAAAAAGTGGTCCTAGAACTTGTATCATTGTGAAAATTTAAGAACCAAGGCTTATGAACTCACTATCTCCACACCTCACAGATCACTCAGTATTAAAGCGTCGATACATCATCAGCAATTTTTCCATAAACATCTAAATTAAAAGCTTAAATCATAAGTTTTCTTTAGCACTGTCACTGATCGTAGGTCTCATTTGCCGATGAACGTCTAGGTAGGTACCACTGCAGCGCGTATTTACGCCCTGCCACCCTAACAGTGTAGTCTAAACATTACTATGTTCCGACGCTGTAGCTAGTGTAATTACTGCGGTGACGAGACTAAACATCTTATGTCTACGGCGATCGAGCGCAATGTAGAGCGGTATGTCATTGTCTCTAGAGCCACGTTAATATGGACAGGTGTATTGTTTACCGTCAGGTGAACACCCCACTCGTCTCATCGCGTAAATAAGTAAATAACAACATGCTGGTGAGATTAATGAAAATTTTAGTCTACTCAAAATAAAGGTTTTTAATAAAATTGACTAGAAGACTACTTTTGGTACAATGTAAACGTAAACGAAATCAGGGACCACGAAATTTGTATGACCTGAAAAGAAAGGAAATTATTTAAAATAATACAAATCGCATAATTTATTAATTAAACCATACGATAAAATTTCATCTAGTATTAACGTAGATTAAAAAGAAACCTTAAACACCCTGTCCTAAAACCGGATAAGAAAACATTTATAACACAATTGTATATTCAACATTTTAAACACACGTAAAGGTGGTAGTCTATGGCCGGAGTCATCTAGACAGATATTTTTTTTTATACCACAAAGCAACGAGACGATCATGACATTCTTCTTCTTTCTCCTGCCCTGGTCCCACTTTATGTAGGGTCGGCACAACATGTTCTTCATTACCGAACATGTTGTAAATAGTTTTGGCTAAAGTTTTTTACGACCGGCCCGCCTGCCTGACATCAACCCTCTATTTGGGAATCTTTGGGGACGTTTTTGTTTTTTTTTTTTTTTTTTCCCATTTTTATTTCGCTGTTGTTACTAAAATTCACAAATGTACATAACTTAAATATTAAAGTCATTGGTACATGCCGAGATTCGAACCCGCGACCTTCGGATTGAAGGCCGCACGCTCTAACCATTAGACCAGCGAGCTACTACGATCATGACATTCATCTGATGGTAAGTTAAACGCTAGTTAAGATGTTATTCATAGCACCACATTGCGTTCGTCACCTTTAGACATAAGATGATATGTCGACATAAGATGATGATGATGATGTCATGTAACCCCAGTAAACTAGCTACGACGTTCTGCAAACCGGAACACAGTGATATTTGCACACTACTGTTTGCCGGCAGAAATAGGCGCTGCGATACCTATCTAGACAGTCTAACGGCGAGACCTACCACCAGTGAAATATATATATATATATATATATATGTATATATTGATTCTATGTATATATGTTCCTATTAGAAGCTAATGCAATTACCGTGGTAACAACACATGAAATTCTGTTCAAGACCATTATCACAATGTATACAAACCACCAGACTAGCTTTAGTCTCAATAGTACTACTAATAAATGCGTAAACTAATAATAACAATAGCTGTTGAAAAGCACTAACATTTTATATACGTAATGAAAATGGCTTTCTATTGTTCGTCAATCACGTGAAAACTAGTGAACGTATCAACATAGGAACATGACCGTTCGACTCGGAATGATTTGTGGATGATTATAGGCTATTTATTTTTTGAATTTTATAGATCCTTCATCATTATAATACTAATTAAGTTTTTAAACGTTTTCGTTTCGTATTATATGTGCGATTGATATAATAATGATCTCTCTTAGTCATTTCCGGTTACGGTTTCTCTCAAGTAATATTTCTAATTTTACATTACGGACAGCAAAGTGGGCGGTGAACAGCTAGTATATATATATATATATTAATTAAATTTGTTTTTGTTGTTCTCGTAAACAAAAAGGCAATGAACAACAATCCTCTACTTCTATCAGTAGTTATAGTTGAAAACAGTTTTTAACTTTTACTTTGGAAGAAAATTGCAGCCGCGACGGAAGTGTTTACTTCTGTTGTTTCGAGAAAAAGTTTTTCATACAATAAAGAACCATTTTTCGTGTTACGGAATAGCTATATTAACATAATAATATATTTATGTTTTATGTACCTTTTTGAATACATCCAGTGAAATTTCCATTAGAGATACAGATTTTATGAAGGTGATCCGTTGCGATCTGAAAATTGAAACTTTGCAGAATATGTGTACTGCCTTCTCGAAATACAATAACATATTAATCGATTTTGATTATAAATACCTATTTAAAATCATCAGGATATTCTTCCTGTGTTTTGGTTCTAAATTATACCAACTGCTTTCACATATTTTGTTACCGACGCCTAAACACTGAAAAGAATTGTGTTTAATGAAACTTGCTAATCTTTTGTTTTATTGTTTTCTTCATTAGCATCATTATTATCCGCTAGCAGACGGTCTCATCTGGAGTCTTTTCTTCTAAAGATCATCAGACTGATTTGTCTAGCATTGGCAGCTTCCACTGGTGTTTTTTTCGACTTAAATGAGATTAATAGTTCACTATGCGAGAACCTTGTTAACTTTTAAGAAGAAGAAATTATCCAAGGACTTTCAGCTGATGGAGCAGTAACCGTCGGCCGTCAGTCCTTCGATATTTAATTTATGTAACTTTTATGTTGTTTTGTATGTATGCTGGCGGAGTGTCCTATACAAAGATATGTATAGGACACAGCAGAAGACAGGCTTAATAATAGATACAGCCAGTCTACCCGAAATAGTAAAAAATAAATTAGAAGTAAGTGTATAAGTTATTGTTTAAAATATGTAAAATAGTCAATAATACAATACTTTATGCACATGTAAACAATAATATTCTGTGTATTTTCGTGAATATTAGACAATTAGATAGCATAAGTATAGATATAAGGTATAAAGAAAAAGAATCGGAATAATGTTAGAAAAAATTTAAACAGCCAATAGTAGTGAAGATGTTGTAAATAATAGGATAAGGTAAAGCCTAAAGGGAAAATTGGAAATAAATAAAATAAAATTATATGTATTTGATTTACTTATATGCAACTTGATTTTGTGAGCATGATATTTATATAAAATTAAAACGAACATTAAGACATAATACTTACAGAATCAGATAGTAATTGACTATAGAGACAACAGTAGAATAACATGAACATTGTTATAATCGAAACACAGAAGTTTTGTAAATTCTCATATAATCCGTGTAACTAAAGAAAAAAAAAATATTATTATTTATACATTGTATATCTATTATATTTGTAATCAATAATACTTACAAGGATAGATGTACCGAAAAAGGCTATTGTACTAGAAACAAAGGTGAGATGAACAGCAAAAATGTTACCAAAGGATTTACTCACTTCTTTCACTAAACTGTCAATAGAAATATATATGTTATAAATTTCAATTATGTCATGTAAAAGTTGTTAATAAAATTATTACAAAATCATATAAATCAATTCAAAATGTTTACTCTAGCAAGCGGATATGACGTGTTATAAGTTTTTTCATCTCCTCTTCGTTAAATTCATCACCGGAATCGAAAAGAGTTTTGAAATCATCTTGCAAGAGAATAAACAGTAGTCTTAAGTTGTTCATTGTTATTGTTATAATTAGCAACCCCATGAATATTAAAAAGGCTAGATTAAATCCTGTAAAACACAACGTGTTACATAATAAAATACAATATTTTTAATTCAAGACAATAGAATTAGAAAAAAATTGATAGAGAATAGATTCGTCTGTGTGTTTAAAACAACAATATTTCTTACCTACCTAAAAACGAATCGTATATGTAGAAAATTATGTAAATTACATAATTTTTGTCCAATTCAAACGGTAGAAAGAAATGAAATCGGTTAGGATAAGTAACGCCTTCAGACAACATTATAAACTTAGCAAAAATTTCTAGGAGAAACGGTAACGGTAGATAAATTACCGCAAAAAATATCAGAGCGATGGAAATTTCTAGAAAAAAGTAATAAAGTTATTGAAGCAAAGAACATAAGAACAAAGTATAATATACCAAACATATTGTCAAACTTACTATGTGTGAATGAAGATACGGCTTTTAAATGTTCCTTCTTGACAACAACTAATTGTGGTTTCAAATCAACATCATCGCGCCATTGCTCGCACAATTTAAGTATACAACTCCTAATAGTTACTCTATTGTTACAGAAAAGGATGTACAAGATAATACCTTGAAAAGAGTAACTTCGTAAGCGACACATAATTTTGCAACTTTTATTCACCGAAAGATTTTTGTTTGTTGAATCAAATTTTTGGAGATTAATTAAAGGACAATACAATACCTTCAGCAGTTGCACAATTAAGAGATATATCAAGAGATAAGTCGATTATCTTAACGTTATTTCGTATTGAGGTAAATACATAAGCGAAATGAGAAATCGTGCCAATTATTACTACTATCGATTTCAAAACAAAAGCGAATTTCCTTATACGAGTAGTTGAACATGGAAAAGTATTATCATTCTGTTGATCGAATAGATGTGGGCCTGACAATGTAAAGATTTTCATGACTGTACTGTATTGACTGAAAAACTCGGAGCTTGTCATAATACTACCGATCAACGCAAGTCGTAAATATACTAAAAGAAAGCTTGACAATGTAAGCTAAAAAGCTTTCGTCTAGTATATATATATTGTAACAGAAACCACGGAGCTATGAAAAAAACTATATGCATAGAGATTATAATAAAACTTTTTAATAGTAACTTATTAGATAGAAACAGGAATATACGTTTTAAATATATGATATACTTATATATAATCCGGCTATATATCAACAAATCTATGTTTAATCATAAGAACATAACGTAGTAATTATTATAAAGTTAACCGTAAAGGTTTTAATCATACATTTGATACTAAAACCCTACAAACATTGACGACTTAAGATGATATCTGTAGATTGACTAAATTAAATTTACTTTCAGCAATAATACTCGCTGACCTTATGGCTAGAGCGTGAGGCCTTCATTCCGAAACTCGCGGGTTCGAATCTCGGCATGTAGCGATGAATTTAAGTTAAGTACATTTGTGAACTTTAGTTACATCAGCGAAATACAAACGGTGAAGGAAAACATCGTGATGAAACCTGCACATGAATTAGAATTCATTCTAAAGTCTATGTGAAGTCATCAATCCGCATTGGTCCCACTTAGTGACCATAGCCCCATCGCCCTCATATTGAGAGTAGGCCTGTGCCTAAACAGTGGGGACGTAAATTGGCTATTGTGAAATAATAAACAGTTTCAAAAATAGTTATGTGTGTACTCTTTTGAACCAAAAAAAAAAAACAAAATCGGTCAATTATTTAAAAGCAAAATAAAAAGCTCGTTAAAATGAGATCCTCCTTGGAGTCAGGTGAGTATAAATGTATATTTCAGATCAATTTAATTCGGATATGCCTCACAGATTACAAAACCAATATATCGCTGACTGGAACCCAATTCGAATTCGCCACACGACTTCCATCTCGGATTTTCTTAAACATTTCAAGTAAAAAAGAATTTTTACATTAACACAATTACACTGTCTTTTTTAAGAGAACTAATTTTAAACGATCAAATATAATGATACACTTTATAACCGCATTTTTAGAGTAAAAAGAAGAATTGTGAAGAAATCTGCCGATCTGTGTTTCCATCCAAATATCTCTTAAAAATCTTCAAAACATAGACATCTACTTTGCTGTATCTCATAGACTACATCTCCTGTTACTATCAAAGGCGATATTTCTATTTATTGTACTAAAAAACAAAATAATACGTGATTAAAAAAAATAAATTTATATATAAATATACATATTTATATAGAATATATCCAGAGACTCGTCACGATATTTCCAAAACTATTAGATGTAAACATTCAAAATTTGGTAGAGATATTGCTTCGCCTTTTTGAGGTCAACTAAGAATCTATTTTAGACAGAGTGATAATAACAGCCCCGGGGGCGCTATAATGCCTCCGGGTGGGAATATTTCTGACAAATTTCAAGTCTAAATTTTAAATCTAATTCTATACTACAGCCAGCAAAGCGGGTGAGAAATAGCTAGTAAAACTGTATCATCATCAGCCGATAGACGTCCACTGCTGTACATAAAACTAAAACTTTATGTTCACAGTTATCTAATGAACCCGTTGTATAAATCTAGCACTACATTGTTATAGGCAGGCGTTACTTATCATCAGGTGATTGTCTCCCTCATCTGGTCGTACAAACTACATTGCAACATTTGTAAGTTGACTAGGAAACTATTTATAATTGGGTGTGCCTTTAGTATAACTTAAATTTATGATGTAAAATTTACATATTTTTATAAAATACAGCGACGCCGTCAATTTAATAAAGGATACGGCTCTGTACAATTACAAATAAATACATCATCGTCATTATCAGCCGATAGACGTCCACTGCTGGATATAGTCAGCAAGTCGATTGAAAAAAATATATATAAATCAGTAAAAAAGTAGTCTTAGACACTTAGTAAAAACAAAATAAATTAATATATATTCCATATTTCTTACAACTCTTATACTAAGAACCTGCAATAATGTAAAATATGTTTTCATACTAACTCAAGTTAATAACATATTATTACATTTGCAGGTAATTCTGACAGATTATAGAGAAAAAGATATAGTTAGTAGTATTATTTCAAATATATGCTTTGTAAATAGTATTTTACATTATAATAGTACAACATTTAACAATAATTTATGGGAAGCTAGCTGAATTCGACAAACGTTGTGCTTTTATGTATATGCATGACGTACACAATAACAAGTCAGAGTTTAAGAGCGAATAAGTATAAGCTATTCTAGGTTATAAAACAGACGACATAAAAATACGTATCATGACTTGTAAATTAAATACTTTAAGTTCAATAGTAACAATTATTTTTTAATTAAGACTTTCATTTACGTTAATGAAAAGGTGTGCACATTCGTGGGAGACTACTACATAGACTCTTTGAAATTTCTAACAAGTCTGAAGTTTTCATTAGTAAATCTTAAGTAACTATATAATCATAAAGCGATAATGGACTTAAGGAAGTAGCTATTGCTGCAAACTACATTTCAATTGAAACAAAAACAATATTGTTGTACTCATTTAATTAAACCTTACTGTTATATTACTGTTTCCTATAAGATCTCGCTCCCACACAATCCTCGATGCGAATTGACAAATATGGTAATACCCCGAAAATTGGATATGACTGTATTCAACAGTAAACATCAACACTATTTCACAATGTTATAAGCCTGTTTTTATATGCAAAATTATTGAAATACTGTAATTATAACTGAATTTCGGATTGAAAATGTTACGTAATAACATGCTACTGGCATTAACTGATAACTCATCTTGAGAGGCAGAACGAAGCGCTGCCGTTTATTTTAACACACATTAACATTATGTAGTTTATATAGTTTATATCTATCTATATACATATATAATGAAATTGAGTTTCTTTGTTTGCCAATCACGTGAAACCGATAATGCGAAAACATGAAACTATACGGCATGATTTGTAGGTGGTTATAGGCTTTTTATTTCCTAAATTCATGTATCCGTAATCATTTTATTTCTAATTAACCTTTATAAACATTATTATTTACGCGGTCGCTGTAGTAACGGTTGCTATAAAAAGCCATTTGCCGTTGCGGTTGTTCTTAAGGTATATTTAAGTCAAAATTCAAGTCTAATTCTATATATGTTAAGGCCAGCAAAGCGAGCAGGGAACAGTTTGTATAATATATTCCTTTTAATAAATATCAAACTGACCAAAGTATTAAATAAACATTAAATAAATAGTTCCAATGTTCAAATAAATCATTTTCTATTCAACTTCAACGTTATACAGTGTACATGCTGTTTATAGCAAAAAGTAACAACTAACAATTAAGAAATCGTCGTCAAAATGAGAACTTCTCGTTTGACAAAATAAAATCGCATTTAGAATAGAATAGAATAGAAAATTCTTTATTGCACACCAATTAATATTACATCTTACAAAAGATATATATATAATATGAATAAATAAATATAATAAATGCATTTCCTACTAAAACAAATGATCAGTTCCAATTTCCTGTTCCGTTCACGTTTACCTAGGGGCCTGTACGTATTTACAGAGTACAAAAAAACGGTGCTTTTAAAATAAGGTAAAAATTATGTCCGTAATAAACTTTACGTTACACGTACGAGTGGCTCATCAAATGTAAGTGCGAACATTTTAATGGTTAATGTAAAAAGTTTTTAAAAACGACGCAAATGAATAGCCCTCTTTATTTACCCACTAATGAGAATCGGAGATTTCTCTCACAACAGCCAAAGCTGTATTTTTTTTATTCAATGAGGCGGCGAGATAAACGAAACGTTCTAATGGTGATACGACTGCTCATAACAAAGGGGCGCTAGTTAGGATGATATACACAAAACCTCATTGTACTCGTCTTGGAACACAAATTAATAAGTCTTTACCTCAGTTTTTACACTAGGGACAACTTCTTTCAAAGCTGATAACGAAAATAGGCGGTACAACCGTCATGCTGAAAGATCATTTCTCTTCTGATTTCCAATGGTATATCCTCCAGATATTTAAAAAAAATTATTTCGAAGAAAATCTACGTACATCTCCATATTTAAATTGTTGGGCAAGAAGACTAGGCCTATCAAGTCAGTATGAATTATGCCCATCCATAAGTTTACGGCGATTCTTCGCTGGTGAGCTCCTTCTCTAATCACGTTGGGATTTTCGCCTCGCAGAACCCAATAATGACTATTATGAAAATTTGTTATGCCGTTTGTCCAACTTCGATTCATCAGTACACAATATTTTGATGAGAAAATTATTATTTTCTAAGTCTGCATGCAGCATAAAACGGCAAAACTCTAACCTCCTTGCAGGGTATCCTTCCTCTAGGCCTGGACCGGTTTATAATGGTAGGGGTAGAATCTTACCGTACGCACAATAAACCACATTTTCCATTGTGTTAAACGCAGAATTCTTTCCACGACCTTTGTTGACGTAGTCGGGTCTAGAACAAAATTGATCTATAATTCCTTCTTCCTCTTCAGTATCGTAGATGCGTGGCCTACCTGCGTCATGTCGCCTCTGTTGAACGCTGCCAGTTTCTCTGACGCGTTGATACGCCGCAGCAAAGACTTTATTACTTGGTGATGACGATTTGGTAAATGTAGCTGATATTCTCTTCGTGCTTGTAAAGAATTTCCATCACTAAGTCTATAACAATAGAAAATCACAGCGCATTCTTTATTACGTTATGTAATCCGCCATTGAAATTAAATATATTTGGTATGGAAAAGAAAAACTATTTAGAATTAAGAGGACAACGATAATGTACGTCCGCCCACGGAAGTAGTTAAATTTTAACTGTCGTACTGACTCATTACCTAAAAAGTGTTTTTGTTTCTAAATTTTAAAAACTTTATGTACTTTCTTATACCTTGTCGGATAGGTATTGAAGTTAAGTAGTTATTTATGTGCTTTATACGTATTTTTATAAATTTTTAAAAATATTATTTTAAGATTAAATAAAAATGTAAATGTGACGCCTTACTTTTTAGTGTCACGACTTTCAAAGAACCTAAGTTAAAAGTTTTAGCCTCTAAATGATCATTATTAATTGAATTTAATAAAACAATAATTATAACATTAAAATTTGTGTAGAAATAAGTAAGAAATGAAATCATCGAATTTTTTCTTAAGAAATCGGAAAGTTTTTGAAAAATATTTAAAAAATTAATTACTCCAGAATTATTGTTTTTGGATGAAGTACATAGATAGAGAGAATACGAGCTATACTTTAGCCCCTCCAGATCTTTTACACCTAATACCTTTAACCCTGTATATGTCAGTGACCGTCTGGGTAAGGTGCAACCGCAGCTCCTATTTCTGTCGCCAAACTGAAATGGGCAAATTCTATTTTGTTCCGGTTTGAAGAGTGCTGTAGCTAGTGTAATTACAGGATCATCGAAACTCAACATCTTACGACTCAGGCGACGATCGCAATATAGTGTAATTTATATAATCCTCACCAGCGCCACGTTGATATGGCCACGCGTATCACTCATAGGTGAACGTACCACTCGTCTTGTAAAAAAACTAAAATATACACATGACGTTTTTTTATTCCTGACAGGATCTTTGTATTTATTTCATTTTGTTTCTGTTCTTAGCCTAACATTACTTATTTGAAACAAGCAGACACTAGTAACAAACGTTAGTGACACTTATTCAATTTCACTTGACTTTTCACCTTACTGAAAGAGGTTATTTCTTGATGGATGTGTCACATGGTCCTTGAAGAGTAAATGGATCGTATTGATGTTCCCTCACAGACGCTGTATGTTATTTACTCAATCTCAAAAAATTTGCCTGTAGAAAAATATGACTATAAATTGAATAAGAAATGATCTAGAACAATACATATATATTTTTAGAAACAAAAAAAAACCTTGTTAACTATTCTTTAGAACTTATCTTGCCTTTTCATCATTTTCAAACTTTGCTTCCTCAGCTCAATTGTCCTTTTCGTTACTTACACAAAATATTAGTGATTCTACATGTATTCTTATATGAAAGCACTAATGCTTGACTTTAATTATACATGATGTTAACTATAAATGAGAGCAAAAATGATCAAATACAAATAAAGATTCATCATCATTAATATCATCATCAGCTGTTAAATGTCGCCGATCCAGACCATCTAACAGATTTCACCAGATCGTCGGTCCACCTTTAAGGGAGCCGTCGGTTGCATCACACCTACCGGTACTCCCGGACTTTGCTATCCGTCTTACTGCTTATTATTCAACAACTATTCCATGAACAGCGTAATCTCTGTCACAAAGAAATACCGTATCTTACCCTTTCTTATTCTTAATTATACTTTAAACAGTCTTTCTTCTAATCGTCTTCTTTGCAACAATGAAGTAAACATTAAGAGACGTCTCCCTCTTCAAAACTAATTTTGTTAATAAACAAATGCATTTCAAAATATTTATATTCCTCGTAGATAAAACTTAAGATTTAGTACATTCTGAAAAAAATAAGCTTCTTATTTTTTAGTGATTTGTTAAAAAAAGGTATATAAAAAACTAAGTTAACTACATGTCAATATCAAGTTTTACAAATTTTCAATACTATCATAGCATTGAAGTGTTCGATCGGAAATGTTAACCGGATTACAGAACAATTTTAACGCACCAGGTCAAAGGGTTGGAATCAGGTCACGTCAAGTGTTGCACGATTAAATTCTCCTGTAACTGATGACTTGTAATCAACATGAAGAGAATGGAAATATATCTCATATATTTTAACCAAAGTATTTTATCGTTTTGTCTATGAAGAAAATGACAATACTGTGTATTAGGAGACCGCTTCCAAAAACGAAGACAGACGATATTACTAATAACACCTTTGATGATGGGATGGTAAAACATCGATCCTGATTAAAAAAAAACATATTTTTAAAACGTATTATTAGCATTATTTACGCTCCATCATGTTAGTACAGCTGAATGAAACGACAGTTTCATAAAAAGTACATTACTTAAAAATTTTATTATTAAAAATTTGGTATGACATATCTCACCGATCTAAATGCTCCGTGACCCTATAAAATAAGGTTCAAATTGAAACCAAATACATGTCGTAGCGTAAAACGTTTTAAAAATATGATTTTTTTTTTAATCAAAATCGATTTTTTTCCGTCACATCATCGAAGATGTCATTAGTACTATCATCTGTGTTCGTTTTCGGAATCGGTGGATATACACAGTATATCTATGTATACCTTTAAGTAAAGGTTTTTAAATCAGTTTCCAACGAAAGTAATAAAAAATAATCTACATCTTTATCCAGAGGTGTTTTCTCATTTTCAAAAGTGTTAAAGACGCAAATGAAATATATCTATCTATATCTCCAATATTTTTAACCAGAATTTTCTTGTCAGTTTATCATGAAATTATCTGCAGGTTTTTTTATGTAAACAGAGTAAATGCCAATTACTATGAAAAATGGTCGATCGCACTCACTCAGCACACTTCAGCTGTCAGGTGTCGAAAGTCAGAAGAAAGCAATGATGTAATGACTATAGATATATAACATGAGCTTGACAGCTAGACAGATGAATACTAAAAAATCCTTCATCTATACTACATATGACCCCTGGGGTCGATCTAGAGACCTCCATGTTGATTAACTTTTTTTATACTAGGAAAAGTAAAACGCTTTTTAAAAGTTTTATTGGTCGTAGATCTCTGCTGCCTGAGAATGTCTTGCTAAGTACCACAGAGCAGTAATGTGTAAACACTACTGTGTTGCGGTTCAAACGGCGTTATAGCTAGTGATATTACTGAGGTAACGAGACTGAATGTCTTATTTCGGTAGCTCAATGTGGTGCTGTGTATAATATCGTAACTAACGGCACGTTGTTATGAGCGGGCGTATCACTTACCACCAGGTGAACATCCTACTCGTCTCGTCGCTTCGTAGTATAAAAATAGACTTGAACAAAGAAACATTTTAGTAAGAGTTTCAGTGCCAGCATGAAACAGCAGTCAAGCAAGTTTACCAAAAGGTCCAGAAAAAAATGTCTCTAATTTCGTTAGTTTTGACAATAGAGCCATTACTATTCACCAAGAATTTAAAAATATAAAATAAGATGAAGGAAAAGTTCAGTTTTCAGCTTCTTAAATGTGAATTTCTTATATTAATGCGGTTCATTTCAATTCCAAACGTTTGATGGAAAAGTTGGAAAGTAAGAGAAGTCAAAATTAAGTCAAAAATTCAAAATGGAATGAATTATTTATCACAATGACTTTATTCGTATTTCTTGTGTTTGCTTAAATAAGTTAGTAGCCGACAATGTTACTTACGTAATATAAAGAATAATATTTATATTCTTTGTAATTCTGTATTGCAAATTAATTGAAACAAGTTATTTCATACATTGGAAAACTGTCGTTTCTTTGAATTTCTAATTTAACGACATTTAACTATGTATTAAGCAAGATTACCTTCGTTTAAGAATAAAACGCTCTAAGTAATGTTCACACGGCATCTCATTGCACTTACAGTCTTAAAACACAAGATGTGAAGGTTCGTTACCACGGTAATTACTTTAGTTAGAACTCCCTTTTTAACCATAAAACAGTACAACAAACATTATTGCAAAAGGGTGTCGTAGCTAGTAAAATTACGGGGGTAACGAGGTTGACTCCATATGTCCAAGTACACACATAACGTGGTGCTGTGTACATTATCCGAACTAGTGCCATGTTGTTATAGTAACACCTTTAAAAAATTTCAAACCAGACGCTGTAGACTAGCAATTATTAATGAAAGAAAGAACGAGAACATAAATAAGAAACTAAGTGTTAAATTTAAGAAATAATAAATAGCGGTGTTTGAAAGTCATTACGGCGATGGGAGGAAGAAGGAATGAACTGTATGAAATAAAGCATGGAAGAGGACAAGAAAGATGGAAAAAACTGGGACGAAAGAAAGAAATAGGAAAAAGGTTTTAAAGTAGTAAAACCGAAAATTCCCAAGTAGTATAAAGAACGAATATTATAATAAAAACGAACGAAGTTTATTTATTTATTTTATTCTACGAAGCGACGATACGAGCAAGACATTCACCTGATAATAAGTGATACCCTTGCCTATAACAATGTGTCTCTATTCTGATATTATATATTACACCGTACGGCGCTCGTCGCTTTGAGACATGAAATGTTAAGTCCCATCTCATTGATACGTTAGATGTTGAATCTCGTTACTACAGTAATTACACTAACTACAGCGCCGTTCAAACTAGAACACAGTGATGTTTGCACATTACTGTTTGGCGGCTGAAATAGGAGCTGTGGTGGTACCTACCTAGACGGTCTCCGGCAACAGAAACCTACCACCAATGAACAGAGACCTACCACCTTTTACTACTACTACATGAATTTTTTTTAATAAATTTAATTAAAATGTTTTTGGTTACTTTTTTTAAACGCGGCCATTTTTATTCTCCACAGTTAATCTGGGATTCAGACTAGTGTCAAATAGGAATTATGTTGTCTGGACAATTGACGAAGGCAAATATAGATTTGAAGGTTGGAACGCAGTCATAATTTACTTGTGATGATAAATGACGTTTTTATAAATGTGTCATTTTTTGGTTCAACGAAGAGATGAGAGGAGCAGGACGTTCACCTGATAATAATGACACTCCTGACTATAGCAATGTGACCCTACTTAGGATAGTATACACTGCACCACGAAATACATCGGGCTCATACTCGTATGTAAAGAGCGGTTCTCTCCTACATAATCCATTTTATCCAGCGGTTTGGTCTAATTTTCCCTAATACCCCACCGTTTAGTTTCCGTTTCCGTGGGCATATCGTGTAATAGTTGTATATGTATGTAATTCGTAAAATATTCATGTAAATTTTATTATCTTCTATTTTAATAATACATAACATCCGAAGGTACCGGAGGTCATGTTGACGGTTGAAGGTCATGGCAAACCTCTGGATACAGGCAACGCAGTACCGATCATTGTGGAGATCTTTCGGGGTGGCCCATATCCAGCAGTGGACGTCTATCGGCTAATAATTGATTCATTGAACAATTACATAATATTAAAAATTTAGGTTAATAAAAAAAAACAGCGTAATGAAGTACTCGTTTTAATAACGTATTTTAATTACAGTTTTCAAAAGACAGACAGAGAGGTAAAGTATATTACTTTTTGTTTACGATCTTATAATAACTATTTTAAATGCAATATAACTGTTTTCAAGTTATTTCATATAAGTAAATTTAGTAAGAACTTAACTGTATAATAGTATACAGTATAATGAACATGTACTATAAATTTGGTAGCTAAGGCCATGAGATAATTAATTTAATGAAACGTCACAATCATGATTAATTCACTGCTTAATTAATCATATCTATAAGCCAGGGTACCTGACGATAAGGAATTATAGATTAAGATAGAAATTATGATATAACGGAAGTGAGTTCAAAGGACGTCAACGTAATTCCGAGTCTTGATTTGGTGAGATCGTCTATTACTTCTTACCACCTGAGCCTCTTCAGTGTTTACTTCCGTTCCCTATAACATGCATTGGTACATACATATTGGTACAGATATAATAATCCTGGGCCAGAGACCTCAATTCAGCGACTTTGTAATCACATAGAAACTGACTAAACGAGCTGAAATTAAATCCTCCGCTCTTCTTTGTGATGAACTTTGTCGGTGTTTTGTTTCCTTTGACCTTAATTTTTATGAAACGAGTAAAATAAGGATAAATATATGCACTGCCATATCTGAATCATTTTCTTTTGAACATCCAAAATATTACCGCTTATGTAAATGGGAAGATATAATGGCTTGAGAATGTGGTGAAAGTGTTGTAACTACTGTGATTACGGATGATAAAAGATAACAAAAACGATTAAGAAAGTAAGTTCATCTAAATCGTCCTAGGGTAGGACATAAGACTCATCCTTCATCTAATCACAAAGCCTTCCAAATCCAAGATAAGTAGTTATATGCACTATAGATTGATAGAAAAAAAACGCCATTTCGTCTAATAAAACAAAGCGAGACAAAAGTAACCAAACATATTCGTAACGTTGTAAAAACTTTATGGTTTTAACCATACAAAAAAATTAAGTTAAAAAATCATCAAATTCATAAATTCTCAATAATTTTTTAACCCCTTTGATTACAGACCTGTTGATTTATTAACACAATAAATAATAACAAATCATCTTCAACAATAATAATATCAGCCGATAAACTTCCACTGCTGGACATAGGGCTCCTAAAAGAATATCCCTACTTTTAAGGGTTCATATGGGGTGGTTGATGGAAGCCAGAGCCTCGTTTGTTAATTAGCGGGGTGCACCACATGCAGGTGCGGTTTGCTTGGATCCCGTGATGTGGGACCCCTTACACCCCATTAATAAATTGAAGAGATCTTTAAAAAAAAAGGGAATATTTCAAACTGCTTTTGATTTACTCATCTATTTCTGAACGTTCAAACGGGTGCAAGTAAATATAACGTTTATTTACATTTTCTTCACTTTTATTTCGGAAAATACCAAGAAGCAATCCTCTCTGTTATCTGTTTACTTCCTTTCACTTCAAAGGACCCGTAATTTAATTGAGGCTAGACAAGATCTGTTCATTTAAAGGCAAATAAGACAGTGAATTGCGTTTTTGAAGTAAATAAATATTTTTTTAGATTGCAAGTAAAGTCATTATTTTAAATACTGCTATAAATTGTTTGTGGACGTTGAGAAACGCATGATTTAAAGTATGTATATACCACGTTAAATAAAATAACGATCAAAGAACTTAAATTTTTTTTTCAACAATAATTTTAAGTTGTTATGAATTGCGCTGATTGGCAACACATATATAATCCTATAAAACCAATCATCAGCCGATAGAGTCCACTGTTGGACATATCCCTCCACCCAAGATATCCATTTCGAACCGTCCTGCGCTGTCTGCATCCAGCGGCTTCTCGCGACCTTACAGTCAGCATGACCTTCAGCATCGCCGGGCACTAGAAGCTAACGTTTACAGGGGACCATATGCGAGGATTTGGGCCATTTCCCACCAGGCAAGCCCAATGCGCAGTGGTGGGAGCCAGATCCTCGTGGATTGATTAGCAGGATGCCCGTGCGAGTACGTTAGGTTGACTTGGGTCCCATGAGACATTGTGCTGAACCCCTTATACCTTACACAGACATGTGTCAAAAAAATGTCAAATCATAAATAATGACGACCGTGTTGTGGAAAGGTAAGCCCCTACTTGGTGGATTGAAGACCTGGTAAAGAAGTGGGAATACACTGGAATAGATAAACTTATGTGTAGCAGACATAGAATATGGTCTATGTCTATGGTCTTATTCATACTACAAAGAAATTTTGGATACTTTGTCTATTTTATCACAAAAAAGGAGCACAGAATTCGGCATTTATTGTAACCTAATAACACAAAAGCTTTTCCCTTTTTAGCATAATAATTTTATTAGCTACAAAACTTTCTTAAACGAAACGTAGTCATAATTATATCCACTTCTTAGTATCACCACCAACTTAGGTGATAAAGATTCTGCCTACGATAAAGACCACGTAGATTACTTTCATAGTTTATCATCGGCGATAGACGTATCTATAAAGCCTATATGAGATGAAGTGCGGAGAAGCTGTTTTCAAACGACATTCGTTGCACTTAATATTTCCGTTTTGTACAGTTAGGTCGAAGGCTGTGGATTCATTAGTGAGTTTAATTAAATATCTGTAAACAATTCCTGCACGCGTGGTTCATACGGAACGTAGTAAAAGACAAAAGAGCGTTCGTATAACGATACCATTACGATCACAATGCCGTCGTTATCCTCTCACTATTGTGAGTATCCATTATTCTTAAAATTGCCAGCGAGCTTTCTTAAGCTTTTGTTAGATCGTCAGATGAATGCCTTGATCGAATTCTCCTTTATTAATATTTATGGCGGTCCTTCCATATACTAGTAGTTTCATCGATACTTTATTAAGCCTAGATATGATAAACTATCTCATAGAAATATATCTATACGTTTGTATATATCTTTTTTCAATCCATATACAAAAAATTTCTTTTATTTAAACAACATTTTATATGTACAAATAATTAACATGTTGCACAAAGTTTAACCGATGAATCTGAAAAAATAAAATATTAAGAGATATCTAATGTATATAGCAAAGCATTGCTGCCATAGAGTAGTGTGCAAAAACTGTCTTCCGGTTTGACCAGCGTTAAGGTACACTATAGTTTACTTTAAAGGCAAAAAGAATTCTGTAATAAGACAGGAAAGTCGTAAAAGGTGTACAATCAAAGAAGGAATGAATTGAAGAAAAGTCTTTTCTGGCCCATTAAATCCTGATTAGTTTATAATCTAATGTTCCTTTTTTAAACGCATACAAATGGTTGTATTGCGAATAAAACTTTTAGAGTAATTTTCCTTTTTTTTATGCAATCATTGAGAAATATAACAAAGCAACAACATATATTAGACTTGCATAAATAATATGCAAAAAATGTGACATCCGCATGCAGCAAAAAAATTTTATATTAGTTTTTGTACTTTTAATGATATTAATAATCACTATTATATATAACAAAACACAGCTTTCATAACAGCTTTAGTTATTTAGTTAAACGTTTACAAAAAAGGTCTACTTTCAATAAACCTGCGAAAACAGGTAATGATCGCTCTACCGTTTGCAAGCTGGGAAATATATAAATAAAATAATTTGTTATATTTAAATAACTTCAACAACCATAAAATCTTAGGATAGTTACACGATCGCTATTAAAGTAAAGGTTCCCACACAAAAACTCATGGGATCCAAGCCAACCTCGTGATGCACCTTGCTAATCAACTACCTAAGCTCTGGCTTCCACCAACCCGCATTGGGCCATAGTAGTGGTAAAGAGCTCAAATCCCGTATATGAATCATTACCTGATCGATGTGGGAATCTTTGGGGAAGGTCTATGTCCAGCAGTGAACTTCTATCAGCCGACGATTAAAGTAACGACTTAATTCTGCACCTGAGCTGAACCGCTATTTAATCTACAACTATCGCCATATAATGAATATTGTTTCATTCGACCAGCATCGCTGTTAATTTTTGTTAATATAAGCCATAGGCAAAATGAACATGACTTGACTTTATTGACAATTCAATTGGAAATTTCAGTGAACTGAATCAGCCCGCCTACCCTGAAATTAAAGACAACCGCCCAAACATTGCAATGTCTCATTCGTTCATTATTTACCCGTTAGAGAAAACCTCTTTACCTAAGACAACATCGGAAAAATTATTCAAACAAATTAAAAATAAATATTTGATTAGAGACAGTTAACAAATACATTTTTTTATGAAACATATGATATAACATTCTATATAAAAGATACATAATTTGTCTTTCCTTTTTTTACTCATTACCTTTGTATCTTTAATATATATATATATAATAGTTCATTTATATATTTATATAAATCGATTCCAAAATTATCATTAACCAGTTCACGGAAGACATATTAAAAGTCGAATTCTTTTGCTGTTATTTGATGTCGATGAGGTTTGTTAAGGATATCCACACTACAAAACCAGGGATGTTTTCTAAAATGCAACTAAGAGTGCAAAATTGCGACAGTTTTCTCTGTGATTTTTATCAACATCCTAAATAAAGAATATAGACATCACATGAAATTATGATAGTGTCGCTATTGCTGTTTATTATTATAACTTTACTACTATAGGTTGCTTTTTGACTGTTCTGTTAAGACTTATCATTAATGTTATCAATTCACACTCAACTAAGTGAAACATACAATTACTTGTCTCATTATCATCCACTGCTGGATACAGACCTCCCCCAAAGATCTACAGTCAGCACAGCCTCTGGTACCGCCGGGCACAAGACGCCGTTGTTTCCTACCACACTGGGTCAATGCGGGTTGGTGGAAACCAGAGTTTCGTTTGTTGTTTAGCAGCGTGCACCACAAGCAGGTGAGGTTGTCATGGGTCTCGTGAGTTATTGTGCGTGACTCTTTATACTTACATCACTGGTCCATTTTTAATTATACCACAACAAACCAATTATATGTCGTAATATCCACCACGCTACTGCCATTCTTGCAACCACGGTCCACGGTGTAAACCGATCCTTACTTAATAAATAATATTTTTGATTCAACTAATAATTTAGAATAATATCAGTTATTTATAAGATGAAGTAAAATAATTTTAAATATAATTTTAGCAATTTTACTAACACAAATACTTTTTTATTAAGTTAACTATTGATAGTTCTTACATACAGTGTTTACTTCAGTAATGATTTATCTAATCGTTTTCAATACATACAAATCTATAACATTTGTGTTATAAATGGAAGACATTACTTTCCAAGTCAGGAATGTTCCTGATGTTTCGACCCCGTTACTCTGATGGACGTCGGTGAAATCATTAGCCACGGGTCAGCAAAGTGGAATAGACGCCGTTGGCACTAATAAATGACACCCGGAGAATACCGCATACTTCTGGAGAGTTATCTTCCAGTTTATGCTATTAGATGATATTTTTCTTTCCCACCGTCTCTAATTAAGTATCGCTAAGGAAACATTTGGTTTTATTATTAAGAAGTAATGATTTAGCAAAAAATAATATCGAAATACCAAAAGGTTAAGAATAGATCAACAATAGAAAAACTTCAACTGCTAAAAGCCTTTGTATGAAATACTAGGTTAGCTTTGCAGATTGTAATATAAAATTACACTTGATATTTGTCTGGAACATTCCTTGAGAGCAGCCTTGTGAAGGTCCTGGCCGTCTCGTCGCTTCGTAAAATACAAAAAAACAATTCATGTATAATTTTAACCAATACTAAAAATTTCTTCATACTTTTTAAAAGCCAAGTAAAAATATTTTCATGAATAGTAAAAACATATATTATGATGTTGACGGTAAAAATAACATTGATCTAATATTTTACAAACGATGTAATGTAATAAAAACGGTTGAAGAAAAACACGATAGTTGAAAGGTTTAATGGCAGCCATTTTGTTTGAGTAACAGCCCCGTTAAGAAAGAAGTTAGGTTCTTATATAAGAGTTCAGCCAGGTCGAATTCCGCAGATATTAGGTCTTTACATATGAAATTGGCGTTTTGAACAGGAGGAACATAAAGTCAATTGCTTTTTTTTGTAAAATATATTTAATTAATCAAAGTATGCACCGTTGTTATCTATGCACTTTTGCTATCTGATAGGTAGTTCATTGATCTCTTTACTAAAAAAAAAATTTGGGAGCGAAAATCAATAAACTCTTTGAAGGCGATTTGGACTGCCGCATCGGAGTTGAATTTTTTTCCTTGTAAGAAGTTGTACAAATTCCGGAAAAAATGGTAATCTGTTGGGGCAAGGTCCGGGGAGTACGGTGGATGTCGCAGACATTCCAATTGTAGCTGATCTAACTTAGTGGTTGTTTGTTGTACAGTGTGTGATCTTGCGTTGTCGAGAAGCAGCAGTGGCCTAGAGCGATTGACCAATCTCGGTTGTTTAGCAGCTAGTTCTTCCTCCATGGTTTGCAGTTGCTGACAATAGATATGTGTCGTAATCGTTTCGCCAGATTTTAGGAAGCTGTAGTGAACGACACCGGCGTTAGTTCACCAAACACTCACAAGTAACTTTTTCTGAGTAAATTTTCGTTTAGGGCAGGATTTGGATTCCTCCATTGCGACGAGCACTTCCGATTATCGTACTGTATCTACTTTTCATCACAAGTAACTATTCGATTTAAAATCCCTCTATTATTGTGTCGGTTGAGCAAAGTAACACAGCAGCAGCAGCCGACACGTGTTTGCAAGTTCAATTCACTCAATTCATGAGGTGCCCATCATTCATGTTTTTTTACCTTCCTGATTTGCTTCAAGTGGATTAATACAGTTTTGTCACTTACCTCGAAGCCTGCAGCTATCTTGAAAGTGCTTTGTGATGGATCCGCTTCCACAATAGCCTTTAATTCTTCATTTTCCACTTTGGTCTCCGGCCATCCAAGGAGTTGCTTCTGAAGGTCGGAATTTCCAGAACGAAAACTTTGAAACTAAAAACGTTCCGTGCTTTCTTTTGCGACACCAGCGCCGTACACATCATTAATCCTTCAAGCTATTTTTGCAGCACTGGTGCCACGGTAGAGCTCTTACTCGTAAATATACCAATATTTCATATTTTCCATTATGCGGTGATAAGCGACGCCAAAGAAAAAAACAAACAAATGACTGTTTTCAAAACTCAAATGTACCAGCTAAATGAATTTATAAATTTTAATTTAGAATTCTTAACCGAAGAGAAGATATTTCAGATCAAAATGATCAATACGATAAAATGCTAATTTCATATGTAAGGATCTAATATTAGCGAAGGATAAAATTATTTTACCGTGGGTAAAGTTATGATAATAAGTTCTATTTAGTGAACTTTGTTAGATACCGCTCCTTAAAAATGAATAATATACAGCCCACTGTTTGGTGCACAGAGCATTTTGCTCAAAAACTTCCTTACATTAACCAAGAACAAGTAGAGAATGTCCAATATACTCATAACCAAATATATATCGGCTTCCTCTTCATGTTTTCCTTAAAAGAAAGCACGAGCTCGGTAGGGACCGAATCTAAATCTCGAATCATATAAAGCTTCTTACAGTCGCGAATATGTTATTTCCGCTTCTATGTAGATAGACGGTAAATGGCATCAGTATTGTATCACAGTTATTATCGATGTGGAGATCTTTAGGAAAGGCCTATGTCCAGCAGTAGACGTCTATCGGCTGATATTAATGATGATGATGATGAGATCACGTTTGCATATGCCGAAACGTGTCTCCTTAAAATACTAATACAAATGACATACCACTTTTTAATATGGTTGCGCCAATAAATGTTAGAATAGGCAAGAAGCGAGAGATTTAAAAAAACTGGCGTTAACCTGAATCGTTTGCACCAGCATGAATAGCCACATTTTGAATGCGGATGGCTATAAAGAACAAACGGGATAAAATTTAAAGTGAAAAATTAAAGCGTGTAAGTCAGAGCAGCGTTCGGTAATAAAGAAATTAAAAAAAAAACAATACAAGTACCCACTTTACTGCTATAAAGTATGTTAAAACTAAATACAACATAAAACAATAAAGATCCGTAATTTTGGATTAACGTCAGTGTGTATTAGTCGATACTAAATACGTTATCATCTCATTAAACTGGGCTACAGAGGCTGCGGTTGTCGCTTTAATTATATGTAATCCGAAATAATCGCGCGAAATACAGTTAACGTGATACAGTGAAATTAATTCATTATTTTTTTATTATGTTAGGTAACTATTAATGGATGAATCGTGGAGTTCTTTGAACAACAACTGACAAAGAGATTTCACCCTTCAAAGAAAAACAGTAATTTTACACATTGCCGTTTAGTTATTGAAATAAGATGGAGATCCACTATTAATATCAATGTTAGGTTGCTTTCTAAACCTGGATTAATAATTTCCAGTACCTAATTTAATTGTCTTCAGCAGCAGTTATCTTCCATCAAAGGATAACAAAAATTCTGCTCTTAGTAAAAAAATATACATCTATTGCAACATTTTTGTAATTGTCTGTCCAATGGTTTCTGTTGTAAAAGATAACAACAGAAGTGGTTTATATATATAGATTAAATAATTTTTTACGCGAAACAACTTTCAAAATACTAAGAGAGCTTTGTCAACAAACTGTTTGAGCAACAGACTAACAAAACTCATTTTGTCGTAATAACCATTTAGAAAACTAATTTTTTCCTTCAACAAACAATAATTGTTTGATTGTAAAAGTTTCAAAATATTCAAAGTGAAATTGCTATTACTTTCTATGATATTTTAAATCTCATACCGATTTATATTAAAGAATAAACCTTAAAGATTATATGAAGAACTTTGCTTAATGTTAAATCTTTTTTTACTTAAGACTAAATCAATTAGGACACATGGAAATAATTGCTGAGAATTATATATATTGTATATAATATACACAACATTCTATAGATCTATTTTCTATAGGACAACTAAGTGCATTCTATTATAGATCTTGAAATAACTTACACAAGAAACAAAATTTACTTTGTATAAAATTTTATCAGCCAATATTATCTACATTACCGGTATTACGGAAGCAGGTATGGATTTACCAATTTTATTACCCATCGGTGAGGAATAAACTCCAAATATGTTATCGGTTAACGATTGGTTAACATGATCTATCGTTGTTCAAAATTTCGATAAGGAATAGTTTAAAAGGGCACTACGTTCTACGCTCTCCAACCTTCGATATACCTAGAGTGTCAGGTACAGCAATTAACTCCAACTGAAGATACATACTCGTATATGCAACTGTGGACATCAAGAAATACAAATGAGGAATTTATTATCCTCTACTACTAGCCTATAAACCATCATGAAGTGATAGTTAAAACTTTTTACTGTTTTGTTCTGTAGGCCACTGTAGCTTTCATTCCGAAGCATTGTAAGTAGAACTTACATTTATTTCTTAGGAATGTCTAGGGAAAGAATAAATACTTCCTCACGATGATTCAGAAGCTGCATATTGTAAACCTTAAATGATCGCAGAAGGTTCTGTATTTGCCTAGCCATAAATACCGACATATACAAAATTTATCACAATAACAACGTTTGTAACTATGTCTGCAGCCAAATAGTAGTAGCTTTGTAATTACTGGGGTAACGAGGCTTGCTTCCTTTGCAACGACGAATGTGGTAATATATATACCATCCTAACCATCACCACATTGTTTTTTAATTACCGTTTCCTCAGACTTCAAACGTCAGTGTCATTGACTATCCATTCTTGTGTTTCTCTTAAATACTCATATGCTATTCATCTTATTTATGAACTAAACCTATTTATTCTTTTTACCAAGTTTTACTGTGATATATGTATATACAATATTTGAAAAATGTATGCCTACCCTCCTGTTTTCTATTAATTACATATATTATTACTATTTACTTCTATGTTTACTTCTACTTCTAAATCATACCTCTGTTTCCTATATAAGCGGGAATTCTATTAACACTTTTATTATAACTTTCCAGAGTTACAGGCACACACTAGGTTCTCCTTGCATGTTACAGGCATAAACTAGTGTAAATCCTCCAAGGCCCCCGTATCCCGTCTTTACTTGTACAGTTATAGGGTTCAAGTTTAATTTCTTTAAAACAGAACAATTCCTTACAGCACCCCAGATATAAACTTTGTACGCCACATTATGGACAGGCGTATCACTCACCATCAGACATGTGAAATTAAGGATAAGTTTTAGCATACGTTACAATTACAATACAAAATATATAATTTATATGTAACTAATACATGTTTTATATTCCTCAAGTAGTAGAACATAAGTTATTCATAATATTTACTGGGGGTAGATCTCTATGCCGGAAACCATCGAGATAGGTCCACCACAGCTTCTATTTATTCCGCCAAACAGTAGTGTGCAAACATTACTATATTTAGGTTTCGCAGGGCGTTAAAGCTAGTGAAGTTACTGAGGTAACAAGAATTAATAAAGACAGTGTTATATCTCTAAGCGACGAGCACAACGTGGTACAATGTATATCATCTACTCGTATCTAGAGCCATCAGGTGAACGTTTTGTTCGTCTTATCCCTTCGTAGAATAAAAAAATGATAAGCGGAAAGTTGAAAAGTCAGAGCCTTATCGCTTTTAATATACTGAAAACATCACAACCCATTGAGCTACTGAAAGGTAACATTCGGCGATAACGGCACAACAAATGGCCGCGAATCTATTATGTTAAAAGGTCCCAAAACGCCTATCATTGCTTATATTTTGTATAACTTACCCGTGTCACGGCAAAATGTCACTCGCGAATTACCGTAATATGTTATATATTTAACAACACTTACAATACGTCGTTACACACAACTTACTAAGTATTTATATATATATCTTACATGTTATGAAGTTTGACTATAGGTGAGGTTTTTTCGTATAAGCCTGAACATTGTTAATGAAACTATTTTCTAAGGCCATATAGTCATTTGATGTAACGTGAAATTCTAGTGTAGTGTAACCTTTCAAAGACGAAATAATAAATAAATATCACTTTATTGCTTCACACTGATATAACATATATTTTCTTATTTATCTACTACAGCAAAGGCAAAAAGAGGCGACTGATAAACTAAATACTAACTTAACACATTATATTTCATAACTACCGTCAAAATTATTTTTAGTTTGATGAAGCGATGCGAAGAGCAAGACGTTCACCTGATGGTAAGTAATACGCTTGTTCATAACAACATGGCGCTAGTAAGGATGTTATACATAGCTCCACATTGTGCTCATCGCCTTGAGACATAGGAGTCAATATTTAGGATAAAACAAGGGCAAAATATAATTTGTGTATATATGTATATACAAGGTGGCGCAAAAATAACCTTCCTATGTTTTTGGCTGTAATTTATAAAAAAAATTAAAAACTTTAATTCTTCTTGTGGATTATTTTTATTGGGTCTTTTAATTTTTTTACATCAAGGCAAAATTTATAGCATTTTCTGATTTACTTTCATCCCCACCTTCAGTTTGGCCCCTAACGGGGTTTGGCACTTGCATATCCTCTTTCTCGAATAAACTTTCAAAGTATTCCTTCCACCTCTTTAGAATACATTCTTCACCTGCCACAAAATTTCTATCCTGGTTCCTGACTTTACCAAGTGAGCTTGCATTATTAGATCTGGCTGCTCTTATGGACTTCTAGAAGAACTTAATGTTCGAAAATCATCATATAACCTTCTTTCAAATTCATCTCTATCATTAATTTTTTTCTATGCACCACATCCTTTGTTGCGTTCACCTTTTAATTTCATTCTTCGTATTTTGTTACATCTTCTATTTTTGCCTTGTCCATATGTTACTCCAGTAATTTCACCAACTACAACACTCTTCAAACTGGAACAAAGTAATGTATGCACACTGCTATTAGGCAGCATACTTAGGCGCTGCGGTGATACCTACCTCGACGATCTCCTATTAGTTCCATTATTTTCCATACTATCTTTATCCACTAGGCATATGTCTAGATGTTTTTATCAAAGATATAGTAATGACAGTCGTGTGATCCTTACTTAAGCTTTTAATACTAATGGATGCTTTTTACAAAAAGCTTTCTTGCAGATACTTAGCGTGTGTTGTCGCCATGTAAGCGCTAAAAGTTAAACATTATAAAATATTTAATATATTCCCTTCTAATCAAGAAACCGTATAAAGTATCCCTAAGTTAATAGCATTGCAACGAAGCGGAATTTCAGTACATAAGTTCATATTAAATTTAATGAAAAAAAAAAATCTGTGATTAAATAAAATTTTTTAAACAAAACATCGTAAAACTTTTTTTAAAACAAGTCGTTGTGAATAATATATTATGAATATTAATAATTATTAAAATATACTATAGGGATTGGGGTGTACACGTTCACGCACAACAACTCACGGGACCCAAGCCAATCTCACCTGCTCGTTGCTATCTTACCCTGCTATTCAACAAACGATGCTCTGGCTCCCACCAACGCATTGGGCCAATGGTGATGAGAAATGGGCCAAACCCCCCCGACTGAACCCCTCCGATCAAAGTGGGAATCTTTAGGGGAGGCCTATGTCCAGTAGTTGGGATGATAAACACTACACCACATTACGCTCGTCGCTTCGAGACAAGTCGTGAAATCTCGTTGCGTCAACATTTTCACGCGCTACAGTGCCCTTCTTAGCGGTACATGGTAATATTTGCCCACCGCTGTTTGGCGGAAGAAAAGGCGATGGTACCTGCGCAGACAGCAACAGTGATTTACAGTTGAACCATAAAGAACTGTAAAGAAAATGTTTTGTTGCTCCCATTTTAAGAACTACATCATTAAACGCTCTCGTGCGAAATGAGCCCATTTAAAACGCGCCTCATGTTATTTATGCCTTTAGTTTACACAAATGGGGAACATTACTTGTCACAATACTTATTTCGTAGAATATATATTTTAACTTTGTTTTTTATTACTATAATCCAATTAAGCGACGAGACTGGCGAGACATGCACCTGATGGTAAGCGATAGGCCCGCTCATAACAACGTAGTGTTAGGATGTTATACACTGCACCGCATTGCGCTTATCGCCTGAGACAACATCTTGTGTCTCGTTATCTCAGGTAATAATAGGAGATTCCTTCGAGAATGTTCCTAATAATTTAAAAGATAACAGCTTGTATATATATAATATATTATTTATTATATATTTACTTGTAAAAGCTTATTGTTTCTTTCGGGAACCCTTTAAACTTGCGTTATTTATTTATTAATTTTTATATTAAAAGTAATAAAATAGAATTCGTTATATTTCTTATTTTTAATAGATTAGTATTTACATAATGTAATTCTATAAACTATAATGTGAATTTAGATCTATATATATATATAATGAATATGCACTATAATAAATATTTAATCGCTTTAAGTCATACCAAATAACTTATACACTTATTTCTCTTTGTAAATAAATTATTTAAATCGTGTAAAAAGTATTCTTTATAATTAATAATTAGTAACATTACTATGTTCCAGTAGTGAAATTACTGAGGTAACGAGGCTAAACATCTTACGTGTCCAAAGCGACGTGCACGATGTGGTCCAGTGTAAATAACTAGCGCTATATTGTTATGGGCAGGATCACTTACCATCAAGTGAACGTCCCACTCGTCTCGTCGCTTCGATGAATATAAAAAAATCATTAAAGTTATATAAAGTAAATTTGCGTATTAAATAAACAGACGCCACGCTTTTTAAATATTTCAGAAGCTTGAAGTTTATTTCGTTCTCCGTTTCACATGAACACGATTTACCTTTTTCTGGCGTCAGAGATCCTTCATATATTATTAACACCGTATGTGCAAGGTTCGTGACAGCTTTTTTTTTTATTCTAAGAAGCGTCGAGACGGGCGAAACGTGCTCGTGATGGTAAGTGATACGCCACGCATAAAACGTGACGCTAATTAGAATGATACAGCACCACACCGTGCTCGCAGCCTACAGACATAAGATGTTAAGTCTCCTCACTCCGGTAATTTCATTAGCTACAACTCCCTTCAAACCGGAACACAGTAATGTTTGCACACTACTGTTTAACGATAGAATTAGAAAAACATTTTATTCGCTTCATAACAATTTAACATACACACATTAATTTTAACACACAACGAAATGGCATAGCAGATAAAAGCTGCAACCGCTAGTTTTCAGCTGATAATAGTAACAATAAAAATACTTAAAATAAGATAACAATGATTGCTATATTTACATTAAACTATTTACATTAAATCTATGATAAAAAACAAGTAGATATAATAATACAATAAGTGTTATAAAAAAAATTACATTTTTTTTTCTATTTGTATCTTATGAAGCAGTTCATCAATTCAATTCAATTACAGTTCTAGTAAAAGTCAATATCAAAGGAAAATCTTTTCTAATTCCAAATTTAAATATAAAACCTTTGTGATTTTTTAGTAGTGCCATTTGGATTTTAGTATAAGTGGACTAAAAAAAAATTTTCTGTAGTGCGATAAAACGATTTTCATACATTGTTATTTTATAACGTAAAATAAATAACTCTTCGCTGTAATAAAACACTGTTATCTGCAGTGTGCACGCAAATTGTTTTTTTGATCTATAGGTATAAAAGATTATATATAATCTGAAGCGGTAGCTAAAACGGGGGTCTATGGTTCGATTCCGGGCCAAATGACGTACAGTTAGTTACCACCGTCAAATTGTTAATCTGCTGCCGTAACGTCATTGCTGTGTTCCGTCCCTTAACATATGAGAGCCGGAGTAATCTAGACGCGCCAACTTCACCATCTACAGTATCATTGTTATTTAAACACTATATGAAATGAAGGCTTACTGGTAGTCTAGGTAGGTACCACCGCAGCGCCTTTTTCTGCCGCCAAACAGTGTTGTGCAAACATTACTGTGTTCCGGTTTAAAAGGCGCTATAGCTAGTGTAATTTGGAGTAAAGAGACTCAACATCTTACGTCTCAAGTGACGAACGCAATGTGGTACAGTATAATCATCCCAACTAGGGCCACGTTGTTATGGGCAGGAGTATCACTTATCATCTGGTGAGCTTTCCGCTCGTCTCGTCGCTATCGCTATACACCAACGCCTTCATAATATAAAATTCACTGTCACAGAACTGTAATTGTAATATATTGTACGTTACAGTAAATTAATTAAAGCTGTGAACATTTTAAGAAATCAACAACTTTATAGAATTAAATACAGCATATGCAAAAAAGTTGTTAATCATGTTGAAGTCCTCAACACTAAATTCGTATTCCTGAAATTAACTTTGTTTCGGCTCCAATAACCTAATAGTTAAAATACGGTTCTTAATATCTGATAAAAGTAAAAAAAATATTACTTTTAAGCTTTTCTATAGAAATTTATATGAATCAGCAAAATAACGAATATTTTAAAAAATATCATTTTCTCATTATTTATATATAACATTCTTAAAGTCATCATCAACATAACCATACTGCAGTCTAGTTGTACCATAACCTCAACTAAAGTACATCATTTAGTTCGGTTTTTGGCTCTGCGATATTTAATTGCTACCACTTTGCACAAATCGCTTCTCCACCTGTTCAAATAGAATTTTGTCAGCTTCCTTATTAAACCTTAAAAGCTATTGGTTACCCTCTTCTTTAAGAGAAATGTTTTTTCAATAATGAACTGCCGGAAACTGATTAAATTAAATAGATACAAAAATATTCGATTGAAGGACCATAACATATTGATGAAACAGACTTTTTCATGTTCCTGCTGGTTTGACTTAGAATTTCAGTCATCAGGAAGAAATTATGTTTTACATGGGGGAAATGTCTTTGCATACCTGCCCTCGCAGAGCAAAGACAGGTTGTGTCGGACTTGCACCGATTAAAACCCCTACGATTTTCCACCTCGTCGACTTATGAAATTGGTCACAGGAGTGCTCTCGCAACCCTTTGCGATCACGCCAGCGCCGGCTGCACCATGTAGTCCCACCTCGGGAGGGAAGAACCCCCTTTTCTACCTCTGTAAAGGCACACCGGAACACACAGCGCGCCCTCCTTTCCGCCTCTCACAGTCACCTGGGCAACGGATCCTCCCGAATCCGTCACCCAGAGGCCATGGGAGCCAAGAAAGCAAGCTCTTCCGACTCCCAGCGAAGGATTTGCTCTTGGATTCCGCCACCAACCGTTATACGGCCGCAGAGGATAGTAAGAGTGGCGGAACGCAATACCGACACTCCTCTTTCTCCGCGACTCCACCTCGACTGCAAAGAGCAGTGTAAACCTGCCCCTGCAGCCCACCGGCACACATCCGAGGTGAGCTCATAGAACTCACCTGGGGCGGCCACCAAGGGCCGGCCGGGTAGGTTTCTCTTAGTTTCACCGTGGGTGACCAAGCCACGTCTACTGAGCCCCACCGTCGCGACAAGGCCTAAACCTGTTCGGACAGTTTCTACACATCATCATCATCATCATCAACCGATAAAGATCTACTAACGCTGCTTTCTACACCTATTCAAATTTAAATAAAGCAAGTAATATATTTAAAAGAAAACTTGACTAGTTCAATTTTTTCTCTAAAGCTCTCAAATGCAAAACCTTAAAGATTTACAGTCATTTATTCTGCAACCGCATTATTTATTTCTATGAAGACGAAGTCTAGCTTTGAGCTGTGAATGAACTGAAAAATACACTTCGCCATTGAAACCCCGCCCCGCTTTTAAAAAGCTCAAATGAAACTTATTTTAAATAAATGTGGGTTGAGAGACCATCAGTTCATGGTGGTTGTGAATCCCATCTACATCTCTGTGTTTACTATATAAAATTTAGAATTTATTTCATTTTGTGCTTCACAGTTAGAATAAGAAATGATTAAGATGATGATATACAGAATAAGAATTGAAAATTAACGCCGTGTAACATTAGGTAATTTTATATTAAAACTGGTGAAAAAGCTCTAGAAAACTAAAAAAAATTGTTCACTTTTTTATCACTTTTCCACTAACACGTAACTTAGTCATGGAGTTATCTCAATTGCGTTATTTCAAGTCCTCCCATCTGACACACGGAATGAACATGCAAATTCGATGAAGAGTCAAAACCCCGAAGGCACGAAATGGGTTGCCGCCAGTAATTGGATCTCCGGTTTCGTTCGATAAACACATGATGTAGAGCAAAATCAAACTGTTTTTTTTTTAACTTATTGCGTAAAATAAAATATTCGCAAACAACGTCATGCATACGAGAAATAATAATTAAAAGGGTCAAGCTGTTAAAAATTATTTTGGCTTTTTGATACAAGATACATTTTTTTCCTTACATCACTAAGTAATCAATATAAATATTAATTATACTTTAAATCTTAACCTATGTCAAACAATTATAATTTCTCTAACAAAAAACAAGTACTCTTTCTCTGTAATTATTCATGTAGCAATCAAAATTGAAGACACACCAAATTGCCAAATGTAATGATCTAGATCAGTGCTTCTCAACCTTTTTTAAGCCATGACCCACTTTAGTAATTTTCAAAGCTTCATGTCGCCTTTACAAATTTGAAAATATATTTTTTTTGTTTTAATTAATATAAATGATAAAAATAAATTTTGTAAAAATGTAACTATTTCAAAGAAAAAAAATTATATTAATAACACTATTTAAAATAGAAAATTGAATAAAAAAAATATTTTTTTTACAAACTTACAAATCAATATAACAAAGAGATATAAACTTATGCAACGTCAAGCGAACTAATTAAGTGCGAAAACCCAGATTTTTATGGAGTAAAAAACATCTGAGTTCATAGTGATAGGAATCACACTCGTAGTTAATACTTGGCAACTCTAATAATTTTATTAAGATTTTAGTAACGTCAAAGTATTTTTAATAAATGTTGCCCCCTTTTAAATAAGAATTTGTTTCTAATAAAACTGTCACTGAAATCTAGCATTCCATTTTAGAAGCTTATAGTGAAGGGGTTAAGTCGTCTCGGTCAATTTTCAAATTGCCCCCTTCAACTATCAAATTGTCCCCTTGTGGGGCGTACGCCCCACGTTGGGAAACACTGATCTAGATAGTGAATCATTTTGTCAATTTTTCAAATGTTTCCGAACGCCGTTTAAAACTTATAGTTCTAAAAATCTTTCATCTTTCCCAAATATACAACAACTTTATTTGAGAAAGCATTATTTTTTTATTGTTGTGGCAAAATTCTTTATTTTTACTTAGAAAACTTATTTAGGACTTTAGTCAATAACTGGAATCAGAAGGAGAAAAACTTTCGCACATTATCTTGGCCAATTATACACCGTAGCAGAACATTACCGGCTATTCATCGCTGTCATGGTTACTCTCACGGTTGTATACATTTTCCTCACATCTTTATTTACAAGCTCCATAAATCTTATAAAAGACCGATTTCTCTACGATAGATCATTAATTAACTGTGAAGAAAGTAAAATATATTCCCAAGAAATGAATGTAAGAACTATCTTGGAGATGCTTGTTACGATTTTTTGCATTTCAGTCTATACATAGTAATGTGGGTACAATAATTGCATATTTGCAATATCTCCCTAAATGGACTCTGGTATAAGAGACAACGAGTAAATTTTCTGGATTAACGGAGTCGTTGCTAAACATGCATAATGAAAAGCAATGAGTAAGCTAGACAGCTACATATGAATTCTACTAAACGTTAAACTTTATCAGTGATAAATTATTAAATGTTAGTTGTATCAAAAATGTACGAAACTGAGGTTGGTAGACCAAAAAATTTTCAATACCATGTTTTAGTACGATTTTTTAAACTAATTTAACCGACGACACAAATGATTTTCGCAATATGGGAAATAATAACTTTAAACCCCTTTTATTTACGTTTAAACTTTATTGTCAATCCAATTCTTTTTTTTTCGTCAAAATAGTTAATAATTTTCTTGGTCTTCTACTGTGTTGAGTAAATTTGCACTCGCTTCTAATGAATGGAACTAAACTGTGATTGAGATTCAACGAAACGTATTTTTACACTCAAACGGATACGAAATGCTCATTTCATCACGGTTAAACAGAACCCGTGGATAAGAAAAGTCTCAAAAAGGAAACAAATTGAATCAGTAACGGTTGAACATTTCAAATAACAATTTGTCATTGGCCGATGAACACTCTACGGCAATAAAACTATTTGCCGTACACAAGTGGACTTGTTTAACTAAAATAGCAAATAACCCAATTTCACCTGTCGCACTTAAAACTTTTGTTCTGTCTCATAGATCAAATAACTTCACTAGCTTCAGTGCATCAACCGGAAACAGTATTGTTATAGTTGCCTCTGTTTGCCTCTGTTTCGCAGTGGCTGACCACTTATCACGCAAAGGTCCGTGCTTGAATTTCGGAAACACACGAAAGTTTAATAGGTGATATAGTTTTATCAAAGCAGCCTGACTAACAACTACATTCAAATTGTAAATCTCTATAAAAATCCTTGTATTTCCTGTAACCTTTCACACCGGTCTTTACCAAAATAAAAACTCGCACTACATCATCCTGGCCTATTCGTGATACTCCCTGTTAATCAACGACGAGGCTCCCACCAATAATGGTCCAAATCCCCCTATAAGAACCCCTAGAAACGACGATCCGTGGTTCCCGGCGGCACCATGCAGCCTGTGGACCGATAATAAGTGATAAGTGATACGCTTATCTATGACATAGTGGCGCTAGACATACACAGCTCCGCAGTCCGCTCGTCGCCTTGAGACAAGAATTTTTAATTTTAAGTCTCTTTACCCCAGTAATTTCACTAGCTATAACTGCCCTCAAACCGGAACACACCCATGTTTACACACTACTGTTTGGTAGCAAAAATAGGCGCTACAGTGGTACCCAACTAGATGATCTCTGAAACAGAGATTTATTACTACTATTGCTATTTTCCAGCAGTCATACATATGCGAGCTAGAGGAGCACGTCTTAACTATCTCCGACTTCGTTGTCTGGTAAGGTTTCATCAAATTGATGTCAATTTCGTATAAGCTTACCGTTTATTATTAAAACCTTTTGGAAATACATATTGATAAATTTACAAAAAACTTTTTCACATTAAACGTCTAGACTTAGAGGTAAAAATCAATAAATAGATTTTTGCTACCGATTGAACTCCGGGGATTATACTGAACAATATAGTAACAGTAGTAGTATCCATGTAAACAAATTATTATTCTATCTACATTTCACCTGAGCCTTAAGTTATTATAAAGCCCTACCTCGCAATTCACTTACTCTAAGTTTAAATAAACAACTAAAAATTTTCAACTGACGCTCATGGCCGTACACTTTATTGAGTCGTAAATTTTACGCAGCGACCTGATGGCGTAAAAGTTAAAATTAACATTGTGTTGAAAATTCTGTTATGTTTTTCGCGCATTTACGGCAGAATTTGGTTATAAACCAAATTTATACCTTGAATTACGATAATTATTAAATATGTGTTTTCCTTTATTATAAGTTTACTTCGGTTAAGCGAAACATGTTTTCATCTCTCTGCCTTGTTCCCTCTTTATAATATGACTTCTTCCATCATTCCCTACTCTCAACTATGAACGTGCAATCTACTTCTTATGGTTTTCATCTACTCTTTCGTAACACGATTGTTCTCTTCACATTACATGCCCATTACTTCTCAGAACTTTTATCACTATTACTAATCTCAAAGTTTATCCTTATATATTAATTTTATACTCCATCCATTCTGGTATCGTAAATCATCTACCGTCAATCAGTCCAAACGCATGTTAATATAAAATTATATTTTTCAATCATAAATCCTATCAGAATCTAAGCCTAAGATCATTACACTTTTATTTTATCTCTCTTCAGGTAGGAAGTTCAAGTAAACTTTAAATATGCTTACGTGAAAAAAGTGTTATGGTTTAAAAGGTGTTATAACTTTTTCAATTACTAGATAATAACAAGATGCTAAATCTTGTTATCATTAGGTTGTATAAATAAACTAATCAGCATTACAAGGTAATGAACAAACATATCATTACTCATTAGATAAACGTTCTGCTGATCTATTTATCTATATAGATATATAAGAGATTTCCACCTGTGTAGAGATCGCAGTATCTCTGGAACAATAAGGCCGAGAGACTGTGTGTAGGAATATTCTTTTACCAGGTATAGGTCAGCTAAGAGTGACTTTTAATAAATTCGTTCACCAAAGGGAGTTGCGGAGATGTTACGGCCAACAAAGCGTGCGTGGAACAGCTAGTTATATATAAAAGGTGTAATAATGTTATTATTATAAAAGCAAAACAAAATTTAGGGCATTTATGTAATTATGTTTAAACTTAAAGGAGTGTTCGTCCTAATTACTCTGCCGTTACAATAAAATGGAATCCATATTTTCTAATTTATCTCCGTTGAATAAATGTGTATACTTTGTTATAAATAGCTTCGTTTCGTGTTTAATGTAAATTAGTTGTTTTGACGAGATTGTTATCTTGAGCCTTGAATTACTATGTTTAAATCAATTTCAAACAAGACTAAATAGCATTATAATAAATTAGTTGTGCCTCTAGCTAATACAAAAACGGAAATAGATCAATTTGTAAAGCTTTATGTGTTCAAATTGATAACTTCTAACTATCCTTTAGTTAGCGTGGTGGATAGTATTGTCCTTCCGGTACATTGTGTCCAAGCAAATGTTTCAGTGTATAATTTACATTGTAGATAAATGTTTAATTTGCAAAGTCTATGACCAACACAAAATTTTGTTTCATAATTATTGCGGGGGACATTGATTTATTGCGTACCGCTGTGAGCAATCGACAGGTATCAAAATTAACAATTGTTTGCACACGAACGCAATGATTAATGGTCACAATGAATATTTATAGCGAATATCAAATATACGGCAGTCCGAGATAATGTAAAAAACATGAAGCACTGAATCAATGACCTATAGCTAGTAGAAAAATCGATAAATTTATCTGTAACGCCTGTAATATTTTATGACCATTTGTAGGGTTAGACATTACCAATCAACACCCCAATGTTGGGGTGTCGGTTTACTATTATTACAACCCAGTTTAATATTGGTAAGTGTTTGTTGCCGGAGACCGTTTAGGTAAGGTACCACCGGAACTCCTATTTAGTCCGCCAAGAGAGTGCAAACATTAGTGTCTTCTGGTTAGAAGGACGTTATGGCTAGTAAAATTACTGAGGTGACTCAATATTTTAAATCTCGTCGATTAATTGAATAAAAAAAACAATGTCATTAAGGTCAAGCTGTTACGACTTGTACTTAAAATTTCCAAATTTAACATTTAAATAGATATACGTATTATAAGTAAAGTGAACATTCTTCCCCTTCCTCCTCTTTATAATTAAATGCAACTAATAATAACGTTAATAAATTAATATTAATTGCTGTACAAATTAGAAGTTGCAGCAACAACAACAAAATGTATTGCAGGCATTAAGAAACGTTTATCCAGCCTTAAATTAATTAAGAACAGTTTATGTGGTCCATTTTAAGCCAGTTTAATTATTAACCTTTATACATAAACATCGTTATGAAAATAAATCTGTACTTGAGAAAGTTTAACTTTAAAGTTAGGTAAACTAACTAAAAAATGGATTTATACTGTTCCGTTTATGAATATCGAATAAAAAGTAATAGGAGCAAAAAATAAATATTTTACAAAACACAACATAACTATAGCTGATATCGTTTTTCTATCATGAAATATGACCAAGGACGATAAAGTAGGAAAAAGATTGTTGATCTTACAATAATTTTAGTTTAATTATTTAATAATTAGGTAAAAGTAAAGAATATAAACGTATGAATCTGTTGGCAACGCTTCAAATAAACCCTGGTACCAATCTAATCTGATAATCTATCTATCTATATAAATGATGAAAATGGGTTTTGTTTGTTTGCCAATCACGTGAAAACTAGTGAACGTATCGACATGGGAATATGACTATTCGACGCGAAATGAATTGTATATAGTCATAGGTTATTTTTTTGAAATTCGTAGATCACATTTTCATCACTTTATTTCTATTCTATTGTAATTATTCGCATTTATAAATATTTTCATTTCGGATTATTTATGAGGTTGCTATAGTAACAGCTGTTATAGAAAGTCATTTACGGTTGCGGTTGCTCTCAAGGAATATTTAAGACCAATTTCAAGCCTACTTTTATGTTACAGCTTGCAAAGAGGGCGGGGAACAGCTAGTATATTTATATAATATGTCTAGACAACAACGTAAGCTATATCCACTACGAGTTGGAGTTAAAAGCTACGGCAATTATAGAAAAACTGTGCCACAGCTACTCACACACCGCGTACACTAAGTACACCCGCGATCAGAGGCGGTCCTCACCGCCCAGAGATTCCGATACAGGCGAAGGTAGTCGGGGAACGGGTCCGCGCCCGCCCTCGACGACCGAGGAGATTCGCCAGAGAAACCAACAACCAGACACACATTATAAAATTCCGCCCTCGGATAACTACACTCCAAGTAGTACACATTTTTCGCAAACATGCCGTGGATCCAGGTCCACATGCCCAGTGTCAGATAAGCTTTAAAAGTCGCATAGCTTGCAGCTCTAACATCATCAGGAATCTAGAAAAACTGCCTAAATATTAAAAATTACAAATATCTCCATATGTAGATCTAATACATGTATTTATAAACGGAAATTGATTATTAGTTTTGGCTATACATATAAATGTATATATTTAACGGCCTCAGGCTTTAACCATTCCGCAACATGGTTAATAGAAAGTGTTCTTCATTACGTAAACCCATTTTACTTTAAATAGTTAATCACAACAAAACATTGTTAGGTTTAAGTATTAAAAAGACAATTAAATTTGTAAGCGAAACCACAATTATACATTTGTATATAATAATATTGCGAGGCGTTGTTTTATTAAACACAGGACTGACCCGCGCTTAATTACTGTAATGTTACTTTGTAAGCTTCATAAAAGAGCCGCCCTTTTATATTTTCATAAACAAAAAGGGAGGTTTCATTACCGAGTTTGCATTAGTCCTCTCACAAATAAATAATTCTGACTGCATAACAGTCGGAACTCTCGGTTGGCGTAATGAAATAATGAGAATAACAATGATAAGCCTGACATTAGAAAGCAAAAATTCTATTTATGACTTCAGTTTGGATACCGATTTGATGTGGTAAAGAAGCAGAGTAGATGTGGCTTTATGACCAACCACAATGTACCTACAGTAAGGCGAAGAGGTACCTACACGACTAGCCAGAGTTATAATCAGTCCTAGTTGGCCGCTCCCATGATCATAACAATGGTAGTAGTAGAATGATATTAGTAGTAGTGGTAATAGTAGAATGGTGGTAGTAGTAAGAGTAAGGAATTGTATTCACTTCTCCGTGTGTTACCATTGTTACTCGTTTGTGACAAAACTGCGGAAACCATTCATTAATCTGTTTACAGTAAACTCAAGTAAACGTTAAAGAGTATAATTGTGGTAAACTTCATAAAACACAGAAAATTTGAAGTATAAGTATTATGTTATAAAACATGATTGAAAAGGGCTTTATTTAAGAGTTGTACGTATATCTTTTAGTCCTAGAAATGAGCTTAGAACTGACTTGAAGTTCAGAGAATTTTAAATGACAATTAAGTTGTAGATGGTGACGCGTACTGATCTACAATACTCTAACTCTTATATATTCATAACCGAAATACAGAAATATCATACATCTGATCTATGTTAGTAGCTAAAACCAATAGTCCACGGCCGAACTAAAGTTGTTTTTTTAACTTGTTTCAGTTAACATCCTACAGTTTATTTACTGACAGAGGGATCAATTCGACATGTATGTTTTTGATATGGCTTTATACTTTATGCTTTCCATTTTGATGATTATTGTTTTGTTAGAATTCGTACAGTCTGAAGTTCATCATAATTTTAATAATACCTTACTGGACATTGGTCTGTTATAAAAACTGATTTTTCCCAGTCAATTGTAGTTGGAGCTTTGTTCAGTTTCTATCTATCGCCGATGTTATATTTTAAGAGTAAATATAAATATAATATAAAATCTTATGTCACAAATAATATTTACTCTACATATTATTTAATAATATGTACAGGCTTAGAGTCACGTTGTTTTTTGGTCGAAAAATTACATTGACGTGTCCAGTACATGTATTAAAATAATTAGTCCCGGATCACACATTACATTAGCATAGACAGCACATTGGCATCATTTGTATCAAATATTTTGTAATACATTAAAGATACAATAATATTAATAGAGCTCACTTATTTATTTCCTATACACTATATTCTATTAACAAATAATAGAGAATAAGTTAATTTTCTAAATTCGGTAAGGTTTTCGCTTCATAAGACATTGTTAGTAGAAGAGACAATCAATCCTCTCAACACTGATAGTCTATTATTAAACTTCCACTTTATGATTATATTTTGTTCCGATAACAATATAGTTTTCAGAATAAATAACGATATTTATGAAGACCATCTATATATAAAATTTGGTTTAAAGTTAATATTATGATACTATAATAAAGTAAAGAATCATGAAGACATTACTTAAAAATTTTGCTATGTATAATCAACGGAAATTTATGTTTGTCGTAAATATGATGCGTGCTTTGTACTTTTTTATTTCTCTTTATACGTTTTATTGTATAGTAATAATAAAGTATAGGTAATAAAGTTTCCCACACAGCGCAATATTAAGGGCAGCAATCATATAAGATAGATGCGAATTTTAGAAGTATTTTTATTGCTTTCTGTACATTCGGGATTAAAATAATATATTTTAATTATTTATTCCAACTATATCTATGTGTAAAACATGGATATATCATGTATTACATGAATATTGAATTGTCAACATGGTTTTGAACTAAACTAGTTTTTAAATCTTATATCACTAAACAAACGCTATGCAATTGCAATGACTACATTATTTAACATTTAGTGTTATAAAATAAAAAATTAGTTACTTTTCGTTTTTGTAAAACACATTAAACGATTCTTCTGGATTGTTGCTATAACACTTAATCTTAAGAACTCGCTCACTAAAGCTACGAGCGATGTACCTAAACAATAAAAAGACAAGAAAAGTTAGAATAAAGCCCAAAAATATTTTCTGTCAGCCAAACTATAGAAAAGGCAGTCAAATATTCAGTAACCTTCATAACTCCTTATGAAAGGACAATATACTTTTACGCATTTATCGGCTTCTCAAACAATTTGGTAAATTTCGAACTGTGGTCTGATCGTTCGCCGCAGGGAGGGCGGTTTCGTTCAAGAGTTTATGGACTTTTTCTTAGATATTTGAAAAGTAACTTTTGCAAGCCACGGCGCTGACAACATCCACAATATAAATCCTTACGAATTGCCATATCAACTGTGAACAATAACCGATTGATTACCAATGAAGAACGAAGATATTCCTCATTTCAAGATAAACATTACTTTTAGTAATAAATCGTTCGTGTGAAAAGAATTTTACTCTTATTCAACAACAAAGAGATTAACTTCAATCGATGCCAACATTAACTAATCTCGCTTTAACCCCCATTTAAATAAACTACACTAGAGATTTCTTTTACAATATATCGTATAACATAAAAGTAAGCCAAGGTTACAAACCGTTTCTTCTCTACTCGTATAGATAAACTAGCCTATTAACTTAATCGCCGGATCAGAAGATCGCTATCCGCAATCCGCTTTCATCTTAGAAAACTATTTTGTGCTTCAAATTTAAATTATCTGTTATATAATTATACTTGAGATATGTAAAATAACTAACAGTTAGTAAATAAAAACTGCGTGTCTTTATTAAAAAATAAGTCTTTAACCGATTTTAAATACTTAAAAAAATTGTAACACGTCTTTCTGCTTTACATCTCGATAGGCTGAAATGATAATAATAAACAGTTTCCCTATTTATCTTCAGCAGATGCACGGTCAGTTCTGTTTTTTTCTCGGCTCCTCCCTAAAGTTATACTTCCGGGCTTTATTTTTCTTAACTTATTATTTACATTATTTATATATTCTTTACAAATTGACACTACTTAGATTTGTTCATACATTACCTCCAATTGCTCTAACTAATACCTGTTTATATAATATTTCTATATTCTAATATAAGTTACCGCACTAAGTAACCTGCGTATTTCCGTGACTGTCACCAAATTGTTTTTATACTTAGTGAAAGCAATCGCCACTAGAGGATCTTACCAACCAAAAAGTAAAAGGTATATAATATACTTACTAATAACTTTTACGTGTTTAATATTTATTATAAGATTTTTAAAGAGTAGTAAAATAAATTACTTTTCCTACATACACCAAATTTACTGTTTCTCGCAATTGGTTAGCGTGCCGTGTTTATTTTATACGTACGAATTTATTCAGCTATAAATTTAAACGGACTTTAAAATCTGCAACTGTACGTTTTCAAGTAAAAAATATATAATCATAGCGTTTAACTTTATCCACCCCATAAATTTTAAATAACCAGTTTCTCGTTGAAACTTATCGCACTTTGTTTTATGAACATCCAAATATTATATTCAGTTGTAAACAAACAGTGCCTTTAATCCTTTTATTAATTCCTATTATCTTTTCTTTTTCTTTATCATTTAATTCCTAATACTAAACTAAAGACAGGGAACACTATATCTGGGATATTACGGGTAATCACACTTGAAAATGTAACTCCCGTTAATTCGCTCACACTAGAATATCTGAGATTTACACAGACCTACAAAGTTAACACATTTCATTAAGCAAACTCGATTGAGTTTGAATGTACTCACAGGTAATAGGTTCCGCGATATTCGCTTTAACTTCAGTAACAATCATTAAGCACTTGCTAAATTTTAACGTTAAATTTCGATAAATCAACGTCGACGGCAAGAGAATCTAAATATAAAAAAATCTAAATAAATATAAATAAAAGAGAAAAATTAATCGACTTTAAAACATTGATGCTTTTCTCGATATTCTCTCATACATATGTGCATACTTTACACACATAAATGAAGGTTTCAACTGAAGCTAGTAAACTTTCAGAAATTATACATTTAATACTTGACTATTCTTTAGAACCTTATACACCTTATTGTTTTGTTGTTAACGATAATATTACTAAACTATAAATGCAATATTTGCACCATGTTGCTTGTCCTATAAATCTTTGTAACATTTCTCATTTCTGAGATTAAACTGTCTAGAGAGATAATACAAACGTGCAAATTCAGAACGACAACAGACAATTTTCAGTTCATAAACTGTATTAGCCTGAAATATAACGCACTAGTTATTGCAGGAAAACATTTCTTAATATTTTTCAATGGAAAAGTATATTAGTATAAATTATTTCTGGAAACATGGCTTATCGCTTGTATTGTAATGCGATGATCCTTGCTTGGATTCTGGAACCACAAGGTCATAAGGTTAATGATAGGATTAACTGGTGGTAGGTCTCTGTTGCTGGAGAACGTCTAGATATGTTGGTACCTACGCAACGCCTATTTCTGCTGCCATTCTGTAATATGCGAACATTACTCTGTTTCCCATTGAAGAGCGCTGTAGCTAGTGTAAATACAGAGGTAACGAGACTCAACATCTTATGTCACAGGCGAGAAGCGTAATGTGGTATCACTTACTATGAGATGAACGTCTCGCTTATCTCGTTGCTTAATTGAATAATTTTTTTTCTAACTAGCATAAATAGTTACAATCGTTACATTATCAATTATCCAGTATAAAAACTATGCTATATTGTAGCTGTAAAATTAAATATACATACTCGTACATAGTATTAGTATATTATTATACATAGTATTTAGGCCGAGAACTATTCACATACTTATGACACATCTCTTTCTGTTAGTGGTTAAAAATTATTTATTTTGTTACGGAACATAATTCTAGTAATAAAGTATTTGCTGCATGCCATTGTATATTAATGTGTTTTGTTACCGTTTGATTACCATATTTCGTGTACACGTTTTCATTGCTGCTCTCTATTTTTACACAATGAAGGACAGAAACACTTCAGCACGCGACATTTGACGGAAACATTTTCGATAGCGACCCATATTGTAAATCTGTCGCATTTACAACATTTCTGTGTTCCAGTAGTCAAAAAATGGGGGCTAGAGAATACTGAACAAGCACTCCATACCACCTTCAGCTCCATTTTCCTTTAATGGTTATAGAACTCTGTTGTCGAACATCGTTGAAGTAGGTACTTCAACAACTACGATTATGCGCAAAGGAGACTGTAATTACTTATATCGAGTGCAAAGGACGCTGTAACTAAAGAAATAACTGTGGTTAGACAAGCACAATATAGTGCCTTATTATCATCTTAATTAGCACCCTATTTTTATAAGCTTACGATTAGTCGAGTTGGAAAAAAATCTTATGAGAATCAAATGTTATAGCTTAAATGTTTCATATGACCTTTTAGTACGAAGTTCTTTATGTGGGTACTTTTAATTAACTAAGAAACTATTTTAACTTGCATAGAAGTCTTCCAACATGTATATTATTTTTACAAACACCAGTAGTATTAATTTTGATGGTATAATTGACGAGATTTTAAGAACTTCGTCAATAACCATTCTTTCGTTTTAAATATACATAATATTATGTTGCCACTTTAAGTATTCATGTATGTGTATTTATATATGCATATTAACTAAGTACCCACACCATATGTATGTTATTTTCCATTGGTTGTCTGGAAGAAATCCCCTTTAGTAATAAGATTGTCAATTACGCATTTATTATTATATAATATTCTTTTATTAAATGTAGTATTATTTGGGGTGCAATAAAGCATTTTCTATTCTATTCTATTATATGCATTTAAGTGAACAAAAAACAAACATTGTTATACTTAAATGTTAAAATGTGATATAAACATAACTTTGTACGTTTTAACAACATGGTTCATTTAAATTTCGAGTAAAATTACTGTAACAGTTAAATTGTATGATACTCGAAATATTTTCATTAAAAATATTTGTAAAAAGTCATTTCCTATACTTTATGTTTACAGAATTCATATCACTTTTAACGAATGAACAAATACGAGGCGGGCTTTATGACTTTGCTATTTGATTCGATTTTATAACACTAACGTACAATTTTTTCATCTATAATGGGCTAACTTTAAAAAACACAATAAATTGATGTTAAATATATGAACATGGGTTTCCTTTTTTTGCCAATCATGTGAAAGGTGGTGAATGTGACATGGGAACATGACCATTTGATGGGAATTTGATACTCGAAACTAGAAAGAAGAAACTCAAAACTCGAAAATTGAAAATTTCCAAAAAACAACAGCTATCGTTATATATTTATTGGATATCGAACAACTCGCACTAGACCATTGCGAGAGATAAATAGATTTATCTTTCTTTTTGAGAGAGAAAAACCACAAGTACCAGTAACCGGAAATGTTGAAAATGTAAAACGGACACAGCTATATTTATTTAAAATTTTGCTGGCCGCATTGATATGATAGTAGGGTTCATCTATTCGTTTTATGGCCGATAGTAAAAGTGAAGAGGATCTTTCGGGTCCCACACATGGTGCAAAAGTGGCCCAAAGTGGTTCAACGTTTATGCTGTCTTTCGTAAGACTGTACTGGTTGTATTATGTTATTATAAAAGTGTAATTAAAAAAACATACATTATACTGTAAAGTAACTTAAGAAAATATATATGTATATAAATATATATATATATAAAGTAGATATCCAGAGTTTTATTGGACCATCACGATATCTCTGAAACTATTAGACGTAGGCATTCAAAATATGGTTAAAGACATTACTTCTGCCATTTAGAGATCAGCTAAGAATGGTTTAAGCAGTGTAAGGTTTTGACTGAACAACTCACGGGACCCAAAACAAACCTCACTTGCTCGTGGTGCATCCTGCTAATCAAGAAACTAGACTCTGGCTCCCACAAACCCATATTGAGCCAGAGTAGTGGGAAAATGGCTCAAATTCCTCCATATGGACCCCTACAAGAAGTCTTATGTCCAGATGTGGACGTTTGTAGGTTCATAGAAGACTGGATAAGAATGGATTTTAAAAAAAATTATTGCGCAGGTGTTACGAACGGAGCACAGGTAGTTCAATACATAAAATCTAATTTATAAACTGTATTAACAACTGAAAATTATGATTTTTCAGTTTTATCTACTATTTGTTCTTCTTTTTTATGTAAAAATTATTAACATTTGCAGATTGATTCAAATGGAAATTTTTAGATTTCTGTTATCATCTGACTATTCGTGAAAATGTATTAAATGTTATTAATATATAATAAACACCGTACATTGTTATTAGATAATTTTATATTGATTATTTAATATTGCTAAGGAATAGTGGGGAGCTTAGAAATCAATGCTGATTTTATCTTCAGCTGACTATGTAAATTGGCCACGGTATATCATTTATCAGTGCCAGCGGAACCTTTCAAAGGTCAAACACACTGCGTTCAAGGACGTCGTAGCTTCTCTATTGCGAAAATTGCTATTTTTTGCAAATAATTATTTCTTATGATGTTGCAATTTCTTAACTAATGTACTCATAAAACAAAACAGTTGTTGAATTATGTATAGAATTGACTTTAATGAATCATTTAAACTGATCTCAGTTGCGTGTGAGATCATAATCTACTTAGTCCGGCCATAACTTCAATTACAAATGAAAATGTTTTTTTTTAAAGAAGCAATTTAATATTATTAAAAATTATACCTATATATTTATTAGTCTCAACAAAGAATTAAAAAAAATATATTTTATTCGAAATGGCCACCTTTGGCTTTTATACAGGTCTTTAATCTGTTTGGCGACGAATCCACGGTTTGACGAAAGTCCACGGTATATTTTTAAAAAATGTATTACTGGGTGGTTTCAGAAGATGATCTAAGACTGTAACTTGATATAATTTTGCTGATATTTTTCCTCCTTTTTCATAGAAATGTACTTTTGTGACTTCTTGATAAAACACTCCCCACCATACCATCACTGACGCAGATTGATGTCCACGTTGTACCTTTCCAACAATTTGAGCAGCGTTTTGATCTATTCACTCTCTTTAATTGTAAAGATCGATTTAGAGCATGTCCTGTATATCGACGATAAGCACCGAGCTTCCGGTCTTGTTTTATAATACACGACAGAGTCCTAGCGAGAATCTTCATTTTTCTCGATAAGATTTTTTGCTTCCTAATGAGATTTCGGCGAATTCTGGCTTTAACAGCATTAACAACCTTTGTAGTTCTAACAGCACGTGGCTGCCCCGATCTTTTCTGGTCTTTGACAGAGGAAGTGTTGTTATATCTGTCGATATTACAATATACGACCATAAGGCTGATACCAAGCTTTTGAAGTGTTTGGAATATGACCGATGTCTCCATACCCACTTTGTGCAAGGCGATAACTGCAATCCTATTTTCTCTAATACCCCATTCCATATTATAATTTGATAATGAACACGAAAAATTATGTGAAATGGCGCAAAATCGAAAGAAGTTTTTAACATAATACACGTGTCCCAAATTCAAAATAATTAAAAAGTTGGAAAAAAGAAAAGTTTTTATGTAACAGTATTTACGGTCAGATTGATTACATACATATAACCCGTAAAAATAAATAAATTAACAATGTCTGCTTATTACATTAAAATAAAAGGTTTTTCTCTATTTTTAACATATGCAACAGTACAAAGCATGAAAGAGGTTGACTTGATCGTAAGTGACTCCTACCATAACACGTGGCGCTATTTAGGATGATAGGATACTACATTGTGCTCGTTGCATTTCGGACGTAAGAAGTCTCGTTAATCCAGTAATTTCACTAGCTACAGCGCCTTTCAAACCTGAGCATAATAATGTTTCCGCAGTACTGTTTGACGGCAGAAACATGAGCTGAGATATTTACCTATAAAGTATCTATCTTATATAAATTTTTAATCGATTAGTTATTGCTTGCGCCAGTGACAGAGAAGTTGAGGAGCAAGAGGTTAACGTGGTACGGGCATGTTATGCGGATAGATGAAGGATATATAACAAAGAAAGTAATGATAATGAATGTGGATGGTTATAAGGGTAGAGGAAAACCGAAGAAAGTGTAGATAGATTGTGTGATAGATGACATGTGTAAGAAGAGTGAATTCAGATATGGCGGCTGATATAGAGATGTGGAAGAGAAGTACATACTGCGCCGACCCCACATAGAATGGGAAAAGGGCAGGAGGAAGAAGAAGCAGAAGAAGTTATTGCTTGGAAAACGACACTACACTATATAAGCAATAACCGTCTTTCAGTATTTCCAATGGATTAACATTATAATACCATTAATGACTGTTGTTTTCCTAAAGCGAAATATAAAGGAATCTCATAATAAATATACTTATTAAATTTACGATAATTAAGCAATAGTTATAATTTGAATTCGGATACAAATATACGTTTAATATCGAATAACTTTGCAATTAGCTAGTTGCTGACTAAGAATCATGATATTATTTTTCCCATTTAATGCAATCCAAAGAGGCTTTAGATTATAAATTTTTTTTTAATTCATGATGCAACAAGACGAATAAGATATTCAGCGAATGGCAAGTGATACGCCTGGCCATAACATCGTGGTGCTAGTTGAGAGGATATACACTGCAAATTGTGCTCGTCCCCTAAAAAATCTTTAATCTCACACAAGTTAGAACATGTATTCTACTTATATTAAATCTGAATTAATTATTATTATTTATAGTACAGATGATAACTGTGCAATATTATTTCAAATACATTATAACATCACGCATTAGAATGTTAAAGTTACAGCGATTTCATTTCAGGCTACACGAAACATTTCGTCGGACGATAAATAGAATCTAAAGTCCGAGGAAGAGGAAGACATTCTCTCATAATTCATGTAATTACTTCATCCAAATACGAGAAATAACTGCAGCAAAATGTTTAGAATATATTCCCTAGGAGGAAACAAAGAAATACAATTTGTAATTTCAATGCTTTATTCTGTACCAATCTCTGCAAGCCGAGCTATTCACAGGAAACCTCAATTACAATTTCACAGATTTCTTCGACGTAATATGACTCTATAACAATTAAATACAAAATAGATATATTTAACGCTTTAATATCGCGGTAAAACGAAACATAAATTAACTAAAACTTTAGGGTTAAACAATTCATGGCTAGAATCGTGATATCCTGGAACTGGTATTAAAATTAATGGTGCCATATAACTGTAATTTGTTATCTGTTATTCTCGTATTATTTTGTACAAACTATTATTATAGCTTTGAAGTGTATTTATTTATTTTGATCATTATCATTACAGGCTATTGATAATGGTGGTGGATGATACGAGCATTGATAAAAATATACCTCTTCAATTCCCATTTCAGGGAGAAATTAATAAAGATTATAGATTGAACGTTAGTGTAGTGATATACTAAAGCACCATTCTGTCGTTTTGTAAAGAGATCCAAGAAAAGACGGACATGATTTTTTTTATGGTGATCGGGTAATAGGTGTTGGTGTTTAACCGCTGTTATCAACAAACTTGTATTTTAAATCTACTTAAACGAGACTAGTTTTTCGAAAATGATTTTAGCTTTACTATCGCTCTTTGTGCCTCTTTATAAAGTTAAGAATTAAATAACTAGATAACCTATTATAAATAAAAGTAATTTATCTTCAATTAAGGTTACCAGAAATTAGATTTTCAATGTATTTTCAACTTGTGCCTAAAGCAACATAGTTTGTAAATTTTGTTAATTGAAATTAAACTTACAACTTACCTTCAACTTTGTTACGCCAAGTAACCCAAAACACTTAGACTATTGAGTATTACTTCCATTCAATCTAAGCTGACTATAACAATTATCTATTTAATCAATTTCAACAGGCAAACTGAAAATAGGTAGAAGTTAAGTTAGTTCTATGCTTAATAGCTTGGACTATAAGAATGGATTAGAGAACCTTGCGAATATTGAAACAGAAAATAATTCTTCTGTTCATATATTTAAAATAGTATAATGTAACAGTTCAATAATAAGAACATATCACATGCACAAAATTTTTACACGAGCTTATGGACAAAAATAGCCTAGTATTCTAGAATTCCAATAATATTTCGTAGTGCATATGTCGTTTGAAACCTTTCGTTTACCACAATCGCTTTATAGAGCTATATTCGTTCTATTGTGAAGACGACCGATTACAAACAGAGACCACAGAATACAACCTGTCTATCTTGAAAATGCAAAATGTATTCGATATCACAAGGAAAAGTTAATTAAATTAAAAGGATACAAATGAAATATTGTTGAAAATAATTTGTTAAATAGTGATGTAATAACATAAAGATTTCTAAGTTACGGAGGCTTTGCTTTCCTATGCAAATAGCAAATAAAGATTGTGAGAACGTTCAAATATACTTTATCCTTTTACGTTGTAATTATCAAAAGAAGCGAACAAAAAAAAAGTGGTGTATATTGTTTCAGGCGTTGATATTCGTAACCGTTCTAAAAAGCACGAATAGCTACTTTTCAATAGAAATTATTTAATTATAGACTTTTCTCTTTAATGTTATCTCCTAGTAAGTTACGTATTGAATTATCAAAAAATATTTTCAGCTTCACATCGGACCTAACGCAATTTATCACGAATAGGCTCTTTGATATACAACAAGCGATACCCTTCAACAATATTGGCAATATAGTATAAGCTAACCTTAATTTTGAAATGTATATATTGTACATTCAACTGGACCATGTTTCCAGTATGCAGGTAGAATAGTTATTTAGTGTATAATCCTTTACACAAACTTTAATTAAAAAGAAATGTTGAATTTACTTTCAACGGCTTTATATATAATTAAGATGGGATAAATGTTACGTCCCACTGAAATATTTAGAACAGATCCGTTAAAAGCTTACGGATATTGAAACCACAGAAAGGGAAAGACTTGAATAATAAAAATGAGAAAAAACAATTACCTATTTCTTAAAACATGAGGATTCATTTATTGAATCACAACTGTATTGCCTATTATCAACTGTAGAAATATACACTTTGGTGGAATATTTATCTCCAAAATAAGTTAAGAATTTAGGTCTTAATACCAGTAAATAACTCTCAGATTCGGGGCAATATCTAAAAAGACTATTTTTCATAGACGAAACAAAGAAAACGTTCGCCTCTATTACAAATATTAATGAATATAAAAAATTATATCAATTTTCTTTGGTATAAAACACTACGTTGGTTAACAGATATTTGTAAATTGTATAAAATTTATGTAACATAATAAAAACAAGGAAAACGGCAAATCTTAATTTATTTAAAATTAGTATAATGAAAAATGATTTTTTTATTGAATCAAGTTTACCTGGTGGTAAGTGATCCTCCCACCCATAACTATTTGGTGCTAGTTAGGATGATATACAATCTAATATAATGAATGTAAATCAAATTACCCCAGTAATTTCACTAGCTACAGTGCCTTTCAAATAGGAACATAGTAATGTTGTCACACTACTTCTTGGCCGCAAAATTAGGCGCTGCGATGGTGCCTACCTAGACAGTTTCCGGAACAGAGATTTACCACTAATAAAATGTTTATTTAACAGCTATGAAACTAATAATCATGCTTCAAACTTCTATATATTTCATTTTAGAAAACAGTAATTGATACAAGGCATTGTAAGGTTACTAAAATTAAAGCAATATACACAAGAACTTATTTGCTTATAAATATATCATCATAATTTTTAGACAAACGTGTCAAAACTTTTCCTTTAGAACCTTGAATTAACATTTATTAATTTTCCTTGTTGCGAAACCTATAAAACTTTGTGACTTGACTTTGAGATGAACGATATTGATAAACTTTAAAAATAAATAAGCGCTACTTTTCAAGATACTATAACGGGCAAAAGTTTTTCATTGTCGCACACTCCCCTTCCCATTTGGGAGACGGATTAGAATATTTCTACCACCACTGTACGCTCGGTATGTAGTAAAAGGACACTAAAGAGAGAATAACTCCAAGGAAAATACAGCAGCTTTTCCTGAAAGCAACATACTGTGCTCACCAACACACATACCAAGAATATAGAAAATATTTGTCGTAACCGCTACGCTTTTGGGGCGGTTATATTCAACAGAAGCCATTATTGGTATATAATTCGTATATTCCTACCCCCTAATGTTATTATATCAAAACTTAATACCGATGAAAGGTATAAGCAATTTAAACTTGTATTACTTTTTTATTGGATATATGAGCGTCCTATGTAAATTTTGTAATGTATCATCAATCAACGCCAACGTAGTCTCCCAAAGGTCGAACGCACTTTACACGAGGACAATGAGGCGTCGCTATCGATAATAAATGGTACCCTTTTACAAACCAGCCTCTACTGCGGGCAGCGGCATCTTTGTGTCTTGATTTATAGATAACCTAAAAAAAACACATTTCGTATGAACTACATGACTTGCATACGCCCTTTAGTACTAACTTTACTATTTTGAATTGTTCTATTTTAATTTCATGTTTTTGTTTCTAGAAACTAAAACTTAGGTATTCTAGATATATGGACAGTAATGAAATTAAGGTTTTAAAGCGATCAAGCCTAATCTTTGATAATATTTACAGCTCGTACACTAACGATCAGATTTCACTTGCTGATTTGCTTTAGTTAAAACAAACAATTAACAATACTTTATGTCAACAATATTTACATAGTTATTTGACAATTTACTGCATTTTCAACCTTCCAGTAATATAGAATCTATAGTTAAATATCTTTCAGCAATACATTTTAGTAACGTATATCGTACGTCTGAAGCGAGATTCGATTCGCAAGAACGGAAATTAGAAATGTATTCTTTTCAACAATTATTCAGATCGTAAAAGTAATTTATGAACTTACCGACTGCGTCGTAAATCTTACCAGTGGCTTGCTTTATTAGCAAATTTATTTCCACAAAATTACTTTATGGATACTCGAAAATCTATTATATTCAGTGTTATTTCCGTAACGTAAAAAAAGCTCGAGAAGACTATAAAGATCTTCTCCAGACCTTTTTGAACCCGCCTATCCGTCTATCTACTACCCTCTAACTGTGTAACTACTGACCAATATCAAGCCGAGCGCGCTTTACTATCTTCAATGTCGTGATCACTTAAAATTATGTTTATTTAAAGACATAAAAAAAATTGAGTAAAGAAGTTATTCCAAACATTTACACTACAGAGGTTGAAATAGATCACGATAACATCATCAATCATTATGATTACAAAAATCTCTGTTAAACAAAGTTGAATGAATATGAGATGTTTTGTCTTTAAGTGAATTATTCGTTCCCGCTTTTCTAATTTTCGTACGCCGCTATAGCTTTTAATGATTTTACACGTAACTGTGCGTGCGTCGTGCTCGCTGAATTTAATAACTTACTTCCCCCTTTGACATACTTTTCAATATATATACAATTAAAAAGGTTTTACTTTAATAGACGTGAAATATCTTACCTTTATCCATTACGTTCTTAATAAACTTGAAATAAGTAACTGAATACGTTTTCAAATAAGTTGATCAAATAACTGAGAAATAGTAAATAACTTGAAATAAATTAATAACCATAATAAAAACACGTAGTAAAAAAAAATTTAAATCCTTCGCGACTAATATTAGTTTAATACATTTGTAAGTAGTTACTTAAATGATTTAGTTGTAGCAAAAAGTGCTTACTTTGACTTTACTTAACATCGGTGACAACTTTGTGAAAGCTTTTGAGTCGCCAATCAGTTTTCGCTGACTGTGAAATGAGTTTCGCAGTAAATAGCTTGAATATATAAAAAACCCGATGTGAGTAATAATTCTATTATTTTTGTTAGTACAAACGCTTAACTGTTGAAAATGAACAATGTGATATAGTAAATATTTTAAAATACCTGATATTATGTAAAAAAGATGTCCTGAGATTTTAGTTGTGTTCCTCTCAGGAGCCTCCAACGAACCGCCGATAAAACGTATGCGATAAAACCTCTATCAACCTAATTTTTGAGTCGTAATCAATAACTAATAATAAAATTAATAACTAACTTTAGTAATCTTTCATGTATAAGTTTTAATAGTTAACACGAGACTCTTTTTTACATAATAATCAACGTCATCAGTACACAACATTACTATATCAAATTAATTTAAATATCGTCAGATAGCTGGACGAGTATAAAAATATCCTGGTAACTGTTTCTGAAAGTGGTTCAGCTATGAACCACTTTCACACCACGGAGACAGCAAAACCTAATTGCACCTACAGTTTTTCATAAACATTAACTTAGAGTTTTTTTTAAGAAAACAGAAAATTTTAAATACAATATAGACCAGTTATCGTTTTTGATCAAAAACTATTATTTTATTTTTACTATCTAACGTCTCTCCTCAAAGGTGGGCAAAGTAATAGCATCTCTCCACGTTACTACAGTCAATAATCATCAACCATCAACATTTCCCATCTTCCGGTAAGAAAGTATTAAGTAAACTGACATACTTAAATTCAAAACTGGATAAATAATCAGAGTGATATATTTAGATAACTGAATGTTTGAGTGTGTATTGATATCTGTTCCCTGTCCTATGTTAACAAAAACAATACTGCAGACTCTAACATCACAGACATAAAATTTATTATAGTACTTTTATCTTACATGGCATGATAAAAATAATGCAGGTGGGTGCTGTGAAATATGAACAACTGTTTGATGAAATGTTTTTCCCCCAAGTAACATATTGTAGCTTTGTCGCAGCCAACCAACAAAAGTTTGATGGTCGGAAATGAAATTATTAACGCTTTTATATACTACTTATATATAAGTTGTATATACATTATAGTAGGAATTTTTCGGTTCCAAAGTAACAATAAAATTATTAAATTCGATTTGTGTTCAAAACCGTAAAGGATTTTTTAATAATTATAAAATGTGGAAATAGTGGAAAGTATATAAAAGTATGTGCACAAGTTAATTTTTAAACGTCAGTGTCACTCCTTGTGTTAGTAGAAAAAGAAAATTTTACCTAAATAACATACTTTTTTCCAAAGGGCACTCGTTGGTGTTGGCACAGGTTATCTTAATAACCGTTTTGAGAGAAAATAGCACTTTACAAAAAACCTACGTAACTTTGAAACGACTAAACCGCATTTGATTAAGCTTCACGCAACAAATGGCCCCGAAAATAATGCAAGGAAAGCCTTTTAACTGTTTATAATTCAACTCTTTTAAAGTTTTACTTTTAGATATGTTCATTAGTATTGTAACTATTTATTTAAAATTTTATGGGCTCTTTTTGTTTCCCCTATGTAAAGGAACCACATTAGTCCGGTTTGTATACCAGCAAACGATTATAAAACCTGGAGTGTTCCGTGATATCTCCGACTAAAGCAAAGTGATCGAGAAGTCGCGATAATAGAATAATTTCATAAACGCGATAAAATTTTAATAATAGTTTTATTAACGACAATTGTGAAGTACCTGAAATCTTATTTTTGAACAATGTATTACGTACCAGTTCAACAATTCCACTTGCAGCGTTTCAGTTTCTTTTGAAGTTTACTCTAATTACGTGGAGCCTTACCAATTACAACTTTTCCTAACTCAGTTTACGCTTTGTGATTACATTGTCACTTGAGATTTGATAATGAATGCGAAGCCATCTCGAGGTAAATCCCAAGTGCCTCATTATACACTTGGCCTACCACAATTCCAGACATTTACGAACATCTTAATGAGAACAGATTAATGTCTACAGTGCTCCACTGTTTGTTTTAAACGTTTGAAATTATCAGATTACACATATGAACAGTGCTCAGTAAACTCTAGTGCTACTTTACTGTTACTGTTTGAAAATGTTAAAAATAAAATTAACTGAGAAAATGTGGCGCTGCATTGAAACGGGATATAAATAAATTATTTTAAGACCACTAAGAGAAATTGTCGTACCTATGTCACAATGCGCAGCTCTATATATGAGCTTGTACAGCGCATTATTCAGAATATAATAATAACAGGAAAGCGAACTCACCGAAAAACTTCCAGTAAACGTTATACTAGTAGCATAAATAATAGTCATTTTATAGATTTTCTAAGTCATTATTATGATCGTTAAGCTTGGATGCAAGGTAAAACTAAAAAATCATAAATAAAAACAAAGTATATGAACAATTTTTGTTAATATGTACCCATATGTAGTACAAGCTCCCAATACATCGGTCCCGTGAGGAGACACCTCAATAATTTACATGAATTATCCCACGTACGAAGAAAACACGAAAGCTTCTATATGATAATGTGATGTACGCCTCAGGTATCGAAACATGATTAATAAATATGCAGTTTGTTCACATCTCAGTTAGAAAAAATAAATAAATACAAATTCAAAATTTAAGTTCACTAGTACCATTTGCAAAGCGTTTTGACCGTATTTTTATATATACAATGGAATACGAAAGCCTCATTTCAAGTGATATTAATTGACAACTAATCTGTAGATAGAAATGGTTATTATACCAGAAATTTCTGCCGCGAAACAATAATGTGAATACTGTACTCCGGTTTGAAGGGAGTTGTAGCTAGTGTAACGAGACTCAACTTATGTCTCAGGCGACGAGCTCATTGTCGTGCAGTAGTTTCTAACAACGTCACGTTGTTATTGCCATCCGTATCACTTAACATCAGAGGAACGTCATGTTCGTCTCATCGTTTAATTGCAATAAAAAATACATTGTTTTTCTTGTATATGAACAGGGACACAATAATGAACGTAACATCGCTATTTCCGCTATGTTAGCAGATTTGTAAAAATGAAGACAGCAAAACGAATTTGTGAAAACCCTAGTAAAAAAAGTAAAAAATAAACCCTAGAACATAAGTAATTTGAAAAAATTTTGTTTAGTAATTTCAATATTATTGTAATCTAAGAGGAAAACGACAAAGAGTATTTTAATCGTATACTCTTATTTTTAACTGAGGCAAGAAAGCTATTTTTAATTTGTCGTATAATTAATAAATTATTGATTCATAATTTTTAACAGAAGATTACACATTCAGATAAATGGATAATATCCTTTACTTGTATGAAATGATTCTAAATTTTTCCAAACAGCTTTGTTACTGTACAAAGGAATCTATTTGAAAAAGAGTCTTTGCCATTTAATAACAATGAAACGGTTCAGAAAGAAATGATAATCGTAAGTTACTCTAAATATATATAATATATGTATATTTATAATATATTATCAATGATTATAGCTTAAAAAATTGTAACATTAATATAAGTTTATGTTACAGACATAAACTAATACTTTTTCATTACACATTAAAGAGTGTTGCATATGATATTGCAATATATTCACCTGATGATAAAAAATGTTCCAGCATTAGATAGCATAACAAACTCTACATCTCATTATGCTCCTCGTTTTAAGACACAATATACTGTTATAGCAGTAACTTCACTATACACAATGCTTTCCATTACTATATAGGTGCAAAAATAGGAGCAGCAGCTATACCTACCTAGACAGTGTCCCATAAACACTACATATAAATATTAATTACAGACGATCACGAAAAATAAATTTTCATTTAGTACATATATAAGATTATATATATTTCTCATTTTAAATAGTTTGTTTTCGGAATGAAGACTAAGGATAAGACGAAGAAAAACAACATAAATGAAAGGGTACTAATGAAGCCACTGATATAAATTGGATGATAACTCCCCAGAAATATGCCCTACTCCTCGAGTGTCATTTGTTAGTGACAACGGCGTCTATTCCACTTTGCTGACCCGTGGCTAATGATTTCACCGACGTCCGCTAGAGTAACGGGGTCGAAACATCAGGAACATTCGCAGCCCGATGAATAATATCCTTCATTTGTTATCACTAAAGGTTTGCGTTGTTTTAGTCTACGACAAAAACGTTTATCTTAGTTTGAATGAAAAAGAATCAAAATTTTGTTCACATCTGAGGCGTTTTAAGATTATGATTTTTTTTAATTAATGTCACGAGATGAACAGGAAATTCACTTGGTAAATAACTTTAAATCTCCTCACTCCAAAAGATCCAGTCGTTAAAAGGCCCTTCAAATCGTAACGCAGTGCTAATTACTACAATAAAATCGCTTTTTCCTATCCGATCCTGATAATAAACAGACCCATGCGTTAATAACTTAATTACATTACGATTTACTAAAAGTAGACAAGCTAGGCAGTGCTCTATTATAAATATTCGTCAGTCACTACGTAGTTAAAAATTTAAATGAACAAAAATCATAAATTCTTTATGCTTTTACAAAATTTACAATAAAGTAATGAAAATTATGATAATTTACAAACATTTTACGCGGTCTCCCTGTTTCAGATGTGTTAAGCCAGATTTACAGCAGGGATCTACCAAATGAAATTCATTTTGAGATATAAGGTTGAATATAAGAATGTATAACAAAATTTATATACAAACAATGTAAAATATTATACATTTTCGTTTACAGTAAAAAAATAGTTTAATACGTCCATCTATAAATAAAATATCAATATAAAAAGAATCCATGAAAAGAATAGTAAACTATTGCAAAATGAAAATACACACTAGTATTGCTTAAAAAGGTATGAGTGTATACAGAGTTCACTTTTCCATGCTATACATACATTTGCATGACAAAGAAAATTCTTTTACACGCCTCTTGATGTTCAAGGTTAAAAATAAATTATTTACATTCTCTTCTACATTTTTTCCTTAGATATAGAGAAAGTCTTAGTGTACAGGTATGTAAAGGTTTGTTACTTTCTATATTTGCGCCTTAAGAAAGACATTTCGAATGAAATCACAAATTATATAAAAAACATGATTTTATTGTGATATATATGACAAGACCTCATTGTGCTCATTGCGTTGACACATGACGTTTCCGTCTCAGTAATTTTACTAGACACCCTTAAAATCGAAATTTAATAACTTCTTCATAGTACCGTTTGAAGAACAGAAATTTTTGGAGAAATATCTATATCTAGGTAGAATCTGTCGCCGGAGACAAATAAAGGCCTCTACAAGTAAGTTTTTCAAAGACCGAAACATTTAATTGCGTCATTAATAATTTAATGAATAAAATCATAATATTAGTGACTAATACTTACAATTGGTGTTAGTACTTTTGTCATTAAGAATAATCTTTTTAAAAAGTAGTTATGATTGTCTTAACCATTGGAAATTATTCTGCTTAATAAATTATGTAAATCGCTAAGCAAAAGGTCTGAATCTGTGTTGTATAATAATAACAAACTCTTTTTCTTTAATTCTCAGCCCAATGGGATTTTTCTACGTAGAGCAAATATTTAAACGGAATTTAAAAGAGCATTACTGCGGGATTAGAATATTTAATTAAATTGCCACCGCTACCAGGAGGTTAAGTACGTATTCTATTCCCTTAGATTAAATATATATATATATATATATATATATATAGATGTTTAATTAATAAGCTTTCATAGAAAGTACGAAATTAAAAAGTAACAAATAAATCAATGTAAGATTTCATTATTATATTTTTATTGCAAAAAGCGCCCTTGCAGCGTAGACACTGCCTAATCTACTCCATTGATCTCCGTCTCTCATCTTCGATATCCAATTTGACGGTATTTTTTGTTAAATATATGTTATAAAACTTATCGTAATAAATCTGTATTGTATATTTCCTACCTCGACTTCTTAATCCATTCTGTATCTTTTATATTATAACCAATATTGTAATACTAAGAAAATGTACATTCTCCTAATTATTATAAGAGAGTAATTATTTAGAACCCATTAATTATTATAAAATTTTGCTCGTGTAATATATATTTAAACTTTTGATACCTACCAAATTTTCATTTATCCCAATTAAGAAATTACTCCAGTAATCATAACTTTATGAACATAATTTCTTCGAGAAGGAACGCGGCGATATATAATTAGAGGCTATAGGTGTAAAGAGAAGAGATTATTAAAGCGGTCAAATAAGAAAAATACATATTTCTTTAAATATAAAACAATAATACAGCCCACTTGGGGTCTTCTCTTAGAAGCAGACAGCCCAGGCTATTTATCCGTTACGCTTGTCACAAACGCTTTCATCATCAGCCGTGCTTTGATCAAGCAAAAGAAATAGATAAAACACAAATAGAAATCAAAGTTTCTATATAATTTAAGGATTTTTTCATTGCACTGAGGGTAGGTCTATGCTAACGGAGACCGTCTATCTATGTACCACCGCAGCGCCAATTTCTACCGCCAAACAGTAGTGTGCAAACATTAGTGAATTCCAGTTAGAAGATTGCTATAGCTAGAGTAATTACTGAGGTAATAAGATCTTATGTCTTAAGGCGCCGAGTACAATATGGTGCAGTATAAGAGAGCCACGTTGTCATGGGCGGGCATATCATTTACATCTGATGGTAAGACGTCTCGCTCTCTAGTAGCTTAATTAAATAAAAAAAATTCAAATACTATGCCTTAAAAGTATGTGTTAAAAAAATATTTACATGACTTTAACCTTTCGTACTGCAGGAGAACAACGATTATTTCAGTACGTTGTTTAGAGATGTCAAAACCTCTAATCTCTGCAAGAAACGAGCGGGGCGCGGTTTGCGGTTGTCGTATCCACTGACATTTCGACGACTGTATTGTCACAAATTTACGATAAGCACATCGTGCTCCGGTGTTCGGGTTCAGAACCTAAATTTGTTCAACACATTTATAAAGCTTATCACCGCGAAGGAACCGCGTTAACTTAATAACTTGACGTTCTTATATTTTCTTTAAATCAAATCGGTTGTGCACGACCACAATCCTATCTGATGATTTCTACCTCCTGGAGGTGCTTTACACCCCGTGTTTATTTATCAAAATTTTCCTTCAAGTATTTCCGAAAATATAAAACCTTACGTGTTTGTTTAATAACAATAACATATACAATTTTCAAATAAATAACACAGTAAAATTTTTTTTTATAAAAATTATAAATATTTATTTATTTATATTTCTTTGCACGGTAATCACATGAGACGGAAATACAATAGAGATAGAATAAAATAAATATGTCAAAATTTTTTTTTTATATTCATGAAGAATTTTCATTTTACTATTACCGCATTATTCTCGAAGGCGCTAGTAAGTTATATTAAATTTGTTAATGCTCATACATAGTATTTTTTACTTTGGCAACTGCATATTACTGTTAATATATATTTCTTTACATGATTTATAGTACATAGTATATTTTGCACAATACAGTTCAGAAGCGAAATTAAACGTTTTCGATACGAGTTGATGATGCTCCTAAATTAACTTAATACTTAGTGTATAAGTTGAAAATTATACTCTTGAAATTATTCTAAATCCAGCTCCATACGGTGTATCTAGATAATTTAACGTATGTCATGAGAATTTGTTGCGTTGATTTACTACTGCTCACTTAACATATTATAAGACCAATAAAACATTTCATATATATATATATTTAAGGTATTGTGATTTATGATCAATAACTCGTACTTGTAGCAAGTAAAGCATCAACAATCTGAAGGTGTAAAATATTTAAAATAATGTAAATTTTAATTGTATTATCTCTGTTCATAAACTTATTATATCACCATTTCTAATTTATTAGTATATATAGAAAGTATTAACTAGTTAACCTCTATCAAATATATATATATACAATATCATAATCCCTTAAATCCTTCGACTCCTTGACACAGTTAAAGTAAGTTTTCAAGTTCTGATCAATATTTTAATTCAATACAATACCAAAATTTTTATCAATATAATATCATGAACACATGATTTTCCTGTAAATAATAATCATAATCATCATTACCTAGTAATTGATATTTATAATGATGTTACGTATATTAAGAATTGAAGTATATTTCTAATAATTTGCCATAGCACTGCTTCGATAAACCACAGAAAATTAATACCGGAGGACAAACTTTGTATCTTGTTATAACTTGTCAATGCGTATAACTTTGAAGCATAACGAAGTGAATTCAAATTGTTGGAAATTTATCTATCAAACGCATTTCAACGAAATTCACTTAAATGATTTTTTTTTTATTCAACAAAGAAACTCGATAAGAACGACATTCACTTGATGGTAAGTGGTATGACATACATTGCAATATATTGTGCTCGTCGCCTTATGACATTGATATTAAGTCTCTTTGCACAAATAATTTCGCTAGCTAAAACGACTTTCAAACCGGAAAAAAATAATATTAACACATCACTGCTTAGCGTCAGATATAAGCACTGCAGCAGCAGACAGTCTCTGACAACACAGCGCTATCTACATTTTTAAGCTCCTTCCTATTAAACAAAACGGCGGACATACCTTCGTAACACCACCGCTGTTTCGCTAATCACACGAGAACATCTCAAAAGAAAGAAATTTGATGATGATAACGAGGCGATGGCCGCTGTAAAGGCGTTTTGGCAAGCCTAAGATCAAGATTTTTTTTCGTGGCGTATTTTAAGTATAGAAAAGAACAAGACTAAGTGTCCGCTATGGAGAAGAATAAATTTAATCTTTAAACAACCAACCAAAACGGAGAAAGCAGAGACAGTCTTAGAATCTGTTAATATAACTAAACTACCTGTCCCGTGACCGCTTATGTTATATTGAATCAAAAGTTTTAGTGTTAGTTTTCCTGATAATAAAAACAATAGATAAGCATTTTTCTTCAATTCATTTGTTTTTTTAACAACATAACGTATAATATAAACGGATTGTGTTTAATTTTCTCTAACAGATCTACTCCTCTTCCCGATTCGCCATCACCAACCGTTATCGTCTCCGTCGCCGTCGTCGTCGTATTCTCATGTCGACACTTTCGCTACTTTTACGTGATTTACGAACAAAGAAAACCTATTTTCATTATGTATATATATATAGGTTAAACATCACTCCATATCACAGTCTTCTATATGTCTCCATTCTTGGAGAAGACTGAAGCACTATTTATTTTGTTATAAAATTTTATTAAACATCGGATACAACAACCAATTGTAATATACAATTGTATGATTATGATAAAATGAGACCTTCGTGAATTTATATTAAAAATCCCGAATCAAATAAATAGAGAAAAAAAAATAGTGTAAAATTGTTTAATACTAGAAACTGTAGAGAATAAATTATAATTAATTTCGTAATAAATTGAACAGGGACCGATTTTATATGTATATATACGAGTATGTTTGTGTGAGGTACTATATATTTTTTTTATTCGACGAAGGGACGAGACATCGTAATGAAGCCAGATAAAGCAAGGAAACATCCACCATCCACCCTGATGGTGGATGTTTTATTATAGTGGTTTTAATGTAGTTTGTGTTTAATCTGGGCCAGTTGGTTATCTCGTAACAAGTTATCATCCACCGACATGGGGCGGACAGATTGACTGACAGTAGCACGCGAGTACAATGGGAAATTGAACATTTCTATTATAACCCTTGATTGATGCTACGTTAAAATGATACTTTACAGAAAAAAGATAATGCAATGAACAGTTTACCTTGTTTTTAATTTATATGCTTTTAATCAAATGTACCTATTTCATTCATTAAAAAATGTATTAAACTTTACATAAGAAGGTTTGAGAAAAGAATATATACAATTTTACAATGATCATTTCTATTAGCTAACCCTTAGCAATAGTGATAATAAAATACAAGAAATTTATTTGTCTACAACAGATCTAGTCATATTTTACTTGAAAATTAATAAATTACTTAGTAATTATTATAATTTTTATTTATTTTGATACGCAGATTTTAATACAAAGATTAATCTTTGGTTGTTGCTGGTAATACAATAGTTTTTCTTAAATTATTTCATTTTTGTTTTTGAATTAACTCCTGTCTAATTAAATTATATTCAAAGATTTAAGAAAATTCTTTAACATTTTACAACACTTCTTTTTTTTCATTAACTGTGTAATATAAACAGTTAAAAAATTTATGTAAATACATTTCTCCAAACACTAACTACACAAGTAAGTTTATATGAAACAACTTATTGAATACAAATTTTTTTTCATATTTAAAGCTTCATAACTTTAAGTAGAGGAAATTAAATATGTTAAAAGGTAATACGAAACTTAAATTACAAGTCATAAAAAGAATAAGACTTTTCAAATTTTTTTAGTTCAAATAACCTTATTGAACTCGTAATAAATAATTTAACTTAAACGAAAACTGTTCAACCATAATCGAGTTTCATATTCTTTATAAAATAGATATTTCATCTGTGCGGCATGAATGTTTGATTGAATTTTTGGAGTTTTAGAAAAACGTTGAGGCGAAAAGGATGTTCACGGAGAACGCTTTTCACGCCTATTTGTTTGTTAAGACATTTACACAGCATCACTCGCTTTGAGCCATGAAATGATAAATTTAATTCCTATTTCATTATATGTTTAATTACAATAAAGAATATTTTAATGATAATAATTACTTGTTCTTTACATAATTACATCTACATACACCTGATATTGAAGAGTAACCGTTTTTATGGAGACTATTTTATGTACATAGTCAACACACTGCCGTCGGCTCATGACACCGGGTTTTATCCTACACCCAGCGCTATCTAGAGGACTATGCGAACAGTACTTTTTTTGAAAAGGTTTTGATTTAATATATACTATTCCAGTTAATATATTAAAGAATTTATCTAAATAAAAAGTAACATGAAAATGCAGTGTTCAAGAAAGAATTTAATTTTGAAAGGTATTGTTCAATGGACAGAATGGAAACTTTCTTAATTGATAACGCTGTAGTAGTCCATAGTGAGAACAGTCGAAGAAAAAAAAAAAGAAGTCTACTTTTTATTATTATTTTAACTCGCGTATACCAAATCCACGAACCCTGAGTCTGATGAAGCCGCAACGGTTGTCAATAAAACTGCGGCGCAAACATTACCATAAAAAAACAAACGGAGATCTGGTTAAACACAAACGCTGTACCCATTTCTAGTACCACACAGTTGTGTACAAACATTAATATATTCTAATATGAAGGTGGATTTAGTTAGAGTTATTACTGCAACAAAATTGACCACCTGACCAGTACATGTTAACTCTGTACGACGAGCGCAATGTAGTGCTATATAAACAAATATCTTATCATCAGATGAATGTTCAGCACTTCTCGTCACTTACATTTATAAAGAAAGTATATTTTTAGAAAGAACATAATATTATTTCAAGAATAAAAATATTTACGAATCTCCTTTTATTCTGTACCCTCTAGATAATAATCTGCTGATCTGCTGATATATTTAGTACGTAAGCGTATCTAGCTAACTTTTGAGACATTCAACCTTGGCTAGAACGTGAGTCTATAAAATGAGCAGAAATAAATTTAATTAAAAGAAATAGTATAAAGATTTGTATGGTCTCAAAATCGTATAACGTTGAATATTACCTATCTAAAGTAGAATTATTGCATAGGATGTTTAAATCAAATTGCTGAAGCTGTGGTAACACATAATCCCAGACGAGAAAAGAAATCCTACATATTGACTTTAACACTTGGATATAAGATAGATGCTTTGACATAAATGTAACTATTTTACAAGAATATATATTTATGGAATTACTATTGTACAATGTTTCAGGAAAAAAAATTGAGTTTTAAATATTTGATTTTCAATTAAAAATAATAATGTTTTTTTTTTAATATAGTAAAAATTCTGAATCATAAAATCCACGTTCAGACGGAAAGAAAAAGTTGATAAACTTGAGAAAATAAGCCTCCGAGCGGCAATTGACCATTCAATGAAGTATCAAACTTTAGTAAATTGTTTGAGCAGCCAACGGATAGAAGACTTTGCTTTCACTTTGTATTATCTCTTTCAAGAGTATATCAAAAATAATAATCGTTTATCTAATTGTCTGTTCCAAGTTGTTATTGATGAAGGAATTTGAACATATTGTTCATAACAATATCGTTCATAATAAACTGTTGATATGGAAACCAATACTTTATCAGTACAAAGGAGCGGTTCAAATGATTAATGTTCCATCAATATTGAGATTCATAAGCAATATCTTTTTAGGTCCGATTTAATATATTTTTATGTACAAATAACATTTTTCTCATATCCCTGAGTCAACAGAAAGCAATAAATACTTTTGAAACTCTCATTTATCTTTTATGATTGCTCTTTTTGACAACATGGTGTGCGTCCAACTTATTTTATTTGTTTCAACATCAAAACAAAACAAAATTGATTGAAAATAGACTTACATGAAACAGGGTTTTATTAATATATAAATAGAGAAAATACAAAAAAATCATTAAATAAACTAATTTCGTCTAGTGCGTCATTATAATACTTTCCACTTCATTTTGTTATTTTTTTATTTATAAAAAGTTGTGAAGTAAGAAATATTTTACAATAATAAATAATATTTGTTATTATAATTAAATTCTGTTTCAATAGGCTATGTAAATTAACTTTATAGAAACATTTAATCAAAGCCGACGCAGACTTTCGATGATCGGCCGAACTTCACGTAGAACAATGCTGCTGCATCTTTATCGATAACAAATGAATATGTTTTACAATTTACACCCGTAAATAATTAATTTTTTTCTTGAATGATAATATCAAATAAATATAATTCTAAGAAATAATAATACGTCAGCCTCTGAATACAAATTACTTTACGTATTTGTTTTTGTACTCTAAATTTTCATTAAAATTATCCCATTTTTGCTTAATATTTAAATTCTATTTGTTTTGTTTCTTGTAGCGAAAAATTAATACACTAATAACTTAAATAAACCGATAACTTAAGACAAAATAATCTTTACAGATCTTTATGGAGTACTCATACAAGAATATCCGTAGAAATCACATAAACGCATTGTCTATCCATAAATAAAAGAAAATAATCGTTTTTTCATAATTAAATGTATAAAAATGTAAACTGGGCTACAAAAATAATATAACATATAAAACTCAACCAACTTTGATTTATTATCGAAACTGCTAAACTAAGAAAATGTTCATTCAAAGAAATAAATGTTTAACGATTAATCTAGGGACAACCAAATCGTTATTTATTGTAGTATTAGATGTAAACTAAGAAGTACTACTTTGAGACTACAATTAATAGAACTCAATGATAAATGTCTAGATCTTAATCTATTTAAGTACTTCCGAAATATACATTACAAACGTCTAAAAATCTTTAACAGTCTTTAAGAGACAAAGGATACAACGCCTATTTTTAATAGTATCTACATATTTAGTAATAAATTTATTATGTTTATATACAACAAAGATATTGAAGTGATTTGCATTTTGAATTATAGTTCATCGAGTTTACCCTTGTTAAGCAACACGTCAATTTCAAACAAAACCCTAGAGGTTGGTATTGAAATCGATCAAATCGAATTGTTTTCGTTTGTAACTGATTTCATCCCATTTATGGTAATTTCTCTCCCTATTTTACTAAATTTATTTAAATGAGTTATTGTACTTCTTTAACTAAGCAACGCTTGTACGCTTACTTTATAATATGGAAGTATCTGGTTTGATCAGTGGCGACATGTGGTGGAGTTAGGTTTGTGATAATGTTTTTTGTCTTCATATTGTGACCGTTACAGCATTAGTTAGGTCTTCAACCAATTACTTAAATATTCTTACCTATCACGCTTTTTCAATTGGCTTAAGTTACTGCCTCTTAAAATGTTAAGAGATTTTGAGGCTCAAAATTATAAGAATGTGACATTTAATGTTTGCCTATTAACAATAACATGTCAACAAAAAAAAATTTATTCGATATTCTTTTTGCTGTAAAAAATCTTTCCAATGGCATAGAACGCTCTACGTAACTGTAACTTCTGCACTAAACAAACATTTGCAGTGTTTTAATCATCATATTCGAAATATACAGGTATTATGGCAATAAAAATTTGGACAAATGTATATTAACAGTGCTAATAAATTTATGGTGGATACTATAGCAATAAATAATGAAAAGATCCATTAATCACTAAGATCTGTATCGATTGACTGCTAATTCTGGTGCCAGCGGATATCGTTGCCAATATTACGCAATAAATCAATGTCAAAGTAACATTGAATGAACAAAATTTAAGGGAAATTATTTTACAATCTGATCTATTACTGAATAATGTTACGACAACAAAAAGTGAACAATAATAATTTCCATGCCAGTTATAATGTCCTCCAGAGTATAAAGATACGATCAAAGTCAATGTATCTAAATATGTGTGCAAAATATAATAAGATCTGATCATCATCATTTATACCAATGGATGTTAAGTAAGGTAGATGATTCAATATTGTTTGTTGAATAATTCTAAAAAGGCAAATAACACAGAAAGACATGCAAAATGTAAATAAGATGTTAAATGCAATTAGAATGAAGATATCAGTTGTAACGTCGTGGTGGCTCAATGGCTATGAACTCGGATATCGCAATCAGATGACGAGGGTTCTAATCTCGGCCGGAGCATGCACCTCTTAGGCAGTTTTTCAATGCCTAATATGCCTATTGTTGCAATTAGGCATTGAAACACTGGGTGTCTATTCGCCTCTGTCTACTCCTACTTGGAAAAAAAGGCGTGATAGTATAAAAAAAATATCAGTTGTCTGCTCGCCCGAGATTATCCTGTAGCTTTTTAAGAAATAAATGACGTCTACTTGACATCACTCTATTCCTGTAACGGGTTTTCACAATATAATATAATAGATATACGTTAAGTTTTAATATTTCAAGCAGATTCCGGCGCTTGAACGATAAGTAATTTATTATACTTTATTATTTATACCTGTGGTAGGTCTCTGAGGCCGGAGATCGTCTAGATCACAGCAGCTCCTATTTATGCCGCCAAGCATTGTAGCGAGCGTAATTACTAGGATAACGAAATTCAACATCTTTTCTCAGGCGATGAGCGCAATGTGATACTGTGTATACCATCCTAAGTAGCGCCACTATATTATGAGCAGGCGTCTCACTTACCATCGGATGAACGTCCCTCTCGTCTCGTCTTTCAATTAATTAAAAAAAAACTGTATACGGATACAATGATATATAAACAAAGGCTGTAGGGACAGGTATGGAATTATATTCTAATATGTAATAATTTTACATCATTTACTTTTTTCCGTACATACTTTTACACATTATTTTAATCTTCAACTTATTATAATAATCACTTCATTCAACTTGTAGGTATTATTAATAAAAGCTCTGATATATGTTGTGTAAATTTTATTACAATAGTAATAAATAGTAAAATATTAATTAGTATTATAATTATTTCTCTAACTTAACATCGTAGTATAAAAAAGTACATAGAGTATATGCAAAACATACTGTTTTAAAATTAATATCCAGTCTGTGCTATCCTAAATCACAATTAATTTAATATAAGACCAAGTACCTGTCCCTTAGCGCCTACTTTATACTTCGTTATGCCCTCTAATTGTAATTAGTTTAACGATTAATTATATTTTGCGAAAGATGTGTACTAAACGCTTTATATTTACATTAAAATTAAATCTCTTTATTTTAAGACGTATACATATTTTATTTAACAATATGTTAAGTATTAACACACGGGTATGATTTCGTGCAGGAAAATTTTAAAAATATACTTTCTGGTGTCATTTATATTTCTAAATATTTATGTTTGTTAAAGCGATTATTCCATATCATTACTTTCAAACAAAAACTCAGAGTTATAATATTAATAGGATAATCATCTTGTTCTAAATGTACAAACTATCTTAGGTACGTTTTAAAAAAAATATATTACGTATATTAATAATAATGTAAAAGGAGATCACTTACCATCATATCAGCCGCTTGCAAGTTTGCCTATCTTTATATATTATTATATATTACTTAACTAAAGGACTCATACCGTAATGGTTGGTACACAATCAGAGTCCATTAAGGAGCACCTCCCTTCACGTGTAGGACTCGACCGCAGTCGTCTCGGCCAACATGAAGGCCATTATCTCGATACAATACGCGTTATATGAAACCTTTGATAATCTTTCTTGATACATACATAAATACATACGAGTATATATCACGCCTCGTTCCCAATGGGTTAGGCAGAGACCACCTCTCTCCACTTGCTACGATCCTAGCACACCTCTATCGCTTCCTCCAGTTTCATGGGCGTCTTCATGCATGTTCGTCGGTATCGCGTACTCTTGACTCGGCCTTTCTTTAGAACATCTTTGATTTGATCGGAATATATCCGCCTAGGTCGACCTCCACCGATTTTTCCAATCATTTTTACCTTGTATACCTCTTTCGTTAATCTTCTTCCATCCATTCTTTCAACATAGTCGAACCATCTAAGCACCCCTTTCTCTATCTTTGTCACTATATCTTTAACCACGCCGCACCGCTCCCTTATCACATTTTTCCTCAATTCATCCATCAGGATGTAGTAGTGCTAATTATTATATACCTTACAAAGTTACAAAACGTACAATGATTTTTTTCATAAGATTTCAATAGTACTTACTATTTATTGATTGCGGTAAATGTTGCATAATTTAAAGCCATAAAATCTTTTAACTGAAAGGTAAAAAGGTATAGCATTTTTTTTCGTCGATGCTGTTTATCTTCCATACACAAATATATTTCCGCCACAGACACGCTTTTATTCATTTATAATCATTATTAACACTTTTTGTTTGTAATTACAATATACGCATCCAGTACACTGAACTAAACTGTTTCAGTACAGACAAATAACTTTTATTATAATATTGTTTCGGTATAACCTACTATTATAAAAATATCAGCAACGCATTTCCCTAATATCTTTGTCGGCTTTGCGCGACTTTTGTCTTAAAATAGAATTAAAACACTACAATAACACAAAACATAAATAAGACAAGATCTACGGCGCTTATTACATGGCAAATTAATATTAGACATAATAATAATTTTTTAAAACGTTAAACGTTAAAGAACTAGTCTTTAATATAAAAAAAAAAAACCTTTAGTTTCATGCAAAAAAAAACTAGTTTATAAAGACAATCCAAAGTTCAAGTTGTTCAAAATACATACTTATATTCTGGCTTCTGTGCCTCAGACGCCATTCATCATATTTATTATGAATATTTATAAATCTGTGTGGCAAGTGGTTGGTCTGATATAAAAGTTAAATAAGTTTTACAAAATAAACGAAAACTAATGATAGTACGAATTCCCGTTCGCGTGTTCTCATAAATTTTGATCCTTTAATATTTAAGTTTCAGACACGAAAAAAATGAAGCGGTTTACGAGTTTGTCAAGTTATATCGCACGTCACTACGTTTATTTTTAGCTTTTAGTTTTTGTCCACATCTTCAATAAAATCCACACAATTTACTTTTATTCAATTAAACGACGAGACGCGTCGTTCACCTGACAATAAGTGATAAAACTTCCATAACATCGTGGCAAAATGGTTTGACGACATAAAGAAGTGGACCGGATTTAAATACCCTCGGTTAAAACGAATAGCTGGGGATCGAATTGGTTGTCACAATCTGATCGCCAAACTTCAGTTTAAAGAAGGCACCTAATGATGATGATAACAACGTGGTGCTAGTTAGGATGATATGCATAGCACCACATTGTCGTCTGAGATACGAGATAATGAGTTTCGTTAGCTTAGTAATTACACTACCTACAACACCCATCAATCTGGAACACAGTAAGGTTCGTGCACTTCAACTTTACGGCAAAAATAAGAGCTGCGGTGATACCTACTTAGACAGTCTCCGGCAACAGAGACCTACCACCAGTAATATCATTTTATACACTTTTTTTACTTATAAATATCAAAGTTTGAGGAAGAGATCAATCAGCTATGTTAGCAAATTACAACCTAAAAAAATACTGTGTCGTAATTCACCAACGAACGAAACGTTGTTAATAGTTATAGTAAAAAATTGAAGCGTTCTAATTAAAAGTAGGAAAACTTAGAGCTTATTCCGGTAGATTTTATAAAGATTACATGTATTTTTGTAAATATAAAACAAACAGCTAACAGTAATTAGAAAGTAAATTAAACGTATTCCCAATACTCCATTAAGATGAAATCAAACTACTTACCTCTTTATTAGTACAAGTTCTTTGAGTGCTTTCCGGAACTTTCGCACTTAGCGTCGTATTTATTTTAGCTTAAGAAAAAGACAAGAAACTAATACGATTAGGAATAGTATTGTATAACTGTTCTGCATATAATATAAAATAAATAATATTATATATATATATGTTCTGCATATAAGCTAGTTTTCGATACAATAAATTTTAAAAGTTAGCAATCTTGGGATGAATTGTCGGTCGAATATAAAAATTACAAGTAAAACGCAACTCGTCCAAACTATAGTTAAAACTAAGCTTTCACGAAAAGCAAACTTTTATGATTTATTCCTTTCTATAAATATGCTAAAAATATTACTTTCTATCCACTTACTGGTACTAGGTTTCTGTTGCCGGAGATCGTGTAGGTAGGTCCCACCGCAACTCATGTTTCTGCCTCCAAACAGCAGTGTGCAAACATTACCGTGTTCTAGTTTAAAATATACTGTAGCTAATGTAACTACTGGCATAACAAGATTTAACATCTTACGTCTCAGGCGGCAAGCGCAATGTAGTACAGTATATAGTAAAACTTCTATTCGCGGGGTATGTCCCATAAATATGCCGCGAATGCAGAAGCCGTGAATACGGAATATACACTTTTATAATTAGTCCATTTGACGGCATTTACAAAGGATATTGGGTGGATACCAATTGGTTCCTTTTATTATTATGTATGCAGTTATTACATCCGCGAATATATAAATTTTAGGAAAGGAAGCGCGAACAAAGAGATTTTACTGTATACCATTCTATGTAGCGCTTTCTAAGTAAACGTCATGTTCGTTTCATCGCTTATTTGAAATAAAAAAAATATAGCTACTGATTACTGTCCTCTAATACATATTTATGTTATACACCAATGGATGATTATATCTAGTCTTTTATCCTTACTGAAAATATATTTCGTTGTAAACAATTTATTTACTCTGTTCTTTCATGAACTCTGCGCCAATCTACAAGTATGCCTCCAGGAGCCTAAGTAAAACATTTTGCTTTGTCAAATAAAAAAAATTAACAATGTCATATTTGACTATACACAATTCGTAAGAAATGTTTGAACATGAAATTTATCTTTCAACATGGTTAATTTAACGTAAAGTATTCCTTTGTGTATTGCGTTTTGTAACCTCAGTAGGAATTTTATTTATGTCAAAGGCTTTCTGAATAATGTGAGATGTATTTAAAACATTGCTATGTTGAAAAATAACATTAGAATCGACAAAAACAAGATACATATATTCCATCTGCTTAGAGGCAAAACTTTCCAGTTTAACTATTGTATTTCCTTAATAGGTTAGATTGTTTATACTACATAAAGTACCTCTGAGTCTCGTTGCCCCAATAATTATACTAGTTAAATCCCTTCAAACGGATACATTGTTTACTCATCTAAATTTGGCCGTTTTTAATTATATTTAGCATCCCAAGGTACGATTACTTTTTAATACCTATAAAGAATACAAAAAACGACGCAACATTACAATAAAACCAGTTGGACCAAGCGACTAGGGCATCTATTTTTACTTCAATAGGTTTTACCTACTTCCTAACAACATTGTTGAAACAAACGATAATCGTTACTCAGAGAAATTTAATAAAACGTTAAAATAAAAATGTTCTTTAGTTTTACAATAAAGTACACAGTTAACAAAACTTTATTAATATCAGGTTTTTAAGAAGCTGTAGTATAAATGTTACTGGTCATATAAAATATCCTTATAGCTAGCTAAGAATCGACAAAATAATATTTATTAAAAAAGAATGTAAACAATTTGTTGCTTTATTCTCGGGCAAAAGAGTTTTGTTGTGAGTAATAGACATTAAAATGCAACAATAAGTTTATCTAAAAGTCAATTACCAAGATCCTCTACGTTTGGTATCTATTTTCGTTTCACGTGTTCTGCCAAGCGTACACAACGTATAACGAACAAACATGGAATGTGAAATTTTCTTCCGACGTGTAATAAAATTATTCATAATACATTACGTATAATTTACTACACATAATTACGTAATTACTTTTCGTTTTTCGCGATGACAATATAAAATCACTTCGATTTTTACATTTAAAAGTGAAAATTTCTCATAAATATTTACAAATGATTATCAAAAAAATGAATGTTTTTCCGATTATAACGTACTTCTCTTTTTTGCTTTTTAATTATTCGCTACGTCATCATCATTAACTGAAAGTCGCCCGATACTGGAAGCAGATTACTAATACAATCTATATATTGTACTTAACCATTTTTATGAAATTAACATGTTTTGACTTTTGGTCTGTCTACTAGAAACTTACATAAATATAACATCTTCATTTGATACGTAATTTCAGCATAAAAAAACAATTCTTATAAATAGAATGTCGCAAATTTTAGAAAATGTTTCATATTTAACATGTATCTATTCATCATTTCAACGGACGAATGCCTACTACTAAACAAACGAAAGTTTTTGTAAAGCTATAAAATTCAACAAAATAGTCTTTCGCTGTTTAAGTCTGATGTCCAATTATTGAGTGTCTGTAAATGCTACGCTTTCATCATCTCGGCATATCCAAGTCCAAGGCCTCAACATCTGTTACATTCATAGAAAAATGTAAAGGTTTAACTACAACCATACTCCATTTTACATAATAAAAGATAATTAATTTTTATTTTCTGTTTAATAATAATATAATAGAACACGAAATACAAAAAATAACAAGACTTATTAATCTTGTTACACAAAAAAAAAACACTGTAATGAATGTTACCACAATATATTAAGAAAAATAAGTCTTATCTCATAAAAAACTTTACAACAACAAATGTCACTCAATCATTACTTTCTTCCACAAGCAAAACTCTATTCTTGTCAACCCGAACATTTGGTGCACTCTTCAGTTTTTTAATAAATTTGTCAGCAATTCTGTCATCAATTTCATATCCAGTTATTTCAGAGTATTCAGAAAGAACTTTTTTTTGAAGCCTCTTAAATGGTACTTCATTGTCCTTCTTCTGTAAGACTGATATTATGACTGCATGCCAATCAAATTTTTCTTTAGTAATTGATGGTTCCTCATTTTTAGCAACATTCTGATCGTGCAAAGATGCACTAACTTCTTCTTCTTGTACCCTCTGTTTTTTCTGTTGAACTTTTATCTTATTTGTTACATTTTCAGTTACGATTTCATTTTCAACAACCTCAGGAATTGTGTTAACAGTATCTTGACGCTTTCTCTTTTTGATTTTATTTTTCTCTTCTGATTCATGTTCATCTTCAGTTTTGTCAGTGTCATTTACTTTGTTTTTATTTTTTTTACCTTTCTTCTTTGATTGAACTTCACCATTTGTTTCTTCAGAAGGTTGTCGTTCAGCACTTTGTAATTCAGCTTCATATTTCCTTCTTTTCTTTTCTTCCTTTCGCTCTTTTTTAGACAGCTTTTTTTCAGATACCCCAATTTGGCCATTTATTTTTGGCTCAATATTTTTTTCTGCCTCATCATTCTCTTTATTTTCAGATTTTTTACCTGCTTCACTGTCATCTTGCTCATTATCATCAGACTTTCCATTGCTTTTAGTTTCTTCATTATTTAGGTTTTGATTTTTATTTTGACCATTAAAATTAGACAAGGCTGTCAGCTTAACTGATATTAAATCCCAAGCTTGATCTATATCTTTTGGATTTGTTTTCTGTCCACATACATTTTTTACAAAATTAATAAATTTGGGCTTCTTCCTTGGGGTGTTATTGTGCTTACTTATTGTCTCAATAATTCTAAGTACATTTGAAGATGTGGTTTTAGATTCATCTAATACAGACTGCAACATTTCAACCCAGGCATTTTGTTTTTTTTCACCTTTCTTTTCTTTTGCTGTAAATCCCTTTCCTGAATATCTCTCTTCTTCAGTAATACATTTAACATGAGCTTCGTAATCATTACCCCTGTAAATTGAAAAAACTACTTTTCATAAAAAAAAATCAATTTTATTTAAAATAATGATGACAACAGATAGGTTTTTATGAACTTATAATAAAATTGACTCATTAAGTGAGAAGAATATTAAAACAATTGTAATAAAATATGTGTTAAACAGAATACATTATTATAATTAATTTATTTCAGTTATCCTTATCTTTACTTTTTATTTATAAGTCTCAATGTATTATTCATTTCAAAAGAAAGATTTTGCTATTGCATACTTACTTTCTTTTCTCATTCTGTACCAATCAACCATTGGTAATAGCGTCATTATTAGTTTATTAATTCAAAACTTTATTTACACAATTTCAAATCCACCTTAGTATGGATCAAAAAAGGGTGTAAAAGTGAAGTAACTTTTGTAACAAATAAAACTAAAAATGAATGTATGTTAATCTATAACTTTCATACATTAATAAACATAAGCTGAAAGGAAATACTTACAAAAAGTCTTTGAAGCAATCCATACAAGACAGATTTGGACTACGATTTCTACATTTTGTTAGATAATGTTTTTCTACTTTTGGTTTTTGTAAGGACTCCCCACAATGTCCACAAGTAAATACAACCATGTCTTCGTAATGGTACCCAAAAGTTATTTAATATAGTAAATATTATTATAACAATTGCTTAAAAATCACGTTAAATATGAACAGCTGTATAAGCTCGTCGAATTCAAACATAAACACGTGCTATACTTATATGTTAAATTGTCAGTTCTTTCGATAGCACAATTTAGGTTATTTGTTTTTTAATTCTATAATTTACTTCGACTTTGACGTTGCCATGCTTTATAAAAAATGCTACATATAGGCCTTTCCTAGTCTTAATGATAAAGTATATAATATAATATAAATTTCATAAACTAGAAAAATTTTTAGAATTATTTTTTTAAATACTAAATTCTATAATTTTGTAAAGTTTTTTTTATTCAAATGGCAAGTTATACCTTTTTGTTACCTGTGATTAAAAATTTAAAACTTCAGTTTGTTTGGGGTGTGTCATCACTATTAAGTTTTAATTTCTCAGTTAAATTACAACTTTTTTCTTTTATGTTTAATGGACTATTAAGTTAAAACTTTTTATAAATTTAATTTATGCAATGTTAAAATAATAAAATAAGTCATACATATTTACTAACATGAAAGCCGTGAATAGTTTTATAAAGCTATTGATTTTACAATTTGGTAAGTTAGATATGGTTTTTATTTTTCTTTTCACACTTTATAAGAATATTTTACTATTGTACTAATAAATAATTATTGCTCAATTATTAGTCCATAACAGTTTATTGATGATTTTCTAAATATATAATATAATTAATTTTAAATATTTCCTGTAAGTAGAAATGTATACTTCCGGTAAACATAAAAACTATCTTCATTTATATACTTAAAATATTAAAATAACTGTATCATCTTTGTAGTTTACAGTCATAAAATTAAAAAAAAAATTAACTTTTAGCAATAACAGAAGCAAGTTATAGTTATGATGATAACTTATCACAAGTTATTCTGCAAAAAGAAAAGGATAAAAACCGAGAGTTTGTTACATGGTGTACAACATCAGTGTTAGAACAAGAAAAATGTGAAAAATTATCCAAGGCTGCTTTGCAAGATAAAGGATTGTTTGGAGTTGACTATATTGATATTGCTTGCAAAAGGGTATGAAAATACAAAGTATATTTTTTTGATATAAAAGTGTTTCATTTAAGTGCTTTATTTTAATTTCATCAATTTTCATCTTTTTTGGTCTATATAAAGAAGGGATATGAAACACTTCATATATTTATTTAAAATGTTATAATCATTGCTTTTACAACTATAACAGTTATTAACTTCAAATCGATCATATTTGCAGGCCTTTGACACAGAAGACTGTATGACGAGGGTTGATCAGGGAGAAGCAACACTTTTAGCATTAGATGCCGGTGAAGTATATATAGCAGGCAGATATCATTCACTCGTCCCTATAGCACAAGAAGTAAGTAAACCTGTACATAGTTTGCACAGTAAAGAAGCTTAATAAAAACCTTCTAAACAGTTTTTGTTGATTTAAATTTCACAGATTTTCTTTTTCATTGTTGTTTGAAAATTTATTAATTATAAATATTACATGTTTTGTTGTTTATGGAAACAAGAATTTTAAAAATAAAAACAAAATTATAATATGAGATATAATGAATTTACTTGATAACAATTGTCTTATCACATAATTGTTTTTATTTTAATATTTATACATATTCTGAAACTTCCATGTCAAACCAACTTGAAGATATTGTCTCATTGGTGGTGCTTATTCTGAATAATTACACTTTGTAATATTTCTTATAGTTGTATGGAAATGGAGAACCTTACCAATACTCTGTAGCTGTTGTTAAGAAAGGCAGCCTACCATCAGTACAGCCTAGCACAGGACTGCATGGATTGCGAGGGGTTAAAGCTTGTTTTCCTGGAGTAGGAGCTCTGGCTGGCTGGGTTATGCCAGTACATATTGTAAGTTACTTAGGTTTGATTATATAACAATGCAACAAGGAGAACAGCAGCTATACCTGATAGTAAGTGGTACCCTTGTTGATTTTTATCCAGTACCACATTCTCTTCATATGTTTTTGTTTGGGTGTTGAAATATATTAATGTACTTGCCTAAACATTCTTGGTTATCTTGAAAATATGATCATTAAAATGTACTTAAAACAAAATAACATTACTATCATTGTAAGCAAATGAAAATTGTGTACTATTTTTTTTTCTAGCTCATGCAAGAAGGAGGATTAAAAATAACTGATTGTAACAATCATGTTAAATCAGCTGTAGAGTATTTTGGTGATTCATGTGCACCAAACTCCTTAAAAGATATTTACAATCCCATTGGTGACAACCCTGATAAGTAAGTCAACCACCCTCTCCTATGAAATATGGATTCTGATAAAAAATATATTTATACTTATGACTACTCTCCCTTTTAGATTATGTAAACTATGCTCTGGTGGTGCCGGTATTCGATGTACATTAGCAGATCCATATGCAGGATATGAAGGTGCACTCAAATGTCTTGTTGCTAATGATACTGGAGATATCGCATTTGTTCGAGATACAACAATACAACACGCTTTATTATCACATAAAATATTGGGTGAGTTTCCTATAACTTAAAAATATTAAAACTTTTAAATGACATGAATGTATAGGAAAAAAAAACTTTCTTGTTAAGACAAAAGCACATAATCTTAATAAGAGCCACATTATTAAAAACAGGTGTATTGTTCACCATCAGTTGATTGCCTAGCTTGTGTCCTTGACAAATTAATACTTTAGAAGAGTATAAAAAAATAAACAGTACCAGTGTTGTATCTTTAAACACCAACCTTATTTTTTATAGTCGATGTGCAAACATGTGACTTCAGTTTCACATAAATCTTGCATCAATAAAGTCATAGATGGTGCTGAACCATAATACTCTCACTCTCATATGTTGATAGGCAAAATACAATGATACTATTATGGTGGCAGATGTACTACATGTGTTTGGTGTTCGCTAACCAGATCATATATAATAACAAACTATACCAATGCTATCGAAATATGTGAACCAGCAACCTATGGTACAAGGCCAGCTACTAGCCACTAGCCACTTGAAAAGCGATAATTTATTAAAAATTCATATGATGGTTTAGATATTTAGCATAGCATTAGCTCTTTTCCTTTCTTATAAATAATTAACATATAGGTGGAGTAAGCGAAAAAAGTTTTGAGTTAATATGCCGTGACGCTTCCCGTGCTCCGGTGACAGAATGGGAGAAATGCAACTGGGGTAGGATTCCTGCTGATGCCATCGTCACCAGCAGTGCTGCTTCTCAAGACCAGCGTAAACGGTAAGCGGTTTCGGTCCATAAAGAATAATATTTCGGCAAAAATACTTCAAAATATTTGGTTTTATCAATAGCAGATCTTTCTAGAGGGTGCCTAAGAAGGTATCGCTACAGCGTTTATTTTTGCCGCCAAGAAGTACTGTGCAAACATTGTTTTCTGGTTTGAAGGGTAATGTAGTGAAATTAATGGGGTGTGTATATTATTATTACTAGGGCCACATTACTATGAGTGAGCGTATTACCTTACCATCGGGCATGATCTTTATTCAGATGCCGTACACTGATCTTGTAATATGCGGCCTTATGTTTAAATATATTAAAGATATAAAATCTTCAATATTTATGCTAACCGTTTTTGTTTATTTAAAAAAAAATATTTTATAAATGTTTTATCTATTTTACAGATACCAACACCTTCTGCAGAAATTGGTGCAACTGTATGGGGAGCCAAATCCATTGAATAAAAATCCCAACAATACATTCGGACAACAGAATAGGGATCAGTATGGAAATCCTTACTCTTCTACAGACTCGTATGACCCATACAAAAGAGAACGTTTTGGATATGACAGAGACGGGCAAGATAGTGATGTAAACAAGTAAGTGTAATTTTTTATTGTGCTCATATAATTAGATGTAACTATTGTAATAATTATATATAACCTGTGGTGATAAATGTTTGTTGACACGAACCGTGTGGTTAACTTTCACATGTAAATTAACTTTAATTTGTGATATAATTTAACAGAAAAAACAATAGTACTTTTTGTCTAGCAATATTTTTAAAGGCTGAACGATATAACTTTACTAATTAACTCTCGAGATGGTATTATCTTTTATTTCTTGGTTTTCGTTTACCCTCTAGCAACATAAAATCTAAAACAAAAATAAATAAGTTCAATGCTCTTGACATGTAGAATACTTTGTTTTGATTGCTGTATCATCAACAGATTTTTCGATTTAGCATACAAGAAAATATTTTCAATAATAATTCTCTACATATTCCTTAGTTGTTTTAAATGTTATTTTGTTTTACTAATAATTATAATGAAATCATTCTGCAGAATTGGTACACTGGCACTGTTCCAGCCTCGCCTTGACCGATCCGGACAACCCATTGAACTACCATTTCAATTGTTCCAATCTAATGAAACAACAGATTTAATATTACAGGTAAATACAATTAATAAGAATAAGACTAAAGCAACCCATATGTGTAGTAAAAGTGATTAATAATGTTCGATTCTGTGGTCTTTGGCGGAGGGCAATCCTCGTTGCTCACTGAGGGAACCAAGCTGGACAACAATATCGGTCGAAGGATCAGTCTCTTATTTGCCGTAGCATAAAGTGCGTGTTGGGGAGAACGGAGACCCTTACTGGCACCTGCTTGGACCTTAAAAAAATCTAGGCTCCTTGCAATACACTAAAGGCTACCACAGAAATAGTTTTAGAGAATAGAAAAAATACAATTATGTCTGTTATATAATCAAGCCAAATAAATCTAAAAAGGTTTAACGAAGATATTTTACTTTTTTTTTCACAATAATATTTATTTTCATGAAAATATTTTACATGATCTGTTGGTTGTCAAGAGGCGGAAATACACATTAATATAAATTTTTCAGGATGCGACCATAAACTTCCGAATGCTGAATGAAGAAGAGCAAGCAGCAAAACATATCTTAAACAATAAATATGTAGGAGACCAAGCAGAGAAAGCAGTGCTCGGAGTAAGAGATTGCCCAATGAAAAGAGCTATACTCTGTGTTACAAGTGATCCAGAAATGGAGAAGTGCATTAAAATGAGAGTAAGTTGAAATAGAAAATAAGTATATTTCTTTCGTCTTTTCCGTTCTTGATGACGTCATATCTATAGACTAAATAAATTATATATTACTAAATTAATTTATTTTTCACATTACCGCCTTTAAAAAAAATACATAGTGCTTTACCGCCAGCTTCCCATGATCATAATTAATTATATGGTCTGCAGTGGTGAACGGCACTAGCCTAGTAAAAGCTTAATCATTATTTTTAATATTCACGCAGTATTCGGACGGAAATTGTTACCTTTTGTACGTGAACTTTAATAATTTAACTGTTACCAATAGCACCGTTTTTAAAATATGATTTTGTTTTAATCATGATCGATTTTTTCTTCGTCCCATCATCAAACGTGTCATTAGTACTATCGTGTCTTCGTTTCTATAGCGGTCTCCTAACACCCAATATATCGACAGCTGAAAAATCACAATGCTTTTATGGTAGTAAAATTGCAATATGATGGTTGAAAAGCAGTTAATCTTGTTTAAAAAAAACTACAATGACCCACACATATGGCTCCTTGATCGAATCATGCGGGCAGGATTATTAAGCAAGCGGGGCCACAGGTCACGAAAGTATTCCCGTGACCCCGCTTAAAGAGGTTTTAGTCCGTGCTAATCCGACATAACCTGCTTTTGCTCCCGCGAAGACAGATATTTTTGAAAGCATTTCCCTTATATAAAAAGAAAAAAACGGTTACTAGTCAAGCGGTTAGTCGAACGAAGGTAAAACATGTATATTCGTTGTCATAGATCGCACTGAAGGCGGCGGTGCTGTCGCCCACGCTGTCGTGCTGGCGCGGCCACAGCGCCCGGCACTGCGAGCGCGCGATCGCCGAGGGCACCGCTGACTTCGCACTGTTTGACGCCGCGGACATGCTCCACGCGGCTTACAAACACGGGCTTGTACCATTTATGCAGGAGGTAGTTACATATCGATATCAAGAAATTAGATTTTACCTCACCCGCTCGTAGTGCGCCCTGCTAATCAACAAACGAAGCTCTGCCCACCAACCCGCACTGGGCGAACTTGGTGGGAAATGGCCCAAATCCCTCCACATGAACTACTACAAACATGGAGATGTTTGTTAGAGGTCAATGCTCAGCAGTGAACATCTATCGGCTGATGATGGTGGATACAGATATTGGAATATGCAGATACTGAAGGTATTATAAGGTAGAGGTCCTGCTCGTCTCGTCGCTAAATCAAATAAAGAAATCATCTATCCAGAAGGGGAAGCCAAGATTTGCATATAATAGTATCATAATTTGGCCTGTCTCTCCTCCCATTCAAAAAATAAAATATTTGTTATATCAATAAAGAGGTATATCTATATATGAGTATATTAATATGTGTACTTGTACATAAAATTTGTAACATTTTGTGGAAAATATCTAAGCGTTTATATTTTTATGCCAAGTTCACGTCATAGAAATAAATACGTGTTATTTATAGGTGTATACCAACGGCGAGAGCTGGTACTATGCGGTAGCTGTTGCTAAAGAACAAGATCCTGACACTGATCTGACATACCTGCGCGGCAAGAATACCTGTCATACAGGCATCGGTACCGCCGCGGGCTGGATCTACCCACTGGCCTATCTGTTGTCGAACGGCTGGATTAGGTATGATTTTCTTTATCTAAAATAGACTAACACTTGACTTCAATGCGACATGGTCTTAAATGACAAGGAAGGCGCAAATGGTGATACGTATGATTTGTGAATTAGACAATAGTACTGTGACAACAGATTTATGCCATGAGAATGGTAGCTACCCAAGCGTTTAGAAAAACATGAGCTTCAATTAAACTCGATAATATGCATCAAGAACAAGCGATCCTCGTATTATGACGACGAAGTGCTGTTAACGCAATAAAAAATTTGCTGTTTTCATTTAACTATCAATAACGAAAAAATCCCTCAATTATTCATTTCCTTGCAGACCGTACGGTTGTGACGGAGCGCACGCAGCTGCGCAGTACTTCAGCAAATCATGCGCTCCGGGAGCTCTGAGCAGTGAATACGTTGATGCTGCTACCGTGCCGCACGACAATCTCTGTCATCTTTGCCACGGAGCATCTTTTAGGTAAAATAAATAAAAAATAGTGGAATAATGCGAATTTTGTAGAGAGCATATATTTCTAGATTAAATTAAAATATAATTTTTTTGAAAATTGAAGAGATGAAAGTGATGAGTAATAGAAAGATAAGTATTAAGGCGCTTGAATATTCTCACTATAACGAGACTTACAAAATTGCTTAGAATAATAATAGTGTATCCAGCTGTAATTAAAAAAAAATCACTTTAATATTCGAGATGTTTTTCTATTTGTGTATATCTTTTGTTTATAATTATTAACGTTCATAGACGCTGTCGGCGCGATGCCAGCGAGGATTACTACGGGCATGTCGGGGCGTTGCGGTGCATGGTTGAAGGTGGTGGGGACGTCGCGTTTGTCCGCCATAGCGCACCGGCAGAGGTGTCCGGGGGACGTCGCCGTGAGTGGTGGGCCCGTGACCTCCTGCCTGACGACTTGCAGTTACTTTGCGCTGATGGTCAGTTATTTAAATTTTTCCTTACCCCCGAACTCTCAGTTCAATAATAACATTGGTTGAATCTTCAAAAATTATGTATGGTTTTTTTATCTACAATGATATTAGGTGACATTGAGGCAGCAAATGGTATAGATTGCTTATTTAATCTGATTTTTTATTAACCTGAATACATGAATTTTATTGTCGCGTCAAATTTACAATACGAGAGTGACCTGGTGGTCTTTAAAGAAACCACAAATATAGGACTTGAAAGATAAGCGCGTAGTTATGGTTGCAGCAACTAAATGAATATTTTGTCTTTATGGCATTATACCTTCAAAATATGATATTGATGCAACCTTATTTGTTGAAAACGTAAACTTAATCGATTAATTAAAAAAAAACCTTAGATAACGTAAACGCAATATTTAATCCACCAGGTACGCGAGCCAAGATGCATGAATACCACCACTGCAACCTTGGAAAGGTTCCAGGATCAGTGCTAATGGGACGCGCTAATCACACAGAGTTAGATACTTTCTCTAACCTCATGGTGTACGCACAGCAGCTTTATGGATCAACTACTTCTGATGAATTCAGGTAAAAACGTAACTCCAACAAATATATGTGTGTGGGTAATTCAAATATACTACATAAATATCAGCTTTTTTCCATAATACTAATTGTTTACCGAATATTTAATGTCTTATTTTTGAACACAATAAAAATGTTTTGTTACAGTTTTAGCATGTTCTTCTCTCAGCCGCCATACGCCGATCTCATATTTAGCGACGCGGCTGTACGTCTGAAACCTCTGCAGCATAGCAAACGTTCAGCTGAAATAATCGCGGGTCCGGCTTTACTGAGAGCTGCAAGGATTGTATCTTGCGACGCGCCTCAAGCCTCATACTACGTCGCACCCGACCCTGAGTTTTTGTCACATTCCTATAAAAATTATGTCATGAGCCATGTAATCGCTATAACTGTTGTTATGATCATTTTAATTCAATAGCTTATATATATATATAGTTTAACAAATATTTCGTACATCAAGATTTGTGATAGTCCAACTCTGCAAGGCTTGTAAAACAAACATTTATTAACAAAATGTTTTAATGAAAACGGCGCATCCACAGAGGGAAAACAACAATTGTGCACTATTATCATTAATTAGTTCTTACTTAATAAGTATATTTATAATGTTACAAATGACTCCATCCAGTTAAGTGATAAATATTTTAGTTATAAGTTTTTGTACACAAAAGTGACCTTTTTTAATTATAATGTAACACAAAATAAAGTTTTATAATGATTTCTGTCCATTTACAACTTATTTTTATTAAATTTTTTTTACAAAATAAAATTAATATTCTATGAAATAAGTTTTAATTCTTAATAAATTATATTCTTTGATTTTTGTAACATATAAAACCGCTAGGTAAATTATCAAATTTCTTCATAATGATTTTTAAATCTGGCCTCTTGCACACTTCTCTCACAGCCTGTTGGCAGATTCTCCCATTGCTAGATATAATGCTGCCGTGTTCTCTCCATTTTCCAAATAAACAGTTTGACTTGGCCAGTTCAGATTTGGCAACTGGTACTAATGCACTGCACTTTGGAGTTGTTTTTGCACAAAGAAGCAAAGCTTTATATGATAAATACCTTAAATGGTTTACACAATACACAAATAATACATCTTTTGGTTTATTTCTCATTATCGTTTCTATTATACAATTACATAGTTTAACAGTAACTTTTTTCTTATACAGTAAGAAATATTTTTCAACTTCATATTGATTACAAAGAGTAGCTAATATTGTACAGAATTTATTTGCTGCCAGGGACAAAGTTATAAAAATATTCTCCCAAGTGCATACCTCATCATTATAGTATAAATTAAAAATATGAGCACTAATCTGTATACCAGATGTTCCTATACGATTCTCTAAAAACTTGTATGGATTTACAATCGCACTAGAAAAAGAGATTTTATAACACATTTCTCCTGAATACACATTATTTGCTCTGCAAACGCTTAGAGTGGTAGTGTTATAGCAATGACCTAAAAATGTGATACGGTCACTATATTTTATAAATTCATGGGCAAAATTTACTACGGTCTTTTGATAATTAACATTCTTATAATTACCAAGAGCACCAAGAAATGACAGAGCATCATCTAAGGAATCAGTTATATATAAATAATCATCCACTACTCGAATAAACAATTTCAAAAATTTTGATTCTGCCATAAAATCTTTAAAATTAATTTCATCCATATATGAGTAATAGAGCTCGGAGAGGACAGGAGAAAGTTTGTACCCTTGAACTAAGCCTTCTTTCCATTCATAGAATGTTGACCCAATGCGAATTAATAGTGGTTTCTGCAACTCTGCTATAATTTCTTGAAAACACTGAGCAAACCTCTTTTTTGTTTGAACACATTGAACTGATTTTTGAAACTTTAAATATCTTTCATAAAGAATCTTTAACAGACTTACTTTATTAACTGATCCAAAAGCATTACTAAGGTCTGCTTTTATGAAGTAAAGCCTAGGTTTACTTTTTTCAAGCCATCTTGTATGTAATATTTCATATTGTTTTTCTATTCTTTCTTGTGTCTTACCTATTAGCATTTTCAATAATATAAGTTTTTCTCGAATTTTTCTCTTATCTATTTTATCAAGATAACCATTTTTATAACATACAATTGGCCGGTAACTGTTTTTTGGTTTAAGAATTAAATATAATTTTGGAACGTCTTTTTTAAGATTCCTTTGCATCAATCTATCTTGTAGATTGTAATTCTTCTTACTGGTTTTCATTGCAATGATTTCATACTTGCTGATGGTTTTGGTAAATAGCATGTTGAAAATTATTTTATCATAAAAGCTTTGCCAATGTTCTTTTTTAAAATAATAGAGTTTATTTTCATCTGTGTCCAATTTACATGTTGTAACATAAAAGTTGAGGCTTATAATCGCTGATAATATGTACTTAATAATCCAATGTAATGTTTTATAGAGAATCGTCTTCGATATTTGAGAAGGCACTGATTGCCATGGTAATACAGAAAAATCCCATTTACTTAGTATTTTACCCAGGAAAATATGTTGACGGTTCATACTAAAAATCACTGTAAAAACTAGTTTTTTGTATATTTTATAATTATGATTTCCGCCGAAAAATCCTTTCGGGATTACGTCTTGAAGAGCTTTTACACATCCTATAAAAACATATCCTTTATCAACTTTGATCATCTTTTCAACACACTTAGTTGGGGGGAAATACGACTTAAAATCTTCTTTGCAGTGGTTTCTTAAATTTTTTCGTAGTTCATCTAATAAAAGTATAAAAAATTCAGGTAAATCTCTTACCAAACTTTCTTCTCCGAATAGATTTTTTATAAACACTGTCTCCTTAAGATATTTTAAATTTAGGATGTTATTAAATGACCTTATGGTCTGTTTATTAACGAAATAGTAAGAAAAGCTTATCGGATCATCCATGGCACTTAAAATATATTATTAATAAAAAATAATTCGCAAACATCATTCTTGAAATAAGTAGATATTCAAATTTTGCGGCGACTTGTTTCTACATGTTTTCTACTGTCACGTTCCTTTTACGAGAATTAAAGTAACATCAAAAAGAACCTTAAAATTGTCATATCAACATTAAAACAATTAATGACTTATTTTGTTACAGTGATAAAAAAAATTTTAAACTTTAAATTATTACGCATTTAATGTTGATTTTTCAAAATTTTTACTGTACATGCGTCAGTGACAATATTTAAATAGCCTGTGGGAATAAATAAAAAATCATTATCACAGTGATCTATAATCAGATAAAACTAATTAATATATTTTTGTCAATAATCAAAACTCTCGATGCGATAACCAGATTAAAGAATAATATAGTGATACCAAGAGATTTTTCCAATACGACGATTTACTGCGCATGCGCACGTTATTTTGCGTCTAGACATAAGATAATTAACAAATTCTTTTACAATTCATACGCCTACCATATTATATAAAATAAAATAATCTTATCGCATTTCATTATCATTTAACCTTATGTAATAATGACTTAAATTTTTCTAGTGATCACCAAAGTAATACATATTAATTGCGTAGTCAAAATATTTTAATTGTCAAAATGGGAAAAGCAGTAGTGAGTGATTTAATTAAAATATTCAAAAGCAGTGTAACTGCAGTACTGCCGGAGAATCTCGTGAAGAAATGCTTAAAGTATAGTTCAATTACGCAGCAACTAAAGCTTTGCGACGAAACTTATGATTTAAACAATAAAAACGTTTATGTCGTAGGTGCAGGCAAAGCTGCACAGAATATGGCTGTTGAAGTAGAAAAAGCATTAGGATTGAAAATCAAAAGGGGAATAATTAGCATACCCAATGGAAACTTCAACCATGCTTCTATCAACGGAAATGTGTTGTATTGCGAAGGTGCCAAAAATAATTTACCGGACAGTGATGCTTTAACCACAGCTAAAAAAGTGGAACTTCTTATAAAAAATTTAGGAAAGGATGATTTTCTTTTAGTGTTAATATCTGGTGGAGGTTCAGCATTACTACCACTACCAAAAGAGCCAATAACTCTTGAAGAGAAAACTAATTTAATAAAAAAACTGGCGCATGCAGGTGCCGAAATCCGAGAATTAAATACTGTAAGAAAAAAAATATCAGCCTTAAAGGGGGGTCAATTGGCTTTAAAAAGTAAAACAGCACAAACACTTGCATTAATACTTTCAGACATTGTTGGAGATCCATTGGATTTAGTAGCTAGTGGACCAACTATAGAAAACGAAGATAAACCTTTAGATGCTTTGAATATAGTTAAAAAGTATAGATTATATGAGAATCTCCCTCAATCTATTGTTACAGTTTTAAATAAAAATGAAGACAAACTACCATTTCCAAAGGAAAATGTTAAAAACATTATAGTAGGCTCTAATAAAATTAGTACAAAGGCTGCATATGATCAAGCTGCAGAACTGAATTATACACCAATTGTACTTTCAAATGTAGTAACTGGTAATGTTAAAAATATTGCACTAGAATATGCAAAGTTTACTAAAGCTTTTTGTGATTTTTTAAATGAGAAAAATGATGAAATTATCTTAACAAATGTGATAGAAAACCTTGACATACCAGGTATTTCTTTGGAATTTATAACTTCCATTAATAGCTATACCAAAACTAAAGATTATTGTTTTATATTTGGAGGAGAAATTACCGTCGAAGTAAAAGGAAATGGAAAAGGTGGAAGAAATCAGCAATTAGCCTTGGAATTTTCAAACCATTTGTTTAATATAAAAGATGACTTGAACAAGTTTGATGTTTATTTCTTAAGCGCAGGCACTGATGGTATTGATGGACCAACTGATGCTGCTGGTGCAATAGGTTACATAAATCTGATTTCTGATTCTAAACAAGAAAATCTAGATGCTAATTTGTATCTCAATAATAATGATTCTTACAACTTTTATAAACAGTTTAAAAATGGCTCCTTTCACGTGATAACTGGCCACACAAACACTAATGTAATGGATATTCATTTAATTCTTATAAAAACATGTACATAATTTATATGTATTCACATGTGAATGATTTTTCTATAAACATTGTTTTAAAAATAAAGATAATTTATCTTGTTTATTCTTTTTTTCTTTTAACTTTGACGAAGCTAATACAGCTAGTTTGCATAATCCAGCAAATTTATCTTTTTTCTTTTTATTATTTTTTATTATTTTAGGTACTTTATTTATAGTACTAGGCAGTATATTGTTTTTGTTGCTTAACAAAAACACATCTTTTGTGTTACTATATACATTCAAACATTTTTTTCTCTTTTGAACTGGTTCTAAAGAATCAGTTTTCTCCAAACTCCTATTTGGAGTTATGATTTTAGAAGTAACTGCTTCCTTGATTATCTCTTTACCTTCACTTGTTGGTTTTGATATTGTCATCACATTGTTATTCTTGCAAAATCCACAAACTTGTTCCTAAAAATAACATTTAAAATGAGTGTTCAGAAAACAAACAGAACAAAATATTTTAAAAACATGAGTACCTACAAGCTTGTTACAATTTAATAAATCTGTTTTCTTTTTTTCTTTCTTAATCCGCCTTCTTTGTCTTTTACTAAGTTGCAGAGGTTTCACCTAAATATAATAGTAAAATATTTAAGAAATCACTATTTATAAAATCTATTTATTGTAGTTTAAATGCATGGTAAACACTCTAAAGATGCTTAATCTAGCCACTTTAAAGGTTTTTATTCAATCATCTTGCTGTCTCATTATCAGCTAACAGAGGTCCACTGCTAGACATAAGCCTCACCCAAAAGATCTCAACATCAATTGATCCTGTGCAAGATATTGATGTCCATTAAAATAAAATTTTGATCTTAAGATTTTATTAATGTGAATTATTAAATACATAAAGCAACCAATAAAGCCTAAACAATCCTTTGTAGTCCTTTTTACCATGTAAGATAATATTACCTATCACCCCCTTTTCATATATAAGATTAATCTTACTTTTGTGTCAGATTTGTTAGTCCATTCTAAACAACAGTATAAACATCTATTTTTGATAGAAAACTGTTGTTGTGGTAATCCATATCCTTTTGTAATTTCTTTGCATCGCATTCTGAAAAGCAAAGCATTGTAAAATAGCTTTTCCTTCACATAAAAATTTAACTGTGATAAATTTCAATTATTCATACAAGTAATAACTTCTCAAAAGTTGTAAATGCGAATTTTCTTTACAATTACTAGCCAGTGTTGTAGCGGATTTGTATAAAAATCCTACTTGCTTTTCCGTCATTTTCCAAGGTTATTTACAAATAATTTATATTGAAAGATTAGTAAGCAACATTAGTACTAAGTTTAAGAAGATTCTTGTATTTAAGATGAAATCTCTAACGTCTCAGGTATCAAGCAATATTTTATGAACTATAATATTTAATAGTAGTAGTAGTAGGATTTTTTCGTTGAGAAAGGCAGTGGAACTAAGCCATACAGCCAAATCTTAATTTTACATTTTCATTACAAGTTTATATTTCAAGGCAAATAAGCTAATTCTTTAGTATTCTTCATTCATCTTTTTCAAATTGGTGTATATGTCTAGACACGTTTTTTTCCATTGTTTCAGTTGCGAGTTATCGCAATCGTGTTTCTTGAAAAATCCGGGAAAAAATTATAATTAGTGTTCTTCTTTACAAGTCTCCGAAAGTTCATATACTGGTCTAAAACTTGCAGGACTTAAACAATTCTTGAAGAGATAGCGGGATGTTATCGTTATAAACCTCTGGCAGTCGATCGATGAATAGAACGCGATAAGTGTTAAAAGCAAAACATATGAAAAATATGATGTAAAGTTTATTTTTCACTTAAGGAGCATTCGTTGCAATTTGGTGATGAAGTTATTTTCATTCGGAGTGTTAAATTGTAATACATTTATTTCCTTATTTACATGACCTGAAATAACATTCTGGCACAAAAATGAAAGTAAAACTAGACAATATTTTATTCACTATTGGCTACACCTGTGTATCAACAGCATTAAAAACAAGGTACAAAGAATTAAAAAAATGCTAGTTCCCGCCAAAACATTTCGCTGTCATATAAGTTGCGTGGATTATTTAATTTACAATCATTTCAATTTCTCGTTAAATACTAGACCTATTATATGTAGTATTTCAAAAAAGCGACATTAAATTAAAGAAATTTTGTAGAACTCGTTTTATTGTACCGAGTATCGATGTTTGTAGTTAATAGAACTAAGTTTTTTGTTTATTAAGAGTTGTGTTATATTGTAAAAATTAACTATCAGACTATTTTAAACTTTGATCATGGATGTAGCTGATACATATGCAACTCAAAAACAAGTAAAAGATGAGGTAGGCGTCCGTTGCCAAAAGTTGTTTCAGGATTTTTTAGAGGAGTGAGTATGTTAATAGTATTAAAGCTGCAATTGTCGCAATATTTTATTACAAGAAAACTAAAAACTACGCAAAATATTATACTACAATTAAGGTTTTTTAATGATCATTTAAACATCTTTGTTAAAATTCATAATTAAAATGTTTACATTTTCAGGTTTAAAGAAGACAATGAACTGAAATATGAAAAACAAGCAAAAGAATTACTGAAACCTGAATTAAGCACACTGGAAGTAAGCTTTGATGATGTAGAGAAATATAATCAAAATCTTGCCACAACTGTCATTGAAGAGTACTATAGGATATATCCATTCCTAAACCAAGCCATCTTGAACTATGTAATGAGTTTAGCTGATAATGGTATGAAAAAAGATTTGCAAGATAAAGAATGCTATGTGTCTTTTGTAGATGTACCTACACGACACAAAGTGAGAGAGTTAACTACTGCTAAAATTGGTACACTAATAAGAATTTCAGGTCAAATTGTGAGAACTCACCCAGTGCACCCAGAGTTGGTCTTGGGTACATTTGTATGTCTAGACTGTCAGACTGTTGTTAAAAATGTTGAACAACAATTTAAAGTAAGTCCCAAGTAACTGAAAAATCAAATTAATATATTTTTTAAATTACTTATTAATTAGAATAATCTAAGACATTTACTGCTTCAATAGTAGCATTTTATTACAGTACACAATACCAACCATATGTAGAAATCCAGTATGTGCAAATCGACGAAGATTTATGCTTGATGCTGACAAATCAGTGTTTGTTGATTTTCAAAAAATTAGAATTCAAGAGACACAAGCTGAGCTACCCCGTGGTTGTATACCAAGGTCACTTGAGGTCATTTTGCGAGCAGAAGCAGTAGAATCCGTTCAGGTGTGTAATAATGTCATCAATATTGGTTGAGAAGAATGTAGACACATACATGTTTTTTTTTTGTATACGAAATGAGTATACATAGTAAAAATAAGATTAGTGCTTAAAAATTACTCAAAGTGAAAGATTGGTCAGAGATCATTGTAGGTTTCAATATCCTATCAAAGTCATACTCTTTTCACTAACCTAAAAACCCTAATCAAAATGTTGACACAAGTGGTACTGGCTACAAAATGAATGAGGTCTCACACTGTATCAAATGTTATATTATGCTAAAAAATTACCATTATTCAAAATCGGAATTTTATATTTATAAATATGTAAGATGTACAGAAATTTCAAACTATTTATTGATTTGTTAGGCAGATTTAGAGGCATAATAGTAATTTACAGTCATTCAACAAGCAATAGTAACTTTTAATAATAGAGATAGTTAACCAAATAATTAGATTTAACTAAAAACTGTTTGTAACATTGGCTCTTGGTTACCAACAAAACTATATAGACTTCGACAATTGCATGCTAACATGAACTTACACCTATGGGGACATATAAATATGTCAAATGGAAACAATAGCGAGTATGGATAGGACATATCAATATGTCCTTAAAATATATATTGTACCCTTAAACGGACGGGATGTATAGTTTCGTACATTCTCCAGGTCCATATGTCCTTGTGAAACAGCTCATGCCCGTTATTTCTTGCACATTTAAAAACGGAATTCCATGAGTAACTATAATAATCCCACAGCTTGAATTCTGGTCTTCTCTTACATGTTGTTGGATGATACACATCTGTCATTACAAATTTTATGTAAGAATGTTTATTGTGTTTTACAGGCAGGAGATCGTTATGATTTTACAGGAACCCTTATTGTGGTTCCTGATGTAGGTTCGCTGTCTTTCCCTGGGGCTAAAGCTGAGCTTACTACACGTACGCGACAGGCTAATGAAGGTCAAATGGAAGGCATCAAGGGGCTAAAGGCATTGGGAGTACGCGAATTACATTATAAGTAAGCAATTATTTTGTTAATAAAAAAATAAGTTCTTTGATCACTTTTCAATAAAATTAACTAAATTATCTCCATAAATGTCAGTAAAAGAACTTTTATAGCATTACTATTATCCTAAAAACAAGTCATTCAAATATTCCTCTTTGATGTATTTTATGTACATTGGGCTAATACTTTACTTCAATTTAATGTGGTGATTAAGTAAAAATAGTGTTTAAGTGGAGGCTGTGGATGTTGAAGTGTGATCTGCCAAAATATTAAACCTCAGATGTCGGTATCTACAAAATGTAAATGTCTGTATTTTGTTCATTTACTTTAATCTTTAACACCTACATACAAAATTTACATCCTCCTGTGGGTTCACTGGCAGAAAATGCCTCTGTGGCATTAAGGCTACCCTCCTTAGCTTAAGATTTTCGATAAAAATAAATAAATGTATATCTAAAACACAACAATGCTATATTTGCTAGTAAAGAAACTAGGCCACACTCATATTCTATTTACATGCATGGAATCTAAAAAAGCCCAGTCATCATCCAAACTTCGCTACATATGACCCTATAATCTAACCGAGGATGCCAGTGTAACAGAACAATGACCTGACTACTGGGCTCTAGGCAGTTATTACCTTGTTTATGTAATAGCATAACATGTAACACAATAATCTAAAAATCTGTCCTTTATATATTGATTACACTATAAACTAATGGTAAATAATTAATAAATAATTTTATCAATATATAAATTCTACTTATTGATGTATGGACTTAAAATTCAAATTAATTAAAGCTGTTGCTCACAGAACCGCATTCCTAGCTTGTAGTGTTCAGGCCATATCGCGTCGATTTGGTACTGCCGAACTCGCTACCGACGACCTTACCACAGAGGACATGAGGAAACAAATGACTGATAAAGAATGGGACAAAGTAAGTATTTTGAAGATTAGCATTTTGCATACAACTAAGTTGTATTTCTTGTCTACTTTCCAGTTTGGGAAACAATTATTTTCTTGTGCCATTCGAAATGTTACAATCATTAAATAATCTTTTTTAAAATCGTAACAATGCATTAAGGGAAATGTGCCCTGTTGGTAAGAAATACTTAAGTCCCGTAATAATGTGGCGCTAGTTAGGATGATGTATATAACATTACGAGTCATTACTATTATCTTCTATTATACGAACTTTACTACAGGAACTACTACTTTATTTTTATAACAGAAACCTTCTTAAGCACACCATTGTACACACACACACACATATATATATATATACATTTTTGTAAACATTTTACATCTCAATAGGTTTATGAAATGTCAAGAGATCGAAACCTATATAACAACCTAATAACAAGTTTGTTTCCAAGCATACATGGAAATAACGAAGTGAAGAGGGGAATCCTTCTAATGTTGTTTGGAGGCGTCGCTAAAACTACTGTTGAAGGTATGTATCACTTAGTCTAGTAACTACTGGACTCTGTTTTAAAATCATCGACTTCATACCAGATAGATTTTACTTATAGGAAATATCTTTGTTTCTGGAGACTACATAAGCTCACTCCAGAATAACTTCAAGTGAAAGTGTAAAAATTGTATTCTGATGCAGAGAGAGGAGACAGTCAATGTATATGGTGGTGTAAAAAAAAAACACAATTTAGACTCATCATTGCATAACTTTTTTGGATAATGTTTTTGTTTTTGTTTAGTACAAAAAAAATCTGTTCAATCTACAGGTGAAAATAAACAATTATAAAGATGGCTATTAAAATTTTTTTAGGAACAACTCTGAGAGGCGACATAAACGTATGCATAGTGGGTGATCCAAGTACAGCTAAGTCACAGTTGTTAAAGCAAGTTAGCGAGATAACTCCTAGGGCAGTTTATACAAGTGGAAAGGCTTCATCAGCAGCCGGTTTGACAGCAGCTGTTGTCAAGGTGTTTATGACTTAATAGATGGAACTTCCACTTCATTTAAATTAAAAGATAAAAAATTTCGAAAAATATATAAAAAAACTAAATTAGCTACAAACCTAAGGATGTTTCTTTATTAGTGTTAAACATTTCTTAGTGTCAAAAATTTCTAAAAAATGCGAAGTATGAATATTGAAACTTGATATTTTATTTTTAATAAGTTTAAATAAAAAAAATTGTTTATGAAATAGTTTTGTTGTTAACAGAGTGGACACTTAGCGAAAATTCACATTTTGTAGGATGAAGAATCGTTCGACTTCGTGATTGAGGCGGGCGCGTTGATGTTAGCAGACAACGGTGTCTGTTGTATCGACGAATTCGACAAAATGGATCCCGGCGACCAGGTTGCTATACACGAGGCTATGGAACAGCAGACCATATCAATAGCAAAGGTCTTGTTGAATCTCATTTTACGTCAATACTTCAAATCTATTTTTTTTAGGGATCATATTAGATATTCAGTATACAGGATGAAAGATAATAGGTGTAAAAGATCTGGAGGGGCTAAAGTATAGCTCGTATCCTATCTATCTAAGTATGGAATACTCCATCCAAAAGCAATAGTTCTGGAGTATTTAATTTCTTATATATTTTTTTAAAAATTCCCGCTTTTCCATGAAAAGATTCGATGATTTTATTTCTTAATTATTTCTACACAAATTTTAATGTAATAATTGTTTAATCTATATTTTATTAAATTAAATTAATAATCATCACTTAGAGGCTAAAACTTTTAAATTAGGTTCTTTGAAAGTCGTGACAGTAAAAATAAGGCGTCACACTTACATTGTTAATTTAATCTTAAAATAAATTTATTTATAAAAAATACGTATAAAGCACATGAATAAGTATCCGACTACAATACCTATCGGACAAGGTATAAGAAAGTATATAAAGTTTCTAAAATTTATAAAAAGAAACACTTGAAATAAAACCAAGTACCGTAAAATATCAAACCGTAGAGACTCATAAAAATAAACGTCGGACCTTAATTTGACCCTTTTGATTTTGTTGTAACAACATGATCTTTACAATGTTACACTATAAAATCCTCTTTGGGAACTTGAAGAGCGTCATACATGGTGAACACGGAGCTAGAGGTGGAGTGAAATATATACGACATCGCCATGAGATCCTGAGAACATTTTACTCTTTCATTAAATGTCGAAAGCGTCAATCTGTATTTATTATTAAATATTAAAGCATTTATTTAAAAAAAAAAAACTAAATATCCATAGTAAACACGGGTGTCTAGTTAAAAATATATTTCATTTCCAGGCTGGTGTGAGAGCAACTTTGAACGCTAGAACATCTATACTCGCTGCTGCAAACCCCATAGGTGGTCGGTATGATCGAGCCAAATCATTGCAGCAGAATGTAGCACTTAGTGCTCCGATCATGTCCCGCTTTGATCTATTCTTCATATTGATCGACGAGAGCAGTGAAATGGTCGACTACGCTATCGCTAGGAAAATAGTCGATCTTCATTGCAATAAAGAGGAAACGTACGATTGTGTCTACTCCCGAGAGGATCTTTTAAGATATATCGCCTTCGCGAGATCATTCAAACCCATTATTACTGAAGTAAGTATCGTATGTCCTTAAGAAGTTCAGTTTAATAAAACTGCAGATTTATACCACTTCAACCTTCGTGTGTCGTAAAAGGTGACTAAGATGCATACGCCATAATTTGTCCTATCTACTTTACGAACAGCTAATCACTATGCCACACATATAATTAGGCGCGTAAAATAATTACACACAAAAGTGGATGAACTTACCGAAAACGCTAAAATGATGATGATGATGATAGTGAAAAGCTTTGTAAATGTCCTTAGTATCAAACTATGATACCTAGAGTATCCACAGCCTCATAGACTCACTGTGATTTTATTAACAAATTAGGTGATATAGAATTTATATAAACTTTTAAAAATCAATGAAAATAAATTAATTTTGTTAGACACCTAATACGTATCATATTATGTGATTTAACGTGCAGATATAACAAAAACACCAAAGTGTAATATTTATTTAATGAAGTTACAGCTAAAATAAATTACTGGGATTTGCATTTACGTAAATTCTCTTGAGTATCTATCTGTTACTTTAGCCCGTAATTTTGATTTTTTTATAGCTATGAGATGACTAGAATGTTCACTTGATAAGTACTATGTCAATGCATAATAATGTGGAGTTAATAAAGATGGCATAAACTGAACCATATTATGCTTGTCGCCTTGAGATATATTATCCGTCGTTACTCTAGTAATTTGTTTGAGTTGTACCATAATGTTTTTACCACATGCGACTTGTAGGAAGCAGGCAAGCTCCTGGTTGAATACTATACGACGCTCCGGTCACGAGACGGCAGCGGCCCGCAGGGCGGAGGCGCGTGGCGCATCACCGTACGGCAGCTTGAGTCCTTGGTCAGGCTGGCTGAGGCTATGGCAAAACTGCACTGCAGTGGTCACGTCACCGTCAACCACGTACACGAGGCATACAGGTAACAAATGTTTCTGTTCTGTTTTCGACACAGCGCTCATTTTACTCAACCTGCAGGAGACAATTTTGCTTGCATGTTAATAACTATAGTATTTATTTATTTAATAAGAAGTCAACATGATATTTACATTAAAATCCAATAACAATCATCATTATAAGGTTCCCTCTTCAAACTGAAGTGTGACAATCAGATTGAGAAAATCAATTTGATCTTCAGCTATTCTGCAATAACAATACCATTATAATAAAATAGTTTTAGCAAAAAATGTACTTAAAGGCTAATTCATCCTATTTACAGTTCAGTCTGTGTTGTCAGTGACTATCTAGATTAGAAACACATCTTGTGTCAAATCTACAAGTACAATGAATATATCATAGTATATACAGTGTATGTCATCTTAGGTAGTAAATTATTATGTAGAGGTATTTAATGAAAGTATTAAAATTACTATTGATATTTTGCTATTTATTTTTACCATTTATTTAATTACATATTAAATTTGCAGGTTATTAAACAAATCTATAATAAGAGTGGAACAACCTGACATACATTTAGACGAGGATGATCCACAGTTTGAACCATCCATGGATGTCGATCAGGAAACGCCTAACGCCAGTACAGGTATCCTTTTTTTCTTTGTGTAATAAGGGCTAAACTATACCTCTGTTAATGGATTAAAGTTAAAGTACCTTGAGGTCAATTTATTGTAAGATTATTTATTAGCATTGGTGGTAATCGACAGGACAAAGTGTGAATGGAGATACAGCGCCGAAAAAGAAGCTGACATTGTCGTTTGAAGAATACAAAGCGCTGAGCGACATGCTGGTTGTATTTATGAGGAAGGAGGAGTCGGAGGCTGAAACAAGGGGTAAGTATTATATCCTGCCTAATATAGTGTAAGTGGTCCCGCACCACAACTGACGGGATCAAAGCCAACCTCACCTGCTCATGGGGCACCCTACTAATCGACAAACAAAGCTCTAGCTACCACTAACCTGCATTAGGCCAGTGTGGTGAGAAATGGCCCTAATGTCCCCATATGAATCCCTACCCAATTAATGTGGATATCTTTGGAGGAGGCCTATGTCGAGTTATCACGTCTATCAGCTGATAATTATGATAAAGTAATAATCATCTTTACAAATAATTAATATTTTATCAGAAACAAACAGAAAGTAGACTTAAGAAAACAAAAAGTAGACTTAAACATATCCATGTTTAAGTCTACTTTTTGTTTTTTTTGAAAAATAACAAAAGAATTATGTTTATATTTATATATCTGTATCTTTTTGTATATTTGGTATCTCATTGTATTCATAAACTAGCATTAATTGCAGGCGAAGAAAGTGCAGGCATGCGCAAGAGTGCTGTTGTTAATTGGTATTTAGAACAACTGGTGACACAGGGGCAAATTGAGAATGAAGACGAACTGGTGGAGAGAAAGACATTGGTAGAGAAGGTCATTGATAGACTCATGTATCATGTTAGTATTAGATATTTTATATCATATTAGTAAAAATAATTATATGATAGCTCAGTTGGATTACCTATTAATATATATTCACTGCATCCCTGGCACTACGGGGCTGTGGGCATGTCTAGTAACGTAGCCTTTTGTTCAATTTGGGGCCAAATGTTATGGAGTTTTGTTGGTGGTAGGGTTATTCCGAATCCGCCTGTACACTCATAACCATTATGTAGTATATCTGCGGACATCACGGCGTTGCTGTGTTTCTGTGTCACTTAACACAATGTGAAATTCATGTGTTAGGTATATAAAAAAATACTTGCTTAACTTGGATCCGCCTTCAAACCAGTGTTCGCTGACTACTGCTTATCTGCGAAAATGCACGCTGCAATGTTAACTAATTAGATGGTTTCTCGTAGCAAAGTTATACCATCAGTGAAACTCTGCTCCAAAATCATTTTTATTATTAAAGATAAAATGTAGAAAGAGAAAAATATGAATATTTAAACTTTAAGTAATCTAGTGTTTAATATATTTTTTTCTAGGATCAAGTTATTATTCCTTTATCCACAACTGGACTAAAGGCGACACCAAAAACTTCGGGCCAAGATATTGAGGATGATCCCCTGCTGGTAGTCCATCCCAACTACGTCGTTGACACGTAAAATACTCATAATTAGCTGGTTAATTAATTAAAGTATTAATTTTTGTAATTTTTTGGTATTTCTCTCTCTAGACAGCCTAAGTCATTATGGCTAGCCAAAAACTGGTTGGTGGTTCTCACACGTGCGACCGTCTGGCAAGATGAGCTATCGCGCCTTCTTGACAATGATATTTAATTATTTCAAAAAAAGGTGTGATAAAGTCAACATGTTTAATAAATAATAAAATACTGCATTGGATGGAAATTAATCAGTTCAGACGATAATGAATGAAAGCCTCGTTACCCCGATGATGTCACTGGCTATAGTGCCCCCCGTCTAGTTAGCAGCAGAATACGGAGTAGAACAGATCTTATCGTGGTGTTTCGTCGTCGTTGCGGACACGTTCCTCTTAATTGTTTTCATATCTGTTGGGCAAAGTTTCTTCTTCAAATTCATCTGAATGTAATAGTATTGAGTACTTTTATCATATCATGATGTAATGTGTACGGAACGATGCCGAAAAACGAAATTTTTTTAATATAAATTTATATCATGTCGCGATTTACGATTTCCCGCTATCATATGAAGCAAGAATTAATTTTATTAAAATTGGATTTAAGCATAAAAGATAATGTTTAGATATATTAAGCAATCGTGTTTAGTGTTACTATATTAAGTAGTTAGGGGGATCATTGTTATTATTATGTTCATTTTAGGACCAATACTATAAACAAAAAAAAAATTAACATATACATAAGTGGCCACCGAGACCATAAAACGTCTTAATAAATGATAAGGATGTTGATTACGAATTTATAAATTTATTTTTTATACACTAAAAAAACGTGCTTCTATCTGCCGGTTTATAGTTCTATGTATGTCATCAGTGATATGATCTTCTGTAGTTAATTATAATGGGTAAAGTTTATGGAAAACGAAAGGTGGGGAAACGTAAAAAGTCATGGTTGAAGAACATCAGGAAATGGACTGGCACATCTGAGGCTTCTGAATTGTTCCGCCGAACCAAAGACAGAAAGGATTGTACCACGCTGATCGCCAACTTTCACTAGTTGGAGAGGCACTTTAAGAAGAAGAAAATAGATCTATGCAACAACAACAGTTTTCCAGGTTGAAGGATGTTGCAACTGATGATATTACAACATCACGCTACGTTCACAGATTGGTATGTTTATGATCCTAACTATTCATACATTAGGGTGAATTTATCATTAGTCGCGCCACTCGTTGAATAAAGAAAACAAACAGGGGAAAAAAAAAGCAAATTTGACAATAATTATTTATTAATATTAAATTCAACAACGTTCAAACACTTTGTACAGATCGCCCAAATTGGCTATTTGTAAAATGACGCCATTGCTTACAAAACTAGATGGTGGTAGGAAATATCTTCTGATTGCCGGAAATACCACATGCTCTTGCTTCCACTGCTCAGCCCTCTGTGCCTCTGCGTTAGGGTCCGCGTTCGGTTGTGAGTAGAAAATGGCAGTCTGTCGGCTGAACATATCGAAACAATCCTTCTCAGACTCCCAGTTGACCTCGGTCACTAGTCGCACCAGGTATGTGGGCAATGCACCCATAAATGGAGTATAACCATCTGATACAAAAACATTTTAATATTTAGACATTAACATTTAGAGATAGCTTATATTTTACATTTTTTTTAATGACTAAAATTGTTCTTCCCATCCTGTTCACCAGTTCACTCTTACTTTTTTAATCTTTCATACTTCTATTTTAAAAATTGCATTTCTTCTTTCATTCATCACCTCAACGATTTTAGTAGCTGCTCTTTATTAAATGAGTAGGTTTCGATTGCCGAAGACTAAGTTGTTACCATCGCAACTCCTATTTTTGCCGTCAAACAGTACTGTGCAAATGCTGGTAGCTCTATTGCCGGAGACTGTCTAGATAGATACGACCGCAGTGTCTATTTCTACCACTAAACCGTAGTATGTAAACATTATTATGTTCCGGGTTTAAGGGCCCTGTGGCTAGTGTAATTACTGGAGTAACGATACTTAACATCTAATGTCTCGGGCGACGAGCGTAATGCGGTGCAGTGTATATTATCGGAACCGGCGCCACGTTATTATGGGCAGGTATATCACTTACCAATAGGTGAATATCCGTTTCGTCTCGTCGCCTAAGTGAATATGCAAAAAAAATCAGTTTTCCGGTTTTAAAGGCGTTGTAGCTATTGAAATTACTGGGGACAATGAGATTGAAATTAGACCACCTTGAGGACAATGTGGTATAGTGTAATCAACCTAACTAGCGCAATATGTCTACCACCATAAATATCTTGCATGTCTCATCACTTAATGAATATAGAAGAAGCTGGAAATTGTTTTACATTACCTAATAACAGAGGCAGTGCCAACAATTCTCCTTCACTGTTCATTTCCATAGAAAAATATTCGTAAAGCATATCCTTCTTGCTCACAAGGAATGACATCATCTTTTGGGCCACTTCTCGCATATCACCTTTTTAAAAAAATTGGGCCATTTAAATAACCTCATCACATCGTCAATATATAATAACACAGTGCTGCAGTGGCTACCCTTTTGTCTAGTATAAGGGTGTTCCCTGGTTCGATTTATAAGCCCCATGTGGAGTTTGTTTGATAATAAGAATCTTTTGGATCGATCATTGCTTTAACTAAAGTGTTCTCGGCAAGCACGCATCACATTCTACAACCTTATTCTCACTTAACATTATGTGAAATTGAGATCAATTTCATAGTCCATTATAGGTAAAAAAGTGTGCTAACTTAATTATTAATCTTCACTAACTGCGCTGGTCTAATAATTGGGATGTTTTTCTTCAACAGATGAACTCGTTGAAATGATGATAACTAAAAATTTACCATATTGGGTATCCCACTCCGGCTCCTGTGATCGAAGCCCAAGCACAATCACCTCTTCCAGTGGTAACGGATTCGATAACTTGATTAATCCGAAGTTTTGGAAATCGTACAACAATGTCTCGTAAAAAAGTTCCTCCCTGTAAAAAAATTTTTTTTCACCATCATGATATAATTTTTTCTGAGTTTTTATTTTAAGTTTATTCGACTTAGTGTTAATACCAATACTAATTAGCATGATATATAAATGTTTATGTGTGCTTGGCGTCTTTAGACAAGATGTCAAGCTTCGTTATTCAGTAATATCACTAGGTACAATGCCAACCCAAAGGGCAATGGAGAGACCCAGAGGGCTATGCTCGGAGTTTCTCTGCGTGATCGAATCAGAAATGTGGAGATCCACACAAGAAGTAAGGTCACTGACATAGCCCAAAAGATTGCTAGACTTAAGTGGCAGTGGGTAGGGCCCATTGCTCGAAGGACCGACAGCCGATGGGGCAATAAGGTTCTAGAATAGCGCCCGCGTACCGGTACACGTAACATTGGGAGGCCTCCCACAAGGTGGACCCGGCGATCTGGTGAGAATCGCAGAAACCCACGCGATGCGACCAACACAGCACCGATCGACATAGAGATCTTTTGGGGAGGCCTATGTCCAGCAGTGGACGTCTATCGGCTGATGATAATGACAACGCCTTTCAAACCGGAAAACAGTTTTTAAACACTGTTTGCCGTGATAGATAGGCGCTAAGGTTGTACCCACATAGACGGTTCCCATTTTACCATTAGTATATATATTTATACATATACATACGTGCTAAATATATATATAATTAACACGTAAAAAGAAGATACTTACGTCAGTTTCGTCGTATCACATAAGTAAAGTTTTGTTGAATGCTGTATTAGTGATTGGTGACAATCGATACACGCGATGAATATCAAGTTAGCCAATATTTCCCTCAAGTTGGTGTTGCACAACCTCTCAACTTCCATGCGCAGCTGCTTAACGCTAGTCAATTTAGTCTCCACCCTCTCGTACTTGAAGGTACGGGTTTTAAAGGATTCCTTTGGATCAACGTAAGACATGTTCGCTTGCTCTGTCCCCGTTCGTAAATTCCATCTGTCGTTCGATTTATTTGGTTCTGGTTCGTTAACTAAAGAACTTTCTAGAACGTCTAAATCATTAGCAGCATTTGTTAGTTCATCTGTCGGTTTTTTATTATTTTCATTATCTTCTTTCGTAACATTTGTTAGTTCATCTGTCGGCTTTTTATTATTTTCATTATCTTCTTTCGTAACATTTGTTAGCTCATCTGTATGTTTTTTATTATTTTCATTATCTTTTTTCGTAACATTTATTGGTTCATCTGTCTGTTCTCTTTTATTTTCATTATAGTCTTGATTAGTAGCTTTGGTTTGTTCATCTGTCTGGTTTCTATTATTTTCAACATTGTTCGCAGGTTCGTCTGTTGGTATGTTCAGACCGGTTCTGTTATTTACATTTTCATTAGGTTTATTCGCGATTTGAAAGAATTTTTCGATTTTCTGCGTATCGGAAGTGACTCTTACTAAATCTTTGGCATATACTTTAGCACCGTCCGTTGTTTTCTTTATAATCTCATCGACTATTGTCGCTCCCGGTAAGCGAGCCTGTAACGTATGACTGTTAGAAATAAGCTTAATATTAGGTCCTTACATATGAAATTGGCGTTATGTACAAGAGGAATATAAAGTAATTTTTTTTTGTAAAATATATTTCATTAATCAAGGTATGCACCGTTGTTATCTATGCACTTTTGCAATCTCATAGGTAGTTCATTGATTCCTTTACTAAAAAAACCATGGGGGCGAGAATCAATAAACTCTTTAAAGGCGGTTTTAACTACCGCATCGAAGTTGAAGTTGTTTTCTTGTAAGAAGTTGTCCAAGATGGTAATCTGTTGGTGCAAGGTTCGGTGAGTACGATGGATTTCGCAGACATTCTAATTGTAGCTCATCTAACGTATTGGTTGTTTGTTGTGCAATGTGTGGTCTTGCGTTGTCGTGAAGCAGTAGTGGCCTAGAGCAATTGACCCATCTCGGTTGTTTAGCAGCTAGTTCTTCCTTCGTGGTTTGCAGTTGCTGACAATAGATATCTGCCATAATTGTTTGGCCAGATTTTAGAAAGCTGTAGTGAACGACAATGGCGCTAGTCCACCAAACATTCACAAGTAAATTTTCTGAGTCAATCTTCGTTTAGGGCAGGATTTGGCTGGGTCTCCAGGGTTCAGCCATTGCGACGAGCGCTTCCGATTATCGTACAGTATCCACTTTTCACAACAAGTAATGATTCGATTTAAAATCCCTTCATTATTGTGTCGGTTGGGCAAAGTAACACAGCAGCAGCAGTCGACGCGTGTTTGCAAGTTCTATTCACTCAATTCATGAGGTATCCATCGTTCAAGTTTTTTCACTTTCCCGATTTTCTTTAAGTAGATACAGTTTTATCACTTACCCGGAAGCCTGCAGCTATCTTTGAAATGCTTTGTGATGGATCCGCTTCCACAACAGCCTTTAATCCTTAAATTTCCACTTTGATCTCTGGCCATCCACGGGGTTAGTTCTGAAGGTCGAAAACGTACCGTGTTTTTTTTTTGCGATACCAGCGTCGTATACATCATTAATCCTTCGAGTTATTTCTTCAGCACTGGTGCCATGGTAAAACTCGTACTCGTAAATATACCGATATTTTAAATTGTCCATATGCGGTAATAAGCAACACTAAAGAAAAAATAATGAGGAAAAAAACAAATGTATGACTGTTTTCAAAACTCAAATGTACCAGCTAAATGAATTTATAAATTTTAATTTGGAATTCTTAACCAAAGAGATGTTTCAGATTAAAGTGGTCAGTACGACAAAACGCTAATTTCATATGTAAGGACCTAATATATAAAATAGAACAATGTTGATGAAAAGTAAGTTTTACCTGAGTATACATAACTCTTGATGAGTTGCAGCTTAGCAGTTTGCTTTCTATGCAAGATTTGATCTTGTCAATAATTTGTTCTTCGTATAGGAACTGTACCTCATGTTTAGTTGGATGCACATTCACATCGACATTTCTCGGATCTGAAATAAAAAAAATTAATGCGAATATTTAAAAAAAAAGTTTTTTGTTCCAAGGAAGTATACAAACGACGAGATTTGTCTCGTGAAAATTAGAGAAATCAATGAAATATTTTTTTTTAATTTTCACCTATATTATTTAAATTCATGTCTTCAAACACAAAAAAGAACCATAAAAAAACCTGCGCCCCGAATGAAAACTCTCCACTCTTAAAACTATGTCCCCATAGAAATTAAAACTACAAATACACAGAAATCCCAAATTATAATAAAAGAATTTAATTACATATGTTATGAATCAAAAAAAGCTCAAATCAAAACCTATTCCGAATTATCTTAGTACTATAGGTTAAAACTATTTTGAAAGAAGAAACCAAAATAGAAATATTTGATTTCTTTTCTACCTTCTTTTTTGTTCCTATTGTTAACTTACCACATCGCTTGTATGGTATTATAAATAAGTGTTAGTATGAACCCAATAATTTTTTTCCAACAAAGTGATAATGTTTATATGTATATGAGTTTACCTGCCTCTCCACTACCCACACCTACCTTGGTGCATTAATATTATCTGATAATCAATAAGTACAAAAAAAATATTCGTTATAAAAAACAAAATAATAATGTCAATACCAGACCTAGCTCAATACTGAGGTATACAAAGGAATGTGCGTTCTTAGGTAAATATGTCGCATAAACTGAGTCCACCGCCTTTCGTATACCTGAAAAAAAAAAAACAATGTAACTGTCTTCAAAGACCAATGATTATAAATTACCATTAATTCAAGGACTACATAATTGCAAACAATCTCAATCTGCCACCATAAGTCCTAAGACAGAACATTTAATATCCTCTGCCTTATCAATTAATATCCAGTGAAAATAAGAAAAGTGTGTATACTCATTGCACATAGGAAAACTCCAAATCTTAATCAAACTTTAGTTTGGGGATACCGTGTGATGGTTTGTCTCATTACTCTAATGACACAAAGATCTCTCATATGACAAAGATCAAAGTCTCATTGCCTGAGCAATTACTACAACACCTTTATACTGGAACACAATAATGTTTACATGCTGTTGTTTAAACAGAAATAGTAGCTGCACTCATATATAATTCACTGGTGGTAGGTCTCTGTAAACAGAGACTGTCTACATAGGTACCAGTGCAGCTCTTACTTCTTCCACCAAACAGTGCTATGCAAACATTACTGTGTTCCAGTTCAGAGGTTGTCATAGCTAATTACTTGGGTTATGAATCTACATCTTGCGTCTGAGGCAATGATTGCAATGTGGTACAGTGTATATCTTAACTAGAGCAACATTGTCATGAGCAGGTGTATCACTTGTCATCAGATGAATGTCCCACTCGCCTTGTCGATTAATTGAATAATAAAAAAAAACAGATGGTCTACAGTAACAGAGATCCATAGTAGTCCGATTCTTGGAACATAAATGAAATTAGGTTAGTGGTAATATTTTCTTCAATCCTATCTGGCATTAAATTTGCCAAGATAATAGTATTACTGTATCTAAATTGGCATGATATAAGAGCCAAAGTATCATGAGTGAGAATGGGTTCACCACGGATCACTATCATAATAATTTGAAATATGAGATGTTAACCCATGGTTAATATAAAGAAGTACATACTGTGTGAAACTACAAGGCGATGATTAATGAACAAAAGCATAGTTCCTTTCTTATGTGAATAATTTACATTGGTAATATATCCATGTAACATCATTTTAAGTGAATTCTCCTTTAATTCTATTTCTAATAGTTCACGAGCTATTGAGTTACCATGAATCTGAAAAAGAGAGATTCACAATTCTAATATAATAATTATTTTTAGTCAACAATACAAGCAGGATGTTTCTGTTATAGCAAGTAATATGCTCGCCCATAATTAGTATGATGTACATTGCACCACATTGTGCCTTTCTATTCTGCACAACTTCTTACAAAGGTCAAACCATCATCACCTGCAAGTGCAACACCCAGCTAAACAATGGATGAGGCTTTGACCACCCACCTACCCGCACAGGGCCAGCATGGTGGGCCCAAGAGCCATATCTTCCTCAATGAGAATCCTTGAGAAGGTTATGACCAGTAATGGGCATTATCCAGCTTATAACATGAAGAAATACTTCAGCATGTGAGGTAACATATTAAATCTTATACCACTATTGATTTCACTAGTATTTAAAACTGGAACACAGTAATTATAGCTCAGTTATATTTAGTGATAGAAATGGGTGTAATTGTGGTCTCAATAATAAATAAAAATAATCTCCGTAAATAAACTTACAATTCTAATATTTTCTACCACAGAAGACTTGATAGGAGTTTTAATATCTGTATTTTCACCAAATTTCTTTAGTGTGAATCCCACATGACTGTTGTGTATAGCGTACCCACCAACTACCTCCATTATATGGGTGTATTCTTCTATGGGACTTCGGAGTGACTTCTTTCTAGCTATTACATTATAGAAGAGGTCTTCAACTGTTATTTGTGTGCCATTGTTTCCTGCACATGCTTTTATAGACCCTTTTAATTTACCATTTTCATATGAGGCTCTGAAAAATATATGGATTACAAATTTTATGTTATCTTTTTGTATAATCAAAATTTCCAATGTATAATCTAAATTTAACGCTTGATATCAATATAATGTTTACTAAGTTACAATTGTAAGTGGAAAGTGTTATATTGTAAAGTTCTTTGTATAAGGAAATAATATTAAAAAGTCGTCAACATCTTTTTTTGAAAAAAGAGTATGAATCATGATTAAAGTAAAACTGTCCAATCATACTTGTAAGCACATTTATCATATGCAGTTTTTGTGAGTATTGTGAGATGGGAGATATAACTGATACTGGCCAGAGCCTCTCCTCGAAATCCATATGTACTGATCTGTTGAAGATCCTCATATTCCTGTAATTTCGATGTTGTAAATCTTTCACAAACAATATCTAAACTGTCACTTCTGATTCCAGTACCATTGTCTTGAATCTAAAAATAAATCATTAATAAAGTTTTGGATGAATTGATGAATTAAATTAAGTGTTTTTGTGACAATGAAAATATATACCTGCAAATATTTTAATCCTCCTGCTTTAACAGTTATTATTATATTTGAGGCATGAGCATCTAAACTGAAAATAAGAAAAACAATAATAATAATTTTTCATAAAGACATTTTTTACTCAAGCTTTACAGACCGATTTTGTTTCTATCGTTGACTTTATTTAATAAAGCTAAAAAAAAAATTAAAATCACTAGCCTATTTTCTATCAACTCTTTTAGAGCATTAGCAGGTCTTTGAACTATTTCACCAGCCGCTATACGGTTTACGACATCCTCGTCTAATTTTCTAATTATTCCGGGTTCTATCATAGTTATAAAAATGATTTATTAAAACACTTTATCGTCTTCGCGCCGTTAAATTAAACTAGGCATGCCATTATCAATATATAACGATATCAAGGAACATCAAAAATGAATAGTAGATAATATTTTTGTCATCGATACATTCGTAATATTTGATCAAAATTATATAACTCCAAAAAATGGATTTAAATTTCAGTATTTTATTAAAATTTTGACAAAAATACAAAATATAATTTTTATGACTAGAGTTCGTTAAAATAATATCTCAGCAAAATAATATTGCGCGAACCATTTTATAATAGTAGGTTACGTAAATTGGTATATTCTATTAAAATGTCATTTATAAAAATAAGACTTCTGTTTTCTTTAGCACAGCCTTTTTTTAAAGTAATATATAATCATATTAAAGTTTATTTGTCTCATCGATAGTTGGTACACAAGCTTAAATTCGGTTTTTAACCAATACGCATCCCTTAGAATATCGGAGCATCTGAAGCGAATTTCTCAAAGCAGTTTTGTATGTTCAGTAATATTATTGAAAAAATTTATTGATACTTGCCCAATTCAGTCAGTTTTACTGTACCCTTTGTTGATAACAATTGTAAATATTAAAAGTATTATAAATAAAAATACTGGATAATGAGTTCCGTGGATTTTGATTCAGATGGAAATGATTGCGATAGCGAAACTGAATTACAAGATTTACGACAGCTTAATGCCGTACTAAATTCGGAGCCACAGGCACCTATAGCATCAACATCAAAAGCTCAGTCTTCGACAGCTAGCACTTGCAGTTCGTCTTTAAAAGTGGCTGATGAAATTGGTAAAATAGAAACAGCGATATCTCTGAATAAAATCACTGATGAAAAGTTACGAAAGCTTGAAACAATTTTACAAGAGCGGTTGAAAGAATGTGATCAAAGGTTAGCAGAAATAAAATGCAATAAAGGTAACAAATTTTTCGACAAAGAAGAATCATTCAGATATGTTAATTGTGGTAAACCTTACTTTAAAGATAAAGACAATTTTACACCGCCAAATAATGAAGATACTATTACCATGCAAAAATCAGGAATGTATGACTTTTCAACAATCACCTCTGTACCTGGCTGGACAGTTAAAGATAAAAGCCAGTTTCTTAATTTAATTGAAAAAATGTCCCAGGAAATTCAAATAACGAGAATTGAGTCACAAATTTCAGAGTTAAAACGAAAAGAAAAAATTAGTTCTAGTATGGAAAAAAAAATAATTTTATTGCAAAAGGAAATTAGATGTGTTCAAAAAAAGAGTTTAAAGGATATAGCATTACCAATTACAGAAGAATATGATTGGGAATATATAGCTAATAAATTAAACCGTAGGCATTCAGCAACAGAATATCAGGCTTTGTGGAAATTGTTTCTGCATCCTTGTATAAATAAAACCACTTGGAGTAAGACCGAGCACACAAGTTTGCAAAAAATAGCTGCTGAAAATAAATTTCAAGATTGGGATGACATAGCTAATAAACTAGGGACAAACCGTACTGGATACCAATGTTTTGTTTACTTCCGCACCAATATGAGTAACACTTTTACTGGCAAAAAATGGACAAGAGAAGAAGAGGAATATCTGAAAAGGTTAATTGATTTTTATAGAGAGGGTAATTATATTCCATGGGGTAAAGTCGCAACATCAATGGAAAATCGAACTAAGATACAAATTTATAATAAATATAATAGACTAATTGAACTAAGGAAAGGAAGGTTTTTACCAGAAGAAGATGCTGTCATACTTACTTGTGTGGACAATTTTGGGACCAACTTCAGAAGAATGACAGGCTACTTACCTGGGCGTTCCTCAGCACAAATACGTGTGAGATATCAAATCTTATCCAAACAAAGAGTGTCTACTGTGTGGACTACAGAGGAAGATAATAAATTAATTAAACTACTGGCTAATCAAGAATCACCTACTGTGTTTTCAACTGTAACAAAATATTTTCCTGGCAAAGACAGAATGAATATAAGAAGTAGATATTTAACTTTAGTTAAATGGATGAAAACACATCCTGACATGGATATTTCTAAGGCACCACGTCGAGCTTCGCGCAGATTAGGACATGGGCGTCCTTTAGATAATTTGAACAAAGCAATTGAGAATCTTAAAAAGAGAATAAAGAATGAAGTAGAAGATCGTAAATGCAAAAAAATTACGAAAGATTCACCAGAACATATTATTGATGATGCTATAATGGCAGCATTAGCTACTCAGATTGCAAAAGATGAAGAAACTAAAGCAATACAAGAGTATGAATGTGAACAATTAGAATTACCAGATGATACAACTATTTTATCAAAGAATTTAAATGCAACTAATTTAAGAAAACTTCTTATATTTTTAAAATCCCAACTAAATAAAACCAAGCTTGCTGAAAGTGAATACTGTAAACAATATCCAGATTTATTAAAAGGTGAGAATGAAGTATCTTTAGTAAAGGTGAAGTCTTATTCAAAGAAAGATGCATTAAAAACTGTTGTGAAAAAGAACCCTGACATATTTGGTGTGAATAGATTAGAAAACCTGAAATATGTTTTACCTCCTCATTATGCTACAATAACTGGATGTAGACAGTTAATGGCATTGGTATCAAACACAAAAATTAGAATGGAATGTGATTTCGACCTTAATGTGTTGATGAAACAAAATCCTTCATTGAAAGAGCATTTCAATCTTTTATTAGAGAGATTTAATGCATTGTTTTTGTGGCCATTGTTACTTTCCAATCAACCACCGGCATTTGATAAAGATGATAATAAAACAAATCAAATATGCAAACTTATTCCGAAAATAAATGAACCTGCATTGAACATAGGGATTGCCATACCAGAAATAAGAACAAATATAATTAATAAGTCAATAGATTTAAATGAATCTGATGTTAGTGAAGCACAAATAAATCTTAAAGATGTCCCTTTCGGCGAAAATGTTGCATCCTAATTGGTGTTTGGCCTTTAGTGACATATATGAATTTCCCACGTAATTCAAGATAGAACTAACATCTTAGCTGCTTTATTCAAAAATATATATCATCATCATCAGATCATAGATATCCACAGCTGGACCTATGCGTGCCCCAAAAATCTCCGCATCGATCGGTCTAGCGTTGCCTGCATCCAGTGGGTTCCCGCAATTCTCACCAGATCGTCGGTCCACCTTGCGGGAGGCTCTACACTATGTTTACCGGTACACGCGCGCCACTTAAGAACCTTACTGCCCCATTGGATATCGGTTCCTCGAGCAATGTGCCCACTGCCAGTTAAGTTTAGCAATTTTTTGGGCTACACCGGTGACTAGTTCTTCGGATCTCTACATTTCTCATTCGATCGTGAAGAGAAATTCCGTACATAGCCGTCTCCATTGCCCTTTGGGTGACTGAGTCTTTTTAGAAGGCTGATAGTTAGGGCCAGGTCTCAGTTTCATCACAAAAATCTATATACATAAAGAAAATGGATTCTATTAGATTACAAATCACGTCAAAACTTGAATTTCATACATCATTTTATTTGTAGTTAACTTTTATAAACATTTTCGTCATAGCATCATAATCATCATCGGTGTATTATTTATGTGCTATAGAAAGTCATTTCCGGTTGCGGTTGCTCTCGAGAAATATTTTAGAAAAATTTCAAACTTGTTAAATATAGTGCAAAAACTATTTCACTACTTAAATTTTTAAATAAAATTTAATAAAGGCAAACAAACAAAACGACAACCAACCATGAAAACAAGAATATTATATACAATTATTTTTTTTTTTAATAAAACTGGTCTAGATTGTTAAATATTATACTTCGTATTTTAATAATTATAAGTAGAGCCAGTTCTCATACATTTCACATAAACAGTATTATTGACGTAATTTTATTTATATTAATTAAAAAAAGTCTGCAATTTGAATTTCATTTCCATTTCCTATGCTGGATACTTTTTTACGGTATGAGTTTCTTCTAGCTTGGTACAATTCCAACTTTTGCCTTTTTCATAATATAGATGAGAACGCTTATTGATGATCTTATTTCCACTGAAAGGCACAGCAGGTAACAAAATAAGTGGTATAAGGAAATTTGAACCTCTGTATAAATACGATGAGCGTGATTTAGTATTTATCAATAGAGCCATATTATTATGGTTTCTGCATCGTGGAATAAAAAAATTGTATCAATGAATTATATTCTGATCGTGACTATACTAAATGGCGCTCCAGTCGACAAACTTTTTGAATTCGATAACCAATAAATTCCTTAATTAAATTCTGATTTAATTAAACACTGATAGGATTTTTAAATATTAAGTTTATAAAAGAAATGTCATCTAAGAACACATAAAATGTACCTAGTTAATAAAATGAAACTATTAATTGTAACTAAATTATGAAATCTTTATTAACAAAATAAACAATTATGCTTCTTAAAACATAATGTATGAGTAAGTGGAATATTTGACATTTTTCTGTGGAAATTTTTAAACAAACCCCCATTGGTCTGGGGACCATCATTTTAGCGACCACTGCTCATGGGGATATTTAGTATTAAATGTCATCCACTTGCTGATGCAAACATTTCAATTAATTAATAGGGTGCAAACAATATTAAGGTACTTAAATATCATACAAAAATCATAATAATAGTACAAGATGGCGCAAAAATAACCTGAGGTTTTTTGGCTGTAGTTTAAAAAAAAAATTAAAAACTTTGATTCTTCTTGTGGATTATTTTTATTTGGTCTTTTAATTTTTTTATAATATGAATATGATGTCATGTAAATGGCCACCGCCACAGTTGATTGTCATTTGAGCCCTTTTTATGGCATTTTCCATCACTGGCCAAAACTTCCAGCGATAGGTTCTCACATTCTTGACGGATATTGTCTTTAAGAGCTGCAAGAGTCTGAGGCTTGTTGACTTAAACCCGCGACTTTAAAAAGCCCCACAAAAAGAAGTCTGCAGCGGTCAAATCAGGCGATCTTGCTGGCCAGTGCAAATCGCCAAAACGGGAGATTAGGCGCCCGCGAAATGCATCCTTCAGCATATCGGTTGTGGCACGTGCATTGTGTGCTGTTGCACCGTCCTGTTGGAACCACATGTTTTCCAAACCCAATCAAGTTGCGGCAAAAAGAACTCGTTGATCATTGCTCTGTAGCGCTCACCATTCACAGTAACCGTTTGGACCGCGACGTCTTCAAAGAAAAAAGGTCTAATGACTCCTCCAGCGAAAACAGCAAACCATACAGTGACTTTGAGCGGGTGTAATGGCTCTTCGTGCGTTACACGCGGATTTTCAGTGCCCCAGAAGCGTAAATTTTGCTTATTTACGTACCCGCTAAGATGGAAATGGGCCTCATCACTCATGATTATTTTTGATGAAAAATCATCTTCCTCTTGGTGGTGATTAAGGATGGCTTGAGCTTATGTTAGACGCGATTGGCGGTCAGCAGCTAACAGCTGATGCACCGTCTGGATTTTGTACGGAAACATCTTCAAATCTTGTACCAAAATTCGTTATAATGACCATCGACTGATACCCATTTGCGTGGCATGTCGTCTGGTCGATGTCGACGGCGCTTCCATGACATCCTCGGCTACAGCAGCAATATTCTCTGCAGAACGGCTATTCCGGGGTCTGCCACGCCTGGCAGCATCTCGTGTTGTGCCAGTCTCTTCGAGGCGAGCGGCTAAACGTCGCAGTGTTTCACCAGTAGGCGTTGGACGGCCAGGAAATCTGCGACGAAATTCACGTTGTGCCAAAGTCACCGACCGATTATTGGTCAAATAAATAGTAACCAATATTCCGCGTTCTGGAGCGTGTAGCGTAACATTGTTTATTAACGTGTATTTGGCATGTGTTTACTACACAAATGTCAAAACAGAACTGACATTAGGGGCCAATCGCAAAATTTATAGTATTTTCTGATCGGAGATTACTTTTGCGCCAACCTGTAGATAAATAAAGACAAATACAGTACGAAGTTTTCTATGAAGGTGATAATTTTATTAAGTTTTAAGAAAAGCGTTGGCTACATATTTATCAGGATGTTCAGAAATTTTTGAAATGCAGATGTGCACTATTATAATTTTTTTACATAACTGGCCTATTTAATCCACGACAGGATCTCAAGGCTAAGTGCAGTAGGTCAAACTTCTCAAGAATAATTTTTTCAATATTTTATAATCATATCAATTATTTTAAATCGATAAGAATGTGGTATAGTTGACATTAACTAACGTTATATAGGTACATCACTGACAACAGGGATTACAAGTGATTGCAGTAGTCTTTGGCTTTGTGTATATTATGTGGATGTTTTTTTTATTATTTGAAAAAAATGTCTGTAATTTTAAGTTTATCTGATAAGATATGATTATTTTGAACTTACATCAAAATGATGGACCTAAAGGCTTGTGCTGTATGCTTGAACACCGATTCCACCGATGTTAAATTGTATAATATGGACGTAGGAATACTTCGACATGATTACAACTTAGTATCTGGACTTCGAGTAATTTCATTAACACATTCATATATTAAAAAATTTAAATCTTGTTACAGTTTCGTCACCAAAGTTTATGTTTTGTTTATACATTTTAGACACAAAGGGATAACGGTCTACCTGGATACCTTTGTTATGAATGTTCCGGCTACATAAAACGATATAAACAATTTAGGTATAAATGCCAAAGAGCTCACTATGCATTAAAGACACTTCTTGATAATCGAAAACAGGTAAGCAGGCTTGTTTAAAATAAAACACTAAAAAAAATAAAGCTATGAAAATTTTCTGTATTATGTTTTTACAATCAGTAACATCAAAATTATAAATAAATTTCAGGTAACCAAAGCTGCCATTGAGTCGATTGACCGTAAACTTATAAATATTTTGCCTTCTCTGTCTTACATAGACAGCAATAGAACTCATTATGAACAGGTCAAGTTTCAATGGGTAAAGCACAGTCGTTGCAGTAATGTAAAAGGTGAAATACCTATTGTGCATCATGATACAACTGATGTGGGTGAAGTAGAAATTGTTAAAAAGAAAGCACAAAATAGCAATATTTCAGTAAAAACTGAACTTGATGACTCTTTCATTAAACAAGATGTTAGCTTTGATCTTTCAGACTTAAATAGTGAACAAAATACAAATGTTCAATTTGAACAAACTACCCCACAAGAAGATAATGTTTCTAATGATGCAGATATATTTCAAGAGTTTTTCATCAGTAACCAAACTGACAATGATTTGAATAACTATGTTGACCCAGGAAGTAAAGAAAATGGTGATGTTAAGCAGGAGGATGATGACATTGATGGATGTAATTTGGATGAGGAATATGCTAAAATAGTGCCTATAACAATCAAAGAAGCAAAAGCTGCTGTAGAAGTCTACAAAATGTTTAGCCATGGAAAATACTCTTGTAATGTTTGTACAAAGTCATTTTTTAGTGAAAACCGTTTGACAAGTCACTTGCGGATGCATGATAAGGTTTGTATAGTATTACATAACTGATTTTATAATATTTATTAATTATGTAAAAAAAAAGGTAAAGTACAAAAATGAAAATATTTTAACATATAAAAAGTGGAATTGTTGTACCTGTAATAAAAGAAAAAGTTAATTGATGGAATTTACGATGATTGTAACAACTCTGCAGTTTGGTTATAAATATGTATTCACAGTAATAATGAAGATGATAACTTATAGTTTTTGAATAATTTTAGTAATTTTGTTGGGACAAAATTTATGTATGTGTTTGCATTGTGATTCATATGAAGTAATGTTTAAAAACTTTTCCAGCATACAAGTGGGGGATACTACTGTGAATTATGTAATTATTATTATAAAACTGACTTTCTTTTGAAAACCCACATGACCGAAAAACATATGTACAAATATATATGTAGAAAATGTCCCGAAGTCAGCTTTGATAGGTATTTATTAATTTATTCAAAAATTTAATTTATGTAATAATAAAAAGTTACACTATTATATATTTTTTTAGAACTTCAGCTAAGCAACACTTTATATGGTCACATCTACAGAAAGGTAACAATAAGAATGCCAACTGGTATGAATCTCGACCTGCATGGTTAAATAATAAAGGTGGAAAGAGAATCAAAGGAGTGGTATCACTTCGCCCTGTTAGGAGAATGAAAAAATTACCTGATGACTTTTTAGTGTACTCTCCAGTATCGCAGGAGGAGCAGTACAGATTAGTGCAAGCGAGACAAAGAAGTATGAATTATATAGAGGCTGAATTTAAGTGTGAATTGTGCTATAAAGGTTTTAGGGAGACAACAACATACAACAAACATATGAGGAAACATGACCCAGTAAGTAAAACCTTTAGTTTTATTATTTGCACCACACGCACATCACATCTTAATTGCATCCATTGTGCAGTGGCCAAGTGTGTATTTAATAACACAGGCTTGGACTGGTTGAATTCTGGTGCAACATGAAGAGTTTGGTTGGTGCTTCACAATATACCTGGCATTTGGTGGTGCGGTTCACTATACCTGACTGGCTAACATCTTTATATTGTAAATCGTTAATGGCTTCAAAAATAATACTTATTTCTCTCACATGCAGACAATAAACGCTTTATTACCATTTGTTACAGGCATTTGCGGGTGAACTGCAGTGTGATGTCTGTAAACTGCATTTCAAGGATGCAAGGAAAATGTACAAACACATGAACATTACTCATCTCTTCAAATACTCATGTCAATTATGTAGTTATGTATGTTTTAATAAGTAAGTATTTGTTTAATAAATTTAATTTATATTTTTATTATACTCGTGATTAGTCTTTTAGAAGCTTGGTTACCATGGGAAACATTGTTATACATTCCATGTAATAAATACTCATGTAGTGCAGCAGTTCACCGGTACCTAGGAATATGGAGGTTTAATTCCAGGGTTATATGTTGCAGAGTATTATTGATGGGATTTTTTTAACCCATCTGGTTCTACTCCCTTATTATAAATCACCCCTATTACAGCATTGCTGTTTTAGTTGCCAACATATGAGAGCCAGGGCATTATTCATTTACCTCCATCCACAGCCTTATTGATAGTTACTAATATGTTAAAAGGTAAATGAAAATAATATATTAAATTCCATAATGCTTTCAGAGGACAAGCACACTTACACTACAGGTGGCACAAGAATGTAACATATCAGTGCCAGCACTGCAATAAGGAATTCAAGTAAATATTTTTTATGTAATAATTATTATTACAGATAAAAGAAAATGCTGAATATTACATGATTATGATAGTGGTTTTTTATGAATGTATATATAAATACTTCTTACATTCTGACTTATCATCAGCCAATACATGTCCACTGCTGGACATAAGCCTCCCCCAAAAATTTCCACATTGACCAACATGGCCTCAGGCGCCGTAGGGCATTAGGGTACGTCGTCTGTAGGGGTTCATATGGGGAGATATGTGCCATTTCCCACAACGCTGACCCAATGCGTGTTAGTGGGAGACAGAGCCTTGTTTGTTGGTTAGCAGGGTGCACCATGAGCGGGTGAGGTTGGCTTGGGTCCCGTGATTTCTTGTGCGGGATCCTTCATACCCCTCACAAACCCCTTTCACATTGTCACTTCATTTAAGCAAAAAAAAATTGTGTCTAAATCTATTTAGTATTTTTGAATATTACCTTTAATACAAAGTTAATATCTATGTTTGGTCGGTGGTAGGACTTGTATGGCTAGCTACCACCTTCACATCGTAAATCTATCGCTATAACAGTGTAGCTGCTTTCCTACTGTCCACATGATAAACGGAGAATTGAGGGTGAAGATGCTTCACCATCTACAACCTTATTGTTATTTAACACTATGTGAAATTTAAACCATATTTTGGTCTATTTGTAAATGAATATATGCTTTTAAAGTACTTTTGATATTTAACATTTAAATCTTAATTTGTTTAGAAAAGCATCTACGCGGCTGACTCACATAAGGATTAAACATCCTTCAACAAATATTTGCAACCTGTGTGGACACAGCTTCGTTAGTGAGACGGGCCTGTATTGCCATCAGAGGATGACGCATAGTACAGAGGTATGTATAACGAACAGGGACTCTTTATGTATATATATGCCTACCATCTTATTTCTTCATGATATGGTGACCCAATGTCAATAAACTTTGATTTATTCAAGCTGAAAAATATAAAAATATTTTATTATTTCATATACATTTAAATAACTAGCTAACATTTCTTTTAAACCAAAGATTTACTTGCATGCTATACAAACAAGTGATTTTTATTAAAAAAGAAATACTAGCAAACTATGTTATAGATAATTTCAGGGTACTTGTAAGTTTGCCCTGGACCATATTCACATGTAGGCAATACATCAGCATTTTATGTACCGTCTCCTTTATAAACTGTAATGTTTTTCTTAAATTAAAATTATTTATGGTCTTGTTAACAGTGATTGTGAAGCCAGGTTTAAAACATCTTGTCAGTGACTCGCTTAGATTGTGACTATGAAACTTCTTTGTAGTGTGGAAGGCATACCTTCAATAAAAGTTACAGGGTTTAATAAGCCCTGTACTGGTACAATGATAGTTACACAAGCAAGACAACAATTTGTATTGCAGGAATGGAAATATTAGAAAAATCAGTGCTGCTGCTAATGCATTCACCATAAAGTTTTTATTGTTTAAAATAATGTTCACCGGTTTTAAGACTACAATGAGGTTTCAGTTCTAGTCAACAGATTTCTGAAATCTTTTCAATAGTATTGATTTTTTTTTTATTTGATAAATTCGTTTGGGCCTTTCACCTAAAGGTAAATAATACGCTAATCGGGATCATATACATACTGATGATATACCTTGTGCTTATCACCTTGAGGAATAAGTTTCCAATCTTAATACCATTTTTCTTACTACTCTTTCCCAGGAGTTAGAGGCAAGCGAGGAGACTGAAGTGGACGTTAATAACCCACTTTACTGTGCCGACTGTAAAATCCAGTTTAGGAATCAAGATGCATACAATACACACTTTGGTAGTTCCAAGAAACACTCCGCCACTAACCTGTAAGTAATTTGAGTTTGTTTATTTTTTATTTGATAAAGCGACGAGACGAGGGTGACGTTCACTTGAAGGTAAGTGATGAGCCTGCTTATAACAATGATAGCTAGTCGTTTAGTCGTTAGTTAGGATGGTATACACTGAACCACATTGTGCTCAATGCTTTGAGGTATAAAATGTTGTCTCGTTATTCCTGTAATTCTACTAGCTACAGCGCCTTTCAACTAGTCAATACAATTGTATGAAAGGAGAAAATTGCGATTATCACGCTGTTCTATTTTTAATATATTTATTGGGATAATAACATATTTCTTCTTATATGACATCATTGTTTCAGCTCTATAGGTAACAGTAACCATTTAAAAAACGATCGGAAGGTTAAAAAGAGGAAAGTCACCAGGCGCGAGACTTCTGTGATAATAAACAACGGCGTGCCAACTTCTACGCGATGTGAAGTGGTCAGTAGATTTTTTTTTTTATGAACAACTGGCTAACATTGTTGTTAGGTCTCTGAATATCGTACAGTTAGCAAATACGATGTCAGTGGCTGAGGTTATAGGTGGTGTAGAGTGCCCGCTAAGATTACTCAGATTCTTCATATATTGACAGAACACAGTGACGTTGCTATGGCGGCAGATTTATAAGATAACAGGTGGACTGTCCAGTAGTGAACTAAAATGCTGAGTTCTTAATAGTAAATCACAGTACAACATATTAGTGAGATGGACTGGCAATGAGCTTGAAAATTAAGTAAGCGTTGGATGCAGACGGCATTGGATTGATCTGGAATGTTGAATATTGAAAGAATAATCTAATATGATTATGATATAATGAATAGTGGACCTGGCAGATGCTCACGATAATGATTGGTTTCAGTGCGCGAAATTCCTGTCTAACGACGTGCAAGCTCGTAAGCACTACGAGGCAGAGCACCCTGGCGTGGAGTATTTGAAGCGGTATATGTGTGATGTCTGCGGCCACACCACTAAGGTGAGCACATACTGCAGTGGATATCTTTTTTTATATAACATACTGAGACGAGTGAGCCCGCAACGTGGCGGTAGATAGGATGTTGAACACTGCACCAAACTTTACTCGCCGCTTTGGGTGTTGTGTTGTTATTGTATTGTGGGGCATGTTAAGTGTAGTCATCCCAGTAATTTCAGCTACAGCATCATTTAAACCGCAATGTTTAGTGTGGTAACAGTGAAATATTGATGTTGATATCATTGTTGTGTTATTATACCACAGCAATACGCGAACCTGATGGTGCACATGCGCACGCACACCAACGAGAAACCATACCAGTGCCCGCACTGTGACCGTCGCTTCAGCATGCCTAGTAACCGGGACCGCCATCTTGTGGTGAGTGGTTTATTGACTATATCACTTTTGTGGTAGTTGATGATGATCATCATCATGTGTTACCAGCACATAATAGATGTTATGTTAAACATTGGGCAACTCGACTGGAACTTCTTATAAACAATGTAGTGCAACACTGGTGCGTTATACAGGGGATTCCGAAGCCTCTCCTAATGAACTGAAGGAGACTGATGGGGGCTTTAGCAGGAAAATTCCATATAACTTTTGCCTCTCTAAAGAAGCAGGGAAGCAAAGGGCAGCAAATGTCTGGAAGATTTCTCCCTCCCCTTCCCGACACAAAAAAGGACAGCGTTAATACACTACCAATATCTACCCTGAACTGTTTCTCGCATGACTTTTCTTCCTTCTCTCCTTAAGTCTTAACTTTTTATTATCTCAATAACTCTTCTAACTAAAATTCCCATGGTGAATGTTGATGCTTTAAAGTATTGTGTGCGCACAGGTACACACTGGTGAGAAGCGTTACCAGTGCCAGCTGTGCAACCGTCGCTTCACGCAGAGCAGCGCCGTGAAGTTGCACATACAAACCGTTCACCTGAAGATACCGTACGCGCCATGGGACAAGAAGAACAGGTAAACATTCATTCGAAACCGTGATGGCTCTGTTTGTAAGGCAGTCGATCTTGATATAAGTCTTAAAAAGGCGTGGGTTCGATTGGCATGAGTTTGAGTTTCCGATGAAGAAAAATATCGTGACTGACCGTCCAACCGACATGTTCCAAGAACAACAGCTTTCGTCAATAATTGACATCTTCTGACCTGTACTTGGCTAACGTAGTTGACAAAGGGCTTTGACTCACTCATTGTGGGAGAAAGTCCTGAGTCCCAGTAGTGGGAACATTAAGAAAGCTGTTTATTTATGCATACAGACAATATTAAAAGTATGATTGGAAGCCAATGGACTCAAACAGCGCAAGACGTACTTTGCGGAATATATTACAAGAGACCTATGCCTAGCCGTGGACGTCCATCGCTTGAGATAATGATGTTGACATACAGATTCTATTATTGCTAAATATATGTATGTACTTATAAATTTCTGTTACCACAGCGCCTATTTCTACCGTCCGTGAGTAGTATGTAACAATACTGTATTTGAGTTTGAAGACCTTTGTAGCCCGTAAATTTACTGATGTTACTGCGATTAACATCATCTTAACCCCATATTATCATGGGAGGGCGTATCATCATCAGATGAAACTTATGTTCTTCTCATCGTTTCAATTAAAAAAAAAATGTTATATAACATGAATTTTGCAGAAAGAGACGTCGCGAAATGGAAGCTGCATCGCTTCCGGTGATGCAGCCCCCCGTGCAGCACAAGGTGATCTTCGAGTCCAACACTGACTATCTCAACGCGTACATATCATATAACGATGAGTGACGGACAGATGATGTTACTTCTAATATTTAGTTTTTTTATGACTGTATGGACAGGCGCTCGACCATAATCCCACCTGATAAGCGACGATGTATAGTTCACTTAGTTGTCAAAATACCAGAAAAAAATTTTTATGGTGGGTATTGTAAATTGTTGAGGAAATTAACTTCTTTTCTTTTTACAAAATAACTGCGAGGACGTTTACCGATCATTGATACACCTGCCTGTAACAATGTGGCTCTAGTTAAGATGCCATTCATTGTGCCACATTACTCTCGTCTTGATATGTAAGGTGTTCAGTAACTTCATTAGCTACAGCGCCCTTCAAACCAGAACACAATGTTTGTACACTACTATTCTGTGGTAGTACCTAGATTGGTTTTCGTCAACAGTGGTCTACAACTAGAAAAATTTGTATGATGGCGATGTAATATAAATGAGAGTATTTCAACTTTTCGTTTAATGTGTAGAAATGACGCCATATTGCTTATAATCATTTATTTAACACGTTATCAAATCATATCCATATTTGAATACGAAACGGACAATATAATAAACCTTCTCATCTTCATTATTATAAAAGTAATTTATTAAATTGAATTGCATCTTGTATCGCAACATCGGTTCCCAACTGTGGGCAGTTTATAAAAAAATCGTTAAAATATCAATTATATCTATATTTGAACATTTAATATGCTTGGTAGAATTCGAATGCAATAATTGAAACAACTCTTAATTTATATGACTTCTTCATTCTTCTATTAGAATATATTTTGTTATTTAAATGTAATGTCTGTTAGCTCCATAACGTTAGGTATTATATGGTTATGATGTATTTATAAAAATAATTGTGAAATGAATAGTATTATTATTAAGAGAGAAAATGATCATTAATTGATTTGTATAATACATTATTTATATAATTCGCCTCAAACCTTGTATTTGAATGAAATATACTCACTACTATAACTGATGTTTTATTGGGTTTAATTTTGTTGGTAGAAAATTGATACTATAATCGTTTTCTCTTTGCACAACGTGCTAAGACTTGTTGACAATGAGGCCTTTGATGCTGACGCATGCTCGTTCAGAATATTTTGGGCCTCGCATTATCACGGCAGTCTGAATGTAGCAATTGTTTTGTAGAGGCAAATATATAATAAGAGTTATCTTGTGGCCCTGGAATCGAACTTCCGTATTTAGGTAAGCAGTTAGCCACTATGCCACAGATGCGGCTAAAGATCACAGCAAAAACTAAGTGTTAGTTTTACAATGGCTTCACCTTATTATTTTTTTTGTATGACGTTTCTATCGCCCTCATATTTAGATTTAATTATTTTCTTAAATTTTTTGTACATTCTTACCTTTTCTTTTATTTGATTTTAAAGGAATTTTTGTTCCATCTTCATAGATAAAAATTACCCTTGTGTGAAAAATTTAAAAAATTGTAAGCATAGGCGTTTTTATTTTAAACCCATTATTTAAACCGTTGTACATTTTGTCTTAAAAAAACTATTACATCTTATTTTCTAAATACTATTTATTATAAGGTTAAAAAAATATTTTTATTTAGAAAAACATTTAACGGACAAATCTTTCATTATAAGTTTTTATTAAAATGTTATCGTTAAATTATTAGGAACTGCAGTTTTTTTGGTGCGTACTAAGACATCAAAACTTCCCTACAGACATCCATTTTTTATTCGATATCAGGGTATTAAACTAAAATCAATTGTTCTTTATTTTAAATACAAAAGTCAGCTTTTAATTAAAAGAAAAATAACGAAGGTAGCACAATTTTTTATTAAGAAATGTTGGAAAAACACGATAGAGCTTGTAGAAAACAAAGTATATTATAAAAAATAAATTAAGAAATGTTTATTTAAAAATTGGCGTTAATATCTAAAAGTATTAATATTCTGTACGTAAAGTGTATATCTTGTCACCGATTTTATAAATCTCACCTGACCTCGCAATTTTGTTTTATCTGTGACATATAATGGCAAACAATTTACTTATTGACCGCCGTTTAGATTTTAAACAGCCAATTTTTCTTCATCGCATCCAATTTTTAAAAATAGACTTCGAGTTGAGCATAAACGACTCTTTGTCCTGTAAAAAAAAATAGGAACTCTTTGATTTACGTATTTGTCGTAGCACAACAAGGATGCTAAGGACCTTGTTCAAGCAGGGGCGCGCTAAGCCATAGTACAAACCGGTTAATTCCATAAGTGATCACATTGTAACGTATCGGTCTAATTCCCACAGAATCCATATTACTCTCTAACAAAATTAAGTACCACCACTACCACAGCTTAAGAAAACATTTTTAAGCTATGGCCATACCTTGTTTAGTTATTTTGTAATTATTGAATTATCTTTTATTAAGGTAATTTACTAACAATTTGATTTCAAAGTGGCAAGAACATATGAGAATCTTCTTGCACATTTCATATAACAACTTTTGACTCCACTTCTTTGTTCTCACGGTCTTGCCACATTCCTTATGTATTTCAAAATACCACTGTATAAATACGTTTATTCCAATCAGCTCCATACCACATCGAACTTTATTCACTCGAATCAATTTCCATGCTTTTTGTTTCTACAATCCCTTGTTAAAAACGACCTCTTTAAGTTTAGGATATTTCCTTTGGACTATATCCTGTAATGGAAGACAAGAAACTAATGCAATTTAGTCATATGGTTATAAGAGATAGATTAAATAATTAAACTACTAAAACTAACTTTAACGATTTGATTTAACTGTTTTATTAAATGTGTAATAACCGTGTCAATATGAGAAAACAAAAAAGGCAATTTGATATATTAACATAAATTTTAATATTATATATTATTCATATATGTTTTTATTGTTCTGGTAATAATGTATTTATACTCCTACCAGAAACTAGTATACTAACCGTAAAATAATAAGATTACCAAAAACCTTTATCTTTTTTAACTCCTCTCAAAAAAAAAATAGCATATATATATATATACATATATGATGGACAGAGTATTATAATACTTGTATAGTACTTGTTGATGTTTAATCGTCGGTCCTTTAGTGACTGTACTAACTACAAGTTTTGGTGCTTGGTTATCTCCTAATGGGTTAGTGACACGCCTACCCATAACAACGTGGCTCTAGCTAGGATGTTATTACTATACTACATTGTGCTCGTTGTCTTCAAAAATGAATTGCTAAGTATTGGCAACCCAGTAATTACACTAGCTACAGCGCCATTCAAACCAGAACATATTAATGTTTGCACACTACTGTTTTGCGGTAGAAATAGATGTGTTGCCGGAAACCATATTCATAGGTGTGGTACCTATAGGGAACTATTACTAGCAATTATATTTAATGAGACTTACCCTTAAATGTGGTTCTAGTTTAGAAACGCTGATATTGGCCTGCTGTTCAAAGAGTGCGCAGCACAGTGGCGTAGAGAACACCACACACATGCCCACCATGAACAGCTGGAATGGTACCACTGCGCTGGGGTAGTTGTTGAACATACCACGCTTAATCGCTATGTTGGTCAATATCGGCGTAAGCGCTGCAAACCAAATTATATTGCCCATTTCTTATACCACAATACTGAGGGCCTAGTTCGTATCTTTATACTATAATACGGTTTTTTAAATTTGTCGAGGCGACGAGTCCGATAACAATGTGTCGGGACTTAGTATGATTTACACAGCAATATGTTCTGTACATCGACGAGTAACGAAGTGTTATGTCTAGTCGATATAGTAATTTCATTATTTACAAAAGCCATTGAAACGGGGACAATTTTTTTTTCATAGTACAAAACGACGAGTCGAGCGAGTTGTTCACTCGATGGTAAGTGATACGCCTACCATAACAATTAGGTGGTGGTTAGAATGATATACAGGATGAAAGGTAATAATGGGTGTAAAAGATCTGGAAGGGCTAAAGTATAGCTTGTATCCTAACTATCTATGTATGGAATACCCCATCCAAAAACAAGGGTTTTGGAGTTATTAATTTTTTAAATATTTCGAAAAATTCTCGACTTTCTAGGAAAATATTCGATTATTTTATTTCTTACTTATTTTTACACAAATTTTAAAGTAAAAATTATTATTTAATCATTGTTTTATTAAATTAAATTAATAATCATCACTTAGAGGCTAAAACTTTTAAATTAGGTTCTTTGAAAGTCGTGATAGTAAAAAATAAGGCGTCATACTTACATTTTTACTTAATCCTTAAATAAAATTTTATTTATAATAAATACGTATAAAGCACACAAATAAGTACCTGACTTCAATACCTATCCGACAAGGTATAAGAAACTTCATAAAGTGTCTAAAATTTAGAAAAAAAAAACACTTTTTTGCTCAAACCGACGGCTACAGTTCCTGACACAAGCACGAAGCTTTTTTCTTAAGTCAGATCGAGTGACTCGCCGTGTGAGCTGTTCTCTTATTTTGTCAGCAGCGACGATGATGCGTGATTTTAAATCTTCTAATTAGTTAATTGGTGTTGTGTACACTGAAGATTTCATGTGATCCCATAAGTAAATCGCAAGGTGTTAAATCAGGACACCTTAAGGGCCACGTTGTTGGTGTGCCTCGGCAAATCCATAACTGAGGGAAAGTAGTGTCTAGCCACTGTCTTACGCCGAGACGAAAATGGGCGGAAAAACCGTCATGCTGAAACAGCATTTCTCTTCCGATTTCCAATGGTATATCCTGCAGAAAATTAAAAAAATCATTTCGAAGAAAATCTTCGTACGTCTCCCCATTGAAATTGTGGGCAAGAAGACTAGGCCTATCAAGTAAGTATGAATTATGCCCATCCATACGTTTACGGAGAATCTTCGCTGATGAGCTCCTTCTCTAATCACGTGAGGATTTTCGCCTCGCAGAGCCCAATAATGACTATTATGAAAATTTGTTATGCCGTCTCTGTCAAACTTCGATTAATTAGTCCACAATATTTTAGTGAGAAAATAATTTTTTTCTAAATCTGCATGCAGCATAAAACGGCAGAAGTCTAACTTCCATGCAGGGTCTCCTTCCTTCATGGCGTGGACCGGTGTTTCCTATCTTCAGTATCGTAGATGCGTGGCCTACTTGCGTCATGTCGCCTCTGTAGAATGCTGCCAGTTTCCCTGACGCGTTGATACGCCGCAGCAAAGATTCTAAGACTTGGTTGGTGCCGCTTTGGAAAACGTAGCGGATATTCTCTTCGTGCTTGTAAAAAATTTCCATCACTAAGTCCATAACAATAGAAAATGTCAAGGTATTCTTCATTTCTGTAATCCGCCGTTGTCGGATAGGTATTGAAGTCAGGTTCTTATTAACGTGCTTTATAAGTATTTTTTATAAATAAAAATGTAAGTATGACGCCTTAATTTTTACTGTCACAACTTTCAAAGAACCTAATTTAAAAGTTTTAGCCTCTAAGTGATGATTATTAATTTAATTTAATAAAACAATGATTAAACAATAATTATGACATTAAATTTTGTGTAGAAATAAGTAAGAAATAAAATCATCGAATTTTTTCCTAGGAAATCGGGAATCTTTTGAAAAATATTTAAAAAATTAATAACTCTACAACCATTGTTTTTGGATGGGGTATTCAACACGTAGATAGGATACGAGCTATACTTTAGCGCCTCCAGATCTTTTACAGCTATTACCTTTCACCCTGTATACTGCACCTGGTTGTGCTCATTAGCTTGAGGCATAATAAATTGTGGAATCTCCTTGCCCCGGTAATTTTACTACCTACAACGCCCATCAAACGGGAACACAGTAATGTTTGTAAGGATAGGAGTTGCAGTGATGCCTACTGAGACGGTTTTCGGCACCAGAAATCTGCCACCTAACACCAGTTGTTTGTACACTACTACTCGACTGGCAGAAAAAGAATGTATTCTAAAAGCATTTTTCATTATTTTTCAAACTAATAATCGTTAACCAAAATTTTCATAATTTAATGTGTAAATTTTGGATGTATATGGGACTTAGCTATTGTGTTAGCAGTTCTTGAACTTGAGGTCTGCTGATGTTTGGTCACCTTAATAAGGTCACTAATATATACTGCAACTTATTTATGATACTCATTTATAACCTGGGAATTGCAATTTTTTTTTTATTTTACGAAACGTTGCGACGAGCGTCGTTCGCCTAACGGTAAATGATACGCCTACCCATAACGTGTCAATAGGTAGGATGTTATACACTGCAATACATTACGCTCGTCACCTTGACACAATATGTTAGGTCTCGTTACTAGAGTAATTACACTAGGTACAGCACCCTTCAAACCGGAACACAGTAATATTTGTACACTGTTGTTTGGCTGCAGAATAAGGCACTGCGATGGTACCTACCTAGACGGTCTCCGGCAACAAAGATATACCACCTATAAATACTAATAATAAATAAATATCTAGTTAAATTTATAACGTTACATCGAGGGTTAAATAAAAAAAAAATACAATAGATAATCAATTTTATTATTAACACCGACACTTGATGATATTCAAGCGTAAATACTTAAGTTTAACGGAAAAATAGGATTCCACAAATTATTGTCAACATTTATTGCACCATTAGATAAAACATTATTGATGAGCTGATCCCTTGACGTCAGAAATAAGCGCTGCGAATGGACGAGGTGGGAGCTTATTCGTCTGGTGGTACATAAAAAGTATATCCATAATAATTAAGTGTCAGTTAAGATATAGATACAGCCTCTATGATTAGTTTTCTGATGTTAGTAATAGTAGTAAAATGGCAGCAGCAGTTGTATAAGCTTCAGTCTTCTTCACAACAATGCGTAAATTTTCCACACTACTGCTTACCAGCAGAATCCATGTTATTGTGGTACCTAGCTGGTCTCTTACCAGCTGCAAATTGAGGGATATCACCAGAAACTTTACATTAAAAAACAAGCGTACAGCGTCTTTTATAGTTCGGTCACAATATTATCTTCTATATATAATTATTGGAATTTATTATGCGTAAAACGTAATTTTGTTTAAAATCTTAATAACTATTGAAAATATAAATATATTCTCTTTTCACATAAAATGTATATTATCAATCAAGACAAGTAGTTCAGGTCCATCTCATCAATAATTTAAATTGTTACAGCAATTGACGTCGTAGTCTGGAGCACGGAGCGATCAGTTCCCAACGTGCACAGATTAAATAACAATCAAAATACATTAACAGCTGTTTATGTAAAGACTCCTTTCGCAACCATTTAGTTCCATGAACTTTTGCCAAATGATTTTGAATTAGTTCGTAGAATGTTCGTATTATTTAACAGATCAGGTGATTGTCGGGGTAATAATTATTATTAGACTAAAAAGTTTAAGGGTAGGAGCTATTTGGGTGCTCAACCTATTTACTCTGTAGGAGGTTATATCTTTAAGCTATAAACTTCATAAAGAATCTTTTAGGTTTTTATAACATTGAAAGATTTATGTTAGTACGGATTTAGAGTTGTGGGAAACTGTTTTGTTGTAATATAAATATTTTCGTTAACTGTTTTATCAGCGACAGCGAAAAGATTTATAGGAATGTTTTTTTTTTTGTAATAAATATGCCGTTTATAATCACCTTACCTGTTTCACATATCCTTTGTATATGCTAGATTTTATAACATAAAATCAGATCATTGTGCAGTCACAACCCAAAATAATGAGCATTATCGCTGAAGCTTGTATATAGTTATAAGAAATTACATTAAACAATAACAATAATAAAAATATAGGAATGTAAGTCTTTGAAAAGTGTAGAACACAAGTTGGTCACATTGTTATTTTTACTTCCGCTCCCATAATTTGCGACAGATGATGATTCTCTAAGCATAATAAAAAGTAACTATTTTTCTCTATCTTGTAGCTTTTCTTACTTCACTCATTCTTTAAAGAACTGTTATTAGAAATATTGTATGATTGCTTAGGAAATTGTTGCGTACAAAAGTATCAATGTGGCCAACGTAAAAAATAAAAATGATTGCTATAGCTTTGCATAGATTAAAAATAGAGTTTCTTAAATATTAACAACTTTGAGTACAACAAAAACAAACGCGCTAAAAGACTAGCAAAACGCCAAAAATTAATTTCAAGTATTGATTTTAAAAAACATCTTTGAATTTATCTACAACATAAAATACTACTAAGGAATATGTTCTTCCGTAACATGAGCAGGTAAAAAGGAACCCACAGTTTCGGTTTTTATAATCCCTTGTTGAAAAACACTTCCGTCACACCGGGGTGTTTCTTCTTTACTTCCTCCTAAAATCGAAAGAAGGAATAAAATGTTTACTTTTGTTACAATGCCGTGTGACGCCGACTACAGGAAGTGGAGAATAAAACGTCACCGTGGTGAGTGATACGGTCGCCCATAACTAGTTAGTTAGGATGTTATACACAGCATCACATTGTGCTTGTCGTCTTGAGCCGTAAGTTGTGGTCTCGTTACTACAGTAGATTCACTAGCTAAAACGTCCTAACCGAAACCATTAAAACCGATGACAGTCCACAAGCTACTGTTTGACAGTAAGCAAGTTCTTTGCATAAACGGTCTGTGGCGACATAGATCTACCTCCAGTAGTTCTTCGATCAAAAGATGAGTAGTCTCATGGTGAATTTCACATCATAAACAGTGTAGGGATATTAGTGTGTATACACATCGAGCCATATCCCTGGTATTTTGAAGCTTTTAGGTTTGTTTCCATCTCTATTTAAGCCTGGGGAGGGTTACGGCATACCCCGTGACGTGCTTAGGCTCAGTACAGAGAGGCAGCATTGTGTGCCGTAGGAAATCCTGGTACCTCTGGTTAAACACTAAGGATGACTACTAAAAGAGTTTTAGTGTGTACAATCCCACGTAACCCTGTCTCCTCCCCGACAAGCAGGGTGTCTTTTGAAGATTTCTCCTTCGACAAAAAAAGCTTTGTCTCCATTTCAAGGTCTTTCCTTTTCCTTTAATTATATCTACAAGAACATGTTGAATAATTCAAACAAAGGCTTTGTAGGGTTGCCGTCAGCGGACTTACCTGGATGTGTGGTTCTAGTTTCGATACATTAATGGTGACCTGCTGTTCGAAGAAAGCGCAGCAGAGTGGAGTTGCAAAAGTCACGCATATCCCCACCAGAATCAATTGGAACGGCATTATTGCCCACGGGCGACGCTTAAATAGACCACGCTTGGTAGCGATGTTGGTGACAAGCGGTGTTATCGCTAAAAAAATATAATCATTTAAACCAAATAATAGGTTACGATACATTTTACTAGCAAAAGACTTTACATCTATGTAAATATATATAAAAAAAATTACCTCAACTACTTATTTACAAAAATTTTTTATCAATTGACTCTGTGTTTATTTATATAGTAAAGTAACAAAAAACTGACAGCAAATTATTATTTTATTAATTCTACAATACCAAGATTAACTACTTAGTATTTACTTTTTAGTAAATAATTATTAATAAACTATGTTAAATAAAACAAAAAAAGACAGATATTCACTTCCTTCATAATTTATATTTCGTGTCCTCTGAAGCTTCCGAGTTTCAGTAAATTTTGTTTGATTTTCAAATTAAACACAAAATCATCACTCACAGATTTCATTTTAGTTAACGGTAAATAAGTATTTTTTTTTAACTTTATATTATTTTTATGTATTACTTAAAACGATTAAATGAGTTTGTAGCAATATTTTTTTTTAATCAACGATGGGGCAGGAAGGAAGGAAGGACTTAAGTGTTTAAGTTGTCCATAACAATGCTGCCGCTAGTTGGAACGATACCACTCTACCGGATTTTGCTCGTATTTAAAATATATTTCATAAATATTAAAACTTTTGTAGTGTAAATAACTTACAGCCATTTCAACTATAGGATTATAATTAAAATGTATTTTAATTAGTTTATTGTTGTTTTTTGTTTGTTAATGAAATGAAGGTTACGTAGCAGACCGTTGAAGAATTAACGAAGATTAATATATAAAAAAATAAATAATTAATTCACAGTTATTTCGAAAGGATTATTAACAAGTGAATATTAATATAATATACATGTATTTAATATATATGGTGACTTCTGCGACCTTTACGAAAATTTATAATTTGTCTAGATACTTTCCATTCAGAGGTCATCTGAAATTGATTGGTTTTAGCGATAGACCGTCTATTGAGTAGTTATATGTCATATATATTTTTTTTAAATGTTGTTACGACGATACTCACTCATTCCGGGCACGGCCATGCAAACCCGGGAAATGCAAACTAGCGCTATACCGAGGCGGGCCGCCCGTTTTGAATCGCCCACTCTTTGGCCGTCGGGCGTGAACACCGGAGTACCGCCGATTATTTCGCTGAAATGTAAGATTGTAAGTTATACACACTGTCCATGACGTTAAACCGGATGTTTACACAACATTCAGACTGAGTACGTCGCCTTCGGGTATTAAACATGCACAGACATTGCAAGCTACAGCGTCCATCAAACATTAATATAGTAATGTTTGAATACTAATTTATAGTACTAGGAAAAGTAGATGTAACGTAGGCTTTAGGTACAGTTACTATTTCTAACAGTCTCATGTCAATTCGCAACAAATATTAATTTTCTAATTCTAATTTATTAGGTATAAATCAAAATTTCTGGTTCTTCCTCATTCTGATGTATTTGCCTTACACCTGTCGTTTAGGATGAGGGTTACGGGAAAACTTGTCATTAACTATTAATCACTCACGCACACACATTTACTAGTTTATTGCGCTGGCTGAACTGACCGTTGTTTCTTGGAGTGATTTCCGTTAGTCGCCTTTCATGATAAGCCAAAGAGTAGTATGGAGATGGAGATATTCTAACCCATCTCCTATGTAGGGTACGGCCGCTTGCCAGATGAATCGACCAGCAGGTGAGGATCGCAGGGAATCGTTGGATGCAAGAGGCAACAGCCATGTTGTGGTACACACCGATAGCGGACAGCCTATTTTCAGCAGTGGACAACAATAGACTGAAACGATGATTATGGGGTTGAAGTTTTAAGAAGAAAGAAGATAAAAGAGACAAGAGATGCTCTCGAAGACAAGTAATTTTGTTATTAATATTGCAATGATTCTAGAGTTAAATAGTGTATATTTTCTAACACGACTATTAAGTGGCACAATAAACAACTCACTTGCTCCTCATCATTGGTATGTTGATGAAGTTGGCTCCGCACACCGCCGCGAAGGGGACCAGGCTTGCGAATACAGGCGGCATGTTCTGGATTAAAATTTATTTGATATTACTTTATCTTTAGACATAAAATAATTGAATTTCTTTGTTTCTCTTTCATGTTCGAGGATGGACCATACGACACTAATGTACTGCCTATGGGCTGATTATCATCATCATTCGCCTTTGTAGATCCGCTGCCTGTATAAAGGACTTCGCCAATGGCTTCAAATCTCCTACAAATCCCCAATTTGACCGCTTTTATAAAGACGTTGGTTCACCTGGGTGTTCCATACTCCTGCCTTCCGTAAGCGACCTGCACCGCAAGACTTCATCCACCAGTGTTCAGTTCTAAGTTTAATACATATTACTAGTGTTAAGTTAACCATTAACACAAACACGCAACACACATTACAAGAGACCTATGTCCAGCTGTGGACGACCATCCGTTGAAATGATAATGAGTTTTATATCTCTGTCGTTGGAGGCCTTCCAGATAGATACGTCGTCAATCATCAGTGTGTAAATATTAATGTGCCGGTTTGATGGATGTTGTAGCTAGTGAAATTACGGAGGTAACGGGACGAAACCTTTTGTGCCTCGAGGCGACGAGCACAATGTGATGCAGTCTTTATGATCCTAATTAGCTCTTAATTATTATGGAAAGACATCCTGCTAAACAAAAGCAAAAAAGTATTTTTTTGGTTTGTCTGCTATATTTTGTTTTGACTTCTTCTTCTTCTACGTCGATATCACTCTTGACAGAGAGGTCGTGGTCATCATTTTAGGTGTTTAATATTGATCGAGTTTTCCTTTAAAACAGTAGTAACAATTTGCTAAAGAATAAGTCTGTTTACCGCTCATTTCGCCGTTATCTTATTCAGGTGACAGTCTCTTTTGGTTGCTATGGTTTATATTATCTATATGTTGCGTATGTTAAAAATTGATAAATGGGAGGCGTTGGCTGTTACGTATTACAATGTATAAACTATCATCGTCCCATCAACATTTATATTTTTTACCTTATGGTAGATGAATATGATTTAAAATTGAATATATCATCGTAAGTAAAGCTACGTTGATCTACAAATATTTACCAGGCATTAGAGGAGGTACGATAAGATGATTGTCATGATGTATTGTCATTACACATTATGTCTTAGTTAACGACTTTACGTTAAAATTAAAATAGACAAGGCAAACAGCATGTATTGAAGATTTTGTTAATACTGCGTCGTCCATCTCTTTAAAATGATGGTAGCATAGTTCGAAGAGGAGTTAACAAGGGTTCGGTCGTTAAGAAAACATAGCTAGCATGTTCAAGGAAAACTTTTACCATGGATGTGCGTCGTATCCACATTTAGCCAAGTTCAGTGGATAAATTACCTCGCTTTTATTCTTGTGGGAGAACTCATACCTCAACAGTGGCGATATTAAGTATGCTGCTTATGCTATAACAACTCTTTAAAAATGACAAAATAAATTTTATTGAATATAAAAAACACTTGTTTGTTTAGATGGCATCTCTAAATGAATTTCCAAAAAAAATATATACCTTTATGCAATACCTAGATAAATTAGTCCACTAAATGAGCCGGGAGAGATTTCTCTCTTTGCTCCTATGGCCTCTGGGTGACGGCTTCGGGAGAATCTGTTGCCCACGCGACTGCAAAAGGCCCAGGAGGGGGCGCGCTGTGTGTTCTGGTGTGTCCCCATAAAGGTGGAAAGGGAGGGTTTTTCCTTCTCTCCCGAGATGGGGCTGCTTTATGCGGCCAGAGCTCGCGGGATCGCGGATGTGTGCGACAGCGTTCCCGTGACCCTGCTATAAAGCGACTAGACGGAACATCGTGGGGTTTTAGTTGGTGGAAGTCCGACATAATCCTTGCCCTCGCAAGGACGGGTATGCGCAGGCATCCCCCCGCCCCCGTTAAACAAAAAAAGAGACACATGGCCGTTTATCCACCACGATAGAACCATAGATATTTTTCTATAGCGGAAGTTCAAGGTCGGCGGGAATCCGAGTTTCCTTAACATATCGAACCTTACAAATTGACCGCACACTGCTTCAATTTATAAAAGCAGGCACGAACCAATCCATATATATAAATATATATATATATATTCAAAAATTCATCGAGGGAGAAAATGTGGTAGAGATATTCTTCTGCCATTTGGAGATCAGTTAAGAATGGATTTTGCAACTTCGTTCCCCAAAGAGAGTTGCAAGGGTGTAGGTTTTTTTTTTTATATTACGACTCGCAAAACATGCGGGGAATAGCTAGTTATTATGTAATAAAGTTATAAGAATTCGAGTTGACTCTAAGGTAAACAATACAAGGTGATATTTTAAAAACATTCGCAAAACCGCTTATTTAACATACTGATAAGATAATATCTTTTATAAAATAAATTCCATATTTACTTTAAAATTACCGAAATCTCTTATAATGAAGATCTACGAAAAAACAACTTGATCGTCATCATCAGCCGATAGACGGTCACAGCCGGACATAGGCCTCTCACAAAGATCTCCACATCGACCGGTTCCGGGTTCCCACTATTGTCATCAGCTCGTCGGTCCACCTTGCGGGAGACCTCCCGACACTACGTCTACCGGTACGCGGGCGCCAATAGAGGAACTTACTCCCCATCGGCAGTTGGTCCTTCGAGCAATATGCCCTGCCCATTGCCACTTAAATCTAGCAATATTTTGGTGATGTCGGTGAAAAACAACGTAGGAGAAAGAAAAGTTACATTTATTAATATTTAATGGGCTATATATTAGGTCCTTACATATGAAATTAGCGTTTTGTCGTACTGACTACTTTGATCTGAAATATCTCCTCTTTGGTTAGGAATTCCAAATTCAAATTTATACATTCATTTAGCTGGTACATTGAGTTTTGAAAACAGTCATTCATTTGTTTTTTTCCTTATTATTTTTTTTTTGTTGTCGCTTATTACCGCACAATGGAAAACATGAAACATCGGTATATTTACGAGTACGAGTTCTACCGTCGCACCAGTGCTGCAGAAACAGCTCGAAGGATTAATAATGTGTACAGTGCTGGTGTCGCAAAAGAATACACGGTACGTTTTCGTTCTTGAAATTTCGATTGATTAACTAAATATATTTTACAAAAAAAAATTGACTTTATATCCCGTACAAAACCCCAATTTCATATGTAAGGACCTAATATTTTATAAAAGTAAAAAATTAAAGTTAAAGTTCTTATAAGTTTTGTTAATTAAATAATTACATTATGTAAATTAGTGGTGGGTATCTTATCAGAGACCGAGGCGGCCTATAAAAAAAAATAGAAATAAAAGATTATTATTTCAGATTGAAGATCCATAATAGTACACAGAGAAATAAGGAAAAAAAAACTATAGTATTGAATAAAAACAATCTCACCCGGGCCAGGCAGCAACATTCAATTGTTTATAGGTATGGCTATAGTGCAACCTCATTGCCAATTCCTGAACTATCAAGTTACTACACCTGCCAAGCCTAGCGACGATTGACGCGATGCAGTTCCTCTGTATGGCCTCGAACCAGTCCACTGTAGCTTCAAGTTCATTTCAGAAGCGCTGCAAGTCCATAGTTGGTAGGTGTAGAAACTCTGACAATAAGTTCGAGATTGGTAATTTTTATCATCTTTCCTAACTTTAAGAAACCTCCTGGCTATCATATTGCCGACGAAGGAAAGCGCGCTTGCGCTGTCGCGCGATGTCAGCGTCGTCCTTTAAATAGAGCGTAAGGATGTGACCCAGATACTTGAATCTCTCCACGACTCTAACATTTTGTCCTTTTAGGATAACCCCAGGAACCTTATGTGGTCCCCTCTAGCTAGTGCATACTCTTCACAAATTGCTAATATCTTTCTCAATCTTTTAATCGATGGACTGAGCAGGACCATATCTGCATAACTTAGGTTATTAATATTTTCTTAGCCTAAGGCCAACAGGTGTCCTGCTCAGTTCAACGATTAGATCGTTTACATATAAATTAAACATGTAAGATGAAGTTAGCCCTCCCTGCCGGATACCACATAAAGGTTTATAATCTTGTGACAATTCCGTTTCATCCGACACTATTGGTCTGGTTAGCATACCAATACTTCAGAAGCTCCACTACGCTTGAAGGAACATTTGCATGTTCGATCTTCTCCCAAAGAAGCCTATGATTTATGGTATCAAAAGCACAACCAGGATCTAGAAAGCAAGCGAACACGCTTGTTCCTTGATGGACAGAATATTTTACAACTTCCTTGAGTGAGAAGATCGCCATATCCGTTGAGACCTTCAGACGAAACCTAAACTGTCCATCCGAAGGGTCATAAGGAGGGCCGGCTTCATCTTCTTATGCGAAATCTTTTCAAGTGCCTTCGCCACAACCGTTGCCAGAGAGATAGGTCTATAATTGGCCATACTCGAGATGGCACTAGTGCCATTTTTCGATAAAGGAACAACAACAGTTCGTATAATATCAGGAGGTAAGTAATAGTGCATTATACAAAGATAAAAAAAAGGTCACAATATAACTCACAATAAAGACTTCACAAATATATTCGAGAGGCTGAGACAATCGTGCCCTGGTGATTTACCACGTTTCATATGTATCTACGACATCTTCTGTCGAAATACGCAATGGAGTAGCGTGCTTGTTCCTATTTCTGATATTAAAATTGCTCTACGTCAATGTATCGGCAGGTTCGATTCTAATATGAAGACTAAAATTATTGATAATACCTAACAAGTCAGTTTCACCTTCCACACTGACTGGGTCACTTCCATTACAATTTAACTTTTTAACTTCTCTCCAAAACTGTATAAAGTTTTTGGAATGAGTATGTCGGGCATCTCTAACTTCATCTTTTCTTGATTATTCTGCACATACTTGAGAGCAGCGTTAAATTGCCTAGGCGTTGCAGACATCTCGTCGTAGCAATATCTCGAGAATGGCCTACCACAAAGGCCCCACTGTTGAAGTTTCTCCCTGGCCAGTGTGTGATATCTTTTTACATTAAAATTTCAACTTACAATCTTTTTTATACCCATTGTTTTTTTATTATAATAAGTACTTTCTGCGGAATATTGAAGCGTCCTAACTACATCTCAATATGTCAATTAATTTAAAATGCTCACGGTCGGTACATAATTCACTCGTACAATATATATTACTACAATTATTGCAAAGCATTGGCCTTAATTAATCATTACAAAGATTACAGTATTTATTTATTTGAACCTCATCTCTATAGCTCCATAAGTATTTTAGCTTGTCATAGTTACGTTGCTCAATATTTGCACATACGTTCTCTCCTAATAAGGAGACAACTGTGGGGAAATGATCAGACTGGAAAGAGTCATTATCACCTGTTCCGCCGCTTATGAGACGATACAGTGTCCAAGCCATCGTCTAGTACCATTCGCTTTACTGACATACGTGTGAGTGTCAGTTGGAAGCCACATAAGTTTAATACACAATAAATTATTCTCGTAACAGAAATCACACAACTCTGTACGAAACAGAGATCCAGGATGTGCAATCAAATCGCCTAATATAGCCAACAGCACAATACCCGAATGGTCTATTATTGCACTAATATCAGCGAGATACTGCGCAAATTAAATAAAGGTGTCTTCGCAGTCAGTTGGCATGTAGACACTAAATACCAAAATATTACGATTATTTCGCTGTATCTTTAAAGCCACCATACGGTTGTTATAACAATGCACAATCTCCACGCATGTGTGTAGTCTTATCCCATAAGAGTGCTACACCTCCGTACTGCCTTCTACGTATAAGACCTGTCTCCGTGTCAATAACTGATGTTCCATGAGCTTCAAATCGATTATGAATTGTACTCAGAACGCCTAGGTCGTACGGAAACAGCCATGTCTTTCGCAAGGCGATTTGATGAAATTTTTCTCAAGTTGCCTAATATCCTCAATCGATCTTTTTAGATCTACAATTAAATGAAACCAAGCTAATAAATGTGATATCCATGTTCTGTATTATATTATAAATGTAGTAATATTATGCGGTCTTTTTGATAATACTTTGTTTTGTCTATGAAAACGCTCCCAATATCTGTAAAAAAACAATATCTTTAGGCTACAATTGGTCACCGGTATGAAGAAAAATATCAATATTCGTCGCGAGCACTAAAATCTTATAGGCATTAAATTCCTTGACCAGCGTATTAATTTTGGTAACGCTGAGGTCTAGGTCAGGTTTTTGCTTTATGAAGCCCTGTATTACCTTCGGTGTTTTCTCGCTATGAACTCGCGATATGTAAAACTGTAGCTGTCCTATCCTAGTACCAATTAAACTGTTCTAATGGTTGCGCTGCTCCTCGCCTATTCTGCCAGTTCGCCAGTTCTGTGCTGTTTGTACTTCACTGTAGTCCAGTTTTCTTCTCTTTTTGTACATTCACTTGGCGCATGAAATCCTTGCTTAACAACTTCTGCCACCGTCGGTTTGTCTTTAATTCTCACTACGGAGTCTGCATGAGTGAAGTTAGGTGAAAGGGAGCGCATTGTAGTTTAAACCGCTGACCACGCATCATGACGTCAGCGCTCAATGGATTCTCAGTGCTTCCGCAACCCGCGCCTACTTCCCGCTCCGCCGGAAATGCATTTAAAATATGCAACGTACCACTTTCTGCGATCAATGCAACGTTGATCACTTTTTTCACTTCCACCCGCCTTCCAGTTTTCTGTTCGCCGTTGATACATTTAGGAGGCTGATCCATCTTTCACGACGATTCTGCGCCTGATCTATATTAATATCTAGTATTCACCTCCCTAACCAATTCCTAAAGATCTTCATTTTCCTTTCTCAAGCTTTCCATTTCGATTAGTGGTTGCTTATCCGCCTTTATAGCAGTTACATCCTTCTTTAGAATACTCATTTCTTTGAGGAACTACATCACATCAATGTGGTCAAACGTAACAGGCGGTAGTTTATGAAAATAATTCGCCATAATCACACAATCAGGATCGTTCTGTTTAATAATTTTAAAGATTTCTTATACGCGTTTTTGCTGACTACCATCTTTTCGTTTCATAATTTTCTTCTAAGGTGCTAGCAAAGACCAAATAATCAATCTAGCGTTTTCAATTTCATTCTTCTCATATGTACTCGTGCAGATCTTCACAATTGCGGTTTCCGGAAGAGTTTACACTTTATTATTAACGAAAGCGAGCAACTCATTGACCACAAGGTTACAACTATTGCAAATACTGGATGTAGTGATTTTATCACTACGCGACATTTTATTTCCTTTTTTAAGAATTACTCAGCACCATTGCGCGTGCACTCGATATTTATGTCTCAAGACGATTTATTATATAAAGCGACGAGACGAACAGAAAGTTCATCTGATGGTAAATGATACAGCTGGACTACATTGTTCTTGTCGCCATGTATAATATACATATTATGCTCATCGCTTTAGACATAAGATGTTGAGTCTCGTTATCCCAGTAATTATAATAGCTACAGTGCCCTTCAATCCGGAACACAATAATATTTGCACACTACTGTTTGGCCGCAGAAATAGGCGCTGCAGTGGTATTTATCTAGTATAACATAGTATTGACGGTCTCCAGCGACAGAGATTTTTGTCGAACTCTTGAAACTTAACTGACTCCGAGCCTTAAAAGTTATAGTTAGTCTTATAACAGGGAGGTTCTTTGATCTAATCCGAATCCATACATTTTGGAGTACATACGAGTTTGGATAGTGGTAGGGCTTTTCTGTTTCTTCTGGACTGTATAGTTACATGTAATCATTAAACGATTTTGGGTTGTTTTTTTAGTTTAATTCAAAGTAAAAAATAAACCAGGGTAAACAATAAGAGGTCCTTGACACAACAAACTTAACATTCTAATGATTACGTGAGCACAAATACCGCGACACACCTCCATGACGTAGATATACTTATGATAATGTAAATTTTAGTTCGGGTTGTTCAAAAAACCGTTACAGTTTTTTTTTTATAAAGGCTAAAGATAAGAAGAGCAGATAAAAATGTAGGCAACGTGTACAGCATTATATATATGAGATTTTCAGGTGAAATACATACATAGATATGTAGAGACTCATCACGATATCTCTAAAAGCTTAAGACCTAAAGACTTGAAATAAGGTAGGAATATTCCTTTTCGTAAATATAGGTTTGCTAAGAATGAACTTTACAAAATTACTTCTCTAAAGGGAGTAGCGGGGGTGTTACGGTTAAAGCGTGCGGTATTCATTCCGAAGGTCGCGGGTTCGAATCTTGGCATGTAGCGATGACTTTAATATATTCAAGTTATGTATATTTGTAACAACAGCGAAATACAAAGGAAAACATCGCGAGGAAACCTGCACATGAAATAGAATTTATTCTAAGGTGTATGTAAAGTCACCAATCCGCATTGGGCCCACGTGGTGACTATGGTACATCGCTCTCATATCAAGGGTAAACCTGTGCCCCAACAGTTAGGACCTAAATTGACTGTTAAAAAAGAACTCTCTCTCACTCTCATACATCGCTGAAACTATGCATATTAAGCGAGTTCTATGTATTTAATAATGAAGACTTGTACATACTTAATTTTATATAACAATATTCAAATATACCATTGTTGTCTACAGACCATATTTTTGCATAGAATTAATATTTTCTTGTAATTTATTTCACATAAATATCGATGTTCCTAACTAATAAAAACCAACTGTGTTTTGGCTGTCAATATATTAGAGCACGCCTTACTTGTCCTCCATAGTCAAAAAAAATGACCGTAAAAATGTTTATTTCTTTGGCTAAAATACCTTTTATATCATCGTTTGCCGACTAACCTATTAGGTAAGAAAATATTTGTACCCGGTATTCACCGCCGATACAGACATTGATAGTAAGAAAAAATAATAATTAAAAAAAACATATTTTGCAGTCACTTAACATCACGTATATAGAGATCTATCAAGCATTTTTTTCTACGAGTTAATGTTACAAAATGTACGTACACCTGCTCATAACTACATACGTGTTGCGCTCATCGCCTTGAAATGTAAGACAAGTCTCGTTACCCCAGTAACGTTTTTATACTGTTGTATGGCGACAGAAATACCACTGCCATGGTACCTACCACTAGTAATTCAAAATTTGTTGTATTTACATTTTATTGAAATAAGATTAGCAGATATCCGTTCCGGATACAAATTTAATTATTGAATATTTATATGTGTGCTTTATCTGTATTAAAAACGCCTCGATTGTGTAATAGTTTATTATACCCTCGAAGCTTTACCTTGACTTTGCTGTTGAGATACAGCGCTGTACTTAGAGCGCCACCGCAGGCAGCACAGTATGAAGCAAACAGCTGTCTAAAAATTATGCATATTTTTTATAACTATACGTATTTAACAATGTCTTACATAAGTAATAATAATTAATAATATAAAGCCTTTTTAATGTTTTTTGTACTAGGACTCGGATCATTTTTTAGAAGGTGAAAGTCAGTTGTGGATATGTACAAAAGAACATGTCGGTTTCTTCTCGATGGTTTTCTTTACCATAAATTCAAGCTCAGTGGCGATTAAAACCATGTCTCTCTTCTATACATATAGCGCGCACGAAAGCCTTTCAAGCCCAGCTATCATAGAGTTCAAAAATACAACAGCTACTCACTTAAACAACTAAAGTGGTCTAGTTGGAGCTAAAATGAGCTGATAAGTCATACAACACGAGCTTTAAAAAAATTTTTTAATAGCTTTTTATGGGCTTCAACACCACCGAAGTGCCCGAGTCATATCACGTTTATTTTTTCAAATCCTGGGTTTTAAAGCAGTGTGGTACTCACGTGGTGGTGATGGGTGCATCTCCAGACCGGTTGGTGTAGTTGACAACGGCGTTAAACGTTTGATTAATCCACTGCCAGAATACGGTAGCGGGGGTCGTTTTGTAGAATGTGATCATCCCTATAAGAAATAACTGAAAATGATATATACTGGATAGATTTATAATATCAAGGTTGTAAAAAGACAAATTTGAAAAAACTCTAACACCGACTAAGGTCCTCAGCATATTATATTATGAAATATTTTTTGTGTTTAATTTTTTTTTAATAATCATCAGAATTTCAGCATACGCATGTGCACTGCCAACACAAAAGGTTAAGTGTTTTGTGTTGCAGAAAACTGTTCTACTAAAAATAATTAGATGAATTGATATATCATTATTTCTAGCTCTAGGTTCCTCTTACCAGAGACTACTACTGCAGCATTTACAGTACAAAGCATAGCAGCAAATATTTTAGTGTTGTTATAGATAATAAAATTACTAATGACTCATGGCGATGTTGTGTAAGCATCCTAATCTAGTGTACTTCATTTTTATAAGAAAGTATATACCGCATAAATATCTAGTAGTTGTCTCTTCGTTCTTTTAAAAAAAAAGGTTGTTATGTTAGTCAAAACGATGACGGAAATGAGTGTGACAAAAAAAAAATTCTTTTACACGGGAGAATTTAATTGTTCTTTATTAGAGACATAATAAGTCCAAAAAACACAAGCGAAAATTCATAAAAATAATTACAATTGCTTCCTTAGATAGTCTCACTGAGAACATTTATGATTTACACAACATGACAACACGAGTTTAATAAATAGTAATTTGAAGCATAAGTACGGATTATGGTTACAAGTTAATTCAAATTTTAATGTGAAGCAAAAAAATTTAATAAAAATAAAAACTGCGAGAGACATGCAAAAAATCAAACGGGAATATTTATGCACAGTATTTTTTTATTTTGTCTTTGTAAGCAGTGCGGGAGCATGAAAACATATCTAGGCTACTGAAAAAATTATTATTATTTATATATCATTATATAATACGTGAAGGATGACATGAGTAAGAAAGGGGTAACCGATGAGATGACGGCTGATAGGCGAGACTGGAAGAGAAGAACATGTTGTGCCGACCCTACATAAAGTGGGACCAGGGCAGGAGAAAGAAGATATATCATTATATAGAACATCATCACAACTGAATATTTCAATCCCATCCAAATCCAAAAAAACTCCATCAACATCTCATACATTGGACGTTCTCTACTGGACCATAGGTATGTTACTTGTATTCACGTTACCGCATGTATATAATAAAAATAACAAGGAGACACGAGAAACATTTTTTTTACTCCCAATCGCGGACATATTGATTGATGATTATTAAAAGCGACACAACGAGCATATATCAATCAAAATTCATTCCTTCAATAGCATTATTAAATAAACGAAAAGAATTACTCGTTATTATTATACAAAAGCTTTTTAACAGATTTTGTAACTGACATTTTAACTTCGGTGATGATATCACCGTACAAGCCGAAAAAGCTACCTATACCTTATTCTTCAACGGATGGTGAACTAAAATTATTATTGATATTCGAAAATGAGGAAAAAGTGAAAAGAAATCCATCATGTTTATTTCATCGTCAATCATCATCATTATCAGCCGATAGACGTCCACCGCTGGACATAGGCCCCCCCTTAAAGATTTCTATATAGGTATGGACTCAGGTAACTCTGGGCACTAGGGGCTGACCTTTGTAGGGGTCATGTGGGGGGATTTGGGCCATTTCTCACCACGCTAGCCCATTGCGGGTTGGTGGGATCCAGAGCCTCGTTGGGTGATTATCAGGGTGTACAACAAGCAGGTGAGGTTGGTTTGGGTCCCGTGATTTGATGTGCCTATTACAATAGCACTCGACAGAAATAGTTATAATGACGATAAATATCACAGTTTCAGCTGTTTGACAGCTGGTAAGAAAAGATGACTTTATAAAGCGTTAAGAAAAGAGAAAGACTGGTGATATTTTGCAATTATGTAGTAGTATAGTAGCTCATAACAATGTGATACTAGTTAAGAGGACATACACAGCACCAAATAGCGCTCGAGGCTTTGAGATATAGACGATACGAAATACGTCAAGTTTCATTACCCCCGTAATTTTACTAGTAATAACGCCTTTCAAAACGGACCACAGTATTGCTTGCTAACCTACTGTTTGACGTCAGTAATAGGCGCTGCGGTGGTACCTGCACTTTCTCCGACAATAGAAACCTACCACCAGAGTTGACACATGTTTTAGCTTAAGTTTTTGTTGTTGGTCGAGAATCGCCAAGTTATGAATGAATTACCGCCAGTGATGAGTGTGTTCATGGGAGCCTGAGCCGCCATTCGGCCAAGCACAAACATTTTCTCTCCAGTATCGGGATGAAAGGCGCTGTCGTACAAATATTTCGTTTGCCAAAGCTTGTCCTCATTATATCCAGATGGCATTTTATGCGATCTCCTAAAGCAATAAATAAATCATTTTACAATGAGCAACAATTAAACACACAACTTTCACAGTTACTAGAAACAGAAACAATACTAAACCTGAGACGAAATAGCATATTAAACAAATTAAGTTATTAATAAAAAATAAAGATAATTCTTCTTCTTTTTCGTCCTGCCCTTTTCCCATTCGATGTGGGGTCGGCACAGTATGTACTTCTCTTCCACATCTCTCTATCAGTCGCCATATCTAAATTCACACTCTTCTTACACATGTCATCTTTTACACAATTAAGATATTTAAAACATCATTGAAGTATATACATATACAAAATATTTATACAAATATTTTGTATCATTTCATAAACAATTAAAGACTTTAAAAGTATTACGATTCCAGGATTTAGAGCACATTCCTAGCTAGAGAAACTCCTGTAATTTCACAAGGTTTTATATCTAAAATAATTAAGAAAAAACCGTAAGAAGATTTATTTGAACATCCTAACTAATGATCTATGTTATGGTCTGTATTGGGAATAGAGGAAGGGCTTGCATTCATATCATACATACATAAATACATACCATTTATCATACATTTTAATATTCAAACAAACGAGAACAAATATAGTTTAATTTAACTACCTGAACTCATGGACGATTTTCTTCGCTTCATCTAGATCGTTTGAAGTGGCAAATATGTTGAGAGGGTTGGTCAGCATAAAGAAATGTTTCGCACGACCCATATACGTCTTCTGATCATATCGTGGCTTGTCCAGATTTATATTACTCATTGCGTAGTTTGGTCACCCTGTAAAGTTATCAAAGTTAATTTTCTATTTCTTTCGGCATGGTGTAAGTTTGTATATTTATGTATAAAATAGGCGTTCCTTGTATGCTTCGCGGGTTGAACACTCCCGCATCTCCTTTGGGGAAGGAATTTCGTAAAATCTATTCTCAGCTGGTTTATACTCGGTAAAAGGAAAACTCCTACTAAATTTCAAGTCTTTAGGCCTTGTGGGTCCAGAGAATATTTTCTTCATAGGTAGAAATATCTTATATATATAGATGATAACAATTATGCCTTTTTGTGTGTTAATGTCTTAAGTAACGATATGTACAATGGTCATATACCAATGTTTATATTGTATAGTAATAGTTGAAAATGTGTATATTTACGATCCCCATAATTATATAGCGCTACAGTGCTTGTTATTTTGTGTAATTTTACTTAGTAGTAAGAAAGATCCATCTGTCGTTATGCGATTACTACATATAGTTTAAAGATGTGATTCGTACTTTGCTTACAGTTCTTGTTACAGTAATCATAATATTTTGAACTCACTGCTTCCTGACTGCACTTTCGAAACAATGCGTTAGGTATTACAAAATGATGATCTTTCATTTATGTATGTTTGAATGAACTTACACATTTCAATTTGTATCAGAAATTAACGATTCGATAGATACGATAATTTTTAATATACAAACATAATGGTAAAATTTTCAATACGTAATATATGCTGCATAATTAGTGACACCTAGTTAATAAGTCGTATAGACTAAAGGTGTTATTTTTGTTAAATCTCTTATGTCTAGAAGGTTACAGCAAAGTAAAAATTTAGTGATTCGAATTAAATCATATGCATGTTCAACTAGTTTTTGTAATCCTGATAAACCAGTTTTAATGTAGTTCTTCCGCGAATTTATACATTATACATTATTGAAACGTATTAACCGTATACTACGTTATTTATGAACGAGAATTAGTAGTAAAACTTTAGTATATAAACCAGAATGCGTATATGTAGACTTTGCTGACTAACAGCCATGAACTTTGAATTTTTTGTAGCATATATACGCGTACACTCATTGTACCGATATTTTTTAAATAGCTGCTTAGTATATTGTAACCTTTAATATTAAAAAAAATGCTATAGCCTTCAAAATTTTTTTTATCTAATGATGCAATAAAACGAGCGCAAAATTCACCTAATGGTAAGTTATACGTATGCTCGAAACTAAGTGTCGCCTGTTAGGTTGATATACATAGCACTACATTGTACTTATTGTCTTGAGACGATGTTGTCTCTTTACCCTAGTGATTTCACTTACTACAATATCCTTCGAAACGAACCAGTAGTATTTGCACACTATTGTTTGGCGGCAGATATAGTAGTTGCGGTGGTACGTATCTAGACGGTCTATGGCTACAAAGACCTATCACCACATTTAAAATATTATGTATAAATATGCATGAAATTTGGTTTTGCAATTTCGAAGGAAGACATAAATCCTTAATAATTATTAAACAAATTTTGTATTTGGGAGAAAAAAAACCCGTAGACCTCATTAATACCTTAGTACGAGAGAACCCTTCGATAACAACAGTATCAATAAAACCATGCCCCCTCGCCACCTCTTTATCATACTGTTTCGACAGATTCTTTTACAAGACCTTATTAATATTGTAAATGTGTATTTACGAAATATTACTTTTAGATTGATGAATGAAATATTATAAAAAACCATGCAATTTATTTACTTACCTATTAATTTTAGAACATCTAATACATATAATTTATAATTTGTTTTTCTAAATTAATATATAACTACTTCATGTTTAAAATTAAAATTCATGTTTGTTTATGTATTATTGAAAGACATCCATATGATATATATCAAAGTATTGCGCGATATGTGACGTTTTGTGATGACAATGTTGGCAGAAATCTACTGAAATTGCAGGATAAAAGTAAAATATTGAAAAAAAAAACTCTTTATGGTTGTCAACACTGAGAGATTTTTGAAAATCTTATTTTTTTCATGAAAAATTGTACAGTATGAATATTTTCACCTACTAAAAAAATATTTTATATAGCGTAAATAATGTTGGTGAACAATGTAATAAATAAAAATATGTACGTATATGGATAATTATTTATATATTTTCATATTAATCCATTTTGTTCACTTTATATATAAACGTTACTCACTGTAATAATAATCTGAAAAATGCGCACATGTACATTATATTTTATACTTATAATATTATTCATTATTAAGTAAGACGCAAATTAACATTTCTTTTTAGGCCGTATAAGTTATGTAACATAAGCTTTGCGGCAAAGTTCAAATACATAGCTATAAACATTTTCAAAACCGCGAATTTTCTTATCTTTTTACAAAATCTTAAAGTTAAGAGTTCATATTTTCACATAATTGATTATAAATATTATCCAACGTACGTTAGTCGTTGTTAGTCGAAAGGAAACTTTAGTGGTTGAATTTTAAATACAACAGGCACATTTCCGCAATTGGAAATCAAATATGTAGGAAACGTTACATATACCTCAGATATTTTTTGTTATTTATAACAGGCTTTGTTATTTATAGATTTTTGGCAATAAACCATATTCCTTTTTCGAAATAATCAAGTTCAATGTTGAACTTAGTTTAACTTTTAGATTTTTTTTGTAAAAAAGAGTATCCTTTTTTCCGTAAGCAAATTATTATAAACTCGTTGTTGGCATAGTACCTATCATTATAATTTAAAAACTTATTCATTGCAATGTGACCTCAGATTATAGGTTTATTTACATTTATTAAAATTCGTATAATCACAAACGGTAAAGGTTATAGTATTATTATATTTAATTATTTGAAACTTTCACAAAATTATACAAGATATGATATTCTACAAAAATGTATGAATTAACATGACGTTAATTATATTACGGTTAACTATTATATGATATGATCTTTTTTAAGAGGCTTTTTTACCATCATTGCCGTGATTGAATTAAAAAAATGAAATAAAAGTTCAGATATATTAACAGCCGAAATTATGTAATAGTTATCGTCTCACAAAATATGATTTATTTAAACTCATATCAACGAAAGCCGTGACCCCATCAAACCTTATCATCTTCGAGTTTCAAAACGTTAACAATATTTCCGACTCTGTATTAAGATAATAAATAATCAATAACATAAGAACGGTTTATGAAAGCCGGGATATTAATTATTTTTAAATAAATTATCAATAACTATTACAGCTTCTCATATAAATGTTATGATATTTGATTGATTTATTCAGATATTATCTGAAAATTTGTTTTTCATTAAAGAAATTATTACTCCAATAACTTACCCCGTTTTTAAAAAGGTATGAACACAAGTATCCGTTTAAAACTTAATAATAGCGATGAATGGATTGATAAAATGTCAAATATATTTTAATTCTAGACACACATTTTAATGGATTTTGTACACTAGATAGATTTCAATGAATGCTGTAAGGATTTAAATGTTGCGCCGTCACAAGAATTAGAGAACTGATGTAAAAATCAATTTTATGAGGTCTCCAGTGTTATCAGTCCAAAAAAAAATTATGATTGGTGAAATATCCTTTAGCCATATCTAAAGATAAATAAATTTTAAGTAAAAAAATTAAAACCACAAAATTAAATAGCCACGTTGTGCAATTTCCAATTTCTTGTTTATCGAAAGTTTCTGAGAAGAAATGATACCATTTTTCAATATTATTATTTTCAGTCTATAGTTACTGTTAAATATTAATAATCTTTACACTTCTTTTACGTTCCAATTTAGGTTCACTAAAATTCGTAAAAACAAATTTAACTTTTATTTCAATAGAATTATTATGTCTATTTATAGTCGCATTAGTTTTATGAATTAGTATTATGAAGGAGTATCTTCACACATTAATTTTATCTTAAATTTCTCTATTTTTTTCATTTATTATTTGCTGTCAATTTTCGTTTCTAGGAATAGCATTATGCTAATTTTACGTTTAGCTTGACGGCAAAAGACGAATAATTGCTGCAGTACTTGGGCCATAAAATTATAATATTAATAACCTTTTTAAGGGTATCGTAATTACAAAATGTCTTTAATAAGCAGAAACGTATTTCGCGCCTTAGTACAGGTAATTTTTGTTAAATTGTAATCTCAATTGTCCTTTCTGTACACATAAGCTTAATGATCCAAGTGTTTCGTAACATGTAATTCAAACCTTGTAAAATTGTATTTTATGCAATGGAAAATATAATGTGATAATGTTTAATTACATTATATTCATTTTCAACTTGATTTCTTCAATACCATTTTAGGATAAATTTTTGACGTTGTAAATTATAAAAATATCTCACGTGACTAAAATAATACAATAACATAAAATTTTCAGGGATCGCAGCATGTCAGTAAAGGCGTCCACACTACTTCATTAAACAACAATAAAAACGTATGTTTTGCGCCACAAGCAATCAGCACCCTGGTGAGATACTAACTGGTTTACTAATAAGCAAAAAAAAGAGATATAACTAGCAATGAAGTCTCTTTCATATGAAGATTATTTTTTAAACAGGAAAAAAGTATTTTTTATGTCTTAATAATGGAATTTATTATAATAAATTTAATACAAATGTATCTTTATAAACAAATATATATTTAAATTTTACATAGACAGTCGTTATTAATTTAGGTAGTACTCACTGTTTTTTCTTAATTTAGTAAAAATTACATTTTATAAGATATTTCAGATCAAAATGGAATAAAAACTTTAACATCTGCCATCAAATATTATATACAGTTTATATAAAGATGCTGTTTTAACAGTGTTTATTTGATAAGTTTAAACTTCATTACTTGTTGTATCAAATTTTTTAATGTAATATTATATGTACTCTATAATATATAGAAAGGTTAAATATAAATAGAAATAACATATGTTAATTTTGAAATGAACATTTGGAATCAAAATTACAAAAGACTTATTTCGAATAAAGTTAATGTTTTGTATTACCTTACATTAGTATAATAAATATTGTAAGTTTGAAAATCATTAGCAGGATCTACTGGTATCACTCTGTAAGATATTTTTTTCATTTTATGCATGAAACATAATGTGAATACAGCCATTCTATTTTTTCTCTACACAAAAATTGATTGGTTTTGGTTTCATTTTGTATATACAAACATTTTATTTGAACATGGTTATGCATATATACAAATACAAATTCAAAAAAATTTTAAATTACAAAATTACTTGGTATAAACATTGGCAAAATTATATCTCATACAGGTATAAGATATGAATAGAATGGCTCAGTAACAAAACTGAAGCATGAATATGTCTATTCTATTTTTGATGTAATAATGTGTATAATGTTAAAGCATGAATACCTAAGTGTTTTGTAATGTACTTATTAATAACTTTCATGTTGTGTTGTCCTTGGGAAATCTGGTACATAAAATTTATTACATGCATATACAAAATAAAAAAAAAAGGTTGTTTCATATGAGTTGTATTGTGGATACTTTCAGCATAATTTTACTATAATGATATATCACTCTATATATATGATAGTGAGAAACAGAAATAGTTACTCATTCTAGTTTACATTGTTTAAATCTTCATTAATGTTCTTTTGCCAGCCAACAAAATTATCACAGGTAATATATTTAAGTGACTTAATAAAGCACAGTTGTAATTGAATAAACTTTTAAAGCATAAAACATGAGAACTTGGTATGGTAAAATCATTTGCAATTATTTGGTTTTATTAATAAATTGTTTTAATATTTTTATACCTTAATATTTTTTATGATTACAACTTTTAAATGATCATCTAAAAGGCCAATGTTACAATACTACCAATATTTAGAGTTGCAAAGATGATGTAAGAGAAATGATATAGATTTCCTAATATGAGGAATAATGGAACAGCAAAATATGTATTTAAAATAATATTAAAATCTGTGGTGGGTAATTAATCCACCACTTTCAATATAGAGATATGAATGAATCTTAAGAATTTATTTAGAAGTTGGATTTCAATAAAAAACTTAGTCTGAATTGAAAATCGTTTGTACACAAAAGTTAATTATTTGATAAATGTTTTTTATTTCTGTATCACTAATTTTATGGTAAACAAGTATAATATTTCTGTTCATGATTTAGCAAACCAAGGAGGGTCGCATTAAATGCACTCTTATTCCTGGAGATGGAGTGGGTCCTGAGCTAGTATACTCTGTCCAAGAAGTCTTTAAGGTATGTGGTACTGTTGGGTACCTTTTATATATAATATGATACATGCCTCTTGTCTGCTTTTTCTTCTTCTTTGTCGTAACCTCATGACTGGGGACGTGACTATGGTGCGTTGCCCTGGCCACCATTTCTTTCCAGACATTTCTGTCTTGTCTGATAGACATTATTTAAAAAAAATTGTTAATATCACACTAGAGTTTATTTGCATTGTATGTAAGAATAATATTTTATTTAATACTTGTACCTAGAATTTAAATTATGAAAAATCTTATTCTGTGAGTTCACTTACTGCATAGTGGGTGAAAAATATCTAGATCTCTGATAGAGGAGCTGTTTGCAGCTAGTGGCTACTTCAAAAAATACTATGTTCCATTATGAAGATGGTTTTAATTAGTGAAATAATTGGATTGATGGAATTTGAAGTCATATTTTGTAAGCTGACAAGCACACTTTGGTACAGTACCATTCCAGTTAAGATCACATTGTTATGAGAGAAAGTATCACTTCCCATTAAGATGTCATTCCTTTTTTTTATTCCAATGTTCATTTTATACAGGCAGCAAATATTCCAGTGGATTTTGAATCATTCTTCTTTTCTGAGGTGAACCCCACATTGAGTGCTCCGCTTGAAGATGTTGTCAATTCGATTGCTAGAAATAAGATTTGCATTAAGGTATGTTTTTATTATATCTATATGCAATATATAAATAGGTTTGTTTTATTGTGTCCTAATAATAAGTGGAGATAAATCTATGCTACGACACCAGGAGTATTTTGAACAAGCATGCTTCAATTACAGTTTGCTACTTAAGACACACACAAGAAACAGTATCATGGCTTTGCTGCATTGAAAAAGTTTGTACTCTTGCTAATTTACAAGATTTTCTATGAAAGAATAACCACAGTTTCTTTTCTGTTACCAAACAGTAGTATGCAGATATTTCTGTGCTCCAACAAGAACAGCTTTGTAGGTAGTAAAATTACTCTGTTACTAAGTCTTATCATCATGTATCTCAAGGCAATGAGAATAATGTAGTGCTGTGTTTATTATTCTTACTAGAATAACATTGTCATGAGCCGCCTTACCATCAGTAGAACAGCAACTCTTGTTGCTTAATGAGATAAATGTTTATTAACTGTAATGTTGCAGGGTATCTTGGCCACGCCCGATTTTTCCCACACTGGTGAGCTGCAAACGTTGAATATGAAGTTGCGTAACGCGCTGGACCTGTACGCAAACGTGGTGCACGTGAAGTCGTTGCCCAACGTGAAGTGCAGACACCAAGACGTCGACTGCATCATCATACGTGAACAGACTGAAGGAGAATACTCAGCTTTAGAGCATGAGTCTGTACCAGGTTAGAGTTTCTTAAACTGTTTTCATATACCGTTTTTACAAATAGACTGACCGTAGATCTTTGGAGACCATTTATAATATAAATATCACTGCAGCCTCACATGCCTCTTCTGTCAACCAGACCTATGTTAATACTGCTATAATAGTATGTAAAGGGTTTTGGAGATATAATTCTGTTGTAAAGAAACTTCATATCACTCAAGGAGACAAGTAGAATGTATACTTTTATAATTAGTACTTCAGTGTTACACAATCGAAAAAGTTTTCTTCAATTGATCACTTACTATTTAATGATACATACATATTATGTATAAACGTATTACTTACGAGCTTCTTCAAATAAAAAGAGAAATTATTTATGTCTTTTATCCCGTTATAGGCGTGGTGGAATGTTTGAAGATTATTACTGCCGCCAAGTCGGAGCGTATCGCCAAATTCGCGTTTGATTATGCGGTGAAGATGGGCCGTAAGAAGGTCACCGCTGTCCACAAGGCGAATATCATGAAGCTCGGAGACGGACTCTTTCTGCGTAGTTGTGAAGAGGTTACCAGATATTTTTTCTTCATGTAGTCGCTTTCGTTAATAAAGAAGTAACAGGACAGACGAGTTCCAAAGAAGTCATAAAAAACAGAATATAAGTTAAGTGTAGAACTATAAAAACGAGAAAATAATAACATTAGTATTTCCACATGCAGATGGCGAAGCTGTACCCACGCATCCAGTTCGAGAAAATGATAGTTGACAACTGCACTATGCAAATGGTGTCAAACCCGAATCAGTTTGACGTTATGGTTACCCCAAACCTGTACGGAAATATAGTGGACAACCTTGCAAGCGGGCTTGTGGGCGGTGCCGGCGTCGTGGCGGGCGCGTCGTACAGCGCCGAGTGCGCCGTATTCGAACAGGTATAGTTCTATTATAAAAAAAAAAAATATGTAGAGCGGACTTAATGCGACTGCATTTTCTAGTTTACTTTTGAGTTAAGCAGATATAGTGTGTGAAAAGTTATAAAAGTAATAAAAATACAGGTTAAAGAATAAATTTAAGATATAAATGTGGGAATTAGGAATTGTTAAAATGACAGTAGCTGGCCCTCATTCCGAAGGTCACGGAGTTCGAAACTCGGCATGTACCGATGACTTTAATATTTATGTCCATTTGTGAACTTTAGTCATAACAGCGAAATACAAACGGTGAAGGAAAACATTGCGAGGAAACCTGCACATGAATTAGAATTTATTCTAAGGTGTATGTGAATTCAACAATTCGCATTGGACCCGCGCGATGACTATGGCCTAATGCCCTCAAATTGAGAGTAGGTCTATGTTTCAACAGTGGGGACGTAAATTAGCTGTTAAAAAATAGAAAAAAAATGGTTGAAATGGCGACCTCGCACCCGACAGCGTACCTTGGGCAGACAGAAGGCATAAAAAAATCGCTGGAAGCCACTGGATTGAAACAGCGCAAGACCATGATTTGTGGATCACATTGTAAGAGACCCATGTCCAGCAGTGGACATCCATCGGTTGAAATGATGATGAAAATGAGTGTAAGAGATAGAGAGTTATTTGAGTGAGAATGTTTTACAGAGAAATATGTATGATAGAAAGTGTTGTGTGAGTGGTAGATTGTTTTGTGAGCGAGAGAAGACTACAAGATGGCGTACATGTTGAGATATGTTACATAAAGTTTTTTTTTAACGTGAGGGAATTGCCTGCTTAAACCGTTCCCCGCGAGGGTAAGGACAAGTTATGTCGGACTTGCACCAACTACAACCTCCACAATGTTCCACCTAGTCGCTTTATGGCAGGGTCATGGAAACGTTTTGGCATACATCCGCGTCCACGCCAGCGTTCGATGCACCAAGCAGCCACCTCGGGAGAGAGGGAAGAACCCCTCTTTCCACCTCCGTAGGGATACGCCGGAACATGCAGCGCGCCCCCTCCTCGGCCTCTTTCAATCACGCGGCCAAGGGATTCCTCCTACTCCGTGACCCAGAGGCCATAGGAGCCAAGAGAGAAAACTCGACTCCCTGCGGCGGATCCGGTGTTGGGCTCCGCCGCCAACCGATATACGGCCGCGGAGGATTGGGAGAGCGGCGGAACGCAATACCGACATTCCTCTTCCCCCGCGGGCCCACCGCCGTTGCATCAGCGGTACGGCACCGCCCAGTCGCGTAGGGTAGGAAGAGCAGCTAATCGCAATACTCCTCCCTCTCCACGATTCCACCTCGGCTGCAAAGGACAATATAAACCTGCTCCTGTAGCCCACCCGCACGCATCCAAGGTGAGCTCCGTAGCTCTAACCTGGAGCGGCCGCCTCGAACCGACCAGGTAGATTCCTCTTCGCTTCACCGTGGGAGACCAAGCCACGGCTATTGAGTCCCACCGTCACGACAAGGCGACAACTTGTTCAGGGGGATGTTACATAAAGTTAAATCATTTTACTTTATCCAACAGACAAATTATTTTATGTTTTGTAATAATGCTTCTGATTTAATTAGCCATCTATAAATCAATTACACCCACCATTTTTCTTCATAGAGATAATAGAAGAACTAAACTGTATGAATGATTAAAAAAATCACAGTTTCATGCAATGAAGAGATACAGTAACAGGAATAGTAGAAAGTTTTAATATTGACTTTAAAAGTATTCTTGCCAATTATATATTGCTCCACATTCAAACGAGTTATAGGAATTTGGCAGATGTCTTGTTAGTTTATATTTATTTTTATCTATGATATTGATTAATAAAACTGCATTGATTTTAATAAACTTACTGATGGTGGATACCTGTTGTTGGAGACCATCTAATGTTATGTTTGTCATTTCATTAAATAATAAAGGAAGTTACATGCTTATTAAAAAAATTTTAAATATGTGAATAAGTTAATATTTGTTTTAATTTTTTCACCAGGGCGCTCGGCACATCTTTTCCGGCGCGGTGGGCAAGAATATTGCCAACCCGACTGCGATGCTGCTCTGCTCCGCTAACCTCTTAGCGCATGTTAACTTGCATTCATACTCCAAGATGATCAAGAATGCTATCAACAAGTCAGTTAAAACTATTAATCGATTCTTTTATTGTTACCACCTCTCTGACTGGTGGCGTTCTCTCACAAGAAAAAAGTTAATGCCATTTATTCACAATGCTAGCCAAGAGCTGGTGGATACCACATGTCCTCGAAGACTGTTGTTATTATAACATACAAAAGCGTGAAAAATTTTGCGAACCTACAAATTCCTTTTACTTCATTTACATTTTCGTAATACTTATATTTAATTTAGAATTTTGTTTCATTTTACCCTATAATATTTACAATAATACATTTTAGTCTGTTCATTAATAGATTTATGAATTTAAGTCTTCCAGAAATGTTATGTATTGATACAAAATTTTATTTTTTTCAGAGTCCTTACAGACGGCAAAATAAGAACCAAAGATCTTGGAGGTCAATCAACGACCAAAAACTTCACCAATGCAGTTATACATAGCCTGGTTTAAAATTACCAAAAGAAAACTTAGTGAAATTTAAACTCCTAGAGTTATTTCATAAGGATAATTTATTTTCTATTTTATTTATTCTTAAATTGTGATCTGCAGTCATATAAATAATTCAGAATTGACATTCAGTATTGTTTTAAATGTTTCTTTAAGATGACATTGAAAATGTTACCATTGTAAATAAACTGATAGTTGTCTATTGTCATTTTATTTTCACGTAGTAATTAGTTGTATTTTTTCTTTGTACAATGCAGAAGTATCTATTATATTTTTTTCAATTTAAATTATGAATTAATATGTATTGTGGTGTGGTGGTAACGTACTAAAGATCCACAGTGTGGTCTTGACGAAACAAAAAAGTGTTATTTAAACTCGCTAAGAGTTAATTTATAAACACATTATTTATTTTCTATTATACTAAAAATTATGATTACTCAGTATTGCTCCTAACGTTTCTTTATGACAAAAAAATTTACTATTTAAAATAAAATAATGTTGTCTATTGTCGTTTTATTTTTGAACAATAATTGATTTCGGTTTTTTTCTATTTAATGTGATAAATAAATTAAACAGATTTCTTTCATTGAAATTATGAGTAAAAGTATTTGTTGAGATGTTGGTGGTAACGTACACATATTATATGTACTGTGGTATAACTCTCGGAATAGCTAGCTTTTTCACTCTGTCCGATATCATGTATTTCAATGCGTTGGGCGGGACCTGTGGAAAAAAATAATTGTAGTGCAGTTCACCTTTCCGGAGAGGATTTGTAAAAACTCATATCATTAAGACAATATAGTCAATATTTACCTTGACAGGGTCTCTATAATTAGAATCCTGTGACAGTCTCTTGTAGATCTTGAACTTTGGTAGAACACTGATTTGAGTTAGTCGAGGTAGAAGAGCTTCAAGTGGCTTGCGCGGTCCCCTCTGTTGTTTTGACAAATGACATATTTGATTAATGTACATTACCTAAGCATTGTTAACTAAAGTCCTAAAAAAGTACATATTAATTTTGTTGAATACCACAAGAGCTTTTTAATGTAACCCCAAAGTTTGTGAGAAGACATCTCATGATAATAACATTCTTTATGTAAATTTTTATAAAAATAATCTTTTTTGATGATCAAGGATTAGATTTTTTTTCGCGAATAACCAAAATTACCGTAAATAGAAACAAAAGTACCGTTAGTGGCTCTGCTTTAAAATCTCTTCTGGGGCCTGCGATCTGCCCAATGTAATCCATGTGTTTTTTCCATTCACTTTCGGTCCAGCCCCTCTTCTTCTTCACTTCTTTAGTGTCCTGTTTTTTCAAATCTAGTACGCAGTTAGCCAATTTTGAATAACAAGTTGCATTGGCTAACTCGATCATATGGTCCAACCGTTCCAAGCGCTCCGTAGAAAAGCGGTTTTTATAAGCACGCTTTGTCAGAAGCATGCGTCTAAAACAAATAAAGAATTGGCATTCAGCCTACCCTCAATTTAAAATAACTAACTTTAAATTGCTATAAAGACTAATTTATAAACTTAGCAACAATTACGGCAATAATTTTTTTTTGTATTTAACTACAAATAAGAACTTGACATTTGAGTGGAGATTTTCATATATAGAGACTATTACAAAACTTTTTAAAAATTAATAAAAAACAATTATAACGTACCGTAAATATGGCCATGCTACGTCGTTAACCCTATCAGATATATGGGCATTTACCGCAGAAACCCTGATACCCCTGGGTGTGTAAGCCGGCATGCCTTCATCGGTGATCATATAATTCTTCTTTGGAACGCATAACATGTTGAATCTTTTAAGGATTTTGTAAGGGAATGAAGTGGTTGGCAAGTCATATTTTGGCTTAACCATTTTGAGCTAGCTATTCTGAGAGTTGTTATTCAGAATGTATTGATGCTTGTATTTTTACATGGTTTTTTGTTCTTATGAAAATAAACGTTCCATCTTCGCTTTATGTCATGGTTGTTAGACTGTTGCTAACGGATATTACATTAATCGAGGTGAGAATGATTTATATTTTTAATATCTTTTTAGTGGTTGTGAAAAATGATTTTAATTCCTAAGGACCTATTTATTTAAAATTAATGTCCAAAAAAATATAAAACTAAAAGTTGTTATCAGTACGCGATTTCTGAACTTGTATTTTGAGAACATTATCAATAACAATATTTTAAATTATTTTACTATTAAGAAATGAAACAATATTATGCAGTTCTGTACTATCAGCCGGTAGATATCCAACTGCTGGACATAGTTCTCTCACTAAGATCTCCATACCGATCAGTGCGTCTACGACACAGCACTAAAATAAAAACCTCATCATCGTTAATTTGAACATTTATCATGTGTACTCTCCACACCCAATAATCCAATCTTATCATTAATATCTCATTAAACGAAAAACCAGTATTTATAAATTATGAGACAACTTATTATAACGAACGAATACTAAACGATTAACAGCAAATTTACTACATAAGTGATCTATAGAAGTATTTAAAATAAGACATTTAAGTTTTTATAAAATTATTACATTATTAATTTACAAGCATTTGAATATTTTTTCTTTAAAATTTTTCCTTTACTATGTCTTACACTACGTCAATCATATTACACATATTTGTACTACCGTGGCGCATTTGTTAACCGCTTGCCCTTTCTGTTTCATATGTGGATACATGTGTAGTTTGGTTGATTATGGTTTTTTTACAAACTTGCCTAGCTAACTACCATTTACAGGGTCAAAGGTAATATTTAAAGTCACGCATTATCGTCGCTGCTGACAAAATAAGAGAACAGCTCACACGGCGACTCACTCGATCTGACTTAAGAAAAAGACTTCGTGCTTGTATCAGAAACCGTGGCCGTTAGTATGAGAAAAATTTAAATTAATTGTTACTTTAAACTTTTACTCTGAACTCAATATTTTAAACGACAACAATAAGCTCGCACATGTTATAACAAAAACAAAAGAATAAAATTAAGGGCCGGCGCGGCGTATACTTTTCAGTCTCTACAGTTTGATATTTCATGGTACTTGTTTTTATTACGTGTTTTATTTTCAAAATTTTAGAAGCTACGTACTTTCTTATACCTTGTCGGATAGGTATAGCAATCAGGTGCTTTATACGTATTTTTTATAAAAAAAGTTTTATTTTAAAATTAAATAAAAATGTAAGGCACTCATTTTTTACTGTCACGACTTTCAAAGAACCTAATTTAAAAGTTTTAGCCTCGAAGTGATGATTAATAACTTAATTTAATAAAACATGATTAAACAATAATTATTACATTAAAATTTGTGTAGAAATAAAATAATCAAATTTTTCCTAGAAAATCGAGAATTTTTTGCAAAATATTTAAAAAATTAATAACTTCAGAATCGTTTTTGGATGTGGTATTCCAAACATAGATAGATAGGATACAAGCTATACTTTAGCCCCCTTCCAACGGGTTCTCGCCTTGTCGTGGCGGAGGGGCTTAGTAACCGTGGCGCCCAACACGGTGAAGCCAAGTGGAACCCATCCGGCCGGCCCGCGGCGAAGGGCTGGCCGAAGCGGCCGCTTCCGGTTCGAGCACCGGTTGGGATAACTGGAGCTCACCGGAGCGGCCGGGGGCCGCAGGGGCGGCTGTGTGCTGCCCCAGCGGCCGGCTGCAGGGGCGGTTTCATACCGCCCTGCGCAGCCGAGGTGGGGTCGCGGAGGGAGTACCCTCTGCGGCCAACCGGTGTCGCACCGGCGATGCGGCGGCGGTGGGGCCGCGGGGGAAGAGGAGTGCCGGTATTGATATGCCCTGTTTTCCCTATCCTCTGCGGCCGTGGACACATAACGGCGGGCCTAACATCTATCCGCCGCGGGGAACCGGGAGAGGTTTTTTCCAGTGGCTCCCATGACCTCTGGGCGACGGGTTCGGGGGAACCGGTCGCCCGCACACGCATGAGGTCGAGGAGGGGGCGCGCTGCGTGTTCCGGCGCGCCCTGGAAAGGGAGGGTTCATCCCTCCCCCCGAGGTGGGGCTGCGCAAGCGGCCAGCGCCGGCAGGGTCGCGGTTGAGTGCAAGCTTTCCCGTGACCCTGCCATCATAGCGATGAGGAGGAACATCGTGAGGGTTTTAGTCGGTGCAAGTCCGACATAACTCGTCTTTGCCCCCGCGAGGACGAGTATGCGTAGGCATTTCCCCCACGTAAAAAAAAAAGCTATACTTTAGCCCCCTCCAACGGGTTCTCGCCTTGTCATGGCGGAGGGGCTTAGTAACCGTGGGCCGACACACGGTGAGCCTAAGTGGAACCCACCCGGTCGGCCCGCGACGAAGCGGCTGCTCCAGGTTCGAGCACCGGTTGGGATAACTAGAGCTCACCGGAGCGGCCGCGGGCCACAGGGGCGGCTGTATGCTGCCCTGGCGGCCAATCTGCAGGGGCGGTTTCATACTGCCCCTCACAGCCGAGGTGGGGTCGCGGAGGGAGTACCCTCTGCGGCCAACCGGTGTCGCACCGGTGATGCGGCGGCGGTGGGGCCGCGGAGAGCCGGGAGAGGTTTTCTCCTCTCCCGCGTTCCCGTGTCCCTGCCATCATGGCGATGAGGTGAAACATCGTGGGGGTTTTAGTCGGTGCAAGTCCGATATAACTCGCTCTCGCCCCCGCGAGGACGAGTATGCGTAGGCATTTCCCCCACGTTAAACAAAAAAAAAAGGTATACTTTAGCCCCTCCAGATCTTTTGCACCTATTACCTTTCACCCTGTATATAATTCTAACCACCGCCTAATTGTTATGAGTAGGCGTATCATTTATCATCGGGTGATTAACTCGCTCGACTCGTCGGTTTGTACTATGAAAAAAAATTGTTCCCGTTTCAATGGCTTTTGTAAATAATGAAATTACTATAGCCACTAGACATAGCATCTCGTTACTCCTCGATGTACATAATATATTGCTGTGTAAATCATTTAAGTCCGGACACATTGTTATCGGACTCGTCGCCTCGACAAATAAAAAAATCGTGTTGTAGTATAAAGATACGAACTAGGGCCTCAGTGCTGTGGTATACGAAATGGGCAATATAATTTGGTTTGCAGCCTGCATACAATAGCATACTCGTGGTCAGGTTATCAACATATAGATTATTCTAGCCAAGCACTCTTCACTATCTACGCTGCCGCACAAATATTAAAAAGCGTTTTGTAGATTTTTTGTTTAAATATAATTTTTCTGTTTAGCTGAATTACTATGTACATTTCCAATGAAAAATAAATCCAAAAAGAAACGAGTCGGTTATGAAAAGTTTTATTTCGCTTTACAATAACTATATATATAAATATTTCATTGATTAACAGAATACTGATATCATCAAAAATAATTTAAATAAATAGCAGCCTTATTTCACATCTGTTTCACCTATAAAACCAGTCATGTGAACAAATGCAGCCAGAGTAACACAATGCGGAACATATAACATTTTACAATATATATATCAAAACACATACAAAAAAAAACCTACTAAGTTCTACTTAACATGATCATAATTTAGTAACAATTTTCAAAAAGTTTTTAAAATATTTCATTGTGTCCCAACAATAATTATATCCCATTAAAGCATGTGATTGGTATTAATTTATTCCTGCACAATAGGAACTCATATCCATCACTATTTCAACATGTATGTTCTATGCGACCTGTCTGATGCTACTTGCAGGAAATGATCTGTGATCTTCACCTGGTCGGCGGTCAAAAACTCAAACATAATATATAAAAAAATATATCCTTCACACATTTATTGTCAAACACAGATTAAATTGATAAACCACAATTATATTGCTATTAAGAATTATATTTTGGGAATATATTTATTTCAATAGTGCAATGAAAAAAAAAAATTAAACGAAGAGAGGGGGTTCAACGATCTCTACATACTCTCCTTTATTATCTTGGATTTTAAGTTTGTGGACATCTCAACACAAGTTTTTATTATATTAATAAAGGTAATGAATATAAAAACTTTTCCTTAATAATAACCTTGTAGAAATTCATTTATAAATTAATAGGCCAATGTGGGCAGACTTATTAATCATATATACATAGAGCATTTATCAAGACTGAAACAAATTTACAGGTGAACTCGATAAAGATACCGACAAATAAATATCAAAGGGAATGGTCACCTCGGACGATGCGGCCTCTAAACATATGAAGGCATCTGCCATATATTAGTTAAAATATTTGTTTTGTTCGTAAATTCATCGTAAAATATTTTTATTTGTGTATATATATCTAAATTCAATTCAAAAATATATTCCAAAATTTAACGAAATAAATGCCAAAAGTTTAAAATCAATAAATATACAATATAATTAACAATAGTTGATATAAATCGCTTCACAAGATCTTACCGACGTGATAAGTAATATCTTCTATATGAAATATTAATCCAAACAAACAATAATTCCAGTAAGTCTGGAATAACTCCTCAATTGCTACCACAGCAGAAGGGTATCTAATGCAGGATTTCCCCACCAATGAAGTTACTAAAGTTCGTGTTAAACTGTTTTGATATGATGCGTTGGGAGGTGTGTCGGTAAGATCTTGTTGCGCCACCATCATGCTTGGCTATTTGACATCAATGGTAGAGATGTCTGAGGGCTCGAGTTTTCCCGGTACGATGCTGTTGTTGCTTTCTTCAGAGCATTTTCTTGTGCTCTCTTCTGTTTTTGAAGCTGTTGGTGATAAAACGGTATAACGTACTGTATTAAACATCCTAGCAACATGGGCCAGACTATTATTTATATATTATAGGCTTGTGCAAACCAGATATAGACCAATACATTGGAAGAGCATAGACATATTATGTATGTTTAATATATTAAATTAATTATTTATTTATCATATATATTTTTTTTCTAATTTCATAAAGCGATGCGACAAGAAAGACTTATACTGCACCACATTGTGCTTGTCGCATTAAAACTTAAGATATTCAATTTCGTTACGGCAAAAATTTCATTCACTACAGCGTCCTTGAAACCGGAACACAGTAACATTTGCACACTACTGTTAGGTGGCAAAAATACACGCTGCGGTGATAACCTACTAAGAAGGTTTGCGGCGACAAGAACTATCAGTTTATTTAATATGAAACTACGATATGCTATCAAAATAATTTATGAGAAAGATTTTTTAATGTTTGCTTTAGATTAAAGCATGTTGCTGACTAGGTCGGTCGGATTTGGACTGCCTCGGTGTTATATATATATACAAAAATGGATGGTTGACATATAACAATTGTGACGCCAGATAGGAAGTTAAACGCTGCATCATGTCACATTCGTCGTCTTGGAACAAGTAGTTTATTACTAAAGCCAAACGATAACATTGTAATGTTTGCATACATCTGTTTGGCAGCAGAAAATGGATCTCCGGTGATATCTACTTAGACGGTCTCCTTGAGACCTACCACCAGTAAACACATTAATATTTTCATGATTACTTCAATGATATAGTGAGTTGATAGGAGAGGTCACATTTACATCACAACATCCATTTTTATACATATAAATAAATAATAAACTTATGGCTATATTTAAATATAGTAGAAAAGACAGTAAGCATTTATGCTTTGGTTTATCGAATATTTTATATAAGAAAGTTATTATCCATGAAGTTCACTGGGTTCACATTGGATGGATGCGCCGCAATCTTTCGAATATAACTTTACTGGTTTTGCCCCAAGAGAAACTTTTCCAAAGTCCGTCGTTGTTGTCTGGTAAGTATGGTGGCTTCCCTTTCCCATGCAATTTTTTAAAGTAATACTCACCATGCATTACCAGTTAAACAATTAATCTAATAAGTTCCCAAAGAGGGCAGTACAGCCCCTAATAGAAGCTGGAGCTTCCTTAGTAATGGTGGTCCAGAGACGAAAGGGAAGGCGTAGAAATTTAATGTAATAAAATACTTTAATGGGGCGGTAGTTCATAAAAGGTTAGGACCCGATGGTCCACTACAGGGTGACGGGTCCTTCCCTCGCTAGAAGATAATCATAGCAATTTAAAGTGAATAATAACTTGGAAACAAAATATTCGATACCAATGCATTAAGAAAGTTTTTCTAGATTTAGATTATCGTCAAAATTATCATAAATTTAATAATGAAATAATTAATAATAAATCTTTGAATTCGGTAAAATTTTGTACTGTCAGTGGTAATTCAATTCTTTTATTTTAATTTTATACCTAACATTTTCTCTTAGTGTTTAACTATAAAACTCGAGGCTTTCTCTTACAAGGAAAGAGTTAGGCCTCTTCTATAAGACGCTGGCTGAGTGCAGGATGGTGGGTATCTCAAGTTCAAGAAAGCTATTGTTCTTGATATGTCGATTTCTTCCAGATGTTTTCTTTCAAAACTCAAGCTCAATGGGTATCGAACCCATGCCTCCTCGATGCATCTTGCTTGTACAACCTACTTACTATCCGAGTTACCACAGCTTTATTATTTTTCATGATATTTAATTATGTTCAGTTTGTAAAAGTACTTTATACTTACTAAATATTAAAGCGTTGTAAATTTAAATTAGCTAAAAACAATAACAATAAGCAAAAGTTAGAAATTTCAAAGAATATCTGGAATTCAAATAGAAGTTACTACTTTATAACGAAGTGGAACAAGCTCTATTTAGAATTTTATTGTATATATGTTTTTTTTAAAGGCAGTAAACTATAATTATGATATTCTCTTAAATTTCTACTGGTAAGTGCGAGCCGTTTGCCCCATGGTTAGTGCACCGTCACCAGCCTCCACCGTATACTTATACTGCGCTGGCGACATACCTCCCAAACTAAGCAGATCGGTATGGTTATGATGACGGGTGTTGGACAAATAATATGAAATAAAAAAGGATCAATTTAGACATTTTAGTTCGCAGGAACAATTATTTTAATATTTGGTAATAATTGAAAATTAAAAAAAAGTAAATTATGTAAAGTATCTGATTCGGCTGATTTCAGCTGTGTGAATATAAATTTGAAGCAGTTTGCTACATCGGAACAAGATGAAGAACGAACTTCTCATCCAACGTTGTTGTAAATTTGTTTAATTATTTATTTCTTTTAAGGTCGTATCTTTTTATTACTTTAAAAGTTTGAATTTATTAATAATTATAATAATTTATTGCAATGTTAACCTTCCTTACATAATTGTAAATTTTGGTGAAATATGTTTTATTTGAATATAAATATTTTTAATGTAGAAATAGAATTGCTGGGAGCTATTGGATTCGAATAGCACGATCCAGCAGTGGACTATGATGCATTATTTAAGAATTTTTTTTTATTCGAAGAAGCGTCAAGATGAACTAGACGTTCAACTGATGGTAAGTGATACTCCTGCCCATAATAACGTGGCAAGGTGAGGATGTTATACATAGCACCACATTGTGCTCGTCTCAGTTTGGCGGCAGAATCTGAGGTGCGGCGATGATACCTACCTAGACGGTTTCCGGCAGGAGATCTACCACCAGTGATTTAATAATTATAATAATTTTTTGTCTAAATGAAATCTGTGATATCCATATCAGAGAATAGACACCACAACATAATTTCGTTTTTATATCCTATTTTGTTATGATGTCATTAAGTTGTACTATGTTATATAGTGCAGTACCACACTATTATTTATTATATGACATATAAACCAAAATTCACGAATAATGATAACTATTGACTATAAAATCTCAAATACATTTCATTTCAAAAAATTTTCAATATGGCCTCGATTACATAGATTTCAAATATATACTTTCCCTGTGTCCTATAAATAGTAATATGTGTATTAAAAACAGAACAAAATGATATATAATTTTTTGTATATCTATATCTGTTAGCAATTAATTACATTTTATGTTTATTAAATTTAATAGTTTTTTTTGTTATTATTTTTTCTCTTTACAATTTGAAATGTTGATAGGAAGAGAAACTTTTGTGGCATTATGTCTGTCTCTACCTTTTGTTTTATTTTAATTGTATATTTTTAGTGTGTATATAAAAAAAATATAGAATATATGATAAATATTTTCGTTAGTTAACGCATAAATATAAATGTAATATAAAAGACGGCTCAAAATAAAAATCTGCAATAATACATAAATTGCACTTTGTGAAAAAAATCACACAAAAAACACAATGAAAAGTAGTAGTGTATACATACCATGCTTTTATCTTTTGGTAGATGTATATGGCTATCATCGGGAAGGGTGTCATGATAGCCACCGACACCGGTACAACTGCAAATATCGTTATCATTTAAAAAATGTTCTCATGAAAAATGTCAAGTTAATTGTCACCATAGGTGACTAACGGCTTGTCTTGTGATGCATGATCAACTTTGGATGGTGGTAGTGTTTAAAATGCCGGGCTAGGCTAATAAATAAAATTATTCAACAATTGTCCAATTTTTCTATGTAACGTTAAACAGGCATGATAAGTTATTACCGTCAGGAGAGTCACTGCTACGTTTTACGATGACCTTCATGATGCATATTTAACGACAATGGGAACTGACCTAACTGTCTTTGAAAATAAAACTCACCGGTAGTTAGATCAGCCTCGGGCTGCGGCAGGGCATAACGCAGCAAGAAGATGGCAATACCGGTGTTTTGGACGCCAGTTTCGATCGATATTGCGAGGGCGTCTGCGTGGGGCTGGCGGCACAACCTTGCAAAGAGATACCCTGCGGCGTATCCCAGCCACGGCACCCCTATTCCCGCTACAATTATCTGTGAATATTCAATACCACCGAATGAAATAAAAGAGGAACAAACAGTTATCAAAAACCCTAATATTTTTTTTATTGTAAATAAGTCTTTAAAAACCATTTTTAGAAAATATACACAGCCTTGTTAATGTTAACGCAGCTTATCATTCTCATAAGGCTTATCTTAAGTCTCTTAAGTCAGGACCATTTATCTTCCACACTGGTTAAGTGCAGGTTGATGTGTGTTAAAGGTTTTAAGACTTCTCTTTCTAGGCGCCGAGCACAATGTAGTGCAGTATATATCATCCTAACTAGTGCCACGTTGTTATGGGTAGGCGTATTGCTTTCGATCAGGTGAACGTCCCGCTTGGCTTGTTGATTAGTTAATTAAAAAAAGATGTCTATGACAGATGTTCTACTAGGAATATCAGTTTTCTCACGGTGGTTTCTTTTATCGGAATTTCAAGCTAGGTGGGGATCGAACCCGCACCCTCGAATACATATAGCGCTTACAACCACTGTTATAACTGAGTATCAAAGCGTTTACTTTTAAGCAAGAAATTTAAAAAAAACGTAATGCGTAACTCTTTTATAAATTATATTAAAAAATTATAACATCATACCTCCCAAGTAAATAATTCAAATATGTATAGATTAGTGACGATGGCGAAGATTATGATGAACAGCAGCAACGTGGTGGAGAAACCTTTCAGTATTCGAACCATGAACGCGGAGATGCGCGGCGTCCACTTTTGCATTGCGAGACCGATTCCTAGCGGCACCACGAGGCCAATCACAAATGTGGCGATACGCGAATAGGGGACCACTATATTCGCATTGCGGAACACCACTTGTCCGAGCGAGAAGAGCCATACTGGCATTAAACCTGGAATGAATGAAGTAAACGATGATAGATCTTTAGGTAATAGCAACCAGGAATCACTGATAGGTGTCTGTTGTATAAGACCGTTCAGGTAGGTACCAACACAGCGCCTAATTTTGGTCCAACACAATATAAATATATTGATACTAGTGGTAGGGCTCTGTTGCCGGAGACCGTCTGGGTAGGTACCACCGCAGCTCTTATAATAGAACTAGTTAGTGAAGTTTCTGCAAGCCTCGAAAACAATATTGTGCATATTCTCTAATAGTGCTATGGTGTTATTTGTAGGTGATTCGTTTATTATCAGGGGATCGTCTCGTCGCACCACTGCACCATGGAGGCTGTTAGAATTGCTTTGCCTTTTGACGTTTTACATTGAACAAATATTGTCTTCGAATAAGTTTAAAATATTATACCAAAAGCGGCAATGGTAGATATGGTGGTCATGGCGAGGGACAGGTTAAGATTTCCGCCCAGTACGAATGTCCATATATTGGAAGCTCCACCTCCCGGCGCTACGCCCGTGCAGAACATACCCAGATGCATTTCGTGCATCGTCGGGAACACTAGGAAACCTAGACCGAATGTCATCTGAAATAAAAAAAATACTCTGTAACTAGTGGAATTATTGGGGTAAAGAAAATGTATCTATTTTTTAAAGATACGAGCATAATCCTAAATTTGTATTTTTATGGAAAAAAATTTATGTTAAATGAATGGCCCGATCATCTTGTTAGTTCGTAAAACACAGGAAAGTATCAGTGCCATCTATTTTATAATAACTGGCCTTATCATAAGATAAAAAAAAATTATAAAGTCCTTAATTTTCAATCCCACTTTGGCCCTTTCTAAATATTCGTTTTTTGGAGTCATTGGGCATGACCATTGTTACATACGGCCAGGACACGTCGCTCGAAGGACTGAAAGCCGATGGGGCGCCAAGATCCTCGAATGGCGATCCCGTACCGGAAGACGTAATATTAGCAGGCCCTCCACCAGGTGGTCCGACGATCTGGTGAAGGTTACGAGACGCAGCTGGATGCGGGCAGCGCAGGATCGATCGATGTGGAGATCTTTGGGAGATGCTTATGTACAGCAGTGGACGTCTGTCGGCTGATAATGATGATGATAACAGAAGGATCTTTTACTTGCCCTTTCAGGGAAAGTAAAAGCTATTCGTTAGGAGAGGCCATGTGATTAGGGTTGAAATATTTGGGGGAGGCCAATGTGCAGCAGTGCACGCTTATCGGCTGATGTTGACGCACGTCATCATCGTCGTTCTGTATACAACCGCAGCAGCTTAATTTTACTAACATAACTCACCAATGGCATAAAAAGGAACTGTCCGCAAAGACCGATAAGTGGACCAATTGGTTTTTTGACAACTTCTTTCACAGTCGGCCAGTCCATGGCACAGCCGAAATTGATGAAAATAAGGGATACCTGTAAGTAATAACTTCGTGCTTTTTACAAGACTTAGAGGAACCAATTGAAATTTTCTGTTAACGTCAGTTTTATTAAAAATAAGGAGTAAGAACTATTAAAAAACACTGAACAAAATAATTTAAAAAATAAAGGGACCTTTTAATGTTAGCTTTTAAGTCTAGCATTATTTAAGATTATGGTAGATCACATATCCTAATCAGCGCCATATTACAGGCATATAACTTACTATCAAAATAGAACCCAGTTCGTCTTATTGTTTGATCAAATAAAAAAAATCTCAAATACTCACAAACAAAGCAACACAGGTGGTAAATATTGTGTCTATGACACGCTCAGGACGGAGTACGGTGATTGGTATTGATCCATTGATGGGCACCTTGGGACCACCTCGCTGCACTTCTAGTAATATATCCGTGCGACCTGAACAACAATACAAAATAAAATTAACACACGAACTTCACAATGAAAATAAGTGATACTACTACTATCTTTTTGATATGATACGTAAGGAATAAATAAAATTTATAGAAAACTGACCTGTAATTTCTTATTTTAGATATTTTTGTTAGGTTTAAAATAAAACATGGACAGACATAATGTTAAAGAAATAAGTTAAGTTACCGTTTTATGTTAGCCTATTGCTAAAGCAATTAATGATAATGGTCAGTCTATATAAAATTTTAACCTCAAAAAAAAAATAGTTAAAATTAAAAAAAATATATTACAAGCTGAAAATAATATAACAATTACTTAAGAAGTATAAGATGATGTATCCATAATTTTTGGGATTTTTGGGATTGTATCGAATAAGTTTCTTTAAATTCTTACCAAGAAATTTGCCAGTAACTTGAAATCTTCCTTTCCAAACATTGCTAGAAGCTTCCTCTTCTGTCACCTTATAAGTGGAATTCCACTTGGCTTCCGCCACGTGGTCATTGGGTATACTAAATACTATTTCGTCAGCTGGCAGTAATCCTTGACCTGTTGATAAAAATACAGGTACATAAACAAAAGTTGAAGATTAGTTAAAAAAAAATGTTACATCGTTAAAATGAAATTCAAAAATTACCTTCGACTTCAACGTCGATAAAGTCATAGTAGTCCATGTGTAAGGTGAGATTGTTAGGCGTGAATTTGGCCAGCAGATTCGGCACCGATTGGCAGATCACCCACATGGGGCACAGCGCCAGTAGGTACAGTATAATGATGTGCAGCGGCCATATTGGACACATGTTGGTACGTGTCACTGAAAACGATAAAAAATAATTTTATTTAGTTAGATTTCGACTATTTGTAGATTATGTCGGGGAGTACCAGTTTCCGTATTATATATTTTGCTTATATAGGCACAATACAAAAAAATTAAGAATAGCGTAATAATGACCATTGCAGCCGCGAAGATCGGAGTTATTGAAAATAGCAGTAAGGTAACGGGACAAAACGACGTGTGCTAGTTCAGATGATATACATATCGCCACATTGTGCTCGTCGTTTTCAGACAAAAGATGTTAATTCTCGTTACCGAAGTAATTCCACTAGCTATTCCTCAGGAACAACAACACATAGTAATGTTTGGGTAGTACTATTTGAATTTGGCTAAAGAAACCTATTTCTGTAGCCAAATAGCACTGTCCAAGTGGTGGTACCACCGCAGCTCCTGAGCTACGGTTGTACCTACCCAGACGGTCTCCAGCAACAGAGATCTACCACCAATGAAATGAAATTAATCCCACACAAGCATATCTTCATTCCAGAGGGAAATATTATTAAGAATTCATTTTGTTATTCTTCCTTCTAAAAGTTTCTTTATATTGTCTCACTCTGTATTATTACTGGTGGTAGGTTTCTGTTGAAGAGACCGTCGGGGTAGATACCATCGCAGCTACTATATCTGCTGCCAAATAGTATCGTGTGAACATAACTGCGTTCCAGTTTGAAGAGCTGTAGCTATCGGAGTTACTGTGGTAACGAGACTTAACATCTTACGTTTCAATGCGACGAGCGCAATGTGATGCAATGTATCGTTCTTTATAGCGCCACATTGTTATCACTTACCATCAGGTTAAAGTCTTGCTAGTTTCGTTGAATAACAAAAAATCTATTTAAGTATATTTTAGATACACATTATAAATGAGAGTAAATAGACTTTATTCCATATCGCATTCTTTAACATTAATCACAAAGAAAATTACAAGTGAACAGACCGACAGCGACATCACTTATAGCGAACAGTTCATTGTTTAACATAATGAGCGGATATCGTGTCTGAATTGTTCGAAGGAAAACAATCCTATTGTTTGATGATCCGTGTGGTGTACAACACGCGAAGAACATAATGTAGGCTATAAAAATATGTATCATGGTAGTGGATGATGAACTGAATCATAACAACGAAACGAGCAGGGTGTTTATCTGATGGTAATGATTTATCCAGTCAGTAGAGGTGCTAAGGTATGTAATACTAGCCCTGTAGTCTCGGGCTAGCAACAATAAGATTATGGAAAGCCCTGTCTGTCATAGTAGTGGGGGCCCTTATCGCTCAACAAACGAACCTGCGTGGTACAGCGTATGGCTCAGCGATAGTGCCTAGGAGGGTTAGGCCCCTCCTTAGAGGCGTATAACACGAAGTGTAGAGGGGCACCGGTACGTTCTGTGAGAGATTCCGGGGCATCTCCGAATGCTTTGACGCACACCACCGAGGGGGTTTTACTGAGTAAGAATCTCACATAACTTTGACTTCCCCTCAGAAGCAGAGTATCTTTTGAAGATTTCCTCCCAAAACAAAAAAAAAGTTATGTATGTACGGTATTGCATATAGTGTGGGTTGATCATAGAATCATTGATATAAAAATTTCACTCTGTCTCCTTCGACTTGGTACCATTCTAAGCTGTCTCCGACAAGGACCTAACTAATCTCTAATAAGTCCCTTTGAAGGTTTACTTCATCGAGGAATTCTGGACGTTATTGGAATACTTTTTTTTATTCATAACGATAAGATGAGCAAAACGTTCACATGATGATAAGTGATACGTCTGCCCATAATATCGGCGCTAGTTAGGATGATATACACAACATTACATTGTGCTCGTCGCCTTGACATGTAAGATTTTGAGGTTCATTGAACAAGTAATTTCACTAGCTACAACGCTCTTCAAACCGGAACACGTAATGTACGCGTTAACACTATTATCAGGCGGCAGAAATAAGAGCTGCGGTAGTACCTAGATGGTCTCTGACAACAGAGACCAACCACCAGTACACACCAGGAGTATTACCTTTAGATAGTTTTATATATTTTAATTTACCGTTAAATATTTTGTAGATTTCTATAAATATATTAGCAATTTTTATGTATTATCTTTGGTATATAATAATTATGTAGATATTTATAATGTAATGTCACGGTGTGCTGGACATTTTTTTTATATAATTAGATAAGGGATATCGTAAATAACACGCGTCACGGTGATATCAATTAAGAGATAGCAATTATGACAAAGAGAAAGAATAATTTTCAAATGAAATCACGATGACAATTATCCTCGAAGAAGTTTTTGAAAACGGTTAGTTTGTAATATATATCAAATCTTCCCATATATCAGTAACCTTTGTTATGCAAATGCGAGATTTTCGCTTAAGATATAGTTTAAATTGCATAATTTCTGTATAGGTAAAATCATCACTAAATATTCGTCCTCATGGATAATAAGACAAAATATTATTACTAGTTGTTCCCCCCTCTTTGCTGGCTGTAATATAGAATCAGATTTGAAATTTGTCAGAAATATTTCCCGGCTGGTGGCATTTCGCCGCCCCCGACTGAATTATCGTTATTCACGCCCCGCAACTTCCCCTCCAACGGGTTCTCGCTTTGTCGTGGCTTAGTAGCCGTGATCCGGTACACGGTGAAGCCAAGTGGAACCCATCCGGCCGGCCCGCGGCGATGGGCTGGCCGAAGCGGCCGCTCCCAGTTCGAGCACCGGTTGGGATAACTGGAGCTCACCGGAGCGGCCGGGGGCCGCAGTGGCGGCTGTATGCTGCCCCAGCGGCCGGCTGTAGAGGCGGTTTCATACCGCCCCTCGCAGCCGAGGTGGGGTCGCGGAGGGAGTACCCTCTGCAGCCAACTGGTGTCGCACCGGCGATGCGGCGGCGGTGGGGCCGCGGAGGAAGAGGAGTTTCGGTATTGCGATGCGCTGTTCTCCCTATCCTCCGCGGCCGTTAACAGGTAGCGGCGGGCCTAAAATCTCTCCGTCGCGGGGAGCCGGGAGAGGTTTTCTCCAGTGGCTCCAATGGCTTCTGGGCGACAGGTTCGGGGAACCGGTCGCCCGCACACGCATGAGGTCGAGGAGGGGGCGCGCTGCATGTTCCGGCGCGCCCTTGGGGGGTTCATCCCTCCCCCCCGAGGTGGGGCCGCGCAAGTGGCCAGTGCCGTCAGGGTCGCGGTTGAGTGCGTGCGTTCCCGTGACCCTGCCATCATGGCGATGAGGAGGGACATCTGGGGGTTTTAGTCGGTGTAAGTCCGACATAACTCGTCTTTGCCCCCTGCGAGCACGAGTATGAATAGGCATTTCCCTCACGTAAAACAAAAAAAAAAACTCCCCCGCAACTTCGTTATGGGAAGAAGCTTTGTAAAATTAATTCGTAGCTGATCTCTAAATAATAGAAACAATATGTCTACCAAATTTTGAGTGATTGCGTCTAATATTTTCGGATATATATATATGATATTATCGATGTAATCATTATAGTTTCTAGTCTAATCCTAAGCAGTAAAAATTTACTTCAGATGAGATGACTATTTAAAATGAAACAATATAAAATAAAAAAAATAACAATAAATGTTACGTTTTACTATTGCTATATAATTTAAAACTTTCTATTAAAATTAATATTATTATTACATAACTATTTCATTTTAAAGTCAATTTTTTTTAATAATTTACAATTAATAGCATAGGTATAATTTTTTTCTCATGTTTCTAATATTAAAAAAAAGATTTTTTAATATATTTTAAGGTAATATATATGCATAGGAAAAATATTTTAACTTACTTTTAATTTTTCACGTTATATTTGCCATTAACTATGTAAGTGATTGTATAATTTTAATACACAAGTGATCTGACAAAGATCTATTAAAACTATGAGATTATTATACTGCGCTTCCTTCTCATATTATCCAACCAATAGGCGATATCTTCATCAACAATTATATCGATTGTAATGCTAATTTAAGGTTTATAATCGTTTCGATTACACGTGCCTTGAACTATCATGAATATAGAGATACTATCAGTCACGTAGAGATAAGGGAAGATAACAAAGTATTTGGCATAAGCTATAATTGTACATTTGTTTATCTTTACTTTATGGGGTACCCATCCATTATCATAGGACTTCCAAATTGCTGGTGGTAATAGTAGTATGCTAACAATACTGTGTTTCAACGTCTTATGTCTAAAAGCGATTCGCACAATCTGATATGTATCACTTACCATACATATACAAATATAGTGAACTTCTTGCTCGTCTCGTCGTATCTTAATGTCGTTTCTTATAATATAGAAAAAAACAGCTCCTGTTTTTATGTGAAATAATATGAGGGTTCCAAAAGAATTTTTTGTAAGAAACAAGCAATACAATGGGATTATAAGAGAAAATTACGTCGTCCTCATAAACATTAAAATATCCACACTATTTACAAACACAAAAATCCGACAGAACACCGTTTTCTAAAGTAACACACAGGAAACGTGTCAAACGGATATTTATTCAATATTATTCGATACGTAGCATCTGTAGTAATATATACATGATGATTCTTGAATCAGACGATTTTTTATTCCATCGTAAGCATATACTTCCACATAGGTTCTGTTACGTTATCTTTTTTTTAATAGAATAAATATAGACTCATGATTAGATTTCTTTATTTTCTAAATCCCTCGCTTCACTCAAAACCTAATTTCATTATATATATAGATTTCCACCATTAAAATTTTCAACACTATCTCGGGGCGGACTGGTAGAGAATGTCTCTAGGCAATAACGAGCAAAAATATATATAACTGGAAGATTAAATAGGCTACTTCTAGGCTGGTTTTACCACCAAAGACTACACACCGCTAAACATCAGGTGGGATGGTAGTCAAGCGTTAGTTTATATGAATGAAATAAATCTTTGTACTTGTACTCTATGTTCTCCTGCCTTGTATGTTTTTATTAAATCAAACACTAGTTTGAAAAATACAAAGTCATGTTAGTTTCTTTATGATGACGTTTGCGCCGCTAGTTAGATACCATAGCAGCTTCATCGGACTCAGAGCTAGCGGATCTGGTATCGGCGAGCTAAATAGTCACGTGAGTGTGACCTCACGTATGTAAGAAATATAACCGGTAGTTTTTTTCTGGAGGTACATGCGAAAACTTGAAAGTACAACACAAACCAATTGAGCATGATATGCAAGAAAGTTTCGGTGACTATTTACGCTGTTTAGCTGAGATGTAGCCATTTGATTCAACACTGTGCGATATTGTCAACGTTTTTTTCTTATTAGTTTGAGGTAGGACTTTTTCGAATCCGCCTGGCTAGCTACTGCTTTCGTATTGTCTCGTCTCCTTAGTTGAAATAAAAAAAAATACGCATTACTCTTGCAGTATAAAATACTAAGAATATAACATATTATATAATATAATATATATATATATATATATATATAAAAATATGATATAGTCGCATCATGACATATCGGCCACATTTTTACACAAAGCTAAAACATGACTAGGCAGATAAAATTGTGCCAATATGATATTTACACTTAACCAAGTCCTTGCTTGATAATATATATAATAAACATTTAAAGAATTATATTTAATAACTATTCAATGATCATGATCTCAAATAAGTTGTCATCACTAAAACAGACCATCCCGATGGTGACCTTCATACCAAGTATAGAATGACCGCGAAAAAATCTAATTCATGATTCTGCAGCCGTATAAAACCTACGAATCTTTTTTTATGTTAAGATATTAAACCTCACATTTTTTTTAAGCGTCAAGACTAGCTAGTCGTATACCTGATAGTGATTTGCTTCTATAATAACGTAGCGCTAGTTAAGATGGCCGGTCTCAGCCTAGTTAAGATGGTTAGAAGTCAAACATCATAGGGGAAGCTAAAGCACACAGATTTCGCTGGTTGGGCCACTTGCTAAGGATAGGAGACGATCGTAGAGTCAAAAAGGCGTTTCTCGGTACCCAGATTGGGCGCCGACCTGTCGGCTGGCCCAGATACCGCTGGAAGGATGCCGTAGAGCACGACCTACACTAACTTCAAGCAGTGGTCTGGCAAAAGGCAGTGCAGGACAGACAACGCTGGCGCACTCTTGTTTTGGAGGTCAAGGCTCACTTTGGGTCGCTGCGCCAGAGGAGTAAGTAAGTAGTCAAGATAGTATGTGTAGTAACTACCATGCTCTTCAAACCGGAACGCAGCAATATTTACAAATTACTATTTGGCAGCAAATTTAAGAGCTGCGATGGTACCTATCTAGACGGTCTTCGGCAACAGACACCTACCACCAGCATCAGTACATTTATAATTATTTTTATGCAGTAGAATATTTATACATATGTTTGAATTACTAAGATAAGTATTTCGACGTGTAGGAAACAAGAATGTTTGTGTATAACTTTGCAATTAAAAATAGTGGAATTGCTCCGTCATAAGATTATTATACAAGGTGAAGATGGACTGACGACATCATCAGGACGGTTGGAAGTGGGTGGATGCGGGAAGCTGAGCATCGTATTTGGTGGAAGACATTGGGGGAAGGCCTATATCCGACGCTGGATAAACAAAGGCTGATAAAGATGATGATGATAAGGTGAAGCAGTTACTTGTAAATACTTTTAAAGCAAACCAGTTCACACACAATCTTTCATAATAATTAGACTTGGAGGTGCAAAGACAATTGAGACTCAGGGAGGCGATGCGCTCACCGACAATTTTATATCATATCCTGTCTAGATAACTGTATCCGCTGAATTTAACGGAGCAGTTGTGTCAGAATGTAACTGTTTTAAAATAATTGTCAAGTCAAAGACAAAAATCTTTATAAACCTGTTGTTATTTTATTTTCACTCCTAACATTTGAAATTGGCCACTCACAGTTTGTTCTATCGTAAAACGATATCATAATGTTAATGTTGATAATTATGATTAGTATCACACTCATCTATCACACACTTCATCCTATCGTCTTTGTGTTGCAGCAGCTTGCTTTCCGGCGGTTCTCAGCTCGATTTCAAGACGATGTGTTTGGATGGTGGTCGATTACTGTATTCTGATGATTATGATTCATATCAACTGGTTTTGTTCTATTATAGTTAAAACAAAGGATATATATAAAAGGTGCGATAAAATATTTATGAAGTACCTTTTTGACTCGACCTTGGTAAAGTGTCTGTTGATATGCTGGTCGTTGTCGGAATGTTAAATAATAAATACGATGTGTTAATATCAAAAGAAAGAAAGAAGTTAATGGTATGGTATATAAGGTAATGATAACAGCGCCGGTTAAATGTTCGTAAATAAACTCAAGTGAGGTGTTGTGTTATCGGTTACTTCTTATCGTGTACGCCGAATCATTTTTTCTTGCTCAATGTGACTCAAGTATCCGATATAAAGACTGGAGATGACGACAAAAAAAAAACAACTAAGTTTAGACATTTCTTTGTGTACAAAACCCACGTACATAGTCGTAACAACTTGCAGCTTGATCTTTTCGTACTTAGACATCCTTAGCTGGTTTCTTTATCTAGAACGAACAATTCCTTAAATTGTCAATATATCTTTTCCCATATATAAGACACTACGCTTCTTTCTGTCTACCAAAACTGAGTATTGTCTTATTTAAATTTATTTCTTTTATATAATAGAAACACAGAAGTATCGTCGAATAAACGATATAATAAAAAACAGACAAACAGCTTTTTTAATGTTTCCACAGTTGGGACTAGCCTTTCCCACAAGAGTCAAGACTATATACTCGTACTATTGGGAGGACAAGTGCAAATTCGTGGATGCTTTTTTTATGAATGGCAGTTGATCTCTCAATATCTAGAATTTCCTTTGGTTTCCTTGCATTGGAAAGTGTGGCCGCGTGGGAATCGGACCTGCGAATCTTCGAGACATTAACCATCTTAGATACCGATATAGTTGATTAAGGCAAGTAATATTTCTTCACTCCAATACTTTCGAGGTCTAGCCACTGTAAATTTTGATGGAACAAGTATGAGCCGTCATTTGATTGCCACTTAATCAGTTGAACCAATAATAGTTTTTTTCATTAGTACTATATGAAATAGCAAATTCGTCTCCAGTGTATATTAAACAGATTTCAATATACGATCGTATTTAACGTTGTTAAACTTGAAAACTGGAATACTTATTACTTGATACTACATGAATAGTAAAAGCGAGGCAATCAGCTAAAGACAGTAGATGGCCTCGCATGCGTTCAGTGGATACAAAGGCTAAGATCGTTAAAAGCTGTCATAAACTATTATTACAAAGTTACAATTAATCTAAAAAATCTAAAGAGATGAATTATTACTCCATTTTAGCTTAATAGTAAAGCAATATTGTGTTTACTACTTCAGTAGATCGTAATGGAAAGCTTCTTAATATTTTGTTATATCTACTACACGCATATTACATATTTAATGCGACCAAATTTTACGGATTTCATCACATCTATTTCAATATTTTATTATCCCGACCTATGTAGTGCTGGTGGAGCTGTAAAGGTCACGAAAGGATTGAGCTGACAGATAATCTGACGTCAGTCATCGTTTAATACCTGCAGCCTTTTTAATCGCCGATCTACGAAGGATAAGCTAACCGTGGGTTAGTTTTCTGGTAGTATGCTTGATATTTTTTTTATACTACGAAGTGACGAGAACGGACGGGACGTTCACCTGATGGTAAGTGATACCGCCCGGTCATAACAATGTGGCGCTAGTTAGGATGTTATACAAAATTGAGTTTCGTTACCCCAGTTTCATTAGCTACAACGGCTCTTAAACCGGAACACACTACTGTTTACTGGCAGAAATAGACGCTGTGGTGGTACCTACCTAGACGGTCTCCGGCAACAGACACCTACCACCAGTAAATTTGATTTAATTTTATCATTGATGGGATCCCAAGCAGGTAGGACTCAACTATTTTCTTTAATTTCGCAACTTTGTAGGACTCGGTGTAATTTTTCGAGGATTAGTGATCCATGAACCTAATGAAATAAATTTCAGACCTTCTAGAACAGTGCTGTTCAACTTTTTATCACGGGACCACAAAAACGCGTTAGTCATGGTGTCTCGGGCCGTAAAATGAAATTAGGTAATGAATTTTTCTTAATGTTTTTGCGATCGCTTCAGATTTTCTTAAAGAACCATGACAAGATCTTAGGCGTAAATAAATTTTTAACATTTCCAATGGGATCAGTTTTACTAAAAAGCGTGAATTTTAAAATGAAGTAACATCAGTTAGGTCAACTACAAAAGCCCGGCAGGCCACATACGGCTCGTTGGTTTAGTGCAGTGGTCGGCAAAGTGCAGCTCTAGAGCCGAATGACTCCTTAAGCTCGCCTCTGGCACAAATATCTACGGATGACGCAATAATATCTTCATTAAAAAAAAAACTTAGTAAGAAATATATTACTCAAACTTTCCAAGGAGATGCAATCACGTTTTTCGCATTAATATTTGTTAAGTATGAAATTTTAATTTAGTGTTAAACAAGCAGTGGGCTCCCATTTTTTTTATTGTTGCAATGTTCATATTTGGATATTTGGTTAATAAGTTTGCCGACCACTGGTTTAGTGTCCCACAAGGTCGTTACTGCAAAGCGGACGATTCGGCAGAGGGTAATATAACAATTAAATAAACACGATAAAATCTAGTTTAAATAATGAAAACCTCCGTCTTTGCAATAATTGCGTACAGTGATGGCGTCACAGCAATGACCTGGGGTCAGTTGTATTGTATGCTCAAAACTTACAAATTTATCATATAACTAACTCAACGGCGTGTCAATGTCAATGCCTTACAATAAAATCAAAATTACACAAAGTTGTAATTTAAACATTTAAAAACACATACACGTTATGTATTTTATTATTACGTAAGACCTCGTAAAAAGCGACTGGCACAAGTGCAGTGTATAACATTCTAGCGTCACATAGTTGTCATGATATCAGGTCCTGCTCTTCACGAACAAGGTTCAAATTTGGCGCTTCCTGTTTGCGAAACGAAACATTTTCTATACTAGGTGACGAGCACCATTTGGTACAGTATATAACATCCTAGAGTCACATAGTTGTCATGACATTAGGCCTAGCTCGTCACGACCAAGGTTCAACTTTGATGCTTCTTTTTTGCTAGACGAGAGATCTGTCTCAAGACTACAAGCTCAATGTAGTGCCGTATATATATTATGTGTATCAACAATGTATGAAAGTGGAGACCGTATGAGACAGCCGAGGTAGCAATAAGCGCTGAAGAAACATATGAAGTATAGAAATTTATATGTTATTATATATCAAAGTAAACTATAGTTCTAGAAAAATCTTTATTATTGAAAACCTGTTATTGAATATACGACTCGGACATATATAATGTGCCCCCATTCTCTCTTTATCTAATGAATAATTAATCAATTCGGATCAAATGTATATGAGCGCAAAATTTTACATATAAATATATGTGTGTGTGTGCGCATGTATACTAGGTGTTCCCGGGGACATGCAGAGATTTCGGGTAGGGTATGCAAACCACTTCCGAAATCTGTGCTTATCTATACTTAAAAAAAAAACTCACCAATTTAGATATTCAGTCAATTTAGCCATATGAGAGATAATTATTTAGATAAGGTTATGGAGCTAGGGTATGCAGCGCTCATTTCAGTGTATTGAGTGCACGGCCCTGGTTGCTTCCCGCTTGTTTTGCTGGCCGTAATATAGAATTAGATTTGAAATATATATCAGATATATTCCCGTCCCCCTCTCATTATTAACACCCCGTAATTGCGTTTGGGGAAGAAATTTTGTAAAACCAATTCTTAGCTGACCTCTAAATGGCAAAAGCAATATCTCTACCAAATTTTGAGTATTCACGTCTAATAACTTCCGAGATCTCGTGATGAGTCAATGAATTTCTGGATATCCCTATAAATATACAGACATCACATTTCAAAGGTACTTATTGGTAACAAAATAATAGTCATATATTTTTGTGTGAGTACTACCGCACCTATTGTGCAAATATTACTGTGTATTTTCAGATTAAATGGCGATGTAGCTAATGAAATTGCTGCAGTGACGAGACTTACTATCTTGTTTCTAAGCAATGATCGCAATATGGTGCTGTGTATATTATCCTAACTAATTCCACGTTGTTATAGACAGACACCTGTCTAGTCACGACGTAGGATAAAAAAAGTATTGTATCGGTTTAATATCCATCTTCATCATCAATCAATAGACGTCCACTGCTGGACATAGGCCTACTCCAAAAATCCCCCCATCGATCGGTCCTGCGCTGCCTGCATCGCCGGGCATCAGTGGTCGTCGTTCGTTGGGTTTTTTTTTGTTTAAGCGCGTCCCCTCCTCGGCCTCCTGCAGCCGCGAGGGCAACGGATTCCGCCGAACCCGTCGCCCAGAGGCCATGGGAGTCAAGTGAGAAAACTATTCCGGCTCGCTGCGACGGATTCGATGTTGGCCCCGCCGCCGCCCATTATACGGCCGTGGAGGATAGAGAGAACGGCGCATCGAAATACTGACACTCCACTTCCCCCGCGGCCCCACCGCCACCGCATCGCCGGTGCGCCACCGGTTAGTCGCAGAGGGTTCTCGCTCCACGATTCCACCTCGGCTGCAAGGGGCAGCATAAACCTGCAGTCCACCGGCCACATGGCGTGGTGAATTCCGGTTCACAACCGGTGCTCTAACCTGAAGCGGCGGCCTCAGGCCGGTCGCGTAGGATTCTCTTAGCTTCACCGGGTACTGAGCCCCTCCGCCACGACAAAGCGGGAACCTGTTGGGGGGGCGTTTGTAGGGATTCATATGAGACGATTTGGGCTATTAACCACCACGCTGCCCCAATGCAGGTTAGTGGGCAAAAAAGTGGCAGATTGATATTAATCTGACACTTTTTTGCATCTTGTACAATAAAAAATATTTTAATTTTTTTTTTATTGAAACCTATGTGGACGTTATGCTATTGAGATGACGTGGATGATTTTTTTCATACACAATGGGGGTAACATTTGTCGTCAACTTCACATGGTAAATAAAAACAAAGCTGCAAATAGTAAAGCGTTTTTTTTATGATTAAATTTTCGGTGCTAGTTTTTTTTACAACTCTAGCAGGTTCATTGGACCCAGTGCTTGCAGATCTGGTATCTGCGAGCTAAATAGTAAATCGTGATCGTTCAGAATACAATATATCGACAATCAAAATTTAGCGATCCATTTATTATAAGATAAACTAGTTAGTTTGGTTTGAAAAAACTTAAACCCAAAAAAAAAACCAGAGGCTAAGGAATTGAACCAGGAAACTCTGTATTGCCATGCCAACACTCTGCCTTTGTACTAGGGAAAGATTTGAACAGTTGTACTGCTATTAGATTTATTTACTTTGAATTACTTGGTTTTACTTTTATTTAGTAATCTGTCTGGGTTTTTCCTTTGAATGTTCTAAAAAAAATTTATAACAGTAATAAATGCATACAAGCGATAACATTTCACCTCTTTTGAAAATATGATTGGCGATGTTATGTAAATATTTTAAAATATAATCATAAAGGACAGAATATATTATCAGTAAATTTGCTATTTTAAAAATGTATATATAAATATTAGTGTCGTGTATCTTTTTCTATTGTTGAAGAAAACCAACATTTATGATATGATAAATTCTTCATATGGTTGACTTTGATAACATGATTCTCATCGATTACATAATGGAGCGACGTCATTTTTAAGGATTTTTCTGATTCGGTTTGACGGAAGCTGAAGCTGGTGAAATTATTAGCGTAACGAAATTATTTTATGTTAAATTTTAAGATGTGTAATTAATCTATCAGCGATGTTCCGACATACTACTTACACATCAGGAACACGACTTAAACGCGTGTTCTTTTGTAAATATTTTTTTATTCTACAAAGCGACGAGACGAGCTAATCGCTCACCTGATGATAAGTGATACTCTTGCCCGTAATAACGTGGGGTTAGTTCGCATGACATACACAGCATAACAATGTGAATGTCACCTTGAAATATAAGATGTTATGTCTCATTGCATTGCCCAATAATCCTTGCAAACAATAATGTGTGCAGACTATTGTTTGGCGGTAGGAATAGAGGCTACGGCGGTACCCCTCACCTAAACAGTATCCGGCAACAGGAATTTTTTCTTTTTCGTAGGAAAATCGTGCGTTGGATACCTTTTTGCTGTGGGGTCAGCAGAAGAGCTATGTCAGCTTTTTATAGGTTAAAACCCTACAGTTTATCACTCAACGCTTTTGACCGGAACCATGGGAACGCTTTCGCACACAAATGTAGTTCCGAAAGCGAGAGACTTTGATGACGACGCGTCTCGTGGTGAAGTTGGAACTCTTCACCCCCTTTTAAAGTGTAAGACGGAAGTACCGCACGCGTCACCTCAGGGCCTGTCATATTTGGCGACGGATTACCGCCGAATCCGCCACCATGACCTCTGCGGCAACAGGGACCTACACAATCAGTAATTATAAATAAAAAATATCCCATAACATAGTAGATACTATGAGATATTTAACCTATTTTGTCATTTTAATATTATTTCTTTAAATTCTATTTTTCATGCGACATGAATAAGTTTAAGTAACTCATTACATAGTAAAATCACAATAACATTTCCGTAGTATAGGTAGAATGAAAAATGCCCTATGATTATGACTGACTACTGACGTATGTTGAAAAATTGAAGGCTAAGTTAAATCGGAATATTTATCAAAATGATGTAAAGCATATAAATTATTTTATTTTATTAAATAGAGCAAAGTGATGAGAACCTTCACCTGACGTGCCTGTAACAATCGTCGCTTGTTAGGATAATATACATTGCACCAAAATGAAGTTCATCGAATTGAGACATAACATACTATAAAGTTAACTACTGAGGTTCGGACTCAGATAAGTCATTGGTGGCAAGTCTCTGTTGCCCGAAACCGTCTGGGTAAGTAACTGCAACGCCTTTTTCTGCCACAAAACAGTACTGAGAAAACATTACTGTGTTCCAGTTCGATGGGCGCTATAGCTAGTGGAACTACTGGTGGAATGAGACAACATCCTGTGTCTTAGTCGACAAGCGCAATGTGGTGCAGTACATACCATCTTAACTAGCCCCATGTTATGGGCAGGCGTATCATTTACCATCAGTTGAACGTTTCGTTCGTCGAGTCGCTTAATTGAATTTAAAAAAATCACCTTCACCTCTGATTTCGCAGAGGTATTCGGATGTTTTATACATGTTAAGGTATTTTGTGTCAGATGTGTGCGAGTAGAATTACGAATAGGTATACCTCAATGTCAATAGATAGATATAGCATATAGCAAACGTGCAAAGTACATCGCATTCATATTACTCCTTTATTTCGTAACATATGGAATATAAGACTAGACTGCATAATCATTTCAAATATTGGGAATACCATGTAAAAAGTAACATGTAGACAGATTTATTTTAATTTCAAGCTTCTAATAGTTTAACTGAAAAATATTTACTGTGAACGTATAGCGTTAGAATAACAATGATTAACCGTTCCAGCAAAACTGTGGTTTAAAAACCACTGGCCCATAATCAAAGGATATTGAAACCAATGAAATAAATAAAGACAAGTAATATTACATGAGCTCACCCTGCGGTATAGTAGCAGATAATGTGACGTAACCCGAAGTAAGTTTGCAATAGTGAAAGCGGTACGATAAAACTCGGATTTATTTCACAGTTATAACGCGAGCGCGAATTCGACAAGCGAGTTTCGCGCCTCGCTCGTGTAAACTGCGGTCAAGAGTTCAACTACCGAAGAGTTTGCCATAAATTTTAATTTCATCTTTATTGTATTTATGGCATATAATAATATCATAGTAAATAACAATCTCTTTAAATTATAATTTGTTATTTTTAGAATAAAATTATAAGGTAATTTTATTGAACCAAATAGGAGCATATTTCATTAGATTTTTAAAAATTTGCAAAATACACTTTATTATAAATATGTTTGCGCACATGTTATTGAAATTATTAATTGAAAGCACTAAAATTTTGTCAATAATTTATTTAAAAAAAAAAACTGATCTTAGTAACAGCTATCTCATGCTCACACTGTTTCAATTTATCCAAGGAATATAGGAAAACTTTTGGAACTGGTAACACTATACAAAAAATAACCTTTTGTAAGAATATTCCCTTTCATAAGATTTCCAAGGTCTACCAGACAGTTGAGATTTTGAACCTTTTACTTTCAGAACAGGTATAGATGACTGATGATGAATTTACAAAAACAGCATGGTGTTCGTAAGAACTGAATTATCACATAATTTTAACATTAAGAAGTAATGTAACATAAACATTGTATTGTTAAAAGGCATTAATAGGACATAAAATTTAGATTATAAATAATTTTTTAGTAAATCGACTACAATCAAAATAATGAATATCAAGTATTGTAGAATGGGTGCAAAAACATTATATATATGGTATATTAGATAAAATGTAGGGAATGGAATAGATGTAAATAAACTACTTATTACAAACACTGTTCTGGACCATAGATCTAAAATTTGATATTAGTTATTGACACACATTCCATTAAGTTAGTTCCATTTATGTACTTTAAATACTATATTATCCATTAAATACTTAACGTAAAGGAAATGAAGGTCATAGCAAAAAATAATTCCTACTCATAAAGATTATTTAGTAAATACCTAAAGAAAATATAATATTGAAACAATATTACATTGCATTTAAAACATTTAAATGACATTAAAACCTAATCAATATTTAAAATATGTTTAAGTTGTAAGTAATCTTTTATTAACATAAGTTAGCTACATTCCTATTTTTTTCTAATAAATGACTGCATAAAGTACAGAAATTTATATATTCTTACATAATCAATGTTTCGTATTAATAATTAGGTGGCTGTATTTTATATTGAATTATATGTTTTTAGGATTGAACAGTTTATATCTATGTGTACTTTCAGTGCAAGCTTAAGTAAAAAAAAGGAAAATGATTTTATCGAACTCTTCGATTAGTAATGTAAAATAATTTTATTTTACATAACATGCAAATAATTACGAAATATTTATAAAATGGTTTGATTAACATACTATATTCAGAATTTGAGGAAAATATAAACCAAATTTAATTTCAATACTAATAAGAACTTAAAATTAAAAGCTGATTAGAAAAGCCGCGAAATTTAATAAATAAATACTTACAGTTATAAGTTGTAAAAGTCTATTCTTTCGTTTAAAAAATTATGACCAATAATCTTTTAAATAAATGCTTATCTCCACGGGTTATATCAAAAAATTACTGATAAATTAAAAACTAACCTTCTACATAACTTCATAACTTTTTTGGCATTAAGTGCTGCCACTAATAGCTATCTAAAATGTCCCATTTTTTTTTAAATGAATAGGTTAGTGCGTGAACACGGTCCCATTATAGCACATTTTTTTAATAAAAAAGTTTATCAAAATTTTTGGAGTTTAGTTTAAATTACAGATTTAGAAATGAATTGCGTGTTACTTATTTTAAAAATAATTAAAAGTAAATAAAAATTAAGACGATGTAATTTTGTCGTTATTTATTACATACTTGCTGCCCGGACGACTTCGTCCTGTCAAAAGTTAATAGTAAAAATTAAATATTTATGTTATTCCGAGTGATCACGTTATTTATATCTCAACAATAAACGATGATTACTCACAAAAATAAGTTTTCAATTTGCAACTGTAATACTTTATAAAATTGATTCTAATACTTTATGGTCCACAATGTTTTTCCTTTGATTACATGGCGCGTAAACAAATTTACTTTACTTGGAATGTAAATTTCTATTATATTGTAAATTATATCAATGGCATCATGAAATTTTTATTACTTTTGTACGGATATTAAAAGTTAAATAATTAAAATTTATTCTTGTGGTATTTTCTGCTGATCTGTTATTTATTGACAGTTTTAAATGTCAAGCTTTCATTTGACAGAAAACGTCAAATTATATTGTCTATAATGTTTAGTTACTTCATATTTCATATCGAGAGTGTAAGTTACGACGAAGCATCCTTGTTGCAAGTATATCCATAATTACTCAGAAATTTTAGTGCAGTGATATTACATTTTGTTAAATACAATTAGTTAATTTTTGGTGGTCAAAGTAAAATTGAAAACATACCTATTATTTTATTTTATTTTGCTTACGTACGTTGAAATGGCTAACGAGGATAAGTCCAATTCTGTGACAGCAGGCGTCAATTCTAGTACTTCTCAAGCTCTTCAAACAACGGAAGATGAAAATCAGAAATCTTGTTGGGTTTGTTTTGCGACTGAGGCTGATGACAGATTAGCGGCATGGGTGCAACCGTGCAAATGTATAGGCACTACAAAATGGGTATGTAAAAGGGAATTGCAGTTGTTTACGATTATTTAAAACTGGGAAATAAATAGAAAATGTAATTTTAAAAACGTAATTATTCCGGCAAAGTATATGAAACAAATAGCCAGTTTGAAGAATAAGAATCTTAAACATAAAGCTATTTTTTTGACTGAAATAAACATAAGATTTTTAATCAACCTCAATAGAAACTGTAATACGACAAATTAATTGAAAAGTATTTCACATAAACGTTTCTGTAGCAAAGAGCAATTTCAAGCAGATTTGATGCTGTTTTTGTAATATGCCTGCCTATAACATTGTAGGTCTAGTTAGGATGAAATACACTGCACCATATTGCGCTTGTTGCCTGAGCATAAGATGTTGTCTAGTTACTGCATTAATTACACTAAGTGCAGTACATTTCAAACTGGAACACAGTAATGTTTGCATACTACTGTTTAGCTGCAGAAAAATGTTTTCATTGTAATGATAGTTACAATTTTTTACTATAGGTGCCTTGCTAATAACAATGATTTATGATATACATCAAAGAGTATATTGTTCATCTAACAATACATCAAAAAAGTACAACCGGTGTGAAAACAATACTAGAAAAGAACTATTATTATGTTTAAAAAATAATGAAGTAAACTTGATAGCATTAACATTTTAGTTAGTAATTAATGCTAATTACTGTTATTCTCCAGTTTAACATTGGTTAGTTTTTCTAATGGTTATTTTGTAGAATATTTTATTTATATGTTTATTTAGATAGAATATCTGTTTTGTAGATATATCTATATTACCTCTGTAAAATATAAAACCTCCTCTAAAGAGACAATTTGGTTCATATAATGAGTAAAGTAGTAAATTCTTAACAATATGTTAAGTACACTCTTCTTTACTACAGAAAAAGTAGGATCAGCTTGTTATCTTAAAAGTAAACTAAACCTGTTTATCATGATGGATATACATTAATGTTCTTGTACCTTCTCAGCAAAGTTTCACAACAGTTTACTAGATACAAAAGCTGCTTGTTTGTTTACATTCACTTCATATGTTTTTGTTGTCAGTAATTTTTTATCACATTTACTTCAATAGTACCAAAGAATGATTGATTACTTTGCAATAACTATTCTTTGAGTATAAACAATAATAATGAGTACTTATTAATCAGTAATTTTAATGAATAGTTGACATCTGTAACCTTTGTAATATTTAAATGTTTATGTCATCAACACAATTTAACAACCCACAGCAGTTCACAGCTGGACATAAACTTTTGCTGCTAGTTATATAATAGCAAATAAGTTAGCTTTAAAAATAAAATAGTAAAGTAGTTTATTACAAAAGAAATGAAAATTGGTCATGGCTACTTCAAGTACTGGTTAACATGCTCAAAATTAAGTCATAGCTTAACTATAAAATCCTAACAAAGTTGCCACACATGAACATAGGCTTAATGAAGTATAAGTGAGATTAAGAGGAGGACAGTAAATGCTAGTGATCTCATTACTGCCATAGCATAGTAAGACTTCTAAGAAGAGCCTTTCTCTTCCTTGGGATATTTTCTTCTTATCAGCCAAATAACACTTGACTATAGCTAGACATAGGCATAGACAAAATGCAAAGGTGGAGCCTGTTCCCCAGATCCCAGACCCCATCTTAATACACTGAAAGAGATCACTGGGAGGTTTCTAGTAGTTATAAATCTCATGGAACTTTGTTTTCGCTCCAGATAATCTTTTGAAAATCCTTTCTCTCTGGCCACTAAAATAAGATGTAATGAAGAAATAGAAGATTGCCATATTCTTTGTGTTTGGTATGCAGATTAGTGAATATTGTGTGTGGTTGGTTGTTTTATGAAAAGGGAATCAGCTATTGCTTCCTCCTTTTAATATGAGAGAGAGAGAGAGTGCCAATACTAACCGATTTTCATTAAACATTGATTATTCTGAAGTTAGTTGGATTAGTTACTAATAGTATAAGTAATGTTGGCAACATTTTGTTTGATTTTTGTTGAAGTGTTTGTATTATATTACGATATTGTTGTCCTACATCCAAATGTAGTTTGTTGATAATTATCTGATTTGATAAGCAATTTGAGTTTAATATCTTTATCACCATTATGTTTGTTCCAAATAATTACATTCAATATGTTTTGTCACTTTCTATCAAAGTTATAAATGAATTATTTGCTATACATTTATGGAAATTGGTAAGTAATAACTTTTTTTTCATAAATAATTGAAGTTTGAAAGGTGTCTATGGTTCTACATTTTATAAACTGTAGTGGAGAAATTAACATATGAAAAACAGTAATGTAATGTTTAGTTGAAATTATTAGTTATTTCTCTCTCTATCCCTAAAAATAAATTTTGAAATGATCTACTTTAGAATGTATGATAATTGTTTCAGGTACATCAAAGTTGTCTACAGCGCTGGGTTGACGAGAAACAGCGTGGTAACATAAGCCGTAAAGTGCTCTGTCCTCAATGTAAAGCCGAGTACATTGTGGTATTCCCGTCAATGGGAGCTTTCGTCGCTTTGTTGGACGCATTGGAAGAGATAACCCATAAGATTAGCCCGTTCATTGCGGGTGGTGTGCTCCTCGGATCTATATATTGGATTGCTATTACTTATGGAGCTGTGACGGTTATGCAGGTGAGCATTATTATTTCTGTCAGTGACGTTACTGGTAGCAACGTTTGCAATTAACTTCATCTGTATGACTGGCAATATTTGACTTCCCAGTTACGCTGTTTGATTTTCAAGTGTTTTTTTTATTATAATATTGTTGGTGGTATTTTTTGTTGGTGATACTTTTAAGAACATAACCCATATTTTATCTAAAATCAGCTTCTTTATATTTTATATTAATTAATGGGCGGCGGTGGTCTCGTCGAAATATACATCTAATTCTGTTTTTACACGATAAATACGTTCCCAAAAAATACGATTTTTTTGTAATACCTATTGTGTAAAAAGAAAATTCAGTGTATTGTTGTTGTTGTTTATTCCGTTGGCTTTCGATAGGAAGCCTTTATGATGTATACTAGTGATAGGTCTTTGTATTCGGTGGCCGTGTTGGTGAGAACCATCGCAACAGTGCTATCGCTATATTGTACTGTGCAAATCTTACTGTGTACCGATTTGCAGGGCAATGTAACTAGTGAAATTAGTGAAATAATGAAACTTAACATCTTATGTCTTAAAGCGAGCACAATTTATTATATAATATAACAAAGAAAATTTATCATAAATTGTATTGCTTTATATTGGACAAAGGTCGGGCTATTAATAAACATATTCAACACTGATATTAAATATTTATCACGATTTGAGAGGCGATGAAATCTTAAAGCGCAGTAAAAACTTGTTTTGTGATATTAAATATGTAATGCAATTAGAGTTCGTATCCTTTCCGGATTTCCCGGAGTCTCTGGTAATATTGGTTGACGTTCCAAGCTCTGAGGAAGCAATTATTTTTCTAGTATTTTCTAAAATTAAACTTGGCTATATACTCCACATATATTAGATTCTTTTTAAATACTACGAAGCGATGATACGAGAGGGACGTTCACCTGATGGTAAGTGATACGCCCGCTCATAACAACGTGGCGCTAGTTAGGTTGTTATACTTGCAACACACTTGTCGTCGCCGTGAGACATAAGATGTTGAGTCTTGTTACCCCAGTAAATTCACTACCTGTAGCGTCCTTGAAACCGGGACAGTAATGTTTGAACAGTACTATTTGTCCGGTTGCAATAGGCGCTGCGGTAATACCAATATTTTTTTTTTCGTGGGGAAATCTTCCATTATATACTCTTCTGCTATCGAGGTAAAGGAAGAGTTATGCCGGACCTTTACCGGCTAAAATTCCACGGTTTCTCACTCAGTGCATTTAGCCGGAACCACGAGAATGCCCACAACCGTGGTTCCGACAGCGAGAGCCCTTGATAAGATCACATCCTTGGGTAGAGCTACTGTTCTCTACCCCCTATAAACCTACCTACCTAGACGGTCTCCGGCAATAGAGAAAAGTAAATATTAATTTGAAAATAAAAAATAAGCATTAGGTTTTTTTCATTACTGTGTTCCAGTTTGAATATTACCTAGTGTAATTACTGGGGTAACGAGACTCAACATTTTATGTCTCAGGCGGCGAGCTCAATTTCGTGCTGTGTATAACGTCCTAAGTAGAGTTACGTTGTTAAGGGCGGTCGTATTATTTACCATCAGTTGAACGTTCCGTTCATCTCGTAGCTTCGTTGAATAAAAAAAAATCGGAAACAGTGTAATCCGAATCTGGTAGATTTAACAGACGACGTCAACCTGTGAATGAAAAATTGTTGGTATTGTCGCTTACGTAATTTATCGCGTTATGGTGACAATGGTAGTATAATAGAAATCCCATATTCGATTGGTGGGAACCATTATGTTTTATTCAGTAATTTTGAAATTTTAAATATGTTTTTTTAACGTAAATTAACGACGAAAGACGAGCGAGTTGTTGGCTTTCTGGTGAGTGATACGCTTGCCTATAATAACGTGTAGCTGGTTGGGATGATATACGCCGCAAGACAAGATGTTTAGTCTCGTTATCCAGGGTACAAGGTACACAAAACAGAATTGTTTGGTAACAGAAATAGGAGCTGCGGTGGTACCTCCCTAGAGGGTCTCCGGCAAGAGAGACCTACAATCAATATTTACTATATTATTAGAAAAAGACTTTAAATTTAACTTCAGAGTTAAGATTACATCTTTATTAGCTGATAGGCATCCACTGCTGGACATAAACCTTTTCCAAAGATTCCTACGTCGATCGGGTAGGGATTCATATAAGGGATTTAGTTCATTTCCCATCGCGCTGACCCAGAGCCTTATTTGTTGATTAGCAGCGTACACCACGAGCAGGTGAAGTTGGCTTGGATTCCGTGAGCCCTTACAGGGTGTAATATTACATAAAGTTTAAATTATGTTTTCTATAACTACTATATTGTACATAACCGTGCAGTATTTAATATTTGAAACTGAACTGTGCGTAGTAGTTAGTTTGTCACTTTGAGTCATAGCATTAGTTTAGGACTTTAGTTTCGTAGCATCCTTTAAACCAAAACATGACCTGGTCACTAGTGAATATTACTGTGTTCCGGCTTAAACAGTTGTAGCTAGTGAAATTACTCCCGCAATGTAACTTTTTTTTCTTCATCTTAGTTAACTTTTTTTTTGTTTCCGGGGGGTAATCTTCAAAAGATACCCTGCTTCTGGCGGGAATTCAGGGTTATGCGAGATTCTTACTCACAAAAATCCCTCGGTGGTTTGTATCAGTGCATTCAGAGAGGCTCCGGGATCTCTTATAGAACGCACCGGTGCCACGGTTACACGTTTCTAAGGAGGAGTCTAACTCTCCTAGGCACCATCGCTGAGCCATACGCTGCCCCACGCAGGTTCGTTTATTAAGCGATAAGGGTCCCCACCCTCAAGGCCCGCGAAACTCTTAGACCCTTTTAGTCCTCTTCTACGACAGGCAGGGCTTACCTTAGTCCTATTCTTACTAGCCAGAGATTATAGGGCTCTCGTAATGTAACTTGGCATGTTAAGTTTTACGACGACGAAGCAGTGTTATCATCCTAATTAGCGCCGCGTAATTATAGGCAGACATTTAATTAACCATCAGGTCAACATCACGCAAATATTGTCGAATAAAAAAAAAATTGTTTCCATATAATTGCATTGAAATTGTCGTAGTAGTAACCGAATATATAGTATAACTGCTACCAGAAAAAGATAACACTACTTTTCTGTATAAATATTAAGCTCCATATAACTTACGAATGGATTTGAGGTCAAGTCTATTATAGTTAAAAAAAAACAGTGCATCGTGCACATGAGTTATTTTGTTAGTTCATTCATAAATTATTTAAACAACTGTATAGTGTTCGTGTGGAGGAGTTTAACACATTTGAAAGCTAACGGTACAAGCTATCGAGTGCTGTACTAAAATCCTTTTAAAATGATTTCATACTTCTAACATCTTTATAACGGTATTAAATAAGTCGTAATCGCTTAGGCAAATACATTATTCGTATGAATATTTTATTTAAAAAAAAGATAAACAACAAATGTATAGTAAAAAAAAACGATATTTCATGATCACGATCTAAAACTAGTATTAATGTATTACTAATAATAAAATGTAGAATCGTGCGCATACTATTGTTGTTATATTTGAAGCTGTCGTAGTTCAGTTTGTGAAGCGATCGTCTCGAAGAGGCGTGGGTTCAATCCCCAATAAGCTTGATCTTCCGGTGACAGAAAGGCCGTGAGAAAACCGATGTTTTAAAGACGACTTTCGAGAACATGTGACATCCGTCAGTTCATACTTGGTCAGAGTGGTGTTTTATTATTCATATTATGTTTATAATTCAAACATGCCGTATCATCATCAAGCGATAGACGTCCACTGCTGAACATAGGCCTCCCTCAAAAGGTTCCTACATCGATCAAATAGAAATTCATATGTGGGGATTTAGGCCATTTCCCACCAAGCTACGCCCTTACGCCTCTACCCTTACGACCCTATAATCGATAGTTAACAACTACAAGGTGGCGCAAAAATAATCTTCCGATTTTTTTGGCTGTAATTTAAAAAAAAATGAAAAACTTTGATTCTTCTTGTGGATTATTTTTATTTGGTCTTTTAATTTTTTTACATCAAGGCAAAATATATAGCATTTTCTGATAGGAGGATTACTTTTGCGCCACCCTGTATTAAGTTACTAAAAAAGTTGATAAAATCGTAAAAGTATTTTTTATTAAGCAGTCACATTGATATAAAGCACTGCTAGGTTTGACCTTCAAATGATTTTCTATACCAAACGTTACTATAGCAACCACATAAGGAATAGGAAATGAAAATATTATACATATATACAAGGTGGCGCAAAAATGACCTTCCGATGATTTTTAGCTGTAATTTAAAAAAAAAAATGAAAAACTTTGATTCTTCTTGTGGATTATTTTTATTTGGTTTTTTAATTTTTTTACATCAAGGCAAAATATATAGCATTTTCTGATAGGAGGATTACTTTTGCGCCATCCTGTATATTACCTTCTGTAATTGCAGTACGTTAATATTATACGTTACATCGAATTATTGGCTATCAATATGTATATTCAATTAAAATGGGTTTCCTTTGGTCACGTGAAAACCAGTGAACTTATCGATATAGGAACATGACCATTCGACGCGGAATATTTTGTAAAAAGATGGTTATAGGCAAATTTTTGTGTTTTATAGATCCTTCATCATTTCATTTCTAATTAAATTTTATAAAACATTTTCATTTCGTATTATATATCCGGTTGCCATAGTAACAGTTGATATAGAAAGCGGTTGGGGAAGAGCTAGTATATATATATATACAGTACAGTAAATATATCTTTTAGCAGTAGTGCCGTCCTTTAAACGAAGTCACTCTTTTTAACTAAAAAAAAATATACTTAATTATTGTTTTACCTTGAATGTATAGTAATAATTAAGTGCTTATTAAAATTAACAACAGTTAGTGGCCGATGATCGTCGTACCAAAGTGGTAACAATAAATTTAAATTATCATCACGTAAAAACTCCGATCTCGTGTGATAGTTAAGCCCAACTGGTGGTATATCTTTGTCCCCGGAGAGTATCTAGGCAGGTACTTCCGTAGCACCTATTTCTGCCGTCAAAGAGTAGTTTCAATGTTCAAGTCACAATGCGTTTTAAAAACAGTTTTCTGCCACGCACAGTAAATATCTGGAACTCGTTGCCATCAGCGGTCTTCCCCAACAACTGCGACATTGGGTTATTCAAGAAAAGAGCATATTCTTACCTGAAGGGTAGGCAACGCACTGGCGTCGCTGGTGACGTGGGCGGCGGTGAATCACTTACCATCAGGTGACCCGTCTTGCTCGTTTGCCTCTTATCTTACATAAAAAAAAAAGTTTGCAAATATTACTGTGTTCCGGTTTGAAGGGCGCTGTAGCTAGTGTAATTTAACATCTTATGTCTCAAGGTGACGAGCACAATGTTGTGTAGTGTATATCATTCTAATTAGAGTTACATTGTGACGGGAAGGCGTATCGCTTGCCATCGGTTGAACGTCCTGCTCGTCTTGTACCTTCGTAGAATAAAAAAAATATATAATCTAGATAGAATTAGTTAGTACATTTTGAACGTGCCACTTGCGATACGCCCGTCGCTCCTTCAGTATTGTGAGCGTAACGCGGAACGTGAAATGTTCACAACAAACGTTTCCACGGTACTAATTAGCATGAAAACATACATTTTCATTTACAGTAAAATTTTACAAAGAATTTATTCTAACGAAAGGTTCTTTATTAACAGTCTTGTCAATATCTGTGCCGAAGTTGAGATATATCTCATTTTTTTTTAAATCAAACATGAAGCAAACACAAAACTAAATATATACATATGTAGATAAATTTGTATAAAATAAAGGAAGGAGGTAGGCGAGATAATATTGGATGGGGAAGGGTTGAAGAGGTGGATAGTGATATATGGGGAGAGATAGGGGGATGTTAATATACATAGATAATTCTACATATGAAATCGTAACTAAGTCGCTCATAGTGCGTGTAGGATGGCGACGAGGACTATGTCATTGGAAGAGAAATATATCTCTTTTTTCCACTCCTCTTTTTATTCAACGAAGCTACGAGACGAGCGTTACATTCATCTGATGATAATTGATACGTCCGTCCATAACAACTTGGCGTTAGTTAAGATGATATACACAGTGTGCTCGTTTTATTTATTTTTTTAAACAATTAAGCGATGAGACGAGCGGGACGTTCACCTGGTGGTAAGTGATACGCTCGACTACAACAACGTGGTGCTAGATGGGATGTTAGGCTCTGCACCACATTGTGCTCGTCGCCTGAGACATAACATGTTCAGTCTCGTTACCACAATAATTACACTAGCTACAACGTCCTTAATACCGGAACACAGTAATGTTAGCACACTACTATTTAGCAGTAGAAATAGTAGCTGCGGTGGTACCAACATAGATGGTCTCCAGACTTACCGTCAGTAGGCATTAGTTATTTGTAGTTATTATTTTTAGAATAGACGTCTCAAGGAAAGTGGGTTTGATCCCCACAGAGCTTCTGATGAAGGGAAGCATCTTAGGGAAACCGTCATATTCCAAGGATAGCTTTCGCGGATATGTCACATACCCAAACCGGCGCTTGATCAGGGTGGTCAATACAAAGCCTTGTCGCTACTTGTGAGACAAGGCTCCGAATCCCAATAGTGGGAATATTAAGAGAACTATTATTATTTTATGGTTGTAAAAAAAATTGTGTTCCGAGAAATATGCAGTTTGATGGACTGACCTCATAATGAAAGAAGGAAGGGAAGGAAGAATCAAATCAAAGAGATTAAAAATATACTCTGAATTGTAATAAAGATTATTTCGCGATCAACATATATATCTAATTATCTATATATCTTCTTTCAGGTGGTTGGACACAGAGAGGGCTTGGAGATGATGGAATCAGCTGATCCGCTTGTCCTCCTCGTGCTGCTGCCAACGATACCAGTTACGCTTATCAGCGCCAAGATGTACAACTGGGAGGATTCAGTTCTTCTATTCTTAAGGAAGTACTGTGCGAAAATACCCGCCCTCGCCTACATATTGCCGTTTGGAAAGTAAGTTTATTTATATGCTTTAAATAAATATGATTTAGTTTTTTGTATGTGATATTTTTTCTTTATATACATATAAATAAAATAGGGCCTAACATTTTACCAAAACTTCACATGGTGTTAAGTGGCAATAAGACTGTATGTGGTTAAGCGTGCTGGCTCTGAATACTCTGACCCTTGTATGTTGCTAGCCGGAACAGCAATTTATATATACTCGTAAATTAAGGCGGCAGATTTACAATATGAAGCTGGTAGTTAGCAGGCGGGTTCGATAACACCCTACAACAACAGACAGAAAGATAAGAAAAGAAAGAAAGAAGAGAATAAAGGTAAGAAATAAGGGTAATGTAAAGAATAGAAAGGGGAACGAAAAAAGAAAAAAAAATAGAACACCCTTCCACACACCAAAATTCGCTATTGGTGATCTTGGGATTGAAACACGGATCACTGTTACTAAACAAGCGTTTAGTTATTAAGTAATAGATTTTTTTTATCCATGAAGCGAGGAGTCGAAGGCGATGTTCACCTGATGTTAAGTGATACGCCTACTTATTACAACGTGGTGCTAGTTATACAATGGACCGCTTTGTGCTCGTCGCTTTAAGACATAAGATGTTGTGTCTCGTTATACGCTAGCTACAGCGCCCTTCAAACCGGAATACAATAACGTCTTCACATTACTGTTTGGCGGTAGTAATAGGCGCTGCTGATCTTCATTTGCATAGACAAAAGAACTAATGACTTGCTTTTTAATTTTCAGCGTTGAAGGCGATAGAGGCGCCATTTTGACCGGTCAATCGACTAACGTCAATCCGGATTCCAACACTCATCTGTCGCCCACAAGAATATTCTGCTCCGCGTTACTTCTACCGACTATATCTACAATTATAGGCAAAATATTCTTTCGATCGATACACAACAACCTGCATCGGACCATCCTAGGCGGTCTAACTTACATCACCATAAAAGGCGCATTGAAAATCTACCACAAACAAATGCTATACATCAGGCACTCCAGCCGGAAGATTCTCGATTACACGGAATCCAATTTGAAATTATACAGAGGTACAAATTTAACGGGCAACACCGACGCAGTCCCGGCAACTAGGGGCGACTCCGAACAAGTCGTTTAATCGATGTTATATCGATTTTATGTATTGATTCCATTCGATTGCTGTACTTATGTACGATTATTACTAATGTGATATTTGTGGTGTGCTGGAATGTAAATATTAATAGGGTTGTTCTGTCACGTCGAGAGCCAATTATTTTTCCACTGCTGCTGAGATACCGTACGAGCTATGTACTGGATACAGACAGACTACGTTTTGATATTAATTAGTGTGTTGAGATAAAGTTAATTAACACTACGTTTATTTTCCGAGATGTTTTTTTTTAACTTAACATTTTTTTTGAAGATCATTAAAAAAAGAGAAGTGGTTATAGATTTCTTTATTATATAGTATAATTTTTATTTTTTTTTATGTACATTAGAAGCTTTATGCTGTATATTTGGGATTGTAGAGTTGTTAACATTTGAAAAAATAAAAGTAATCGCCTGCCAGGACATCATCATCACATTTATTAGTGTGTACTATAATTGCTAATGTGGGTAGTTTTTGAATTGGTAAACAATAGCGGCAGTTGAATAAAAATTCTCACGATTTTTTTTTTCTTTATTTATCTACTTCAAAAAATGAAGAAGTATTACACTGAAGTTTAACGAGTACTAACTCATCTTTTAGAGTTTATATTTTTCAGTACAAATATTAATTACAAAGCGATCCAGTGATTACAAGTTTGATAGTTATCACAGGCTACCTGAATGTGTTCGGTGGTCACGTTATGCGTCTAAAGGAAGCGCGGCTTCGATTTCTACTCGACTCGAGGTTTCGGGCCAAGAAATTATCACGAGGACACCTATGGGATCGGAGATGAACTGCAAAACGATAGTTCTTTATACGACGCCTGTGTCCAACATTGGACGAGTGTAGGCTGGTTATAATTATAATTTTATTTATTTTTATACATGTCAATAGTGATGCTAGACAAAAAAGCTTAAGCGAGAATAGTTAGGATAAATTATAAAAAAAAAATATGGATTCTGTAATGATTGTTTGCCAAAAGTATTTATTTAATACATGACAATTTAGATGATATTATTAACACAGTGGTAGAAGGTATTGTACTCCTATAATGCAGTTGGTAGGATTAGAAGTACATACAAATATATAATATGTGGATAATTTATAAATTTCACTTACAATTTATTTTTCTATAAAATACAAACTATTTTAATACGTTTATTATATAAATCATCTTTCAATACATATATGTATTCGCCTTTCATATACTAGCCGCTTATATAATACTTTCATTAAAGAGAATTAATTTAAATATTTTAAAGGATTTTTATTGTTCTTTATCTATTAGAAATCCGACATTATCAATTATTTTGGGATTTGATTGCTCCTAGTCACATAGCTCCTTTTTTTTAATGTTTAATTTAACACATTCAAATTTCTCCATACTGCAAAAAATTTGCTTCTTGTAGCACTGACATACGCATTTTTTTCTAAAATTGAATATGTCTTAATTCTATAATGTATTTAAAAAAATAGAAGTATTTAATATGTGTGTTAAATTCTTAATATAGTATTTTTTTTATTTATGAATATGTAAAATAATGCATACTATGCAGCTAACGTAATTATATATCCATACTTTCCAAGTTCTTAATATAATGTCATTTATAACAGAAAGACCTGTTTTAAATCTTTGTTAAACATATATATTTAATAAAACTAAATTTAACGGATATTAAAGCGTTTATTTAGTTATTTCAATAATTTTATTATCCTGATGCCATAGCTCACACTAAACTTGTAGTATTCACGTAAATATAAGGAACCATTGTCTTTATATATATATATATATATGTTCTGAATTTTCACGTTATATTAAAATGTAAATAACAGACGAAGTACACAGATGTAAAATTATACATGTATACGTTTGTTTACATTAAATACAGCTTCCAATATTATTAAACAATTCTTTTCATAGTAAAAGTTCAATGTGCCTTTGCTATAAATAAGTAGTAATGTTATAACCATATTTATTAAAAATCTTACTAAAATCTATTTTAACCTAATTTTAATAGATGATACTTTGTAAACTGTGTTAGCGGATATATTTTTGTGAAATTTCTATCTTGCCGTTGGTTTCGTATTAAAATTTTCGGAAATACTCATATATTCTATTTTGAAATCTTCGAAGATCATTTTAGTTTTTATACATCCGGTTAATAATAATAAAATATTATTTTTTGGCGTACACATATACATAATAGGTAGTTTTGATGTTTGTATTGTTACATTAGAAGTGTTTTGTATAATATAAATAATTGTATATTTAGCTTTTATGTGCGTCGTATTTCTTATTTTTTCTAATGTGAAATTAAATTGTGGTTAAAGCATAGGCTACTTTCGGCATATTGTAATGAATCATATCTACTATTGAATTATTTTTGGATTTCGATTGGAAATACTATGCATTAAATTCATTTACGCTTTAATTAGATTTCACGTGTATCACACTATTTTCCAGTGAGCTATATAATTAAGCTTGCATTTCACTGAAATCCTTTAATCACAAGTTCAAAGAAAGCCTATGTTAATAAGAAATGTAAAATTCAAACGTGTAAATGTTCTGCTTTAAGTAAACAGTAATTGCCCGTTGAGCCCAGTTATTGTCACTTTAAACCCTTTTTTAATTCGGCGGTTTTTTTTTAAAGTTTGATTAAATTTATTTTAAAAAATATGCGTTTTACTTTTATTGTTTAATCCTTATTGTTTCAGATTACAAAATCCCTAAGACTTTACTGGGGGTAGCTTTCTGTTGCGGGATACTACGTTTGTACCAACACAGCTGTAATCGCCAAACAATAGTGTGCAAATATTATTTATTTCAATCTTTCCCTAATATTATTATTCAGGGGTTTACCTTATCCTATTATTTACTTACAAAATATTCACTACTAATTTATAATTTTTATCTAGTTATTTATTTTTTTACATTATCTATACTTATGCTATCTATCTAATATTCACAGAAATACACAATGTTATTGTGTAGATATGGATAAAGTAACATTTATTTGTACTTATTTCTATTGTTTACTATTTTACATATTTTTATACAATAATAGATGAACTTCTAACTAGTTTATTTTTTATCATCTCTGTTAGACTGGCTGTATCTATTCTTAAGACTGTCTCCTGCTCGAAGTTATACCTAGGCATCAGTATTGGACACTCCGTCAGCAAATGATGAACCGTTTCCTCCACGGCGTCATCATTTGCACGACTGGGTTTCCCGACACTTGAAACGGTTCAAGTATTGGGAGAATCCGCCGTGGTCAGTGAATATCTGGATTATATTTCCAGTTGTCCCAACCTTCCTTATTAACTGATATGCCTCTGCTGCGTTCGGGAAAAATAACTTAGTGTCGGACGCGGACCCCTGCGTGAGCTTTGACCCAGGATAAAGACAGGTCTTTGCTTTAGGTAGAGGCCTTCCGCAAATTCTCCCTGGCCACCATGGCAAGAGGATGGAGCGAGCCATGTTTCGAGAGTATCGAGCGTGGCTTTAGAGTCACTGTACAAACCATAGCTCAGTTCCGTCTTCCTGACGACCATTTTGGTTGCCTCACAATGGCCAGCAGTTTCGCCTGGTGGACTGTGCAGTACGCGGCCAGATGTAGCTTCCGGTTTTGGACCTCGACCTCACCTTTCCATAGAAGGTAAGGCTCGAACTTTCCCCTCGAGCTTACTGCCGTCGGTATATATGTTCACCGCCTGCACGTAGTGCTCATACACAGAATTTTGTTCAAGTATTTCTGTGTTCCGGATTGAAGGGAGTTGTAGCTATTGAAATTATTGGAGTAAGAAGACATTAACATCTTATGTCCCAAGGCGACGATCGCAATGTGGTGCAGTACATATCATCATAACTAGCGCCACGTTATGGGTGGGCGGATCACCATCAGGTGATCGTCTCGCTCGCCTCATCGCTTCAATGTATAAAAAAAAAGTCTGCCGCTAAACCGTAGTGTAAAAACACTTCCGAATCGAAGGGCACTGTAGCCACTGGCTAGTTTCACTAAAGTACTGGGATAAGGAGACAATATCTTATGTCTCAAGCGCAAAAATCACAAAGGTGTATAATTTTTATCTGCAAAAGATCAGTGTGAATATCTAATAGTTTTTTTTTTCTAACTCCACTAGAATTCATTCGTGCTATCGAAATTTAACGTTTGTATTATCTACGCGCTATTAAAGTGTACTCGTATAAGTTTTGATACGCGTATCAAGATATGATACGCAAGTGTACTAGCACTTACAGAAAACGTAAAAAGTTTATGGTTGGAAACGTCACAATGGAGTTAGTGTCCTGTTCCTTTTGATTTAATTATCGCGTGAAAATCTTTTAAGGATACCCCGCCTTTGTGAAAACTAGTGGATATGTGGGGTTTCTTCCCACAAACTTCCTTTGGTAGTCGCGCTTAAAGTGTTGTTAGGGGTTTCGGGATGTACTACAGAATAAACCGGTTTCTTCCTGCACTAGGTCTAAGATCATACCTTCATCAAAATGGATCATCCCCTCGTTATCATCTTCACTGTACGCCAACAAATACGAGACCATATATTTACCCTCCAATCAGGGCTCGGACTGTGTGCGATAGTGATGTATAAAGCACGCTCATCCGAAGACTTTCGGTCGTATCCTACGACAGGTAGAAAATATCTTAACTTCATTCATAACACCCCAAGACTACACATCTGTAATGAACAGCTTTTTCTTTAGTTCTACGTAACGACGAAACGTGTAAGGCTTAGGCTAGGTAAGTTCTCCTGATGATAAATGATACGCCCTATATCAGTACTTTCACTAGTTACAACGCCTTTCAAACCTGAACACAGTTATGTCTACACGTTACTGTATGCCGACATAAATAGAGAGCTGCGATGGTATCTACTTAGACGTACTATTAGTACATCGCCAGTATCAGTAAAGCGTGTAATATTAAAATAAGTTCATATACAGGCTAATAGCTAAACTATGCTATAGCATGATCACGGCGTTCAACGTATTACCTAAAAGATTAGTGATCGGTGTTGTACAAATAAAAAAGTCGCAAAAAAATCACAATCATGTTACCGTAATCATTTTAACTACTTAATGATAATCTTTAATACTATCATAAAAAGTATCCATCGCCGATACAGGCGTATCTTTAGACTATCTTATCATTAGGATATGGTAAATAGTAAGCAAATGTCATGTACAATGCAGTAATAGTTAAAGCGCGTTTCTATTCGAGCGTTATCAATTGCAAAAAGTTGCAATTACAAACAACCTTATCTGATTGTTCAGGAACATTGTGGTGAAGTCCAATGCAGAAAGTGCATCGCTATTTTCCCGTGTTTACTTAAATTTGAGTGCAGTGTGAAATTACAGTGTGTTATAAGAACTTTCTTATAACTGTGTTCACAATATCGTTTTTGGAAAACTAGAAGACATGTATTAATTGAATTCGTAAGTATGAATATCTATTAATATAATATTTTATAAATAGTGATGGACATATTTGGGGCGGTAAGTACAATATTTACCATTCTCCAAATCATCTCAGCTGATTTTTTTTTATCCTATGCTGTTAGTCTTTTATGTCGGAACCGTCTACGCATATATCACCACCGTACCTGCTTGTGCTGCCAAACGATATTGTGCAAACATTGGTCTGTTTGGATTTTAAGATTGCTGTAGCTAGTGGGGTAACGAGACTTATATCTTGTGTTTCGAGGTGATGAGCGCAATCTGTATATAAAAATACATCAAAAATAATGTCTATACATCGAATCGTAGAACCTACTTCTTGATTGTTGAATAAAAAAAATATGATAAACATCATACTAAATTTGTAACGTAACTGATCAAGTAGCTTTTGATTATTTGAATAGATTAATTGGAAATAGTTTTATCGAATAATATTTAACATAATGGTGATAACCTACTGATTGGTTTCTAGTAAGACGATATCTCATTAAAAATCAATTTTAAATTGCGTGTCATAGTTTCCTTACGGACATATGCACGTTTTGTATAACTTCTTACATTTGACTACGTTGAAAGTATTTCTTTGGACTTAATGTAACAATAATAAATGAGTTCGGATCGAGTATATTTTCGCTGTCCTTTACCTAAAAGGCGAAATATTTTCCATCCAAATCATGAACAAAAACAAAATCTACCTATAAACGTTTTTCTTTTAGAAAATACCATTGGGACTTAAACTAAACAGAAGAATAAAACAAATAAATAATAATATTTAAGAAATGCATTCATAAACATTTTCATTGAAAGTTAAGGATGGCAAAGTTTATAAAATCTTTCTTTCAAAACCCGCCCGATAAGAGAAGGAACTCGCAGTACGGCAGTGAACACGACGATTCGAGTGATATAACGCCACCGTTGGGTGGAAGAAGGAAGCTCTCTATTTCCAGGTCTGGAAGAATGAAACAGAGCAATAGAAAGAGACATTCACTTTCTTTGGAGCTCTATGGTGAGGTTAGTAGAAATCCTAAGTGCAATAAATAAATCATAGAAAATCTGCTACAACAGTCACGAAGTCCCGTTATATTGATTCACTTCAAATAGGATAAAATATAGAACATTTAAAAAAAACTTCATACAATATTTAAAAATAGTATAAACAATTAAATGTTACCGCGGTATATTCGCAAGGATTTATGCTTTTACTGCAGTAATAACATTTTATCTATAATAAAACGACCGCGCCGCTTGATAACAATTTAACAAAGTACGCTGCATTTCCTATATAACTTTGTGTTGCCAAAGAAGTGCGATAATCACATATAAATGAGTTTTACATTGTCATCGGAACGGTGATCAGTAAGATAATTATTACTTTAGGTTAAGTTATATAGATGAGTTATACATCATGAACCCACATCGAGTTCTCTTGGTCCTCTTTCAACTCCTTACTATAGTTATTAGGTAGATCAGTCTAGTGTCGTCTTAATTTTTATGGTCTAATTTAACTATAATCGTTTTTCTTGTGTCGGTTTTTTTATAGTGTATAATAAAATCATAAAACCATTTATTTAATTCTATGAACTTAATAACAATGTTCGATTCTCTCTGAATCCCTTACCATTCGTTGTAGTAACCAAGGTCCTAAAAAGTGGAATTCTGATGAAAAATATTATTGGACAAACGTTAAACAGAAATATGATAGATTTTTAAAACATTATTTCAAAGCAATGATCCACTTGAACGTCGGTTACAATTCGTGGAAGATTTCGAGACACTTAACATAATTAAAAAAACTCGTCCACTTTCAGAATCTCCCGTCTATTGAAAAACCGAAGACAGTGGAATACTATGTTAACGCGTCAGGAAACCAGACCGTCAAGAATACCGATCTCAAAAATGAAGAGACATCACAAAGAAGGCATAGCACTGACGTGAGGACACCGGACGAAGAAATAGATATAGCGTTCAATATAATAGATAAAACATAAATTGTAATATTAGCATACACAGATATTATTATAAGTTTTAATTTATAATAAGTAATTAGTATCGTGTTCTACTTATTATTTGGAAATTAATAAGTTGTGTAATTCATTGATGATATAAACAAAAATCTTTATCTTTTCATAAAAAAATCATTAATTGTCGTCTGCCTCCGAGACATCTGCTGCTTAACTAGTGTCAAGAAGGTCCTGAACCATTTTCAGGGCCTTTGGCGTTTGATTTGTAGTGCGGTTTCTTCGGGGTAGCTTTTCTAGTTTTATCAAAAGCTACGACCCTTATATTGTAAATTTGTTAATACAACAAATAAAAAAAATTATCCAGTGAAAATAAAACTGAAATAAAGAATTGATATATATATATATATATATATATATATATATATATATATATATATAATACTAACATCTTGAACTGTTCCGTGTAATACTCGATAAAATAAAAAAAAAATTGTGATTAGATTATTATTTACTGCGTGTGTTACCAATAGATCGTTTTGTGATATGTGTGTTAATTTTATTTGTGTAATTTCTTATATAATAACTTTCATATACTTCATTTTTTTTTTTTTAAATCACTTAAGCGATGAATCGACCGGGAGGTAAACCTGATTGTAAGCGATACGCCTGTTCATATAATAGTAGCCTGTGGAGGGTCATTAAATTTTACGACGCTTGTTTTTTTGACAAATAAGTCGATTTGCAATTAAAATTGAATTGCTAATGAAGTTAGACATGGAGTCTAAGTTTCAAAATGTACCAGCCTAAAAACCTATAAGCTTTTTTCTTAGCCTTCCACGTCATATCAGGACGGAAATACTGACAATGCAGATTGTTCAATTCCTTCGCTGCTTTTTTTTTATTAATGTGGGGAAATGCTTGCGCATATCCGTCTTCGAGGGAGCAAGGACAGGTTATGTTGGACTTGCATCGACTAAAACCCTCACGATGATTCTCCTCGTCGCCTGATGGCGGGGTTACGGGAACGCTTTCGCACCATTTGTGATCGCGCTGGCGCTGGCCGCTTGCGCAACCCCACCTCGGCAGGGAGGGAAGAACCCTCTCTTTCCACCTCCGTAGGGGCACGTCGGAATATGTAGTGCGCCCCCTCCTCGGCCTCTTGCAGTGCGGCCGATCTGATGTTAAGCCCGGCGCAACCTGCTATACAGCCGCGGAACATAGGGAGAACGGCGCATCGCAATACCGACACTTCTCTTCCCCTGCGATTCCACCGCCACCGCATCGCCAGTGCGACACCGGTTAGTCGCAGTGGGTACTCCCTTCGCGACTCCACTTCGTCTGCAAAGGGCAGCATAAAGCCCCTGCAGCCCACCGGCCGCATCCGTGGTGAGCTCACGGTTCCCAACCGGTGCTGTAACCTAGAGCGGTCGCCTCGGGCCGGCCCTTCACCGCGGGCCAGCCGGGTAGGTTTCTCTTCGCTTCACCGTGGGTGACCCAACTACGGCTACTAAGCCACGACAAGGCGGCAACCTGTTCGGGAGATTCTTTCACTGCTTGCTTTAAGGCACAGAAACCTCTAGTAGGTGATTTATCGAAAAGGCTTTTATAGCACCACAGCACATCCATGCTTATATAAACTAAGCTTTACAAAGCATTTTTTTCTGTGATTTTTTTTTTATTTTTAGTATTTAACGAGACGCGCAACATGTTATGATAGTGATATCCTGCTTATAACAAAGCGGCGCTAGTTGAACGATAGTACAATGTATCATTCGCTCATCAACGTAAAATGTAAGGTCTCATCAGTAGTTTCACTATCAAGGATGGAAGAAACAGAGACTATGATAATATTGTGACACTCAGGCTGTCTCCAGCAAAAGATCGTGAAGTTTTTTGTATGTATGTAGATCATCTATATGTACCGATCGTCGGCTTCCTTATAAATGTGATATACAGAAAATTATCAACATTTTGATAATCTATAAAATATCAGATATTATTTTATGTCACATAAATCGCGTGCATTTTGTTTTTAACAAGTAGTTTTATAAATGATATCGGTATAATATTACTATTTATAAGGTAATCAGAAGATAGAAGTAATTCATCAAATTAACTAGATAATAAGAGTTGTAGGAAATCACAATATTCGACAGTTATTTGATAGAATGAAGTGTTGCATAATGTGTTCGATGGTTTTATGAACTATTTTAGGTGCAGGTGAAATTCCCAATTTCGCACGACTTTTCGTGAACACGTAATATCTAACTGTGAGCCTAGCAACTCAATACCTATTACAACTGAAAATGTACAGTTAATAGCTGAAATTTCTACCAGTACATGTGTAGAGACTATTTTTTTAATTTTAGCACACAAAATAATAATTTTTAAATATATTACGTTAGATAATAAAAAAAAATATAAAACATTGTCAATACTTATATTTACATTGCAAATATCTATGAATAAACAATTATTTTATATTTTCATCTTCTTTTTCTTGGGTTTAATTGCGAGTGGCCCACCAATTTTGAAGACAGTGCTGAAATAAAATGTTTCATATGATTTCAATAATTTCAATGGATAAACCAATTTTCAGAGAAAAAAATAAAAGCAGTTTAATGTTTCAGAAGCAGCGACTCTGGACCTGTGTCCACAAGGAGAGTCAAGACCATTTATTTATTACGTTAGCTGCTAGCATGAGATGTTTAGATTAATTACCCCAGTAATTTCATTACCTATATTGCTGTACAAAAATACAGTAAGGTATGCACACTACTATTTGATAAGGAGTAAAAATAAATGGATTGATAAATTAACTAGTTACTTACTGACAAGTTGTGCAAATTGGACTGAACTTGCAGAAAACTGAAACAAATATGAAAAAAAGTTAAACTGAAATATTTTCACTCTTGTTTATTTATTTATTTAACTTTATACACCACATGTAAAGGCACTTAATGCCATTGGCATTATCTTCCAGTCTACCTTGGGTAATGCAGAGATGATGAGGGAGGTGCATCAAATAGTTAAAATATAATATATAAAACATGAATACACATATATTAAAAATGCATATAAACCTACATATATATATAAATATATCCATATACATACATACATATATGTATATATGTACATGTATGTAGGACAAAATGTAGGAATCTTTATATTCTTCCTATCTTGTTCCAGATAAGAAGAATATAAAGATTCTTGTTATCATTAAGAAATAATGAACAAATTCCTTTATTAATCTTCATACACAATATGTAAAGGTTGTGTGTGTGTGATCTGAGATGAAAATAACCAAAAAAAAAAAAGTAAAAATATAACTAGGGAAAAGAAAATAAAATAGTCATAACAAAATACAATAATAAATGTAGATATACAAAAACATTAAAATGATTACAATGATGAGTCATCCATTTATTGATAAGTTTCCGAGTTTTTATCCTTCACGTGTACAGATTATGTCAGCGCATTATTGCCCACTGCTGAACTTAAATCTCTCCAATCGATTATACACTTACCGCTCAAACAAACAGAGCACACGTAGCCAATTGTGAGCAGCTCCCTGTGACAGAAGCACGCAGCGCGATAGTCGACCCTGCCTCGTCCGGGCAGTACTAACTCCTTCCGTTCCGAAGCCTCCGGGAGGAATACCCACTGGGAAATAATAAATCCAATAGCCTCTTAATTTTCTACTGCTACATACCACAGTGTCTAACTGCTCATTATATAACACTGATGTTGCTGGTTAGATTTTAGTCACCCCATGTGGTGAGAATTTGTTTGAGAAAGAACTTTTATACACTCACATTATAAATTCGCTGCCATAAAAACATTGCTGACTTTCCGTTGTATATATATAGAAGCTTGAAAATAAGGGGTGAGTATGCTTCACCAATCAGTCTCATTGTCACTTAACATTTGAGATCAAGGTCAAGAGTTAGCCCATTGAAGATAAAAAAAGGAAAAAATTTTGGGTTCCAAGAGAGTTGTCTCCATTATTAGTACTCGAGACATTTTCACGTAAAGAGAGAACTTAGACCAGCTATGGTGAACCGATGGTCCATGGACTGTATGGGCCCTTTAGGCTTTTGTGGTTAGCCAATAAAATTGGTGTTGGTGTTCATTATTTTAAATCAGACATAATATCGCATCATTAGAAATGTTTGAATATTATATATGCAATGGATCCATTTATAATGTAATGATATTTTAAACAATTGCGAAAACTTAAGAAATCATTAAGTGATTTTTTATATGGCCCATGACACCATCACTACATATGTTTGTTACCCCTATAAACCCCACTGGCCTAAAGCATTGAAACACAAGATGTTAAGTCCAATTACCCTAATATCACCAGCACCTTTCAAAATGTAGTGTAGTATGCATACTATTGTTTGTATTGTTGTGGTTTAGGTCTTACCAACAAATACTGAAGTAAGCCTTCCAGGGACGGAACTTTGAGATACAGGCCTCCTGTGATATCGCAGCCCTGTTGTAGTAAACTTAAGTGTTTATCCAATGAGCACACATCAATTATAACTTGTTGTTTCTGTAATAAAATAATTTATTGCTAAAATAAACAGTTTGCAATTAAATATAATTAATATAAAATATTAGCAAATACTTTCTAAATTAGCAGTCAACTAACACTTTTTATATCTACAAAAAGCTTATATTTGAACTTAATTTCATGTTTTTTAATGATAATGAGGCTGAGGATGATGAGTAAATATTCCAGCTCTTATATTTTGACAGCCAGAACACTATTGGGAGCAGATTAACAACATGAGGGTAGTAGCTAGCCAGGCAAGTTTGAAATTCTCCACCACTGATCAGACTCCACTACTATTGAGCCATGGAAATGTTAAAAAATATAGTTTGGTTATCACTGTAAGTTTTATCATCATTATATTCCAATGATGTTCACTAACAAAGACTTCTCCGGACAAGAAAGAATGAAAGTCACCAGTTTTGTTGTATAATGGATAAAGATAATTTTTAACCTGTGCTGTAAAGAATACATTCATATAATTGATGTACTGTGCGGCGGTGTCTGTACTTCCAGTTACTATTAGGATTCTACTACTCATGCGGAGACCAGGTGATGCTTGGCGACGCATCTGTAAAGACACACCTATTAATGAAGAATACAATACAAATATCTTTTTTCTTTTTCTTTCCAATACAAGTCTAACTGGGATGGGGAAACTTCGGAAGGCCTTTTCGTCCCAAAATCCCTCAGCGCTTGATGACCAAAGTTTCCGAACAGTGTGTGTTGCCAGCGATGACCTACGGTTCCGAAATTTGGTCGCTAAATATGAGCCTTATAAGAAAGCTTAGAGTCACACAGCTGGCGTTGAAGAGGGTGATGCTTGGAATATCGCTGCATGATCAAATAAAAAATGAGGAGATTCGCAAAAGAACTAAAGTCATTGACATAGCCCTATGAGTCGTGAGGCTAAAATGGCAATGAACGGGGCACGTCGCTCGTAGAACCGATGGACAATGGGGTTTTAAAGTGCTGGAATGGCGACGTCTCATCGGAAATCGCAGTTTTGGCAGACCCCACTAAATGGACAGAGGACATAAAAACAGAAAAAAATATCGCTGGAAGTCTCTGGATTCAAACAGCTCAAGACTATGTCTTATAGAACACATTACAAGAGACCCTATGTCCAGCAGTGAACATCCACTAATTTCAATAGCTATAATACAGTTCAGACTAGAACAGTAAGGTTTGCACACTGTTGTTTGAAGGCAGATATAGGAGGTGCACTACATAAATAATCTGTAGTAATAGAGAATTTCTACTATTTTTATAATATTACAGAGAAGCTGTTATTAACAATTAATATATTAATAGTATATTAAAGAATAATTTTTTAATTCTTAAATGTCCAGCTTTTTATTAATTTTAAACGAAAATTTTATTATATTTTATAACAACAAAACTTACCAATTTTACAAACTATGTCAAAATTTCACTTTGTTTTAGTGAATGATTGAGAATAATTAAATTACTTAAAAAAATACTTACTCGTGAGATAAAGCAGAGACCCATTGCGAGAGCTCCAGCAAGCAAAGATTCACCAGGCTTTTCGTCTTGTGGCTGACTTTTTATTAAATTTACTAATCTATAATCAATGATATATCGTTATGATTATATTTAATGGTTATATTAAAAACATAGTCTACTATTATTTATTTCTTTTATGTGAAGAAATGTTTATAAAGGATTTGAATACTCCAATTGGATTAGAAAAGATAAAATTATGTAATTACCTCATTTTAATGGTCTTCTCTACCAAGGTAAATAGTTCATATTGTCCATCAATCTGCCTAACATCCAATTGTTTCCCTGGAGATGGATAAAGATATTCACTGAAATTGAAGAAATTTTATATTATGATTAATCTAATATATTTAAACTTAAAATTTTTATTTTCTTTGCAAATTATAAAATTTTTTTATTTATTTTTGGTTAATGTATAATGTGTATAATATGAAATAATATTAATAGTGCCCAAATTTTAACCATTTGTATAATACATCTGCAATTACCACTTAGAAAAATTTAAGTTGACTTTTAAGCAGAAACATTAATATTAAGATATGAACTTAACAATTCTTCTTTACAATTTGTAAGTAGTAGTTAAAGAGCTAAAGAACAATTTAATAAAACTAAGATATTGAATATTCACATTAATAGAGAGAAGAAGGAAATTTCATATTAGATAATTGCTATGGAGATGTGATTGAACTAAAGTATTTGGTAAACATGAGTATGTAAATTTAGCTTTCTTGTTGAAGATTAATTTTGGTAGTAGACAGTTGTTTCTAAGGAATATAATTTAAGTATTTATATTTTATTCCGAAATCGATAAATTAAAATTTGTATAAATTTATGTAATAAACCTTTTATGAAAATGACATCCAATAACAGCGAGTAGATTTCTGGATTTTTGCATTAAGTGAGAATTAGCAAATGCTATCACAGCATCCAGACATCCTGTTAAAACTTTTGGGTCTTCAGTAATATATCTTTGATTTGGATTGGTATCCACTATTATGACAAGGAGACTACTGTCAGATGGTGCTGAAAATAGTAAAAAATTATAGAATTCTTTTAAAGGTGAATAAAATAAAGTATGAAGGAATTTTACCATCTTCATCAGCTAATTTATCAGTCATGTCGGCATAAACAAATATTAGCCCTAGTGTTTAAACCAGAAACTAATATAAGTTCGATTTTTCATTTATTTTTACAATTTTTATGTAAAATACCACTGTTGTAGTTAGTTTGACACAAAACATTTATTTTCATCGTTCAACCCTTTCTTGGGAACAGGCTAAGATTCTAGGACCGTGCTGCCACTACATGAGATTTAATTTGACAACTAAAGTTCTTAAAAAAACATTTAACAGTAGCAGTGGGAAAGTTTCAGCTACTAGAAATATTTATTTATATACATTTTATAAGTTTTCGTAAGTTATTGAAAACTTTGATAAAGTAAAAAAATATGTGTTTAAAGAACAAGTATATGTTAAAAGAATGTTTAATTCAACAATTACTTTGTAATATTTTTTTCACCATATTTTATTAAATATTACATTAATTTTTGTTAGGTATTATATTTGATATAGTATAAAAGGTGCTTTACGGTGAATTGAATTAAAAATTGCTGTGGAAAAGTTATAATAACAATTAAATCACGATGCAGGAATAGTGTTTCAAATATATTACGTCTAAGTAGGTAGTTTCGAAACAACCGTGCTGACTTTATCAAACAACAATAAAACCAAAAGTTAAAAACACCTTAGTATAATAATTTCGAAAAATTTGATAATTAAACTAAGCCACATATATGAATTTTTTTACTTGTTTATGATTTACAAAAAATCTTTATTTACCTTATAAAATTGTTCATAAACTTTGTATTATTTGATATATCAAATCTTATAATAAGCTGCCGTACAGAGACGTCACAATTGTCACGATTACTAATTTATATTTGTCAAACGATGAGTAGTTGACATTCTTGTCCACGCTGGGCTCCGTATCAGTAATACAAAATCAAATATTTAATAGTCTAAACGATTTTTCGTTATGCTGTGTTTTGTTTAATTTAATATAAACTCATGTTAAAGCACTCACCGGTTAAATAATGTGCGTTGCTATTTCATAATTAGAAAGGTGTTCCTGTTACATTTTTCATCTAGATAGATTAATACCTCATTTCAATTTTACATGTGGTTAAGTGACAATGTGGCCGAGGATAGTAAAACGTACTCGTAAATAATATAATAAATTCGCTTTTATATATTAATAATCAGAATACAGCGACGTGTGGCCCTTATAGCTAGGCACATTTCAAAATAATCCTTGCCAAAATTCTAATTCTTACACACGGAAATGAACCAGGGATGTTAAATGGTATGCCTTTAGTCATTGCGGAAAAGACGGAGTTTGGGGTTTAATAAAATGTAGGTAAAGTAGTTAAGTGTGACCCGTTTCGAATTTAGTAGTCCGTCCAGTCAATCTTTGGATATTGTTACTATATCCGTGTGAAACATGGGAGCAAGGAACTAATCTCTTTAGAATGATATTTAATTTAAACATTCTTCATTGACAAGGTAGATTTAAATTACTTCTAGTTTATTAAAGTAGTAATATTATTTAAAACGAATACATAATTTAAAGCAAATTTTATGGCGAATAATCATTACTGTGATTATGTGATACATGTCGCTCATACGTGCGTGCTTGCCTGCTTGTGGTGATCTTTATGATAAATTAAAAAAAAAAATACACGTGATAGAACTGAAATGGAAATCGATTATTAATATATTGTCAACCCTGCATAGAAATGCAATCGTTTATATTTAAAAGACGAACCAAAGTTATCTTATGTTCACGATTTAGAAAGGTTTATCACTGTCAATTGGAGTCGTTTGTAAGGTATTGTATATTAATAGTAAATTAAAATATTATAAATGCCTTACCTATTAAGTTGTTTAATTACTTCCATTTAAGTTATTCCTATACAAGTTATAACGTGCTCTGTTTTATTTTTTTCTCGTTGACATTTATATTTAACTTTTTCGGCTAAAAGGCTGTTTTGAATGCAAAAGCAATGTTGGTATTTGTTACTATTATAGATGTACAGTGTATCTTTTAAAGTATTGTGGGTGCAAAAGCAGTGTCCCCGAATTGGTTCCTTCTTAGCGTGTATGATGCAGTGAAGGTGCCTGGGTAGGATTTAATAGCTGAGGTCTGTTCATCCATAAAAATATATAAGAGAAATGCCTATCTTCCGCAATTGAATTATGCTTGGCAGTGAAGTGAAATTTGTTGCAGGAAGCCTATTTTTTTGGCTCCTATGGTCTTTTGACGATAATAACCAGCGCGCTTTATCAGAAGAGAGAAAGTTAGTCAATAATTTACCAAGGTTACAAGATACAAGACACACAAACTACTTTAAAACGTATCAAAATCTAAAAAGGATAATATCAGTAACATATAGAGCGTTATGCGCTTATATAGAAACGCTTATATTATATACAGGGTGAAAGGTAATAGATGTAAAAGATCTGGAGGGGCTAAAGTATATCTCGTATCCTATCTATTTATGTATTGAATACGCCGTCCAAAAACACTTTATAAATATTCAAAAAATTCCCGATTTTCGAGGAAAAAATTCTTAGTGTACAGTGTGTAGGAAATCTTTAGTGTGTACAACACTAATTAATTCGTTAGAAAATTTAAAGTTGCGCATCATCGTCGCTGCTGACAAAATAAGAGAACAGCTCACAGAGCGAGTCACTCGATCTGACTTAAGAAAAAGGCTTCATACTTGTATCGGGAACTGTGACCGTCAGTTTGACCAAAATTTAAATTAATTGTTTCTTTTACTCTGAATTCAATATCTAAAACGACAATAATAAGCGCGCACGTGTTACAACAAAAACATAAGAGTCAAATTAAAGGTCGGCGCAGCGTCTACTTTTATGAGTCCCTACTGTTTGATATTTCATGGTACTTGGTTTTATTCCAAGGGTTTGTTTTTCTAAATTACAGAAGCTTTATGTACGTTCTTATAACTTATCAGATAGGTATTGAAGTCAGGGACCTATTTATGTTTTTTATATGTAATTTTATAAATAAAATTTTATTTTAAGATTAAAAAAAAATGTAAGTATGGCACCTTATTTTTACTGTCACGACTTTCAAAGAACCTAATCTAAAAGTTTTAGTCTCTTTGTGATGATTATTAATTTAATTCAATAAAACAGTAATTATTACATTAAATTTTTGTAGAAATAAAATCATCGAATTTTTTCCTAGAAAATCGAGAATTTTTAAGTATATTTAAAAAATTAATAACTCCAGAACCATTGTTTTTGGATGGGGTATTCCATATATAGATAGATAGGATAAGAGCTATACTTTAGCTCTTTCAGATCTTTTACACCTATTACCCTTCACCCTGCATATATTTATATATATATAACAACAGTAGCACGTCGGTAATTACAGTAAAGAAAAATTATGAAAAATTACTTAGAATTGAAATTAAAATAAAATTACTGCATTTTATATTATATGTGTAAGGTAAGTAGATGTAAGTGGTTCTGCCAAACATTTTACGGAGCCCAAGTCTATGTCAACTGCACGCGGTGCATCCAACTAAGCAACAGACGAGGGTCTGACTACCCACCACCCGCACTAGGCCAGGACGTGGGGCTAAGGCTCAATTACCCCTCAATGAGGATCCTTGTTGGAGGTTTGAGCCCAGCAGTTGACGTTAACTGGCTGATGAGAATTTATTATTATATCCATCCAACTTGATAATCTAAAACTTAAAATAAAAATTAAAGCATTCGATGACATCGAAACAAAGCCATTAGTTTGATTTACACAAAGTGCTTTATCAGCGAACGTAAGACGGTGTCTTGTTATTGCATCCGAATTGTATTTCATCGTTTTGAGATGACAGGGCGGCGATATGGCGCCAAACTTATGTCATCTGTCAAAATACATGTTAACAGCACGGTGTACGGTCGATGAGAGACGATGATAATGGGACATGAATAATATAATATACAAGCATGTGACAAGCTACACTACTTGTCATTTTACGACATTGTTTATACACGGTTAATGATATGGCTCATATGGATACGTAGGTGGTCTGGATAGAAAAAATACACTAGTAGTCTTTGCTTTATTGGCTACGGTGATAAATATAAGATGTCAATTTGATCCATAAACAAATAGTTCGGCAGTTACCAGTTTTATATTTATAGTTTTTTTTAAAGAAAGATATGGATTCGGGTGTTATAAAATATTTTGTCATTGCTTCTTTCCAATTAAAAAAGAAGGCAGCAATTTTGTTATTTCAAACATATTATATATTTTTTCTAGAATTTCTTTAGAAGTAGTCCAGAATATTAATGCCTACTAATGTTATATTTTTTTCCATCACAAGTATAAAGAATCTGTAAATTGTAAATTTATCACTTTATTGAGTGAAAGCTTTATTAGTACTATCGAAATAATTGAATGAAATTTTATGAGAACATTGTTTACAAAACTCCGTGCTCAATGGCGGAGACGCCGCATTAGCGCGCGCTTTCGAAAATCGAACTGGGAATAAGAAAAAAAAGGCGGGAACGAAATAATTATGCACGTTCCGTTTCGTAATGGGCAACGCGCTACCGTTTCATTTAAGGTAATAGGCACATGAGTTATTTTTAATCAATAATTTACAAAACATTTTCAAGAAAATAAGGTGTATTTGAACAACGTTGTATTATCGTAATAACAAAGTTGTTTCTTTCAAGAATGGTATTGGAATAGTCTAGTTTATTTTCAATGTTATACTTACAACGGATTAAATTCAATGACGGATAACATATCTATTAACCTTTTTGTAAATTATAGTAATTTACAGCAAAATAATATTTGCATGGTTAGAAGCACTGTTTATGTGTATATGAGCCCTTACGGCTACCCAGTCGTTCTCAGAATTTAATTATGCTCAAAGCGCGGTCAGATTAGCTGAGAGAGCGTTCCGTTTTGTTAATAACTTCAATAATGGATGACGCCTGTGCACTTCGTCGCATCGCTTTCAATCCTTCAAATTACATCCTTTCGATACATATGGGATAAGTGTTAACATTTATACAACGAATGAAAACCTTTTTCAAGGTTTCATTACATAATAATTAAACATGATTTGCTGTTAAGCAAACTAGAGTTAAATTATTGGATTCCGAGACAACATAAAATAAATTTAGCAGTAGTCTTTAAGAAATAAATCTAAAATATATTATAAAGAATAAACTTAGTCGTGTACATATTTCATTTATAAATATAAAATGAAGTCTCTGCTGTAATAAAATATTACCTACTGTTTTTCACTGTTAGATAATCAGATTTAAAGGTAAACTATCAATATTAATATAATTCAATAACGAGCTCTCAAAAACAAATTGTCTAACTGATAGGACGCGCTCCAATACGAAGTAAAACAAAACATAAACATCAACTTTAATAAGAACCGAGGTCCAGAGATGAGCACAAAAGAAAGAGTTAACCGCCCTATTGTTTTTTATCGTGTCAATATCTCGGCCAAATTTTCAATATTGGAATGCCTCGATTCGCCAATAAGAAACGGGGGAGAATTGATTTATTGTCCAATTAGCGTCGGTCAGGTGTGCCAACTGCCAAGATAACATCGCCACAGCCAACCTAACCTCCAGGTCCGGCTAGAGACGTAACGATACGATAAATAATACTTTTAAACATTTTGTTTAATGGAATTGCCGAAATATTGATTAAAAATTGCGGCAACACGATCAAGAGTGCCTTTTTTTGAAAACCATAATTAATTTACTTTTTAAGTTTATATAAAGGTGAATACATTTGTCAATATGTTTTTGTATGCTTTGAGTGAAGTAAAGAATATAATGGAATGTAGGAGCTGTGGTGTATAAATATCTAAAATAAAATAAGAATGATTATGGAAGAGAAACAATTCCAAATAATCAATAGTATACAGATCGTCATCTAAAATTATATACTACTACGACTACTACTACTTATGTATACCAGATCTATCCGTATAAAATATATGAAATCATATTACATTATATTTGTAAATGTTCTTGAACAAAATGTTATATTTAAATTTTAACCACATATGCTTAGTTTTATTATATATTAAAATAATACTGAAATATTCTGCATTTCACAAAGAAACAATGTCATAAACAAATATATATTTTTTTAATTTTAGAGCTCATATTTTGAGAAATTATTGTGATAATCATAATTAAATTAGTGCAGGCATGGGTGTATAAATATGATTGGAAAAGTTGATTAAATCTATCGTTTTCGTAAAGACATCCCTAACCGTTACTACTATTTCTTTTGGTGTTTTCCGTTTAAATGGCATATTGGAATGGAAAAAAGACCTTTTACACCGTGCTGCCAGGGTGCTCTGGAAAGTCCATTTGAAATTCTGATCGATCGAGGCCAAGGATTGCTTAAGTGGAAATCGATTTGAATTAATTGCAGCACAAGCAAACAGTTTTTGCTATTGCGGCATTTTAATTTGACGAAAATTGTTTCTCGTTAATTCCATGTCATAAATTGCGTTCAGAGTATGTTGCCACTAAATACAAGGTTGAAACAATATTTTCATACATAAATATATCTTATTTTCAGCTTATTTAATGCAGCTGTCTTTTTAAGGTGCATTTATGCTTTAAACACAATTTAACCATACAATAATATAATTTCAATTGAAAATAACGCTTAACATTATAATGATATTGTTTGAAAAATAAAATAATATTTAAAAGGCTCTATCGATTTATTTCTATTTGTGTAGTAACAAGTTTGACAATAAAGAAAAACATTATTTTGTTATATAATTAAATATTGAATAAAATCGTAAACGAAAAGTTATAAAAAGTAATTTGATCCTCAAAGTAACCACAACGGGAGGTTCAACGACGGAGAGGAACATTGCGAGTAATCGAGCAATTTCTCGTACACGGGGACGCTGTTGACCTAAACATTTGTACAAGTATATCGATAGTTATAGAGATGTTAGTAATTTATCGAAACTTTTCAGTAATTCAGTAATAAATTTAATAGTAACTTGAAAACTATTAATGATATTTCAAACAAGAGCTTTTTTATTTATTATATAATTCTATTAATAGTTATGTCATTTTTGCTGTGCTGCTAGTGAAATAATTGGAATAACTAGGCTAACATCGCAAGGTGATGAGCGTAATAAAATGCAGTATATTAAATCCTAGCTAGTGTCACATTGTTATGAGTGGAGGAAACATTTGCCGTCAAGAAAACAACTTGCTCGTCTCAACGCTTAGTGGTTAAAAATATTTCCATACTATTGTAAAATAGTCTAATTAAAATTTTTGAAAATATAATAATTAAAATATTTCCGCGGTACAACACTCATTCCTGTCTCCCGAAGTGTTAAAAAAACTCTGTGCGATAGAAGAAGACAGTGAATACCTCCGACCCTATTCGTTGCGATAGATGTGCGGGAAAGAAAGAGACGTAGTAATAACCGGAAATTAGCACTCGTCTATCTTTCATTTTACACCCCAAATTTTCTTATTCCAATTTCCGCTTGCTACGAGCGTTACCGTTTGTAACAGTATTAAAACTTTGTTATATTATTTTATAAAATGGACTCACAATGTTAGATTCTAAGGTGCATTTTGTTATTAACTTCTATTGGCTTGTGATTCGTTTTACGTTTGGATACGCTTTAAAACACTCTGTCATTTGAAATGAGTCATTTTCTGATAAGAATGCCCTATTGGCTGAGACGTGTGCGCTTCGTGCTTCGGGCCGCTCCGTCGATAATGCCATTTCCGAAAGTAGATAGCGAATAAACTTTGGGTGTCGGTTTTTGCAACGAGTTTTAATAAAACGAAGGGGGAGAGCAGCCGAGATATGGAAATGAGCGTGTGGAGAAGAGGAAATTTGAATTTATACATCGGCTACTGTATTTCGCAAGTACATTTTAAAATTTCATTCACGTTTAAAAACTTTTAATGATAAATTATTAGTTGGTAAAAGATATGAATGTCATCTCTTCATTTCTATACCACTATCACTATCTATATAAAGCTATCTATATACATATACTTAAAGCCTACTTTGACCATTGAACTTATTCTTGTTTCAACTTTCAATTCCACCTGTTTTACTGTTCACTTCTTATCCTTTCTTACCTATTCTCTTGCGCATTTTCTTCTTGTTAGGAAATGTCTATATATGTTTTCCTTTTTTTTAGTTTGTGCGATTTGGATTCGCAAGACTCCAAAGAAGTTGTCAGTGCGACTAGTACCCCTCGCTTCATTGAAAAAAACATGTTTCTTAATAATAGCAGTTAGATTGATAGCATAGTAATAGAATACAAATGGGACAAAAAAAAAAAAAAAAAAAAAAAAAAAAAAAAAAAAAAAAAAAAAAAAGGCCCCAAAGATTCCCAAAAAGAGGGTTGATGTCAGGCAGGCGGCCGGTCGTAAAAAAGTTTAGCCAAAACTATTTACAACATCTTCGGTAATGAAGAACATGTTGTGCCGACCCTACATAAAGTGGGACCAGGGCAGGAGAAAGAAGAAGAAGAAGATTGATATAAGGTTGTTTTATAATAAATGTTATTAAAACTACATGAATAAACTGTTTTAAAAATAATCAATGTAATTTTATACCGTTAATATGACAATACTTTCATCAATATCAGTCTATTGTTAAGAAATTCACACGACAATTAAAAACATTTCTCAGAGTATTTTTATCGCTTTAATGTAGCCATTTATAATGGTTGAAATTAATAATGCGTAAATTTAATATTCTATCATACTGTTGAAATGTCAATAAATCAGTATGAATTAGTGAAGGATGCTGTAAATTTTTTTGATACGTGAGAACCTTACGTGGGTTACGGAGCGAAATGTTGATTTTTTCTATCAGACGGTTTACTTTAAAAGGTTAAATTGCTTGTGGTTGAGCCTTGATACTACGAGGTTACGATTTTAAGCAACCTTTTACGGGGTAGCGCGTATCCAATTACAATGCTTTATTGCGGTATACATTGTTGTCATATTCATTCTGTGACCATCACAGGTGACGTTTATACCATCATTTACTTCAGTATCATTACCACATTTCTGTATAAGTGCATCCATGACGGATAATTAATGCAGCGAACGAGGAAAGACAGATGCGTTTTTATTTTATGTAGCATTCATATAAATTTAGTAGTAGACTTACTACTGAAGTTCAATTTATTTGCTACCTAGTTTAAAATGTGTCCATACATGATTTTTTGTAATGAATATCATAATGGTATACAATATAAGTCATAAGGTTCATTAAAATTATATAGATATATAAAAAATACTACGAGAATGATTATAAAAAGTTTCCACTCCACACCATAAATTTACTTATTATTACAGAAATATATATCATAAACATTGGACAATACAAATTTTTATCGTTCCACTTTACCTTACTGATATTGTCCTTCAGCTTTGAAGGTACAGGTGGAAATACAACAATAGTTCATTCATAAAAGGTTTATCCATTCATAAAAATGCAAAAAGTGATCAAAAGACATGAAAAGTTTATGGACTCCTTTTTGTTAGAAGCCATTCTATTACGTCTTCATTTATGGACCCGTGGGATTCGAGAATGTGATGATTAATATATACTTATCAATAGACATAATAATTAATAATGTGAGGCATATTTTGTATCATTCAACCATTTTGGTTTCACAGAGACAACTTAACTTTGAACAACTTGAACCTCTATCACCGTTACGTAGTACTATATTTGTGAGATATATAACTAGACACAAAGACATATATTGCAATGTAAACAAACCGTTGGCATATAGTTGCCATTTTAATAAACACTAATTAGAGGGTACATTTCCACTTTTTCTTAATACACACATACATATACATATTACAAATATCCAAATACAAGTACACGCAATGTTCACGAACATAACTCTACTCAGTAATATATATATGTACATTTATTATATACATACATTTTTAAATGTCCCACTTAGTGCTCCCACAACTAAAACTTAGGACCTTCGCTCAAAATGAAAGAGTGAAGTGAATTTGTCTGTCATGTTAGCCAAGTGCGTGTTGGTGGAAACGTAATTAACTAGCTATGGAAGCTGGAAGAAGAGAGTAAAGGACTATTATCTCTGTCTCTAGTTGCATATTATATTATTATGTAAGCAAATATATATGTATTGTATATTTTTTCATTGTTCTATTGCACACCCACATATGTTATTATTGTTTATCCTTTGCATAGTTTACTGGAAGAGAACTCTTTTAGGGTTCAGCTGGCCTATGTTCAATACGTCTTTATATATATTTTTAATATTTTGTTTGTACGTTTTAGTGTATACATTATTTTTTAATTCCATTAAGAGACGAGCGGGACGTTCAACTGATGGTAAATGATACACCTACCCATAACAACGTCACGCTAGTGGGAATGATACACACGAGATGGCATATGATGTTGAGTACTCGTTACCCCAATAACTACACTAGCTACAGTGCCCTTCAAACCGGAATACAGTAATGCTTACACCTTAAGGTATAGGCCAAATCACTAGTTCAGGAAAATTGCAATTATGCCATTATCTTCTTTATTTATAATTAATTGTATTTATGAAAAATAAAAACAATTCAACGAACTTTGGCTATTTAAACGATTTAAAGAGAAAGTCTTACATAAGCTTTCAAGTTTATAACATGTTACATGGTATTGCCACAGCTGAATATAAGGTCGCGCAACTTCCCTTTATAAATCTTATTATTGCACATTTAATTGTAATTAAACAGGTAAACGGTGCACTGTAATTTTTTTTTAATTCTCATAAACGCAATGTAACTTGCAATTATAACAATTATAATTGCATTAACTGTAATTAACGAAGTCATTTTAACTTAATTACATTAATTGCGTTACCTTACATATTACTTTGAAATTTTCAGTCGTCGAGAAATCAATATTAATTGCGATTTTTAACCAATTATTTCGTTTCGATATTTCTTGCTAACTGAACTGCTCCTTAATGAAATCAATTTTTCTCTTGTAGGTCGTTTCGCATAAGCAAATTGAACTCTTCATGGTTTGATGAGTGTATTATATATTTCATTTTAATATTATCTTCTACTTTTTTTTATGTTAACATTAAGTTAGATCTCAAATTTGTCAGAACTATTCTCGACCGGTAGCAACCCGTTGTCCCCGTGTCCCTACTAGTTATTAACATCCTCATAACTCCTTGTGGTAAATGAATTTTATAAAGTCCATTGTTAACTGGCCTCTAAATGGCTGAAGCAATATCTCTACCAAATTTAGTGTATACTTTTAATAGTTTCGGAGATTTCTTGATGTATAAATGAATCTCTGGATACTTCCTATATTTAAATAGAAGATGAGTTGTTAAGGAAGGTTCATTAGGATCAACAGCATCATCTTTATTTTGGTCTATGAGGTCCATTGCACATAGATTAACAATTTTCTGCCATGTTTACCAGGCCATCGATTGTCTGATCATCAGCTGTCTTATCTTATACTCGGAAGTATACAGATATGAAGGGACAGAAGGTACACTAATTAAGCCCAAGTGTTCCCAGTTTTAAGAGTATTGGCTTTATGTCTCAAGGAGAAGACTATTTATTCACTATGCTGGAAAAGGACGAGTTGATGGATGTATTCATGTTCGCGAGAGGAACTGCCATTGAAATATATCGGTAATGTTTTCCTTATAGCATAGTTAAAACTTTCAAAAAGAGTTAGCTATGTAACTAGGAAAATTGCAAAGGTAAAAACGGTTTAACACCTTATGTATTAAATCGAGGAGCTCAATGTGATGCTGTGCATTAATCAGATGATGAACCAAATCGTAGGTTTGAGGAATAGAAAAAATGAGAATGTCTTGGTTATAGTATAGACGGATTGCGGAGGTTATAGAGCGTTCCTAGATTTTATTGAAAAAATGTACTTCCGGAATTCGTTTCAAGTCAATAGAAATATGGATAATAAAAATAATGGTTCCTTCACCACGCTGCCATGTGGGTGGTGAGTTTTCAGTGTTCATACACGATCGGGTAGCGAGCTTTTAATGACCACACTCGACGGCAGCTTGTTAAGATACCTTCCGTAATGTTTTTAATTTGTTCGCTTACGTATAGTTATTTTTATTAATTACATACAATGTTTAAAGGGCAAGTTTTAACGAGCTCATTACACTGAAGTATTTCCTAGCAGGAGGTCTCATGAAATCTCGTTATTTTCAATAGATTTTATTAAACGATCAAGTTTAATTTAAGGTGTGATGAAAATATCAGCAGTAGAACTGATAAGCTGATAAGAACTGATAACTGATAAGCTTTGATGTAAATAAGTTTTTAAGTGATAGCTTACTCCTCGCTCAACTGAAAAGTTTGCTGATCCTTGGACTAGGAGAATGTATTTGTAATAAAACCGGAGATAGACGAATAAATACTTAAACTAGACGAATAAATAGCTTAACTCTTTTTGTTCGTTTGAGAGTTAAAACTAAATCCAAGAAACTAACAAGATAATTTTAACAAGAATTGTATACCGCTATTGACATGAGGTATATCCCATAATTAGCTCATGCTAGGAATACTAACATGCCTCAATCAGCTAATGATTCTCGTTATCTAGTATATATTGTAAAGATATGAGTAAGGAGAGTTACACGATGGAGTACTGCACTTGTTGAGTCGGAATTCGGAGGTAACTTAACGTAGACATCGACCTCTTTGGTTTTCTATTTTGAAGTAAACATATTTAATTTTTTTTTATGTGTCAAAAGTCTTTGGTTTGATTCCGAAGCTACATGTTATGGAATTAATGGTAGGGTATACCTATATAACCGTATTGCTGTATTCCAACTGCCAACGAACACTCTTCACCACATACAACCTCATAGGTTACTTAACAATATATGAAATTGAGAAGTGTTACGTTTTAAAAAAAAAAGTATTTTTCGTACAAATATTTAGATATAACAAACAGACTTTTTATATATTAATAATATAATTCGTTTATTTTAAGTGTGATTTTTGCAACTCCGTGGTTAGCGTAGTCATTTCCTCACGATGTAGTTACAACAATGTGGTTAAATAAGTAAGAAATACCGTTTAAGTATAATTAATATTTTTTTACAATAAATACTTGCAACTGTATTAGTACACGTAATCTTTACTTCTTTTACAGCAAGGACTGAGTATAGATGTACCAGTTTTTTTTGAGGTTGATTAGCATAAATTTCTAGATGCTGGAATATTTATAATTGAGTGGTTTTTTCCTTTTTCACTTTAAGAACATAAAAATCTTCGAAATAATGTATGTTAAGCTTCTTGATATTTGTATACTATAAAAATTTGTTTCACATAATAGTAAATTAATTATACTAATAGTTAAGATGTACTAGTATAGTTCAAATATTTATATTCATAGAAAACATCTCAGTGACTATAGATTTTATTTATATTGGCTTATTAATTTGAAATTATTGATATTAATAACTTCCTATGTCATGTTTAGATTAGCTGGTGGTGAGTCGCAGGTGCTGTGGGACCTTTAATTAGGTACAACTTCAGTGCCTATCTTTACAGTCTAATTGTAGTGTGCAGATCTGTTATGATTTTATAAATGCAGTAGCTGGTGAAACCATTTAGATAAAAAGATTAGATATTAGATATTCTTAAGATGCTAGACATTGTATCTTGGCTTTATATAGTAATGGTCAGGCGCTGAAGTTATCATTCAGGTGTTGATTGTCTCTGCTCAGTAATATAAAAATTACCTTATCTGTAGATATAAGTTTCTTTTTAAACTTAAGCAGAGATAGATAACTATATTGTTTTTATAAAAAGATTTATCTATGTTGCTTAATAGTGACAACACTGTACCTATTCCCCTAATTCCAGTACCTGCTTGACGAGACAGTATGTCGCTGTATATAGATAACATTATTATTTGTACGTTTGTTATTGTGTTTTCTTTCCTCCCATTTGTGTTTAACCTCCCATTGAGTTATTGTTCCCGTCAGTCATTCAGCTTAAACAGGAGCAATGATATAAACTGGAACTCAATGTTCTTGATCACACAATATTATTTTTAATTTAAATGTTGACGAGCCTAAAAAATTTTTGAATTATATGATTCGAATATGATGTGGTGGGTCTTCATTAAGCTTAAGCTTCAGATGAAAGAAAACATAGCGAAGAAACCTCACTTCAAGCAAACAGCTACCAAGTACACGTGACATCCACAAAACAACTCGCCGATATGGTGGGTAAATGGCTTTGACTATCTTTACAAAAGAAGGCTCCGCATCCCAACAGTGGGAACATTAAGAAGGCAATTTTTTTAAATTTTAACGATCTTTTCAGGCGGTAACATTTTAAAACATATGGCTTATAGTAGATCGTAATTTAATAAATAGACTTTAAAGTCAAATGTTGCATAATTATATGCATCACTATAAAAATCTCATAGATAGTTTTAATAAATTTCGTGTATATATATATATATATATTCATTGGCCACAGCAGAAATTATTACTTTGATGAGATTATTACGTATTTTGCGTGAGTATTAGTACTATAATTTAGCAGTATTTGCAATTAATATTCACATTTCTTATTACCTCTGTAAAAATTATGTTTTACGATAACCTATATTTACTAAATTCATTATCAGCCGACAGACGTTCACTGCTGGACCTAGGCTTCCCTCAAAAATCTCCTCATCGATCAGTCCAGCGTTGTGCGCAGTCAGCATAGGCTCTGGTACCGCCGTGCAATAGCACCTGGTACAGTAGCAGATGAAGTTGGCTTTTTTACTGATGGTAGGTCTACATTAGCTAAGAGACCGTCTAGATAGGTACCATCGGAGCGCCTATTTCTGCCGCCGAACAACAATGTGCAAACATTACTGTTTTATAATTTAAAGGGAGTTGTAGCTAGTATAATTACTGCGACAAATAGACTTGATATCTTTGGTCCTCAAAACTGAACAAAAAAAAAAAACTTTATTTTATTTATATAAAATTTATAGCGCCTACATATTACAGTAAAAACGAAATTGCTAACTTAAAATTTATATGCACTTAAATTTCAAATATCAATATGATGCAGTTGCGCTATACGATTTCGTACTATTACTTATTTAATAAGAGTATGAACTTCGTAGAAACTATATTGAGTCTATTCAAAACCCATGTTTTGACGATAACTGTCCCACATTGTGTGTGAGTTTTAAATTATAGACCATTTAAGTAATTCACGATATAATTGTATTTTTTTTTCGTCACACGTCAAGTATTTGTAGTCTCTCCTGAGTATTCAAAACATGAAAGATAGGAAGGTTCCTTTTAAATGTACCTAAAATACGCGACTTGTTAGAATTGTAATAGCAACATAAGGTATATAAATAATAGCTGTTAATTTGTATAGTTTGCACATTTCTATATTTTTACAATGACTGCTGCGATGCCCATCACTGACTTTCTTTCTCATGAAGCAAAACAAAAAAAAAACAACCTGAATTTATGTTCATTCCCTTCACATTGAAAGACACTGTATCTTATCGACTTTATTGGATACAATTGGTCTTTTGTTTGTAAATGTTTTAAAAATAAATATCCATTGGGTTGTTCTTCGAGAATAATTATTTCCGGTAAAAGGACATTTCGCATCGGCGTGATTCGGATTTTGAAGAAAAAAAAAAATGTGATCCGCATTAGCATATCACTAACGATGTTTAGCGCTGCTCTCGAATATCGGGGGCGACTTTTTTGCGTATATGCAAAAGGGGCTCCATTTGCATCCCACCGAAACGTCGACCGTCCTAATTTGGATGCGCTCGCTATCTTCCCCTGGATCGTTTTAAAATGCACGCACAGTAGCGAGAACCGTACAAGACACAATAAATAAATAACGAGAACAATAAATATAATTAAAAACGACAAAAAGCGTCCGTCCGCATGACGCGGGGTACAAACAGTTGCGCGTTTCGGCGACGACTCTATAAAAGCGGTTTAAGTTAAACCATTAATCAGAATTAAACCTTATCGCTTACGACATAAGATTGTTTATACAATAGCGAACTGTTAATGCCGCTCCAACATTTTGATACTGCAGTATGTGTGAAAATTACAACCTTTTCCAAGATTGTCACCCATATTCCCCTGAGATAAAGTTTGAACTACAGCAGCGACAATCTGAGGTAGTTTTTTTCCAAATTGGTAAATGGAATTTAAACGAGATGACAATTCTTTATTGCGACTGCAGATATTGAAGCGATTCTGGTCGCGTTCGTTCATTAATTGGGGTCGATAGAGATGAGAATCGTTTGTTCTGGGAAATGAACTGAGTGATTCTCGGAGACCACGTCGCTCTATGAGTATCGGAAGGACATAAGGGTTGTATCTTACTGGAACTGTGAGATATTTTTTTTTGTTCCACTAAGCGACCAGACGAGCGGAACGATCACTTGATGGTAAGTGATACGCCCGTCCATAACAATGTGGTGCTGGTTCGGATGATATATACTGCATCATATTGCGCACGTCTCCTGAGACAATATGTTGGATCTCGTTAAACCCCAGCAATTACACTATCAACAGCGCTTTTCAAACCGGAACACAGTAAAGTTTCCACACTACTGTATGTTGGTAGAAATAGGCGCTGTAGTGGCACCCAACGATATCCGGCAACAGAGACTTACCGCCAGTAAACATACTGTGTAATAAGAATGTTGTATATATACATAAGCTGTATTTATACATTGCGATAGTTCAGTTATGTGAAGAATGTAATCATTCCTCATTTGTGCTTCCGGTAAAAGACATCCTGAGCAATTAGATATGTTCTACGAAGAATAGCTTTAGTGTAATTTTGGTATTCGCCTACTTTTGCATATATTGAACAATTTTTGCCTTGACCCCAGTCCACAGCTGGGACTAAAGTGCCAGCTTTAGATTGTTTATATTGTTTTAAAAATCAATTATTTTAAATTGATTAATACTTCTTGTTAATTGCAGACTTTAATAAATGAAAAACAATTATCAATCAAAAACAATTATACTATTACCTATATACATATCTCACAATTTTTTTTAAGAAAATGTTTCATTGAAATAGAACTTACAATTTACTTAGCTACTCTACTGACAGTATGGCTATGAGTTTGTTACCATAGTTACGAAGTTTTCCCACAGAATGCCATTTTTATTATCGAGAGTAAGCGACGAGATCAGAAGATCGTGTGTGTGGAGTTTATTATTATGTGAAATATGTTCCCATGGTAATGAGGTTAAAATAAAATTATGTCTTGAGTAAAGAACTGGAAAGAAAGTCTTTGTTTGATCTTCAAATGGAAGCGTTGTAAAGCGGACTGGTGAGTTATCAACTTAATATCGAAAGGGATGGCGGAGTAACGTATTCAGGGTTGTCTGTTTCTATGTAATTTATTGGTCCAATTAGTAGTGACTCGTGAGAGGCGTTATCAGCGGCTGCATCTCGCTCTATTTGGGCGGTAGCCGGTCGATAATGGTCAAATTTCGGGGAACGCGCCTTTGATAATGTAGCCACGTCTTCGGAAGCGAGATTTTAACAAGTTAATTGGATAGAAATATTCAAAGGGCTCGAAACACGGCGGCGGCATAGTCATTACGGGAATAGATTAATTAGAACACCTATGAGCTGATGAAAACGGAATCCGGTTAAGCTAAATGTAATGGAGGATATTATACGCGCATTGATTATAAATTTTTTATACCCATTAGGTGCTTACTATTAGAAATTGATAGGTGAAGACGCATTTTCAAAGTACTTAATTTAATCGGCAATAACACAAGTTAACATTGAAGTAAGCAGTATAACATATAGATAACAATGTTCTTAAAGGTAGTAAAATATTATTTAACATATAGAATTTTCGAATAAAAATATACTCTAAAAAAAGGAGTTGTAAAATTGTTTTAACCATCTAAACTCATTTACGTGTCTTGGAAAACATTCATCATCATCCGATACACGTCCACCGCTGGACATAGGCCTCCACTTAAGATGTCCACATCGATCGGTTGTGCGTTGCCCGGATCAAGTGGCTTCATAGTATAGTCTCCGATATCGTCGGGCACCAGCTGCCGTTGATTCAAAGAGAGGATTTGGGCCTTTTCCTACCACGCTGCCCTAATACAAGTTGGTGGGAGCCAGAGCCTCGTTTGTTGATTAGCAGGATGCACCACCAGCAGGTGAGATTGGCTTGGATCCCATAAGTTGTTACGCGGGACCTCTTACACTCCTGGAAAATATTAGCTTCTCCTAATGGTGGAACGAGAAATTGAAACATTATTATGAATGTAGAAATAGTTATTTGTTTGCTGTTTAAACTTTTGTACGTTGTCAAATTTCATAAGTTTCTAATGTAAACTCAGTTCCATGCAATATTCTCCATTGATAAAACACTTAAGACAAGGTATTCATTATGTGAGTGTGTGTGTGCTCAATAAAAGACTTTGCAAGTGTATATGTGTGAAACTTTTTATTAGGAGTCGCCTCTTACAAAAGGACGCACGACAAAATTCACGAATTTTAATTTGGTAGGACCGATTTAAGTGATACTTTTTCTTATTGCATTTAAATGGGATGTTGCAGTGAGGAAATTACTATAAGAGATTATGGGAAGTTTTCCTTTCATAGTTATCTATATACATATCGAAGATATTCAAGGATTCCTTCACTCATCACGACATTTGCGAAACTATTAGACTTAAACATAAAATCTGGTGGACATATTGTTTCTGCTATTTAGAGGTCAGCTAAGAAGGGATTTTAAAATATTATTTTCTCAAAAAGAATTGCGGAGGTGTTACGGCCAGCAAAGCGAAAGGGGAACAGCTTTTTCTATAGTAACGTAGTTAAAGATAATACAGAAAACATTTTAGGTAACCCTCGTCGTCATCAGCCGACATACGTCCACTGTTGGACACAGGCCTCTCCTAAAGATCTCCACATCGATCGATCCTGTGTTGCCCACATCCAGCTGCTTCTCGCGACCTTCACCAGATCGTCAGACCACCTAAGAGGGGCTTGTTAACAGTTAATAGCAAGTCGGTATTTATGTATGCATGTCTATTTTCTTTTCATTTGCATGATTTTATTCTCCTATACTAAACTTTGTACCTCACTTATCACTGCATCTCTTCAGGTCATGGGTGGACTGGTAGAGGATTCCTATAGTCATTAAGTACGTATGTTATAACCTCACTTTTGAGCGTTCCAATAAAGATTTAAAAAAAAAATACAAAGGTATAGGGTGGTAATAAAACTTGTAATTTGTTTAATTTTCATCCACCAACAACATTAAATCGGGGACACTTTAATTATATATTATCTGTGCTTGTACCTAAACAACTTTGTCTCATCAAGCGTCTCCCGGATGAACATTTAACATTCTCGTGGAGCCCGAACTCCTCACTGCGACAGGGTCCCAAGCGTCGCCCGGTGTCGATCTCAAAATCCGGTAGCTAAAAGTAATTTGTGAAATTACTTTCATAGAATTGGAGTCAATTAAGAAGCTTTCGGATGCCGCGAGGACTGGACGGCTTCGGATAACAGGCCGGGATTCGATTCGGTTATTTTTGAATAAAGTAAACATTACGCGAACGTTATCCATAGGAAAATAACTCGGACACTGTTAAATATCTTAACATACACTTCGTTTAACACGTCAAAATTATCTTTCATATATATTTGTTTGAAAAGTAATGAAATTTGTAGATAAATGGGATATGGAACTAAAAGACGAAAATCATTGCGATAGATATTTTTTCTATTTCAAAGTGTAAAGAAATAAAAGTTAAGTTTAAAATAATTAACTTTCAGTCGTATTGTTGTTTTTTCTATAGAGCTGCTGTTTGTGTTAGAAAAAAATAATTATCGAATTAATGAAACAAAGCGTTAGTTACGTACAATAGTTAATTAAACTGATGATAACTGAAGTTTTTGTTGTAATAATCATTGCATTGTTTTATTATTTATCGGCATCAGAACGGACTAGGTACTGTTATTAATATTTATTATTATTATTATTTTACTGATACGCATACTATTACAATTCTTGCATTATTTATTGTAATAGAAATACGAAAGAGTTGTTTATTTTATTTTTTCACGACGCACTTAGTCTAAGTTGCATTCTCTCTAAGACAGCATGCAGTGTGGAAGGAATTGAAGCTAGTATGAATAAATACAGAGTATAAATAATAAATATTTTACGTATAAATAAATACAAATAGGTATATGTCCAGTAGTGGACTCTCTTATGGGACAAGGCAACTAGTCCCAGCAGTAGGTATAGTAAGTTTGTTGATTTTTTTCTATCCTACGAAGTGTCGAGACGAGCACGTCGTTCATCTGATGGTAAGTAAAACTCCTGCCCATAACAACGGGGCGCTAGTTAAGATGGTATATATTGCAACACATTGTGTTCGTTGCTTTGAGATAGCATAACTTAAATCTCGATACCTGCGTAATGTCACCAGCTACAGCGCCCTTCAAAGAGGAACACAGCAATGTTTGCATACAATTAGGAGCTGCGGTGGTACCTTGATGGTTTCCAGCAAAGGTGACCTATCACCAGTATTTATATGTTTTATGTATATTTATAAATATAAAAATCAAAGAAATGTTATAAGATATGTGAATTTCAATTGATTCGCATAAATTTATTATAAATCAAATATTTTTTTTATTTTATTCGTAAAGGGAACTGAAAAGTGGGAGTTAAGCGTTATCAAAAGAGAATGCGTAATTGGAAGGGAAAACACTTTAATTATAACGCCATTGGGATGTTTATAAGTTGAAAATAATGTTGGGCAAAAAGCAAACGACGTGGTGGGTTACCAGGAACCGATGCCCGCTAATTGGCAGAGCTGAAGATGCCCCGCGTCTCGCTAGGGTGGACATAACCAATGGTTTTTATATAATAAAGTACTCCTACTTATTAATCCATAAAATACTAAGAATTAACGTTGAAGTAATTAATGATATCAGAATTTTAAACACCTTTCTTAATTAATGTTCAATTTGATCTTTTAAGTTGGAGGCTAAAAGAGAGGGCGTGGCATGGCAGAGCGGGTTATTGATAATATTTACAATCATAAAAAAAGTCATCCCCGGAAACAGCCATGGTTTAGCTGATGTTTACGAAATAGTTATGACATGTTATTTCCTACGAGCTAATTTCAACCAATATGCCATGACATAAGATTATATAGCCTGGTGCAATGGTCGATTGTGGTGGCTGTGGTTGTTGAGTCACATTTGGGTAACCAGAAGGAGCACTGGGTTGGCGATAGAGAAGGCTCGGTAGCTGTAATAATATCACGAACGAACTCAACACTTATATCTATTATTTTGAAGGATCACTTTTATGCCGCGATCCTATTGAAGGAGATAGTAATATTAAGGGTATGCTTTTCTCTGAACAGATGCTTACCGAGTTATGAATATATTGGACGAGTTAGGGAGTTAGGCAGACCCAAGAATCTTACCCATCTCCATCAATAGTACAGTCATTGTAATATGTTCTTACTCTTTATTATATAATAACCTGACTGAATAAATATGTCTGGGACCTAGCCTGCTGATCATGGAGATATAATATAACAATATCGGGGATGTCTGTGTACGGTGTGATAGGTGGCCGCTTAGCTTGAATGTTCTCTTTGTTTGTCTTAACTGCGAAACAATGAATACGTACAATCCGTGAGGACGTAAAAATTACCAGCTAATTTACCATCTTTTATCTTAAAGCGAAGCGCTTACTGTGTTAAACACGATAAGAAGACACCACATTGTTAAATGCATATTACTTTACCATCAGAACGTTTTTCTTTCACTACAAAAGATATATTTTATATTATGTTTACTGAATGTCACTGTAACCATTTGTGAGTCTTGGCTTTCCTTAAAATTCTTCTTCAGAAGACGCAAATTTCTATCTAATAAAGCAGAAGGAATTTTCTCATTAATATGAGATCTTCTTTATCATTTATCCATCTAATCTTTGGTCGACCCTATAGTCTCCTCTGCGGGGGCTGTTGTATAATGTATATATTTGTGGAAATCTATGTGTTTTTTTTAAGACACGGAGCTAAGCCTGTCGTTAGGAGTTTCTTTAAAATATTACCCTCGTAATTCAGAGTAAACACCTGATCAAACTGCCCTAACGAGACCGTTGTTCAGAATCGATGGTATTGAATAGATCTATAGTGCCTCAGTAACGGGTTTGTTTTCAGTTATCAATTCAGAGCTGACAACGTGACTGGGGTTGAGAAATTTTTAAATGGTCATTCACATGACGTTGAATTATTGATCGACGATTGAATATTGCGCAGGTAAACTGCATTAGTGGTCTTTTAGTTTGCGAATGAAATTGTTTATAAAATTTAACAAATTGTATCGATTTAAAAAAGGTTAATGTTATTTTTCAAGTTAAAAAACATATACGAAATGTCGTATTTGATATTTATGACCATACATAATGATGTATGGTCATTTAACAGTCACTACGGTAATAATCTCAAAGTGGATACATATAAAACATAAAGAAACATGTTTGTTCATTTAATTTTTTCTATGTATAACCTTTTTTTCTTTGCAGTTGAACTGCTACTATTTATTCATCAATAACATCAGCTGATAGACGTCCATAGATGGACATAGGACTCCCCCAAAAATGTACTATTTATTTATTGCTTATTGATTATTTCCTTAATGACATGAAACCAAAAGATTATTTACTGGTGGTGAGTCTCTGTTACCAGAGACCGTCTAGGTACCATCGCAGCGTCTATTGCAGCCGACAAATAATACTATGCAGACATTACTGTATTCTGCTTTAAAGGGCGCTGTAGCTAGTGTAATTACTGGGGTAACGAGCTTCAACATCTTATGTCTTAAGACATCGAGCGCAACGTGATGCAGTGTGTATCATCCTAACTAGCGCCACATTGCTATGGACAAGCGTATCACTTACCACCAGGTGAAAGTCTCGCTCGTTTCGTGGCTTCATCGAGTAATAAAGAAGTGCAAGATGTATACGCAATCATAAGTGATGCACAATGAATAGTAACAGGGCGTAAATTAAAAAGTGTTAATTGATCTTAATTTTGTATAAATTTTTTTTATTAATTGCAACATATTACTAAATGGAACATTCATTTCTAAAAAAGCTTTTGCATATAAATGTTTTGCTATAGTCATAGGCTCTGTGGTGGTATCTGACAGGTGCCACTACATTATTGTACCCACCTAGATAGCGTTAGTACTAAAAAATACAGTTAGGTATAGGTACAACCATAACACGATTGCCGCCAAACAATAGTCTTCTAATATTTATTACTATGATTCGGTTTGAAGGGCGTTATGGCTAGTGAAATTACACAGGTAACGCGGCGTAACATCATTTTTCTCAAGGAGACGAATCGATTGTTGTGTATATATGTATATATCATAATGAAGTAAATTCTTTGTTAATTTATTTCTTTTTTTGTTGGTTTTAGTTTATTTCAATTATGCTTTTAATTGAAAAATCTGATATCAATTATCTTAAACAATTATTAATGGCGCCAAAAATCACGGTAAGCGAAAAAGCTGATTGGGGCAAAGGCGAAAAACAAATAAGCATATCTCATCGACTCTTACTTTATAACTCATTGGATATCGATCGCTATCGGATATTAAAATCGCGAATGAAATCGATTAATCCGACTCGGATGATATAGCGGGCGGCGTTCTGTTAATTGGTTTGTGCGGAGGTAAACCATTTGAGCTGACAACTCACTCGGACCCGGGAGTGTAGGATTGTGAATGTGCGAGTTATTGTTACCTTTGGAGTATAAAATGGATGTTTTTCAAATATGCAATTTAACAGCCGGAACAAAACAGCTTCTGGTTGTAGGCCATATGGCCCCGGTGGTAGAAAATATTTCTACCACTGTCATAGTTTAAATCTGTTCTCATTATAGCTGTTTTCTGACTGTCAAAAAATGAGAGTCAATATTCTGGGTAAGCACATGGTATGTTCAGATCTAGGTATCATCTAGTTGTTGGTTATAAGTAACGGCTGTAGTCTGTACGTTTATTAATCTGTTATCGAAGGGTTGTTACGTCATTTACAAATTAATAATTGAGTGTGATTATTTTGTTAATTTTTCATTGTTGATCTGCTGAGATGATGATATTCATTGATTTTCAAAAACATGATCACCAAATTTTTATCGTTAAAGCCACCTAGAATTAAGTTACATCGAGTGTAAGTGGTTCCGCACAACATCCACGGAGCCCAAGTCAACCACACCTGTTGAATAACAGACGAGGTTCTGACCACCCACCAACCCGCATTGGGCCAGCGTGATGGACTAAGGCCCAATTCCCCTTAAAAAACTCTATGGAGATCTTCGGAATAGGTCCAGCTGTGGACGTTTATGGGCTGATGATGGATGTAAGAACAATTAAACATAGTTGTATGTCGATTAGTAATTTGTAAATACAGTTTATTACAGAAATTAGTTGTTATTTAATGAGAAGTTTTCTATTCAAAGACTTATCAAGGTGATGAGGAATTTTCTATTTTGCTTTGTTTTCATTTTAGCGAACCAATGAAGGAGTTTCTGGACACTGGAGAGGCGTAAAATAATCTTCATAGACGTTTAGCTATTGAGTCGTTTAAGATTGTTATTATACATATATTAATAATAACTTAGAAAGTATAATTAATGAGTGTTATTTTGTCGTTTCTTTCAGTGAATAAAGTGAAGAGTATATATTATTAAACCTACCGCCGCCCATTATTTTACAATCGAGCTAAATGTCAGAAGCAATTGTGCTAGGCGATTACTATTCATTATCTTTTCAGTCTTCTTTATCTTTCATTTTCAACGCCCTTCAAACCGATATAGATTGCGTTTACAAATAGGGAATGCGAACTCTATGTACATAAATAGTCTTCGGCAATAGTAACTACAATTCCATGAAGTTGAATAGCAATCTACGCTTGTGCTAGTTTTATTAACATGTCACAAATAATAAGATATTACTGCATAGTCGTAAATAATAACTTAGATATTTTTTCAATAAAACGTTATTGTCCGTGGTCTTATTAAAGAACGACGTTCGTACGCTTCAGCCCTGAAGGCTCCATTTGCTGTACGGCGGGCTCCAGTTGCCTGTGGGCTTATTAAAACATCAGCTCAGTCGGCAGCCATGTTGGTACCGACAGATAATCTTTCATATTTTGTCTTATCTGTCGTTTTCGGCTCCAGGCTTAACAGGTTGAGTTAATAATTGCGTATGCTAATTTCAACGTACGAGCAATTGCTGACTCCTCTTTTTTCATATTATAAATATTTCAAATGTAAAAGCGAGTTATAACTTAATTGGATCTTTACAGTTTCAGTCAAGTAGAACAAAATTATATAATTTACGGAATTTATAGTAGTATTCTGTTTTTTTTCTTAAAATTAATTCACTAAATTATGTTGCATGTATTCATTTCTGGATCTGGATTTTGAGTATTATTAATGCTTACAAAACATTTTTAATAGTACATAATTTGAAACAATCGCAGAATTAAAATTATTTGAAATAACGTAAGTGAAGATTTTTTTTTAACACAGGTACTAAATAAGCTAGTTCACCTGATAGCAAGTGATACGCCTACCCATAAATACGTGGCGCGTAAGTACGGTAGGTATACACTGCACTACATTATAATACTCGTAGTAATGAGACACTGAAAAATTCAGACTGGAGTAACATCATAACGTAAAGTCTTGTTACCACGGTAATTTTATTAGGTACAACACCCTTCAATTTGTAAAACGGTAATATTCGTAAACTATTGTGTAGCGGCAGAAATAGGCGTTACTGTTGTACCTGAGCAGTCTTCGGCAACAGAGATCAACCACCAGTAATTATTATAGATAAACAGTGGATTGCTCACTAGTTGTCATAAAAAACAGTTAAGTGCATAAAAGTTTCCCTAGTATGCACAGACATACACACATAACATAAAAATAACGAATACAGTAGTGTTTATATTAATTAGAGATGTGATAATGAACATCGTGTGGTAACGTGTAATCGTATTCGATTCGCAACATCGATATCCCGCAACTCGTCGACTCCGCTTGACAAATGGGTTCGATTTCTCGGCCAGCCAAGGGCGTGGTCGGATTAGTTATTGTTGGCACTGAGCAATTATGCGGCCTCACCAGTTACCAGTTCGGTTTAAATTAACAAACCTCGGCGACGAGGTGATCGCCTAATGTCTAACTGTCCTCGTAAACCATGGAGAGGTAATGAAAACAGACTTTTAATATTGTATATATGTTATATGTGTAAAATATATTTTATAGTCTGATAATGCAATAAGTATTATATTATTATAAGCATGATAGTAGCATAGATCTAAATATTTTTTATCTACATGATACCTCAATTTCACTGAGACTATTCTGGCTCTAATATGTTCGCAGCTGGAATAATGTCGGTAGATTTAAGATAGAAGTGGGATCCAAGGAGTGTTGATCAGACTCCACAACAGATCACCATTAGAATCATTAGAATCATGTTGTTCTATTTCTTTTTTCCATACCACAAATATCTTTCAACAGTGGTGGTCTCATCATTATTATTTCTTACAGCTTACTAATCAGCAAGGCTACACGCCAGTGTCTTTAGTCCTTATACGGATCTCCTCATTCCTGAAGTTTTTAATAATATTGCAATATCCGCATACATTATTCGAAAATAAAACCTTAATTGCGAATTTTCTTTCATAATGACCTCTTATTAATGTTACTTGCTGCGTCCTCAATTAACGTGTAATTATTCAACTAAAAAAAATAATTATAGCCTTAAAGTTTTGTAAATAAAGTTGAAGTTAGCCTGTTTTTTATTTTTTTATTAAATTCACTATTGCTTCTCATATATTTATTGCATCCAATCGAATGACCTTATTTATAAAGAGATCACGTTAACCGAGCTCAGGTAATTCATAACGTCACCGTGAAAAGTATAAGACCCCGCGAAACGTGTACAGTTTACTGCGGAGTGTTGAGAAATACAGAAACCTAGCTCACTCTAGGGTTCACGATAGTTTGGTCAGCGTAACACGATCGGTCATCATTAGGAATGAAATGACCAATAATAATAAACAACTTGCAAAGGGTAGCAATAAGTGGTACTGTTATAGTGAGTAAATAAATAAATTAATGTGTAATTAATGTTTATCAGCCGGCGTTGCTCGCTTCAAATTCAGCATACAAATCTGTGTATTAAGAAGAATTAACATCGCGTACAGCGCGTACGGCGAGTGACTTTTTGCAGGAGCTACCAATTAGTGCCTCCACTGTACGCAGGTAGTTCGTAACTTGTTTAATATTATCTATCTTCGTTAAAGCATCACGCAAAAGTAACCCATACACGCTTCTCATAAGGGTTATGACCAGATATAGATTGTCGTAATACATTATACTTTCCATCGCCGTCCGTCGTGTTATTTTTACGATGGAAAGCCAAGTGTTAAGTTGACTCGACCAATGGATCTATATATGGATTTAAAACTAATAAATTCCATTAGCTTGCTATTGCCGATTGAAGTGTATAATTATTTTACACCAGTAATCGTGAGATCTGAAGCTTTTGAAGTAGAACTTTATTCAATTAATATATATTACCTTTTTATTCGATGAGACGAAAAGAACGTTCACCTGACGGCTAAGGACACGCCCGCCTTTAGCAATGTGACACTACTTAAGATGATAAACACTGCACCACATTGTGCTCGTCGTATTTTTTTTATTCTTAAGATACATAAGGCGGACTTAATGCTGTAATAGCATTCGCTGCCAGTTAAAGGCTGGGAGGCAAGAAATGTTGAAGCTAGGTGCAGAAATAATAGGGCATACTTGAAATATTTCACATTAACAATTTATATATAAGAATCAATAAAATATAAAAAAGTTCCAAATATTCTACATATATCTCGTAAGTACTGAAAGTTTTGTATATGTATACTCTGTATATATATTTATTTAACTTTATACACGTCGTGTAATGGTGGACTTACTGCAATTGGCATTATCTGCAAGTCTACCATGGGCGGTGCGGAGATGTTATCAGGTAGGTGCATAAAAGATAAAGTAATTAAAAAAAATATATATATTATTGAAATAAGTACATACAAGTATAATACACACACACACATATATATATATAAATATATATCGATATTCATACTTATATACAATGAATATATACATACAATAGAAACCACATAAAAAATTTTGTTTTCCTATCTATGAAGAGTCATTCCTGGTTTTCTTGAGAAGATCCTGTACCTTGGATCTACGTATTGTATGTTATATTTCAAATGTTATTAACTACAATGCTTTTCAACTCGAACTACAGTAACGTTTACACAGTACTGTTTAAAGACAGAAATAGGCGTTTGTATGGTACCTAGGTGAAAAACCTTCTGCAACAGATATCTACCACCAGTAAATTATTCTTTTAATTGAGTACTTTATATCTGTTTTCAATTAAATGATTTTAGTCATAACAAAAGACATAAAATAAAATCAGATCGAATAATACTTACACAGTGAATAATTCATATTTACTTAGCACATTTTTCATATTCCGCATACTATAGACAATAAACTAAAATAGTTGTATTAATCCAACAGATAAATCACCGATCGTTAGACTTGTAAATTTGCAAACGCGTAGTAATTTAACATTTATAAATCAAACTGTGGACTATGCCAATTGGCAGACAAGTTGTCAACAAGTGTATTTGTAGTAGATATATTTGTATTTATGAAAACAATTAAATAAACGGCTGTAGGAAAAAAAAACAATCTACATGAACGTCTAAAGTATGTAGTTGTGTTTGTTATATTAAAAAAGCTTTGTAAAAAATCATATGAATGTTTACAGGGGTATTTATAATAAAAAATTTTTAGTCTGCTTGTCTGTCTATTTAGATTTTTGGAGTATCTTAAGGCTAATAAATGAATAAATAATAATTTATTATGTTAGGAAATTAGGGTTCCTTATAAAATACCATCATTTGAATTTGTGACGAAATTGTAGGTATTCTCTACGCGGAAGGCTTTTTACAAGGTGTGCTCAGGACCATTCGGTATGGAGATATTTTGGGACAGTTCTATGTCAGCAATGGACCTCTAAAGGTTGGTGATGATATAGACAGTTAGGTTTTATCCATACCTTTGATATGTAATTTATTCTGAACTGATATAAACTTAGGCATTTGTTGAAATGACTTTGTTATGCACCAAGTTTTAGCTTCTACTCCTGCATATAGGGTATGAATATTTAAATAGTTCTACCTAGATATACCCAAGGTTTGATTCCTATGTTGTCTCCTAAAGTCATAAATGGACTTACTTCATAAAGGTTTTAAGTATCTTCGTGGTCATCTGTGCGTGTACCTCTGTATCATGAGGGGCGGAAAGCTCCAGCTCGTCCACTCTGAGATTGTTTACGCTCAGTTCTCATGACGGGTTACCGCAATTCTAATTAATACAAAGGGAAGAAGAATGATTACTTTTGGTTGTTATAGTATAACATTTTTTTTCCGTCGCTTAAGGAGAGTATTCAATATAAGTCCACATTGATCTTTAAAGGTTTTACGGAAATATTAATAATTTACCTATAGTTTATTTACAGGATAAATCACATTAAATGGTGGTCGCTTTACTGTTCACACGTTTCTAGAAAAGAAAACAAAATTTGGTCTTTTCTTAATAGTTTCGAATTAAAGAGAGCTAACACAGTAACACAGTATATTAATAATACTATCGTGATAGCTAGCTAGTTGGGTTTGGTAAAACCCTAACTCCATGAGTACAGACTCCACACCAAGTGGTTTAGTTAGGATGATATACACAGCGTCGGATTGCGCTCGTCGCCTAAGATTTTAGATATTGAGTCTCGTTATCCCAGTAATGACACTAATTACAGCGTCTTTCAAACCGGAACAGATCCACGCTGCAATAGACGGCTGCAATAGGCGCTGCGGTGGTATCTACCTAGACGGTCTCTGGCAACAGAGACATACCAATAGTAATAAGTTAACAAGTCGCAGGTTTTGGGAGAGAACATTATTTACACAATAAACATACCCTTAAATTTTATTTATTTTCAAATATACAGTCTGTCACTTAAATTAGACGAATCAATTAAAAAAAAAACAATATCAAATTCGAACCAATTGCTAAAATTATAATAGTTATTTTATAATATACAAATTTAAATTAATCATAATAAAAAATCTATTATTTGCTAGACTCTCCTATGCTATGCTTACGTATACAATAAATTATATGATTTATTTACATTACCATAGTTATATATAATATTATCAAGCACAAGAATGATACATTCAAAAATATAATAATTTTGTACAAAGGTCAATAAACTATTCAAATGTTTTATTTTAAAACCGCTTCCTTATACGTTAAATTAATATAATAACATATATCCAAACTGCTTAGGCAATAGCTGCAAATAAAGATATATATTAATATGTCGTTTTATACTGGTGGTAGGTCACTGTACCCAGACGCCGCTAGAGTGTTCACCTGATGGTAAGTGATACGCCAGTATATTACGCCACGGTGCTAGCTAGAATGGTATTCACATCAACATATTACGGTCGTCGTCTTGAGACATAAGATGTTAAGCCTCGTTACTCGAGTAATCACATTGGTTAACAGCGCCGTTCATACCGGAACACAGTAATGTTTGCACTCAACTGTTTGGCGGCATAAATAGGAGCTGCGGCGGTGCCTACCTAGTCAGTCTCCAGCAATGGGGACCAACTATCAGTAAATCACCACAGCATCATCACTGCACCGCCAATTTCCGCCGTTAAACAGTTGTGTGTAAACATTACTGTGTTCTGATTTGAAGGGCGCTGCAGCTAGTGTAATCACTGGGGTAACAAGACTCAAGATCTTGTGTTTCAGTCGTCACCATATACACAGGTATACCATCCTATCTAGCGTTGTTATGGGCACGCGTATCACTCATAATCAGGTGAACATTCCGCTCGTATCGTCGGTTAATTATATAAAAAAAAATCTACGGAACTAGCTGAGATGGAAGTGTATAGCGAATATTTATGTTACAAAGTTTAATGTTACCATTAAACGGTAAATTGAGACATTAAAAAAATTACATTACAGCTTATTATTAATAGCTTTGAACGTCTTTCAATTTGCACGGTTAAAGCTATTAAAGAAACTATTAAATCAGACATTTATATGTTAAAAATATATTACGTATGTCGTAAAATTAAAAGCAATTTGCAATTGCGTTAGTAAAACTTTATTAACTGGAGACTAGTAATGGAGACTGGAGCATGTAATGTCTGTTACTGAGTTAATATTAAAATATACTTGATATTAATATTTAGTTTTGCTTACTAGTACTAGTTTTACAATATGTAAAGACTCCATTTACTTTCGGTGCTGCAGCATTAGAATCTGAAGTAGGTGCTGAGTAGAAACCTATTGAACGTAATGGCTTTACATTCTTCACCTGATGGTAATGATGCGTCTACCCATAACAATATGGCGCTAGTTGGGATGATGTACACTGCTCATCGCCTTGAGACATAGTGTCACACATAAAGTGTCTCGTTACCCCAGTAATTTCACTCACTATAACGTCCTTAAAACCGGAACAAAAAAAAATTTGCACAATACTGTTTGGCGGTATAAAAAGGAGCTACTACTAACTACCACCAATGTTATGTATGAAAATCTTTGAGGAATTTTCGATTTTTTTTTTACGTGGTGCAAAGATTAGACACAACTAAAAAAAATAATTAAACATTGATCAATTTTGTTAATTATTTGTTTTTATATTGATTTTATCCTTAAATGATTCTATCTATAATAGTATATATTTACTAAGTAAATGTTTATTTCCTTGTTCATTAGAAAGTCCGTTGTGTATTATGTAGTTGTAAAGCCAATTTACATATTTAAATGTAAATGTAAACTATCTCTTTTATTATTCGTTTCTTATTGAAGTTTAGTATCAATGTATATTTCCTAATCAGGAGCGTTTTATGGGTGCAATTTGAGCCATTGAAAATCTTATGGATCTTAAAGGATGAAAAGAGGTTTTTCTAAAGAAAAAAATCAGTATAACTTTTATGATATTTTTTCAAATAATTGCACGGTAGAAAAAAAATATAATCCATGTTGGAAATAAAATCCATAATATAATCAAGTTTTGTATAGTAATCTTGAGTTTAAAATTATGGTTAAATTTGTTTGGCCTTACCACAGATCTTTTACGTGAACATGGACATTTTGAAACAATGTAACGTTTAAATATTATGGCTTTTATTTCAATTTTATTTATCCGAGGAACAAGTAATACGTAGATACTTTAAAACTTAACTAAAAGTCTTACGATGAATGTTTACATAAAAACGAGATCTGTTGGAATTTGTTGCAGTTAAGGTATGAGTAAAAAAAGATAATGTTATTTTTAGTGTTGTACAGGCGTACATTAATACACGGCCTCTTAAATAATTGCATTAGAAATAAAAAAACCATGAAAAGTCGCACAGAAATACTTGACTAATATAGTTTATGGCGATGTTGAAGATTACGATCAATTGATTTAAAACATACTAAAAACATAAATTTCAAAATATGTTTTTGTAATATTTATTATCATATTATTTTTTTACTTATAAATTTACCGCTTTTTATATATTTACAGATGTGTACTACTTATTGTTTTACGTTAGGGAAAAATATAGCAAGATTGCACTTTATGAGATTAAATTTCTACAAGGGCGAAAGTAACGTTTAAAGACGTATCTCTTAAAGTTAGACAATATAGTTTATTTTATTTATGTGTTGTTTATATTAATGATGCATAACAAACAAAGCAGTTTATACTCTCCCCTTGTCTATATTTAAACCTTTATAATTTAAATTCAGTTATAATATTAACGCCAAAGTATAACCACGTTCTAAGGATACCATTGTGAGAAAATTCGTAATATTTTCAAGTTTGACAGTTAGATTAAAGATGGCGGATGTTCACGTGTGCGAGCACGCGTTCCCGTGCGTTCTGTTTGTCAATGTGGCTGCAGGGAATTTAGTATGTTCATGTTGATGGCGTGTTGGTGTGTCGGGGGTCCGCCTAGGAAGCTCAGCTGCGGTCTACTTGCGGCCGCCATGGCAGCGAACAATGGCGGCGCTCCACCACCTCCGAAGAGCGCGAAAGATGGCGGAAGAAGCGGCCTGGCGGATAATCTTAGTTTTTCTATTTCAGCTTCCTGCAATCGTTTCGCTTTGGCTCTTCGGTTTTGAAACCATATCTTCACCTGAAATATTGGACAGAGTTGAGTTTTGAAATGAAATTTAATGGGTAATTGATATTTTAGTATAGTACAAGAAACGTAATAGGAGTCTTTTAGTCTTGAATATTATATAATTTATAGATCATATAACACATGATGCTAAAAGATACTACTAGTATCTGTCTTATTCTAAAATTGTAAATAGATTACTATGTGAACATTATTTAAAACTTTGTGCTACAAAGGGCCAAGTACAATGTGGTGTAGCATCCTAATTAGCACCATATTGTTATGAGCGAGCGTATTAAAATCAGCTAAACATACCGCGGATCCTATCGTTCCTTTGAATATAAAGAAACCCATTTTACCTGTGTTTCTGTAAGTCTTAGGGAAGAGGAAAACTCGGCCCTCTCAGCGATGCTCAGGTACTGCTTATCACGAAATTTCTTCTCCAAAGCGAGGAGCTGCTGTGTTGTAAACGGAGTGCGCGGTTTGCGGTTGGGTTTGTGTTTGCGCAGTTGACACCGTACGACTGGTGGACCACTTGGTGCTCCATCTGGGGAAAATCACACTATAAGTTGAGGAAGGTTGTGGTGATATAAAATACAATAGATTAGTATAGGAATGTTTCAGCATTTTTGTTGGATGAAAGTCAGAAAGTTTGTCTTCAAGTTGACTTATACAGACTTAAGACGACGATGTTAGTAATCACTAGAGTTAGGGTTCTGTTGCTGGGTTCAGTCTAGGTGGGTACTATCGTAACTCTTGTTTCTGCCGCCAGACAGTAGTGTGTGAACATTATTGTATTCTGGTTTGAGGCGTGTTGTACTTTTAGGCGAAGGTAATCAGAGGACGGGGCCGAGTCCTCCTCCAATGACTTCATAGTCCTCGTCGCCATCCGACGAACACTATGCTCGACTTAGTTAAGATATAATGTGTATACTTATCTATGTTCTTATATATTTATTTACAGCCCCTTATCTCTCCACCTGTATTACTATCCACCTCTTCAACCCTTCACTATCCAATATTATCTCTCCTTTCGTCTTTACTCTTTTATATACCTTTATTTTTTACATATATATAAATGTATTTAGTTTTGTGTTAGTGTGTTTGTTTCATGTTTTTTAATTTTATACTCTTATTCTTCTTTTCTTTTCTTTTTTATTATTGCTGAGTTCGACGAAGTTGCTACGGTTGTCAATAAAACTAGCGGCGTAAACTTCACCAAAAAATAAAAAGTGCTATAGGTAGTTAAATTACTGGGATAACGAAACTTTTGCCTGATTACTTTGAGATGAGATGTTAAGCCTTATTACGCATTCATTTAGAACAGCTACAGCGCCTTCCAGTTTGATACACTGAAAAATATACAAACTAACGTTTGTCTGCAGCAACACAGATCTATCGCCAGTTAAAAAATCAGCAGTTAAAAGTAACTATAACGGTAATATTCAATTACACATCACGGAAACAGAAAATAATAATGGTTTATTTGAGCCGGTTCATGTGCTGTAGTTAAAACTATTTCCAGGCAATGATTCGCCGCGGTTTCAGCGTGAAACCCGATTAGTTTCAGAATGCAGAGCGTTATGTTAATTCACATCTACTGTATATGGTAATAATAATTTACTAGTCATATTTTCCGTGTTAGACACCGGTTAAAATAATCCTTGCACCACTCAAGTGTTGATATGTCGCAAAAGATGACCAGGAGGTATCTAATCCAGAAAAAGAATAGCAGATTTTCCTGTGATATACCAGTGTACTGTTTTGCCAACTCGCATACCAAGTTGAAGGGTACCACCAATAACCTAACATCATAACTTAATTTCCACCGTCGATTAGTATAGTAGTATCCTTAATCTACTTCCTGTGTTTTTAGGTAAATTTTTAGATGTTGTGGATGTTATCACATTTAAATGGTGATAATGAGTCGATAATGATTAACAAAATTTGGTGTTTATTGAAGGATTAGGCTTGTATATTGTAATATCTTACTGCTGTTGATATTTGTTTGTATCGTGACCGTGGGTACCAATTGGATTCTGGTTTAAAATTAAATCACATGACTACTCACAAGTAGTATCCTATTTCAATTGAGTAAGTTTGGCATATGACTACAATTTATTTATTTCTAAAAATGTATTTGCTTTTAAAGTAAAGCATAATAAGATTTTTTGTTTCTAGAAAGTCCATATTTTTTCATGAAAAAATACTATTAATATTATTAAGAAAATATATAACAGTCAATCATCAAATTTAAGTTATTAGTTTTATTTTTATTCAACAGGCAGTTCTCTTCATGGCATACGACACTCCCGCCCATAATAATTAACGCTGGTTACCAAGATTATAAAATGCACCACAAAGTGCTCATCGCTATGAGATTACCACAGTAATTTCTCTAACTCCAACTTCTTTTACACAGGAATGGAATAATGTGTTTACATTACTATTTACCAGTATAAATAGGAATTGCTTTAGTACCTAGCCATACGGTATCCAACAACAGAGACCTACGATCAATGCTTTATTTTATCTTAATTCATCTTTTATTTATTTGCTTACGAAGTTATAGAAGGAGTGACTTACCCAAATAGTTTTATCGGAAATGAACGAGAATAGCATATATTTATATCAAAGTTATTTTCTCCATGAAAGTTTAAGAAAAGGTGAAATTTACTGAATTATCCATAAATTCTTTGTTATATAATTTAATACGAAGTAATGTGAAAAGGGATAATCGTTTATTAATATACATTCTTCCTGCCGGAAATAGAACAATGGAGTACCACAGTGTCGCATATTAAATATTCAAATGGGTTGTTTGCATTGATTTAATATCCTTACACCTGGCTAATGACACCGCCGGATTTAATTAATGGTAATAGTAGCCACCACAGGACTTTGACACACGGTGTTATAAATTATTTAAGGTTTAAATGAAATAATAAACCATTGTTTGTTACAAATATCTTAAAATATAAATAGTTATCTCCCCATTGCATGCAAAACATTTTGTTTTAAGTACTTACCAAAAGATAATATAATCAGGATCATCGAACAGATGAACGAAGAAGTCTAGTTTAGAAAGTAAAGATCTTTTAACATAATTTTTTTTGTGGGGTAGTCATATAAATATTGTAAAATGAACAGCTTTTATATCTCTATATAACTATTTATAAAAAAAATTGTGTCTACTACCTGTATCATATATTTCAACTGATTTGAATAAATGTTTCTATAGTAGTAATGTTAAAAAGATAATTTTATTTCTTTTAGGCTAAACTGCGAAACGACTGAACTCAAATTTACCTGGACATTCAATGACACATAAACTTATCTTACTATTATGTTGTAGATGGTCGTATTTCTATATAAATACCACGTCAAACAAACAAAATCATTATATCGATGTCTGTAAGAATTGATACTTGTAAATACTTATTAATGAAGATGAATTTTTTTCTAACCCTTTTATGATCTCACAATAAAATCTCCCAACAGACTGCAATGTTGTATAACTAATTTCATATTTACTATATGTAGTAAATATATAGCAATATTAAACAATCATTGAGTGGACGTCTGCAGGATATGAAAACATTTAATTATTATAGTGACACAATACGTAATTGCTTTAATAATGTAAGTTCAACAATTTCCCGTTAGATATAATATGCTGCGTTTCATGAATATGCTATTCCGGTGACTTTTTGTTAACCTTAATTTACACACAAAATGTTGTTAGGACTCAACTTATTTTAAGCGTTCCTTTATAGTACCTTGAGCGTGAATAATTAATTGAACAGACTTCTGTAACGATTATTAGGAATAAATTGACTAAGGTTGGTCATCATCGTCATCGTAATTACGGTCGGTTTAGAATCCAAATGATTAGATGAAACAAAATAGCGCGTTATAGATAAAAACTATAATTGTATTTCCTTCGTAATAAAAATGTAGCGATGACTTTATTTATCTATGTATTTGCAATGAATACGGCTAGTATTTTTAACCTGATGGTAAGTGTTATGCTTGCTCATAACAGTAATCTTACTGTGTTCCGGTTTGAAGGGGTTAGCTTGAGACGATGACATGCGTAAAGGTGCTATGTATATCAATCTGACTAGAGCCACTTTGTTATGGGCATATCACGGTGCTGTGCTGCAACAGTACTGTGTAAACATTTGCACAGTACTGTTTGGTGGTAGAAATAGAAGCTGCGGTGGTACCGACATGGTCTACGATAAGAGTAACCTAGGACAAGTAAACAATAGTGGTATTAAAGATCAATGGTATGTATTAAAACTATTTTCTTGCTTATTTCGGAAATATTAAAATTATTCTTATTAAGCAACATGATCGTTTTATATAAACAAAAGTTATAAGCACAATTATGATTGAATATATATATATATATATATATATAAAGAAAAGTACGACAATTAATATTTAACATTCAAGTTTTAGTGGGTGTATCGCGAGTTTTTATAGCAAGTCAGCACAATACACGGGCCTAACGCGCCGACAGTGCCGCCAATAAGGCAATGGCTACTCCGCACAAATGCCTATCCTTTCGCAAACGAGTGATAAAATACAAGAAGTTTCAATGGGCTCTACCTGCCGACATATCAATGCGTGCTACCGTACGCTAATGAAGATATAATATCCATCTCTAAACGTATTTATTTATCCCGCGCGCGCCATTTCGTCGGCCATTTTGTGTTGTGATGACAGACCATAAAGGGTTGTATGTAATGGTGGCCAATTACGCTCGCTGTTTGGGTTGTTTAATAGGATTTAGTCGTCAATGTCGTGATTTAATTGGATTATTGTAATCTCTTCTTCTATTGCATAAATTAAATTTGTGCAACTCATGTTTTGAATGCTTTTATAAGTGTATTACCAGTTTATACTAAGGGTTATGATGGTAGAATTCAAATATATCAGAATTGTTTAGAAATAAGCAAAACCTTTTAAAATACATGGATAATGTGACAAGAGATTACAATACCTGCAAATTTAATTGTATAATTAATTATCTTTGTTTTATAGTTTGTAATTTGCATATAAGATAGTAGAATAAAAATAGTTGTATTGTGTAATGTACTGCTATAAGTTTTTATCGAAATGTTTATTAACAAAAAGTAAGTATTGTTTTAAAGCATTCTCAATATATTCAGGCATAAATATTCACAAATAATATAACTTAGAGTTTCACATTTTGTTAGTAATAATTTACAAATTACAGAAATAAACTTATGTTGTTTGAAATATAAAACTGTATAATTACAATACTAGAAACAGGACGTCCTTTATGTCAACAATAATAATTGTTGCGTAAAAAACAATAAAAACGCATTTCCTTATCTGTATCAGGTTTGTCGTCTCTTCCATATCGATTCGAACTCGTGTAAGAGAGAAGAGGATAGAAGCGCGCGCCATGTTTGTAGGCCGCCATTGCGTTGTTAATACGAATTTATGCAACCGATGTAACGTTTAGTTTTTTTGTAATTGGTCGCTTGAGTAATATTAATTAAATTCTCACCGTACGTACGTACACATTTAAGTGCACTTCTTAGCTAATTAACTTAACACAATTAAACATTTAATTGGTGAACGGAGAACTTGACGGTCTGCATTGCTTAGTCCCTGTTGCAGATGCGCTATACCGCGTAAATACATACTTTACATACGTATATTCACTTTAAACGTTTTTACATAAAGAAAAAGTTACGGATCTAACATATTTTTTCTACGGCATCAACAGCCCGCGGCAGTTCACTGCTGGACTGTTGATGCCGTAATACTTCTAAGGAATGCCACATAGCCCGATCTTCGGCTATGCTCATCCAGTTGCTCAATACAGTCACATATTTTTTAAGGAAGGTTTATGTAAAATATTTAATTAAATTTTTAGCCACTGCCAAGAAATAGTATTTCTTGATCTTTCTTGTATTGTTAAAGGAATTATTAAAATGGTTCTATAGTGTAAAAAGTAACTTGTGGTTATACGCATATCTTTAAAGTGTTTGGTCCAATTTGATAAATATTTTTGTTTCAGATATAGCATTTGGTTATAAGCTCTTTCTGAAATAAATAGAGTCGTAACCGTAGAGTATTAAAGTAAAATTTCTTGTGATAACCTAACTTAAAGTTAATATGTTCGATGTTACGACTAAGGCTTCAAAAAATCTGGCCCCAAAGCCCGTCCCTATCATACAGATCTAGCACTTGGCGCAACACACCTACCGGTTTTCTTTTATTTCAATACTAAAGATGACAGAATAAAACATTTACTTTACAACTTAGTGATATCTATTGAAACTTTAAAGTAGTTATTAAACATTAGTTAAAGCTTTCGTCACAAACCATTTTCTATTAAACTTATTACATTCTCATTATTTATTATCACTTAATAGATCTACTGCTGAGTATGGACGTCTCTCTTAGTTTACGCGCCGATCGTGGTTACCAAGTTCAGATCATTTTTTTTTTCGATAAAATTCGTTTATTTTATTTAACAAATTCATGTAAAATTTCTGCTTATTTTAATATTTATAACTTCGAAATACTTGTAGTGCTTACTATAGTGTTAGTTAGAAAAATCTTTTTTTTTAATTTGAAATTATTGCTCCTAATCAATCCTTTTTTTTATTCAATTAAACGACGAGACGTGTCGAACGGTTACCTGATGGTAAGTGATACGCTTACCTATAACTACGCGGCATTAGTTACGATAGTATATACTGCATCACATAGCTCTCGTCGCCTAAGACATAAGATATTGAGTCCCACCAAGCAACATAGATCTATCATCAGTAAACCCATTGTAGTTTTTAAACATTACTCTAAAATTAAAAATTATATAAACTAGACATTAATGTCATTTAAATTCACCAAGGACATTGCATTTTAAAGCGAGTTTTGAATCACACCATGACATTTACATTATTAATCATTATTAGTAGTAGGTTTCTGTTGCTGGAGACCGTCCAGGTGGATACTACCGTAGCGCCTATTTCTTCCGCAAAACTTTACTGTGTTCCGGTTTGAACAGCGTTGTAGATAATGTAATCACTGGGATAATGAGACTCAACATATTATGTCTCAGACGACGAGCGCAATGTGGTGCAGCGTATATCATCCTGACTAGCGCCACGTTGTTAATTTTACTTGAATAAGAAAATGGCTAAAAACGAGTCTCTTTAATTTGTTCAGCTTATATTCCTTCAGAAAATAAATATTCAAATTTAGTAAAAGCCTAATTTCTATTTAGAAATAGATAGTTGAAGTAGATTACTTTTATCGGTCTTGTATTTTTTTTTCAGATTTTATCTCGCTAATTAACTTTACCTACATGGAACTAATTGAATACATAATCCATTAATCTCTGGCGTTTCTACGAAGCATACATAAAAAGGCGATGAGAGTCGTCTAGTGATGCATGGCGGGCTGGGCAGTGGTCAGTTACCGGAAAATGGTTCAGATCACATTCTATTCTTTATTGCCTTAAAGAGGTAGGCCGGGTGTAACCATAAAAACTGTTCAACCGCATGTTATTATCATTTCAAAATATTTATTTGGAAGGAAATGAAAAAGTTGTTTCTCTATGTTATTTAATGTTGGAGCTTAGAAATTGTATGCACGTACAAGAATATTCAATTAATTTGCAATTGAAGGTCATAATTGTCAATCAGGTTTTTATTATAACATCGAGATGTATGAGTTGTTTAAGTTTATTTAATTATCCTTTATTGTAAACCAAGTACAAGATACAGAATACATTATGTATGTGTAAATGTACAATGGGCGGTCCAGACAACCCATTGGAAAGGAAGACGTGAACTAAAAGCAAAGATAAGATAGTGATGCACTAAATTATTAAAAACTACAACACTTGATGAAAGATGCAAGCAATAGCACAATTAGACAGTAATTTATTATTTATACTTTATGATAGTAGTTACTTAAGTGTCTTTTGAAAGAAAATAGGGATTTGGCGAAAAGAATATGGTTCAGTAAAAATTTCCATAAGCGTTCCGCCATAACGGGAAAAGAGTTTTTGAAAAATGAAGAGGAAGGCACGCGAAGGACAAGGTTTATTGAACACGAAGAGCACGACTTTATAGGTAGGAAGGTGGTAGGATTGAACAATATCTTGTACAAAATAGAAAGAATGTGAGTACTCACAAAGAATGCAGGAATACTCCTGCATTAGATCCTTGCGAAGATGGATTGGCAGCTACTTGAGAGAAGAAGGGAATCAGCTAGCGCAACCTTATGGTATGGTATGTGAGCGCACGTTATGATAAGTGAAACGCCGGCACTATATCCGTTCTAACTAGCGCCATGTTGTTATGAGGTTGAGTAGTATCAATTACCATTACGTGAACGTCCAGCTCGTTTCGTCACATAATTGTATAAAAAAAATCCTACGCGTGATCAGTTTGGTTAGTAATCCTTTTTAGGAGGAACGTTTAGTAGTAGTGACATCAGAACGAAATGGTGATCATGTTACATGTCATTATAAGACAGCTTTAGCTTTGATAAAGCTATAAACAAGCTTACATAGTCACAAGTAAAATGACCATCTCCTTGTATAAGCTTATAAACCTTCGATAACAAAACAGAGGGTGTTATTCGTATTTATTTTAATGAAGACAGTAACATTAGGTACGAACAATTACCCTCTTTTTACTGTGTAGGTCGATACTTGGAAACTCGCTGGAATCCTAAATACCTTAAACAACATATACGGTTTACTTATAAATATGCTAGTAAACAGGGAGTGAAACTGAAGTTATAAAAAAAACCTGAAGAATTAGCAACCTCCAAAATGGGTTTATTGCAACATTTTTAATCTTCTTTAAACGCATTTTAAAAAGCATAATATATCGAAGCTGTGTGTAATAATGATCGATAACAGTTCATAACTGGATGAACTGCACAAGGTGAGAAGCTGAGGATAGCTTCGTTTTGATTTGAAGCCCCGCGAATATGATAGCTTCCGGTGAAGGAAAACATCGCGAGGAAACGGACATGTTACAATAACAGCTTTACTGGACATGTGACATAAGTACTTGGTTAACGTGATGGATATATGGCCTCGAATCTTATAGAAAGAGAGGATCTGCGTCCTAACAGTGGGAACAATAAGAGGGCTGTTTATTTGATGGTAGGTAATACGCCAGCATATAAAAACGTGGTGCTAGTTAAGATGGTATTCATAGCACCACATTGCGCTCGTCACTTCGAGACATAATACGGCACCGGAGTAATTTCACTAAGTGCAGCGCCGTTCAAACTTGAACACAATAATGTTTATACAGCATTGTTGGGCGGTTGCAATAAGTACTGCTACCTAGATGGTCTCTGGCCATAGAACCTGCCAGTAAAAAATAATGAGTTTTCCATTTTAAATATTTAATGGCAACCCTTAAAAATCACAATGTAATAGAACGCATCCCGGATAGGCGTGTTCCCGCCGAGCCAATGCGTCGGAGTCAAGGGGCTTACAATTTCACAATTTGTCCGCGTGGGGTTTTTGCGCGCTCCGGTAATTGGCGCTCACCTGCGCCGGCGCAACCCGCCAGCATAGCCGCCAAATACGGCGAACGGTCCGCGGCCACTTCGCTTTTTACTACTACTTGACAAATGTGTAATTATTTATTTAATATCGTTCGGCGAGTCGCATTTGGGCACAATTCGCATACCGCCATCGTACTTTTTGCGCACACGATCGCGAGTGTTAAGGTTGCTTTAATGCAATATACGTTAAACGTCGTATATGCCATCAGGAGTGGTAATTAGAGGAATTTCATCATTAATTATAGAAATTCGTTAAATTCATTCGCGTAATTAAAACCTTAAACGTTTAACTCCACCGGCCAATTTTCACTTGCGCTTTTAACGTTTGTGATCATTTTGATAAAACTTTTCAATGTAGCATTTACTCTCAATTTATAGGTATAGGAGATATCCAGAGATTCATTGATTCATCATGAGCCACAATGTGGCGCCCGCGTACCGGTAGACGTAACGTTGGGAGGCCTCCCACAATGTGGACCAACGATCTGGTGAGAATCGCGGGAACCCACTGTATGCGGGCAACGCGGAACCGATCGATTGGGAGATCTTTGGGAGAGCCCTATATCCAGAAGTGTAGGTCTATCGGCTGATGCTGATAATGACACATTTACTTCTCTCCGTAACTATCAGACATAAACACTCAACACTAGTAGAGATATTGCTTTCGCCATATAGAGGTAAGCTTTTTATTATTCAACTCCAAATAATAGTTTACCTCTTCCTTAAGTTATGATGTACATAAAGTTAAAACAGAATTTTTTCTTTGTACTTGCAACTTAAAGAAATGACATATACAAAGTCATCATAGACTTATAGCATATACCTATATAATAAATATATACCTAGGCGGACATATTTCGATGAAATCGAAGATGTCCCAAAGAAAGACCAGTCAAGAGTACTCGCAACTGACGAGCATGTATGAAGACGCTCATGAAAGAGGAGGAAGCGAGAGAAGTGCGCCAGGATCGTAGCAAGTAGAGAGAGATGGTCTCTGCCTACCCCATTGGGAACGAGGCGTCTTATATATCTATGTAAGTCATAATGTTAATGTTAATTCGCTATTTAATACATTTGTAAATGTGCTGATAGTCCTTAAGATAATAATGAATGTATAATGCAGCTTCGTTGGATACCAGAAAAACGAATTGACCTTTAAGAAAATTACCAATGCTCTGTAAATTTTTTGAAATAATTTAAAAGGCATAGTAAGCAAACACAAAGAAGTTACGTTTTTACTAGGCTTGCGTTTCTGTTGCTCGGGAGTCTTGGCATATATCATCGTATAGCTAATATTGGTTGCCAGAATAATAGTTTGCAAACAAAACAGCATTCTGGTATAAAGAGCGTTGTGACTAATAGTACTGGAGTAACTAGTCGCAATGTCTATTGTCTCAAGACGATAAACTCAATGTGGCACTGTGTATATCATCCTCATTAGTCTCACATTGTTACGTTTTACTTACCATCAGATAAACGCCCTTCTTTCGATTACTTTGTCTCCTGAGTATTCACTCCTGAGTATCTATGAAATACAGTAGACATTAGATCTTTAGCTGTAACCTTATTTATAAAGTTACTTTTGAACTTTAAATTAACAATGGTATCGTTTTAATACTTTAATAAATTTGAACAGTACATCTTGACTTTTAATTTAAAATCTTCAAGTTTACGTAACTGCGTATCTTTAAACCGTTTCTTAATAAAAGTTCGAATACCATATAGTACTTAATTGTTATAAATACAGAAAGTTACTTATTAGTTATTTGGTGGTGTTTAATTAAGAATTAAGTAGAAGCAAGCAGATCAGATATTTGTCTCACGTTAGTGATGGCAACAAAAAGTTTATATTGGATAATTAGGGTAGACGTAAAATGTATATAGATGTAGATATATAAATTTTATCAACGTTACACCCCGTTACCCATTTCGATTGATTGGGAGCCGATATAGTTATTTGGTATTCGGTTACCTTTCTTGTCACCGGACGTCATACATATTGGCCGCTCATTAGAAGGCTGTGATCGCCTAATAAGGCGTTACTTTGTATCAATAAACCGCTTTACAGAATGCGTGGGTAGGTCAAGAAAATTGTACGGCAGGAATAACTGATAATATTGGGAACCATTCATAGTTATCAGTAAGTCAGCGTATCTATTCTTAGCATAGGAAAACAACTCTTTTTAATCTCTGATGATGTATTCTATCATTCAATAAATGGGAGAGCTCAGCGAAAATAGAAAAAATTCTTTGATCTATATAGATAATAGGTATTAATGGTTTCAGCACCGAAGTCGTGGGCTAGTAACATTAGGATTATCTTAACCATTGCTTATCGCAGAAGGCAAATAAAAGAATTCTCGAGTTCGCGAGCTTTGAGCGTGGAGACCCTCAAAGTGAGATAAGCAGGTCTTTGGAGGACGGCAAATGCAAGCTGGTCTTGTATTTGCTGTAGCACAAAGCGGATACTAACGAGAGCCTTGGAACGTCCTTAACCAACACATAGCAAAGTGGCACTGATGAGTTCCGTAAGAGATCTTGGAGCGCGTCCTAACGTACCAAAGATCACTGAGCAGGTTTAAGTGGTTAGTAATATAACCTTGATTTCCCTCCGGGAAGCAAAGTACTTTTAGATTTCCTTCTATCCAAAAAAGGAATTAATAGTGTTTGCCCTGTAGTCTTGGAGTATTACAAATAGGACTAAGATAACCCCTGTCTGATAATAGTAGAAGGCAACTAAAAGTTTCTGTAAGTTCGTGGGATTTGCAAGTGGAGCCCATAGCCTATTAAGCGTGTCCGGAGCAGACGACAAGTACCAGGTGATACCGTGTTTGTCCTAGCACATTGAGAATGCTGGGGTGGGTTATGGTTTTCCCTGAGATGTGCTTAAGCGTAGTACAAAAAGATACTGATGTTCTGTTGGAGATTCTGAGCTCCCTCGCAAATGGGTTTTAATGGGTGTAAATAGTCATAAACTTATCTTTTAAAGGTATCGCTTTAAAATCGTATTTCCGATAAAAAAGTTACTAATTGCATAAAGAAAGGAAACTAAGGAAACAAGTTGATATTTGCGAATTTAGATCCAATTTCCAATATGCGAGTAGATTCCTATTTATGCCCATATGAGGGTACGCGAATCAACCAGATCCAATTAATTGCACCGACAAATATCAACTAAGGAAACATCAGCCAACTTTGCCTTTTCTATAAATCGTTATGTAGACCCCGACTTAGAATTAAAAGGTATCGCAATTACGGATGCCTGGTGCATGCTACTTTCGTCAAAGACTAATAAGGTCTTAGAGATATCTATCGAACTCCGTGAGAAACAAATTGATGAAATACTAAAGACCTTTACACCACAATTACTTACTAATTTAGATAATCATTTATACTTATTTGGTTTAATATTAGATGTACGCTTATTGTAGCATCATACTCCTGCATTCAGATTGTAAATCTGATCTACTAATTCTGGATTTTTTTCAGTTACGCATGCCGCAGAGTGGAGTTGGCTATTGAGCTGCTTGTAATCTAGGGCAAGATTGAGGGTACCAGGCTACGAGGAAGATCGCTTATGAGATGGACTGTCCAGATAAAAGCGCCAGTAAATGGCTTATTATCATTATCATTACTTAAATTCGCGAGGAAGGTGGCCATCAGAGAGTGAGGGCCTGTTGTGAAGCTTGCTGAAGTGATGATCACGACCACTCTGTCAAGATAAGCTGTTAAAATTATCGACGCCTTTTTGAGAACGCACAGTATTGAACCTCTTGGCTTTAAAAGAGATTTTGCCTCCTTATGTGTTCCGCCTCTATAACGGGTTGTGTTTTGATGAACTGCTTGACATGATGCCCACGACTACATTTTATCATCGCACTGCTCGCCAACGGCAGGAAATTCATCCTCCTACCCTTGACCCGTAATGGTCACGTACGGTCCATTTCTAGAGATATTTTCTTCCTGGCACACTCAAATACTGGAAAGAGTTACCTGTCGAGGTTTTTCCTAGGAGCTATAATATGAAGTTTTTCAAAAAGGGCGTGAAAAGATTTCTGCAGGGTCGGCAACAGGCCCGGTGATACCTCTAATGTTACGAGGGTCATAGGGGTTACCGCTGAACATTAGGGGGGCCGCAAACCTTTTTGCCACTTAAATAGTATAAAGAAAAGAGTGATACCGACGAAGAAGATGTATTACTGATTTATTCCAATTAATAATGCCTTATGTTTCATAAAAAAGTAAAATTAGACATTATACAAATTTATAATGTAATATGTAGAATTGATGGGTTGTGCTCATCAGCAGGGAAGCTAATTTTTTTTTGCAACACTCGTCAATATAACTATGCACTAGCGTTGTTAAATGAGATATTCATTTGCGCAGTGTAATCAATTAATTCACTCACAAGAAGGACAACTGCACTTAATGGGTCGTTAAGATGTATTTAAAATGACATTTAGTATTAATTCAATGGCCCGCACTGTCCTTCTCCCCACCCCTGTTATAGTGCGGCTAAAATGCCACATTCATAATTAAATCGGTTCTCTTGGCACTTTTAATTGCAATTAATTAAATCCATTGTTACTTAATTTTTTTGCAATTACGAAGAGGAAGAGGTGACAGATGCTTTCAACGAGTCCCGTAAACACAAAAAAACATGAATGGGCTCATACTTTCATTAGGACTTCCGATGAATGGACAGCTATGAAAGAACAGATATTAAAAAACGTTACTTCTTATCTAGGTGGTTCCCTTTTATTAATGATTGTATCTATTAAATCTATGGGATAGCAAAACGTTTAGAAATGTATAACGGGCAGAGCGGGAAACGCACGGTTTTTTTCAAGATGGCGGCCGTGTTTGTTGCGATAGTGGTTGGGACCAGTTTGGTCTGGACAAATCGTTAAGGTCTAGCTTTTCCTAGTATTCTTTTTGTAAGCAGATAGTGATTTCTGTCAAAATGTTCATTAATTACGAGTTAATAAGGAAATCGAGTATTTTCTAAAAACATTCTTTTATTTACGGGAAGGGTGGGCAAACAAGCGAACAGTTCACCTGGTGGAACGTGACGTTGATGTCTATGGACGGACGCAATACCAGCGGGGTCATGGCTGCGTTACTGACCCTAAAGGAAATAATGTTACGCGGTTTTATGGAAGGCCCCCATGTCATATTAATCCAGATATTCGACTGGCGTCTATATTTCGCGTATTATTTTATTTTATTTACATAGTATAGATGCAAGTCCTTTAGCCGAATTTAGATAGATGGATTCTATAGAGTTGCTATGATTCTTTTTGGTTAAAAATAATACCTCAAAAATGTTGAAATTTTGGACTCTAATAATTTCTTATGCACACAATGTTTTTTTTTCTTCAGATTTTATTTATCAGTGGAATAATTTTTGGTGTACCGTATTTTTCATTACATCTGCTTGAATGAAATACTCTACATACGGAATTATATCTTTTTTTTCATAATTTATTTAACTCTATGTCAATTAGGGACAAACAAAAATTTTATATTAATTTTAGTTTTTTAATTTTTTTCTTGTTTTCGGTGTCAATCTTGAAATATAGTAATTCCAACAAAAAAGTATCGATAAGATAGAACCATTCTGTTACAGATTGTGTTTTTCACACAATAATTGTAATATTTACAATAAAAAAATAATCAATACTTCTGTATTATCGCTTAATTAGGCGACTACCGCAGCGTCTGTAGCAACACGCAAACAGTAGTGTGAAAACATTATTACATTTCTATTAGAAGGGCGCTGTAGCTAGTGTAATCACAGGGGTAACGAGACATAACATCTTATATCTCAGGTGATGAGCGCAATGTGGTGCAGTACATATCATTCTAACTAGCGCCACGTTGTAATGAGCAGGTGTATCACCTACCATCAAGTGAACGTCATGCTGGTCTCAACGCTTAGTTGAATAACAAAATAATAATTTGTAAAAAAAAGTTTTCAACTGATCTAGCAGATAGCGTCACCATAAGCAATAGGCTACACTATCGTTTATCATAGCGTAAGTCCTTATAAGGATCGTACATCTTTGTGTACATTGCCTTCGGCCAACAAGTTATTACGGAGTATATAACTGTATCCATCAACTGGATCTCTCTAGATCTTCTTAATACTGTTGCACTTAATAACTTGCTCTGTACTTTAAATCGTTTTGTCATTATTAATATAGTGCTGTTATTGTTGCGTGCGTTGTCATTCAATAAAGATCCCGCACCCCACCACAAGACTTTTACATTGGCGCCCAAGGTGGGGCGACGATTACCCTCTTCATCACATACAAATTCCAATTTTAAAAAATATTTTTAATAGAACATCCATACATTATTTTCATACTAGATTTTAATAACTTTCTTTGTACGTATATTTTGAATACGATTGCTTTAGTTAATTTTTTTGTTTATATTTAGTTTTCTAGTTTGAACAAATCATAGAAAAAACTGAGGACAGGCTTGTGCCTCAGCAGTGGGGACGTAAATTGATTGTTATGGGATATAATTTTTTTTTCTAATTAAAAAAGTTTTTTTTTCATACATGTTACTTAACAGGTCTCTTTTAAAGATTATTGCTATTAGAATGTGAACTGTAATATTACGATACGTTTTACTAAACAAAAAAATATTATTGTTGCTCTATAATATAAACTGCTCCTTAAACGGCGGTCTGTCAAGCGCAACGCCATTTAATTTTCTATACTAGGAATAATTTTTTTTTCCGTGTAGGCTTATAAAAAAATGTGGTCATAAGCCATGTCGCTCGTTACATCGACTTTTGCAATGATTTAAGATTTACACACAGGCGTATCGTTGCACTGCGCCGCTTAATGCAATTGTATTTCGAAATGATTATTGTGGAACTAATATCTGTTAACAATAGCGTCAATGACGTTATCATTAGCATGTCTCATCATCATCAATCATCTATCCTTTGAAGGCCACTGTTTGAAGTGTGTTGCCTTCTAACGATCTCCACGCCAGTGGGTCACATTAATTATACTTTTTAATTTTACCTAGTAACTGATACTTGGATTACAATGATATGCTCCAACTGCCTACAACGCTGTTAAAACCGGAAGACTGGAATGTTTGCATATTACTGTACGTAGGCAGATATTAGCTCTGCCGTGATACACCATTTTTCTTTATTCCTTGAAGCGATGACACCAGGAAGTCATGATGGTAAGTGATATAATCTGCACATAATGTGGCGCTAGTTAGGATGATATACACTGCGACAAGGGTGTAAGGCGTCCCGCACAACAACTCACAGGATTCAAGTCAACCTTCTTGCTCGTGGTGCACACTACTAATGAACAGACGAGACGCAGGCGCTCACCATCCCGCATTGGGCCAGCGTGGTGGGAAATGGCTCAAATCTCCTCAAATGAACCCCTACAAATGACGGCCCCTAGCGTCCGACGATGCCAGAAGCTATGATGACTGTGACGGACGTTAGTAAGACGCCGGAACAAGGGGTCCTAAGAATCCCCGAGCGGCGACGATTTTCCGTCAGACGACCTTGGTCCTGACAACGTATAGCGCATGCACTCTGCTGAACGAAGAGAAGATGGAGTATCGAGAGAGTATCTGAGGTCCGTAAAGGGGGTGAAGACACAATGACCCTCGAATTCGGTAACCTGCTCTATTTCCGGGAGGGTAAAGAATAGTTCCAAGGTGGTTTCGGGTTCATGGCCCATAGGTCTCTCGTGAATAACGTTATCCAGATCCGTAGTGGTCGAACAGAGTAGCGTAACTTATACTCAGAATCACCAAATAGTATTAGCTGAACGTCATCTAGGTATACGCTCCAACTTCCATATCCCGACGAGGAGCTAGAAGCAATGTATGAATTTTTCAGGCCATGTATGCTTCTAGGACTCATTAAACCGGTGTCATGGCAGGCTTCGACGTAAGACTGGGCAAACGATACGGTGACTAGATGAAAGTGGGGCAATCGGAAATGAATGTCGGAATTCCCGTGGTTAAATGCTAGCCGATTAAATGGAAAGAGGGACTTAGAGGGACTCAGCATCAGAAATGGACCTGGAAGAACCCCGAAAGTGAGTCGAAGAACGAGAATGACTTCATCATGTCGACAAAGACTCACATATTCAATGATGTCTCAGTGATCAATTCGTTTAATACGAGGAGTGATCACCGGATGGTTAGAGGCATATTGAATCTTGATGTCAAATTTGCGAGGTGTCGAGTGATGAGGTCTACGCTCCGCCCAGATCCAAAACCCCGAACATTTTCAGCTCCAAATTCAAAATGGCTTCGATTGTCTGGAGGACTGCACTGACCTGGAAATACGTAACGACAAGGTAGTAGAAACTGTCTTTATTACTGGTTGCGTCGAAATTTTTTAAACCCATCTGTACTAATAGAGGTAAAAAGATCTCGGATCAGACGACGAAGCTCATGGACGGGGCGTGAGCTGGTTCTGCAGTCTTCTGAAGACGCTTCCTATTATAGGCAGCTCAACAAGCGGATATATAAATCTTTGACTACTACGCCGATTTAATACTGAACGTGTTGAAGAGGCGATCGAGCGCAATAAAGGCTTTAAAGTGTTTGCCAGAATGTCTGCTGATGGGCAGAGCCTACTGACGAAGCTGAAGACAGACGATGGTAGAACTGTCTCAGCACAACCTGAGCTCCTGGTCGATATCAAAGACTTCTACGGACAGTTTTATGCGAATAGACAAGCACCTTGACTAAGCAAACGACCTAAGAACCGAGTTAACCCGACACTATACCGAAGACATTCCGGAGGTCAGCTTGAACGAGATTAGTATGGCACTCAGGCAGCGGAAGAACAACAAGGTACCGGGTGATGATGGAGTTACGGCGGAGCTTCTGAAGCCAGGAACAGGACGACCAGTGCTGATGGCCCTTCAAGGAGTGCCAAATAGACCACCGTTACGTCAAACTTTTGCGGTCACTATATGAAAATGCCACTATATCAAGTCCATCGCTTGAAGACCATCGCTCGAAACCTATCCAGTTGTAGCGAAGTGTTCGACAGAGCGATATTCTATCGACAAAGCTCTTCACAGCAGCGCTGGAAGACGTCTTCAAGTTTGGATTGAAGAGGACATGGCATCAACATAAACGACGGGCACATGACCCACCTTCGTTTCGCTGATGACATCGTGGTCATGGCTGATACCATGGAAGACCTTGGTAAAATGCTTGATAACCTCTTTAGAGCGTCTCGATGCGTGGGTCTTGAAATGAATATGGAGAAGGCAAAGGTTATGTCTAATGACCATATTGCACCCACGCCAATGATGGGGGACAAATAGCCCTGCTATACCTACCTTACCAGTCCAACTTCCAGAAAGAGCTCAATCGACGAATCCAACTCGGGTGTGCAGCGTTCGGGAAGCTACGCAGCATTATTTTGTCTCAGATACCGCTGTCTGAAGACAAAAGTCTCCAACTCGTGCGTGTTGCAAATATTTACATACGGATCCGAGACTTGGCCCCTTGTTGCCGGTCTTATAAAAAGGCTGAAAGTCACCCAAAGGGCAATGGAGAGAGGTCTGGTCGGGGGTTTTCTGTGCGATCGAATCAGAAATGTGGCGATCCGCCGAAGAACTAAGGTCACCGACATAGCTCAAAAGATTGCTAGACTTACGTAACAGTGTGCAGGGCACATTGCTCGAAGGACCGACGGCTGATGGGGCAATAAAGTCCTCGAGTGGCGCCCGTGTACTGATAGACGTAGTGTCGGGAGACTTCCCACAAGATGGACCAACGATCTGATGAGCATCGCAGGAACCCACTGGATGCGAGCAACGCGAGACCGATCGATGTGGAGATCTTTAAGGGAGGCCTATGTCCAGCAGTGGACGTCTATAGGCTGATGATAATACTGCGCCACTGTATGCTTATCACCTTGAGACAAAAGAGGTGAAGTTGCACTAACAATGCAGTTCAAACCGGAGACTTGTAATATAGGGTGTCCCGTGGCAGATTTAAGATTTGAAATTAGAATATGTTCCTAACAGTTGCGCGGGGACTAGGGAAGGGTTACAGTTTGGCGCGGCTTTTGTGCGGATTAGTCAGTCACGATGTCGCAGTGGACTGGTGTCTCTCTGTGAATGGAATAATTGGACCGTTTTTCTTTGAAAATTCTCGTGGAGCGACCGTAACTGTTGATGGTGATGTCTATCGCCGCATTTTTATACCGAAACTAAGAGAACATCCATCGAACAGCTCTCACACGTGGTTTCAACAAGATGGCGCCGCGCCTCACACAGCAAGAGCCACCATGAGCCTCTTTCGCGAGATACACTCAGAATACTCCCGAAAGATTCCGCGAGTGGGTACGTTGCGATGGAAAGCATTAGAACGGAGTGATCTTCAAAAAATAAAGTCCGCATGTCTCGTCTTTCTTTTTATGACAAATATATGTATAATCTAAAATAATAACATCTTTAATTTAATTAAGAAATTCTGAATCTGCCACGAGACATCCTATATTTGCAACTTGCTATTTGCCGGCAGAAATGTAAACTGCAGTGATATTCTTTAATTTTTTAATACTGATCACAGCACATTTACCGTGATCTCCGTAATATTTCCAAGAAAAGTGATAGCAGAAATATGCAGTTTTCTTAGCCTAAACCTAAAACACGGTTAAAGGACTACATTACTCCTGTTTATTATAGAGTATAGAAGTTTCCTAATAAGTAATAGGATTTTTTATAACTATTAAACCATTTTTATAAACGGGGTATCTTACAAATGCCTTGATACTTTTTAAAGGGTTGTAAGTTTGAACTACTTCAAAGGCCTAATAAATACTTAGAAGTCCATTTTTATCTATTTGTTAATTCATAATTATAAACAATTATACATAATTAAAACATTCTTTGAATATAATTTTTATATAATACAATATTAATTAAAATATATCTTACTTGATATACTGTCTTGGGAATCTGAGTTATGTTATTATATATTTATCTTATCTTTATGCATCGATTGACACATCGTTGTACATTTTTACTGGTGATAGGTCTCTGTTGTCAGAGGTTCTCGGTGGGTACCACCGCAGCATCCATTGCAGCTGCCAAACAGTAGTGAGCGATCTTCGTAGAACATACCTAATTGCTCGGGATGTCGTCTTTAACCGGAAGCACAAATGAGGAATGATTACATTCTTCACATAACTGAACTATCGCAATGTATAAATACAGCTTATGTATATATACAACATTCTTATTACAGTACGTTTACTGGCGGTAAGTCTCTGTTGCCGGATCTCGTTGGGTGCCACTACAGCGCCTATTTCTACCAACATACAGTAGTGTGGAAACTTTACTGTATTCCGGTTTGAAAAGCGCTGTGACTAGTCGTAATTACTGAGGTAACGAGACTCGATATCTTATGTCCCAAGCGACGAGTACAAAGTGGTGCTGTATGTACCGTCCTAGCTAGCGTCACGTTATTATTCTCAGGAGTATCTCTTACCGTCATGTCACCGTCCCGTTGGCGGCGTCGATTAATTGAATAAAAAAAAATTATCACAGAGCTAAGCATTTGTCAAATTTGTCCAATTTGAATAATGTTAATGTTATTAATTGGATATCATAAGTCATTGTACAATATTATAAATAAAATTTAAAGCAAGTCTTCACCGGCATTTAATTAATATAATTGGCATAAATTAATTTGATTTTAGTATCAATTATTAAGCTAATAATTAAACTGTATCGCGTATAAACGGATTTAATCGATTAAAAATGTGCCTCGATTATAAAATCGTTATAAACGCTATTCGTATTTATTAATAATGATGAATTTCATTATGCATTTATGTAGCCTTTTCTTTTGTTGTTATTACATGTACGGCGTTAGTTATTTTTTCTTATACAATTAAGCGATGAGACGAGCGGGACGTCCACTTGGTGGTAAGTGATACGCCCGCTCATAACAACGCGGCCCTAGTTAGCATCTTATACACAACACCACACAGCGCTCGTCGCGAGAGACATAAGATGTTGAGTCTCATTACCCCTGTGATTACACTAGCTACAGCGCCCTTCTAACCGGAACACAGTAATGTTTGCACACTACTGTTTGACGGCAGAAATAGGAGCTGCCGTGGTACCTACCTAGACGGTCTCCGGCAACAGACCTACCACCAGTGAAATGTTATGGTAAATGTTAGGATCATACATACTACAACAGATTATTCTAGTCGTTTTAAGATAGCAGACGTTAATTTATTATTATTATTTGTATTAATGTGAAGTTGAAGTGCCTAAACGCAGTCCAGGATAATCTGTATGAATGTATTCGGGAGTTGCATATGTCCAGCAGTGGACATCTACCCGCTTAATAATGTAATTATTATATATTGTATTTATTGGTGGAAGGCCTGTGTTGCCGGATACCCGGATACCGTCTAGGTAGGTACCACAACAGCACCTATTTTTGCCGCACACACATTACTGTATTCTGGTTTGAAAGGACGGAGACTCAACTTTACGTCTCGGAGAACGAGCGTAACGTGGTGCAATGTGTAATATGATAAGCAGCGCCACATTGTTATGGGCAGGAGTATCATTTAACATCAGGCGAACGTCCCGCTCGTCGCGTCGCTTAATTGTATACAAAAAATATTTAATTATTCGGTTAAGCTGTATTGTTCCATCAATTAGCAATGAGGCACAGATAATTGAACCGTACAGCGCATGTCACCGCGTGATTTTTTTGCCGCCATTTTGTCTATATCATCTTTCATGTGGATGTAGACAATTCGAGATCATTAAGAAAATGTCGTCGGGTATTATTTTAGTAGCCCATTCCGAACGGGCGCAGCGTGAAGTTGGAAACCGAATTATTTAAGTAGCTTTGATTGATGGTTCTATTTCACCGTGGGTTCACTTTAAACCACATATAGAATTTATGTTGAACTTTGATGTCGTAAACCTTATATGGCGGACAAGTGGCTTATTTAGTTTTACGGATTGACCATTATATGTAACCGCTTAAATATTATTATATTTTCTTCTGTTCCCTTTATGGTTATATTCTTAAGAATGTAATAAATATAATATTTAATACAACGATAACCTAAAATATATAAAAAAATAATAGAAATATTACTATTATTTTTTTTTATCGACGAAACGAACACGACATTAACCTTATGGTAAATGAATCACTTGTCCATTAAAACGTGGCGTTAGCATGATGTACACAACACCACAGAAACATTAGTGTTCCGGTTTGTAGGGCGTTTTAGTTAGTGTAATTACTCGCGGTAACGAGGCTCAATATCATGTCTCAGGCGACGAGCGGGATGTGGTGCTGCGTATATCATCCTCACTAGCGACACGTTGTTATGGCGCATCACTTACTATTAGGTGAATGTCCCACTTATCTCGTTGCTTAATAGAATAAAAAATCATATTGCGCTCGATGCCTTGAGATATAAGTGTTATGTCCCGTTCTCTCAGTAATTACACCAGCTACGACGCCTTTCGAACCGGAACACAGTAATGTAGGCACACTACTATTTGGCGGTAGAAATCTCTGCAGTCTTGGCTTACGACAGAAAAGAACGTCAACATTGTTTGTCATCGTCAGAATTAATGAAGAATTTCCACTCATTTAAAATCTCTTCATCCAGCAGAAGACGTTTATTGGCTGATGATGAAGATAATCTCTTAGGTGGTATCCTTTAATGAGTCAGGATCGCACCGGTGCTCCTTTGCACTGTGATAAACACGCTCCAAGGAAGGGTAAGACCGATTTAGCTCCCGCTGTGCATAGGTCATATTCGAGACCACTTCGTATTTACCCCCACCCTCAAGGCCCGCGCATCTGAACACATATTTAGTGCAATTTTGCGACATTCAATGACTTTATTTATTAATATTCATACTAGTCCGCCACTACAGAGCTAGTTGTTAACTAATGGAAATAAGGTTTTTTTTTTATTTCTAAATTATTTGTATGCACGTACGGGCCTCATTTAAAGTTGCAAAGTCAATGTTAGTGGTTAATTTTGAATAATTATAGTGTACTAAATGCGAAAATTAAATAGTTCAGACAGTACTTTAAATATAATAGTTGTGTTAACCTTCAACACGTTTATAATTCGTCTAAATAATTTAGTTTATACATAGTAACTGTTAATTAGATTAACTAGTTATAATTGCATTACAAGTGTAATGGAACGACGTATTTGGCGATCGGGTATTGAAGATCGCAGACCGGGGATAATCTTCGCCACATTGACCCTGGTAGGACCTGACTAAACGATAACCATTTTCAACTAAATTGATTCATAAGAGAATATATTTTACTGCATAAAGACTATCAAGAATTCGAGAAATTGTAATATAATCAAGTAACTAGCACATTGGCATTTCACCTGATGGTAAATGGCACGGCTGGTGTTAGTTAGGATGTTATACACTGCACAAAAATTCGCTCCTCGTTTGACACATGAGATGTTGAGTCTCGTTGCCACATTGACTGCAAACCTTAAACCGGAACATAGTAATGGTGACACACTACTGTTTAGCGGCAGACACTGGCGCTGCGCTAGGACCACCACCAGTGTGTGCTTTGTGCTGGTTTGAACGGCGTTGTAGGTAGTAAAAAAATTACTGTGCTAACGAGATATGACATCTTAGGATTAAAAGCGATGAGTACTATTTGTTGCTTTGTATATAATCCTAAATAGTGCGACGTTGTTATCGGCAGGCGTATCACTTATCTTTAAGTGAATCTTAATGTGAATTACACTTTTTGCAATGGCTAAAATATATCTGTTAAATAACAATTTTAGTTATTAAACTACTGGTGGTACGTCTCTGTTGTCGGAGACTATCTAGGAGGGTATTGCAGCCAAGGTACCACTGTTGCAAACCACGCCACTGCGTGCAAACATTATTCTGTTCCAGTTCGAAGGGCGTTAGGGGTAACGACACTCAACATTAGTCCCAAGGCGACGAGCGCAACGTGCTGCGGTGTATAACATCCTAACTAGCGCCATGTTGTTATGGGCGGGCATAAAACTTACTATTAGATGAACGTCCCGCTCGACTCCTCGTTTAGTAGTACATAAAAAAAAACTATTTTAGTTATTAAACTATGGGAGATGTTGCTAAGCACACGATCTCTCATAAAATCCTAAATATTATGCGGTTTTCTGTATCTTTTTCGTTTATAAAATACATAAAGCCTCCGCCATTATATTTTACGTTAATGCATGAAATAAAAAATTTAACTATATAGGAAATACATCGCCACGTTTAGTGTATTAGTTAAGTACTTAACTTTATATAAATCAATAAAACCGCATCCATTGTTTTCAAATAGCAAATTAACATTGTTACTTTTGAGGAGAGTTCAAAGTTCATTTGAAACTACGACATAGTTAATTTTAACGCAGCATTAATACAATTTATATGTATGTTAATTTGTTACAACTATGTAACAGTAAAATTTGAAATAATTGAATAAAGCATTGTATGTGTTAACAATATACTTTGTTATGTGCGGTGTTTTTTTTAATATAAAACGTTAGACTTTCCGAGAAATAAATGAAACTTTGTAGAACTTCTTTCATATCTTTTTCCTATGGATTTTGGAAACAGCACGACATGGAATTCCGATCCGCAAAGGTTTTCATTTAATTAGAGTTTACTAAAGGATTATTATAATCTTCTATTCTATTTGAAACTGTAGTAAGTTCTTTCTCTAAGAATTTGCTTATCTCATTTCTTTATTGAAATTCATTTGCTCAATCAAAACGCGAATACTCTCCGCTCCATACATTTACAATGCGTGTAATAGAATAAAATATACTTAATGAATATTTAACATACTGTATTTTTTCAGTAATTTAAATATACGTTATATGCATAGCAATGACTATGAGGCGTCAAAGAGGATGCTTACACAGAAACACTTATCATAACACCTTTGGAAATATATTCATGATATTTCTAACTTTTTCAGTTAAGGTACCTATTAAACTGGGACATAGTAATGTTTGCTCATAAATATATGACAACAGTATAGAAGGTTATCCCTTTATTTTGAAGCGGGAATTTTGTGGAATTTTAAGGGAATTGTGCATGACCCTACAATCTACGGAAACGGGGAAGAGTATGACTTGGAACCATCGGGATGTTTCGTTCTCCCCGGCTTGTGTTGGGCCGGAGTATCTCTATTCCTGTTTCACTTTGACCTGTTATATTTATATATTATTTTTTTTTCCTACTTTCTACATTTTCTTTTCTCCTTTCATGCTTACTATCTTTCACCCATACCTTGCCATCTTTACATATTTTCTGTTTCTTCTCTCATGGACCGCCTCTCAGACTTCGATCGCCGCTTGCTTTTATCTTCTTATCTTAATTTTAAATTTTTACATTTGTTTCTTTATTTTTTACACTTCTTTATATATTTCGATCACTTATATTACTACTATGTTATTTTTGTACTATTTTACAATATATCTTTCTTCTTTTTACATCTTTTCTTTTACATTTGTCTCTGTTTCTTATATACCCTAGTTCTTATTTTTGTCAATTGTTTCTTTCATTACTTTTTCTCCAAATTTTAGTAGTATACGGCGATTTCCGTTCGTCACTCATCAGAGAGGTGAAGCTATCCGCGCTTATATCCTGTTCCGAATTCATCTGACAGTCACAGGAAGTTAAGAGGTGCAGCACGGTCTAATCCACCGCATCCTCGGTATGTTACACTTTACCGTCCTCTCAAGGTTAGCTTAGCAAGCGATGAGAACTTAAAAACCTTCTTCTTCCTTCCCGTTTAAAGGGGTTGTGGTAAGTGAAATTATAGGTGTAATAAAACTTAACATGTTATGTCTCAATGCGAAGAGCACTATGTGGTGCTGTGTATGTCATCCTAACCAGCGTCAAGTTACAAAGGGCAGGCATATCACTTACCATCAGGTGAACATGTATGAACTATTTCCTGTACTGGGTACGTTGAAGACAATTTGACAAGGTATTGAAATATTTCTAAAGTGTATTATTACAAATATTTGGAGTTACATACATCGCATGTGTCGATAGACGTCTACTGCTGGACATAGGCCTTCCCCAAAGATCACCAGATCGATCGATCCTGCGTTGTCCGAAAAACCGTCGGGCACTAGGAATCATCGTTTGTAAGGGTTCATATGGGGGAATTTGGGCCATTTCATACCGCTCTGGCCCAATGCGGATTGGTTTTACGTTTCTGTATTATGTGTATAGTGTTGCAGTGTAGCGATCCGGTGTAACTAATGTCTCCAACGCCGGTCGGAATCTTTGTAGTTGCAAAATTGCAAATTAAGTCGTGATATGTCGTTGAGATAGCTCAAACGGATACCGCTCTTAGAAGATAAATGTTGAAGATTGTTCATTATGACGTCATGCGTTTTAATTATATGCCTTTTAGTTTATTTAATAAATATTTAATATATAATGTATATAAATAAGTACACGTTGACAGAAGCAACAGGGCGAGCAGCACAATGTGGTGTAGTGTACCATCATAACTGACGTTTATGTATTTCCGCATCGCCCATTTCTGTCGCCAGAGAGTTATGTGCAAACATTAACACACTATGATGCTGTGTGTATCATTCTAACTAGCATCGTTTTATAGGGTATATCATTGAACATCAGGTAAACGATCAAAGTTTTTCGGCTTCGGAATTGTTGTGTTGATTTAACTATACAAACTCATAGAGATTAATCTCATTTTTCAAAATATATAATTTTGTTTATATCCAGTAAGAAAGAAAGGTTATTTTTCTTATTGGTTTTTTCCGATCAATCTCCTATTGTTCTCAATTTTTGGTATATTTATAATAAGGAAAGAGCCTTTGCTTGTTCTAATATATTTCCAAGAAGCATAGTGAATATCACAAGTGAGGATAATCTATCGGTTCATAGTTAAACGTCATATATTTGAGTTAAACCTTAATATGATAGTAGATATAATATAGTACGTCAAATAGAAATTTTTTGTTACCTTCGTAGGAATATTTTATCTGATTAAACATTTCCGATGTTATATGCAAATGATATAATATATACAATTTTAATTAATAACATATGTATCTATTATAATTTTTTATAACTATAGGTTCCTCTTTGTCTTTGATATAATTTCAAATAATTTTACCTGAAATATCATTTAATCGGCATTTTCTTATACAATTTTGTATAGTTTGACATTAGCAGTGAAATATAAAGTTCTTCAAAAATGTCTGCATGATTAAAGTATTGCCAATCAAAATCCGAATATATGGATTGCATTAAATTAATATCTACACTATACGCAGGTTTTAAAATGTTAGATTAGTTTTCTACTTACTGTTAGGAGATCCGGCCCTAAACATAGGGTTTGGAGCCATCCAGGGAAAGGCTCCGAAAGGCCACGACGGCGGCGCCGGGCCTTGATACAATCGTGGCAACAACGGCTGCGGGACCACGACTCCGCTCCTGCTTTCGAGTTCCTCACCGTCGTTGTTACTCTCACGGTCATCCCTGTCGTCGCCAGCGTTGGATTCGACATCTTCAATATCGACGTCACTGTCGTCGCTCTCTACTGTACTCTCTGCATCGAGGCTGTTTGTATCTATAGTCTCTTTGGGAGTATCAGTTTTGCTACCCAATAGAGAGTCCACGCTGAAGGATATCCGTCCCTTACCGCCGCTGTCAGCGGCTTCGGCCCGATCACATTCGAGCGAAGTCTTCATTTCATCTACTCGATCGCATCTCAGGAATATGTGATGCCGGCAGCGGGCAACACTTATTTCCTCATTACTCTAGTAATATTTTACTTGTCGAGCTTGGTTGATGTTTTAACAAACTCCAGCTTTTGATAGTTTGGTTTTTAAACATTTAAAGTGTGAACAGATAACAGATGTTGTGATCTAAAATTGAAGAAAGTATTTTTTGCGCATGTTTATGTTTTCAATTATGTCATACGATGAATATTTAAAGATTTAAGTCTCCGAGAAATAAAACGTTCATTCTGAAGCACCTCATTTGTTCACTTATAGCACCATTATCAACACTCAGTTCACAGTTTGTTTCACATATCCAGTTAATCAATGGCGCGCTCTCTCTGTTCAGAAAAAAATGTCGCAATAAGTTGCAAATGTCGTCTGAGCGATTTGTTATTTTAGTGTTGTTTAGAAGTTTTGTCACTAAATATCAAATGAAATTCGCGAAAGCGTCCAAGAACGCGCGTCGGCTCCGCGTTGCGATTCGCGTGGCTGCTCGGTGGAAATCGCGCTGGTATTGGGGCGCAAACCGCGGCCCGCGGTCCGCCTCTCCCTCTTCACTGCAGCCGAGAGAGACGCAGCTACCCACCGAGGAATTTTAATAAGCGGCGCGGAGGGAGCAGGACAACAGTACTAACCGACATGTCTATAAACGCGATATCGGGTGGGCGGGGTCCGTCGCGCTCAAATTAACGCTTTCAGTCGAAGACGCCTTATGAAATACATTGACTTATATTAAATCATAACTTTATGCCACACTTAATAAAGTGTCTTTTTGAGTGTACTCACGATATGAAAGTAACGTAAGTGAATTACATATCTCGGATTGCAGTAGCTATTGTGTTGAATGAAAAAGGAGTAAATAGGCGATCGCCGTAGGCGGCGTAGAGGGGACTTTACGATTTAATTATTCGCGAATACGGAGGCATTTTGTAGCGGGCTAATGTCTCATTGTCTCATTAATATCTCGGGCGGGCCGGCCATGTTTGATTTGTTTATGACACCGGCCAGCGCCGTAGGTGAGAGCGTAGGACGTTTGTCTCTGCCGTCTCTGGGCGTATTGTGACTGTCAAAGTGACAGTTTGGAAACGGAGATTCAATGCTCCCCGGGCCCGCTCCGTCTGCGGCTCGGCGAGGAATTAATTTCGTTCAATACGTGTCGGAGGGTCTCTATTACATATATAGATATATAGCGGTTTGTAATATTTTTTTTATCTACCAATCCCCTAACATTTTATCCCAATTCCACATGGTGGCAAGCGATGGTGATCGTGAATGGATAAACATACTCGCCTGAAAGACTTTGGCTATCTTATATGACAGTTGAAACACTGCAGTACTATTACGGCTTTAGATTAATATTTTAAATATATAATGGACATCCAAAGATTCATTTAGTTATAACGAGATCTCCGAAATTCTTAGACGTAAAGATTCATAATTCGGCACAGATATTGCTTCTGCCAATTAAAGCGTAGTTAAGAAAGGATTTTTCTAAATGTTCCCGAAGGGGAGCTGCGGAGGTATTGCTGCCAGTTTTATATGAAGATGGTTGCTATCTTGGCGAATTCGAAAATCTCAATTGAATTCTATAAGTGCGTCCGATGTCTAACCAGGGATGTCCGTGTTACTAAGTAAGCTTTCTGTGTTCATTTATTAAACTGAGCAATGCATTAGTGAATGCTATTTCATACATTTACATCATAAATAAAAATATAATATTTCAAAACAAAGTTTTTTTTTTTATTTTTACATAGACAAGTGTTTAACCACGGTACCATTTTTTATGTTTCTATTGTATAAATTATATTCTACAAGATCAAAGTATTATTAGTAGATATACATTGTTACGTACAAATCTGTTTCCTTCGCCATAATTTATATCTGATACATAATTTTCCGACTATAGTCATATTTATCAAATATTGTATGGAAGATTTGACTCTATAATAATACGTACGATTTTTTTTATAAATGTGTGAGTCGTTTTCGTTCGACTATTAACAAACAAAGCTATTAATCTGACAAGCCGATAAAAGCACAACAAAAAGAAATTCGGATCGTGTCGTTAGCACCGAGTCACTTAACCCACGGTTAATCGCATCAAATCGATATCTTGCTCCTCTTTGTGTATTTATACGGGGATATGTTGCTACATGGGCTTAATCTTAAGGGAATAAAGTTCAAAATATAACTATTCTATAACCCTCCCATTACCGCTATCAGTTCGCAAATTCAAATCATAATCGGACAGAGGAAATTCGTTTCTATGGCTTTGTGAATAAACGCCATATAAAGCCGAGTTCGTCCCCTTCAGCCAATTATTGTAATTTAATTGTACTGAGAGATCAGAGTTGTTTTTAATTAAAAAAATACAATAATGCCTGTGTTTCGCTGACGCAAAGGGTCGAGGGTAACCTTTGAACTAGACGATAACGGGGATTAGACTATATTTAGTAATTAGAAAAGTACATTTATATAATTCCTTCATCATCATTGTCTGCCGGAAGACTGCTATTGATGGTTTTAGTTCTTTATAAGTAATAAACTGTGACATCAATTATATATACCAATGTATATAAAAGTTTCCTATTTCTTCTGTTAATTAGCAGTGTGCTAACACTGGCGTGTTCCGGTTTGAGAGGCGCTGTATCTAGTGAAATTACTTCATATTGCGTGTCTCAAGGCTACGAGTGGTGCAGTGTATATCATCCTAATGCTATGTTATGTACACGTATCACTTACCATACGGAAAACGTAGCGCTTGTCTAGTTGCTTTGTTGAATAAAAAAATGATTTTTTTATTCAATGAAGCGACGAAACGATGAAGATGTTCACCTGATAATAAGTGATACGAATAATACTTACGGGTACATTTATAAAATTTCATAGTGTTGGTAATTTTTTTTATTAAAGTTGTACTCGCGTATTTGGATTAGTTTCATTATGTAGTCTTGTTAGTACCTTATTTTATAACAATATTATTCAAGTATATAAGAACAAATAACAACGAAGATAAAATGACAATTAATATGACACAAAGTGAAAAATGTGAAGATTTTTCATAGCGGTGAGAAATAAATTCAGATCAGCGTTAATTAAATGTTCAGTCGAAAAGAAAATTATACTTTCAAATGGTAAAGAGATTCGTCCAGGCAATCGGGAAGTGGCGATGTCCTATTAAATTATTATACAGAGAATTTAATTAAGATTCGAGCCGAGATCTATTTAAAATATAAATTGCGAGGAGAGAAAAAAGCCGCTGGATCCCGAGCCGCAATAAAATTTCAGATACGACCTTCTTCGGGAGTCTCGAGAGGCCCTTGTAAGAAAACGGCTTAACTGAAATTTATACCGAAATAATACGCAAAAGGGACGCCCCGTTTTAAATAACGACTTTCATATTCCCGAGTGGCGCGGACAATTTAGCGGAGATGGGAGATATTTTTTTTATTAAAAACTTGGAGGTTATAATAGTGAGTGGGGAGGTCGGAGGCATTACTCTGCTCGAAATGAGCTTTTAGTTAGCGGTTTTTTTTGCACTCGCTACAGAATGTTTATTTTTTTAATACACAATTAAGCGACGAGACGAGCGGGGCGTTCACCTGATGGTAAGCGATACGCCCGCCTATAACAACCTGGTACTAGTTACGATGTTATTCATTACACCACGTAGCGCTCGTTATCTGTGACCTAAGATGCTGAGTATTCGTAACCCCAGTAATTACACTAGCTACAACGCCCATCAAACCGGATCACAGTAATGTTTAGCGACAGAAATAGGCGCAGCGGTAGTACCCACTTCGACGTACTACGGTAATAGAGACCTAACACCAGTAGAGTTTTAGAGATTATGCTTTTAGTAAAGTCCAAAAAGACTGTAAAAAAGTTTTATTCAGAACTGGCATCACTCTGGCGGCAGCTTTGGTCTTACTGGCGATTATACTCTGCGGTGACAGCTCAAAGCGAGTCACTTAAATTGCATTAAAAAACTTGAAATGTACGAATGAACCCGATTTTACAATATATATGAACGAAGTATAGTGTTTGGATAGTATTACTGTAAACCTAAAGTAATATGGTGTTATCCATAAATTTCAAAAATAAACTTAAGGGATAGATATAAAAAAAACGTCAAAGTATGTCTCTCTATATTTAATAAGTATGAGTTTCAAACAAAATTAAACGGATGTAATAATATAAACATTTACTAATAACGGTGATATAAAATCGTTAATTGATATACTTTTCGCTATAATAATAATTAAATAATAAAATCTATGTAAATGTTGTAATCTGTAACTTTTATACTCTGTGACAAAATAATAAAGCTTTGCGTTCCCGCCAAAACTGCCATCGTTCTAAAAATATTTCCCGCCTTAAAGACGAGCATTTACATTACGTACAATTTTACTAATGGTCTATTTACAATCACTTTAATTAAATCTAACAACTTCAATAGACTATCTGTTGCAGTTAACCTGGTGCCTAGTAACATGCTGATCCCTGGGTTAATTCCTAGGCTACAGGTTGTAGAACTTAATAAGTTTTTTCTCATTTCGCCTGACCAACTACCGCAATGATAGATTTGCTGCGATACAACTGTCAACAAATGAGAACCCGATAATTCTACACGAACACTTCACCATCTACAGAGACTTTAAGATCCAGTGTTACCGTTGTAAATAAAAAAAAATATATTTTCGTAAATGATTTAAGTATTAGCGCCTGTTAACTGGCTGTGCATTAGGAGACGGGCTGGCTCGGTCTGTCGTACAAATACAAAACAAACGGCACCTCGTTAAAGGCTAGCCTTGTTAAATCAAAGACAAACAGTGCCCTAAAACAACCGAACGACGCGCTTCTACTTAAGCACATCACTTAAGGGGACCAACATAAGAAGAGCCGCCTGAACTTTCCTCATGAATTTGTAATATTGATGCTTTGTTTGACGTCAGACAAAGGAGAAGCGTCGACGGATTTATTTTTAAAAGTATTTGTTGAGATACACGTAGTGGACTTAGGTCTCTTCTAAATCCTACCAAAAAGTTTTTTTGTCTATATAGGATTATAGTAAATTAGGTTACATTTCTGGAACAGATAAATGACCGGTCGGAATTGAAGTCGATTGGGTAGGTTACGTTCAGCATTGGACGACAATAGGTTGAAATGATGATGATGAGATGAATGCGTAATAAATCCTAATTAAATATAACTGCTACTTTAATATATAGGTTTTAAATTTTATCTCGCACTAGTTTTATCTTCGTGTTATTCTAACACAGGATAAAATAATATTAATGTCTAGTAAACAAAGAGCACTTTTAAGTAGGTGAATGAGTAGGGGTTTAATGTGAAAGTAATGAAAGTCGTATAGAAGGACTATCAAAAAGTATAAAAAGATACTGGTGGTAGATTTCGGTTGCCGGATCTCCATTTCTTCTGCCATACAGTAAGTGTTCACTTGTTAGTGTGTCTCTGACACAGGGGTATCGAGAGTTAGACTTGTCTCAAAGCTTTAACTAATGCATGATGCAGTGTATATCATTCCAACCAGTGCCACATTGCAATGGGTACGCATGTTTAACAATCGTATGAATGTCCCGCTTGTCTGATGATAACTAATGTGTCTATACATAACAACTTCGGATTGGGTGTTAGGATGATACACACTGCACCACATTGTGCTCGCTTTGAGACATAAGATGTTAAAGGCTTACTACCCCGGCAATTTCAATAGCTATAACGCACTTAAAACTAGAACATAATAATGTTCGCACACTACTGTTTGACGGCGGAAATAGCTGCTGCAGTACTTACCTGCACCACATCTGCATCAGTATACGCTCATAGAAAATATCTCAACAATTTGACGGCAACTAAGCTATGGATTTGTTTAAATTGGACGCGTTATTCGTTAGACAAATATTGTTTGAACAAAACGTGTTACAGTATCTAAACAAAGAATAGGGTAGTATCCGTAACAGGGTCGAACAGGGACGTTAAACTTAAACAGGGTGTAAGTTTTTATTAAATACATGAATATTACAACATTGCTTTGAAACGTTGATATGAACGTGCAAAGTGGAAACTGTATCCTATTTTTTCATAGAAAATACTTTTATAAACTTAATGAAAGAGCCTTTAGGAATTAAGGATTTTGGTAGATATCATCATCAGCCGTTAGACGTCCACTGCTGGACTTAGGCCTCCCCTTAAGATCTTCTCAAACAGTGAGCATGACCTCAGGTACCGCTTGGCACTAGGGGCTGTTGTATGTGGGTGTTAAGGGAGATTTGGGCCATTTCCCACCACGCTGGCCCAATGCGGGTTAGCGGTAGCTAGAGCCTCGTTGATTAGCATGGTGCACGAGCAGATGAGATTGGCTGGAGTCCCTTGAGTTGAGGGATTCCTTACACCCATATTATATGTGCATATTATGTTCTAAATGAAACCGAAATCAGCTTTTACTATATTAAAACTTAAGTTATGGATTACTTTGTTTTGTATAAAGTACAATAACTAGGGAATTGAATTACATATATTTTTTTTGTTTAAATTCATTTTAAAATTTATTAAAGATATAATAATAAAGAGGTATATCTAAATTTTGTACGTTTTTAATAAAAAGATGCTTTAATACAACATACACGACGCAAAATATATATTGGTTATAAAATAGTGATGAGCAAAGCAAGTACAGGACGAAGACTTGGACAACCTTGGCCTTGGTCTTGTCTGTTCGGACTTGCTTAAATACTTATAGTCTTGTTCTTGTGTATTCAGTCGTATAAAATATTAAATATTTTGTTTCCAGAGGAAAATTATATGTTCAAGTTGTGATAAATATTTTAACTATCGGAATTTTTATTTTTTCGTATAGTCTAACCCATTTGGTCTTGATCTTGAACACATCACAATAGATCTGTCTTGGTCTTATTCATACGGTCTTGGTATTGCTTTTTCGCAAGACCAAAACCAATTTTTACTCACCACTAATTATAAATGAGTCATAAATATACTAATATATTAGTAAGATAATTATCTGTTTTTTTAATTAAACTTTATATTTACTTAAGTATTGGAAATTATTAAGTGACAGTAATCTATTATCTAAGTGAAGACTAATTCAAATGAAAAAGAATAAACCATTATATGAATAATATATGAAATAGTATATGGGAAGATTGTGAGGTTAATTCTTTTTAACTAGGGGAGGTTTATTGATAGTTCGTGTAGATATCAATGGGTAAAATGATATTGTGCGGACTGATGGACACCCCTAATCGAGTGAAGCAGGGGCTGGGGCGCCGGCCAGCTAAGCCGATTATGGCGTTTAAGAGCCAGTTCGAATGTTGGCTTCACAAAAATGAAACGTTTGTGTTCATTGCGCGTTAACACCTTTTACTGTTGCGCTTTTAGATAGTCATCGTGTGTGGTCTGCTTTACACTATGTTACTGCTTTTAATCTGTTACCATAAATACACTATAATTTTTGTTTTTACTTCAAATTTCATGTTTCATTTAAAGGTAAGGGAATTATCATAAAATTATAGAAGTATAGGTAATAAGTATACATAAACTGTTTAAAGTACATAATCTCTCATGTATACGTGATGACGCCTCGGTGGAAACAGTTCCTCATTTGGTGACAGTGTCCCATATATAGAAAGTTAAATTATGATTTTCAGTGGACAGGGTTAATAATAAATATATGTAAATACATGATAGAAAAAAAATTACTAAGTTTTTTAAATATCGCTTAAAATATGTAACATAGTAAACGATAGAAATAAAGCCAAGTGAATATTATTATATACAAACATGTGTACACGATAATATTCTATGTAATGGTAGATAATACGATAGCATAAGTAGAAGCATAATAAGTAATTAATTAAATAGTATAAATTATAGGATAGGAAGAGGATCTAAGGCTCTGAATAATAATATCAAGGACAAAACGGAGATTTCAATGTATAAGTTTGCAAAATTAAGATTAAATAGTGTTAGTTAATGAATATGAAGAACAGCATAAGTATTTATAAGAAACGATATTTAAGAGCAACATAATAACGTATAACAAAAAAAACTATATGTTAATAGAGATTTTTTTTCTGAATGAGAAAAAATTTAAGATATAAAGAAAATGTCTTCAAAACAAGTTATAGGTAAAAGTTTTTAAGTTCAACGCGTGCTTAGAGCCACGTGCAAAACTTTAGAGCAGCACAAAAGGTTTCACAGCTTTTGATGTGAAATGAAATAAAAAAATTTACACGAAAAAAAAAACATCAAAAGAGCACAATAAAATTATAGCACACTTTATTCGATTATTGCACCAAACGATTTTCGGTTTTTGGTGCTCTTCAAATAAAATCCAAGTTCGTACGACGGAGTGATAAGAGAATCGGTTGATATAAAACTGTAAGTTACGTCAAAACTGATGTCTCCATGACCGTGGAGATACTTAGATAACATTAGTGGCTTCTAAACGGTTGTCCCGGCTCCGAATGGGGTCCCGTGTAGTCAGTACCTGAATGAATACTTCCTCAGAATGCCCGACGTTTCTCCGTGAGATGGCTTTATGTTGATAAATACGAAACTAATCAGATTATTTATGGCATTAAATCGTCATAAAGTCGACTATCACATCTGCTTTATTTTTTGTCTTCTATTATAGGTTAGGGGTTGGAAGGGGTTATGTTATAGCCATTCCTTTTCTTAGTAGGAAGAATACTTGCTGGGTTTACCATTAGCTATTTTATATTACTAGTAAGATAATTTTTAGTGTCGGTAGTTTACTGACCATCTAAGTGGATACCACCACAGCCGACAAACATTACTGTGTTCCAGTTTGAAGGGCGTTGTAGCTAGTGTAATTACTGGGGTAATGAGACAACATCTTATGTCTCAAGGCGACGAGTATAATGTGGTGCTGTGTATTCCCTCTTGACTAGCGCCACGTTGTAGACAGGCGTATCACTTACCATCAGGTGAAGGGTCCGCTCGTCTCGTTGCTTAATTGAACAAAAACAATCTATAATTAGCAACGCTCATTTCCGTTTTGTTGATAGACAATGAGGCCGTAAGGGTTGAAGTGTGATGGCTAGCTTAGTTGTTATAAGTTGTTGATTATACTACATATTTTTTTTTTATAATTTTTGTGCATTTGCTTTATTTTCATATTATAAAATAGTGGATATTATTGTTATAAATCGTTTCTAAAGATCTGTACATTAATTTATGAGTTGTAGAGCTAGTGTCTTATTTCAAGTACTAGACCATTGAATATGATCACCAAAGTTTAAATAACAATTAACCAAGATTTTTATATTTAATTAACTGTTTAAATTTATATTTATATATTATGCCTTTAATACATTTTTATATTATTAATATAATTCATAAAGTTAAATGGAGGTGAGTACAGTAATGTAAGTATGAGTGAAACACAAAATATTCAGTGCGTAAAACGATCCCAATATCAATGGAGGGTGCCTTCAGGGTAAACGACCCAGTTTTCACCTCATTAAGTCCAAGTTAAGGACCCTATTATGTACTTTATGTATTCCTAAATTACCCATCACTTAATAGGGTTTCCAACGGGGTGTTACCCCAGGCCAGTTTATGTTGGTCTGTCCACCCCATTGGACTGCGAAGTTTATATTATGAATGAAGGGTCTGGTGGGGTGGTGGGCAGGTCTAGTTATGCAAGTTAGATGTAACGAAGTGGGGTGGTTTTAAAGTGTCGGTATGATTACAGACTTGTTGAAATTTAATGCTCTTGTTCGATCTTGTTTGCTTATTTGAGTTAAACGCTGCCGGCAGTTAGGGAAATTGCTGATTCAAGATTTATAGTGTAAACCGTTTTGTTAATGTCTTCGCGTCAATGTGTACCAAAATAAAAGTATCACGCTTTGTTGGTCCATTGTGTTCATATATGTACTTAAAGTTAGTAATTATGTAAATAGTACATGAAATAATTGTTATTAAACGACATTGCATATCGTAGTACCCGCCCCATTATGGATAGTAGTATATCCCCGTATGTATGTATTTATTTATTTATATATAATATAAATTATGTAGTATATAAGTATGATTTATTTGTATTAGACTTTTACAAAAATTTGGTATGTCTTGCTTAACTATACAAAAGTTCACGTCACCTACTACAACATCTCTTCACTTTCTAGGTTGACTGTTAGAGAAGATGTATAAGCATTAGGCCCGCCTATTGTAACCTAATTTTAGGTGTTAAAGATGTTATATAAATGACATATATTATGCCATTATTTTTAAGACTTTATTTTTTTTTGTTTCTATATATGTATTTATAAAGCATAGCATCTCCGGCTGGGGGAATACGATCAAGTTTGTTTATATCAGGAGTTTTTTAGTTTTTTCATCAATATCTTATACAACTATACCACAAATCGACATGATGAATAAACTGTTTACTGTACATTGATAATTTTATTAATTTATTTCTGCTCGTTAATGTCTACAGTGAATAATTTGAATGTATCCACAAGAAGAGAAAATGTTGGCTAACTGATGCAGTGAGTTGTTAAAGGACACAGAGAAAACTATATTCATTAATTTTAGTAGCTTTTATCGCTGGTATATTACATTAGGTTTAATAAATATATTGTACATACTTGTCTTCAGTCGAATGATGTTGTAAATAACGTTAATAACACTAATATTGATTGTAAATATCAGATGCCGGAGACTGTCTAGGTTTACTGCCGCCAAACAGTAATGTTTAAACATTACTGTGTTCCCGTTTGAAGTGTGCTGTTGCTAGTGAAATTACTGGGGTCACTAGGTGGTAGATTATGCTTTAAAACATATCATATTAAAAGAACCTTAACCTTAACTTGAGTCTACCTTGAACTGTAACCGCGATGTAAATATAAATCGCGTGTGATAAAATTAAACAGACATGTAGCCCCATCCGTGTATAGTAGATATTTGAGATGAATATAAAAACTTCTTGAGTGGCGAATTCAATTGAGTTAATAAAAAAAAAACCTTTCGCTTATATCTGAGAATGTAATGGAAACCCCCAGATGTCCAAACAACAATCGAGCGAGTCTTCCGTGAGTCTATTGTACGGTGTGACAAACGCGCTGCCATTGTCACACCGTACCATTATTGAGTGCACCTACTTAATACACATAAACTACTACTGTACAGTGGCTATGCTTACGTCACCGGGGAGATAGTCTTGCATGTAGGAAATCCAAAAATATAATATAAAGATTTTATAATGAGCGATATATTTGCTCTGATAGCTGACTCCTGTATGTAGAAGACAGCGCTTGGGTTGTATTTATTTATTTATGCACACAAAAATTACAATGAAATAATGACACGTAGAAATTAGTGCAAGGACACCATTTATTCCAATATGGAATTTATTCCAGTAGGCTTGTGGTTGGGAGATTTGATTAAATTGACAGTGTACCTGATGCACTCTGATAATACTAGAGTATAATATATATTGTGAGTTTAAATTGCAATTAAGAGATAACCGCTGATCTGATTACGACGGAAGTCGCCGCATATTTTTATAATATCAAAAAGTAAAGATAAAAGATGCAATAAAAAGAAATGAAACATAAATCTTAAGAAATGTAAAAGAAAGCAATCAATAAATAGTGGAAATTAAATGTTATATAACAGGAAGAGTTAGAAATAGTGAGTTTCATAAATAGTACATGTACTCGTAATGAGTAAAGAAATCACAGGACTATAGTGTAAAATAAAAATTATAAAGGAAAGTTATTGTACGAAATAAATGTAAAAACGTGTGGAAGGTAATGGGAAGAATTAAAATTATATATACATATATATATATATATATACAAGATATCGATTAGATAGAGCATATGATGAAGATAGAAAGCAAACAGAAGAAATGAAGAACAGTAGTATATCATGATTACATTAAAACTGAGTTATCAAGGAACAACTCCAGGCTCGTGTCAACTTAATTCGCGTTAAAAAAAATTTCAAGAAATCAAAATGTAGAGTTTAATTCTAAATACCTTTGCGGTGCTGTTGCTATGCGCTTTAGAAAGTCTCTGGTTCGATTACGGGGTTATAAGTTGTCGAGTTTAATTGGTAGTTGGGATTATTGCGGCTAGTTGTCACTTTCATGTTATAAATCTTCCGCCGTAATAGTATTCTTGTATTCCAGCTACCAACATCCAAGAGACAGAGTAACCATCGTCACGATATGAGAGTGACAATAGTAAATTGTGAAATTCTGAAGAAATCGTTAAACAAATCTCGGGATACAAAAGATAGGTTTGATAGAAATAATAAGATACTAAAGTAGAGAACACATACGTTTGCATAGAATGAATTTAATTCGTACAGGAAGTACTTTGAAAGATGCTGTAGCCGGTGAAATTACTGGGGTAGCGAGTAACATCTTATATCTTAAGGCGACGAGCATAAAGTGGTGTAGTGTATATCATCCTAATTAGGGCGGCGTAGTTATAGGTAAGCGTATAACTACTTTCAGGTGACCGTCCCGCTCGTCCCGTCGCTTAACTGAATAAAAAAAAAGGTAGGTGAGCTTTCATCTCTTCTCATATAAAAGTTATATGCACAGGCAGAGCATTAATAAATCGGTATCGAATTATCCCAATAACGTCCCCAAATGCGCGTGGAAAGCTGGCTCCCCTCGCACCCCATAAAGATACAGTGGTAGGGAGCGGTGCGAGCTGCGTGCCATTCACAGCCGCCATAATGACCGGCTGATAGCCGTTTAAAAACGAATTTGCTCATTTCTGCTACATTTAACGATAATTCGCACAGCCGCGTGCTCAGCGCGGAAACCGGAGAATATCTAATGTCCGCTGGTGAGAGCTGATGCTGTACAGTCATTTGTTTATGTATTTATTTGTATGTAATAAAAATAAATACCGCTTATGATACCTGCGCATGGAGCCATCACATGGGCGATCGTTTTCTAAAAATTTTACATTTTATTAAATATATGTTGCTGCGTGATCGAATCAGAAATGAAGAGATGATTCACCAGATGCACTGGAGAACTAAGGTCACCGAGATAGTCCAAAAGATTGCTAGCCTCAAATGTCATGGGCAGCAGCACCACATCGTTCTAAGGACCGATAGCTGTTGAGGCACCAGGGTCCTCAAATGGCGACCGGACCTACTATCACTTATATGATAATAATTAAGTTTCTTTTTAATGTTTCCACTATAAGGACTTGAGGGTTTCTCAAGAGAATCAAAGCAAATGCGTATTGGTGGATCAGACGTATCAGCGAAAGTTGTTGTTCTTGAAATATCTTAGTTTCCACCCAATGTTTTGAAGTAGAAGCTACTAAGCTTCAATTTGGGAATCAAACTTGGGTCTACGTGCGATGTTTAAAGCATCCGATCATCTTACAAACTGTGCGATCAAGACTGCTCTTTATTTAATGGTATTTATCTTCGTTTCTCCATTTCATAATTACTGATGGTAGCTCCTTGTTGGCGAGATCGATTAGGTAGGTACCACCACAGCTCTATGGTTATCGACAAAAGTGTTCTCGTGGTTCTGGTTAAAAGCGTTGAGTGAGAAACCCACAGATTTAGCCAGTATGAGTCCGGGATAACTCTTCTGCTGTCCACATTGCAGAAAGGATCTAATGCAGGATTTCCCCATGATACAAAAAAATGTCCTGCTGCAGCTTCTGTTTCTGCCGCCGAGTAGTAGTGAGCAAATTAATGTGGTCGTGATCGAAGGGTGCTGTATCTATTAAATATATTAGGCAACAAGATTTAATAACGATTTGGACTCAAACAGAACAGAACATATTACAAGAGACCAGTCCAGCACTGGATGTTCATCTGTTCAAATGATGATGATGGTGAAGATTTAATATCCTAAGGCGGCAGTCACAATGTAGTGCTATATCATCTTAACCAGTGCCGCGTTGTCATGAGCATGCAGTTACCATCAGGTAAATATCTCTCTCCACTCGTTGCTTCTACGAATAAAAAAAAAATGCATTGTTTTATACTTTAAAAATAGTTAAGTAGCAAAACGAATGTAAAACAAATAAGTAATTAATTTTTAAATTAGACATTTTCTAATTTAGCAACAATTGTACTGTAACCGGATGTAGTACGATAAGATATTGTATAATTAAAACAAAAAAACATAATGAGTAAGTACGTTGCTATAATTAAACAATATCGCAATCGTAATTGGTGCCAGTTATAGTTTATCCTGTTTATGGAATTACTTGTTATTGTAGATGTTCACACGACGCAGAATTAAACCGCGAACATTTGCTCTTCGCAGAAGAAACTCCGTTTTTGTCTATGACACACGAGATAACTTCAATATTATTTAGTTTTTGTAGTAACTTTATCTAAATTAAATCTTATCGCTTCCTACTGTCATTAATCTTCAACTTTGTGACAAGATGTTAACCTCCCATTACCCTTAATTTCACTAGCTACCCTTCGAAATTGGAACATAGTAATCTTCGCACATTACTGTTTTCTGATGGAAATAGAAGCTGCGATTATTACTACGTAAATGGTCTCCAACAACAAGGATCTTTTTTTTTTGTTTTGAGAGGAAAATCTTCGAAAGATACCCTGCTTCTGGAGGGGGGGAGTCAGGGTTATGTGAGATTTTTACTCACTAAAACCCCCTGGGTGGTCTTCATCAGTGCATTCGGAGAGGCTCCGGGGTCTCGTATAGAACGCACCGGTGCCCCTCTACACTTTGTGTTAACACATCTCTGAGGAGGGTCTTAACCTATGCTGTCCCACAGAGATTCGCATGTTGAGCGATAAGGGCTCTCACCCGCAAGGCTTGCGAAACTCCTAGGCTCTTTTAGTCGCCTTCTACGACAGGCAGGGTTTACCTTAGTGTTATTCTCACTAGCCCGAGACTACAGGACTAACAACAAGGACCTACGTACCAAATACATTATTACACTGTTCGCCGTTCGCATGTTCGGCGCTCGGAAACGTATTATTATCATGCAGCGGTCATTATATCCCGCTCGAAAACAGGAACACAGTTTAAATAAAATGTTTACATTGTAATTATACATACAGTAGCTTAATTTAATAGATTATTTATTTCCCCCAATTAGTTACAACGAACGCTGCTTACGTCATTTGGCTAATTGGAACCTTAAAAGTCCTGCCGAATACAATCGCTCGTTTTCGACATATCGTAACTAATTTATACTATTTAGTTATTAATATTTCTTTATATATATCCTCCTTTTAATGAAAATAGAGCAAATTTAGGATTTTCTCATTTTTTATTCTTTTATGACGTATTGTTCTTTACCTAGTGATAGGATTTCGACGATTTTCTAGGTCATATTCATTTATTTATTGGTTGGAATCTAACATGATATGTATATTAAAATATAATGACAATATAATTATAATAAAATAGTTTTAGTACAAATCATATTTAAAGGCTAACTCATCCTGTTTACAGTACAATTAAATAAATCCGTTAAAATAATTTAAAAACAAACAATAAAACGGTTTAAACCAGCGCACGAGGTGATTACATAGATGATGTTATATTAGAGCAAAGTGTTTTTTGATCCTATTCTTGAACACTGGAAACGAGTCGTTTTGTATATCGATATTAACCAATCTAGATATTGTATTCTTTTAAAATTCTGTTTATTGGAGCCATTAGTCCAGTGTTAGTTTTATAGAAGTTACTCTTAAAAAGATTACAGTTTTTTCTTCTTAAATTGAACTTAAGAATGACATAGGATACTTTGTTTAAAAGTACTGTGTACTTCAATTTACCGTTTACAGTTTTATGTAATAAGCACAAATTTAAAAGTGTTCTTCAGTCATAACCACATCATTCTATAATGAGTCAATTTATTTTTGTACGTTCATAATTTTTCAGGTATTTTGTCATTGAAACAGATGTGTCTTATAAATTTCTTTTGGACTCTTTCAGCCCTATTTATGTATATTTGATGTAGATTCCAAATGGTGGAAATATTCTATTTTACTAATAAATAATGTGTTAAAAAGAATTTGTTTAGTTTTTGTGTTTTTAAAAGGTTTAGTTACTCTTTTTAATAAACTCAGCAGGTTTATAGAATATTTGATGTGATTTATATGTACAATAAAGTTTAGTCTGTTGTCTATCGAAACGCCCAAGTCATGTATAATATTTACGATTTTTATCTGATTCCCATTAATTTCATATTTAACTTAACGCAACGGGTTTGTGTTTTTGTTGAATGGTATTTGGTAACATTTGTCGTGATTTAAAATCACATTATTTAAGTTACACAATTCGACTAATGGATTACCATTAATAATCATTATATTAATGATAAGGTCTATCATTATCATTTTATAAGGTTACATATAATTATCATATTGGGTTATAGCAAATCAATGAAATTTACTTTATAGATTTATATCAGAAATTGGTCAGTTTTTGTCGATTTATAGATCTCTAACAATAACAAGGCCCTGAGTGTCCGGCGTCTCTTATAAGACAGGAAAGACTGAACCACTAGCATTTTAAGAAGAATGAGTAGATCTCTATATGTATTTATTTATTTAGGTATATCCGGTCACCGCTTAGCAATGAAATTGCAGAAAGCCTCTTTATAACCTCAGTTAGGAAAAATTTAATAAATACTTGAAGAACTAGCTTAAACAAAGTTGTACGTTAAATTTATTTATGTTATCAGCTATAAATTGAAATGCGATTAAAGCTTAGTACATTACAGTGCAGTGGCTATTTATTACTGCAGGCGATAAGGGCCGCCGCCGGTCACAATTGCTGTCGAATTTTAACTATATTAATTTAACTCACGCCCGGTTAGTTTATGAGTTTATTTACACTGTTACATTTAAAGTATAAAGTTCAAATGCCGGTTAATGCATTTTGTATATATAAGTTTTATATATATATATATTAATAACGTTGTACACATACACGGTTATTACATACATTTAATACATATACAGGGTGAAAGGTAATAGGTGTAAAAGATCTGGAGGGGCTAAAGTATAGCTCGTATCCTATCTATCTATGTATAGAATACAACATCCAAAAACAATGATTCAAGAGGTATTAATTTTTTATAATTTTTCAAGAAATTCCCGATTTTATAGGAAAAATTCGATAATTTTATTTCTTGTTTATTTCCACACAAATTTTAATGTAATAATTATTGTTTAATAATTGTTTTATTAAATTAAATAAATAATTAACTTAAAAATTATGTGCTTTATACGTATTTTTTATAAATAAAATTTTATATTATCTATAAATAAAAATGTAAGTATGACGCCTTATTTTTTACTGTCACGACTTTCAAAGAACTTAACTTAAAAGTTTTAGCCTCTAAGTGATGATTATTAATCTAATTTTATAACATATATCTTTCACTCTTTGCTCTTCTTACACACTTCTTTTCTCCTAACATACCAATTCCTTCTTCCATTTCTCTCTTGAGCGAAGATCGTCGTCTCACGCGTGTTGGGCAGGTGAGGTTGGCAGTCGAGGTGATTATCTGGGACTGAGTCTCCTTACACATGTATAGGACTAAGGCAAGACAATATAACGGCCATTTTATTTTTCAAGTGTATTTGTATATTTCTACAAACTTCAACGTAACAAGATTTAAATATCTCCAAAGGCAACGAGCATAACGTAGTGCTGTGTATAAAATGTATTGTTTATCATCAGATGAATGTGTCGCTCGTTTCGGCGTATCATGGAATAAAAAAAAATCGTAGCGTTTCATGGTGACCGTAACAGAGATTCCTCACCCTCATATAATCGTCCGCCATACGGGCGCTGGCACTGATTGTATATTTATTTACTTCCATAAACTGTGAACGTAAACAACGGGGTCGGGTCGAAAGGACAAATGTAAAGTGAATGATTCGACGATTATATTCCGCTGTGAATTTATTGAATTAAATTGCAGGATCATCCCAATGAACGGGTTCTCGAATGGTGGGGTAGATGCGGACTCAACACATTTATTTAATGTATAATGGTTAAATCATACACCGCAACTTATCATCACACGCAAAAGTCAAGTTCTAGTCCATATGATGATAGGTCAAATCTAACTGAACGAGATCAAAAGAAATTTTATATAGACGGCCGAGACCTGCACGTGATGGTAAATAATACGCCTGCGCATAACAATATAGCTGTAGTTAGGTTGACATACACAGCTCCACATTGTACTCCTCGCCTTGAGAAATAAGATCTTAAGTCTCGTAATCCCAGTAATATCTCCAGCTACAATGATCTTTATTACACACAGTAATGTTTGCACATTACTGTTTGTCGACAGTAATAAGAGCTGCAGTAGTACCTAGACGGTCTCTGGCAACAGTCACCTACCACCACCAACTTATTGTGTTTTTCATAAGTAATATTAAATGATATTTTGATCAAGATCTTTACATGGTTGTACATAATGGATACATCTTAGAAAATTACTGGCGCCCTCAGTCTTGAACACAGACGCTGTATGGCCAGCAGTCTCGTGATGTTCTTCAGGATACATATCGGAGAATGTGCGATAAAATTACACGATATAATTCCTCCATCCCTTGTACCGCGGGAGGATAAGCCGAGCGGCGAGTCACCATCCTTTTGTGGTAAACATCCCCAATTTGCGAACTCCTCCTTTTTAATGAGAACAATAAAAGAGTAGTAAAACAATAACACGCCAACGTTAGTGTTCCGGTTCAAACATGACGTGGGTGTCATCAATAAAAGAGTAATATTTTTTTACTAGGTTAGTGTACTTTATCACCACAGACCACGTTACTACTTAATGCCAGGTCGGATGGAGGTGAAGCACTAACCTTTTAAATTAAAAAAAAAATTGGGTACGACGAGGTAAATGTACAGCATTGCGGCAGTAAAATATTTTCACTAAGAAACCAGGGTATTTCAACAGGAACACTGACGCCAAGAATTAGTTCTGTTGAAGGAGTGTTTGGAAGAGGCCTATGGTCAGCTGTGAACGTTTATAGGCTGATGATGATGATGTTGAAAGAAGTTATTCTTATTAAAAAATTCTTGCAACTTCTACATTCAGTCAGAATGACAGCGTTAGAAAGGAAAATGGTTATGAAAACTGATATTGACTATGAATACCTAATTCAATGTTTGCAAGTGAATTCAGCATTCATGGCATATGTAAATCTATGTCAAATAGCATATTTTAATATCAACCCCCAGTTGCATTGGGGTTGCGTCCCGGGGCGACGGTAAATGCGTTTAGTTGGTATTAAATTCGATATTTTTCCATATCATTGTGCGGGGTTGCGGCGGAAGGGAGATATCGGACGGTATTATTCGAGATGTAGAAATTTATGGAATTTAAACGTTTTTAATATAGTTTTTTTTAGCTAATACTTCAGTTTATTTAATGTTTAATTATAACGACGTGGTCGATGGTAAAATTAACTTAATTATTATTAATAATTGAATATGTTATTATATTAATTATTATTATATTAAACAGCCAAAAGTCAACAATGCTGTAATGATGATACATTTAAAATATGGTAGTTAATCAGGCGAGATTCAAAAAATCTGACCACACATTATAATCTAAATGTGGTATAGGAACCGATGTATATAATCGAATATGGAAGATTCGAGAACATCGCCAAAGAAATGCTTTTCATAGAAAGGGTGGTAGTTACAAAAAGTTCTAGAAAATTCTAGACCTTTTTTTGGATTTTTGCTCCTTAGGGACATAATCCCATCATACCTTTTACACATTACTCTGAAACTATAAATTACAATGACATAAGCTTTAAAGGAGCTTTTTTATATGCTTTTTAGGTTGTGACTTTCAAGCAATAATGATATGCATATGGCGTCAATGCTTTCGTTCCATGGTATATATGATGGAGTGGATGGGTTACTTCTAAACCAGATCAATTTATCAGTAAAGACAGCATCGTCGATTATCAGGTGGGATCATAGGCAAGCATAGGCAGCTAATCTACCATAATAATAAATATATATTATTTTTTTTTATATTCTAAGAACCGGCGAGACAAGCTGACGTAACCATATACAGCATCATACGCTCGTCGTTTTGAGACGTAAATTGTTGAGTCTAGTTACCTCAGTAAATTTACGAGCTATAGCGCTCTTAAAACCGGAACACGTTAATATTTGCACACTGCTGTCCGGAAACAGTTACCTTATTTTGAACGAAACGAAAATATTTGTTGTTGTATAATTCCATCGTACGCAGTGGGATAAACTTAGCTTAACTCGGTTTAACGCAGTCAACCGAGCCAATAAACGGGGGGCCCGCTTTGGGTGCCATTGTGATTCATTAATGCATTTGTCGTTTGCTCGTATCATTATTTCATTATATCGTTACACGGCGGTAGGAGATTTAATGTGCACTCTTAATTTCCGCCCCGCGTTCAGTCCTACGTGCACTGAATATTGTTTGGGTGAATGTTTGTTTGTTTACTCAAGGTCTAAATTAACTTTTAACGTTTTTCCCATTTTTTTATTATACGGAGCGACGAGATCAGCTGGACGTTCACCTGTTGGTAAATGACACGCCTGCCCATAACAACTAATAAGATGTTATACACAGCATCAAATTGTGCTCGTTGCCTTGAGACATAAGATGTTAATTCACGTTGTTCTAATAATTGCACTAGCTACAGAACCCTTCAAACCGGAATACAAATATATTAAATGATTGCATGATACTGTTTGGTGATAGAAAATGGAGCTGCGGTAGTATCTATCTAGAGAGAAATAAAGATCCACCACTAGCTATTAGTTAGTTAATTGATGATAGATCTCTTAGGAATAAATTTTTTAGGACTATTAAATTTCTAGAAAAATATTTAAGGAGAGAGACGTAGTTAGTATTTATGAGATTTCAAATCTAGTTTCGCATTAAATTGGACTTCGACGAAACGGAAGAAAAAAAAATTAAGCGTAACTAATAGCAACCGAATAGCAGCGACCATTAATAACGAGTTATGAATGACTCCAACGAAATTTTAAAGGACCCAAACATCTGACGTTCTAGGAGACCGTAACTGTTAAAGATGCTCAGCACATGCACCGCTGCAATCTTTTCATCGCTTCGACAATCATTAATCATTAATTCCATAACCGTTCATCAATCATTGAAATGAGACTTAAAGAGAGAGAAAATGAAGTGATGCGATATTGTACGAACAAACACGGGACTGTATTACGAACGTAATAACAATTGTAAGATTAATTGAATTTCGTAACTTCTAAATTTTACAGTTGGATAATGATCGGGTTGTATACGTGTTACAGTGGATTCACGATAATGGACCTTATCTTATCACCACAAGGTTCATTACAATGGAACTGTTCCTCTGATCAAAGGGAAAACGGCGGGTTGAAAGTAAATGACTCTATTTAACTTTCCTTCTAGTGAAATGACATCGTCGTGGCCATTAAAGCAAACCTGACATCTCCCGGGATTCTGTGAAGATTTTTTTTTGTTATTCATTCATAATTTCATACTGCATTATTGCAATTAAAAATCTATTTGAAGTGCTATTTGAAAGTCATAATTTTTTTTCACATAACCCTTTTATGAATGGAGCTGTTAGTTTATCTATATTGTGTACAGAATCTCATCTCACAAATGAGATACAATTGTGACATTTTGTAAAATGTATCCCAGTAATCTTTTTTATCAGGAAAAAATATCTTTATCCTTTTTTCTCAATAGTTTATGACATTTGGTTAATATATAAGTTACACTCATTTTGATATTACATGATAGTATTAATCGATTGAAGTTATTCCACGAAGCAAATTATTGAACAAAGATGATTTTTTTTCTCATTGATTCTTTTTTAAAAATCATGAATGTTTACATTTATTATAACACATACACATATATATGGTATAATAATTCAGTGGGTAAGCAACCATAATTATAAAAGTTTATTCGTCTCTATAATTGAGCGTAAAAAGAATAAGTCTATGGTATAAATATTTTTGGTAGAATTAGAGAAACGAGATAGAACAATTTCCCACTAGAAAATACCAAGTTTCGAGGTATAGTGATGGAGGGAAATGGACCGGCAGATTTCTATCTAATGACCAGCTTCTTGATTGTCACTTTGACGGATCAGTTCTAGGCAAAACGGGACGATTATGAAGGTCGAAGTAGCCTTTCTTTACTAATACAAGAAGCAAGCAGTGCTTAAGTTCTTTTTTACAAAAGGAAAGGACAAGTTTTGACTCCGTATAAATTTGGGAAGAAACAGGTTTCTAAGAAGAAATAATTAGAAAAAAAAAATTCTACAGAACTGTTAATTTAACTTACATAATGTATGTACATTACATAATTTAGTTACTTATTTGGATAGTATATAAGAACGAGAATAGAATAAACAAAACATAAACATACAGAATCCATATATTTACGATCTTACCCTAACGTGTACGGATTTATAATAAAAAAATTAAAATTACTAAGAGCAAGTTTTATCAGCATTATATATCAAACATACAATTACTACCATCGTAGAGATCTCGGAACATTAAAGTGTATGGAGCGGCTATTAAATAATAACTATTTGGGTGTACGGTAGCATAATGGTCGCTCTAAAAACTATAAATATTGTCATGATGGCACAGTACATGCAAAGAACGCAGATGGTGCGTACATAACAAAGAAAATCTGATTATATATTTTAAAACAAGTTTAATAACGGTTTTTTTAAACTATACAAATTACAATTATTATATTGTTTTGGATTATCATAACTATGTCTTGTCATTATTAATTAACTTTGTACATTTTGTATGCATTTTAATAAACATAATATAAAGTAATAAGTGTTTACGTGCATTTTGTGAAAAGATCGATATTTTATTATACGTGGTTTAATCTGAAAATTTAGCGTGTACTACTAGACTGAACAGATGTTCTCCGAGAAAAAAAAGCCGACAACAATGGAGCTAAGTGGAGTCAGTTACTAAATAATAAAGTTTAACGACACCTTATTAAGGATTTATTTGTTGCTGCACTCGAATTATTCTATAATTTATTACAAATAACTCCCGAGCAGTAAACTGCGTATAAAAGTTTTTACGACGCGACTCCTGCGCATGTCACTGCGTTTGATTTTAATGGCGCCGGTCCGCGGCCATTTTACTACGAAACTTTCTATGTGATATAAGGCTCCTTTTAATGGGTTTAGAGAATTAGAGAGAGTTAATGTCGTTCCGGTGCACGCTTATTTTATTTTGATTTATTCTATATGTAGTAAATTAAACAGTCCACTTAATGTTCCCACTATTGGGACTGGGGAATTTCTCACACAAGGCGATTTTCAATTTATCCACGCAGTTAAGTTGCGGACTGGTGGTAAAATAATGTTTTTTGCCAAATTTACAATAAGTTTTTTTTATGTTATTATTTTTGTTGCTGATTTTATTTATACGTAATATATTAGTATAGTAAGTAAATAATCTGCTTGAGAAGAGAGATTATACAAAAATAGAAGAAGAGAAAAGAACATGCAAACATTACTGTGTTCCAGGTTGAAGAGTTTATTATCTGTGTAGTAAGAGTGTATTATCACTTACTATTAGGTGAACTATCCGCTCGTCTTGTCACTTCGCAGAATAAAAAAAACTGTATAAAAATATAGTTACAATGCTGTCATTGAGTTTTCTTTTCTACTCTTTGTGAAGATCTTTGGGGGAGGTTTATGTCCAGATGTGGACGTCTATCAGCTGATGATGATGATATTTTTACCGTCATACAATACTGTTTAAACATTACTGTGTTTCAGTTTGAATGGAGCTGTAAAGAGATTAACTCTATCAAGTTAACGTCTTGTATCATGTCATAGACAAATGTATGTAAGTTATAAAACCGAGTATTAAGTATGTGTTAAGTATATTTAATTTGTGTGGATAAATTAAATAGTACATTAAATTAGATTCAATGCATATAAACATCGGTAACTCCGATTTTTTTTATTAAATTAAGTGACGCGAGGAGCGGGTCGTTCACTGGATGGTAAGTAATACGCCTGCCTATAACAACGGGGTGCTATTTAGAGTGATTTATTCAGTACCACGTCACCCTCGTCGCTTGAGACATGTGTCAAGTCTCATTACCTCAGTAATTACTACTACTTACTACCAGGTACTACGCTATTCAAACCGGAAGTTGGTAATGTTTCCACACTACTGTTTGTCGTCTGTAATAGGCGCTGTTATGGTGCCTACCAAGGCGGTTTCCGGCAACAGAGACCTATCACCAATAAATTCTGATAACAAAACTCATCAATAGTTAGTTTCGGACCCGAACTACGGAACTATGTGTTTAATTAATTTACTGGTAGTAGTTCTGCGTTGTGTTCCCATTTGAAGGGCGCTGTAGCTAGTGTAATTACTCAACATCTTACATCTCAGGCGACGAGGGCATTTCGGTGCTGTATCCTCCTAACTAGGGCCATATTGTTATAGGCAGGCGTATCATTTACCATCAGGTGAACGTCGAGCTGGTTTCGTCAAACAATTAAATAAAAAAAAATTAAGTTAACCACGGGGCCAGTGTATATAGTTTATATAGTTTCAACGTTCTAGTGCGGTTAGGTATAATGTACAGGAGCATATTTTTCGTCCACACCATATTCTTTTTTGCTCGTGCGGCCATTTTTTGTGTGGAGTCGTATGTTAATTTGGTTGGAAGTGTCAAGATACAAAGGACCGTAATTAGCAGGACACCATTTGGATAATTATGGTTGCGTTTTATTTTTTTTAAGGATCCTGTCATACTTTATATTTATCACGGAGCGCCGAACGACTTCAGTTCATATTTCGTTTTCGATGATCCGTTGAATTTTGTTTATGTGGTTACTTAGTTACTTATTATTAATTTATTAGGTAGTTGGGTTCGGTATCTTATACAACTGAAGTGACAAAAACGCATGAGGGTTGCTTGATGTGAGCGATCAGCACAGTATAGTAATACCTAGGATAGAAAATTTTGAGATAACATTTAACTTGAGTTTTATATGGTATTAACAATGAAGACGTGGTTAGTAAATCGTTCTCATTCAAAATACTCTCATATGTTGACATCCGGAACCGGATAATATTACTATGACGCCACGATTACAATATGTAGGTGGTAGCTAGTTTAGAATGTTCGAAATAATTTTACCCAGGGAACTCCAGAATATATAGCTTGAAATTGAACTAGGGACTATTCTGTGACCAAGTCTTTGATAAGCCTTCTCTTCACGGCTGCTTTTTAAATATGTATATTCACTGGTTGTAGGTCTTTATTGCCGTAGACTGCGCAAAGTGTTGCAGTATATATCGTCCTAACTAGCGCCACGTTGTTATGGGCGGTTGTATCACTTACCATCAGGTGAATGCCCGTTTGTCTTATTGCTTAATTGAATATAAAAAATAACATAATTGTCTCAAACAAACAGTGATGTTCACACAGTGATAAGACGATGAGAAAAAAGTTTACGTGAAAATAAGTGATAAGTGTATAATTTGATACACAAATAATAATTCATGTATTATTAACTATATACCTTCATTGTTGTGACTAAACATTGTATCAGTTATGATTCATAAATTTAAAGTATGAAAATTTTTAAAAAATTTGGTATTTAACGAATCAACTATATACAATTTTTTTTATTAGATCAAACATTATGTTTGTCGGTGCCGCTGATGGATATATTGTTCCATATTGAACTTATTTGTTTAGCAAAAAGTTGTGCTTAACTATAATCGTCGAAGCCAGACAGAAAAAAAAACATGGCGCCGAGTGTCACAGGTCAGTTGAGTGGGAACGCCTGTCACCGAACTAGTGAGGAGAAAAAATGTTCTTACACATTTGGTCTTGGTCTTTCAAAAACAAAGATCAGGTGCGAATGAACAAGACCAAGACCAAAGGAGCAAAATTAAAAAAAAAACTCCGATGAAATGTTGAGGTTAAATATTTATCACATTTACAAAATAATTGAGTACAAAAAAAGTAACATTGAGGGTATTGAAAAAACCAGGAAGGTTTTTCAACAATGCTACGATCAGAATCAGTCATCGATACCATTATCTGAAGCAGAGCACACGCAATATATAATATCAAATATTACTAAAATAATATTCAGTTAAATATTCATTAAGTATAATTTTGAGTTTATGCCTTTAAACAATAATTATAATATGTTTGAAAAAAATAATATTGAACTAATGTATCAGATTAACTCTTAGTAGCCTGATTTACGAAAGTGATTTATTTTTAATATTATTATGTTTACTTGAGGGTCTAGATGAAGGGAAAAATAGCTAAAAAAATCACAATATTTATTTTTTTAATTTCATTGGGAAGAATATTATACAACAGTAAAATACGTACAGCCAACCTATAAAAAAAAACTAATAGTAATGTGAACATTCGGTTTAAAAGATTGGTATCAAAATTGAAACTCTAGGTTATTAAGGGTTAAATGAGTGAAACCAAGACTGAGACTAGAAGTATTTAAGCAAGACCGAGACCAAAAATGTCCAAGTCGTGGTGTTGGTCTTGCCTTTCGCATCACTAGTATCGACATAAATTTTTGTAAAAATCTTGTGCAATTTAATAGCACCGAATTCAAACGAACCATATCTGCGTTTGGGGAGGAAATCCTGCTTAATCCCAACTATTTTTAATGGGCGGAGATTTTGTGACATCCGAATGCTGTTCTTTGAGGGATGAAATTATTTTTAATAATTTTCTTCAAATTAATACAATTTTTATATGTAAAAAATGTATTAATTTGTAGTTCACCTATATGTTGTACTAAACAAAAAGCTCAGTTTAATAGTGGTCGTAAGCGCCATTAATTTTAAAGAGGTTCAGGTCGGAGCACCATGTCTTTTACTTCTGCTAACAGGAAAGCATCTTGAGAAAATCGACATGTTTTCATAACAGGCTGTAGTTCATGGATATGTGACATCCACCAATCTGCACTTGTCCTGCCTGATAGATTAATAGCTTTGGACTGTCCTTGTGGGGTAAGGCCTCGGAGACCAAGAAGCAAGAACATTAAAGTAGCTGTTTATTTATTTATTCATACTAAACAATTCAACATTTGTTCCATTTAATTAGAAATAGTAATAATAATGTTTTTGTAAATAAAAACCATTTAAAAAAATACTTTGTGGATTAACTTACAGTACTAACATAGCGTATACGTAAGTGGGAAATCTTTGGGGGTAGGCCTGTGTCCAGCAGTGGGCGTCTATCGGCTGATGATAATGATATGTATAAGGAGTACATATATATACATATACTGTAACTCCTTTTAATCTCTACCCCTTTTTTCGAGGTCTCTGGTGTTGGTAACCGTCTAGGTATGTACCACCACAGCTGATATTTCTACCACCAAGCAGTAGTGTGCAAACAATACTGAGTTCCGATTTGAAAGGCGCTGTAGTTAGTGTATTACTGTTTCCACATCGATTGGGGAGGGATTAATTTATATGGGAGGATTTGGGCTATTTCCCACCAAGCTAGCCCAATGCGGGTTGGTGGGAGCTAGGGCCTCGGATTTTTGATTAGCAGGGTGCACTACAAGCAGGCAAGTGGTCGGATCCCGTATTGTTGTTGTGCGGGAAACCTTACATCACCTATTATTTATTCCTCACCTTCAATATACAACATTTTAAGTACATTAATCAATTAGTCCTTAATCAAACTTAAAGCGGTTTGATGTTGGAATACATTGAACCTTAAGCTTAAAAGCCGCGAACTTTAAAGAAAGCTCATTTAAGGGGCATGCGCAATATTTCAAATTTGAGAGCCATTCCGCAAATTGAGTAACGAAGCGTGTCCGCAAAGCGCTGGGCACAGGTAGCGGGGCCGGGGGCCCGCTTCGGGTGGCAAAGGCACCGTTTCTCCAAATTAAATAAGCATACTCGCAATAAACAAGATGAAAGTGAGAAGGCTAAGCCGACGTCCAGCGCCATTTATTTACAAATTCAATCTGATTGCGCTATACAACTGAACGCTACTTGAAACATGATCGTGAAGTGTTGCCGGTTAACGAAGTGGGCGGCGTTCACGTTTTGAAGACAGATTAAAGATTTTCATTGTCACAACATCCCCTTCTTTTTATGACATTTCAAATATTGAAGATTGGACACCGTCTTATATATCATTGAAGCAGAAAAACATAGACGTAAGCAGTGATAGCTTATTTAATAACTAGCTGTTCTACGCTCGCTTTGCTGGCTGTAACACCCCTGCAACTTGGGGAAGGAATTTTGTAAATTTCATTCTATTTTACATGTATTTGATTTACTTGCATTTTTGTTCATAATTTTTATATAATTTTTTTTTATTCAATTAAGCGATATGACCAGCGGGACGTTTAACCAACTAGGCGGTAGTATGAATATATTGCACCATATTGCGCTGCTTGAAACATAAGATGTGATGTCTCGTTGCCTTAGAAATTACACTAGCTACAACGCCTTTCAATCCGGAACGCGATAATGTTTGCACAGTGCTATTTGACGACAGAACTAGGCACCGTGGTGGTACCTAGCTAGACGGTCTCCGACAACAAAGACCTACCATCGGTAAACAGTTATTAATTAATTATGTTATCTTTTCTGAAGAACTTACAATAATAAATAATAATATATAAAAGATATAATACAGGTTGATGTTCATACATAAGTTGCAGTGAAGGAAAGGATGGATCAGGAAGAAACCTTATCCCAAATATATAGAATTCATTTTAAAAAAATCATTAATTATACTAACAAGTAGAAAAATGCATTTTATTAATTACAGTGAAAAAAATAAAGAAATGTAATTATTTATGTATTTAATTAGTGGAAAGGCTATCTAAATAAATAGCTATCTCATCTTATCTCGTATGTTAAGTTGTATGATAAGAGGAGCGCATATATAAAACTTGAACATAAAATTTATTATTCACCACCCTGTCACATTAATTATCAATAACACCGATTATTATGTGTAGACGAAAAATATTAAGCGAAGATATGTAATAAATCAAAAAAATGGCGATAAAACATCGCCGACTCATATTTTAACTTTTTAAAGGGAATTCTAAATATGTGCCGCGCACGAGCCGAGGAGCTTTGAGGCGATCGCCGAGGAAGCTTCGGTTAGTCATTGTATTTTCTGTCTTATGCTCTAAACGATACGGTGTAGAATCCTCGCGACGACTTGAAACGTGTTAAGGTATGAATTCATTCATTCATATTGCGTTAGAAAGCGACAAAGGAGTTTAACTCCGCGGCCGCCAAATATTGCTCCAATATTTAACGCGCTCAGCGATATTTATGACTTTCAATATTTAATTTTCACCATTAAAGGGTTTCACCGCTTTTGCTAACGACCGGCTAAAGTTTTGTTAATTTTTTTTTTTTCAACGCGGTCAGTTTAATCTTTGGAACTTGTTGAGTGATTCGGAAAGATTGAAAATGGTTAATGATGTGCGTTGATATCGTCATTGATGTCTTTTCGTATCGATTTTAATCGATTACAAAGTGCAATTGATAATAATATTTATTATCAGTAAGGGTATTTTTTAATTTTATATGTTTGTTGATAATGCGACAAATGTTTATTTGTATTACTTCTTCCTCTTCTTCTTAAAGTGCCGCTCCAGCTAGTGAAGGTTGGCGATCAGCGGAGTACAGTCCTTTCTGTCTCTAGTTCGGCGGAATAATTCGGACGTCCCAAATATGCCAGTCCATTCTCTGATATTCCACAACCACGTCATCTTCCTTCTCTCCACCTTTATTACTTATTGGTTTACAGGATTTTTTTATTTTTTTTTATTTAAACGTTTCCTCCAGTTATGTGAGGCTGGGGTCGTCTTTATTCTTTTCTTTTCTCTCTTTATTTGCTTACCATTCTCTTATCCCATTCCTCATTGTCTTCTTTCTCTCCTCTTTCTATCATATCTTTCTTTACGCAAACTTTCTTTCTCCTATCTTCATCCATTCTATTTCTTTCCTTTATCCGTCTTCTTAAATAAAAACAACACACACTTCTTTATTTTTTTCTGCTTACATTTTAGGAATCTGAGCTGACTGTTGAAATCACTCATCAGGGAGACCATGCTACTTGCGCTTATGGTCTTCTCCAACATAGCCTCACATTCGTAGCGCTTTTTTGCATATAAGGGACAGCGTGCTCAAGTGCACCACGGTCTGGTCCACCACTAGGTCACAAAGGCACGAGAGACTCTTCTTGAGCTTAAACCTGTGAAGGTACTTATAGAATCGGCCGTACCCCGTGAACATATGGTCTAGTACCGTTTCCAGCTCCACGTGGCGGAGTGCTCGATACGCCGAAAAATGTTCGGGTAAAATATCTGCGTTGTTGCAGCCGTCATGCCTTCCCCATACTGCCTCTTCCACTCGTCAAGCATTCTCAGCCTGAGCTGTCTCTTAACGTATGAAATAGGATATCCCTCGTGTACCGGTCTCCTCTTTGTTTTTTTTGTTTAACTAGGGGAAATGTCTCCGCATACCCGTCCTCGCGGGGGCAAGGACAGGTTATGTCGGACTTGCACCGACTAAAGTCCCCACGATGTTCCGCCTCGTCGCTTTAAGGCGGGGTCACAGGAACGCAGACATCCGCGACCCCGCCAGCGATGGCCGCAAAACGCAGCCCCACCTGTGAAGGCAGGGAGGGACCTTTCCTTTCCACCTCTGCAGAGGCACGCCGGAACACACAGCGCGCCCCGTCTTTAGCCTCTTGCAGTCGCGCGGGCAACGGATTCCCTCGAACCTATCATCAAGAGGCCATAGGAACTAAGAGAGAAAATTCTCCCGGCTCTCTACGGCAGATTCGATGTTGAGCCCGCTGCCACCCGTTATACGGCCGTGGAGGATAGGGCGAGCGGCGGAACGCAATACCGACACTCCTTTTCTGCGGTCCCACCGTCACCGCATCAGCGGTGCGGCACGGCTTAGTCGCATAGGGTACTTCCTCCGCGACTCGACCTTGGTTGCAAAGGACAGTATAAAGCCGCCCCTGTAGCCCACCGGCGCGCATCTGAAATGAGCTCCGGTGGACCTCCGGAGCTCTAACCTGGATCGCCATCGCCATCGCAATCACCTCGGGGTTCAACCCCCACGATACTTTCGCGGCTCTGCACAGCTGACGATAGAGCATTTGGACTTTTTTGCTCACGTTCTTCACGTGCGTGTGGAACTTGAGTCTAACATCAACTTTGAAGCCGAGTATCCGAACTTCCCCAGTTCGACAAAGGAGTTCTCTTCCCTTTATCTCCTCTTCATATCCTCGCTTACCACCATCATTTTAGTTTTTTGAGGTGCGTTGTTATGGCGTATCACTTACCATCAGGTGAACGTCCCGTTCGTCTCGTCGCTTAATTGAAATAATAACAAAAACACCGATTCTCTCACGCATATAACATCTACAAGATAAAGTGAAAACTGATACTTCAAAAATATTATACTAAAATCCTTATGAATGCTGCTATTGTGTAATATTTTTCCGCCCAACATCTTAAGGAGTCAACCTCACCATCACGCGGTGCACCTTGCTAAACAACAGACAAGGCTCTGATCATCCACCAAACCGCACTAGGCCAGAGTGGCGGACCTTAGGCCTAATTCCCACTCAATGAGGATCCTTGTGGCAAGTCTATGCCCTACAGTGGGCATTGGCCGGCTGATAAGATAAGATATATATATATATATATATATATAATTTACAATTTAAAGCGGACAATGCGGCCGTAAATTTTATTATATCTTTCGACAATGGCCGCTTAAATTTTAAAATTCGCCGCCCTCATAGATTGTATCCGAGCATCCTGTTCCCGCGAGCGCGATGGAGGTGTTGATTAATTTATAAAAAGAAAAATTAACAACAAGGAATCGGTAAGAGGTCAATTATTTAAGGTCCCGTTTAATTAAACAATCTCCTCGACGATCTCTATTAACATTTCAATTTAGTTCTTTGCGTAATTGCACCGCTCGGAAACTACGGCTTAATCAACTCGGAGATATTTATTCGTATGTACTGCTTGTAGATAAATTGCTCGTGTATGCTTTAATCAGTTCTCGCTTGCAAAGTAATACTACTCAGATAGAGAATTAAAAAAAAATCGTTAGATAGATGACAAACTATTTGAAGAAGAAATGAAAAATTTGCTAAATTTATTGATAGAAAAAAGTCCTAACGGAACTTTGAATGCGTAGTTCTTATGTATTTGTAATAATAGTGTTAATAGTCATTACTGTAACGTAGTAAAGTCCTTGAGTAACGCAGTACTACATCTCCTACACGGTAATATGATGAAGATAACGAATACCCTTCGATGCAGGAAGATTTGTGAAGCTGCTACCCCAAAGCATTAGCCCGGAAACACTGCTTGAGGATATGGTGAATGTTCTGTACCACTCTCCAACATCGCAGTTTCCATTTCTACTACCAAACAATATGTGCAAACATTACTGTGTTACGGTTTAAAGGCCGTTCAAACATCTGTCAACATTTTATGTTTTAAGGCAACAACCACAATGCGATGCTGCGTAAATGATCTCTCTGATCGACTTGTTGAATAATAAAAAAAAACTCCACAGATTGTACAATTCTATGTACTTAAACTTAGATTATACTGATCCCTTAAACTAGATTTACACAATGTCTTGGTTGTGTTCCGATCGGAGATTTCGTGACCTCTCCTATGACGACGACTACCGAGGATGTTTTAGTGGGTAAAAATCTCCACATGACCCTGAGTACCTTCCAAAAGATAGTATCTTTTTGAAGTTTGTCTGCGATTTTAAAGACAGTCTGTAATAAAAATAAATAATTTTCGACTGATCGTGCGACCTCAGTGAGTACGGACTTTGGTATTTATAGGTCTACGCTGATTGTGGTGGAGTGAGGCTCACGGGTGCCCGGCAGATGTGTTAGCGTCTCGTTAGTGAACATGCACCGTTCTGCCTACATCTTAATTAAGCCCGCGCCGCTGCGCCGGCACTGCGCCGCGAAAGTACCGCGCGAGTCCACAACAACACTCGCAGCGAGTACCGTTTCCTGTCAACCGTTTAATCACTATCATTGTTTCACGTTTCTACGTGTGTATATAATACTAGCTGAGAACAGCTGTAAACGCTCCGGCCACCCTTTTTTGGGGGTAACATTTCGTAAAATCCGTTCTTAGCTGATCTGTACTTGGTAAAAGTAATGTTGCTATCAAACTTCAAGCTTTGTGGTTCTAGAGATATCGTGATGAGTCTCTAAATAGGTTGAAATCTTTTATGTATATATAGATTAATTAGTTTTTATATTAACTACAAATTATTAAAATTATCAACAAATTTCTATACTTATTTAAATATCTAAAATCATCTTATATATACTTTATTATTAAATACGAATATTTTCAAAGTTCTTTGTATGGCATATTTAAGACGATATTTATATTGTACTTTATACTGATTGGGTAATTTTATTAACCTCTATCTACTTATCAAGTTAAAGTATTTTTTTAAATTAAATATTTATTATAATTCAATACTATAACACAGAAGCGTTCTTTGTTAAACACTGTAGTCTAAGAATGTATATAGACGTAAGATTAAATAAAGCAATTATGTATACATATATAAGAAGCATTAATATATAGTAATAAAATATATAGATACAAAAATTTGTTTTGGTTATTTATATCTATTTAATAATAATATAAAACTCCAAGTTAAGTTTATATACTCAGAAGTATTCGTGTAATGATTCAAATATGTGTGAGGAGAAAATATCTGAATCTAAACTTGTTATAAAAAGTCCATATATAAAACATTTAAAGTGTTTATTTAATGGTTCAACTCATCTATGTAACACTTCCGGTCTTAAATAATAAAGTTTGGGAAACAACGTTACAGTCTCTCGTTAATATATATTTATTTGGATTAAAGAAGAAATCTTATACGAAGATATAGTTTTGTTTGAAAAGAGCCAGTTTATTAGGTTGTAGAGAGAGTTAAGTATTTTAAAGTTATTAAAGAAGTTTACATTAACTTAACGGCGTTTGGTGATTACGGTGATTAGTACCACATCTATTAGTTTAATGTGCGTTTGAGCAATCCAGAGGTCCGGCACTTTCGGTGTGTTCAAAGGGAGTTATTAGGTCGTATATTGATGAGCAATTAAGCGGAGTGTTCGGCGCAATCTCCACGGCGCCTGATAAGGGCATTTGTTGGTGTCGGCCATCGGCCGAATGGACACCATTATGCTAATTCCGCGCCGTTACCACTACAGGCTCGAGCTTGCCGTTTCAAAAAAAGGCCGATACAATGTAGCAGTTTATCCAATTAAACCAACCCTTATTAACTAACGGCTTATGAGGCACAACGGCTAATATCTTGTCTTTTAATGCGGATATTCCTAATTAGGTTTCAAGGGCATGATAGTGTGAGATTAGACAATAAATAATATTCACTGGTGGTAGGTATCTGTTTCCGGAGACCGTTTAGTCTATTTCTGCAGCCAAACAGTAGTATGCAGGCGATTATGCGCTGTAGCTGGTGCAATTACTAGGCATAACGAGACTCATCATCTTTTATCTCAGGCGACAAGCGCAATATGGTGCAGTATATACCATCCATAGCGCTACGTTATGGGCATGCGTTTCATTTACCATTGGGTGAACGTCCCGCTCGTCCCGCCGTTCATGGTATAAAAAGTAAAGGGTTGGTCTTCTTGTCAACATCAGATGATATTGAGAGAAGATATTTGTTTTACTTAAAATGAGATATTGTTTTGAATACTTTCTTATTTCATCGATGAGCATAGCGAGAACAAGACCAAGCATTGGACAATGTTGGTCCTGGTCTTTTTGCTTTAATACTTCAACTCTTGGTCTAGGCCTTGCATAGCAGTCCTTTAGTATATTAAGTATTTTATTTTCAGTAGAAAAAACATATGTTTAAATATAATTATTTTAATTAATCGTTTCAACGGGATTTTTATTTTTTCGTTTGATCTTGCGTAATAAGTCTGTCTAGGTTTTCATCTTGGTCTTGATCACGTTCATTCAGGTTGGTCTTGGTCTAGCGAAAAAGTAACTTTACTCATAACTACATCGTGTAATTTGCAACAATAGTTCAATCAACGTAAACATGAAATTGTTTACTATAACCTCCTGCTTTTGTTCATTTAATTAATAATTATTATATTGTTTAAATTAATTTAATTATTTTCCTTGTTGTGTCACTCTCCTGTGGTGACAAAGTGCATTATGCAAAATTTTCCCTATTGTAATGTTATTTCTATATCATCACAATAGCACGATTTTGTTTATGAACATTCATATGAGTTATTTGCTCGTTTTCCTCTAGTAATTAATGTAATTAAATAATGAACAATAAAACAATTAACTTAGTATATTATTTTATGTTCTTGTATGTTATACATCGTAAGCACTTCGTATCATGTAAGGTTAATAATATTAGATACTATGCCGATCACGGTGTCCTAATTATATTTATTTATATTTAGTCAACTAAAAAAAAATACTACCTGTTATTATCGACATTTTGGGTAAGTAATGTACTGCTGCTACTATTTTTATTCTACAAATATTACTGTGTTTCAGTTTGAAGTCGTTGTAGTCGTTTAAATTACTGAGAATAATGAGCCTTAATATCTTATGTCATGAGTCGACAAGAACTATATGGTTCAATGTAAACATTATCATCACCACATCATGGACGGACGTAAGTAGCACCAGGTCTAAATCTCGTTATTCCCTGCGCTACATAGTATAAATAAATCTTTTGTGGACTACAATTTTTAAACCAGCTTTAACTATTAATTCAAGAAATTTACCTCATAAATAACATTTTATTAATTACCCTTGTTAGTTGTTCACTCTTGGTGGAGTGGACGTAGTCTTCGATCGCCTGATTTTCGACTACTCGAAAGGAAGAAATAGTAGCAGTGGTTTCCTGTTGCTTTCTACTTCAAGAAAAATTTATACAACTATGTATATTTTAACTAATTTACCATTTAACAAGTAATTAATTTTTTATAATGCTAGTGTAATCTTTAGTGAGTGTTTCGCTGTGGCTCATAATACGTGGGTTTTTATAACAAGAGGGACCGTAACTCATAATTAGTATAGAAACGCTTCAATACAAAATACTAAGCGAAATGAGCACTCATTCCTACCATTGAGGTGTCTTTTGTGCTATCGATTTTCGCTCATAAAATTTATGAAGATTACCCATCTACAATCACGCCTACTCTCAAGGAATCAATGGTTTCTCCGGGCATGTCTATAGGAAAGATTTATTAGTCTCTATTCGAGTATAATCTTCACTAATTCACCGTAGAAAAACGTCGACTTATAAACCACCTGGACAATCGACTCTTTGTAGTACGGTTCAATATATTTTAAATGACTCCGAGACGGCCGCTCGTGTGGCCGATCCCATTGTGACTGACGGTGTGGGTACCCTTTCACGAGAGCGAACGCGGGGATATTTATTTTTCCAATTTTTGAATAAAGAATAATTTCTTTTTTAGCTGCCGTCTGTGGACGTGTGCCGCGCATTAGTGGCCTTTGTCGAAAGCTTATTAATGAAGCTTCGTGAAGGTTTTGTTTTTTTTTTAAGGATATGCCATTGGTAAATATAAAAAAAACAAAAAAAATATTAAATTCATAAACTTTATTGAAATGCCACTGCAAGCTGTGGGTTCTCCGTGATAACTGTGACTTCAGACCTCCCGTGATCACAGGTGCTGTAAGACACACCAAATGTCAGTTTAATGAGTAATTAAATGAACAACATAAAATTTAGATTCATTAAACAAAGCTTATTTAGCTATAATCGTAGACTAGCGATATGGTGATCATCTATCACTGGTGGTAGGACTCTGTTACCGGAGACCGCCTAGGCAGGTACCAACGCAGCACCTATTTCTGCCGTCAAGCAGTAGTGTGCAAACATTGCCGTATTCCGGTTTTAGGTGCGCTGCATCTAGTATAAACGGAACTTAATATCCTATGCGTGAAGGTGACGAGCGCAATGTGGTGCAGTGTATACCATTTTATCTACCGCCACGTTGTTATAGACAGGCGTATCAGTTACCATTTGGTATACGTCCAGCTTATCTCTTCTCTTCGTAGAATAAAAATTTTTTTCTGAAGACGCGACAATGCTGGATTTGTTTTTAGATAAAGAACATGACTATCTTAGATTTATCATCATTGTTATAATCAGCTGATAAACCTTTGCTGGACTCCATCCATATTGATCGGTCCTGCGTTGCCCTCATTCGGTGTTCTTCATACCGGATTGTCGGTGTTCCTTATGAAAGGCCTTCAGACGTAGATTTGCTGAAAGCTATAGGAATTTTTATATAATAACTAATGTATATATAAGTTAAAGTTGTGGTGTAACTTATGTACACAAACTAATCAACTGTCCGTCTTACTTAATCATTTGCGAATTATCATCTCTTTCATTAAATAGAAACCTTTACTCATAAACACAACGTATAATCAGGAAGAAAAGTGAATTATGTATTGAATTAATAGTATTTTTTTTTATTTAATTAAGGGACGAGACGAGTGGAACGTTCACTTGATGGTAAGTGATGCGCCGTAATAACATGGCGCTAGTCAGATGTTATATACTGCACCACATTGCGCTCGACCCTTGAGACATAGGATGTTGAGTCTAGTTACCCCAGTAATTACACTAGCTACTTCTTTCAAACCGGAATATAGTGATGTGTGCACATCACTATTAGTAGGGTGCAATAGGCGCTGCGGTGGTACATACCTAGACCGCCTTCGGCGACAGAGACCTATCACCTAGTGTTTATAAATAGCATAGTTATTGCGTTTCTTCTCCCATCTCCTCTGAGCATAATATGAACACCATTTCCATATATATAAAATGAGTTTTTTTGATCGCTGATCACGTGAAAATTAGTGCACGTATCGTCATAGGAAGGACCATTTGATGAGGAACGATTTGTATAAAGCTATATATTATTTTTTGAATATCATAGATCCTTGATCATTTTATTTCTAATTAACTTTTACAAGCATTTTCATTTTGTGTTATTTATTCGGTTGCTATAGTAACGGTTGCTATAGACAGCCATTTGGGGCATTTATCATATAAAATAAAAAAAACGACTTTCATTTTCTTGTTATGTATGTGTAACTTGATATAATACTATTTACTTTGAGAAGCATAAAAAATTTTCAAAGTTATTAAATATCCAAGATTTAGATAAGAAAACAAAAAAAATCCATTGTAATTTATTAAATATAATTTAGTGATTTTGTAAGTGATAGTGTTTGTTTAAATTTTGTGTCCTTTTTGAGTTTCTATTTTAAATCATTTCAATAAGATATTGTTTTGAAACACCGGCTGAGCGTTTTGAGATTATGAACATCTTTCCGGGACTTAGGTGTATTTTTATAAAAAGTTATTTCACCACGCTGACCAAATGTGAGGAATTAATAGCTTCTTTAGAAACTCTTATTAACACTATTAAGTATTATATTTTTTGTATAAAGTATTTGTACTAAGACTGCAGGGTGAGCAACTCTGATAGAGTTGTTAGAGCGGTTTGTATTCCTAAAGTGTTTGTTACTTTCGCTTATAGTAATTTTCTGTCATAATTGTACAACACATCGATTCATCACTGACGCGTCATTTTCAAGGAGTTACCACATCAAAGTGTAGCAATAAAGCAAATATTTGATTGTGTACTCTCAGTGGGCGATGATCGCATCGAGTATGTAGGAGTGATTCGTTTAGCGGCGAATGTACGCGTCGTGATGTAAGCACGCGAAAAACAAATCCGAGAATCCGAATTATCCTTTACTAATTAGTAATGGTTACGATTATAGAAATTACCACATGTAAGAGTTATTCGTACATACATGCAATCAAGTTAAATTTGTATTTCTTAAGATAGCAGTCAGACATTCGCAGCATTAAATAGGCTTACTATAAAGATTCCCACAATAGTTAGAGATTGATATGGAGGGATTTGGACCATTTTCCACTACGCGGGCCCAATGCGAGTTTGTAGGTTCCAGAGCTTCGTTTGTTGATAGCAGGGGGCACCACGAGCAGGTGAGGTTGGCTTGGATCCAGTGAGTCGTTGAGCGGGATGCCTTACCCCTGAAGATAATTAACGAATTTCTATTTACTACACACGCAGATTGTCTACACAAAACCAAAAAAAAACCAAATTTATGATTTTTGTCTATCTATGTCACTGTTTTATCTTTCTGTCTGTCTATCAGAAAGCATCAAATAGAAGTCATTGGCGTAACCTCGTTAAGAACAGGTTATTGATAAGAAGTCACGACCTTCAGTATTAGGAACCGACTTAAAGAGAGAGGGAGATGTGACTGTTTGTGTCGGATGATCACTGAAATAGCTAGTCGAGATTTTACAGGACCTTCACTGCAAATTGATAACGAATAAATAAATTATAATTCATTTTAATTACATATATTAACACGAGTCTATGAGAAACGTTTAATATGTATATATCATTATCATCATCATCAGCCGATAGACGTCCACTGCTGGACATAGGTCTCTCCTAAAGATCTCCACATCGATCGCTCCTGCGTTGCTTGCATCCAGTGGGTACTCGCGATTCTCACGAGATCGTCGGTCCACCTTGTGAGAGCCCTCTCAACACTACGTTATCTTATAGTATGTATATATATATATAAATATACTTTATTGACCCATCACGACATCTTCGAAATTAGGTAAAGATATGGCTTCCGCCATTTAGAGATTAGCTAAGAATGGATTTTACAAAATTCCTTCACCAAAGAGATTTGCGGGGGTGTTATAGCAAGCGAAGGGCTGGAAACGACTAAAATAAAAGTTTCAACTAATTTATACTATTAACTGTTGCAAATGCTTCTTTTGAGAACATATTTTTCTCTTTTAAATCTCAATATTATTTATTCATGAATGAGAGTTATTTTTCATCTAAATAGTATCTGTGATCCACGAAGTAAATGATTCTGATTACGAACAGGTTTTTCTTATACCTTTCATGAATTTTAAAAAAATCCTTATCCTACATTTGAGTTGGTGTCTACAGATATAATTAAATTCCTCTTTTAATTTCTCAAAAGCAAATAAGAAGTTTTTAATCAAAAATAACAATATTACCTCGAACAAAATTATTTCTCATGGGTTATAAGCAAGTTGGGTGTGCTAATAGAAGCAAATGTAATTAATGATCCATTAGACAGCTCAGCGTGAGTTAAAGCCGTCGATTCCTTAAGCAATGATAATTTCATACTCCTCACCACCAATGTTGTAAGATGGACACCTGTTCTAATTCGGTTAAGTGGTGATAACAAACTTCATAACAGTGGGATCCCGAACGTTGTCCGGTTGTAGTATGCGACGAATAACCTCACTTATCACTGCTTAGCGCCCTACGGTGGGAAATTTTGTCTTCATCGGCATATACAGCATCTTCCGTTTGTTTCGTTGTGTGTTTTTTGTCTGTTTGAATTTTAAACCGACCATTATTTAAAAAAAAAACTAGATAAAACCACGACTGTTATGACTTTAGAAAGTTTTGGAGCTAATTAAAAGATAGATCTTTGATTGAGAGCAAAACGGGAATTTGTAACATTGTCATGTACCGGTATATAGAGAAAAGAAGTAAAATATTATCTCGAAGATCAAAATCGTATTTCCGAATTATTTAGACTATAAATATTCATTTATGCACAACAAATATAAGTTTCCACGTCTTCAAATCGTCGAAACACGTTCGCATGGTATTGCAGGAACAAAAGGGAATTCTAACAGTACTCCGTAAACAAACATCCTATGTAGAAGCCAATAGCTTCCTATTGGACGGTAAGTGAACAAACATCGTACCGTGGGTACAGGCGTGGGCAAACACGGGGCAAATCACATTAGCAAATTGTGTGTACTAACGTCAAATGCTGTGAGAAACTTACGTATGGGAAACGCTGATCGCTGCTGAAGGAAATCGCCAACGGTTTTCTTTGTTGCTCATTGGTTATTCCCCATGTTGGCACTTGTATTAACGTAAATTGGAAATTTCTTTATAAAATTAAGTTTTATACAATTATCTTTTAGTATCGATCGTTTGTCTATTGCCATAGTTTGCAAAGCCCTTTTATCTCAAAAGATTTGACTAAAAACTCAGAGGAGAATGTTTACTGATCCACTACGACCTGTTGACCTGTCGGACATAGGTCTCGTGTAATTTATCAAGCTAATAACCACATGTAATATGTAACAGATTCATCTGTTGATAAATAATGATACTTCAAGAACACTCTAGTTCTCACATGATTTACAGCCGTCATTCTACAATTCTGTTTGGCAGTAAATGTAAGCGCAAGCTTCGAAAAAACCCGATAATCATCAAACCTCATGTGTCTCCAGAATCGAACCGGATATTCCTAAACTACATGGCGAACGTCTAGCCACTACGCTACGGAGTCAGTAAATTTTGAAAGAATATTAGATTTGTATTAAGAAAGTACTTAGATGAACAAGTTATTATACCTGGGCTTTTTGATCCCATAGTAGTAGAAGCTAAATACATGAACCTAAATGGCGGATTTTTAATGAAGAAAAACTTTGTAGAACATAAAAGAGCAGGTACGGAATTAATGAGCCAATGGTCGGAGGGAGCAAGCGCGAGTTGACTCAAACAGGATAATTGTGTGGTTGCCAGAGTGTCCCGACGCTCTAATGAGTAATAATAAGAGCCACCCAGAGAGATACGGACAGGCTCGCGGCTCGGTTTGTATGGAAGAGGCTTCTATTTAAGTTTTCCAAGCATTCTCTATGGAGTTTACTTTAAACTGACCAGCTTAGAATAATCAGTAAATGACAAACTGTTAACATATTTGGACTGATGATATAATAGTAAAGTTTTTTTTGTTGATATTCTTTCTACTGTCAAACTGTTGTTCACAATTAACGAATGAGATGTAGCTGATCTAAAAGTTAGATATTTTATCATTAAATCTATATAGGGGATATTTTTTTTTATTTTAAAGATATGCATTTTTTATTGTTCTTAACTACTGGTAATTTAGATTAGATTTATATTAGATCCAGTAATATATTTATCTGTTTATCATCATCATTAGCCGCTATACGTTCACAGATGAACATTGGCCTCTCCCAAAGATCTCCACATTGATTGATTCTGTACTGCCTTCAAAACTGCCAGACACTAGAAGTCGTCGTCTGTAGAGGTTCATATTGGAGGGATTTAGGCCTTTTCTCACCACGGCTCAATGCGTGTCGGTGGAAACCAGAGCCTCGTTTGTAGATTAGCAGGGTGCACCACGAGCATATGAGGTTAGCTTGGGTCCCTTGAATTGTTATGCAGGACCCCTTACACCCCTTGATAATAATTAATAGTTGCACATTATCAATTATTATTAAGTGTAGTACAAACAAAACGTATTTATTATATTATTATTATATAGTTTATATATATTACATATTAATTTATCTATAATAAAAAAAATTAAAGTTCAATTGTGGCTGTGGTGTTCGTACTATCAAGTAAGTCTCTTTAAGGTAAAGATTTAAATTTATTATCTGTTATAAAATACTGTGTAGCATCGCACAGTATTCAGTATATATTTTTTCTAAGTTAGGGTTTATCATTCATAAGGGATATAGAAATCCCATCGTACCTTTTAAACCTAAACCTAAAAATTACCTTAATTATGCATTAATGTCATCAGGCAATACACCAAGTCTTTGGTGAATTTAAATGTTGGGTCCTATAATGCGTTTTTAACCACACTGTCTGATTTTTGATGAAGCTTGCGCCGTTAGTTCCTTGGACAACTATAACAGCTTCATCAGACTTAGAAATGGTCAAAAAAGGAACCTAGCTTTATTTTGTTCAGCTTACTATCCATCAGCACAATACAATAATGTTGGTCGAGGTTAGGTTATATAAAGCTGGTGACTGTCTCCACGTTGCCGTGGCAGCCTGTCCGCGCCCGGGGTACACCTTACGACTTCATTAGACCGCGTCAACCGGCCGGTCACGACGCGGCCGGCCGCTGCTGGCCTCGTGCTGAGAACATTGCGGCGAACGCTCAGTCGAGTTACTTGCTCGTAACTTGATGCTCCCCACATAGAATGTTGTAAAATTTTTCTATTTGTAAACATACTTGCTTAAATACATCAAAATGTCTTCATCTTACATATTCAATGCCTTAAACTTGAAATCGAAGATCTTCAGTAATATTTGAGAGTGATACGATATTGGATTCTATATGTAATGAACTTCTCTGGGTTTTCTCAAGGAGCTCTAGTACAGGTTCTTTAAGACGACCTTTTTTCCATGGTCATCTACAACAAAACAATCGTATTAATTTATTTTATATAATTATTTATTTATGCACATAGAAATCACTGTAAAATACGACATATGTAGAAATAAACAACAAGGATATTTCTTCCAGAAGATCGGTAGTTGGAAAATTTTCTGGGGTAAATGTAAACCTTGGTGCATTAAGACAGTATATTAAAACAAAACCTATATTATCCACTAAATATAAACTAGAATCGCTTATAAGTAATGTATGTCTAGTGCATATACGCATGCGCTGAAGTTGGTGTACCTGACGGCGGATATGACTTAATATTAAAGAAAGTCTACTTTTCATCCCTAAAATGTTGTATATGTTTATAGCATATAACTTTATTTAACAAAATACTTAACTCTTAGTTTTCTCTCAATATAACAAGAAAGTCAAAGCGAATTATCAGCTAATCTGCTCCTAGAATTTCCTATATAGACGAAGGTGGTCGGAGACAGGTCCCGAGCCCGACTTCGATGACTGTGTTCTTTCCTCAGAAATCAAAAAATCCAGACATACAAATAGTGAAAATCCGCCAGATAACTATACTCCGAGTAGTACACAATTTTAAGAACAGGCCGTGGATCCGGATCAACGAGCCTAGTATCAGATGAACAGTAAGAGTCAAAATTACTACCAAGCGTTCCACATCATCAAAAAATATAGCTAAGCTGTTGCTACGGCCAAGTGCGAGTAGGTTGTTACCTACTTAACCATTGTTAAGTAGCGTTTGAACGCAGCACAAACACTACTGGTGGTAAAGCAATGGCTCGCAGCGAGCTGGTTCCTATTTAACATTGCGCACGTTTCGCTAATGGCTCGCCTTCGACAAAGTCGCGATAGCGCACCCTTATCGGAAATACCTTAATAACGCCCCTGGAATTTTTCTTCCCGCTTTATTGCGAACGATTTATTTTCAACACAAACCGCCGTGTTCACTTAATCATCATCAGCCTGTAGTACCTATAATTTCAATTAAGTGACGAAACGAGTGGGACGTTCACCGTGGTAAGTGATACGCCAGCTAGTTGCGTCTTGCGACTAACAATGTAGTGCTAGTTAGTATGATATATACTGCACCACGTTGCGCTCGTCGCCTGAGACATATGTTGAGTTTCATTACCCCAGTAATTTCACTGGCTACAGCGCTCTTCAAACCGGAACAAAGTAATGTTTATCGGCAGAAATAGGCGCTGTAGATACCTACCTAGACGTTCAGCAACAGAGACCTACCACCAGTGAAAGCACTGATCATTTTATACTCAATAAAGCGATAAATTTCAATAACAATAGAGATAGTACATGTAGGTATTGTGAAGGAAATATTAAGTAATATATAAGTAAATAATAAGTTGGTTCCATTAGTCGGGTTCGCGAACTATGCGGCCGGTGTCATCGAGTGTGCACACTGCAGCGCGGATAATAACTTAATAAGCGGCCCGGCGGAGCTCGGCGTAATTACAAATTAGAGAATGCTCGCGCCGCGTGTACTGCAGATCGCTGCAGTGATAGCGGACGCCATTCTGCAAACTTTTGCAACACGACCTGCGTTAATGACGTGAGTACCTACTCACCATGGGCGAATCGCCGTAACAACCTGCAACACTGATTTTACTTTAAAAATGTCCTAATAACTTTATAACATTTAAGAAGAAAATCTTGTTTTTCATACAAAAACCTAAGCCGTCAAAGTATTGCGTAAGTTATCATTTCGCGCATTGCGTAAGTTAAACCGCTTCTAACTTTCTTTGTTAGTTAATATACATATTAATATAATTGATACTTATTACTACATTTTAATACTTTACGTTCGTAATAAATATAATTACGTCAAAAGCTATTATTACATGCACGTAAGAAAGTTGGTATCAGTTATAAACAAAATGGCGGAAGGAGGCTGTATACACTAGTAACACATTTTAGTCTATTTCACTATTACAATCTTTTCATACATATAATCACGAGATCTGGAAGTAGATCACAGTCGCCGGAGACGGTTTAGGTAGGTACCACCGCAGCGCCTATTTCTCCCGCCTAACAGTACTCGTAGTGTGTTCCGATTTGAAGGGCGCTGTAGCTAGTGAAATTACTGGGTTAACTTTTGGTCTGTCTCCAAGCGACGAGCGTAATGTGGTGCACTGTATATCATCCTAATTATCGCCACATTGTTATAGGCAATCGAATCACTTACCGTCAGGTGAACATCACGCTTGCATCATTACTTTGTCAAATAAATAAATCGCTATGTATATCGTAAAAATATTTTTTTTCATTTTCCATTAAATTATTGCCGGTACCTACTGGGGGGGTACTCAGTTAATAAAAAAAAACTTCTTTTATAAGCTACACTTGGTCATCATAATTTCTGAACCAGCATCCACTCCTAAATGTAAATTTCTTTCAATGGAACATCTTTCTACGATACTTTTTATCGAATCAGTATCAAATATCGAGTATCTAATAGTAATATATAAAGACTACTTGCAAATGTACATGATAGTAATTATGTGGACTCTGTGTCTCTTACTAGCCATTATCCTATATGGTGACACTTCGCTCTGTCCTCGACATCATCGTCAATTACTTGGCACTCACGTATATCTCTTGACACTGCATTTTTCCACCTTGCTTTGGATCTGTCTGTGGATCTGGCAGTGCCAAATTACCAACGTAGTCAGGCAGTCTTAACGTGACCGTACATACCATCGTAAGTACGAGGACTAGTGTTGAAAAGGTATTTTAAAATAATAGCAGAATTTTTTTTTTCAGGATAGCCCACCTAACTAAGGTTGCACCAAGGAACCTGTAATGCGCTTAATGCGGCTTAGGTGAGCTGGGCACTGGTAGAGCCTTATCGATATTTGACAACTCCACCCGCCGCTCGCAACTATTTACGAGGTAATTCTGCAAACCTCGAACACGATGTACCCTAATTAATTACTGATTTCATTAATTAACTTAATTAACCGTGAAAGTGGACGCAAAAATTCTCTGCTCCTTTTTAATTAAATATTTTGTTTACATGTGTATAATGTATACAATTTATTTATCGTCTAGGTAGGTACCATCGTAGGACCTATTTGCAAGCATTACTGTGTTCGGGTTGGAAGGGCGTTGTGACTAGCAAATTCCTGTTATTTTTTTATAGTATGAAGCGACGAGACTAGCGGACGTTCACCTGATGGTAAGCCTTAAGATACGCCTTGGCATAACAACGTGGCACTAGTTAGTACGTTTGCACCACATTGCGCTCGTCGCCTGAGACATAAGATGTTGAGTCTCGTTATCCTAGTAATTTCACTAGCTACTACGCTCAACTGGAAGACGGTAATGTTTGCACTCTACTGTTTGGCGGTGCAGATAGCCATTGCGATGGTATCTAGACGGTCTTCGGCAACAGAGACCTACCACCAGTATATATTTACAGGCTACAAGGTAAGTTAATGTCTTGTGCCTCAAAGGTACTTCTACAATGTGGTGGGTTATTTAAATAACTTTACTATATGTATCATACCGTTTGCAAGGATTGTGGATCCTTTAATTTCAACATAACATCAGTAATCAGATTGTCTACTGACTATTTATTCAACAAAACCTTCTGATAAAACTTAGAAGACACACACACACGTTTTAACTATGTACAAAGTAAAGGGTCCCGTATAACAACTCACGGTACCCAAGCCACTGTACCTGCTCGTAGTGCACCCTACTAATCAACAAACGAGGCTTTGGGCCAGCGTGGTGGATAATGGCCAAAATACCCCCGATATGAACCCTTATATACGACAACCCCTAGTGCCCAGCGGTACCGCAGGCCACGCTGACTGTATGTAGAGATCTTTAGGGGAGGCCTATATCCAGTAGTGGACGTCTATCGGCTGATGAATATGAAGAAATTAAATAATGGTTAAAGTTCCCATGTTCAACATCTCTTAAGATTGTATGCTTTATAATTAACCTTCGAGTAGTGACCGTGTATCAATAGAAGTACTGGCTCCCTACAATGTAACCCGACCTGATGAAGGTCACGGGAAGATCTTTCCAAAAAAGTCTATGTGAAGTAGCGGGCATAAAATTAAAGATAAAAATAATTATGGTGATGATACAGTTATATGTATATTAGTTCTGAATATAATTTACTGGTGGTAGGTCTCTTTTGCCGGAGACCGTCTAGGTAGATACTACCGCAGTGCCTATTTCTACCTGCAAACAGTACTGTGCACACATTACTGTGTTCCAGTTTGAAGGGCGCTGTAGCTAATTAAATTACTGGTGTAATGAGACTTAAAAGCTTATGTCTCAAGGCGACAAGCGCGATCTGATAATATGAATACCATTCTAACTAGCACCGCGTTGTTATGCGCAGGCGTATCGCTTACCACCAGGTGAACGTCTTGTTCATCTTGTCGTTACGTTGAATAAAAAAAAATATATTTAATATGTTAGAACTGCACCAATTATCCAAGTTTTAAGACGTCACAGAGTAAAAGCTTGAATTACATGTATGTACTCACCACTTGTTGCAAATTGTCACTCAATTGAACAAGTGATATGTAATTATAATAAAATAACTCGATTACCGTTCAATCGTCCAATTACTCGTAATAAGATGCTCTTGAATATATCGCACTCAATCCCCGGCCAGGTTTGAAACATGTTTTTAAATGTGCACGAGGACTGGGGACTGGAAATTACAAATAATTGCAACTTATCATTGCCAACATTCAATTATATATCATTGAAATATCTTCAAGTAGCAATCATTTAGTGCTTGTGGAGGCGAATTTTTTTTTTTTTTTGGAAATTTTTATCATCACCGTCATCATCATTGTTATCACGTCGTGGATCATCGGACACCGTTTAGATATTTCGGCGCCTATTCCTTTAGTAAAATAGAAGTGTAGTAGAAGTAATGTTTGCTACTTTGTTCCAGTTTGAAGAGTGTTGTAGCTAGTTTAATTACTGAGGTAACGAGACGTACCATCTTAGTTTTGAGGAAGTCGAGCATAACGCAGTGCTGTGTATGTCATTTTCCACCAGATGAACGCTCCGTTCTTCTCATCGTTTCGTCGAATATAAAAAAAACCAAACCGTTATTTTGTTATTACTTCTAAAAAACGACCTTTGAAAAAACTTTTCTAACAAGATTATGTTCATCCGAATTCTGTGCTTGGTCTTCATCATCATCAACCGATAAATATCTATTGCTGGAAATATCCCTCTATCAAAGATTTCGAAACGTCAAATAGAACTTATATTTTTATTGATTTCGTTTCGAAATTGTCATCATCATCATCAGACGATGAACACCCACTGGCAGACAAAGGCCTCGGCCAAACTCTACACAGATAGGTCCCAAACCGCCCGCACCCAACGGCATCTCGCGACTTTTACCAGATCGTCGGTCCACCTTGTGACGGGTCTGCCAGCGCTGAAAAAGTATATAATATTTTAAATTAGGTTTATGTGAAACGTAATTTCATTCTCATTTTTTTTTACAAAAAAAGGGTAGTTTTAACAAAACTTTGATGAACAATATCGACTAGGTGGAGGTTGATTCTATTACTAAAGTGTAATATTACACGTTAAAGATAATTAAATATTTATATAAAACTTGTATGTACCTACAAAATGGAGTCTGAGTACATTCAATACCAAATATAACAACATACGCTAACGTTTGTTTTTTGTGTAGTAAAATTTTAAATAATGATATTTATCAAATCCGCTTCCGTCTGCACTATGGCCGCCGCCCGTAATCGCCGGCCTGACACTCGCCGCACTCGCTCTAATGAACTCGTAGAAAAGCCAAGGCAGGGCCTTCAATGCGGTGGTTAGCGGACATAAAATTTGACGTGCTCTTCATACTAAACAATTTACAACGAAAATCACTTTAAACGTTGAAATGCACTTCGCGCTGTAAAGTATCGTGCTCACTTATATAAGCGATACATCTTATAAATAACTTGAAAAATATTTAAATATCACGTAATGTATCCATGGTGGTGAGTTGTCGGATGGGGAAGCCTGGTTGTCCAGAATACTTGGGGTTTAGACTTGCATGAAAGAATCATGTCCGTCTCCTAATGCAAAGCTATAACACTAAAAACCTTCACTGCAATATTTTCTATTTATTACTTTTATAAGAAAAGTCGTAGTAGTACATAGTACACTAAGTAGGCTGTATATATATATTGTCCGAGCTGTTCTTCGCCCCCTTTGTTGGCCCTAACACCCCTGCAACTCCTTTGGGGAAGGAATTTCGTAAAATCAGTACTTAGCTGACCTCTAAACAGCAGAAGCAATATCTCTACCAAATTGGTGAGTCCTTACATGTAGTAGTTTTGGAGACTTTTTTTTACTCAACGAAGGAACGAGACCAGCGGAGTGTTCACATGATCGTAAGTGATACCCTTGCCCATGACAATATGGCGGTAGTTAGGAAGTTTTACACTTGAACACGTTGTGCTCCTCGCTTGGAGATATGTGTCCTTGCCTTAGTAATTACGTTATCTACAGCGCCCTTTAAACCGTAACATAGTAATGTTTGCTCACTACTATTTGACGGCAGAAATAATGGCTGCGGTGGTAAGTCTTCAGACGGTTTCCGGCAACAGTGACTTTCCACCAGATCTTGTGATGAGCCGATGCATCTGTACATCTCATATATATAAATAGATTATGATAGTGAACTAGACTGAAATTTATTACCAGTGTGTACGGCCCCCTTCCGCCATTTTGTTTATAACTGACACCGACTTCCTTACGTGCGTGTAATCATACCTTTTAACGTTATTATATCTATTACGAACGTTGTAAAGTGTTAAAATTTAGTACTAAATATCAATTATATTAATAATATGTATATTAACTAACAGAGAACGAGCAGCGGTTTAACTTAAGCAACGGGCGAAATGATAACTTGAGCAATACCTTGACGGCTTAGGTTGCGGTTTATTAATCTGAGTAAGCATACGAATACTCCAACGACAGTACTTTCATACGACTAAGTAACGATTCGTATACAATTTTTTTTATACGAAGCTATGAGGCAAGCGGTACGTTCACTTGATGGTGAATGAAACCTGGCGCTAGTTAGGATGATATACACTGCACCACTTTGAGTTCATCGCCTTGGGATATAAAGTGTTGAGCTCCGGTACAGCAGTAATTTAACTATCTATACTGCAGTAATGCTTGCACACTACTGTTTAACAGTAGAAGTAGAAGCTGCGTTGCTACCTACCTAGGTAGTGTCCGGAAATAGAGAAAAAATCTTAGCGATAAATGCTTGCTTATTATAAAGTTATGTTAGGATGTTTATACATATACAAAATACCCTCCTATATATAGTAATGATGAGTTAGGGTAGGCGCTTTTCAAATTCCAACAGGCATTGCGGCATAAGCCGTAGTGTATGGACACATAGATGGTCAAGTCAATACACTACATCAAAATTAGTATATAGAATAAAATATATATAAAGGCAGATGTATACTTTAATCTATTTATCCATATAATGCAAATTTTATTTATGCTGTCCCCCATGATTGACTTATTCGTAGGAAGATACCACCGCAAATCCTATTTTTGCCATAAATCAGTAATGTACAAACACTACTGTGTTCTGGTTTGAGGGGTGCTGTAGCTAGTGTAACTACTGGGGTAACGAGACTCGACATCTTACGCCGAGGACGATGAGCGCAATGTGATGCTGTACATATAATCGTAACTAGAGGCACGTTGTTATAGGTAAGCGTATCACTTATCATCAGGTGATCGTCCCGTTCGCCTCGTCAATTAACTAAATAAAAAATGGACCAGTTAATGTTTTTTGTGAGGTTGCTGTAGTTTGTATGGCGGTAGTATAAGAACTGTTATAATAGCTGTTACCTTCAAATTCTCAATATACTTTGATAGTATTACTTGTGGTATGGATGACAAAATACAAAATTAAGACTAATCTGGATGTACATATGTAATGTGAAATTGTGATCAAGTATTATGCCAAAGTTGTATTAAAGTGAATTGTTTAAATCCTTTTTTTTTAATTAATCTATGAGATTAGCAGAACGTTCAACTGATATAAACTGACACCCCTGCCTATAACAATGTGGCGCTGGTTAGGTTAGGTTAGGTTAGAATTCCCAGCTCTGCATTGCGCTCGTCGCTTTGAGACATAACATGTTAATTCTCATTACCCCAGTAATTACACTAGCTACAGCGCCCTTTTACACAGTTTGCACACTACTGTTTATCGACTGAAATAGGCACTGCGGTGGTACCTACTTAGTCTGTTTCCGGAAACAGATATACCACCAGTAAGTAATATATAAGCAATATTTAATAGCACTAATAACAGAATAATAAAATTAAATATAATTATTATAAGTTAGGGGAATAATAAATCGTTAGTTTATGTTAATTCATTGTGTTGTATTATGTGTTGTGTTAAGTAAAGTGCTACCGAGTTAAGTTGAGACGTTTGAAGTACATTTTCTTTGTTATGCCGATGTCCTGTATGTTAATTTCGGTTTGTTTTATTAATAGCCTCGCCAACGAAACCATCTACGAGTAATTGCTTAATAGATTGCAAAGAGTTCGGTCATTAAGAAAATAACCCATCGGTGCGACCACTGAGCGTGTGGAGATCATGTTTCGTCATTTAATTCAATAACACACTATGGGCTACTGCGTCAGAAGATTAGTAGGAGTTATTAAGGCATTTCATAATACATTAAGGATCACCATTCAAGACCTTCACAGTGATTAAGAGGTTTTTTATTGATCAACTACACGAGCGAGATCCACTTGACAGTAATTCATCACTCTATCACGGCGCTAATTAAGATGATATACACATCACTGTGATGTGTTCGCCAACTTGAAGAATAATATTGTAAGTTCGTTACCATAGTAATTTCACTAGGTAAAAAGCCTTTCAAACCGGTACACAGTTATGTTTAACACTGCTGTTTAGCGGAAAAGAAGCTGTGATGGTATCTCTGTTAATGGTCTCCGACAAAAGATATTTTTATTTACATTATATATATAAATATTAGTAACAGAGATATCATATTAAATTATGTATATAATACTTTTTTGTGCTGGTTGTTGTTTGGGTTAGGTTATATATGAGATGGTGGATTAAAACGGTTGTAGGTTTGTTGTGTGTCTGGTCAAGTCGGCGGTGTTGGTGGACGCGGGCCCCCTGGCGGCGGCGGGTCACGGTGTCTCCGCCTAACTAATTGCCGTGACTGGGCTAATATTTGAAGTTGATTAAACATACATAACTTACGATTCCTTAATTATTATTATTTCGGAATGTCGAGCGGTGTTTGCCCCCGCTGCAGGATTTAAGGAGTTCCCGTCCGTACTTATCCGGTTAAAGAAGTCAATGCACTTCTATTACATCTATAATGTTTTTTTTTTTTACTTCCATCTCAGCTTAATCTTTAAAAGCGCCATCAGACAATCGTATTTTTGTATGTAAAGATTTGAATATATTTAATAGAAGATAAATCAATTGGCGGATGATGCCACAATGAATTACTTCTTATGTAATACATAATAAAATACTTGTATATATATGTATATATATATATATATATATACAGAAAAAAAGTCATGGACTCTACATGTGAAATGTATATGCTAATTAGTTTTAATATCTATATTAATTAATAATTATTATATATATATATATATATGTGTGGATAACATTTTCTTTATTCAATAAAACTGCAATACGAGCTGGATATTCACCTGATGGTGAGTGACACGCAATAACGATGTGGCGCTGGTTAGAATCGGTAGGTTTAGGCGATACGTACACAAAGCTGTGCGTGTGAAAGCTAGTATTAATATTTAGGTATCAATTTGTTGCCTATCACAGGCTCCATCGGGGTAGGAATATTCAAGGAACAGTCAATAGGTTCATAACTGTGGAATATATTGTCAAGGCAATTTGCTTCGTGTTGTAGGCGAAGGGTTTTGTACTCTAATTATAGTATCAACAACATATACATAGCTACATACATACATATATATATATGTATGTATATATATGAGAAAAAATGTAATTGTCTTATTTATGTTATCACTTTCTACATACAAACAAAGCAAAGACAAAGTTACCAGTGGTAGGTTTGTTGACAGAGACTGTCTAGGTAGAATGCCACCGCAGCGCCTATTTCTGCCGCTGAACAGAACTGGGCATACATCACTGTGTTCCGGCTTGAAGGACACTGTAGCTAGTAATATTATTGACGTAACGAAACTTAATAATCTCTCAAAGCTATGAGCACAATTTTTGCAGCGAATACCATCCTAACTAGTGCTACGATTTGGGCAGGTGTATTTACCATAAGATGAACGTCCCGCTCATCTCGTCGCTTTGTTGAATAAAAAAAATTAAAGCAATAGTTGTTAGATAAAAAAATATTGTATTGGTGATACCGGTGGCGGTGCTTTCAAAGGCCTGTTTACCGATCGGCGTCTGCGCTCTCACCACGAGAACCTGTTACCCCAATGACACTACATACACATGATTGTATGAAAATTTGTTTTTTTTAATTCAAATTAAACGACGTGACGAGCGGGACGTTCACTTGAAGCTAAGTGATAAGTCGGCCAATAACAATATGGCGCTAGTTAGGTTGATATACACTGCACCACTTCGTGCCCGTCGCTTTGGAGCATAAGGTGTTGAATCTCGTTACCCTAGTAATTTTACTAGCTATAGCGTTCTTAGTAGCGAAATAGTAATGATTGAACACTACTGTCTGATTGGAGATAGTAGCTGCGGTGGTACTTAGCTAGACGTCTCCGGCAACAGAGACCTACCACTCGTTAATCGGTACCACCATAACGCCATTACTGTGATTTGAGAGCATAAATACTGAGGTGATATAACATTATATATAATGAGATATATCTCATAGTAACAAGCAGGTCGTGATGCAGTATATGTCATGTTAACAAGCGGCTATATGCGGGCCTATTAGTGTTTTTTTTAATAACGTGTAACAACGTGGCGCTTGTAACGATGATGTACACAACACCACATCGTGCTCGTCGTAATAAGACATATGTTAAGTGTCGATGCTACCAGTAATTTCAACTAGTTACAGCGACATTCATACCGGACCGCAGTAATGTTTGTGCAGTGCAGTTTGTAGGTAGAAATAGGCGCTGCAGTCGTATCTAGTTAGACGGTCTCCAGCAACAGAGACCTGCTACTAGTAAATATGCAGTATGTATCATCCTAACAGTCGCTTGGATATTTTGGGCTAGTTTAGCGGTTAAATTACAATTAAAAAAAAAGTTGGATATAAAGGTGGACCTACGTAATAACAATTGCAGTTGTGGTGCTGCAAATGATCCTTAAACGTCTCGTGCCAATAGCAGCAAAGTATCAAATAAATCAATACGTAGCGGCGAGGCGGACGACGCACAATGCGAGCACCTTGTGCTTGTGCAGCACAAAAGACAGTCGCGCACAAAAGGGAGCTAATTTAACTTATATTGCGCCACGGACCCCGTGGTGATACGAACAATTGCACAATGAGACCACCTTGAAGTATTCACCAAAATAACGTCGCATCTATAAGTTTCCTAAGTGTCTTTTGAAGAGTTTGCGGTGATTGTGATGAGCTAAGGGCGAGTTGTAATTTATGTGATTGACTTTACTTTGTTCAAACTTAATACACCTCCATTTTTTTTTATACAACTAAGCAACAGGACGAGCGGGACGTTCACCAAATTGTAAGTGATAAGTGCCCATAACAATATGATGCTAGTTAGGATGTTAAACACTGCATCACATTGCGCTCGTCGCCTGAGACGTTGGATGTTGAGTCTTGTTCGTATATTCGTTAGGCTAAAAATTTTAATATTAAGATGAAATATATCAGCCGAAACTTTCTCGTCTTCATTGTGATGAGAACTTCTCATCAGCCGGATAACGTCCACTGCTGGACATAGGCTTCTCTCAAGGAACTCTACAGCGATCGGTCATGCGCTGCCCGCATCCGGCGGCATTCCCCAACCTTCATTAGATCGTTAGTCCATCATTACTAAGAACGCCGTAGTTCTTCTTTTTCCTCTTATTTTTCCCTGATTTCCAAAGCCTTAATTTTTTTTACTCTATCATTTAAACTATTTATGTATGCATTACATATTTACACTATTTATATGCCTTTTAACATTATTTCTGTTTGCTTTTTATCTACCATTATCTAGAATAGTATTGTGATCATATAGTATACATAGTATACATTTTCTTTTACTTATGGTACATATGTTTACATCCTAGGTCATAGGAACCACTTATTAAGGAATTATTACGTAGATGTACTGTTGGGAAGCTTCCCACAAGATGGACCGACGTTCTGGTGAGAATCGCGGGAACCCACTGGATGCTAACAACGCGGGACCGATCGATGTGGAGATCTTTTTTGGGGAAGGGCTATGTCCAGCAGTGGACGTCGATCGGCTGATGATGATGATGAAGGCATTATTTTATTCTCCATAACATTTAATCCTTTTGTCCGACTGTTGTCATGATTTTGTAGTATGAGCGTTAAAGGTTAACCATAGACAAATTATATAATCGTCTTAGTTTAATTTTTTTTTTATTCGACGAAGCGACTAAACAAGCGGGACCTTCACGTAATGGTAAGTTATACGCGTGTCTATGACAACGTGGCACTAGTAAGGATTGTATATAAAGCACGACGGTCGCATTGAAACTTAACGCAGGATGTTGAGTTTCGTCATCCAATAAATTTCACTATTTACAACCCTTCAAATCAAAGAACAGTATTGTTTAAATGCTACCGTCTGCCGGCAGAAGGAGCTGCGCGCCGGCGACACCTACCACCAGTGAAAAAAAGCAGCAGTTAACAAAAATTACAAAATATTAATATCCATTTTGGACAAATTTCACGGTACACAAGATTTCCAAAGGTTTATGCTTCCATAACAAATTGTCCGATGTTCAGAAAAAAAAAATCACACTTTCGATAGTTTCACAATGGGAGAAGAATGAAAGGGCCGTGGGCGTGAAATACATCAATTTTCTGACATATTCTCTTCTTCATCAAAGCGGGCGCCTTCTGGTCATCAAACTGTGCCATGACACGCTCTTCGGCCTTGACCAACAAAGAAATGGGTACAGTGAGCGTAAAAATTGTAGAACATTAATACCGGAAACTGATTTTTCTTTATTAAACGAAATAACAATGTTGAATTAGTTAAGATAAAATTTTCACTATATCGTGCTCGTCATCTTGACTTACGATAAGTAGGAGACTTAAGTTTCTTTACCCCAGTAATTTAATTAATAATAACGCCCTTCAAACCGGAACACAGTAATGTTTAGCAGCACTAAGCGCTGCGGCTGTACTTACGTAGACTGGTATAATCAGTGTTTCCCAAAGAGAGACAGATATATACATTTTTTTAAAAAAATCATTAAGTATAAGTAAAATATTTTACTTATTTTATTTAGTTATGTATGTGATGATAACACTATGTTGTATCGATAATTAAGTACTTTCAAGTTAATTTAACATTTACATAGGTACACTGTTAAATAGCCAGTCAGTAATGAATAAAACATCCTGGAAATATTTGTGAAGTCCTTGCTTAATTTTGTGGTGTTATCTTTCTTCAGGTTGTAGAAGAAATTAAATAGGATATACAGTCGAAAAAATTAATTTAAAGAGGAAAAGAAAAACGAAGAATTAGTACAGTCTTCGGCATAAGTGTTTCCATCCAGGCATGGAAGGTTTTAAGAGAAGAGCAAACAGAACTCTTCTAGACTATATGCCCCTTGGCGGTGAGATCGTAGTCAATGACTAGTTCATATATGTTCTATATAATGACAATTAGTTCTTTGTTCGGCGATCACGTGAAAATTAGTGAAGATATCGGCATGGGAACATTTGACGCGGAATGATTGGCTATAGTCTATTTATTATTTGAATTTGAATCATCCTTCATCATTTTCATTCTAATCAACTTTTGTAAAATATATAATTTCTTATGATTTGCGCGGTTGCTGTAGTAACGGTTGCTATAAAAAAATCATTTGCAGCTGCGTTTGCACTCAAAAATATTTCAGGCAAATTTCAAGGCTAGTTTTTATTACGGCCAGTATAGCAGGTGGGGAATAACTAGTCTTCTTCTTCTTCCTAGACTTTGTCCCATTTTAACTTGAGGTCGGCCCTCCTGGTCATTCTTCTAAATCTATCTCAATTTTGTGTCATAGCTAGTACCGCATAATTTTTTTTAAATGATCTGCAATTTTTGCTTATACTACACGGATAAACTATCAGACCTCCAAGTAGCGGTTAAGGCGCCGAAAGCACAGTACGAATTCGTTGCTGATGCTATGATGAATTTCGATACGCCTACACTTTTTTTTTAGTGAACACTATAGCAAACATGTTTTATTTTTTGTCTGCAAAAACGTTAAGTGACATACTGTCACTAACGTTATTAGACTACATAGCGGCATTTGTAACGATTCTTAGTATCATCTATTCAAATGTAGGTACCACTGCCACTCTTATTCCTGCCGCCAAAAAATAGTGTGCAGGAATTACTGTATCCCGGTTTGAAGGGCTCTGTAGCTAGTGAAGTTACTGGTGTAATGAGACTTAAGATCTTATATCTGAAGGTGATGAATGCAATGTGTTGCTATGTATAACTTCTTAAATGGCGCCACATTCTTTTGTGCAAGTGTATTACTTGCCATCGGATAAACGTCTTGCTGATCTTATCGCATCGTCGTATAAAAAACGCTCGTAGACGGTAGTGTGTAAATATTACTGTGTTCCGGTTTGTATGGCGCTGCAGCTAGGGAAGTTATTGTGTTAGGGACGGATGTATTACTCACCGTTGAGTGACATCCCGTCCGAGTCGACGCTTCGTCGTAAGAACATTACGAAGAACATACGACGAAGAGCGTTACGACGTAAAAAGGACTAACTGGACAGAATTGTAATTGTGATAATTTCGTTGTAATTGTTTCATTAAAACCATATATAAACTGTAATATAGTATATAGTACTATGACACAGAACAATGCGACAATTATTTCCACGAACGAACACCGTAAAGGTGAACGATGACATAAATATCGAAATTCGAGTTTTTTACACAACACCAAAATGGCGGATCGGGGAAGCCATTTTGCGTTGGAAATTTTAATTGGTACGATAAACGGGTCCTTTTTCGCGGAATTTTTTTAAGGGTGCGTCGCTCGTTCGCCGGGCGGGGGGCGCAAAAAGTTTTATCTTGCGCCGATTAAAATACCGCATTGAGATTCAACAAATGGGCGCTTTTTTGTCGGTTTACGCTCGCGCGGACGGCGCGCACACCTTTCCAATGCTGCCAACATTGCGATCGCGAATTCTTTTATCTTACTACTACACTAATATTTATTATATTCAACAAAGGGACGAGACGAACAGGACGTTCACTTGATGTTAAGTGTTACGCCTGCCCATAACAACTTAAGATGTTGCACCTTGTTATGATCGTCGCCTTGAGACAAGATGTCGAGTGTCATTACCCCAGTAATTACACTAGTAACAATGTCTTTCAAACTGGAACACATGTACGTAGCCGGTCGCCAGCAACAGAGACTTATAACCCGTACTTTTTTTTATACCACTAAGATGGACGAAAGCTCCCGGAATTTGCCGAATACAGACAGCGCAGGACCGATAGGTTTGGAGATCTTTAGGGAAGGCTCAGCAGTGATGATGACCATGGTGATGATGATGATGATAGACATTACCGTAGCCTTTCGACTGTTGTTAAAAAGCATCGCAAGCGTGTTACCAACACCGGCGGAACGTTATCACACCTTTTCTTAAGAACTCTATTTCCTTTATATTGCTTATCGAGCTCGTTTATAATTATATTAAATTATTTCTGCATAATTGTTCTATACCACTTAGATCCATATGTATCACTTTTCACTTCTTCACCCCTACGGGATATTTCTTTGTAGATTCTGTTCTCTTTCATCTTTCTGCTCTCGTTATTAAGAACTTATTTATAATCGAACATATCTTTTTTCACTTTTAGACCGTCGATCTACATCCGTTCAACTCTACATACATTACTTTCTACTTCCTCACTTTCTTATATCTAGTTTTCTTTCATCCTTATCTTCTCTTCACCGGAAATTACTTACATTACTAAATATTTATTTTAGGTTGTGGATTTATATCCTCCTTCCTCACATGTTCTATCTTATTCTCCTTCATATTTCTCGCCTCTTTAATAAGAGTTTATTTATATGACTATGAATACACCCTGTTAAATTTTTGGTTTATTGATTCTGGATCTTATTCTGATGAAGACTGAAAGCATTAACTACATCCAAGGAAAAGGCAGTCGTTAATATGATATTTACATTTTTTCACAAAACTGTAAACTTAATAAAAAACCTTATTATTTTGTTGATGACATATATAATGAGTAATTAAAGAGAATCATCAATCACCACTATTCGAGAATATATCTCCCGCACATGCAACACTGGCTGCAGCAAACATGAACGAATCGTGACGAGAGGAGAGAGTCTGTGGTAATTAGCGTGTCTTAAAATAAAAAAATCAATAAATTTTTACCAATCACTCGGTTCTGGGTGGTCTTTAACAGTGCTCGTTGCAAAGATATTTTAAATAGTTATTTATACAATGCTCACAAAGGCCGCGTACGAGTGTTTTAATTTATTTTTAATTTTCTTGCTTCCTCCCTTGTATTATGAAGTATTTTTTTGATTTAGTATCAATATAGATAATGCGACAATTTTCGTCAAGGTCTTTTGATGATGATCAGGTTTTTTTACTTATCAATTTTTTGAGATAAATATTCTGGTCTTATCTAACAGTAAAATATCTCTTACTAAACAATAAAATATTGCCATTATATATATATATATTATGTTATTAATATCATCATCATCATCATTATTAGTCTTTTTTTATCCATTGCTGGATACAGGTCTTACTCAATGTCAAATTTCAAAATCTGCATGCTGAAGTGGCAGTGAGCCGGTCATATCTGTCGTGTCAGTGACGGCCGATTGGGGAGAAGTCTCGAAATGCAGAAGTGTAGGACACCCTCTCTGCAGATGGACCGATGACATCATCAGGGCGGTCGGAAGTGGGTGGATGCGAGGTGCTGAGGATCGCATTTGGTGGAGGACATTATTAATATATCTTTAATAAAAATAACTGGTTTAACGAGGAACAGAAGACTTATGGCGATGTGCTGACCGTGTAAACTTTCTAATTGGCGTCACAATGTAATGGACATTTGTTTTGCATGTCTCCTCTCCTAGTTGAAGTATTTTTTGATTTTCTATTAAGTTATTGTTGCCCGAGCTCTGATAAGTTATATTTAGAGAAGAATATGTTTTACAGGGGTGTAGGGGTTCCGCCCAACATCTCACGGAGCCCAAGTCAACCTCACCTGCACGCGGTGCACCGTGCTAAATAAAAAACGAGGCTCTGACTACTCATCAACCCGCATTGGGCCAGTGTGGTGGGTTCTGTTCCCAATCCCCTCAATGCGGGAAGTCGCTGAATACGGACAGCGAAGTATTGATCAGCATGGAGATCTTTGAAGAAGGCCAATTTCCAGCAAATCTACATGCATTAATCTTAAGAGTTCCCGATAAGAAGATGATCAATATAAATAAGTAGAAGTTCAAATACTGAGCTATTAAAAGAGAAACCGATAAAAATATCTAATACATGCTTTTTTATGTATCAATTCTTTAACTTACCTTTTTATCAGATTTACTTCCATTGGGCGGTAGGCTGAAGACCATCTAGGTAGAAGCCACTGCAAATCTTATTTCTACTGCCGTACAGTAGTATGCGAACAATATTGTGTTTTGGGCATTAGAGCCAATGAAATCACTGACGTAATGATATTTAACATCTTGTTTCAAGGCGGTTAGAATAACAGACTCTTTAATAATGAGACTTCTGGACTAGTTCGCTTTATTATCAGACTACATCGCTATTTACCATCAGGTGGAATATATAAATCAAGAACAATATATTATTAAAAATTGTATAGTTAAATATACCATCAAAAGAACTACTCTCTGATTGAACCGATCAGTTCATTAACAATTTAACTACTATATTTTTTCTTTAACATATACAGAATATATCCAGAGATCCATTGACTCATCACGAGAACTCCAAACTATTAGACGTAAAGAGTTAGTTTGGTAGAGACATTGCTTCTCTGCCATTTAGAGGTCAACTAAGAATGGGTTTTACAAAGTTTTTTCTCCATAGGCAGTTACGGGGGGTGTTAATAACGAGAAGAAGCCCTGGCTGCCAGTCGGGAATATTTCCGACTAATTTCAAATCTATGTTACAAATGTAATGCAATAGTAAGGTCAGCAAAGCGGAACAGCTAATAATATAAAGGTTATTATAATGGACGATGACCACCGCAATTCAAGGATACAAATACGGTCAGGACTAATCTAATACACATGTTATGCCTCCTATTAAATTTTATCGCTACTAATATAAATATTTCCGCTGCCCCATCCATTGCCGCGAATGATTGATGCCAACAATGTCAAAAGTGTCACTGCAGCATTCCTCAAATGCCGGAGCACACTTGCCGTCTATTAACACGAATGTCAAAATAGAAAAGCGGACGAAAATATTTCCTTTCAGGCCAAATTAACCAGAAGACGGCCCGTGGTTCTAAGAGTATTATATAAAAACTTATGCTAAGCCTTATTATCATTACAGTAAGAGTTGTTTTAGTTAAGTTTGTTGTGTAGTTAACGCAATAATAGCCGTGGTCGTGTGAGCAGCTTAATTTACAGCAATGCAATGATTCACACATGTTCCGTTACATTTGTGTATGCTTAAGAATGTATAGAATTGTCAACTAAAATCATATATAAATAAAGTAATATCACACAATATTTCCTACACTAGTTTCGTTTAATAAAATATCTAAATTTTTTAAATCTTGCATATACTTTAATATATTTATACAACACGGCTACGAAACGACCTCGACATACATTTGACCATACGTTACACACCTGCTTATAAATATGAGTTGCTTAATTAGTATCTCTACATAGATTGTGATTTATTGTGATTACTATCTATATCACTTGGAACACGGTAGTGTTTATACACTACTGTTTAGCGGAAATACTGCGGCGATCAGAGGTAGTAAAATATTTAACGGATATTATAACTTCCTGTTACTGACTCATTATTTTCAAAAAAATTATCGGAAGTAGGTAAAATAATATTATTATTCAAAGCAATAATTAATTTTGTTATTAATAAAGAAGTTAATAATAATTATTATTAAAACTATATTTTTATAATAAATCATGTATAATACTTATGTAAATTTCAAATATTATCTATGATTTTATATGAACGATATCATATTATTAAATGAATTATACATTTACATGTAAATGTTTACATATATATTAAATTAATGTAATTTAAGTAGATATAATAATAATACTAATGATATAACGTTTATTACCACAAGAAAATACAATTTTATCATGTGAGCAAGGAACCCACTCATGTTCTAGTCTACAAAGATTGCAACCCTGATTTTCAGAAGGGTTTAAAAAAAAAAAAAATATAGCTATCAACCGAACGAGCTTCAAATAAAAATAATGTCCTGTAAACAATTTTCTATAAATATAATTTCTAAGAGCTACAAAGTCACAGCACAGTCAATCATTAGTATCTAATAATCTAAATATCATCTAAAGCAAGCCATAGACAATTTGTAACCCCTAACGAGTCTCACGTTACGGAGCGGAGCGATAAATCATTTTTTTTTTTAATTCACGAGGACAAAAACTGCGGCAAAATATCTGCTAATTGACGTGCCTCCACCAACTGTTAGTGTTGCCCGCTTAATTATATCTAAATATGAACATTTACATGATTTACATTCAGTTCGTTAATATTCATATAGACTTGAGACGGAAGCTGGTCGGATTTGGGATCTTTAAGAGAAGAGTGAATTAGGCAACTTACTAATTAGCATCAGGTGGGATCGCAGTCAAGCGCTAGTTTATACAATACAAAAAAGCCCGTACTAACATAATTATCTGAAAATTTTCATATAATTTCTTTTTATCATATATTAGATCAAATGAGGACTTTTTTATGCTTTTAAGCAACGAGATGATTAGGACGATCATCTGATGGTAAGTGATGCGCCCGCCCATAAAATGTGATGCTAGTTAAAATGATATACACAGACATTTCACTCATCACCTGAGACATAAGATGTCTTGTCAAGTAATATCACTAGTTACAGCTCCCATCAAACCGGAACACAGTAATTATTACTCACAATTTGGCTGGAGGAATAGGCGCTGCGGTAGTATCTTCCTTTTTTTGTTATTGGAAATCTAAAAACCTCATGACTCTTGGGCGAAGACAAGGATATGTGAGATTTCTACTCACTAAAACCCCCTCTCGATGGTCATCATCAGAGCGTTGCGGGAGGCCTAGGGATCCATTACAGAACGCACCGGTGCCTTCCAGCATGATTCCTAAAGCACATCCTAGGGAGGTCTTTAGCCCTTTTCGACAGCCTCGCTTTGATACGACAAGAACTATACCATCTCGTACTTGACATTCATCCCGGGTTCGCCTAGTGGACAATAAGAAACCTCACTTTCAAAGTCTTCCAATCCGAAAATCCTTTCATCTTCTTCGACAGGCTGAATTTGCCTTAGTCCTATCCTAAATATCCTGAGACTACAGGGCAAACAGTGATATCTACCTAGACCGGAAGAAATAGGCGCGAATATGTATATGTTTAAGTAAATAAATATTCTAAGCTTTTACATATTAATGTTATATTAGATAATTTAACAAAGGACTGTATCTGATCATGTCTTTTGATAAGGTGTAGAGAAAAAAAAAAAGATACACTATATGTTATCTATGTATGAACGTTTCCTTGTTGCTTCATGGCGGAGTTCGGAGTATAATAAATTTAACCGAAATATCGTGTGGGTTTTAACTGACTAACTAACGGTTCAACTGATGTTTTTATGTGCTTTAGTATACACATTTTAGTACACTAAAATATGAGAAGGATTAGGGAATTGAATTAGTATAAATTATTTGTTTAAATTTGTATTACATAAATGAATATAAATGCTATTTATGTTATAAAACTTGACTATGATGCAGTGGCTAATGGCTCTCCATTTTTTAAGTTATGCAAGTTTAGTGTTTGACCACTGTCTCATGCTGGTGGTAGGTCTCTGTTGTCGGAGATCGTCCAGGTTGGTATCACCGCAGCTCCTATTTCTCTCCCCAAACAGCAGAGGAGACTATTGTGGTCCAGTTTTTTCTTATTGTATAGACTAACGCTTGACTACGATTCCACGTGATGGTATACGGCGATGTAGTCTTTGGTGGTAAAGCGCACTAGTCTAGAAGTAGCCTATTTACTCTTCTCTTAATCCCCACGTCATACCTAGACCGAAACACTGACGCTGGTAAACGGTTTCAAGTTTAAGTGTGTTGCAGCTAGTAAAATTACTACGGTAATGAGATTTAACATCGTGTACCTAAGCAATAAAAATTATGAATACTTTAAGAGTAAATAAGCCACATATATCTTAAGGTGACGAGTATAATGCGGTGCTGTGTATATCATCCTAACTAGCGCCACGTTGTTATGGGCAGGCGTATCACTTACCATCAGGTGAACGACTCGCACATGTCATCACTTCGTAGAACAAAAAAAAAACGATCCCGTCTAGTGTTAAGTGGTGACCTTGGCCGGCCTTAATAAAAAGTATTAACTTAGTAACATACTATTGACTTACATTTAGGTTTCATTTAGGTTTTTAGGTTACATTGTGGAGATTGTATGGTGGTAGGGTTGTCTCAAACTCGTCTTGCAACCTACCACCATTGTAAATCCACTGCTATAACAGTATTGTTATATGATCCAGCTATCAATACATGAGGGCTAGTCTTCTGGAAGAAGACGTCTCATCTTAGACCTCTTTGCTATTTTCACGTGAAATTAAAGGTCAAGCGTGAATCCGATATTGATTGAGAAATAATAATATCATCGTCATCAGCTGATAGATGTCCCCTGCTGGACATAGGTCCCAAAAATCTCCACATCGAACGTGGTTTGCACGACCTTCGCCACATTCAGCTTGGCCTCCGGTATTGCCGGGCACAACGACTATCATATGTAGGGATTTAAGTGGATGGTGGGAGACAGAGCCTCGTTAGTTGACTATCAGGGTTCATCACGAACAGGTGATATCGGCTTGGGTCCTGTGAGTGGTGCGTACAAAAATTTAAGTTACAGTTAACATTATTTATGTATTATCAAGTATTTATAACTAAGTTTATTGTCTTATCAATTTTTTTAAAGTTTAAATAATTACAAAAAAGATTATTTTAAGTTAAATAATGATGATGATAAGTTGCATGAAGTAATAAATATAACAAAAACATTACTGAGGGTTATATAAATATTTTGTGAAAGCCGTTTTTGCGCAACGAGAAGCTTCTTACATCCGTTAATCATACGACCGGATTCCGATCACACTTGTGTACTCCTCCTGCCGCCATTTTTGAGCGATATAAATCAATTATATCTTTAACGATTGAGATGCTGTTGATTATCACGTGGGCTACATCAGGCTTGATAACGGGAACTTTTTTTTTTGTATAAAACAATTGATACATTAAAAGTTTAATGAGAGTAATTTAATCATTCATTACTCCGACGTTTTGAGTGTTTTGCAGTACCATCCAGTTCACATGAGGAATGACCTGAGTGAGTGAGGTTTAAGGTCTGAGAATTTCTGACGTCATTATTATTACGAATAACTGAAAAAAAAATTTATCGGCTTTCCATAAATCGATGGTATAAGTACTCGTAACTTAAAATAGTATATAATACTTGATGACCATTATATTATTTCTAACTATTAGTCATAAAATATTAATATTTTTCAAATTTTTTTTTTTTTAATAATAGAACAATATTTTGTAATGTTTTTAGTAATGAACAAAGTATAACAACTTTTGTATAAGGCAAAAGGCTATTTAAGAATTTGACTGCATTAATATTCTTATGATGATCATAAACCATATAGTATACAAGTAGACATTTATTCTAACTTAGTTACGTATATTTTACGCCGGAGAAAGTGTACATATTATAGAAGGAAAGACAGGAAATTCTATATATTATAAAAGCAAAGACAGTTATGTCAATCGCTATAATGAATGTTGAACGATAGCATAATATCTATTAAGAAATATTATAGACTAAATGATTTAATATTATCTTCCTTCCTCCTACGAGGAACCGATCCCTAATAGAGGCGGCAAAGTATTTTTCACAATTAAATTGCTCAAATATAAACCTTATGGCATTTGTAATAATGTTTTAACGATTTACTATAACCATTTGCCACTTGTACTATTTTTCTTCTCTCCCCACATAATTAACTGTGCTCCCTTCCGAATACTAAACACCTATTTAGTACCGACTGTCTGTCGGAAGGCGATGGAGATATGTTCGTATCGGTGTGTGAAAGGGACGCGTGACAGGGGATGGCAACCCTAAAATTTTCACTTCACGCGTAGAAACGATTGCAGGGTGGTTAGACGTGTAGATCGCCCCTTCTCGTGCTATATTCTGATGCTTAACTGAGTGTGAATGATAGGAAGCTGGTTATTTATAAACGTTTACTGTTACCTAATCTAATATCCTAACTTATTTCTTTACTACTCGTTAAGAAATATATTCATGTTCCTTAATATTTACACTTGAGGAGACAATCGCTGAAGTACACGAAACTGATAGTACGTCTCCATTACCGGAGACCGTCAAGTTAAATATCAGCGCAGCTCCTTTCTCTGCCGCCGGACAGTACTACGCATACATTACAGTGTTCCGGTTAGAAGGACGTTACAGCTAGTGAAATTACAACGCTACTCACATTCAATGTCTTCATGTTATGTATTCAGCTGTTAGTACCTCAAGTCTTTTCTGATTTTTTTATGTTTCCTATGTCAATTTTTATAGTTTTTTGAAGATAACCTCTTTGTTTTTCTCTTTTAGTAGCAAATTACCTTATATATTGTTTTTAAAATCACATGATTTAAACTTCTTAATATTTCCAATACTAGGACTGTTAACCTTTTCTCACTCTCTAATGATGTTAGAAATCTTTTGACTCATCGTACAGCTAGTCTAGTAGAACCTAAAGTTCTATCACTAGGAGAGAATCAATGCCATTTACAACTTAATCAAGTAGTGGTTTGTATCCCTGTTGTTATAGCAACATGTCAGTTTTCTAACAATTATTTCACAAACAGGAAGGTCAAGTACACTGTCATCAAGTAGTTGCATATAAATATCGTCCAAGCAACGAATATGATCTAACTCAATAATTTAAAAAAATGCATAAGTTATCTATGAATAATATATGTAGGTTAAATTCAATATTTAACTGCAGTCTCATTGCAGAACAGTCTCCTTGATATGAAGCAATACTATCTTTACCACATTGAATCAAGTCAACAAATCGACTCTTTGGAACAAGATGTTAAATCTCCTTAAACCAAGTTCTTTAACAAATTCTTATACAGGAATATTGTGATATTTGTACACTACTCTTTGAAGGTCGAGATAGGTGCAATGGTAGTACATAAGATAGTCCTTTTAAAAATAGTAATAGCTTTTATAGAAAAGGTAAGTAAACGAAGGTACACTTAAGATAGAGGGGACCACTGCTTAATAGCTGATTTCGATAGTAGTTGTGTTTAGTGTAAAGTTAGGCGTGAGAAGTACTGTGGAAAACCACCAATCATCTGTTGTTGTGTTGTGAATTATATTAATAATCTATTGCTATGCCTCTGTGTATTGTTTTGTTCGTATTGTTGCACAATACAAAACAATAACACTATATTATTTTACAATGTACATGATATATTACAAACAAAAGTTAAGATTAAAATATTCTACATTCTACTGCTTATATTACAATGTTTAATATATGTGTGAAGTCGTTATATTACATGTAAAAAGATAACGTTTTTTGAATACAATGATAAACATTAATTAAGTAGTAGATAAAAATAATGCGTGTAAGTTTGGCTGCATAATTTTTAACTTAGCCAACAACAGGTTGTTAGAATTTTGATAACAAATAAATCAAACATAAAATTACAACCGCCGTTGTCATAGTAAATCACGTGAACTAATTTGAAACGGATCCGTAAACAGCGACCGGCCCGAGGTACACCAAAGGGCCCCCCCTCGTAAGCACTAATCTCATAAAGGGAACCAAGCCAGTCTTTCAAAAGGATTTAACAAGCGGCATTCACGACTGCTCATTATATTTTTATACTTTATACCTCTGGTGGCGGACATAAAGTGCGCGAACCCCTACAAAAGGTAATTATGTTTTGATTCCTACAAAAAAAAAATCGAGTATCACAAAGGAGACTAACGAGATAAGAGTGTGCTAAATCGCTCTCCTCCCCTGGCCCCCTCTCGGATCAATTCGGAAACAAACGGTCGATTGGCGGAGCGGGACGGCGCGCGTGGGGGCGGGGCCGCGCGAGGACACGCCCACGAGCTGTTTGCGACGGACCAACTCGCCGCTAGACCGCCAGTCAACCTCCAACCGCGCCCGCATGCGTACACGATCGACCGCGATCAAAGTGTGAAACAGTGCTAAATGGAACTTAGCAGCGTTCAATGTTAAAGAAACAAAATTACGAGGATAAGGACGTGAACATGGCGATACAGAGCGTTTCGAGGTACCCCAGCAGTCCGGCAGAAGCGACAGAGCCGCCTAAGGCATCGAGGATTAGCTTCAGCGTCGCTTCGATACTGGCCGATACTAAGAACAGTCAGGCCGATGAAACTGCTGAGATAATTCGCCATCACCGAACTATACCGGAGTCGCCCCTTCGGCAGTCGCCGGGCGCTCAACCCGAGCTCCCTGGAGCGAAAACCCTGTCGCCGAGACCTTCATCCCAAACACCTCCAATAAATCAGAACGCATCAGCGACTGTCACCTCGTCGGACGATGAATACGAGGACTCTGTTAACCAAGAAGACTCGATAGTCGACGTAGAGGATCTTCAGAATGGCATTCCCAGTGACGATGACGAGAGATTATCGACGGGCACGGAGAAAGAAAGATTAGGACCCATAAGGCCAACGCCGTTCAGCGCGCTGGCGGCGGCAGCGGCTGCTTACCACGGACTCGGTTGGCCTGGTCCTCCATCCGTAGTACCTTCGTTCGGACCTCTCTTTCAATCACATTTTTCCGTTGGACACATAACAGGTTAGTGATTTTAATAATCCACAAAGACTGTTATAGTTTTTTTTTATTTTTAATTAAGTTAGTGTAACTTATTACCCGGTCGAAGTGTTTAGCTTTCAATTACAAGTTATGAGTTAAGTTTTTGTTGGTTTGCGTTAATGATAATTTATTATCCGCTTTGCGTTGCCGAATGACCATTTATCATTTTTTTTGTCCTATTGAGAAACGTGCGCGCTTCCTTTTATCGGACTTTGGTATTGTTAACAAAGCTTCCTTTTATTTATTTTTTTATGTCTACACCACTCCAGTTCAATTTCACGAGAGCATTAATTAACCAAATTAATTTAAACATATTTTATAGTATTAAATAAGACATCCATTTCCGCTTTAGAGCTTTCCAACTATCGTTTTACATATTTTAGATCTTTCCTTTTATGTGTGTTACTCCTTATATTATTATAATTAACGCGTACTTTTAACTGAATTATTTTTGTCAGTTATTATTAAAGTTAAATAAAATACTAACTTTTTATTGTATTGATATTTGAAAAAAAACATTACAGTCACTTAAATTTTTATATATATTTATATATATAATGGAATAATATTAACATATAACGTTAATAAAACGCATGTTGCAGTTAATGAGAATTTCCTTAATTATGTAAAAGGTTTTATCCCTTTTTTTAATACACGTAATAAATAAAGATAATTCACTATTAATAATTAAGCAGTGAATGTCATATATTTAAGGATGTATTCATATCGAATAAATGACTAAGTTTTTTATTGTATACTTAATCTGAAAAATTTTAACTTGTTTTGTCGAGTTATTATATACAAATAAATATCCAAGCAGTTTACGATATATTAGTTTCAAGTTATGCATAAAATAAATTTAATAATATTTTAATATATTTAAAATAATGTATAATCATATTTTAAATATATCCGTATGATTAAAATCTAATAATTTTGAACCGTTTGATTTCTTACAAAAAATACTAAGTAAGCCGTTACAAAGTTATCTCTGTGACATTTACATCAACAACCCTCTATTTATATAGTGGATTGAAAAAAAAAACTTGAAAGACATGCAAAGTTATTGGCGTTTTATATATATAAATAACCGCCCATCGTATTGTCCTTTACGTTTATCACAAGTTAAGTATTTTATTAGTGCTTATTAGTAAATCAGCGTGTCTCATGTTCATTGACGATAACCTATTGTTTAATATAATGCCTTATTGTTTAAAATATAATAACGTTTTAGATGATATGCAGAATACAATAGTATGAAATATTGTTGATAGTGATACGCCCCAATCATATTTACATAGTTAAGTATAATACATAAAACTTTTCCAAAGCTATAAAAATTGCCATGTATAGAGATGATTGGTTATATATTGCGCCCCTAGTAGTAAGAAAACATTGTTTTATATTTATATTTTATAAGTTAGGGCGGCTTTTAAATCTGTATGAAATACTTAGATTTCATACTACTACTTAGCGCTAGAAAGAGGTAGTGCGTTATTAAATTATATAAGCAGTCTCACTTACTAATATGCAAGAAGACTCGGTATAAGTATAGGCATATGTAAATCTATATATAATTTTTATCATACGCTCGTCGGCTGTGATGTAAGATGCTGAGTCTTGTTGCCACAGTAATTACACTAGATACAACGCGCTTCAAGCCGGAACACAATAATGTTTGCACACTACTATTTGTCGGCAGAAATAGGTGCTGCGGTGGCACCTACCTAGACGGTATTTAGCAACAGAGACCTACCACCTGTAAAAATTTAAATACTTACTTGCTCTTCTGGCGCAGTGACTTAAAGTAAGTCTTGGCTTTCCACAAAAGAGAGCGTTAGCATTGTCTGTCTTGCCTGCCTCTTGCCAGTCCATTGCTTGAAGCTCGTGTAGGTCGTGCTCTACGGCATCCTTCCCGCGATATCAGGGTTGGCTGACAGGTCAGACTTCTCTGAATGGGTCACTTATTAAGGATGGGATCGTAGTGTCAAAAAAGTGTTCCTCGGAAGGCATATAATTAAAACTAATCAATCAAAATACAGAAATTAACAATTAAAATGCAATATTTTAAAAGCCATCTAAACCCATCTTAACCCTCTAACAACCGGTGACGGTTGACAAACAAACAAACAAGGGGTTACAACAATAAGCCGGACATAAATAACGGATCTGTCGAATCGCGAAAACAATATCCAAGCGACAAGATGGCGGGATCCCGCGGGGCTGGCAACATGGCCGCTATTTTGCATAAACCTACCTCAGAATATTTCAGTGCAAGCGATTCATATATATATATATACATATATATATATATCAGTTATCTGATTATCATACTGATTATGTTTAAATAGAATTACAACATCAAGAAGGTGTAGTTTTTAGTTTTAGTAAAATTAGGATTCAATGTTATTTATGTATATATATATATATATAAAGAAGCAGTGGCATATAACTGTATAATGCCTCTGCTTTTTATATATCTTTATATCATCATCATCAGCCGATAGATTTTCACTGCTGGACAAGGACTTCCGGAAAGATCTCGACATCGAACGTTCCTACGCTGCCCGCATCATACGGCTTCCCATGACCATCATTTGTAGGGGCGCATATGGGAGGATTACTTTCCTCCTTATATATATATATAATATAAATAGGTTTTGTTTGTTCGTCAGTCACGTGAAAACTAGTGAACGTATTGACATGGCAACACGACCATACGATGCGGAATGATTTGTAGATGGTTATAGGCTATTTATTTCGTGAATTTCACAGATCCTTTATCGTTTCATTTCTAATTACCTTTTATAAGCATTTTCAATTCGTATTACTTATGCGGTTGCTTAGTAACGGTTGCTACTGAAAGTCTAATTTTATACTACGGCTAGCAAAGCGGACGGAAAATAGTAAACTATAGAGTTGTATATAATTTTACTTAGTTCATAAGATTTTGGATAATGAATTTATCTAAGATTTATATTCACGAAAGAATCTCCAAAGAAACCGGAAAGCATTTTCTAATGCAGTTCCGTTTCCCTATAAAAAAGTATAGGAACCTGTTATGTAGTTAATTATTGTAGGTGCTTATTGAATTAAAAAAAAAGATTTTTCTTAATACTTGTACATATTACAATAGTTATAATCAAAATGGCAGAATTACTTTTAACAAATTCAATTATCAGCTGATAGACGTCCACTGCTGGACACAAGCCTTCCCAAAGATCCACGTCTATCGAGCTTCCGTTTCCGCCGCCAGCGGCTTCCTTAGTCTGTATGACCTTAACTATTACGATACCTAGATTTTAGCAGTAATTAATTTGACCTAGTAAATTAATATTATAATGATAGTGTGCAAGTTTACGATGTTCCAGTTTAAATAGAGCTGCAGTTAGAGGATATACTGGGGCTAGGAGATCTATCATGTTGAGGTATAAGGCCAAGATCAGAATTACTGATGTTAAACTGGTAGGTAGTTAACGCTGACCGACTAGGCGGGTACCACCGCAACTCCTACTTCCGCCGCCGAACAGTACTGTGCGAACATTACCCTGGTACCGTTCAAGGGAAGTTATATCTAGTGAAATTACCGAAGTAATAACAGTTAACATCTTATGTTAGAGACTTAATGTAGTTCCGTTTATTCCATCTTTACTAGCGTTACGTTGTTATGAACAGGTCGACCATTTACCATCAGGTGAACGTCTCGCTGATCACGTTGCTGGTAAAAAAAGCTATTTAATATCATTATCATCATATTTCACGCTATTTACGTGGTTAAATATTAAGATTACTCATTAAAAGTTTAAATGAAAGAAATATATAAATTAACTTGTAATATGCTATATGAAAACTCCTCAAATGTTTGTTGTGCGAAGAATGGCCGATTAGAGAGCGGTAATTGAATAAACTTGTAAAGACGGGGCTGAGGGGGGATGGGGATGTAATCTATGGGGGTACTTTCATATCGCCAACTCACGCGAATGCTCGGTGCCTATGTAATACAAAAATCGTGAATATCGTACAAAGTTTATATGCTTACTTAATACTGATTAAATATTTGACTATAGATTTGATTTTTAGAATTCCGTCCATTGTAAACTATAGTTCCGTTACCTGAGTAATATCTACACATTACTAACAACTACACCACCTTTCAGATTATACCGCAGTAATGTTTATATACTTTTGTGATTTCTAATATATACACTTATCTTACAGTATATATTAAAAAAAACAGTTTGCTCCTTCGTTAGATAGCCTTGATGTTTTATTGTTACTCCTCTCTTAAAAAAAACAAATATTGCACAGACAAATCATGATCATGATTTTATCATTTATTATATATCTTTATATAGATGAATATATTAAATTGGTTATATATTATTAATTTTTTTATTTACTTACTTTATTAGTTCCTTTGCCTAATTTTCATGTTACCTCTCGATTGTCTTTAAGGAGTATTAACAAAACGACATTTTGAATTAAAATCGTCTTACATATGAAATATCGATATTTATTACATTAATACATATATCTACTGTTTCTATAGTTAATTTTTCTACAGTAGCCTTAAAGATTTCAACAGTAATTTGTTTATTTTTGACAGTTGCAAAAAAAAACAAATTACCGCCCGTAGTTATCGCAGGTCGCGTGTTTGGGCCGCGTTCGGTGCGCGATATTGGTTCACAAACGGCAACCAACACGGTTGTTAGTACCATGTTAAATGGCACGCTACCATTTAAAGTCAAGTTAAAGACTTTTTCTTAGTTGCGGTAAGTCGGATTAAGTTTTTGTTATACGTTTAAATATGTTATCTTCAGCATACCAGCTCGATGCGATTGGGGACGTTTGCAACTTACTTCTTACTTTATGTCTGCATTAAATATTTTTAATTTACTTTTAAAAGGCTTAATAAAAGTTGAGTTTCTTCGTGTTGGAGACGGGTTAGATTATGTCAATAACCTCACACTATCCTCGGAGGCAGCAGCTTTTTCTTATTAACCATCATCAATATATAACTCGTCATTCCGCACGCTAAATGCAGTGACTACAACAAATACTTTCTTTTAAGGACGTCGGTAATCAAGAGTAGAAAATACCAGGTTTATTGAAAAATAACGTTTTGGTTTTTTAAATGTATATTGCTATATACACAGCGTACCGGATGTATACGTTTGATTCAAACACTGACAAAGGAAAAGAGGATTGAGTTGAACGGAAGTACAGCGACTATATTATTTCTTATATATTTTCTTTTACAAATCCAACAAGGGTTCACAATGAGAGTGTAAATATTAAACAGAGTAATAAAAAGGCGATAGTAGCTCGCTGGCCTAATGGTTAGAGCGTGCGGCCTTCAATGCGAAGGTCGCGGGTTCGAATCTCGGCATGTACCAATGACTTTAATATTTAAGTTATGTACATTTGTGAATTTTAGTAACAACAGCGAAATACAAATGGGGAAGGAAAAAAAAATAAAAAAAAACGTCCCCAAAGATTCCCAAAAAGAGGGTTGATGTCAGGCAGGCGGGCCGGTCGTAAAAAAGTTTAGCCAAAACTATTTACAACATGTTCGGTAATGAAGAACATGTTGTGCCGACCCTACATAAAGTGGGACCAGGGCAGGAGAAAGAAGAAGAATAAAAAGGAGATAACGTTCAGGATGTTTAATTGGTAATTAGTTATACGTCCAGTTATCACTGTGAGGCTTTTACAAAACACTCGCAACGTCATCATCTCCGCAATAATTGTGCACTTTTTAAGACGGTTGATTTTTCCTCTTCTATATGAAAACAATACAGAAGTTTTTGTTAAAAAAAAAAAACATTTGACCTATTAACGATAGACAATGTGCTTTACTAATACATTGAATTAATTGTTACAAATTGTATATTATTAATTGTGAAGCGTTGATCGACAATTATGGCCATTCAATAGATCTATTTAACAAACTGCTGCAACACGCAATGGCGTGTCTTAGAAATGTTTTACAGTATCCTAGCTCATTTGTGAATTATTTAGTTTTCATATACCCTTGAAATTGATTAGATGGTACTTAAGCAGGGAAAGTGGTTTTTTTTTTAAAAAATTTTTTTATTTTTTTTTGTCGTTCCCTCTGCGTGTTGTGGGTCAGGGACTTTAGTTTACTTAACATTTACCATCATGAATATCTTATTTCGAATTCCAATACTCTCTTATCTTTCATTCCATTTTCACTCTGTTCTTCTTCCACACTTCTCTTCTCTATCATACTATATTCCTTTCATCTATCACCCCTCTCTCGATTTGCGAGGACCGCCGTCTTCTTCTTTGTCGACTTCTGGGCAGGGCCTGAAATTAAATCATCCCCTGTAGCATACTTTTCTTCTTTCTTTTCCGTATTACATCATTTTCGTCTTCTTCCTCCGAATTTATTTTTAGGTGCTACTAATCCTTTATTTATCTGTTTTCCTTTACCATTTTTTATTTACAATTGTATCTCATCCATCTCATCTGTCTGTGCCACATCTCATCCAACCATCACATCTTGTATCGTGTCCATCATTATTAGCTGCAGGAGTCTGTATCGCACATAACGTATGATGTCTCCAAGGTTGCATACCTTACCACTAACTATCTCTGTAGATATAGTACCGGAATTAAATGAAATGGGGTCACAATGCGGGTTAACGGAAACGTTCATACTAGATCTTATTTCTAGAAGTAGCTGGACTACTGCGCTTACGATTTCTATTAAACTGATGATCCATTAAATAAACACCTGCCATTTTAATTAATTACATATATACAGCCGACGGGTCCCAATTAGGGTGAGGGCACATTTCCAACTGGAATAAAATTATTGTATACGAGTTTAAGGGCGAACGGCCGAATAACTATTCGCCGTTTCATACGACGGTGAATACGCGGCAAGTGTAAAAAAAATTATAAGTGTTGAAAGACAAGGGGTCAAGTAAAAAGTTTATTGCTCGACAATGTAATGTTTTATATAGTTTATTAACATTACAAAATTATTCTAATAGGAATCCATTTAGTATGCTAATATCGCATATTTTAACTGATGATTCACAAATGCGACCGTCTAGGTACAGAAGTTACGGTTTGAAGTATTGCTCTGTGAAGATCTTAATTAAACGAATGTTTTAATCGCTCTGAAATTTAAAAAAAAAACTTCAGGATTCTCCTCATAATATTTTTGTCGAAAAATTATAAAAAATTTTCATTTCCGTTTTGACTTTAATTTCTGTTATAATCTCTTCGATAGTCAGAAGACATTGAGGTAGAGAACTTTGCTTAGATAATTGCTCGTTGCGATTCAGCTTCACTATTTAGCACGGAGGTTGATGAAGCTGTAGATGTTGTCAAAGAAACTAACAGCATTAGCTTCATCGATAAAAAGAGAATGTTTAGCATCGCACAGATCGGTAATTATAAAATTTGCAAAAATAAGAAAGAGTTGTGCGGCGGCATGCAACCATCGGCGTCGTAATGGCCGGCCGAAACGAACATGGAGAATTACATTAATTAACTTTTCAACAGATTGTACATACAAATTTATTTATATTCATTAATTTTTTTTTATATACACAAGCCACGAAACGAGCGAGACGTTCACCTGATGGTAAGTGATAAGCCCGCCCATAACAACATAGCGCTAATTAGGATTGTATATATATTGCACTACATTGTGTTCGTCGCTTGAAACGTAAGATGTTAAGTCTCGTTGCATCAGTAATTTCACTAGCTACAACTCCCTTTAAACCGGAACACAGTAATGATTGGAGACAATTATAGGCACTTCGGTTGATCTCCTGCAATAGAGATTTATCACCAGTAAGTACTAAAGTAGTACTTTGAACGAATGAAACCATACTGTCATACAAAATTTATTACATACAATATACTAAGTTCTTTTCCAGTTACTAAGTAAGTAGTAAAATAACTTACTAATCATTATATGGCAGTAACATACTATTAATTTACTACCTCCGTCATATACTCCGTTATCGGCGATATGATCTTCTGCAGGTGATTATAATGGGTAAAGATTCTGGAAAACGAAAGGTGGGGAGAAGAAAAAAGTCACGCATGAGGAATATCAGGGAATGGACTGGCATATCTGGGGCGTCCCAATCATTCCGCCGAACTATAGTCGGGACTGTACCACGCTGATCGCCACCCATCACTACTTGGAGAGGCATTTTAAGAAGAAGATAATGGCGCGTAAGAGTAGAATGCAAACGTTACTGTGTTGGGTTTGAAGGGCGCTGTAGGTAGAGAAAGTACTGGCGTAACGAGTCTTAACATCTCATGTCTCAAAGCAACGAGCATCTAGTGCCACGTTGTTACGAGTGTATCACTTACCATCGGGTGACCATTCCTCTCGTTATACGTTATAAACTCATCATGTTCAGCTCCAAACTTTGGTGGTCAGGTCAACGTAACTGATCCGGTCTTTAGCTACTGCTTTTAATGGTGTTTAAGTTAGTCGACTTCTAGAGAAGTTGGATATCGTCCATAACCTTTCTACCGTCATCTACGAACAGTTTTGTTCACCTTCGGAGCTCATGAAGAGATTCTTTTTGCAACAGACAATGAATTAATTATGAAATATTTACTGTCTGTTGATTAGAAGGAGGTTCTTTAGTTCGTCGGCCATCTTTTTTTATTTCCATAGTTATCTATGGCCACACCTAATTTATTTTTTTGGTCTAATATTTGAGGTTCTCTTTTTTATTAGAAAGAGTATATTAAGTTATAACCTAAAAATAGGAAAATTTTAAGATTTTTTTTGAATCTCTTATATCCTGTAAAATATCTTCTATTCTCTTTGATCTTTTTAAACTTTATAGATCCTTAGTTATTACTTATAATATAATAGTAATAGGATAATGCTAAGAAATAAGTATGTCTGTATAAAAATGGAACGGACATCCGGGATCTTTTTAAACTATATAAAAAATTCATTTGTTATAAATTAAATCAATTACTTTGTTGAATAAGTGTGTACTTGTTGTAAGTTGTGAATAAGTTAGTGTAGACTTGGTTAAAGCTACAGGCGAACACCATTCCGAGCGTGATCACGCAAAAAGAAATGTCAGCGTAACACAAGGTCCCTTGCCCTATATCTCTGCAGAAATCAGCCTCCGCGGACAAAAGGTGAGCCTTAACCACTGAAAAATAAAACGTTATAAAAACCAGTTCCCTTATCGAGACGCACAATAGCTCCTTGTGTAGGGCTGCACACGCGGACCCTTCATAACTTAGATTTTAATTTTCTAAAGTTATCATAGGGTAGCTTAATTAAAAGGTAAAGCCCCTGTTGCATTAACACTTAGAGAAATAAAAAAAAAATCTTTCGATGAACAAAATAATGGCTACTGACATAGGCGAAGAGCAGAATAAAAATTCATGTCATTACTTAGTTTTTAAGTTATATGTATATATATACATATATATGTTTGATTATGTCCTGTAGATTGCACTGGTAGTAGGTCACTGTTGCCGGAGATCGTTTTCGTAGATACCGCAGCGTATTTTTCTGCCGCCAAACAGTACTGTGCAATTACTGTATTCCGGTTTGAAGGGCGCTAGTGAAATTACTGGGCTAATGAGACTTAAGTTAGTCCGAAGATGACAAGTGCAATGTGGTGCGGTGTATATCAGAGCTTATCTTGCGCCGTATTGTTATGAAGCGTGTCACTTACCATCAGGTGAACGTCTTGTCCGTCTCATTGCTTCGTCGTATAATAAAATAAATAAAAAAGATAATTTACTAATATGTATCTAGATTTTTTCACATCCGCTTTCTATTTGTATACAGATACATAGACGAAGTATTGATACAAGATACCTATTTATCTCCACGGTACATCCGTGGCGTTGGGCTTGTAACACGAGGTTCCTTTTTTTATTCAATTAAGCGATGACATAAGCGGAACTTTCACCTGATGTTAAGTGATACGCCCGCCTATAACAAGCAACACTAGTTATGATTAAATATACAGCATCACATTACACTCTTCGCCTGATACATAAGATGCTGAGTCTCGCTGCTCCAGTAATTACACAGTAATGTTTCCTCACTACACACTACATAGAGACCTGTCACCAGTAAAAATCTAGAAAAGTTTGTATATTAGTTCCATCCGTTTGTATATATACCAACACAAATCTACCACCATAAAAGCACTGCTGTGTTCCTGCTGTCAACATCATCATCATCAGCCGAGAGATGTCCACTGCTGGATATAGGTCTCCACGTCGATCGGTCCTGCGTAGCTCGCATCCAGTGGGTTTCGTCGATCGTCGGTCCATCTTGTGGGAGGTCTCCCAACACTACGTCAACATATGAGGGTCAAAATATTCTGAAAGAACACAGCACCACAGCCTGGTGGTCACTTAACACCGTAAATTTAACTTGTATAAGTTAATCGTAAACTCACATAATGAGTAACGTAATTGTTTTAACTGAGGAATAATATCAGTTAATTGTTGTTAACCAACAGACAATGAGTTCTTCAATACTAACTGAATGATATCTTACGAGAATTACAACACGCGAGTAGCACAAGATGTATCTATTACTGTTACCACTACAGCTTCTACTTCTGCCGTCAAACAGTAGTGTGCAAACATTACTGTACTCCAGTTTGAACAGTGCTGTAACTAGTGAAATTACTCAGGTTTTACTGCTTGATAGGTCTCTGTTGCCGGAGATAGCCTAGTTTAGGTACAACCGCAGCTCCCATTTCTCATAGAACTGTACAAAGATTACTGTGCTCTGGTTTGAAGGGTGCTGTAGATAGTATAATTACTAGGGTAATAATATTTAACATCATGGTAGTGCTCCAATGTATATCACCATAACTAGCGCCATCTTATAGGCGTGTCAATTACCATTAAACTAACGAAGCTCATCTTGTCGCAAAAATTTGAATATTGTTTAATCTTGCGAGAAGGTTTCGAATCCCAGCAGTGGGAACATTAAGTAAGGACATCGGGTAATAAACAGGTTATGTATATAATAGCATTTACTGGTGGTGGGTCTCTATTCTCTGAGACCGTGTAGGTAGTTACTGTTACAGCGCCTATTCCTGTCGAGTAACAGAAGTGTGAAAACGTTGCTGTGTTCCGGTTTGAAGAGCGTTGTAGCTAGTGTGATTACCGGGGTAACGGGAACCAACATGTTACGTCTCAGGAGAAGAGCGCAATGTGGTGCTGTATATCATCACAAGTAGGGCCACGTTCAGCTCGTCGCGTCGTATAGTAAATACTTTCGCTGTTTGTACTCTTCTTATGTGTTATGTTGGCAGCCCTGCGCTCGGCCGCGATTGCCACATCCGCGAAGTACTCTCCGCATAATACGCGTTAATACCATTATTACCAGCGTTTTCCTATTTGTTTATGATCCGGCATAATGGTCTATTACTGATGTTAAATTACTGAACGAAAGAACGTTACGGCTTGAATACGTATTGATTAACAAATAATTATTTTTGCCGACATAACGACGTCTTATCGGCAGTTTTAATTGGGGGAAAACTTATTTACTGGAAACAATTGCTTTGGCAATATACATGCTACTTCCCTATTTATTTATATTATTTTTTTACAAAATATAAAGAATAATACAATATATTGTTGTTATATATAATAATTTTACTGGTGGTCGGTTGACGGAGATCGTCTAGGTACAATCGCAGTGCCTATTTCAATCGCCAAATAGTGATGTTCTTACATCACTATGTTCTGGTTTGAAGAGCGCTGTAGCTAGTGTAATTTGGGGTAACGAGACTCAATATCTTATGTCCTAAGCGACGAGCGCAATATTGTGTAATCATACTACCCCTGAATAGCGCCACGTTGTTATGGGCAGGCGTATCACTTACCATCAGGTTAACGTCCCGCTCATCTCGTCGTGTAAACAAAATAAAAATAAATAAATAAATAGAAAAGTATTAAGAATTTATTTAAGTGTTTAATATAATAATAATACCTTTATAGAATATATAAAGAAGTTGAATAAGGATCTTTTACTGCCACTGCAACTTGTATTTCTGCCGCCAGACAAGAGTATGCAAACATTACTGTGTTCCGGTTTGTGGTGGTAATGAGGTAATGAGGAGTGTCGCGTTGTTATGAGCTATCGTATCATTTACTATAAGATCAACGTGCTGGTCGTCTTGTCACTTCACCGATATAAACATACAACTTTCAATAATACCACACAAACGAACACACTCACAGCACATTTAAGTTTACGTCCGCATTACTTAATGTATGTATTTTAATTTATACTTGAAGTTACGGTAAACGAAGAATAGTGTTTCCTTGCGCAAGCTTATGTATGCTTAAAACAATTCCCATTACATGTATTATTACTTTCGATTATAAATTGAAAATAATAAAAGATTTATTTATAATCTGTTTCCATACAAATATCTTTAAAACACTTTGGATACTAATCAAAAGTTTATACGAAAATTTAATAACTTAACAGATATATTGATCTTCTACTGATGGACGGACTGTACAGATTTTTATATAAATTTTTTTCATCATAACATTTAACCTTAACTTATGATAAGTGAGCATAAAGTATATGGTCAACTAGTCTAAAATACTTTGCAATCATGACTCCCGATACCAGTACGAAAATAATATAATTTACTTATCAATATTTATGTTTAAACATGTGTGTGTAGTGGTTACGGATTGCGACAAGTTGCTCGTTCGTACTGCGGTGCGATTAAGTTTTAAACTTGCTACAATCAAAAACAAGTGATAGGTCTTCTTATTTTATATAACTTGTCTTCAGTGTAGATTATTAGTTAATATTCTTTAAAATTGTTTATTTCTTTTTAGATGATTTTACGTATTTCATTAATTATTAGTGATCTTATTTGCTTTTTAAGTTAAACAGTACATTGCATAAACATTTCTTAGTTATAAACATTGCAGTATTTCCCTTATCATAGTTATTTTTTTATCTTACTAATACCATTGTTTCACGTCTTTTAGGTAATAAAATTAGTCAAATTTCTGGGATAAAAAATACTGTTTTTATGTATTCATTATAATAATAGTGCATAGAGGTCGCTTTGGAATTTAATTGGGAAGGTTTCTCCCCAAATTCTGTATTTTATTCTTTTAGTTGTATCATAGATTCATTTAATATATAGACCATATAAAGTTATTTTACTGTAGTATTTAATATTGGTCTAAAATCAAGTCTTTCTTTTATTTTTTTTGCTTGAAAATCTCGTTTCGGGACGTTCACTTGGCAATATGAGATATAACACTGCATTAATATAAGAATTATGGATCCTTTAAGTCTTTACTTTATCCTTATAAAGCGCTTTTAACTCCATAACACAGTAATACTTATACACTATTGTTTGGGCTGTGATGGGTATCCTACCCATACAACCACTCATGGGATCTAAGTCCACCTCACCTACTGGTGGTGCATCTGTTAATCAACAAACGAAGCTTTGGCTCCCACTAACTGGAATTTGGCAAACGTTGTCCAAACCTCCCGTATGACTCCCTACCCAATCGATACGAGAATCTTCGGGGAGGCCTGTACCTAGCAGTGGACGTCTATCGGCTGATGATGATGACTATTTTTGGCAGAACAATATTGGCTTTGCGGGTAATACTTTTATTATCTTATAAAGCCTTACTGTCGGAGGATTTAAGGTTTAAACCTTAGGATAATTAGATCTCAGCTGTTGCAAATTTGTCCAGCCGCGCTATTTACATTTCCTTTGTGCTAATTAGTACACCGTAGTGACATAAGGCAGCCCTAAAATGCAGGTTAAGTGCAAACTGGAAGATAAATACGTCCATATTTGTCTATCAGAGTAACTGTAAACGCTTATCGCACACCGCCGGTCTCGTTAGGCCGTGTAAACTGAAACCCTATTATCGTTCATGAAATTTATCAAATTTGGACCTTATTACTCTGTTGGTAACCGTTAAAGTTGTTTATATAGATATTTGAGGTCCTTTTTTCGAAGCGATACTCGCACGGTTGCCACTCCTAATTGGTTCTCCATCAGTTTTAATTCATTCCGCGATAGTTTTACAAGTATTTTACTGACCCGTGGCTCCCTCTGCCCGCTGCACGATTAAACGATTCGTTTGCTCGCGAATCGCTTCATCGACCGCTTGCTTATTGAAGCTTATTGTTTACTTAAAACATCACATACGCAACTTTTGATTTCCTCACCGCTTGAACGTTATTTGTTGGAAATCATCAATTAAACCTATACAATTATGAAATACGAAGAACATTCTCTATTAACCTCTCTGTATTGCTTTATGGGAGGTCTTTCAAGATTGTATTAAATTTTAAACGTGGAAAATGAACCGTATTGTTATTTAGTTAAAGACTGGAATGCGTTGCGGCGCTGCAGATAAATCCAGTAGCGTCTTCAGTGACGCGTGCTGCCATCTCTTGGCTGTTGACAGCAAATAATAAATCTTCAGATAACATCAGAGCTGAAGATTACACGGTGCTGGGATCCCCATCACGCCATCCGTGCTTCCTGCACAAGCAAATTAGTAAGGCTCTTGCAAAATATCTTTGCTAAACATTTACAATGCGGCCACTTTGCGCCGTTGGTGATAAAAGTTAAAATCCGACGGCGGTTCAGCAGAGAGCTGCAAATAAAGGTGGTGTTACATACGGTATGTATTTTTAGTAGTTCGCAGAAAACGCCGAGTTCTAACGATGGAATACAATGAACAGAACTGAACAGCTGGAGTGTTTTAATACCCTAGTTAGGAGTGTCTTTATGGTTAAAACGCGAACTTAAACGGTCTTGACTATTTAACAAATGAAGCATAGAACCACACACGAACCGTGTTCCGGTGGGGCGGTTATTTTTTAACTGATAATTATTAATATTTTTAACCAACAAAATTGTTAACATCCCAGCATTTTGTTTATTTAAAGTCATCCGTATTAAGATTTAATCTGCACTCATCGTTCATAAAGTTTCTGATTCCAACTGACAGGTTGAGAATAATATTCTGGTTATCATCTTATGATATTTAACTATTACTCTTTTATATCGTTAAACCATTCCTTCCGCTAACTACTAAGAGCACTTCTTTCGGAAGATTTCTCCTCTAACTCCAACTCTAGAAACTCGTGGAGATCCTCTTTATGGATGTTTAAAAAATTCTAAAAACAAAAAAAAAAACCTGTGTTACTTCACACGGGGTAGAAGTGATACTTTGTTTTCTGGTTAATTAGTAAAAAAATGAAATGAATAAACAATGGAGTCGGAAATTAAGCGAAAGACAGGAAGGGTAATATTGATCAATTTTTTTTTACTGATTGAAGTAAAAAAGAACGAATGAAAGAGAGAGAGATTGAACTGAAGCACTTAAAGAGGCTAACGTCCAGCAGTGGCCGTCTGTGGGCTGATAATGATGATGAAAGTAACATTTTATTGAAGATAGGAATTGTTTATCATCATCCGTCAATATACGTCCATTGCTGTCACAGGCCTCTCTTAAAGATACCCACATCGATCAGCCCTGCGCTGGCCGTCTAGCACCTCTAGTTCCGGCGCCTTGACAATGTCACAGTCAGCATAGCCTCGGGTACCGAGGGGCATTGAGAGCTGTCATTTGTAATAAAACTATTTTACAACACGCGGGTTTATCAGTCCACCTGTGAGCTCGTACACAGTGGTAAGGTGGTGGAAACATTCCGAACTCCTAGAAGAACTCCTAGACTCCTAGCGTTCGATCTGATTCTCAGCGTAAACCCTATAAATACATTCATACTTGTCTTTCTTTGTTACACTTTTTCGTTTCACTATAATTTCAATGCACACCGTCTCAAAAGAAGTTCCACTCCAAAGAACACCATTGATTAAGGGAAGGTATTTTTTCTCAATATTATAAATTAAATATAAAGGGTTTGCTTTTTAATAAATTTCCCATTTTAATTTTATTCCGATACAAATGCATTCGCAGCGGTGCGGGAGTCAAGTGGCCAATTAGACACACCACATTAAAATGTTCGGCGTTTTGTGCCGAATGCACGCCTTGCCCCGACATGTCCCCCAATTTAGACCCTTAATTTGCAAGAAATATCCAAACCGCCTCGCCGTGAACTAAAGCGAAGCGTTAACAGTTTCAAAATTAAACACAATAAACTAACTTGTCCAATTATGAGTTCAATCGACATATTCAGGGGGTACATAAAGAAAGGCAAAACATGCGAGTAATAATAATATATTTTGTATTTTTTTTTTTACGAAACGACGTTCTCCTGATGGACTTCCGCTCGTCTCGTTGCTACGTAGTATAAAGAAAGTTTCGCTATGATAGAAATAACGAAGGGAACGTTTTATGAAAATTTTTAACGATATATATGGATTATCTAAAAATATGTTAATATATATATGCTACTGCATATTGTGGATAGAGATATATATCATGACATTAGTGATAAGAGATAACGTTGGCTGTTATTAGATACCTAATATATCGCCCGCTGTAATTTTCTCTATACGTGTGATGTTTAATAATAGATATATTCGTTGATGGTAAGTGATGGTAAGACGATTGAATTCTTACCATTCCAGATTTTAGGCTTTACACACTATTATATTTGTGTGTAAAATGCACTAGATGTAGACTTAGTAATCTAGTGTATACCATTAATTTGCTATACGTACAATAATATTACATAATGTGAAGAAAGCGAGCGGTAACGCTGGTTGGTCTCTGTTGACCGGAAACCGTTTAACTAGGTACCACCGCAGCGTCTATTGCAGCCGACAAACAGTGTGCAAGCATTACTGTGTTCCGGTTTGTAGCTAGTGTAATTACCGGGGTAACGAGACTAAACGTCTTGTCTCAGGCGAGGAGCGCAATGTGGTGCAGGTATTATTCTAACTGGCGCCACGCTCTGAGCGGGCGTATCACTTAACATCAGGTGAACGTTGCGTTCATCTCGCCGCTTAATTAACAGTAAAAGTATAAATGTAGGCGATTTTTTTTTATTTTGTATTCATTTTTTTTATTTTTGTATTATATTTCATCCCTTTGAATAGGAATGGTGGTTATAGTGATAGTTGATAGTGACAAAGCAATGAAACGGTGTTTCTATGTGTATTTTCATTTGCTTATTTAAAAATTATTAATTTTTAAGTAAGTATACGATCTAAAACAATATCGCCAATGTATTTTAATGGGAAATGAATATTAATATGGGCATGAGAAACTTTACAATCTATCGATGCGGTCGCACCGGTTCGGGCGGCGACCACTTGATATTTATATATGTTCATCAATTCACAAAAATTTCATCAAAAATTAGCTTCAATAATTTCGTAACGTATGATAAAATATTTTACTCGGTTAAACTCATCGAAGCCGTTAACCGAATGGGAATATTTTAATGTATTAGGTTCCGCGAAAAGTTAACCGCAGCGGTTATTTATGTCTCCTCAACAATACAAAATCGTGCAGCACCGGAATGGCCCGATGACAAATGATACAATTCGCCACGTTTAATTATTATAATTAAGTTAAAGTTATTATAACAACAGGTTCGGTACGAGGTAAAGTTATTAATAACAAGTTTTAATTTAAATAATTTGTTATTTTAAACGTATACACACATAAATATACAAAGACGCGGACGTTATCCCGCACGACAATGTCATTCAAGCTATTATATGTTGAGTGGAGACCTCAGTTATATTTTTGCTGTAAATAATAACTACAGTTTAAACATATATTAACTACATAAACTGTAAGAGATACTAATATATATTAATGATAACAGATAAGAAAGAGAAAGAGAAACAGTTTATAGTCATGTTCAAGTCCTACAGTATTCCTTTAAAGCTTTTATTGTACAAAACTTAAACTTTTGTTTACAAATGTAATTAGTTAACGTTAATGAAAAATAGTGTATTGAACTTGTGACCCTCGCAATAGACCTCTAAGAGAACGGCTTCGGTGATAGGCAACAGTTTCTCCCGTGACCTTCACTAACTACTACACTAAAATATAGAGGTCTAAGATTTCAATGTTGAAATGATATTGATAGCCATTACTGTAAAATAAGATTAATTATAATATTATTATAAAAGCTGGTAATTACATTAAATAACTATATATTTGTGACTCGTCATCATCAGCCGACAGACATAGAACTCACCAAAAAAAAAAAAAATCGATCGGTCTTGCGTTTTTCTTCAGGGGCTTCCCGCACCCTTTAATCGTTTGCAGGAGTTCAGTGTGAGGAATTTGGGCCATTTCTCACCACGCTGGATCGATGCGTGTTGGTGGGAGCCAGAGCCTCGTTTGTTAATCAGCTGGGTGCACCACGAGCATGTGAGGTTGGCTTAGGTTCCGTGAGTTGCTGTGCGGGACTCCTTACATCCTTATATATATACATATATATATGATTACCATCATGTAATTGTTCTTGTCGTGTCTCTTCAGTATTTGAAGGTCAGTGTCACACAGTGGCTATTGATTACCAGTAACACGGTTGTCGCTAGTTCTATTCGAGCGCGAATGTTGAGGAGTTTGATTGGTATAGTTTTATCACCCGGTTGACTACTACCCTCATATAAATAAATTTGTTATCATAACTTCGCTGTGTTCCGGATGTCAACGTATGAAAGCTGGAGTATTGTTCTATAGAATTCTTCATCATCCTCGAACTCGTTATTAGTTTTCATCATGCGAAATTCATAGTTGATCCAAGATTTTATTCTATGAAGCGACGGTAGACGAACATCTGATGTTAAGTGATACGCCTGCCCATAACAACGTGGCGCTAGTTCACATGTTATACATTGCACCACATTGTGATCGTCGCTTTGAGACCTTAAGATGTTTACTTTTATTACCCCGTCTTGTTACCCCAGTAATTTCGTTAGCTACAGCACCCTTCAAACCATAACACTGTAATGTTTGCACGCTACTAAGTACTGTTTTTTTTATGATGAAGTTTGCGCTGCAGGTTTTATTGGCTACTACTGCAGCTTCATCGGATTCACGGCTCGCGGATCAGGAAACCGCGAGCTAAAAAAAAAGTATTGTACTATAAGATCAAGTGTTATAGATAAAAAAAAATTGTTAAAAAACGGATATACACACACATACGTATTAACATATAAGAAAGGCCTATGAACTTAAAAAAAATCGGTAATAATTTCTTATCTGATTAATAATATTGAAGTTAATTGATTTATGATAGTTGATGTATATATACGAGATCATTATGGATATTCCGGGGAGTGTGTATTTGTGTGTTGTGGTGGTGGGGCAGGCCGCGGCGTGGGGGTCCGCGGACGGCCCGCGGCGAGCCCGACGCACGCGCATCAACATGTTCATTTATTAATAAAGACGTACTCCGAATACCTCGGTAATGATAAATGTACATCATAACCATTACATTCAATAAAAATGTCACTCGATATCTATTAATTTCCCCCCCCCCCCCATTCGAATCTTGAATACCTTCTGTGGTACATTTGCGAAGCGCAGTGTGTGTAGTCTAAGATAACATCATACATTCTCATACATTTTTAAACAGGACCTCACCTGATGGTAAGCGATACACCTACCCATAACAACGTGGCACCAATCGTTATGATATGCATAGCACCACATTGTGCTCGTCGCGTTGAGATACGTCAATACTCATTCATCATCATCAGCCGATAGACGTCCACTGCTGGACATAGGCCCAAAGATCTAATTAGTCTTGCGCTGCCGCCGAGTACCTGAGTCATCGTTTATAGGGGTTCATTTAAGGAGTTTTTAGCCATTAACGACGCGGGCCCAATAAGAGTTGGTGGGAGCCAGAGCTTCGTTTGATGATTAGCAGGGTGCACCACGAGCAGGTAAGCTTGGATTGGATATTGCCCCATTCGACCCATTGCCCCATTCGACCCATTGCCCATTCTCTCAAGGTCCGAAGCATTTCTTTTGCAGTTAGGTGGCATACTCTTATGTTCATTAAATCAATATTTTTTTATTCTATTAAGTGACGTGAAGAGTGGGATTTATCTCATGGCAAGTCCAGAGCATCTCATTGTGCTCGTCGAAACACAGTAATGTTTGCATACTACTATTGTCGGCAGTTGGCATTAATTTTAATAAGTTTACTGGTATACTCAAATGTGAGGTTACTGGTAAGTCTCTGCTGCCGGAACCAGTCTAGGCACCACCGCAGCTCCTATTCCTCCCGCCAAACAGTTGTGCGCAGACATTACTGTGTTCCGGTTTAGAGCGCTGTAGCTAGTGTAATTACTGAGGTAACGAGATTTAACATCTGATGTGGTAGTGTAACTATCGCCACGTTGTTGTGGGCAGATGTATATCTTCATCAGGTGAAAGTCCGATTCGTCTGGTAGCTTCGTAGAGTAAACCGTTTTTTTTTTTTTGCAATCCTTGCATGTTATCCGATTCTGCGGCGGCTGTGGGCCGATTTGTTTGTTTATTATAGACGCGATAACGTAGGCAGAGCCTGTAATTGTTTAACTGTAACTTAACAACTGTAACTTAACGTCAAGATGTGCAACACGCACACAAGTTGTCTAAAGTCTAGACACTTTATTGCAGCTGCAGCACAGTTAATTTAAACTTGTTTTTTATAAAGGTTCATATCGTTAGAGTCTACTTCCTCACCTATTGTTTTTTTTTTCGTATGATTACGTTGTGCGAATGTAGATTACAATAGAAATGTCATTAAATAACTTACCGAGTGATAGTAATAATGTGACTTTTATGGTGACACGTTAAGACGAGCACAATGTGGTGCTCTGTATACCATCCTAACTAGCACCACGTATGGGCAGCAGTATTATAACTTACAATCAGGCAGGCTCATCGATCAAGTAGAACGCTCACAAGAACGTTCTGCTCGTCTCGTCTTCATAGAATAAAAAAACTCTTTAGAAATTCATTATTTTATTGTTCTATGAAGCGAAGAGTGCGCGAGCTGAACGTCTTGTCATCTGATGACAAGTGATACGCTTACCCATAACATCGTGGTGCTATTTACGATGGTGTTCACAGCACTGTATTGTGATCTTCGTCTTGATACACAAGATGGCATATGCCGTTACCACAGTAATTTCACTAGCCACATCGTCCTGAACCGCACACGTTGAAGTCTGCACACTATAGTTTCTCGCCAGAAATGGGAGCTGCGGTAGTATCTAGATGGTGTTCAGCAACAGAGACCTATCACTATTTAAAAGCTCTTAATATGACCTGTTGTTTGTTCCGCCGCACCAGAGACGGAATGAACTGTATCACGCTGATCGCCAACCTTCACTAGTTGAAGAGGCACTTTATGAAGAAGAAGAAAATGGCATGCGTTAAAAATATAAATAATAATAGAATTGTTTTTATATGAAAGTGTAAATGTACACTGCAATAGCAGGATAAATACACAACATACGGACGTCAGGATCTCGTTTAATATGTATAGATAAAGTCCTACATAAATACTAGACGTCGCACTAACGTTTAGATGCAATTGTAATTGCTCACTTAGCTGTGAAGTTGAATTCATTGCATAGTTTAATCGCAATAATTGCGACTACCCGCATTTCTACGCGCGTACGGCGAGCAGCAAAAGTTGCACAACTAATAATAGAAAAATTCTTAAACCATTACAGCGAAACCAATAAGTATGACACGATAGTTTCTATATTAATATATACACGTGTATAGTATATATTTACACTGTACACGTGTTACTGTAGTAACAAAACTTAACATTTTATGAATATAACCAAAATCATTGTTAGAATTAAATTATATATAATTGAAATATCTTTATGTTTAGTTATAATTTAATTCTCGTAGAGGGGAGATTATTTTTTTTTATAATATCTTCTCATCATCATTGCCTTGTGGTAGTCTAGGTACCATTGCAGAGCCTATTTGGTGTGATTATATTAATACGTAAAGATGTTGTAGCTAGTAATATTACCGAAGTAACAAGACATCTTACACCTTGACAACTACAACTAGCTCCAAGATACGGACAAGCGTATGGCCATCATGTGAAGATCTCGCTCATCTCGTCGTTTTATTGGATAAAAACAAGATCACAGAGTTTATTTAGATGCTACTACACAGTCCATTTGTATCGTAAAATGTTAGTGTACAAAATTTTTGTGTTCTGGTTTTAAGGGCGCTGTAACTAGTAAAAATAACGTGGGTACCAACATATAACTTATTTCAATGCGTAAAGCACAATCTATGTGAAGTAACTAACGACATATAATGGGTAGGCGTATTACGTCGCTTAGTAGTTAATTTATTACATTAATTAACTTCTATCCATTTAGTGTTTTATTACTAACACGCTATTTTATTGCTAAGCTTAATAAGCTTTATGCCGACTTGAAAGTTCATTATGAACTTGATACAAGTAACGTTGTATATATAGATCGTTTGCGGAACGAGAATTGGCAAGCAATCAGTTAAAGCGTTTCGTGTCTCGCGGGCAATAACTATTATACACAATCAAATAACGACGGTATTGAACAAGTAGTCAAGTGAACAAGTAGTCGGGTGTTGTCAGCCGTTGGCCTGTAGCCAAAATACTAATGTCCCATTGAATAGTGCTATTTGTAAAGTGCCCGAAGCGGGACGGGCATAAACGCCGGAGTACACTGCGCCGGTCGTTAAAGCACGGCCACGGAACACGCGGGTCAATCAAACCGGACACTGGTTATATATTTAATTTATTTAATGCATTCACATATTATTCTTTAACACACGATTACACCTAAAACACCCCTTCGTGAAGACAAAGTACTAGGTAGGAAGCTACCCTACTGATTTCTTTTATTTGATAATACAAGGAGAAGGCTGACTTCCGAAAAGCGCTTCCTACGTACACAAAATGATTATTATACTAACAATAAAGTTGTCATTATTATTATTAATGATAGAACGAAATAAGCAGGACGTTCAACTGGTGGTAAGTAGGCCTATAATAGTAATAGCTCTAGTTAAGATGGTCGTCTTGCTACTGCTGCCGAATGAGCGCGTCGTTTATAGATAAATAACGTTTCGCTACATTAGTAACTTCATTGACTACAACGCCTTTCTAATCTTAACAACAGTAACGTGTGCACACTATTGTTTAGTGACGGAAATATGTACTGCGGTGTTATTTATCAAGACTGTAACCGGCAAACTTACAACTAGTAAAGCCAGCAATCACTTATCAGCAATAACAAGTTATTAAAAAACCGTGTTATATGTTTTTAGCAGTAGCGTGTTACTGTAACTAAATGTTATCGCCTGTTGTAATATTACTACGTAAAATAAGATTAAAGTGTATGTATTAATGTTAACATAGTGCGCTAATGTTACAGCGACAAGTGAATTGTGGCAATTGTAAATTGAGCTCGACGTTTCAATTAGGTGAGGTGCATGAAACGGTGGATTGTGTTTTTAATATATTCAATAATACAAATAAATACCAAGTATTGTTTCAATACAATAAACAATAGAGAATTCAATAAATTATATTATAGTTCTTCATATTTTGTACTATAATAAATAACACAAGTTCTCGCAGTTTTGAGTATTTTGTGCGAACACGCTATATATATCACGCTATGTATTATATATCGACCCTTAATATAATTTAACATTAACCATTTGTTATTATTTATAATACCTATGAAAAATAAATATTTGTGGACTCATAATGTTCCCACTACTCCCAGTGGGGCCTCCCACGGGGCCTTCTCTCATAAGGAGATATTTAGTCAAGACCTTTTGTCTATAAATATATATATAACAGCTTCTTGTTTATTATTGATAATTTCTTAAAACAGGAACGAATAATACCTTTATGTAACATACAAAATTCAATAGTATATCAGAGAGAATATATATTATTAATGTATATTAATAACTACATTAAACACACACTTTATATGTTGTTAATAAATGTATTAAGGATATACAATGGGACGTGAATAGGAAAGGAAGCTTGAGAGTCGACAAAAGCTGATTGCTTCCGCGTTCTTCGTGGCTTCCATTTAGGAAACGATTGAGTTCGGTGATGAATGGTTCCAGTGAGAAGAGTTCGTTTGATCGTCTTATAAATATTGTGGGTGTAGCCATAAGGAATCCGGGAACAACACTTAATAGTCCCGATGTAAGAGTAAGCCGTAATTTATAGCGTGCGTTCAGATGTTGCGACGGAAAATATTCAGTGGCGATGTCGTTAATTATTCGGTTAAATGTTGTTAAGGATGCTGCAAATTTATGGTTACGTTACGGGATCTGTTGTTGCTATAAATTTAACAACCGTTTCATTATCTTCGATCAACATCATCATTTCAGTCACCTGATGTATATATTAAAACAAACGATTTATTAAAAGGAGTTATCTAGCAGACTTGGTACATCTGTCGATTGATCTTATTAGATTCCTGTGTTTTGTAAAACGGAGGTCTTGTTCGATTTGGGGATAAAATGTGATGAATTAGGATCATGGTAGTGTCATTCGGTCCATCTATCGACCGGGTAGTGCTATAGTAGTGGTGTAGCCGGAAACCATCAAGGTAAGCACCACTCTAGCTTCTATTTCTGCCGCCAAACAGTAGTGTGGAAACATTACGGTGTTCCTGTTTTAAAGGATCTATAGGTAGGGTAAGTACTGGGGTAATGAGACTTAGAAACTTATGTGTCAAGGCGATGAGCGCAATGTGGTGCTATGAATACTATCGTCACTAGCGCTACGTTATAATGAGCAGGCGTATTGCTTACCATCACTTGAATATCCCGCTCGTCTTGTCGCTTTGTTGTATTAAAAAAAACCACCAGTAACCTTCATATTGTATATATGCCGCATTAATATAATTGTTATGTTCCGCCTGTCAACATATGAAAGAAAATTCTAGACGGATACAGCCTCCGATGATCTTTTACTTAATATTAGGTATTTTAAAGCCGCTTTTACATGACATTAAGACCTTGTATTCGCTATTGATAGAACAACATATTTACGATTCTTCTCCTCCTGATTGATCCTCCCATATCCAAAGATGATATTAAGCACTCGAATCGTCAGACTAATCATGTAAAACCTATTAAAAATATAATATGTAATAAATTTGCTTAACTTACTTGACGTATCATTTGTTTCGAATGACGCGTCAGTTCATATTCATACTGTACGTTGTTTTGTATCGAGAATAAGTAACGTTTGGACACGATACAAATGTTGAATTTCTCACAGACGCAAAGAATGTCCGCCCCTCTCGTACGGACAAGGGAAACGTCAAGCGAACACTGTACGTTTAAAATATCGGAATGAATGACATACCGCGCCGCGCACGATTAATGGCGGCGCGCGCGCAAAAAGCGAACGCGCTCATTAATATATCAACTGTCCTTTTAGCCGTTTAAACGGTACACAACGACGGAACAATCGGGAACTAAACACTGCAATTAAATCTGATAGATACATGCAACAGTACGTTGCTATGGTGATCGATAGGCAGCGAGGTTCCTTAATGGCGATCGCGTAGCCCTCGATTTGCAGGAACGTCCTCAAATTGATCTAACAATGTGGTAAACTGGGGTAACTATTGGATACGGGCCGATCTACTAGGTGATCTTAAGAGGATGCTTATATCGTCTATCGGTTGATGATGATCAATGATTTAAACTATGATCAGGCTATTCATGTCCGGTGAATAGAAACTTCCCTGATCAATTGTATATGTCTTAATTCCGCCTAAGATCTCAGTTTGCTGTAGTCGATGTACTGCAATTATTTTTGATACACAAATGACTTTATCATTTATAATAGTATAATTCGTTTTTTAAAGAGGTTGTGTTATAATTATATTACATCTTAATTAATATAAAGTAGCTATCTCATTTGAAGAAACATAATATACGTTACAACCTCTTTAAATATATAGTTGGCTGACACTGTCGCTGTATAATACCAACAAAAAGCCCACTGAATATTTCCACTGCTGGGATTCAAGGCATCCTCTCACAAGGAAAGGATAAACGACATATTTAACTTTCGTTCTTCCCAGTCTTTACAGTCTTGACAAACTGATCATGGTCATCATCTAGTTCCTAAATACTGCCTTATTCGCACATTCATGCATAGGACTATTAACTGTCGCCCTTATTTGATCTGTTCGGTAAATTAAAAACAAATACAAGAAAATCGGTAACTATAACTCATTGACGTGTACATTATAGTTTTTTTTAAAGCGTGAACAACGGTAAATGGTACTTAAGCATGTTCAAAACGTCTCATATTTCTTTCGGCGCTCACAAAGTCACCGCGCGAGCGTAATTCAGAAGTTAAACATCTGCAGCTGATATCTCTTAAGACAATTAACAAGAAAACGAAGTGCGACGGCCCCAGTGCGTTTTAATGGGTGTAATTTGGATGCGGGGGTTAAACTTGGACGTGGTGCTCGTGTCGCGGCTGTCGAGTCAAGCTGTTAATCCTATTCAGACAATATTAAACATCTCAATCCACAATCCAATCGTTTCGGAACAGGTGACAAGTGAATTTAATATTTGACGTCCGAGAACATTGAGGAGTTTCATGTTCTGAAAAAAAAATGTAGCTTAATATATATTCTGAAAGAAGAAATTGATGCAATAATATGAATTTAGAGCATTTAAATAATATAGTAAAATTGATCATTGATCATAAATGTAAGTAAAAAGAGACGGTCAATGATTATGATCCGAATTTAGAAAATGACCATTACTTAAAGACTGATTGATACAAAATAAGATATTTTCAAGCAATTTCTTTGCTTACTTATTGGAACTTCCGAACGTTCACTTTTTTTATCTGTCCCCAGTCATTAATCAGGCGAAAGAGTAATGCTTATATTGCTGTCGAGTGCTTAACCAAGTCTTGCTTAGGGATCTCGCCTGTGCTCGTGTGTATCCGCCTTTATTTTATTTTTGGGCCGCACTGCCGTCGGCGTTCGCTTTGACGTCTAAACACGACATTAATACACTACGGCACTTTTTCCTCCCTGTCACATAATTTACATTTTTTTTTCATCTTTTTGTTGTGGCCCATTAACTATTAAGCGACGCTCGTACTTCTGACACGTGGATTAATATGTTGATATCGTAAGCGCCACGACACATCCAATATTTCTATTACAAATAATGCTAATACCCTCAACCGCAAAAATGAAATATCAATTTGTCACAACCCTCAAACCGCTCCCGCCCCTAACTACTGAAGCAAAATTACCTCAACATAATGTAGAGTAAAGTTGCTTGAAAGGGTAAGAATAATATTCTGTCGGCTGATGATTATGATGATGGAATTAATAAAAACTAGAAGACAAAGTATTTTTCTTTAAACAACTATCTACTACTGTACATGGAGATACAGATAATAACTTCTTATATGCTTTTCAAATGCTCCACCGCCTCTGTAAGCAAAACAATTTAACAAAAAATTATCTCTGTTTTTTTTTTTTATTATACATTACTATAGATATTTACATAGTAATTATAAAGATTTTCTTGCTGTACAATCTGTAAGCATATTAAATAATTTATATGCGCATAAAATTTTTTAATAAAGAGTAACCTGTCCAAAGATGGGTAAACGGCTCGCTTTCAACTGTAAACCTTTGTTTATAACCTACAGCTAATTACAACTTACTAATTGACGTTGAAACACTGATTGATAGGATCCGTGTGTGAAAGTTTGTCCGTCTGTTGCGATAACGTCTCACCGAGCTTCCTATTAAATGAAATATAATGTAACATTCATATCTCTTGTTTGGATCTCTTCAGAGAAATTCAAACTGGGCTGCGCCTTAACTCTTATACAACTTGTTACATTTATATGTACAGATATATATATATATATATATATATTAATAAAATTAATATCCTAAAACAAACTTAACTTCTTTATTAATATAATAATAGATTGATAATAATGAACTTAATAATACTATCTCATAATATTCGTTACTGGTGGTAGGTCTCTGTTCCCGGATACTGTCTATGTAGGTACCACCGCAGTACCTATTTCTATTACCAAACAATACTGTTTAAACATTACTGTGTTCCCGTTCGATGGACACTGTAGTTACTGTAATTACTGGGATAATGAGATAACATCTTATGTCTCAAGCAACGAACGCCATGTGATGCAATATATCCATCTTAAGGTAAAAATCTTGCTCGCCTCTTTGCTTAATTGAATAAAAATAAACTATCGGTTGATAATAATGAACCGTTTTTCCGATGATATGATTGGTTGATGTTTTGACGCATGCGCAATACCTTACTGTATCTGTCAAAGTATTATTTGTTGTATATTAATAATAAAAAGTTTCGTTTATTAGTAAATATTTTAAAATATAATTAGTGCAGTTAGTAATAGTCATTATAGTCATTATTATTATTATAATAGTAATTATTATTCAAACTTTCATCATCATCAAATGCCTTATTAAAAGTGACGTTTGTCGATCAAACAAAAAACTATTCCCGTCTTCAACTTCTCCAATTCACCATTTTCTTTTACTTATAATCTAAGTCCAAGTAAAGTTATATATAAATAAACATAAAGATAAATATTAGTATATTATATATACAAATATACATTTATATATATGTTAAAAAGGTTTTTTATATGACTGCATGATAAACTTTTAATTAATGTGTGCTTGTATTCGAGATGCGGTATCGATGCCTCAATGCCAAAGTTATGTCTGCATCAATCATTTCTTACTTAAGTCATAACATGCTCGTATTTTTATTCATACTTATATATATATAAATAATAAAATTTATTACTTTATTTCTTTGAAGTGACCAATGCTTTATATTATTGTATATATATATTTTTAGCTTATCTTTCGGTGATGGAAAACATCTTTAGGAGACCGAAATGCACCAGAAACACTGCTTGAACACATAAGATTCTCTAACCAGAAATTAGATAGCGTGGTTAATTAATTCCCTAACTTTCTCCTTGTGAAAGAAGAGCTGGAGCTCCAGCAGTGGAAACATTAAATGCCGTTTATCTGCATCATCATTGTTGAAGTCAGTTGTTCAGTTGAATATAGCTTTTCCGCTTCTGTGCCTTTTAAATGTGGAATAATTAAAACGTGTCCATTCTCGTGGTGTCTAACCAATTCTACTGCCACCATCACCAGACTCAATATCTGAGATCTCAAGGCGACGAGCGCAATGTGGTACTGTGTATAATTGTAAATAGCGCCACTGTGTTACGGGTAGGAGCACCAACTACCACCAGGTAAACGACCCGTTCTTTCCGTCGCTTAATTGTATAAAAAAAAAACAGTTTTTGTAGTTTCGTTGCTTATAATATTTTTGATTATGGTGTTCATCAACATGTTAGTTATTTGCTGAAAAAAAATGTTAAATATTCAAGTAATTAGGTAAACTACATCGTTTATCAGTTGTACTCTCATAAAAATGCGGAAGTGAACTAATGATCGAGTTAAGAACTCTCATGAAATTCAAACTTGATACGTATATGCCGTGCATCCTATGCATATGCATGCACCGATCATCGGATTTCAACATACATTCCACGTTTTAATTTGAATGTTCCTCACATTAGATGCATACCGGCGATACCGGACAGTTGTCGCCATCAAATTAAAGTTTTACGATCGTATTACATTTACCTAAGTGTTTTCGAACGGAAGTTAAACGAATATTCAACAACACGGTGTAAATTTTTACAAAACATTGAATCTTTTTTTTTAATTCAATTATGCGACGAGACGAGCCGATCACCTGAAGTTAAGTCATACTCCCGCCCATAACTACATGGCTCTAGTTACGATGATATATTGCGCTCGTCGCCTGAGTTATAAAATATTAAGTCTCGTTACTCCAGTAATTACATTAGTTAAACCGCACATCAAACCGGAACATAGTAACGTTTGCAGACTACTGTTTCTCGGATTATAAGTAAATCAGATCGTCTAGGTGTAGTACTGTATTTCTGCCGCCAAACAGTAGTGGGTACTGTATTTCGGTTTGAATGGTGCTGTAGCTAGTGTAACTGGGGTAACGAGACTCAACTGCTTATGTCACGGGCGTCGAGGGTTATGTGGTATAGTGCACACCATTTTAACTAACAGTTGTTATGGACGGGCGTATCACTTACCATTAGCTGAACATGCCGCTTAATAAAAAAAACACATTCAAACAGAGCTGCGGTGGTACCTACCTAGACGGTCTCCAACAATAGAGACTTACCACCAGTAAAATTTTATCTTTTTCTTATTATTCAAAGCTACCCTCTTTTTTTGGTTCTAAAAAAGACAATCATTATCTAAAACCATTCAATATAAAAAGATTGAAAGAGAATCTTTTGAAGATTATGAACTTTATTATACTACTATCAAATAGATACTTTGTTACTTATTACTACTTGTTACTACTACTTTATTATACTACTATAAATAGTCTTCCTGAAAGTATTTATTATATCCTCTGGTTTACTTGGTGATAAGAGACAGTCATATCAACAACACCACATTGTTCTCGCCGGCTTGACATATACACGTATGTTAAGTCTCGTTATCGCAGTAATGTTTGTAGCTACCAATACATAGTAATATTGGCACGCTACTGTTTGACGGCAGAAACAGGTGCCGTGGTGGTAACTACTTATACGGTCTCCGGCCACAGATCTACCACCAAACATAACAGGGATATTTCGACGATAGTTATAAGATTGTAAAATTAAATGTATATTGTTAGCGTTATCAAAACATAAAATATGTATTGCATTTTATGTTGGTATCATTACTTGTGTTAACTATAACATTGGCAACACTGAATTCGGGCTCTTTAAAGCCATTGGGAGATTAGGTGGTGAAAAGCGGGGACCGCTGGTATTATATAATTTCAAGGGTAGTATTATATTTTACTGTGTATTGATTAAAAGCTATGAGTAAAATCTTAAGCATCTATCATTTGTTCTGGAGGATATTCCAATAATATTGTATTAACTATGTTTAGGGGTGTGAGGGGTTTCGACCAACATCTTACGGAGCCCGAGTTAACCTCACCGGCACGCGGTCCATCCTGCTGAATAACAGACGAGGCTTTGACCACCAACCCGCACTGGACCAGCGTGGTGCGTTACGGCCCAATTCCCCTCAATGAACTCCACCGTATTAAGATCTTTGGGAAGGCCTATGTCCAGCTGTGGACGTCTGTCGGCTGATAATGATGATGATGATGACTTTGATATTATTTTTTTATAATTTCCTTAGATACAGTTAAAAGTATATCTTCCGGTCTTACTGTGTTCTTTACTAGTGGTAGGTCTGATGTTGTCGGAAACCAAAGTATCACTGCAGTGCACTTTTCAGCAGCCAAACAGTATGGTTCATATCTTCGTAAATTGGTGTAATATCTTAACTAGCGCCATATTGCCATGGGAAAGCGTATCACTTACCATCACGCGAACGTCTCACTGGTCTGATCGCTTCGTCGAATTAAAAAAAAATGTTTTTTTGGTATCGGCAGAAGGAGGTATTAATTAAAGCTGGGCGTCGTAAATATGAAGTAACGACGTCAGTTACCTAATTCCGAAATGGATTCTGTCGACGGTATCGCGGTTCGAATCTTAGAATTTCGCTTCTTAACAAACGCTTATAAACGGGTCGCGGCAATAAAAACCGGCAATTTGCTTACTAATAATCCGTTCATCAGTAAATAACTTAAATATTAACGTCGCATAGATGATATCGGCGGCGGAGCGCGGCCAGCTTCCCTTCGCGTTTTGTTTTAGAGGTTTCATTATGCGATTTATTGTGGGCGGGGAGTGAAGCTGCATACCGACGCTCACTGCGGCCCCTTTTGCGGCCGAACGGCTGTTATTGAGCTGTTGTGTGCCTTACGAGCTCGTGTCGGATATTCAGCAGCCGTTTTATTGCATTGAAAGCAGTGTAATCATTGTGAATAATTACTACGTTAGCCGTGATATACGCGACAACCGGACCCGTACTATTCGTATCGACCTAATATCACAAAGTCTAGTTAAAGTCTAGACTTATACATTGCTATGTATACCCGAAGAATATTATTATTTTATTAGACGACGGAAATATTAATCTGATGGTAAGACGTACTCACGTAGCGCTAGTTAGAATTATATACACAGCACCACGTTGCACTTATCGCCTTAAGACATAAGATGTTATATATCATTACTATAGAAATTTATTTAATAACAACTACCCTTCAAACCGGAACATGGTAATGTTTGTACAATGCTATTTGTAGGACCTAGATGGACTCTGGTAATGGAGACCTACCACCATCATAATAAGAATACTTGAATAACTATAACATTATGAATTTAAACATTACCCTCATGTTAATTATATTATTCTATTAAACTATAAATAATCTTATTTTTGAACAGCTGATGATATTTGTAGAGATTAAAAAAAAAATTATCAGATTTAGGTTTTCATTTTTACTTGGTATATGATGATGATAGAGCTAAATATGCAGAAGGCAACGCTAGTGATATGTAGAGATATATTCTGCCAATCAATCCAGAGTAGGAAATCTAATTTACTTATATGTGTGAAAAAAATAAATTTCTTATTATATATATAAAAAAATAAATAATTAAATATAACTTTTTTTTAATGTATAACATAATGTATTTATCTAAGGGGTATTTTTTGTTAATAGATGCTAACGGGGAGCCGCCGAAGCTTAAATGCAACCTGCGGAAGCACAAACCGAACCGGAAGCCGCGCACTCCGTTTACCGCTCAGCAGCTCCGAGCGCTTGAAAGCAAGTTCGTCGATAAGCAGTACTTAAGTATCGCTGAACGAGCTGAATTCTCATCGTCCCTCGGTCTGTCGGAGACACAGGTAAATAAATCATAGTCTTTGTTTTTATATGTTAGTTATGATGTTTACACTTCCTCGTCTTGCGATATAAGAGTTAATCTCGTTTTCCTAGTAACTTCATTACTTACTGTAGTTAAAACTCAGTAATGGAGTTCAGCATAAAAAGCACAAAAGATCCGGCTAACTCGAAGTACTCCTAAAATAAAATCTGGTCCTCTGTAAGGAAAGAAAATAAAATAAAATTTTACTGAAACTACTGCAAGAGAGTAGTTAAAATTTATCAGTAAAGTAATTAACTAATTAATTAATTGGATTTTGTTTCATTTAACAGGTAAAGATCTGGTTTCAAAATCGTCGCGCGAAAGCGAAACGCGTCCAGGAGGCGGAGATTGAAAAACTCAAAATGGCGCAGTTTTCCCGCCATCCCCACCACTTGTACCCTCATCCCGCACTCCAACAATACTTCCACCCTCACCCTCTGATGGGCGGCGGGCGCCCTATGCCACACATGGGTTTACCGCCGCACTTATCTATGGTGCAGTCCCCCGTTTCTGGGACCTCCTCGCCGAGCACCCAAACGGGAGGCCAGCAGTAGAAAACTTTAACGAAGATCGTTACACGCAACGGATGTATTACGAAAGTTGTGAACTTACGCGTTGTGTACGGTACATCAGGTTCCTTTAGTTTAACTTACAGTGATCTGTTATATTGTTTGTTCTAGAAGTTTCTACACGTCTCCTGTATTATAAGAATCGATCAGTCAGTTTGTTTTCAATATTGCCGTACTCAACAAGGGATGATATAATCGCCAAATTATTTGTCAAAGAGCAATGTGAAGTCTGCGAGGTGTGGAATGTTTTTGATATATATGATATTGTAAACATTGAATATTGTAAATTATTTTGTAAATATATTAGAATGGTAAATGTAAGAATCTAAAATATTACCGCAAACGTTTCGTTTGAGTTTAAATTTAATATATACGTTAAGGGATCCTTTTGCCGAAATGTCTTCAATTTACTTTAATATTTCCTCAGTACAAAACTAACGACTCGCTAGAATGTGTTTAATGTTTATTGTGAAACTGAAACATTTCATGTAAATAATTGTCCATAGCATGTTATTTGTACTCGTCTAGTAAATATATTAATTTCCAAATCCAACGTTGTTTCAATTTACACATGAATAGTGATGAGCAACAAAGCAAGAACAACACCAAGACTTGTACAATCTTGATCTTCTCTAGTCGGTTTTGATTCTGGTCTTCCAGATACAGTTTAGTAATATATTGAATACTTTGTTTTCTGAAGAAAAGGATATGTTCAAGTTGTAATAAATATTTTAACTCATCATTTCAACAGAGCTTTTGTTGCTTTGGTCTTCCATAATAGGCCTGTCTTGGTTTTGTCTATTCACTAGGTTCTAGTTTTGATCCTTTAAGACCTAGACAAATTTTACTCACCACTAGTTGTGAATAACCTATCGAAGAGATTTTTTACCTTATAGTAAGTGATACGTAAGTTATTAATAATGAGGCTATGTTAAGATGTTATACACTGTATCATATTGTATTCAATGCTTTGAGACTTTATTGTTACGTCTCGTTACTCCAGTAATTTCATTAGCTATTACGCCATTTAAATCAGGACTCAGTAAAGTTTATACACCTAAGCAAACAGTAGTGTGCAGGCGTTGCTGTGTTTTGCCTTTAAAGAGCTTTGTTTGTAATGAAATTACTGGGGTAACTAGACTTGATATTTATGCCTAAAGGCATCAAGCATAATGTGATGCAGTGTATAACATCCGAACTATCGCCACGTTGTTATAAGTAAAAAATACTACTTCGCGGCAGAGACAGCAGCTACTGCGGTACGTATTTAGACGATCTCCGGCAACGGACTTATCAGTTAAACATTATTTATGAATTATAGACATTTTATTTTTAGAAGCAACAAGAAGGTTTTATTTCCTTTTTTTTTACATAATAAGCCACAGGCTTATTAACAACATCTCATATTTCTCGGAAGATGGCATCGAAACGGGCCTCCCGCCGCGCGGCCGCGTTACACAACACGACTATTTATGCTGAAAGTTCGAGGCCGAATTCATTACAATAATTAATTTTATGTCGATTTTATTAATTATAGTTGATTTAGTTGCTAATTCGCTTTCTTTAAAATCGATTCATTATCTCACTAGCTTGGACATTTACTGGTGACAGGTCTACAAGTACCACCGCAGCTCCTATTGCAGCTGATAAACTGTGTATTAAAGAGCTTTGTATACGTATTTATATATGAGATGACGACGACGTTTAGGACCACAAACTTAGGGACCACATGACAAGTATTCAATTTTTTTTTGTTCAACGACGACGAGACGAGCTGGACTTTCAACTAGTGTTAAATGATACCACATTGTACTCTTGGCCTTGAGAGAAGATGTCATGCCTTGTTATCCTAGTAATGTAACTGGGTATAACGTCATTTAAATCAGGATTCAGTTAATGTCTGTACACTACTATTTTCGACAGGAACAGGAGCTGCGGTGGTATCCAGACGATCTCCGACAATAGATACTTGTTAACTATTTTAATTAAGTTACCATAAACAACAATCAACATAAACCATCATCAGATAGATTCACAGCATCGTTTTAATTTTGAACTATGTTAATAAGGCATAAATCTGTTTAAACTTTTTAAGATTAAAAAAGTACCATTTTTTAACTGTTTGTCTATAGACATATCGCATGTATAAAGTATTGTAATTCCACAATTATTTTAATAATACTATAACAGATAAGGTATGACGTTAGCGTTATTAATAATAACAGTGATAAGGGTGTTGTCATTTTGAGTGGAAGCACTAATTTAAATATATCCATTAGAGTTAATTGTGCGATAAAGTGAGGCGGCGGGTCGCGGTAAACTGCGGTTTAACGGCGTATACATATACGAGGTTAACTTTAACTATAATTCACCTAAAGTAAAATCATTCGTTTACAGCTATAAATGATTTCTAATAGTTAATTATAATTATTAGCGTTTCCTTGAATTAAACATTACGGCGGACTACGGCGCGCATGCACGGATCGGACGAAGCTATAATATGTATCAAAAGGTTAAATCACATGCTATTATTATAACAAAAAAAAAAAATCCTCTGATAAATATCTTAGAAATGTAACTTGTATCCTACTTGAATCCTTATCAAGTTATTACAATAACTCACTACATTCTTTATCTTTAAATTCGAATGTACACTATAAAATATCTAGTTTAATTGAAATAATGGGCATAAATTAGCCGCTCGTTTAATGATCCCACTGCTGGGACTCAGGACTTTCTCTCACAAAACAGTGAAAGCTATTTATCACGCTGGATGATGTATGTTTTCGAAATCTGATGTTCTTGAAACACGCCGGTTTGTTCGCGATGTTAATTTAATTACGTTTACGCAATTGATTATTTTTCACAGTAAATAATTTAATTAGTACATATAGTAATATATCGTTTCCTTTAAAGAAGAAAAAAAAAACACTTTTTATCTTAACTCAAAGCGTATTTACCTACATCGAAGTTTTATTTGTCCCACTTATAAATTATTTATCAAATTATTATAATTAGGTGAATGTAAACAATAGCAGATTAAATGTAAACATACTTGATGAGTTGGTCGATGGCCTAATGGTTAGAGCGCGCGGCCTTGATACCGAAGGTCGCGGGTTCGAATCTCGGCATGTACCGATGACTTTAATATTTAAGTTATGTACATCTGTGAACTTAAGTAACAACAGCGAAATACAAACGGTGAAGGAAAACATCGCGAGGAAACCTGCACGTGAATTAGGATTTATTCTAAGGGGTGTGTGAAGTCACCAATCCGCATTGGGCCTGGGTGGTAACTATGGCCCCATCGCCTTCATATTGAGGGTAGGCCTTTACCCCAACAGTGGGAACATAAATTGGCTGTTATGGTATTGATGATGAATTAAACGAGTTGCGTAATGAAATGAGATGTGAAATATCTTAGAAGGTATGGTAAATTTATAGCAGAAAGTTTTTTTTTAATTACAATTAGTTGTTGATTATTTTGCTGAAAACTCTTGGACACAATATTATTCATCATCATCATTACTATTTCAATCTGTTGTATTCAACTGTCAACAGTTGTTCGGACGAAGACGAGAGAAATCTTTAAAAGATACCCTGTTTTTGAGGAGACGTCAGGGTTATTTGAGATCTTTAGAAGGAGATCCGGAATTTCTTACAGAATGCACTGGAACCCCTCTAAATTTTCGATCATCATCATTGTCAGCCGTCAGACGTCCACTGCTGGACATAGGCCTCCCCCGAAGATCCCCACATCATTCGGTCCTGCGCTGCCTGCATCGCCGGACTCTAGGAGCTGTCGTTTGTAGAGGTTTAAATGAGGGGCTTAGGCCATTTGTCATCACTCTGACTCAATGCGGGTTCATGGGAGCCAGAACCTCGTTTGTTGATTAGCAGGGTACACCACGAGCAGGTGAGGTTGGTTTGAGTCTCATGAGTTCCAAGTAGGTGGGTACGATGTGGAAGTGAGCCGGTACACGAAGTACCTTGGCCTGACGTTAGAGAGTCGTTGGGGCTTCGAAGAACACTTCGAGCGTCTAATACCCCGGATCGAGGGGATAGCAGGTGCAATGCATAGACTGCTACCCAATCTTGGGGGACCAGCAGAGGAAGTTCGTCGCCTCTATGCGAGAGTAATACGATCCGTAGCCTTATATGGCGCGCCAGAACAGGCTAAGAGGCTAGCCACCCGACGCTGAAGAACTGAAATCTACAGCGTTCAGCGAAGAATGGCCATAAGGATTGTATGAGGATACCGTACAATATCCTTCGAAGCGGCGACACTCTTGACTCGATTTCTATCTTTGGGTATTCTGGCGGATATGGATGCGAGGGTGTACGACCACATACGTGCTATCCGATAGAGCGGTGGAAGTGAGCCAGACGAAGTACTTAAGACAGCTCGACGGCAGGAACGACGTAGGGCTTTTGCAGCGTGGTACGCTAAGGTCTCGGAAGAGAGGTATGCGCGCAAACGCGTTGTGGGGATGATACTGCTGGTTTTCGATGCCTGAATGCAACGACGTGAAGGAAGTCTCACCTATAGACTTACACAGATAGTTTTTTTTTTTAAGCATTCCCATGCATATTGTGGGTCAGGGCCTATTCATACAGTTCACTTATCACCAATTTTTGTCTTACATTTACATTTATCCTACGTACTCATCTTTCATTCTCTCTTCTCTTTCTTACCATACTTATCTTTCATACCATTACTTATCATTCTTACTCCATCCCAATTTCTTCTTTCGTGCATCCTCTCTGATCGAAGTGGAGACTGCCTTTTCCTTGTATTTCTGGAGGGGGGAGGGCCTGAAACAAGCATTCCCTGTAGCATACATTTTCAGGCTAATCTTCTTTCTTCTTTCTTCTTTGCATACTATTTATTTATTCACATTTTTATTTATTATTTATTTATTATATTTCATATTTTAATTTACATTTAAATCTTTCTTACACACTATTTTGCATTTTTCTTTATTATGTTACTAATTACTCCCCTACTGTACTCCAGAAATATAGCGCGACTTCCGTCTTCACTCATCAGAGAGGCAATGACTCCAGCTTACACAGATATTTACAGGGCATGAGTATTTCGGCGATTATCTGTGTAAGATTGGACGAGAAGATCATTGAATTAGTACTCACGTGGCTGGTAAGGTCTGTATAAAGCAGACCCCGGGACGACATCCGGGACCATATATAGCTGTTCCGAACGGAGATCCCACGACCTCTCCAAACGCCGAAGGTAGCCACGGAGGGGGTTTTAGTGGGTAAAAATCTTCACATAATACGGATTTCCCCTCAGATAGCACAGTATCTTTTCGAAGATTTCACATCGATACCAAAAAAAAATTAAAAATGGTTTCGTAAGTTGTGCGGGACCCCATACATCCCCTAACAGTTCCATACAGGCAAATACACACTGCATACTCTGGCTCCATAAACCTATTTAAATAATCATCTCTCGAGTTACTCAAAAGGTACACAGCTATTCTTTGACTATTGCTTAATTAGTGATAAGTCGACTAAATATCTAAATTGGTAAGTCTTAAACATAGATAAGCAGAGATTGCGGATGTAGTTTAACCTAACCGAAATCTTTGTGCAGATCTCTGTATATGTCGTGGATGAAAAAAATATTCGCAAAGAGGTTACAACCTCCTTTCTGTCAGTGTAGAAAAATAAAGTTTTATACTTAAGTCTATTTATTATCTGTGTTGCATGTAAATGTAAGCAATGTGCCAAAGAAGCGTGCTTATTGAAGTCGCAGCGGCTGTGATGCTCGTCACAGTGCATTTACGAGCAAAGCGATAGATTCACCGCGTCTGCTCGATCGTTACGAGCTAATTAAACACGGGAACAGCTTCGCGTGCGCAATTAACCCGTAATTAAAAATAACTTATTAATTTAGTACTAAACGCGAGGCGCTCTCGCTCTTAATTGTCGAAATTAATCACTTTAATGTTGCATTGCCTGTTAATTTTCAGGGCATAGGGTCCCGCTTTGTGCTCGAATCCGCTCGTCGCGTTCCGGGATGGGAAGACAGTGCAGTGTAATAAAGATAGTAGGTAGTTTTTTGAAGTGTGATGAAAAAGTGAAAAGTGAAGAAGGCGAAACGATGTGACAAGCTAACGTTCACATGATGGTGATAAGTGTGCTGACAACAACGAGGCGGTAGTAAGTATAAATAACACTGCACCACATTGTACTCATCGCTTTAAGCTATAGTCTCGTTACCTCAATATTTCCTTTAACTACAGTATCCTTCAAACCGGAACACGGTAATATTTCCTCAGTAGTGTTTCGAGATTGAAATAAGACCTGCGGTGATATCTAGACGGTCTTCAACGACACAGAGATACACCAAAACAAATTATTGATATATATATTTATATATATATATATATATATATATATATAGAGTATTTATAAACTTTATATATATATATTAAAATACATAATTTTTTTGTATATGTGATATTTGATTCTAGCGACAGATGGATAAACGTTATGGCTATGACCTAGTAGCTTTTATGTCACTACGGATATCTTATTGCATTGCTGCAATTTCTTGTTTAGTGATGACTAAAAATGGACTTGGTCTTGTGCTCTTGGACCATGATTAAGACTAGAATCAAGACGGACCTATTATGCAAGACCAGGACCGAAAGTGCAAGACTAAACGAAAAAATAAGAAAGCTGTTGAAATGATGAGTTAGAACAATCATCATAACTTGAAAATTTCAATATAATATTGTTTTCTTCTGGGAACAAAATATTTAACATTTTGAAAGATTGTAGATGCAAGACCAAGACCAGTACCAAGATTGTTCACATCTTGGTCTAGTCCTTGCTTAGCTCATCACTAGTCTTATTACTGCGAACTAGTCCACAATAAAAGTAATTCAGTGAGACGATTTCAAGACATTTGAATCTAAACTTAAGCTAATGTAAGTAAACATTACTGTGTTCCGGTTCGAAAGACGCTGTAGCAAGTGTGCAATTACGGATGTAACCCGACTCAACATCTTAATTATCAGACGACGAGCGCAATATGGTGCGGTATATATTAACCTAACTAGCGCTACTTTATGGTTAGGTCTATCACTTACCATTAGATGATGGTCTCGCTCGCGTCGCCGCTTAATTATATAAAAACGTTTTGTTACCTCAATAATTACACTAGCTACAACACCCTTCAAACCAGAACACAGAAATGTTTGCGAAGTACTGGTTGGCGGTATTAATAAGAGCTGCGTTAGTATCTACCTAGACGATCTTCGGCAACAGAGACCTAACACCATTAAAGCTAAAACACAATAATATTTTGCTTATATCTGACAGCAAAAATTGGAGCTGTGCTGGTTCCTTAACTGTCTCCGGTGATGTAGACAGAGTATAAAAAAGGTAGTTGCAGTATGTAATTACACTACTAGTGAAGTGGTATTGCCGCGTGAATACACTGTGTTCGATGTTCCACAGAGCTAAAGCAAAGGCACGCTCATTAGGAGCCACTCGAGCGCGCCGCGAGGAGATCGCTTGGCGGGAATGCGATCTGTCATGTTGCCAGCTGATTCTGCGTTCCGAATCCAAACGGGCGGAACGAATGCGACTGATCCACTTATTGTCTTAAATTAGGCATGTACGTGCGAATGCCTACACAGATGGAATGATGTTTAAATACAATGAAAGAGACAGAGCTAATAAAACTTAGCTCGCGGGTCTGGTATCAGGTTGCCCTGAACTCGATGAAGTTGCTATGGTTGTCAGAGAAACTAGCAGTGCAAGCTTCATCATATAAAAAGCACTTGATACGCACCTGTACATCACTGGTGGTAGGTCTTCGTTTCCAGAGACCATCTAGGTAAGTGTCAGCGCAGCGCTTGCTCCAGTCGCCAAATTATGTGCAAACATTACTGTGTGTAAGTTTGAAGAGTGCTGTAGCTAATTACTAGGGTATTGTGACGCAACATTTAATGTCTCAAGCGATAAGCGCAATATGGTGCAGTATATGCATCCGAACTAGCGGCACCTTGTTATGGAAGAATTGTCACTTACCGTAATGAGAACCACCGCAGCGTCTTTTGCAGTCGCCGAACAGAACAGTACTGTGTTCCGGTTTGAAGGACACTTTAGTTAGTGTAATTAATGGGGTAACAAAATGCATCATCTTACGTCTTATGCGATGAGCGTAATATGGTGCGGTATATCCATCCTCACTTATTATCATCAGAACTCCGCGCTCCTTTAGTTAATTAAAAAAAAAATAAGATGTTTCTTATGTAAATTCCATTTAAAATCAATTAAGATATATATTAAAAGATAAAGATAGTAGTAATAAAAGAAAATGTATTAATGATATACATAAATAATGCAAATTATAGATAACTTTAATTATTTACATTATTAATTATTTTAGTTTTATTTATATCAATATCTTGTATTTACTATATTGTATTTAATAGTATCCAAGACATTAAAACTTATTAATATAAAGGTGTAAGGGGTCCCGCATAATTCACTTAACCCAAGTCAATCTCACCTGCTCGTGGTGCACCCTTCTAGGCCCAGTGCGGGTTGGTGGGTGGTCAGAACCTCGTCTGTTATTCAGCAGGGTGCACCGCGTGCAAGTGAGGATGACTTGGTGGATATTAGGCGGAACCACTTACGTAAATAGTATGTATATATTTTTATGAATAGTTGAACAGTTGTCGAAATCTTGATATATATATATATATATATATATATATATGTATATATTTCTATTAATCTAAAGCCACGTTTTTTATCAGAGTGTCAAATGCCATGTTTATGTCTTAATACGAGTTTAAAACAATTATATTCTATCGTATGATGATAAAAGTTATTACTACCCACGATGCTGCTATAGCGTTGATATTTTATAGGAAACAAACTTTAAAAAAAACAATGCACTCGATGTTCCCACTGCCTTCTCCTCTGAGGTAATAATCAAGGGAATGCACCACGATGGACAAGTTCACGTTGGTATATGGAAAATGTTCGTTTCATCACGATACTCCGTTCCACCATAGATATAAGCTCAGTGGGAATCGATTTCTAGCATCTTCGAGATGAATATCCCACCGTGTAAACCCCTGCGAATGAAGGCTCCAAGTGTCGTGGTACCGGAGATCTTTGAAAGAGGCCCATTTCCAGCAGTGGACGTCTATTAATGAGATAACTAACGTCATTTATCGATTCATCTTACAGAGTCAATAAAATAGCGATTAACGTTACTTAATGATACTTAATGATGATATGAAATTTAACAAAAATCTTCTCCGCCCAACTTGAACTTCATCCCGTTATTAACACTCCCAGAACCCTCTTTAGGGGTAACATTGTGTAAAGACCGTTCTTATCTGACTTATACTTGGTAAAAGGAATACTCGTATCAAATGTCAAGTTTCTAGGTCTTATGGATCAAGAAATATCGTAATGAGTTAGTTCTACAAAAGTGGAAACCTCTTACATATATACTAGCTGTTCCTCGTCCGCTTTGTTGGCCGTAATATAAAATTAGACAACCGCAAATTACTTTCTATAGCGACCGTTACTATAGCAACCGCATGAATACCCGCAACCGCATGAAGCCCATTAGAAATAAAATGATGAAGAGTCTATGGAATTCAAAACCTAGATAGCCTATAACCATTTACAAATAATTCGTGTCGAATGGCCATGTACCCATGTCAATACGTTCACTAGTTTTCACGTGATTGACAAACAAACAAAACCCATTTTCTTTATATATATTCAGATGAAGATATATAAGTTAGTGTTAAACAATAAGTCTAGAACGTGAGCAGTGTAATTTTAATGTGTATTATATTGTTGTTTTCCAAACTATCGATTAATCTAGAAAGATCGTAAATCCGAGACGCCCGCGCACTTTTATCAGCAGACGCATTCCTCAATCACTTATAATTAATGAACGACATAATAATTTATTGCCCCGGCCATAATAATTATAATGTAACAATTATTGTTCCGTAAAGGAGACATTAAGATAGGCCGTATCAATGCGTTCACTTCGGAGAACAAATGAAACTGACCTCAAGTAAAATCGATAATAGTCCTTAATATCTATTATATAAAGTTCAAATAAGCCTGACGAGTACTAATCGTAAAGAATGCTATTGTGCCGCTCACCGTACGCAGTCATCTTAGTATCCAATGAAAAGTGAACGCGCGTTTACGTTTTGTGAACGGGTGTTTTATGACAGTATATTCAAATTAGCTGTGTAAATATCTTAAGTAATTCCGATAAGGGAATTGGTGTTTTTTTTTTATTCACCATAATTGATCCATATGTAAATAAACTATAACTACGTATGACGCAATGCGAGTACGGTTTTTTTAAGTATATTACGCGATGAGACTAGCGGGATGTTCATCTGATTGTGATACGCCTGCCGATAACACCGCAGCGTTAGTTAGAGTGGTGTATACTGCACCACATTGCGCTCATCGCTTGAGACATAAGATGTTAAGCCTCCTTACCAGATACAGTAATCTTTGCACACTACTGTTCGTTGGCTGCAATAGCTACGGTGATATTTAAAGGTCTTCGTCAACGAAGACTTACCACCAGTAGTGTTACTGTGTTCATGACGCGACAGTAACCGACTTGTAACAGAGTCCATGGTTCGATACCAGTGAATATTATAATTTTTTTTAAAGCTTAATTAATAATCTAGTAGCAGCAATTTATCAATATACGAAAATTACTATATTCGAGCTGCTGGAACATTCTAAGAGAAAAATGGAAGTGATATAAAATTATGATGGTCTTGATGAACAACCCGAGGATCTAAACCAATAAGTCTCATAGATGTACAGGTATTCTATCCGCAGCGCTACTAGAACTCTTTTAATGATCTATTAATTGTGCCTGTACTGTGACGAGTTTTCATCGCAGAAAAGAAGGAGCGAGCTGACGACTGATAGAGCGAGCACTGACTGGTTTATGACTTCCTCTAACTGATACAGACGTACAGATAAACGAGCTATTTTCAGCTCGCAATGAATGAACGTATGAATGGATCGTAATGAATGATCGCTCTCCCCGACAAATGTCCGGACAAATGCTCCTTATCTATTATAGGAAGCTGCATGCGAGAAAACAATTGTTTATAACAATAGGACAGATAAGTAAACAGACCTTTTAATGTTCCCACAGCTGGGATTCAGGCCTTAAGACAGCTGGGATTCAGGCCTTAAGAACCTTAGGTGATTCTTCAAACTTTAAACTGACTCTGAGGTTGAAACCGTCTAGGTAGGTACTACCGCAGCTCTTATTTCTTCAGCTAAACAGTATATTCATACAATATAATGTTCTGGTTTGAAGGGTGTTGTAGCTTTTGAAATTACCGATGACCCGATATAACATCATATGTCTTAAAACGACGAGCACGTGGCACTGTGTATACCATCCTAACTAGCGGCACGTTGTTATGGCAGGCGTATAACTTGCCATCGGGTTAACGTGGTGATATGTATGAATATTTTGATAACCGTAGTATTTCACTAGCTACAGCGCCCTTCAAACCGGAACAAAGTAATGTTTGCACACTACTGTTTGGCGGTAGAAATAAACGCTGCGGTGGTACATACCGAGACGGTCTCCATCAACAGACACCTACCACCATTAACGTAATGTAACGCCGTAATTGTCCAGCATTATCATATATATGTTGTTATCATTAAATATTTATATACATATGTTTACCTTATATGTATACGTATCACATTTCCCCTCACCAAAGGTGTGATGGTAGCTAATGCCTAGAGGCATTAAGTCTTTTTTCTTTACCTATACAAGAGAGATATTAATACGTGCGGCCATTAAGTGGGGTTAATACTTTATGTACCACATTAAAGAACCTTAACACGTCCTAACACGTATTGATAATTACGTGAGCGGCTCCTTTTGTGCCCCCGCGGCCGGACGGGCACAAGGGGTCCGTAAAGCCGGCGCACTACGACAAGCTAGAATAAACGAAGATATAATAATGGAATAAAGAAGAAAACGGGTGAAGCTCGACAGGATTTATTGGGTGGAAATCGATTGGAGATATGTTCAATAGTTGATTACAATAGGCTGAAATGATTAAGAGGATTTCAAAGATTTCAAAGTATCAAATAGATGCTGGTGGAATTGGACTTGTTACTCTAGATATCGATTATAGACACCTTCAGTAGTAAACTGTAATAGGCTGAAATGACGATGATAATGATGATCGACGAAACTGAACCGACGACGTGAGGAAGATCGCAATCAAACAAATGCACCAGGAATCGGACCTGATACCTTCAAAATCGATAATATATATATATAAGAGTAGTCAGTGATGGGCTGGATGGATGATCTAGATAAGATCGCAAGGAATAGACTAGATTCAGAGGGAATTGAATCTGATGCCCTGGAAATCGATAAGAGATATATTTAGTATTTGACAATAATAGGAGGAATAAATAATGATTATCTAAATCCACTATTTAGAGAAGATCGCAGGCAAGCAAATATATGCAGGTGATACCGGACTTTATACCCTGGAAATCGATTAGAGATATATTCAGCAGTGAATAATAAAAGATTGAAATGATGATGATGATGAAATAGACGATCTAATAAAGATCGAACAGAATCGTTAGATGCAGATGACATCGGACCTAATGCCTTGGAATCGATATGGTGGACTGAAACAAATATGATAGAGTCTTAGCTCCTGTTCGAAAGCGATCGCAAAATAATGCTGTATAAATATTCTATTCGTGGGACCGATCGATTTGGAGATCTTTGAGCTCACCCAAATGTCCAGCAGTGGACGTCTATTGGCTGATGATGATGATGAAATATTCTAATCCATCAATGTTAAAGGAAAGTGTTTAATTTACCTTTAAACGCTTTATATTGTAAGTAGAATTCTGTAATCAAAAGCGGAGACCGCAGTGTGGAACTGTGTATACATCCTAAGACCTGTATTTTTAAGGAAGGATCACTACTTATGCAGGAAACTTTCACAGGTTACTTTGCTTATTAGTCTAAAATGATAAATATCAAGGATGTTCGTGTGTATATATTAAAGCAAATTCTTAATTTTATTTTCATCAATTTATTCGATAAGAATCATGTCATTTTATATATATTAATATACTTACACAACCACGTCGGATTAATTAAAATGACCAAAAATACACGAAATTGATTATTCGTTGTGATCTCATAAATTAGCAGACATCAAACCTGTAGTATAATCTATTAATCTCATCTGATAGAGGATTTGAAAAAATAAAATGTCTTCTACAATATCTTATTGATAAGACAAGTTCGTGTAATAATAACTTAATTCATTTATATTAATATTAAATAATAATTAACATAATACTTAAATAAAATCTCAAGGCGAGAGGCGCAATGTGGTGCAGTGTATACTATCCTAACCAGCCCCACGTTGTTATTAGTGATTAGTAAAACAAGAACAAGACCAGGACTTGGGCAAGCTATGTATTGGTGTTGGTCTTGCAATTTTACTCATCACTAGTTATTATAGCCGGCCGTACTTACCATCAGGTGAGCATCTCTCTCATCCCATGGTTTCGATGAAAAAAAAAATTAGAAGACCATTGCTCACATGCATGATATATTGTATATTCATATCTATATATGGTATATATATCATCATGTATGTATATGTTAAATTGTTTCAATACCGAAGAATTATTCTGCTCTTTGTTAGTTTTTTCTATATCTTTTCCCTTTTACCTTTCTTTCTTCCTTTCTTTGTTACCTTTTCTTTCTCTTTCTTTCTACCTCATTTTATCCCGTATTTTCCTGGTTGCTTTTTCTCTGTTGTAAGTTCTGTACAAAGTAATCTTGCATCTTTCTCTGCGCCACCAGTACAAGAGCGATAACCAAGCAATCAAACCCCACTTTCAACCGGGGTTAAACCGATATTGGACCTCAAACAAACGTAAAAATGTATAATAAAATTTTACGAGCGCCGATTTAGTGGTGACTGTTAGCTATTCCACTTGGTGATTGGTGAAGTTTGAACCGATTTTCGATTCACCAAAACAGTTTAACTGGCTTCGTAAGACGTTAAGCACTAACGGCTGTGCTGTCGCTTGTCCGACGTGCGTTCGTGTAAAGTGAACACATTCAAATATATTGCGGTAATAAATAACATACTTTTTAATTTGTTTAACAAACAGTATATCTTTTTTTTTAATCAATTAAACGACGAGCGGGACGTTTAACTGATGGTAAGTTATACACACATAACGTGGCGCAGGTTGGGGTGATACACTGCAACACATTGACGTTAGCAACATAACATGTTGGGTCGCGTCACCCCTGTAATTACACTAGTTACTGCAGCCTCCAATCCGAAACACAGTCATGTCTTCACACTACTGTGTGGGGGCCGAAATAGACCCTGCGGTGGTACCTACCTAGACGGTCTCCGGCAACAAGGACCTGCCACCAGATCTCGTGATGAGTCGATGAACCTCTGTATATATATGATATCTTACAAAGTCTATACAGTATATTGGAGTCAATTTTGACAATATATTTTGTACACCCCGCTAATCAACTAACCTGCAAATACCCCCATATGTACCTCTACAAACGTGGAGATCTTAGGGTGATGCCGATGATGATGTTAAAAAAAGAGAATTAATGAAGACCACATCGATCGTTATATTTAGTTAACACTTTTCTTTAGCGATACGACGAAGAAAGAACTTTCAGTAAAAGCTTAATTAACTTAATGAGCTTTGACCGCAGCTTGTTTCTTCTTACTCCTGCTCTTATATTACAATTTTTTATACATATTTAGTATATAATATATATCCAGTATTATATTATTGATATAAAAAGGCAATGGTTTTGATATACTCTTTTTGTTTATTCGACGAAGCGATGACACGAGCAAGAGGTCATCACTTCGTCCTGATGGTAAGCTTACCCATAACTACGTGGCGCTAGTTAGGATGATATAATCTGCACTACATTGCGCTTGTCGTTTTGATACAAGGAGTTCAGTCTAATTACCTCAGTAATTTCACTAGCTACAACTCCCTTAAAATCGGAACACAGTAATGCTTGCAATATTTGTCGATAGAAGTAGGAGCTGCGGTGGTACCTACCTAGACGGTGTCTGGTAGGTACCACCAGCGAACATTATATTACTTACTACCAGGTGAATGGCTCGATCGTCTCGTAGCTTCGAATAAATAAAAATTTTTAAAAAGTCTTAATATGTAAACGAAATTTGTTGAAACATACATGATATATTAATATCGTTGTAATCTAATAGACAGCGCTCGCTTATTATTCCATTAAAGCGACTAAACTACTCAAACAGTCGGTAGTTTTACGATTACAGTGTATAAAACTACAGTATGCGCCGGCGCAGCCGCTCGTGATTCATTATTATCGACGGTAGCCAACATAAACCCCGTAACATTTTAAACTGTGGCCACCCAAACAATAATACGTTTCCTAGTAAACGGGCCGACTCGTTAAACCAATTAACCAAAAGAAACGTCACCGAAAACTCTTATCTACCGGTTAGATTTAAGAGGAAGCTTCAACATTATAACTGGATTAAAAGCCTCTCCATTTTTTTTTAAATCGACAAAGTTATATCACGCCATATCATATTAACTGATGATGTGATCTGTGATGGTGAGGCGCACTAAGGTAGTAACAGTCCATTTTTGTTATCGGGAAGGAAATCTTCTAAAAATATTTCACTCGCTCTGCTTTTGGAGGGTAGGCAGGTAGGCAAAATTATGTGGGATTTTTACCCACCAAGACCACCTCAGTGGTTATCTATAGTCGGTTACGGGAGGCCTCAGGATCTCGTACATAGCCACGTTCACGAGAGAGCTGTAGCACTCCTCAGCACCCTTTAGTACGACAAGCACTAGACCACCTCGTACTTGTAGTTCACTCGTGGACAATGAGGGTCCCCACCTTTAAAGCCCACGAACCCGAAAACTCTTTTAGTCGCCTTCTACGCAGGGCTTACCTTAGTCCTATTCTCCGATATTCCTAGATACTATCAGAGCAAAACCTAGTAACAGCTTATTCATTTTTTTCTTATAGACACCTTGGACAGCAGCACCAACTTTATTATAACACCAGGGATAATTTTGTAAATTAAAAGAACTTAATGTTGCAACAGTTTACTGCTACATTGTTCAGCCTGATGCAGATTTCTTTTATTCCAAGAAGCGACGGTGCGAAAGGGGTGTTCATCTGATGGTAAGTGATACGCTTACCCATAACGTGGCGCCAGTTAGGATGATTTATACAGCACCACATTGTGCTCGATGTCTCGAGACGAAATATTAAGTTTGCTTACCCCAGAAATATCACTAGCTACAGCACCATTCATACTGGAACACAGTAATGTTTGCACATTGCTATTTGTCGGCAGAAATAGGAGTTGCCGTGGTAACTAGACGATCTTCGGCAACAATGATCTACCACCAGGGCAGTTATTCAGCGAAAGAAGTATTCCGGTTACAGTCACAACGCAGATTGCAGCCACCCCTTTTAAAATTATGTCTTCCTAAGTTTTCTTTTTGTGATACGCTGGTGGTAGTAATGATGGTGATACACCACCCATATCAATTACGAGAAAACCTATTAATACATCATCATAAATCTCTTAGTGATCCCACTGCTGGGACTTACGACCTCTCAAAAGACGAAATTCTTACTTAATGTTCACTTAGTAATTTACTCTTACTTATTCTTAATAATTGTATTTAAAAAAAATAATGTGAGTATTTTGAGGCTGTTCTTGTTGCAATGGTTTGTCATAATTATCATCAGCCGATAGACGTCCACAGCTGAACATGGGCCTCCCCCAAAGATCTCCACATCGATCGATCCTGCGCTGCTCGCATCCAGCTTCCCGCGATTTTCAGCAGATCGTTGGTCCAGCTTGCAATGTATATCAGATTGGTATTATAAATATCATTTATGATATTTTTTTTAAATAATAATAGATAAAATGTTTATTAATATTTTATATGTATTTATTAATGTTGTAATATATATGTTTAAACTAGAAGAAAATTTATAGATCAACGTCTTCATTAAATGTTATTTCCCATTCGATAAAGTATTCTCATATATATATCGATATAAATATTAATCAATAATCATAAATTCAGTACAATATCCTCATTAAAAGATATATCATACTTGATAATTACATGAGTTGATATCAGAAGATTTAACTTAATGAAGTAAGTGAATACTCAATGGAGTATGTTCATAAATTTAACTTCATTAAACACTACACAGAGATTATAGGTCTCTGCCGCAGATAGTCTAGGTCTCGCAGCTCGAATTTCTACCAAACAGTAGTATGCAAATATTACTGTGTTCCGGTTTGAAGAGAGTTCTAGCAAGTTACATTAGTGTAGTAACGAAACATAACATCTTATGTCTTATTTCGATAAGCGCAATGTAACTTTTTTAAATCGTCAATGTTAGCGCTTAACCACGGTTTCTCCTGATGTTAAGTGATGTAGTCAGTGGTGGTAAGGTGCACTAATCTAGTAATAGTCTATTCCATCTTTTCTTGAAGACACCCATGTCGTATTTGGACGGGAACTAACGCTGACAAATTGCTTCACCCCTTTGCTGTTCTGACGAGAAGTCGAACCGCTTTGTTCGCAAGCTGTACTAAACGTATGTCTGAACGACGAGCTCAAGGTGCTGTGTACATCATCCTAAGTTGCTCCACGTTATGCAAAAGGGATACTTATTATGAGATGAATTTTAGCTGACTAAATTGTTAGTTTATCATCATCACCAACATCCCGTGTTGGATTTAGGCTTCTCCCAAATGATGCCCACTCGTCGGCTATACGCCTACAGTTACTACAATCCGCCATGTTTTTAGTTTTTCCATTGTTACTTATATGAACGGAAAGTTCTAAGTGCGGCAATGCCTCCACTTAAGTGTGAGGCATCCAAAATACAGTGACACTTTATTCCGTATAAAGTTCTATCGGTTAATTAACATATTTATTTATTTTTATGTCTCTATTCGGCATTTTTCCGGTAGCCGCTAATAGTTTTAGTCCATTAATGTTAATTATACATTCAGCGGTTCATCTCACATTATTTTTATGAACTATAAACTCGGCCGGGGTGCAATTTGTATAGGAAAGTGGATAAAAAGCGTTATGGTGTATTTATGGTGGGATCGGTGAATGAATGCCTTTACGACATTGATTTTTGGTTAGGGGTAAGTCAGATTTATGTGGAGAATTTTACCAACTAAAACCCCCTCGGTGGTCAACTTCGGCGTTTGGTGAGGTCACGGGATCTCCGTGCGGACCACAACCGCGGTGTCGCCAACGCTATGCTAGCATAGCTCGTCGTGGGGTTTAGTTTATGCAGACCCTACCAGCCTCGAGAGTACTACAATGAGCGAAGACCACGTCCAGCCATCGTCCTCCTCAGGGTTGTTTAGGTGGCAATAAAAACCCCCGTTCTCACCAACGACCCCAAAGGCGCTATTAAAGTAGGGAAACACCATTCACTGGTGAGCTGTGATGCTGCGCGTTAGCTCACGGTGGTTTCGTCTCCGAGCGAAATCTATCCTCTCTCGATATTTAAAGGCTATTTTATCCATCCTTCCCCCAACACCGCAACCATCGTTTACTCTAACGGTTTTCATTATATACAAAAATATTATTTTTTGTATGGTCTCCTTCCTTTAGTCATATCAAATTGATCCTATTTTATTTTCATATATACACTACCTAGCTCGCTGATCTAATGGTTAGAGCCTGCTGCCTTCATTCCGAAGGTCGCGGGTTCGAATCTCGTCATGTACCGAAGACTTTAATATCTAAGTTATGTACATTTGTGAACTTTACTAATACTAGCTTAATACAAACGGCGAAGGAAAACGTCGCGAGGAAACCTGCACATGAATTAGAATTTATTCTATGGGGTGTGTGAAGTCATGAATGCGCATTGGGCCCGCGCGGTGACTATGGCCCCATCGCCTTCATATTGAGGATAGGCCTGTGCCCTAACAGTGGGGACGTAAATTAGCTGTTGAGAAAAAAAACACTACAAATTTATTATCTATTATTTTTAATATTCTATTAACCTTCACATATATTATATGTATTTATAAATTAATTTATACTTTTTATTTAGGCACATATTATATGCTTAATGTTAGCCTAAATTTTTATTTTAGTTCTGCTAGTTAGGATGATATACACAGCATCTTGTGCTTATCGTTCAGATATAAATTTAGTCTCGTTACCCCAGCAATTTCACTAGCTACAACGCTCTTCAATCCGGAACACGGTAACGTTTGCACACTACTGTTTGTCGTCTGCAATAGGAGCTGCAGTGAGATACCTAAGACAGCCTCCGGCAACCTGTCACCAGTGAGTTGTTTAGTCTGAGCTTATTGTGACTAGATTTATTTCCTGTCTACCCCACCATCACGAGGTAGTTCCGTGATGGATGGTTATTATTATTGAGAGATGAACACGTAAACATTGCCCGTACATCTTTTTCTCAAAAGCTATGGGATGTTATAATTTATGTTTATTGAAGTTTTAATAAAAACATAAAACCGTTACCTGTCTGTTTAGAATATCTTTAACATTTTCATATCTATAGAAAGCATATATAGGATGTTATCTATTGTGTTATCTGGAACTTTTTTTCTTAAAAGCACTCAGCAGTAGTAGTATGGCAACATTGTGTATTGGTTCAATTAATATTTAATCTTAAAAGCATGGAGTGGAACACTAAATGTTATTTTTTAAAGTGGCTAACGGCTACATGTGAAATGTCAACGATATGATAACAGATAAAAAAAATTATACTCATTGTTCCGTAGTTAGCGGTATGTAGTCCCTGTAGTGTATGTAGTCGATGTCAACGACTAAAGATAATAGGAGTAAATTTAATAGTGAACATGGCATTGTAATAATACTAAAAAATCATTTATTTTTTTATATCCAACAAGCCGATGAGACGCGTAGGACGTTCACCGGATGTTAAGTGTTACGCCTGCAGATAACATCGTGCCGCTAGTTAGGATGTTATACACAGCACCACATTGCACTCGTCACCTTGAGACATAAGATGTTGGGTATTTTTACCCCAATAATTGCCTGCCCTGCAATAACAGCGCTCTTCAAACCGGATCTAAGTAATGTTTACACACTACTATTAGGCCGTTAACTGCGCACTACTAGTTAAGATATACACAGCAATTCATTGTTCTCATCACCTTCAGACATACGTCTCACTACCTCCGATGTAGTCCGGTTTGAAGAGCGCTCGAAAGTATCCATATTGTGGTATACTGCGACCTTCACCAGAACGTCGGTTCATCTTACCGTAGACCTCCAAGAACTGTATCAACTGGCATAGGCATTAAGTCCTTTTTTAATCAATTAAGCGACGAGACGAGGGAGACTTGCACCTGATGATAAATGATACTCCTGCCCAGAACAACGTGGCGCTAGTTAGGATATTATATACTGCATCACAGATATTGAGTCTATTAGCTACAGCGCCCTTCGAACTGGAGCGAAGTGATGCTAGCACATCACTGTTTGGCGGAAGGAATAGGAGCTGCAGTGGTGCCTAGACTGTCTCCGGCAGCAGAGACTTACCAGTAACCTCAAAGTTTGAGTATACCAGTAAACTTATTAAAATTAATAAATATTTGAAATAAAATAATACTAGTTTTTTCATATAGTTATTGTTATTAACCTTTAACACCGACCGATAAGCGCCCCGTATCGTGCTTTATCGGCGCCCGTTAAAAATTAACTGAATATCTATACATAATAATAAAAAAAATTGGAGCAGCGCGAGAAAAACAAACTGTTTATCTTACGACTGTGTCATTAAATGTTAATTGTCAACGGTAATTGCAATTAAAATTAAAAGTTATTACATTCGTGTTATCTAAGGGGTCAACGTGGTTACATTAATGTTTGATAGTACGCGCTAGTGATGCTCATGCTCTTGCTGAAATTGCTCTCGGTCTCGCAGTCTTGGCCTCGGTGTTGGGAAGAGCCAATACCGCGACCGATTTCACATGGGCGGGACCAAGAGCAAGACCGAATGATCAATACCAAGACCAAAAGTAATACAAGTTTATCACGCAGGACCGAGACCAAATGAAGGAAAAGATGTAGTTAAAATATTTATCATAACTTGAATGTATACTTTTCTTCTAGAAATAAAATTTTAACTATGTACTAAGTATTGTATACTGAATATGCAAGATCAAGACTAGAAGTATTTAAGTAAGACCTAAAGCAACACAGTTTTATCATTAACTTGAACATATGCTTTTCTTCTGGATACAAAATTTTAATATATTATAATACTATGGAGGACCAAGACTATAAGTATTTAAACAAGACCAAGACCAATACCAACATTGTCCAAGTCTTGGTCTTGTTTTGCTCATCACTAGCACGCGTTACTCCGCTTCAGTGTGGGCATGTTTTTTTACTTGTTTTATTTTGTTTACTATATGTTTAATTATATACTTTAATTGAGATTTTTCCTCCTAAGAAAACATATCAATCCTGTAGTACCTTTTACACATTGCTCTAAAACTTAGTCCTTAGTGGGGACTAAAACCTAGGGAGGTTATATGGTTCCAGAGATTTAGTGATGAGTCTCTACATAGGTGGAAATCCATTGTATATATCATGTGTTTACTTACTTTCTTTAAATGCCACATTCTTCACCAACGTTATCAGCTTTTGTTTATCCACTGATAGATATAGGCCTTCCCTAATGTCTTCCACCAAATGCGATGCTCAGTTTCTCGCATCAACTTATTTCTGACCGCTCTGCTGATGTCGTCGGCCCATATGGAGTGAAGGCGTCCTATACTTCTGCGACCTATACGCGGCCTCCACTCCAAGGCTTTTCTCCCCATCAGCAGTCACTGACACGGTAGATATGGCTGCTGACTAGTTCTTTGTCGAATTTCTTCGCTCCGGGTCTTGTTCTCTACAGAAATGCCAAGCATTAGCTCTCTCCATCGCTCGCTGTGCTACTTTGAATTGGTGGACTAGCCCGATGGTCAGGTGCCATGTCTCTGCGCCGTAAGTAAGGTTGGGATAATGAATAATATATGTGGAATGATGATAAAGTAAATAATGGACGCACTGGGTAATGACTTTCGTTTTGAGACATTGGGGTGTAAGCGACATGAGGATGTGGTGGAGTTTCCCAAATGTTATTCTACATTCATGATTACTAAAATGTGTTACAATCCAATAAAGTATACACGGTGGTGAAGTTAACTGTGACGTTGGCGAAGCGCCGGAACCAGGGCAACGCAGAACTGATTGATGTGGAGATTTTTGAGGGAGGTATATGTCCAACAGTGATCATCTATCGGCTGTTTAAAGAATTTCTTCGCGTTTGTTTTCGACCTTTGGACTGCTGGACGGAAGAATTAAGGTGACAGATATCCTGATGCCATTTTTATCAAGGAGCACCTTCAGCTTTTAATCATTGTTTCATCAAGTTTTTAACTATTAATAAACGATTTGAGTTTAGATGCCTGATAAAAAAAACTATAGCATATTTCCATTAAAAAGATTTCTTTATATATAAGAAGATTTTCGTTAATTATCATTTCATTGTGATGACAGTAGTCCTCTCTAATTATATGAGCAATTGCCATTATCATGCAGGAGGTTAAGTTGAAACATGTTTTTGAGTTAAGTTCATACTATCGTAAGATTAGAAATGTGAATGTAAATATATTTTACATTAATTTACTTTATTATCTGTTAAAAAAATAATTATAAATTGATTTGATATATAACAATTTTTATTAAGTACAAATAAAAGCCGCAAACACTTGAACGCATTACTTAATTAATCGCAGCGGAATAATTCTATCCGACCTCAATAACGGTACTGAATTAATTAATTGTCGGATAATAATAATTAACAAAAAAATATATATCGATAACGAAATCAATACAAAACACGCAACTTAGCCGGCAACGGGCTAACTTAACCGCTAATGACTTGACGGTGATCGAAACAAGAAAAAAAAATAAATATAAGTATAATGAAAGACGTAAAAAACAAAATGAGCCGCCAACTCCCTCCTGTTGACACAGCGCACAGAAATGAAGCCGAGACTCTCTTAACTAATTTCTTCCATCGCTACCGTACACAGAGTGTTAATTGCCCCGTGCGAGCGAGACAGCGCATTGCGAAGCCGCGAGTGTGAGAGAGATGGGAGATCAAAACAAAAACTTGTTCCCACCAGCCGCCGCACTCACACAGTAGCGGTGGCTCGTTAAAGCGGAGCTTTTAACCCTTTAATGATAATGCACATTTGTATAATTTAATGACTCAGTTAATGATTTATTTGTATGTAATTCCGTATCCGACATTTAATTCCAACTTAATCACTTAAAGTAATCAATAATATATACATATATTATCGACGATTAGAGTTTCTTTTCTGTTGATCTTACTTTCATTAAATTAAATAAGTAAAAGATTATAAATAGAAATATTTCAATGATCGTTGAATATGTAATAAGTAAAAATAGTTACTTAATATAAAAGTTTTGTATAATAATCTGATTAAATTGATTAAATTATGTATACCGATACAAATTATAATAATTATTCTAATTTTAGATGGTAGTTGTATATAATTAACTAATTTCGATCTAAAACAGTATTACTGTTATAAATATGTAACTTTAGTAAGTCAAGGCAGCTCACCACGTTTAATTTTTTTTACAGAGAACTAAATGTCGAGTAGCTTGATAAGTATTAAGTGATCGGCTGAATATATTAATATTTAATATACGAGATTATACCACGAGGACGTCGTTGATAAGTTGGCAAGCTATTTAAAATATTCATTTATATTTGAATTTCGATATTTGCCATAATAATTCAATATTCAACCATGAATTACATAATAAGTATTTTATAGCTTTATTATATACTTAATTATATATAATTAAATGATAGAAGGTATTGCGAAGTATGAAATTAAATTCGGTTGTCCGATCGCAACGTGCGGCATTGGGCGGGTTAGCGGGAAGAGCTGACAGCTTGACAGCGATTGGCACCAGGGTATCCGATATGGTTAATTAGTAATAAGGATTAAATTAGCGAGGGAGCTATGTCGAGATCAGGATCAGTCGCACTCGATGATCGCAGAGGACGACGCCTTATGATGTCTACTTATCCTTTTTAACTACAAGTTACTAATTATGTATATAATATACACATGATGAATATCGTAATGATGGAGATGCTTTCACAGGTTACTATGGCAACATTTGTTAGTAGCGGAACACAGGAATATTGGTACGGCACCAGATTTACAATATGAGAGTAATGGTTAGTCAGGTCGATTAGAAAAATCTTAGTACCATTCAAACGCTGTGTATGACCTAAGAATCGAATCAGAGACTTCAATATTACAAAGCAATCCACAAGGCACTTCTCTACGGATGTAGTTGAAGTATAAATATTATTTTTTAATGGACATTAAGTATTTTTTTTTTCAAAACGTAAACTATAACAATTGTTAGTACCTTTTGTACAAAATAATTTGTATTATGTTGTTCATGAAAGAATTATTATTTATTAATAATTTGAAAACAATGGACATCAGAAAGTAGTAAAACAGAATACGTATATTAAACTGAAATACAGTAATACTGTAATTTTCAGTCAATAGACGTCCACTGTTGGATATTGGCCTTCTCCAAAGATATCCATATTTGTTGGGATTCATATGGAGATATTACGGCCATTTCCCACCACGTCCCAATGCGGGTTGATGAGAGCGAGAGCCTAGTTTATTGATTAGCAGGGTGTTGTGTGGGACCCCTTACACCCCTCCAACGCTGGAACACATCTGTTTAATTCCTACAATTATCTACCGCATCCAAAAAAAAAACTTTAGTTAATGTTTAAATATTTTCTTAATTCAAAGCAACTTCCGAGATATTTGGCGGAAGTCAACATATATGCATAATTTGTATTTGGTTATATCTGTCCAAACGATTTTACAGTTAACTTAGTGACCAATTATTAAAGTTAATTAAGCATCAATGATTATTATCAGTTAAACATAATAATATCGTAAGTATGTCGATTGTAAAAAGGCGTAAAATAATTTCCGAAACTTATTTCCCGAACGATATATTTATTGAAAACCACAACTTCCGTTATTCAGCGTTCGTTAATCAAGTGCTCACTTAATGTTCCCAGTGTTGGGATCTTGAACTTTTTCTTACTAAGATAGATTGATGGAAATATGGAGAGTAAAGCTGTGCTTAATAAAACATCGGTTTTCGTGAATATGAGATATCTAGTTTTGACCTTGTGAAGGTCATCACGAGTGACATCTAAAATTAGGTTATTGCAGGCGGACACAATGCCTATAGGTATTCTTTACAATACAACCTAGGAATTATTGAGATACTGCGATAGGTGAGGAGGAACTACAAGGAGTATTACAATTAGTGAAATTTTTTCCCACTGATTAGTAAGTGTTAATACTTAAGTGGTCATGAGCAGTCGCATTACTAGGACTGAAGGCTGATAGAATATTAAGATCCTCGAGTGACGATGACACTGATTAGTAGGCCGATGACGTGTGAAGGTTGCGGAAGTGCGGGACCGTTTGATGTGATCTTTAAGAGAAGCTTACGACCGTCAACTTCAGTTCAACCGACAGTTCATTGACTGGTGATGATGATGATGATGATATTGACATCTTATTTGGTTTTTAATTAGTCGCAAATTCATATTGGTTACAGTTTTAAACACTTCGTTATCTCTGTGTCGTTGCACGAATCGTAAAGGAAACACTTTGTATATTACTCAATTAAGTGTATCTTCTTCTTTCTCCTACCCTGGTCCCACTTTATGTAGGGTCGGCACAACATGTTCTTCTTTTCCAGTCTCGCCTATCAGCCGTCATCTCATCGGTTACCCCTTTCTTACTCATGTCATCCTTCACGCAATCCATCCATCTTTTCTTAGGTCTACCTCGACCCACATATCCCTCCACATTCATATCTAACATTCTTCTAAATTAAGTATCTATTAGGCGAAAATTTCACTTGATGATAAGTGATACGCCTGTCCATAACAACGTGGCGCTAGTTTAGATGGTATACACTGCACCGCACAGCGCTCATCGCCTTGATATATAAGATGTTAAGTGTAGTTACTCATCTCACTTTCTCATCTATTCCCAAAGGAATTATATATATATATAAATGAGTTTCGTTTGTTCGACAATCACGTGAAAACTAGTGAACGTATCGACATGGGAACGTCACTATTCGACGCGGAATTATTTGTAGTTGGTTATAGGATACTGAGGATATGAGGAAATTCAAAGGAGAACTGGGGTCACCGACATAGTCAAAAAGTTTGTTAATCTCAAATGGCAATGGGCAAGCCATAACGCTCCAAGGACTGAGAGCCGATGGAGCACCAAGATCCTCGAATGGCGACCGCATACCGAAAGACGCAGTGGTGGCTAGTCCCTACTAGGTCGTCCGACGATCTGGTGAATGTTGCGGGAAACAGCTGGATGCGGACAACGCAATATTGATCGATGTGGAGATCTGTGGGCGAGGTCTGTGTCCAGCAGTGGACGTCTATCGGCTGATGATGAGGATAAGATATCTGTTTTTTTAATGTCATATGTCCATCATTTTATATATAATAATTTTTTATAACCATTTTCATTCCGTAATATTTATGCGGTTGCTATAGTAACGGTTGCTGTAGGAAGTAGTCATTTGCGGTTGCGGTTGCTCTCAACGAATATTCCAAACGAATTCCATGTAACAGCCAGCAAACAGCTCGTTTTAAATAAACGCGAACGTAATAATATTACGTTTCGCAAAGTTTATATGAATTGTGATTAAAAAAAAAAATGGTTAACTAATAACAACAAATAAAACACGCCAACTAAGAAATCCGGCGTAACAACAGACATAATTATTAGCATTTATTAAGCGTTGTAATTAGCTGACTATATTATAAACAGCTCGGTAGCCCGCGTAACAGCGGATAGCCCGTCACGAGAACAGGTTTCCGTGATCAGCTACGGAATCGCTGAACCACATGACATATTTAATCATAACATTAAACGAAGAATATATATCGAATTAAATAGTTTTATGTTAATACATATAGTCATAGATACTACTGCTGTATAGAATAAAAAAAAGTTTGATAAACTCAACGGAAAACTATTGCTATCTTTAATTTCTTAAGCAGCGACCGTAACTTCCTTTCTGCAGTAGCTCAGCTTTGTCTCTGTAACACTGAGGTCCTGGGTTCGATTTCGGCGCAACATGTACAGGAATTTGATTAGCTATACACTATCATCCTCTTATTGTAAATATTACCTTCATAGCAGCATTGCTGTGTTCCGGCTGTCAACATATAAGAAGATGAGTATTTCCGGCGATCATACTATAACACTGAAATTTGAGGTTATGTTGTTAAATTAGCATAAAAGTTTAAGTTATGTTTTAGCTCATTGTATATAAAAAATCCCTCTTTCTCTATAAGCTATTTCAGGCAGGTGTATGCCCAGCAGTGGACGTGTATCGGTGCTAATTATATAGGATGTCCTAAAACTAATTGACCATATATACAGGCTGGTAAGAAGTGGAAAAATATGATCGTAGATAATGAGTGTCATGTTGAATGTATATAAAAGCTGATGATGATGATGATGATGATCAATATCATTATCATGTTATATCGGAGATAATGATTAAATGAACTAAAAATATCACAGTTAAAAATATTTGTTAAAAATGTATGGCCGAAACATGTTTTAAACTTCGACACGTATCCGTGATTAACTAATATTATTAAAAAAAAAAATTAACAATTTTACAAAGTATAACAAATTGGATATATAAACGGTGATTAAAGTAATTTTTATTGGAAAAAATCGTTCAATTGACCTTTACAACAGCAATTTAAAATGGAAATAGTCGTCCTTGCTGTCAATCAACAGCAAGGCAATGGATCTGTAATGAGCTGTGTTGAAAGCCATCTTCCAGATTAATTGGCCAGTTAATACATAACGTTCAATTATAATATTAGATAGTACTGTATATGTTTCTAAAATTACATATATTATAGAAAGCTATAACAGATTATATAATAGTTTTAAGAACACAGCGAAATCTAAATCTGTATATATAATGAAAACTGGTTATCTTTGTTCGCCTGTCACGTGAAAACTGGTGATCGTATCGAGACGGAGACAATCATTCGATGAGTTATAATAGTTATACGCTATTTAGGTTTTGAATTTCATAGATCCTTCATTATTATATTTCTAATAAACTTGTGTAAACATTTTAATTTTGTATTATTTATGCGGTTGCTATAGGAAGTCATTTGCGGTTGCTCTCAAGGAATATTCCAGACAAATTTCAAGTCTCACTTTATATTACGATCAGCAACGCGGGTGAGGAACAGCTAGTATATATATCCATGTAAACATCATCTAGGTAACACTACCGCAGCTTCAATAGCTGCAGCCTAACATTAGTGTTCAAACATTAAAGTGTAGTTAGTAAAATTACTGAAGTTTTGAGGCCTATTTAAGTCGGCAAGTACTATATACTGTAGTGTATATCATCTTAACAATTGAACATATTATTAGGGACGAGGATATAACTTTTCATTATACATATAATAGAAAGTGATATCTCCCGCCCATGGTCATCATCATCTTCTATATCACGACTAATTAACTTTGAATATATATATATAACATGAACATGTTTATGGCTACAGTTGATATTTAATAGAGTAATAAACAAATAATTATATTCATGCAACGAACAGGAAATGTGATGATTTTTTGACAATGGGTTGTATAAGTAAACGATAATATAATTCACAAAAAAAAATCATTCTGTAACAAGCAAATTATTGGTTTACAATCGATCCCATAATAAACAACAAAGAGAGTGAACCCACCATTAGAGTGGCCTTCAGCTGGGTTCGTCTTTGCCTTATTGCTGTTGTATAGTTCTTTTTTCCATATTCTTTTAAAGTGTTAAGCCGTAACAATTCCTTAAACAAAATTATAATCCTCGAACAAGTGAATAACTGTTGTTGAATTACCACACCTTGCTCCAAACATGCAAAACCTATTGTTGGGATAATTGACTTAGCAAGAGTAAATCAGCGGGAGTGATGTCTTTGACGTTTTGACATGGATCTCTCAATAGATTTGCAGTTTTATTTACAAACGGACAATGGACCTTCTCCCGCTCTGCCAATGATATTGGAAATAAGTTGATTTTACGAAGTTATTACTCTCCCTTCGATTAGTAAAATTACTGAGACAGTTAGTAGTAAACAGCATTTATTTTATCTATCACTTACTACAGCTGATCCTTCTCGATACGAAAAGATATTAAGTTTGAATCTTGTCGCGTTTAATACTGTTATTGAAATTTTATCTGTAGTAAACACGATTTTATTCGACAAAGCGACAACGTGACAATCACCTGATGGTAAGTTATACGCCTTTCCATCAACACGGTGCTATTTGCTCTCGTCGCTTTGAGACAACTCTTACTTGTAACCGGGACATGGTAACATTTGCATACCACTGTTTGGCAGCAGAAATAGGAGCTGCAGTAACACTCACCTGGACCGTCTTCGGCATTAGAGACCTACCATCTGCAATTGAATTATGATGAGGTCATTGATGATGAAGAAAATACGCTGTTATAGTAATTAAAAAAGTGATAACCAAAAAATTCAACCATCATCCTTGGTCATTGTATATAGCAAGAGCTATCCATGTAATATCCTGTTTAAAGTTTTTGCTTAATTTGATGAATATTTGTGATCTCTAAATGTTGGTGTCGTTCTGCCAGTTCGTGATGTGCATTGTGATGATGATTGGTGCATTGTGGCCCACCCACCCGTGGCCGGTGCGACTTGTCACTCATACAAACATGGGTTTTACTTGTAAACAATGCACTTCATTGCTTTTGTCATTATACAGTCACAGAGGCAATGGTGCTAAGTATAATTTTTAACATTTCCCTTATTCTATAATGAATACGTTTGTTAATACTATCTTATAGAAATATTTCTGATCATTTCATACTATGACCAAATGATGACTTTTAAGATTACTGGTGGTAAGTCTGTGTTGCTCGAGACTGTCTTGATGATCACAATGCACATCACAAACTGGCCGAAGGACACCAACATTTATGAGATCACAGATGTTTATCAAATTAAGCAAAAACTTTAAACAGGATATTACATAGATGCTTATGCTATATACTATGAATAGGGATGATGGCAGTTTTTTTTGGTTATCACTTTTTTAAGCTACTTACTACTATAACAGCGTATTCTCTTCATCATCCATGATCTGATTGTAACTTAATTACAGGTAGTAGGTCTCAAATGCCGAAGACGTTCCAGGTAAGTAGTGTGTAAACATTACTGTCTTCCGGTGTGAAAGACGCTGTAGCTAGTGTAATTACTTGGGTAATGAGAGTCAACATCGTATATCTCAGTCGGCGGATGCATTGCGGTGCAATTTTATCATCCTAATTAGTGCCAGGCTTTTATGGGCGGGCGTATCATTTACAAGTAGGTGATTGACCTGCTTGTCTCTTCGCTTGATTGTTTAAAAAAAATTTGGTCATTACGCAAATATTTTTTTTGTTCTATAAATGTAACAATATTACAGTATACAATCAAATGTATGCCATAACAAAACTATTTTGTTTATATTAACCTTGCTAAGGGATGGTTAGCGAACAGCTTGGTTAGTTTGGTTGATTTGGTCGTTTATTGGATAACATCGACCAAAGACACTCGATAAGATTAGGGAAATTAAAGGAAAAAAGATTATAAACCGATGTAAGATCATATGTTTTTACCAATTGTTACAAAAAAAAATCTTTATTTATATTATCATCATCATCATCAGCCGATAAACGTCCACTGCTGGATATAGGGTTCTCCCAAAGATCCCCACATTGATCAGTCACGTTATTTTCATAATAATTTTAGTCAATTTCCACACTTACTACATTTCACCAATACGCCGGGCCCGCCTACGCTAACATTAAAATTATCCAATAAAATTGGATTTCGCTCGCTGCGTTGCACACGAAATGTTAACAATGAGGAGTCAATCATTTTCGCGTTATGAGAACGGGCCACAAAGAACCCATCAGCCCCGGATCCTGATCCATTCACAGGCGGACAAATTTCAAGCCTTGGCATGATTGATACGTTTGAAACGACGCGCTGGACACACGATGGTCCCAGCAGGTGTTTGCCGTTCTCACGGTAATGGCTAAGATTAAAAAATACAAAGATACTAGATGTACTGTTTATATGTATGTATATACGTTTTATCTATATATATAATTATATATGTTGTTATATAGTTTACCATTACATCTCACCTTTGCGAAGGTTAGCTGGAGAATGCCAACAGACGTTAAGCCCGTCTTCTATATACCTGTAGACTGTCTAGATACATGCACGGCTCCTATTTCTGCCGTCAAACAGTAGCGTGCAAACGTCAGTATGTTCCGGATAGAAGGGCGTTCTAGCTAGTGAAATTACTGGGGTAATGAAACTTAGTATCCTGTCACAAGGCGACGAGCGCAATGTAAAGCAGTATATATCATCGCAACTAACGCCGCGTTGTTATGGGTGTCGTGTCACTTACCATCAGGTGAACGACACGCTCGTCTCGATGCTTAATCGTAAAAAAAAATTGTCCTGAAGGATATTAGTTTAAAAAAAAATATATTATATTAAAAAATTTTTACAGATTATATATCCTTTATATGTACTAATAATCCATTTGTTAATAATTTAATTGATGATATTAATGTTGCCAGTAAACAGTTTAAATTTTTTTTTATGGAATTAAGCGACGAGACAAGCGTGATATTCACTTGAAAGTAAGTGCGATACGCCCGCCTATAACAACGTGGCGCTAGTTAGGACCACATTGCTCTCGTCGCCCGAGACGTAAGATCTTGAGCGTCTTTATCGCAGTAATTACACTAGCTTGAACGCCCTTCAATCCGGAACACAATAACGTCTGCACACAACTGTTCGACGATACATCGGTACGCGGTCTACGGTAACAGAGACCTACCAGTAAACGTTCTCCCCGAGTTGTATTGTTGAGTAGACCACCCGCTTTAAGGGAATAAACCTGCGCACAAAAACACTGACGCGTAAAAGAAGCGTCCATTTATGATAACTACGTATAAATGATCATGAAATCAGACATATTACTGTTCAACAGCACCCCCGTAGCCCGTTGAAAGGTCGGAGCGTTTAATGTATTCTCGTAAAAAGTGAAGAAATAGACGTGATGGAGTAAATAACGCCAATTATCGGCAACAGGCGAACAACCGTTACGCACTGTATAACTACTAGGCTCAGACTTTAAACTATAATACTATGCTAATTTATATTACCTTTTATTTCTATTTCGCTATCATATTTTTTTTGTTGTACGTCACGAGTTAAACGATTACCTGATGATAAGTGATACACCTGCTTGAATATCAAAAAAGTTAAAAGTAGAACAATTTAATTAAATGTAAATAGCAAGTAACAAATGGAAAATGTAAAGACTATGGTACCCGATTCGACTTACATTCTCGGGTCCCTTCCGGCGGACCTTCGACGTCTGATCAGAGTCAATAACGCCGCAATGACTTACTCTCGCCATAGATCCGAGAAAAGCAGGATAAAACTGCGCCGCTTTTAAAGGCAAGTAAAAGAGCGCATATTCGAACTTAGATCCGACAGATGGGACAACCTACTTTGCGACTTCGACCGCCACGTTTTGGCGTCTGGCCCGCAGTCTCAAGCAGTGAACACGGACCATATGCTTCCTCTCGTAATGAACAATGGTTCCTACTTAGCGTTGGAGAATGCCGCAAAGCTGATTGTCTTGCCGACAGCTTAGAGAGCCAGTATACTCCCTCAACCGCACCAGTGGACCCCATTCACCTCAAATTGGTCGAGGACGAGGTGCGCTGCAGAACAACCCTCCCACTAGAAGGTCCCCTTCTAAAACCAGTCTCCCCCGGTAAGATATTCGACATTGCGGACATCGCGGAACGGGTCCGCGCCTGCCCTCGACAACCGAGTAGATTGGCTAGAAAAACCAAAAACCAGACACGTGCTGTGAAAATCCGCTGTCGGATAACTAAACTCCACGTAGTACACTTTTAGAAACAGGCTATGGATCCTGGCCCACAAGCCTAGTATTCGACAAGCTGTAAGAGTCGCTTTGGCTTGCAGCGCTTACTTCATCATGGATCTAGTTACTCGCAATTTTTTAGTGGCACGCAAGACAAACGGACCTATACTACTATTGTTGATAATTTTGTTAGTTTATGTTCTTCATCATCATCCTCAGCCGATAGATGTCAACTGTTGAACATAGGTCTTCCCCAAAGGGCTCTTCACATCGATCGATCCCGCATTGTTCGCATCCTGTGGGTTCCCGCGATTATCACCAGATCGTCGATCCACCTTGTGAGAGGCCTCCCAACACTATGTCTACCGCTACCCGGTCGCCACTCGAGAACCTTACTACCCCAACGGCCGTCGGTCTACTGAAACTAACCGATTGAATAAACAGCTACGAATCAAGAAAGTGGTATTAATCGTGAAGACACCCCTCCGATATAACACACAATGTTTTTTTAAAATATTCAGCTCATCATCAATTCTCACCACAAGGAGTTCATTATCAAAGAATGTCTTTAGGCATTAAGTCTACGTTTATAATAATAGAGTTCTGAAATATTTGTAGTTAATTAATTAACTGTTCGTTAGTAAAAAATGTGGAGAAACTTGTTGAATTTTACACAACAAGAAACGTAACACCATTTCAATAATTCAATGCACACCCTCACTTTTTGTTGTTGCGTGTACGGAAATATTAGCTTCTGTGAGTAATTTATCATATCAATATACAGTTTGCAAATATAGCAAAGCACCTGCTATATTGTATTACTACTACTTGTATCCTTAATAGGTAAACTCCGCAGTAATACTACTACCAGCTCAATATACCCACTTTTATCCAACCATCAACTAAACTCACACATAGATTCCTTAGAAATGAATAAACTATAATAATTTAGAGTAATTAAATAATTATATATTGAATAATTAAATAAAATAAATTTCGATGTACTTTTATCATCATAATTGGCCGATACACTTCCACTGCTGGAGATAGCCTTATCTCAAAGATCTTCACAGCGATTTGTCCTCCACCACTCGCTTGCAGTCAGCATGGCCTCCAGTACCGCCGGGCACTAGCGGCCGTCGTTTGTATGGGATTCATATGAAGGACTTGGGCTATTCCCCACCACGCTGGCCTAATGAGTGTTGATGGTACCCAGAGCCTTGTTTTTTGATTACCAGGGTGCACTACGAGCAGGTAAAACTGGCTTAGTTCCTATGAACTGTTATGCGTACGACTTGACTTCCTATGTCGTAAGGCGGCGAACGCAATATGGTGCAGTGTATACCATCTTAACTAACACTGCTGTTATGCTTACCCATAACAATCGTATCGTGTCACTAACCATCAGGTAAACATCTTGTACATCTTGTCGCCTCGTTGAATAAAAAAAATATGTATATAATATTGTTATTTATTTTGCATTTATGGGGCATAAGGAGTCCCGCACAAATCTCACGGGACCCAAGCCGGTTTCACTTGCTCGTGGTACACCCTGCTAATCCTCAACGAGACTGGCTTTCACCAACGCGCATTGGATCAGTGTGTGTTCCAGTTTGAAGGGCGCTATATCTCGTGAAGTTACTAGGGTTGCGAGCCTCAACATATTATGTCTTATGATACGAAAATATGATGCAAAATATTTATCGTAACTAGTGTTAAGTTGTTATAGGCGTCACTTACTATTAGGTGAACGTCCCGATCGTCTCGTCGCTTAGTTACATAAAAAAAAATATGAATAATCAATATTGCGAATAATTGATTTGGTATGACATGAACTAAAGAGGTACTTCAGCGTATCATTCGAAGCTGCTCATTAATGACTCTAATTTAAGAGCTGAAGAAGTGCCGGCACGCTCGTATCATTTGTACACTAAATACACTTAACGAGTGATGTGACTCACGATCAGGTTTTATTATCGATAAAAATCCGGATCAAATGAAGTATTCAGAGTTAGTGTAAAGTGCCAGCCGTGTTGACAGAGACGCAATCAATAAATCACTCGGCGCAACAAAGAGGTATTCAATGTGTGTTGATTGTGCCTCTCGGGAATGCTTTTTAGTACGCGCTAGTGATGCGACGCGCGCTTATCGATTAACACTTAATGATTCGATTCATTGAAATTATTTATCAGTACATCCGGGTAATGAGGGTGAACATCTCTCAAAGCGTTAGAGCACAATCTAATGCAGTGTATAACATCCTAATTAGCATTCATTTAAACTGGACTTTCTATTCGTCTAGACTAATAAAAAATGCTATATTACTAATATTTGTACGTATTTAGCTTATAAATTATTCCTACTTTACAAAATCTTATAAATTAAATAAAAAAAATATTATCTATTATTATCCTGTTTTTATTTATCAGCCGAATAATGCCCACAGATGGGCATAAGAGAGGAAATTGGGAGTTAACCCCACAACGATTGCCTAGTGCGGGTTGGTAGGCTTTCAGCGTCCTGTCTGTTGTTTAGAAGGGTGCGCCGTCTTCAAGTGAGGTTCACTTGGGCTTCGTAAGATGTTGGGCAGAACCCCTTATACCCTATCATTATCGTGTTTAACAGGGAGCCAAAACATGACTTTATGCAAAATTTATTCCTGGTCTTTTGTGCTTCCTCTCGTCATGTTCTTTAAACAATGGATAATAGCATCATCTTTTCTATACTAATCCTCGAATGGCGTCTTCAGGTTAAATAGGTGATGACTGTATACCAATTTTCTATGTTAAAAATAGATCATAAGGTTATAAATTTATTTGAGTTACAGCAATAGGAATAATATGAGAATCTTAACTAAACCTATCACGATCGGTTAAAGAATTTCAGAGATTGGTTTTAAAGCACTTATATCCTCATCTTCAGCCGATGGACGTCCTGCTGCGTAACTGTAAGATTTAGTCCTTCCCCAAAAATCTATATAAGAATTGTTCTTGGTTGCATCCAAGAGTTTCACGCGATCTTCTCCTCTCTCCTTCTCCCATCATTATGTCTTCTCTATTACAGCATTGGGTGTTAATACTTTGAATGTTCTCACAAATCTGGAAATGTTTTGGGCTGAATCGGTGATTGTAGTTCTACGGAGCATTTTTATTTATTTATAAGATTTAGAGATGACAAAGGTTGTCCAGTTGTCGGTCGTGAGTTTTATCAACGATTATTCGATAAGATCTAGCAGGGCAACACTGGATCGGCCAGTTCAAGAGACTCATTGGTGGTCCGTCGATGCTTTTGATAGAATATGCCGAATCATGGCACGCGATTCAAATATGACGATGATATGGCTCTTATATTATTTACAATTTTATTTATACCGTCGCCACAAGCCACTTTACCTCTTATTGTAATGTATTAAGGTCTAAATCTCCTTGTGATTTATAGAGATGAAAGTAAATCAAGTTTGTGATTGAAGGATATAAATCGGTGTCCATTAAACAGTTATTATCCGTCTATTGATGAGAGGTTAATAAAATATTGTTCGGTCTACATCACTACTCTTCAGTAGTGTGCTGAATCTCATATTACGTAATATCAATATTGCCTTAATTCTAGATAAAAAAATAATAGGTTATGTAATAGCTGTAGTGGAGTTTCTTGTCACTGATGCTGTTCGCTGCAATTTTTTCCCTTCTACGGCTTCGTCGAACTTTGTCTACTTAGGTCATTGACCTCGCTTCCTTTTGATAGAACATTCTTTTTTATGACAAGGAGATGAGACTAGCGGGATTTTCAACGTAATAAGACGATATTTTTTTTGATTTATTTATAGACTTTCCCTCAATTTTGTGGGGTTGGGGACTTGTTTTGTCATTTCATATTTTTATATATATTACCCATGTTACTCATATTCATCTTTCTACTTATATTTCATTCCATTATCAACACACTTAATTTGTCTTATTATCCTGTATCCTATTTCCTTCTCTCATACCTCTCTCGTAAATTAGGAAAACACTATTTTTATTTTACTCTTAATAAATCGAGGTATTTTTCTTACTCCTATTCTACTCTGTTTGCATCACAACAATTTTGTCAACTCTACTATGAACTGTTTAAGATGACATACACTGTATTATGCAAACATTAACAAGCGCCATTGTTACAGAAAATCGTTTCACTTATGATCAGGTGAATGAACCGTGTTGGTCTTTTGTTGTAAAATATATATGCACATATAAATTTCAAAATTTATTGTGGTTGAGAAAGCCCCGGCTAGTTAACGGCTACGTGCGAGTAATGGTCGGGGTACATTAGCCGCCCGACGCCCCGCCGGCTTCAAATTGCGTCTGAATTGGCTTCCCGAGGTCAAAAATCACTAACACATTAACTTTATTACGCCGATATCGCTCCGTTGAGTAATTTGCACGAATTTATCAGATGCTGTATATATATTTCAAAACATATATTATATAATAGACGCTTTTTCCGTTGCCATTTCTCTCTTGTCTGTAGCACGGCGTACACAAATCAATCATCAGCTAATAGACGTCAACTGCATGAACATAGGCCTCCCTCGAAGATCATCACATTGATCGGTCCTGCGCTGCCCGCATCCAGCTTTTAGCGACCTTCAGAAGACAGTATAGCCTCCACTACCGCCGGGCACAACGGGCCGTCGTTTGTAGAGGTAAATATGGAGGTATTTGGGCCATTTCCCACCACTCTGGCACAATGCGGGCTGGTTACAAATCAATTAACTAAAAGTTATAGATAACCTGAATATATATACGATATATATATGTATGAATACTTTAAATAAATACACAGCATATGAATATATTCTTACTATGGATTTTTCTATACATAATAGGAAACATCTGCCGCAAAGCGTCATATATTTATATATACATATATATATATATATATATTATTATATATATATATATATATATATATATATATATATATATATATATATATATATAAATAATTATCGCTTCTTATTTCTTGTTAAATTTACCGTTATAAGTATTTTTTTTATTTAAAAGAACGACGAGACGAGCGAGAAGTTCACCTGATGGTAAATGATACGTTTACTAATAACAATGTGGTAAAGATATACCAAACCACATTGAACTGATCGCCTTAGACCTAAAATATTAAGTCTGATTATCTCAGTAAATTCATCAGCTGCAACGCCTTTCATGTCAGAACATAATAATATTTTAACACTACTCTTTGTCTGCAGAAATAGATACTGCGGTTGTACTTACCTAGATAGTCTTCACAAACAGAGACCTACCACCGGTTCTTGGATATATTCTGAGCCTCTATCCAGCGCATTTGGATGAGTTTTGATGGACCTGTTCGGTTAAAGCTATACTGCGAATACGACTAAATGGGAAAATACTCAAAGTATCATTAATGGCAACCGATATAACATTTCAAGGTATTAATCTTCCTGAAGGCGTAGAAACGATTTTTCTTATCACGTTCACCTAAGAAACTCTTGACCTAAAGATTCTTTTACTAGACTAATTTACCACTGATAAATCTCTGTTGCTATGGTAGGTGATTCATACTGCCTTACTGTAGTATACTAATTTTACTGTGTACCAATTTGAAATGTTGTACCTAGTGAAAGTATTTGGTTGTGACTTGACATTGTCGCGTGTATCCAGCATCTCAAGAGTACCGTCGCGATGCCGCTGTGGTCAGATGTCCTTTCATATTCCGTCGTCCTCCTCTCACTTGACTCTCGAAGACTAAACAACCGAATGTAATGCCTATATTTATAAACGAATTTAGTTATTAATTGGTTTAATCATTCATTACACGGAGAGAAATCAGATCGCGATATCGTGCAGTGCTCTCATAAAAATCTATTAACTATAGAGAGATATCATAAAGTAGAAATCATTTAGATTCCTACGACAGCGGGGTTAACTGTACATACTAATGTTAATTTTTTTTTTATGATTGTTAATTTTAAGTGAATATATGGGAACCTCAACACGAGATTTATTTACAAGAACTGAACTACAAAAGCCCAATAACATCATGTTTGAACGACGAGCACAATGCTGTGTAGATCATCGTAACTACGCGCCATGTTTGTATGTATAGGCGTATCACTTACTAAGATGAACATCTCTTTCGTCTCGTGGCTTTCTCGAGAAGTTCGAGCGGCAGCGGTTTTAGGCGACACTAATTTTTTATTATTTTCAATCGTAAAAATTCCTCACATTTCTACGTACGAGCCGCACTAAATCAATATACGAAAACGAATACGCCGATTGCTGCAAATGAAGTTATAACAATGGGCGTACTGCTTCACGTCACCAAAGGTCACATAACTCCATCGTTGCTAAGTAAATATATATCATAACACGTCGTCTTAAGTATCAATAGATAATAAACACTTTCCTCGTCTTGCTATCTCGAAGGTTACTCGTGTGCATTCCTATTGTTTTCAACTGTAACCTCGCTTGTGGTCCAGGGAGAGGTTGAGGGTACCGTGCCACGAAGAAGAACGCCTATGAGATGGACTGACCAGATAAAGGCGGCAGTAAATGGATCATCATCGTTACCACTAAAACGAACACGTCTGTGTAAGGCGTGATATATGTATATATATATCTTCATATACCTTATTGAGTAGTTGGAAATATATAATTTTTTTTTTTGGGAAGAGTCAAAGGACTAAACTATGAACTTTAGATCTGACTGTTTGCTAAATACCATAGTTCATCCGTAAACTATAATATTCTTTGCTTGAAATAGAAATATTTGCCTTTTCCTAAAGTCGCACTACTTATATATGCGCATCATAGTGCAAGCAAAATTATTTTAATAATAACATTATAAATCATTTAAAGATAGTATTGACTATATTATTCATGTAAAATATAAAATCAATAATGTAATAACTATAACAAATATATACTATAAATTACAATTGTCCTTAAAATTTTGTTTAAAAATATATATCCTTGTAAACAATACAAACAAGATCAAGTAAATATTACTTTCTATACACATATATGCGCAATAATACGTAATGGTAGATTATAAGATATAATGAGTGAAACCATAGGTATAATGTAAAAAAATAAAACATATAAAAATAATATTAGAAGAAATGTAAATTAGTAATTAATGTAAATAGTGTAAATAACAGGATAAGAAGGAAAAGCCCTGAATGATATCATCTAGAAACCGGAGAAAAAAATATAGGAAAGATTCATTGAAAGCATAAGAGTTACTTCGTAATAAAACAATTATACTCTAGTAAACTGATCACAAACTATATATATTACATATGTACATATATATATATATGTACATGTACTGTATTATGTATATTACATCATATAACAAACGCTTGATTATAAACATAAATGAACATATTTGTGTTCGAATAGAGTTGGTCTTGATTTCTCCGGCGAGTGAACATGATATTACGATCCAGCGGCTCCCTGCAGGGTCATCATCTTCAATGGCGGTCCTAAACTACTTAATAGGGTGATAATTGCTTGGCTATTAGCCCCCAATCCCCCCAAACCCTGCGCGGAAGTCGGGAGCCAGGAGGTGGGTGGGCGGAGGATGTAAAATTATATAATTTATACACACCAATGCCTTGTGTACAATGTTTCAAGATAATAATATGTTAATCCTGTTTTACTTAAAACTATGAAACTTAATAACATAGCTTTAATAACATTGGAATTTGTGTTAATATAGATAAATAATAATATAGAAGTAAAAACCTTTTACAGAGGGGTAGAAGAAGAAGTGAAGAAATTTAGACAGTAGAGAATTCATCATCATTTCAACGTATTGATTGTCTTCGGCTGAATATACTGGGTACCAAGTGGTCTGATCAGTCGGTGAAGATTCCGAGGAATCTTTGGATGCAGTTTGCATCAGACTGGCAGCGTTGAAGTACTCTTAATTCTGTTCAATCATCTCCATTACGTAGCGGCTAAACGCTTGCCTTGTGAGCCGGAAGTTTAGTGAAACTGCCGCTATAAGTGGACATATTCATATATATGGACATTCTCGTCTCGTGGCGGTAATTTAACATAATGTAAACTTAACAAGTATATTGAACTTATAGTGTTATTTATAAGCAGATAAAGTTCACTCTTTAAAGCGAATGGACTATATAAAGTAAGTTGAATAGTACTGTAGTTATTATTTTAGAAGTTATTACTGTAGTAGACAACAATTGTCTACATTTTGTGAACTTTAGTAATAACAGCGAAATACAAACGGTGAAGGAAAACATCGCGAGGAAACCTGCACATGAATTAGGATTTATTCTAAGGGGTGTGTGAAGTCACCAATCCGCATTGGGCTCGCGTGGTGACTATGGACCCATAGCCTTCATATGGAGGGTAGGCCTGTGCCCCAACAGTGGGGACGTAAATAGGCTGTTAAAAAAATTTGTTGTTATTTTACTGTGGGTAAGTAGGAGAAAGCAATTAATGAACAAGGAGTGAGAGCTTATGACAAATTAAATTAGATCACCTACTCGTATAAAAGAGGAAGTTGACCTTAATTATGATATAAGAAGAAAGTTCGTACTTGTATCCCAACTATATATTTATGACAAAGGAATCATTAATGTAAAGCAATACTTTATAAAACAGGGTAAATATATGTGATCATCAACATCATCATCAGCCGATATAACGTCCACTGCTGGACATAGATCTCCACATCGATAGCTCCGCATTGCTCTCATCCCGTATATGTGATATTTTAAAATATTTGTTAAGTAAAACCGCCCCCACCCACCCCTACCGCATTGTAAGTCAGCCTGTAAAACTGTTCTCGTTATATTGTGAAAATTCATTACAAACTTAACCGGCAGAGATTGCTTAATTTTCTTTAATATTAACTTGTACGGACCCCTTTTTAATTAATATCGACAAAATAGTCGAGGCGGCGGATGGCGCTGATAAACCTTGTAGTGATGTAGCTTGGTGAAACTTTATTAAATATGGTGAATAGAGTAACAGTTTATCTTACAGTTAAAATTAAAAGTTACTAATGCTATAAGCGTTTTCATAGATCCTATTTGAAAATACTTGAGTTACTTCGTGCTTAAAATATTTCATAACGAAGGTACTTTAAGCTACTACAGATAACATGTTATTATAAATTGGTTTTATCATTAATCTATTAATACTGAAATATAATAAATGTACATGAGATTTCCACCTGTGTGGAAACTCGTCACGATATCTCTGGAAGCATAAGACTTGGGGACTTGAAATTTGGGAGGAAGTTCCTTTCTTCGAGTGTACGGCAGCTGAGAACGGATTTTACAAAATCCTTTCGCCAAATAGAGTTGCAGGGGTGTTACAGCCAACAATGTGACAGGGGAAGCTAATATATAATAAATAATAAATATGATGTTTTTTGTCGACAAAGCATCAGGCCAACACTATGATATTAATTTCAAAATTGGTTTAAATAGGTATTACGCCGCTTGTTAGCCCGGGTCCAAAATGAACTCATTAAAACTATAAAAGCAGCGGTAATTAAGGCCACAGCCCTCTCTGCCCGCCTCATCCCTCCCACGCCCATTTCCGACCCCTCACGAGGACCGGCTTAGTGCCCCCCAGTCGCTCCCTCCTCGTAGCTAAATGCACAGACTGTGCAAAACTGAAAGTGACATAGGTATAGAAATAACTAATTATTAGACAGAAATAAGCAAAAGTGATCAATACTAATGAAAAAATACTAAATATAGTAAATCTTAGAGATCTTAGAGATCTAGAATTAGTCATTTGATCAATGAGAATATATATAAACTTATGAAAAAGCCGCTAAGTTAAGAACAACATTAATATCCTGTTATAATGTTTGAATGTATCCTTAATATAGGCAATAGGTTAGGATATATTCACTGTCACACGGTATATTATAAAAGGAAACCAAATAAGATTTCGAGGAGTGTAAGGGGTCCCGCACAACAACTCGCGGGACCTAAGTCAACCTCACCTGCTCGTGGTGCATCTCTAGCTCGCGCCAACTCGCATTAGGCCAGCGTGGAGGGAAATGGCCCAAATCGCTCCATATGAATCCCTATATACGACAGCTCCTAGTGCCCAGCGTTACCGGAGGTCATGCCGACTGTATGTGAAGATCTGTGGGGGAGGCCTATTTCCAGCAGTTGACGTCTATCGGCTGATGATGATGATGAAATAGATTTCTTATTTACATTACATCTGGGATTGAGCAATAGTTTTACCTGTTACTTCTATTATGACTTCGTCCAGCAATGGACATCAATATATAGAAAAGTGCCAACATATCATTAAATTTAATCTCAACGAAGCCATGAGACGAGCAAGATGTTCATCTGGTGGTAAGAGATACGCCCGCGGATAACAACATGGCGCTAATTAGGCACCTGCAGCACATTGCGCTCGTCGCTCTGAGATATAAGATCTTGGGTCTTTCTGCCTCAGTAATTTCGGTAGCTACAGCGCCCTTCAAACAGGAACACAGTAATGTTTACGCATTGGTGTGTGCCGGCAGAAGTAGGAGCGGTGGTTCCTACCTAGACGGTCTCCGGCAACAGAGTCCTAGTTTATATATATATAGTAAAGGCGAGACTACCTCGCATAGAGTTTTCTATCAGCTTACTTAAATGGAAGAGTAAGCCCATATTCGTAATCACAAGTACAAAGAGAAAAAAAAATCTGACATAATATATATATATATATATATATATATATATATATATATATATATATATATATATATATATATATATACATACACATACTTAGATTTAAACACTAAATGTATGCATAAAGTAGAATAATGTGATCAATAAATCCATCAATATTACAGGTAACAACAAATAACTTGATGATTTCTAGTCATCATTTCAACCGATGGACGTCCACTGCTGGACATAGGTCTTATGATGTGGTTAACAAAGCACGGTCTTGCGCTGTTTGAATCCAGTTCCACCAAGCGATTCTTTGTATGACCTCTGTCCTCCTAGTGAGGGTTGTGCCAACGCTACGCTTTCCGGTGCGGGGTCGGCCACTTAGCACTTTAAGACACCAACGTCCATCGGTTCTACGAGCTGTGCCCCGTCCGTTACCACTCCAGACTCATAGGGCTATGTCGGTGAACCTGGTTCTTATGCGGATCTCGTCATTTCTGATTTGATCATGCAGAGATACTCCAAGTTCCGCCTTCTCTATCGCCCGCTGTGTCACTCTGAGCTTTCAAATAATGAATACTGGAAATCATAAAAACAGTCTTAATAACTCAAAATTGTTGACTTTGGTGGAATAGTTAACTTAAAAAATTGTCCGTTAAATTAAACTAATCCTTGCTTAGTTTAATCATCATCTCAACCGATGGACGTCAACGTCAAGTTCAACAATGTAGTCATAGCCATATGTTAAGTTTAGTTAATAATTTAACTTTAACTGACTGGTTACTTTACTGTTCCGGTTTACTTAGCGCAATGAGTAGTGATTTCATAGAAATAACTAAATATTCCGTATCAAAGTAAGGGATTCATTGTGTTGTTATGTATATATCCTAATCAGCGAAATATCATCAGGATATACTTATCTCAATGTTTCGTAATATAAACAGAAGCTTGTAAGCTACTGCTGATGATGATGATTGCAAAGTCTTAGTTCATAAAACCTTTTTATCTTTATCGGCGGAAAATATAAAAAGTACCAAGGAAAGGGAAGACAGGGTTATGTAGGATTTTTACCCACTAAAACCTCTTCGGTGGTCATCCTCAGTGTGTTGCAGGAGGCTCCAGGATCTCTTACGAAACGCACCGATGCCTCTCGCCACTACGCCTAAAGCACGTCCCACGGTGAGCTGTAGCTCTCCTCGGCACCCTCGCTTTAGTACAAACATTGGACCACCTCGTAGTTGTCGTTCTTTCCGGGCTAGTTTACTGGACAAGGAGGACCCGCACCTTTAAAGCTCACGAACCTGAAAATCCTTTTATTCGCTCTCTATGACAGGCAGGGTGTATCTTAGTAATATTCTTAATAGCCCAAGACTACAGAGCTGACGGGCTGAGGCATCCATTGCCATTGACCCGACGTTTCCGTCTACGGACAGAGCCGGCCCTCTCCTGTTTGAGCTCGGCGGCCTCCTTCTTCACCATGACGGTTTCACAGAAGAAAACCAATGCTATTTTTATAAAGCATAAGTTACCTCAACACCGTAGATATCTTTACTTTACGAGCTGCTTCACACCATTTTTAAAATACTCCAGCTCTTAAGGAAACTTCTAGATTGATGTCTTCAAAAAAGCACAGCTTATACAGAAATTTATCAAACATTATTTTTTAAATACTTTTTTATTTATTTTTTTATTGTAAAACTTTATAGCGAGGTATACAAAGGGCGGGTTGAATGCCTGTTGGCATTATCTACCAGCGAACCTTGGTGAGATGTTGTGGTAGGTGACAACTACTGACTACTATATTGATAGTAACAAGATATATATTTATATATATATAGATAAAACATGTATATATATATACATAGATACGTATATATAGTACAGCTACATTTACAAATAAATACATATATAACACTAAGATCTCTGTTTCTGCTTATAGTATTTAAACTTTCTCACTTATTAGCATAAACTATAATTTTTGCTTTAAGCTCACTTCATTATGAGTGTAAGATATGATAGATGATAATTGGATAGTTATAATATAGTCATCATTACAATCAATATCCGGTTATTAAACTCTAATATAACTACTTCCGAGTTATAAAACTTTCCAACCAATTTTTATGGTATATTGATGAGTTATTAATGTATTAATTAATTTAAGATTACTACTTTTAAATTATATATATATATATATATATATATATATATAAATATATATATATAATATATATATATAAATATATATATATATAATATTATATAAATAAATGAATTTGATTAGTCTTACCTTTTTTGATCTACCTCCTCGTGTATTGCAATGCAAATGGCGGCCATTATTGACATCTGTCCAATAGACCTTAAGTTCAAGGACCGTGAAACTGAGTCGATTCACTGACCTGCTTCTTCCTACATCTATAAATATGGTCCATAAAAAAATCAAAAGTACCATGAAGAACACATTAGTATAGACAAGAGAAATGAAATAATACAGGCCATAATGATCAAGAACAATCCCCTGGTCCGAATGTTCTTGGTAGTGATGAGCAAAGCAAGAACAAGACCAAGACTTGGACAATCTTGCGTTTTCTCTATTCGGTCTTGGTCTTCACATTCAATCTTATAATAGATTAAATATTTTGTTGACAGAGATAAGGTTCAAGGTATGATAAATATTTTAACTCATTATTCCAAGAATATTTTATATTTTCGCTTAGTCTTGCACATTTGGTCTTGGTCTTGTTCATTCGGTCTTGCTTTTTCGCTAGACCAAGACCAAAATCAATTTTACTCATCATTACTTCTTATAGCTTGATCATCAGTTAGACAAGCCTTCGAAATAATTGGTACATACATAAGTACCTTACCCTTTTGATGTCGAAGGGGAAATCTAAAAGATACCTTATCAAGAAAAGTCAGGATTATGAGGAGATTTCAACCCATTAAAGTCCCCTCAGTGATTTTATCTGCGTTGAGATATGTCGCAGCTTTTAATGACCTATGACAGCTGGATCCAGGATCTGCTTAATAAAACCTTGAAATGTTCGTCGTCTCCAGGTATACTTGGTTAGTTACTTTTATTAAACTAAAGGAATAAAGTTGATCAATTTACTGGTGGTGGATCTGTTCTCAGAGAACGTTTAGGTGGGTACCACCACCACCGCAGCGTCTACATCTGCCGCCAAGCAGTAGTGTGCAAACATTACTTTATTCCGGTTTGAAAGGGGTTGTAGCTAGTGAAATTAATAGTTCGAATCTTACGTCGCAAGACGACGAGCATAATATAGTGATATGTGTTAGAATGTAATTAGTACCACGATATTAATGGCGATCATGTCACTTACTATTAGGTGATCCTTCAGCCAGGCTCGTCGCTTCGTATTATAAGGAAAATTTAATAAGTGCAATAAATTATACTATAATAGCGCTATGTTAAATATGGAGATGGAATGTAGATGTTTATATGATGCACTGTGTTCTTATGAACAAGGGGGTTACATTCCCCTTCACCCACCATTATAAATGATTATAAATATATCATTAATGTCGTATCCAGGGATTCCGATGTCGTTGCGTTCCCGGGGTGGGTTTTATTGCTTGCGACATAACGTCCCGTCCGCTCGCGGTAATTTTCAACTAATAACCAGTTTAATTTTCACTACCCCTCTCTGCTTTTATATATCAATGAGTATTTTGGGTTTTTAATTGTGTTCGCAATGTTGACTGTGCGTATTGTTAAATGTAACTTATAGGAAACCCACCCTCTTGAGAATGGATGAATAGAGGATACAAAGAAATAGATTCTTTGTAGGCTTCTGTTGCCGGAGATCGTCTGTTCCTATTTCCGCTGCCCAATAGTGTGTCTATTACTGTGTATTGAAGGACGTTGTAGCTAGTGAAATTACTAGGATAAAGGATCTCCTTGTTTCGTTTTAATGCATCTTCACTTGACGTGGATAATTCAACGCCCTCGTTGTTCTGTTTCTATTTCTTGGTCTAATTATTTGTCTTATCATCATCATCAGCTCAGAAACTACTTTTGAAGTTTAAGTCGTTTTTAATACTGAAATAAATACGGAGCTGACACATCCTTCACTAATGATAACTACCACCATTTGATAGTTATTTTATGGCGGGAATATAAACAGATGAAATTTAATAAAAAAAAGACAATTATCCCGTTAACGATTTAATCGACGATCTCTTCATTACGCGATTATTCGGATGCGAGATATCTTGCTGATCGTTTTTCACATACAGTCATATTATTTAACCAATACAGTAAATCTTTATATATAGGTTATATCTATAGATTCATTGACTCATCACAAGATTCCCGAAACAATAATACGTGGACACACAAAATTTGGTAGGGATGTTGCTTCTGCCATTTAGAGGTGAACTAAGGAAGGATTTTACAAAACTCCTCCCACAAGAAGGAGTTGTGCGAAAAGACTTATTTATATATACACCAAAAATTTTTAGTGTTGAAGCTTTTACAACCTGGACATTGAAAGGAGACGGTTTTAATGCGATTGATATTAATAAATGAATAATCATATCGTCAAGTTCAAGTTATTTAAAGTTAGATATTCGAAATCCCAATAAGAAAGTTGTTTATTCATTTTTAATGTTTTTCTTTTTAAAGTGTGGTTTTCTAAGTTTAATATCTAACTGTTTCTCTGGCGTAAGTATAGAGCTTGTCTAGTAACAAGCATGTCTAAGATTGATTACGGGACCTCGTGTTTTGAATTATTTTTTTTAACTCGTTTACTACGTTATCATCCATCCTCGTGTTGTAACTCTGTCGCCATAACAGCATTGCTGTGTTACGACTGTCGGCATATAACCAAAGGATCCTGGGTGAACACACTTCGCCATCCACGATCTCATTGTCTATGGTATTAAATATACTGAGCGAAATGAAGATCAAATGTTTTTCTATTGTGGAAAAAAGAGTAAACGAGCAAAACAGCTTTATCAAAATTAAAAAAAATAATTATGTAATAATATGGATTACTGTTATTATGTTCGACAAACATTATGTCTGTGTGTAGTTTGTGTAAATCACTTAATCGTATGTTGCTTAGGGACGATTTCCGAAAATCAATCGGTGGGCGGATCAGATATCGTGATATATCACCCGGAATTGACCGCGACGGTACCCCGCCGGGGTGAAACTATGTCTTTTAATTAAACATACAATTTATTACCGCACCCTTTATAATGTTAATGTTAATTAATTATTGTTGATAATTATACTATAATGTCACAAAAAGTTATAATTGTGGCGATCGATAAAATTTTATCTGTAGCGTTGAACCCGGCAGATGTACTACTGAGTATCATAATTATATTGATGCTGAAGAAAATTTATCGTTCCTCATAAAATTGGCCATGCTAGTAGCTGCATAACTTAAACAGGAATTTACTTATAACTCATAATTTTTTTCTGCAATAGTAATTATAACCACAAAAGTAATTATAGCTCGTTACTGTGTTAACTTCTAGCAAAGGTTCAGTAAAAGGCGGTGCATCTATTTCAGAGATTACTCTTAACAACCAAAAGGGACATACAAAATTTCTTTTGCTGGTTTTTTCTTCTAAATGCCGTTACTTTTAATTTTATATGAAGTAAGCATAAAATTAATATCGTATATCGGCATATGAACCCTTACAAACTACAGCCTTTAATGCCTGGAGGTACCGGAGGCCAAGCTGACTGTGTTAAACGTTGCGAGAAGCCGCTTGAGACGGGCAGCGCAGGACCGATCTATGTGGAGATCTTTAGGGGAGGCCTATGTCCAGCAGTGGACTGGGGCTGATGATTAAAGCATAAAATACTTTATGATTGCAGCATAACCGTAACTTTAATTTATTTGCATCGTTTCTTATTTTACATAACCTCAAAATTATAGAACTGATATTATTTTCAAGCGATGTGACGAGCAAGACGTTCACCTGATGGTGATACGTCAAGCCCATAACAACGAACAACAAACTAAGTAGGATGATATACACAACACCACAATGTACTCGTCGCTTTGCGACAGGATGCAAAGTCTCGATACCCCAGAAATTTCATTAGCTACAGCGCCCTTTAAAACGGAAGACAGCATCTACCACCGTTGGTCTCTGTTGCCGGATAGTATACTGCTGGTATGTATAGATAATTTCTCATATATAATAAACGAAATTATAATTAATTGAAAATCCCGTCACCAATAAATCATTCAACGACTAATTTAAGTCCGATCTGTAAGCTGAAGTTATTACAAAGCTTCTGTCAACTTAAGAGATTTGACGATAGCTAATCAGCGATAAGGCTCCCTACACGTGTACCATTAGACTTAGGCCTTATTCGGCGATATGATACGAGAGAAGGATATAAGGTAAAAGGGTTAACAACAGAAAGGTTACTGTAACGTTTAAGAGTAAAGTCGATATTGCAATGACAAGTCGTGTTCGTTAGGAAGTAAAGCGGATCCTCAGCATAAACACATTAGCATCACAAAACGTTCATTCATCAAGCACATCAACCCGCTGATTGTTTGAATGATAACAGAAGCTGTGCGGTTGGGAACTATAAAGAGGAGTTTCCACACGCTTCTTATGGCGTCGTAGCTAGTGTAATTACTTCGGTAACGAGATTTATAGCTTAGGTCTTATAGCGTTGAGCACAATGTGGTGCAGTGTATATCAACCTAAATAGTATGTATGTTGTTATGGGCAGGCGTATCGCTTACCATCAAGTGTAAAACCTCAACTCTATAACATCAACAAATGAGAGCTTTCATTTCTTTACAATATAGGAAAATCATTAATTTTGTTTTTTTTTTTTAATTGAGCATCGACACGAGCGACACGATTACATGATAAGTATACGCTACCCGATAACAGCGTGACGCTAGTTGAGTGTTGTATTCTGCACCACATTGCGCTCGTCATCAGAGAAATAAGGCGTTGTCTCGTTACGGAAGTAATTGCACTAGCTACAGCGCCCTTCAAACCGACACCGTAATGTTTGGCGGTAGAAATAGGCGCTGCGTTGGTACCTACCTAGACGGTCTCCGGCGTCAGAGACCTACAGAACCAGTGTTATAAATATGACATAATCATCAGCACGTCAAATTCATCATTATCCTCATCAGCCGACAGACGTCTAATGCTGGACATAAGCTGACCCATCATCACACCGATCGGTCTGCAGCTGGGCGCATTATCATCGCATCTTATAAAATTTCTATATTTATGGCAAAATAAATATACTAATTAAATAAATAAAACAAAATGGCGGCTCTATAAATATATTCATTGTTAACACCAAAGTTGTGATTACAAACAAACTAATTACAAGAAACCGGCTCCCTTCATCGCGGCATTTGATTTGACGTATGCAACAATGGGGTCCCAGAATACATAACACCGCTGCAATTGATATCGGCACTTACTCCGTTACAATAAGAGCCATATTTGTTTAAAATTAAATAATAGACTAATGTTATCGCCGTATTTCAATCGTGAAGTTCGAAGGACGATCTGCACCGTAGATAAGGGCGATCTATACGTTTTTTTGTTTATCCTCGTAGGGACGAAAGGTTCGTAGATTTGTTGATATTACTATATCAAAGGACTCCTTTTTATTTATTATTCAATAAAGATCATTTGAGCTACCATTAGCTTCCTGTTTATGTCATTCTTAAGCGTCTTAAATCTTTGTCTACGACTATTTTTTTTGTTATACCCTTCTAATGTCTTAGCCTTTAAAATTCTGGACTGGAGAAAAAACCTTTCCACCCCTCTTTATTAAACGACAGTGCAGACGTCGGTTGCTTAAGTTAAGAACATAACGATGCGTGATAATGCGTGTTATTGTTTCCCTTATATCACTTGACCTTATGGACGTAATGATTACCGTATTATACTTTGCAGCTGTTCATATTCACATGATGGTATTTGTACGGTCCCGCTAAGGATATGCTTTTAAAATAACATAAATTCACAGGGAAAGTAAAATAATATATAATTTTTTCTCTCATCATTTGCGTCAGGAGTCCGTCTTTTTAGATTTCTTCTACAATGTGTTGTGTTCATTGTAACCAACCCTGAAATGTAATGCCTTATCTCATATAAAGAAGTGAAGGGTTGAGCTGGTTCTATGCCTCTATAAATATTTCTACAGTACCATATTGACCTTGATTGATCAAAAGATATTAAATATCGTTACCATAGTAACTTTATTACCTACAACGCCATATAAATCCGCATACAGTCATGTACACAATTCTGTTTAACTGCGGCTTTAAGCGCTGTGGTGGTAACTACGTAGACGACGGTCCTTGGTTACAGTGTTCTACCACCAGCATTATATAAATATTAGTGGTCAACAAGTACTAGATATTTTTGTCCTCGATTGACGGTGCGTTTATCTACATTTGACCTCAATTTCTAGTGTTATTTAGTTAAGACGAGATCGAAGATGGTGATGCATGCTCATCCCTAATACTCACACTCTCACGTTGTCAGCTGGAACCCAGCAATGATGTTATGACTGCAGATTTATATTATGATCATAGGCAGACTGACGGGTTCATAGCTCGAGACCCCAAAATCAAACCAAAGATTTATCCAAAAGGCAAGTGGTTATCAGTTGTGCCACTGAAGCCATTAAATGTTTTGTTATTTTTTTTAAAATAATTAAGCGACGGGACCAATGGTACGTCCACCTGATGGTAAGGCATACGCCTGCCCATAAAAATGTAGCATTGGTTAGGTTGGTATATACTGCACCATATTGCGCTCTCCTGATCGGCTCGCGACACAGGCGAAGGTCATCGGAGGACGGGCCCGAACACTCCTCCGATAACCTCATAGAGATGCAGCCATCTCACGCGCACCGTGTGCGTCTTAAATTCATATATATGTATTTGATTACACCTCCTTATTTCTCCCTCTATAGCAATATCGATCTCTTCAACCCTTCCGCATCCAATATTTCACCTCACACACTGACATTTCTACTCTCCCTTTTATATATAACTTTATCTACATAGATATGGATATATTTAGTTTTTGTATTTTGTTTAGTTTTTTTCATAGTTATAATTCACAGCGGGACTAAATATCTTCAAAGTTAGGGTCCTAAGATACAAGCTGTGCTTAGTTCGGGACCCAAGAGATGTCACGTGTTCGAATATGTTTGTAAAAGTTTGTAATAAATAAATAAATACTAATTTTATTTTCTTTTCTTTGTTATTATTTTAGCTCGCGGATACCAGCTCTGCGAGTCATGAGTCCGATGAAGCTGCATGTAGTTGCCAATAAAACTTGTAACGCATACTTCATTATAAAAAAATATCGTCTCCTAAGGCATAAGATGTTGAGTCTCGACACCCAGCTACAGCCTCCTTTAAATAGGAACACAGCAATGTTTGCATTCTATTTAGACAGTCTCCGGCAACAGACACCTACCACCAGTATATCTGAGTGTGTAAGAGCTCTAACTTTACATAGAATGGTATATACCACACCGCATTGCGCTCGTCACCTGACACATAAGATGTCGGGTCTCCATATCACAGCAAATACACTAGCTACAGCGTCTATCGAACCGGAGCGCAGTAATGTATGCACAATGCTGTTTGGCGGCAGAAATAGGCGTCGCAGTGATACCTAGTCAGACATGCTCCAGCAGCAGGGGCATACCGCCAGTATTTACAAAAACACAGGACGTTAGAGTTCATTCTCATTGAGCAGTCTATAGTCTCATATCATTAGTCCTCATCACTCACATATAAATAAAGCTGGACAGAGACATGTGTAGAGTGAGAGTCCACCTTTTGGTTTGTTCTCGGAGGAAAATCTAAAAAGGCACCGTGCTTCTGAGGAGAAGATTTTTACTTACTAAAACCCACTCGGTGATCATCTTCAATGCATTGCGGGAGACCCCGGGATCTCCTACGAAACGTCCCAGGTAGGGGCTGCAGTCATTTTCAACACCTACGTTCTGGACCAGCACAATACTATATCGTACTTGTCGTTCATCCCGGGGTCGCTTAGTAAACAATGAAGGCCTCCATCTCCAAAGTCCACGAACCCTGATACCCTTTTAGTCGCTTTCTACGACAGGCAGGGATTAAGTTAGTCCTATTCTTAATAGCCCGAGACTAAAGAGCACAAAGTCACAGTCCACATCTGGACATTCCAGACCCTTCATCAGCGACATTTGAAAAATAATACTATCACTATCACGTCATCATCAATCATTTTTTTGTTTCACACACACAAATGAAGTATTAACATTTAATAATGTATAGATATCACCATGTGAATTGTGGAAAATAATTTATTTGAAGGCATGTGGAGAGGCATTACCGCGGTAATCGTTGCAACGTAACCTAATACAGGTACAAGGTGCACGGCCCCGTTCAATAGTTAAATATTTATTTACGTTAACTTCACGACGTTAACTCTACACCTCCAATTGTATTAATTAAATATCACCATGTACGTTCAGCAATGAATACCATCATTGTTAATACGGGATCTTTTTGTGTTCATCTGCGAGTTCATTATTGTTGTGGTGGGAGGAGGGGAGCCTTAAATGGTATGGCGTGGCACTATAAGTCAGCTAGAGGCTCGCCAGCGCACAAATCGTCTCGCGACTCGCCCAAATTGGAGCAGAAACATTTTAACTGCAACGTCATATACAGCCGGAGCTACTAATGTACTGTACAGGATGTTTGAAAATATATTAAAATCCGAAAAAAAATTCACACGCATGGTGTGATATACTGATAGTAGGTCTTGAATAGTAGAGCTGTAGTCTCGGGTTAATAAGAACAGGACTAAGGTAAACCCTGCCTGTCGTAGAAGGCGACTAAAAGGGTTTCGCGGGTTTTGAGGGTGGGGGCCATTATCTCTTAACAAGCGAACATGCGTGGGACAGCGTATGGCTCAGCGATGGTGCACTGATGCAGACCACCGAGGTTTTAGTTACTCACTAAGCGAACCCTGACTGAATCTCACATAACCCTTTCTTCCTCAGACGCAGGGTATCTTTCGAAGATTTCTCCCCCGGAATGAAAATAGATCTTGGATGGTAGGCCAGTGAGACCGTCTGGAGAGAGACAGAGACATCAGCGATGCGGTGGTACCTATCTAGACAGCTAGTTACCACCATAACGCTTATTTCTGCCGCCAAACAGTACTGCGCAAACATCATTGTGTTCCGGTTTGAAGGACGTTGTAGCTTGGGTAACTACTGTAACAGAGAATCAACATGTTATGTCTTAGGCGAGGGTCACAATATGGTTGTGTGTATACCATCCTAACTAGCGCCATGATGTTATAGGCTGGCGTAGCACGTACCATCAGGTGAACGTAACGTTCATATCGTTGCTTAATTGATTAAAAAAAACATTTAATTCCTTCTGTGGCGCAGCTGCTTACCACTTGCCATTTGACATGGTAAGTCCTTGGTTAGATTTTGGGATTTCGTATTATAAATCCAGCAGTCTTCAGATCTTTTCTTCAGACCCCGGATTTTTGTTTCAGCATTTATCTGTAATCTTAGGCAATATAGCGATTTTGTTGTTTATGTAATACTATATCATATGTTTATTACAATACGGGTAAATTCAATTTCATCCGCGTAGAGATCTCTCTCTCACTCTCTCTTTCCTTCTGCCGCCAATCAATAGAGTTCATACGTTACTATAGAGCGGTGTACATGCTAGAATTATGGTAACAATAACTGGTAACTTAGTCGCCATTTTTGTAACAAGTGCCTCATTAGCAAACCTAACACTTACAACCAGATGAAGGCCGTGCTCATCCCGTGATAAATTATATTTTTATTATTTAAGAACATCCTGTAGCTAGACGGTCGGGTTTGCATATTAACATTCCCGCGCTGGCTCGCCAGATCGCGCCGCGCTCCCGCTCCTGAGATGTCTCAATCGACCACAGAGTAATACTTACTTCTACTATTTACTTGATGCTATCTAAGTTAAAATAGCTAACATTTTGTTTTAAACTGTCCCTGATTATTTTATATTTATTTGTATTGTGCAAAGTTAAGTTAAGTAAACATAGTCGTACAACATGATACTCGACTACTTAATGATATATTACTAATATTTAAAAGGTTAAGTAAGGTAAGGTAAGTTCACTTAAATTAAATTAAAATTAAACAATTCTGAAGTTAAACAATTTTTTTAAAATATAATTATGATCCTTAACGGAAGTCACATCCCTTTATAAGAAATGATGCAGATAACCGGCGACTGGCTTTTCTCTTCCGTTGCATCTCCGTTATTAAAGTTTCACATTTAATAATTTAAATCTTCTGGTCGGGTATACAGAATAATATCCTTAACTTACTGTGTATTCTAATATCTCTTCTTTTTTCCACCATGATAGTCTGTAACATCCGGTAACTATAATATTGCAGGAAAGAAAAATCGATAAGAAATATACTTTCCGCCATATTGGTTTTAATCGTAGTTCTGACAGTTTGATAACTTTACAAGAAAAGTAGAGTTACTAGGTCTCATTTTACTGTCTCAGTGGCGCATTGGCTAAGGCTTTTATCATAGCAGTCTATGGTTCGACTCCATAGCCACATTTAGTCGAATTTAGTTGAGGGTGTGCTCTCTGCTTTACATTGTAAAAATCTGCCGCCAGTAGTGGAGGTAAAGTGGATATACGAAAGTAGGAGTACTTTTTGGGAAGACCTTATGGTTAATTAACATGAGAAATTTAGGACATCTGTTAGCTCATTGTAGTATAGAATATTTTTTTTTTATAACTCGTTAACACGGGTTTGATGTATCAGCTGTCTGCCAGAACCAAGCTATCACACTTCTCCACCACAGGGGATGTAATCGATGATAAATTATCAAATTCAAAAAAGAAATTTTTACGTTCATTAGAGTAAATAGGTAGTAGTATATATATTTTATTAGTAACATTCACAATAGTTTTTTCTCATTGTTAAATCTGTAAATCTATTTAACGTTCCCACTTTCAATACTGAAGTTACTTTTTCTCAACGGATGCTGTGATATCCCGTTGTGCATTAATAGTCAGATTATCGTTTACTGGTTGTAGAGATCCACAATTTGCTGGAGACCGTTTCAATAGATACTGCTACTGCTGCTGCAAATATTATTGTATTCTGGATTGAAGAGAGTTGTAGCCAGTGAAAGTTACTAGAGAGCGAGACGACATCTTATCTTAAGCCGACGAACGCAATGTGGTGCAGTGTATACAATCCTAATGCTACATTGTTATGGGCGGGTGAGCACTTACCATCAGGTGAACGTCCCGCTCGTCTCGTCGCTTCATTGCATGAAAAAACTGTAATTATACTTTATTTCCTAACTTAGGTAATATCAGTCGGTGGTCGATTTATATAACAAAATAAAACCATTAGATGATAGACAACGAGATCTCTGCATGGTGACTACGCTCTGCTGCTGAGGCAGTGCCGACGCGAGATCCGCGATTTTTCCATATCTTTTATTTCTCCCCGGCAGCGCTAACCTCCGCTGACAATAAGCCAGTATATTATCCCGGCGAGGTTTGTTTCACGGAAATATTCAAATTTATGACGAAAGCGCGCGCGCCGCTCCACGCCATTTTTGCCATTCCCTACTGCGAGAGGATTAGTAGTTTTATATATTGTTTTAGATTGAACAGATCTAGATTATTTTTTCTTATACTACGAAGCGACGAGACCAGCGGATCCTACACCTGATGGTAATTGATACGCCTGTCTATAACAAAGTAGCGTTAAGATGGTATACATTATCACATTGCGCTCGCCGCGTTGAGACAAGATATTGAATCTCATTACCCCATTAATGTCAC